>CM040123.1:200664720-202028151 GCA_022559845.1 Amorphophallus konjac
AGTGTGTCATGAAGTGTAAATGCTATCTCTGTTCTTATGAAGCATGACAGTTAGTCCTTCCAAGTGCTTAATCATACTGGCGTCTAAACAACGTGTATCCTCTAGTTACAAGGGTGTACTAAACTCAAGTGCTCATGAAGATTGTTATGAAAATTATTGCTGATCTAGTGTATCATTCGAAAAGGTGTGCAAAAGAAATATTCTATTGGAACCCTTGACGGAAACAAATATTTTCTTATGTGTTTAACTTCAATACTATTGATTGCATCTCTTAAAGAAATCTTTGAAATTGAGTGAGTAAGAAAGAAGAAGGTTAAACAAGCCTTTCAATATGAAAGCAAGGTTCACTTTTATTAAAACTGATTTCAGATATGAGTACAGAAAGCTTATGAACAAGCCTTGCATACATCATATTCTGATCTGACTTGTCAATGAAGATCATTCATAAATCTCTATAATAGAAGAGTCTGAAATACCTGTTCAATCAGATTTTTGAAATTGATATCCCATTGAAAACCTTTCTCATTCATTCTGAATGCTTACTTTCTCACATTGGACTCCATTATTTCAGACCTAACTATTGACTTCTTTATGTCCTGAGCTTCATTCCAATCACTGTCCATCTAAGGGGGAGAATTTTTGCATGTCCCTGTGGTTCAATGTTCATTCATTTTATTCCACCCCTCCTACTCTGTCATTCAGGAGAGTATCTTGTCAGGGGGAGTTTTAGATGATAGTAACTCAGTTTGCATAATAGCTCCTATATCATCTTCTTCAATAGTCAATGATCATTCCATTCTTTTTGATGTTGTCAAAGGGGGAGAACTTTTGTGAGTCATCATTTGCATCAAATCAACACTTGCATCACATGGTGTTTTACATGCTCATTTTTGACTGAGCTATTCTGTGGTGCATGTTCATGAACTGTCATATGGTATTTCATAATCATCATGATGAATCTATTGCAATGACTCATAATATTGCCATCATCAAAAAGGGGGAGATTGTTGTGTCCCCTGTGGTTCTGGGGTTTTGATGATGACAAATATTATGTCTCATTATGTTTACATGTACATCCTTGATGATATAATCCTGATGTATTATGAGAAACTGTCAGAACAGGTTTAAGAGTGACTCACAGGTCATGAAGTCAACCCAAGTCAAAGTCAAATCATTGACAGGTAAGGTCAATGCACAGTCAGATCAGGTAATGTTCTGCCTAATCTCAGATCTGTGCATATGTTAATTTTTGTACAAAAATGTTGGTGCATGTGTTAAGTCCATGCACATGGAAGGTCAATGCTAGTCTTCATATGTGTTAGAAAAAGTAGGTCTATGCATTTCTCAATTTGTGGAAGTCCTGCACATTGCATTAGTGCATTAACAGTTGTTGCATGCCACATTGTCGGTGCAACCCTTGGTGAACTGCATACACTGCATATGATGTCTATACACTGATGCACACTCATTGCATATGAGGTCTTGTCTGCACGCTATTAAGTCTGTACAGAGTCTTGTTGCATCGTGTGTTTCATGCATTTAAAGTCTGTACAGCCCATGCTCAGGTTAAGTCTGTACAGGGTCTTGTTGCATCATGTGCTTCAAGTATTTCCAAAGTATGTACACTCGATTGGTTGCTTGTTCATGCATCATCTATCAAGTCTATACATCGCTGCATACAAAGTCTATACATCCTCGAACCAACTCTGTACATCTCTCTAATATCCTCTTATGACTGTTTGACAGGTATATCCTTCGAGAAGAAAAATGTTTGGGCACGTGATCCGTGGTTGGCACCTGGCACGTGATCCGAGATTATCACTGACAAAGAGGGCACAAGCTCTGCACACGCCCTAGCTGCTGTTACTATAAAAGAGAAAGTGATCGAAGCAGCACATATATATCAAAAAGAGTAGAAGCAGAGAGACAGAGCCTGCATGATCCAGAGTGGAGAAGAAGAAGAAGAAGAGTAGAGAGAAGAGTAGACAGTGAGAAGAAAAAGAAAGAGAAGCAGAGAGGCAGAGTGTGAAAGCAGAAGAAGAAAAGAAAAAGAGAAAGAGAGATAGAGAGCTCGTGAAGAAGAAGAGAAGCTTCATCAGAAAATTTGTCTTCACTGGACTTTGGATCAGATCCAATCCAGTCAGCTCCTGCGAGAGCCACATTCCTGTTGCATTTCATTTCTAGCTTTCAGTCGCTGTATTTTTATCATTTCCTGTTTTTCTTTTTATCTGATCACTTTGTTCTTCCGATTCTCTGGTTTGAGGTCAGTGTTCCCTCTGGGTTTAAGAGGAAGGGAGACTTGGTGTCTTCGATTGCAAGTGGCTGGTGTCGCTTGTGGGTTCCCTCTGGGTTTCAGATCTGAAGAGAGACTTCGGTCTCTGGTTGCTAGTGACGGGCTGTCACTAGTGGTTTCCCTCCGGTCTGGAGGAAGAGAGGAGTGTGTTCCTCTGGTCAAGCTGTTAGGCAGCGTCTGTTTGCAGACTGAGTCTGCGGTTCTAGCATTTGCTAGTGGAAGCCTCACTCCGGTTTGGAGTGAGGGGTGGACGTAGGTCTGGAGGACCGAACCACCTAAAAAATCATCTGTGCAGTGGGTTGATTGCTTTCCTCTACTTCGCTAGATGAATGTTTAGGCGCACTATACATATTTGCTCATTGGTTCAAAAGAGAATTTGATTAGTTCTTCATATTGTCTAATCTTGTCTAGTTAGCGTTCTATATTCTTATTGAGCGAAATTTTTTAGGGAGGGATTCATTCACCCCCCTCTGAATCCACCGCATCGAACCCATCAACTTCTAGGTCTAGAATTGATAAGGGATACTACTGAGAAGGTTAAGCTAATTCGAGAAAGACTCAAGATGGCCCAAGATAGACAGAAATCATATGCTGATAATCGAATGTGTGACCTAGAATTCCAAGTAGGCGACCATGTATTTCTCAAGGTGTAATACCCTGAATTATTATCGGAGCTTTCAGATCCTTATTGGGGAGTTTCGGATCGCTTTTGTGGGTCCTGAGTTGAGTTTTACGAACCACATGGGTTTTTCTCTCGTACAAGTTACGGAACCATGTGGTGAGTTTATTTCTCAATTCATCGACTCGTGGATGCCGCAGTTGTGATGTACTCTTCCCGAGGATCGTTTTGACTATGTTTATGTATTTTTCTGAATTAGTCCATTTTTGGCTCAAAAAACGAATTTTCAGTAATTAGTAAAATTTCTTAATTTCCTTTCTATTTATTCCACTTCACCCTCTCTCCTCCCTCATTTCTCATGTTTCTTCCTCTCTCTCGCTCTCTCTCCTCTCTGGTCCTCTCGACGCGCGGTGCACACCATTGGCGAGCTGGCTGAGGCGGGGACACGATGGAGTGATCGGGATGCGTGATGGGGCGACGGATTGAGCGTGGCGCGGCGCGATCCCTCGGTGGATTCAAAGCCGGCGCGGTTCGTTGTTTTGGTGGATTTCGGCGTGGTTTAGTTGCTTTGGCACACGGAATCGTTGGTGGAGGTAGGGAAATGGATCACCTACTTCTCCTCTACGTTCCCTCGCAGTTTCACGCTGAACGGTGATCATACGAGTGGATTTTATCTCGTTTGGGTAAAATCATGCTTTTTGGGTGTTCGTAGGGCTCGTCGGAAAACGGAAACGGTTTTCAGATCAGTTGGTATCATTCGAACCCCTGGAATGTCAGCGTTCCAGATCCACTGATTTCGTGTTGATTGGTCATCATTTCGGGCCAGTACTAGCCCGGGAACCCCGGTGACCCAAATAGGGTCGATTCGATGGAATCGCCCGTTTCTTGCGATTAAGCTGTTGCATGTGCACCTTCTGGCCTGTGGAAGGTTGTTTTTGTCCATTAGGATTGTTTCCCCTTCGACCGGGATCGAATGGGGCATGGAATCGGGCTCGAGAGTCGGATCCGGCCGATTTTTCGCCGTAACCGGTCGACCGCCGCGGGCGGGTCGGTCGACCGGTCGGCGTTCGCAGCGGATGGTGACCAACCATTTTGGTCCGGTCGACCGACCACCCTGGTCCGGTCGATCGACCCTATTAGGTCCCCAGGGTGAGGTCGACCGAAATTCAGCATTTTTGACCGTTTTGAGTCCCGGTCGGTCCGGTTGAGACCCAATGACCGACCTATGGCCTTGCGAGTGTCCCGGACACCCTATGGGTTTCATGTCCATATTTCTAGGGTGTCGGGAGGCGCCGTGTTACCTCGATTAGCGTGCTCATAGGTGTGTGTGTGTGGGGCTTTGTGTTACGCTCGATCGAGTCACCATGTATCGGTGTGAGTGCGGTGGGGTTCCCCCGCATGTGTGTGGCCTCCCTTGAGTTCCCGTCTTGAGGGGATGGTCTCGACGGCACATGAGCTACCTCGATATTCGTGCTACCGTTGTTTTAGACCTACTCAAAAAATTAAGTCGGTTGGCCTTGGCGGCCCAACCTTCATCCGCCTCTTCGTTGTGGCGCCCCATTCTTAGGCCGCTACAAGTCGTTTGACTTAGGTCAATGTTTTAGGGCGGTTAGTGTGGCGGTTGTCTCTTGGACCGCCTAGTCCGTGTGGCGGATCTATATTAGACCACTTTGATGGTTTGACCAAATAGGTCGGTTCAGGGTTGACTGGGTTTAGCGGCCTAATCCTTGACCGCTACAGTCATCTAGCGGCCCATTCTATGACTGCCAGTGTATGTTCCTCCGCTTGACTCCTGCCTGTCGTTTCCCGATGTCTTGGTTTCTAAGTGTCTCAACTTGACCTCGTGGTTTGCCCATTGTCCTGTGGACGTCTTTTGACGTTCTATGAGGGCTATAATCATGTTATCAGATAGCCAGGTGTACCCCGCTATTGGTTAGGTTTCTGTATCTCTTCAGAGTCATTATTTAGGTTCTAGTCAACCCGATGAGATCCAATGGTTGACAAGTAACCTTGTGTGTGTCTCGACTATTTTGGATAACTCGAGAGAGTGATTCTGGACGCCTTGAGAGGTACTATCTTACCTTGATTTACGTGTCTAGGTGCTTTGAGGGTCTTGATGCTCCCTCAGGTCTCCGTGAGTCATTTTATATGGTTATGTGGATCCGATGATCCATTATCATTTCCTATGGCTTAGGATTAGGCTGATTGGCGGCTTGTTTCGCTTTGTGCGATGATCTTGACTTTTGAGTCGTGAGACTCAAGGATCGTTGCGTTGGTAGGTCTAGTTGCCCTGTCCTGAGTCTGTTGGCAGTTGGTGTACTGCCTATGTGCTTCGTAGTATGGGTGACAGTGCGTGCTTAACCTGTCCATACTCCAGCACTAGTGTTTCAGAGTCTCCGTGTCTAGTGTTGTGCCCTTTGTGGTTTGATGATAATGTGGTGTTTTAATGATAGCAACATGAATGAGTCACCATATTATTTTGCTAAGAACAACACATTGAGTATGCATATGTCTGATCTGTTTCTGTGGAGAATGTATGAGTGTGCTAGCTCTAGTCTATACATTCACTGTACTGCATCGGACAGTATTGCATCGGTGCATTCATCAGTTCATGCATATTCATCAGTTCATGCATATCTGACTTAAAGTCTGTACAGCCCTTGCTTCGCAAAGTCTGTACATCACATTTGAACACACACAGCAAGTCTGTACAGCCCCTGCTTCGCAAAGTGTGTTGGCAAGTCTATACATTAGACTTGAGCATATAGGAAGTATGTACATTGCATCTGTCGCAGGCTGGGCAAGTCTATACATCGCATAACATGCATGTGTCGCCAAGTCTATACAACGGCTAGCTGCACAAGTCTGTACATCGGCTTAGAATGCATTGTCTTAGAATGAAAGTCTGTACATTGGCCAACATATAGGAAGTCTGTACATTGGCCAAGTCTATACATTCGCCACCATGCATTCAAGTCTCAAAGTCTGTACAGTCCTTTGCATTGTAGCAAAGTCTATACATTGTTGCCAGCCTGCACGCAGCAAGTCTATACATCGCTGGCAGCATGCACGCAAAGTCTGTACATTGCATGCACACTGCATTGTTAAGTCTATACATTGCTGCTTGATTGGACTATGTACAGCCTGTGTTCATTCTGCTGATCGACTGAACTCTTCATTAAACCTGTAGAGTCTGGGCACATGATCCGAGGTTGGCACCTGGCACGTGATCCAAGATGCTGAGAAGCTGCCACGTGGACTGAAGCCTTTGGGCGGGAAATATGGAGAGCACACGCCCTAGCTGCTGCTGCTATAAAAGGAAGCCTTCTTCCTCAGAAGAAGACTGATTGAAATAGAAGCAGAGGATAGCCTGCACGATCCAGAGTGAAGAGAAGAAGAATAAAAAGAAAGAAGAGAAGAGCAGAGAAGAAAAAGAGAAAGAGAAGAAGAGCAGAAGAGAAAGAAGAGAAAGAGAGAGATAGAGAGCTCGAGCAGAGAAAGAGAGAGAGATAGTGGGTGTCTGGCATTTGGATCAAATCCAAGCCAGAACTGCTCCTTCGAGAGCTATATTTCTTGTGCTTTATTTACAGCTTTCTGTTGCTATTTGGTTCATGTTTTCGTTTTCCATTTTATACCTTTCTTCAAGCTGTTAGTCAGCGTTTGCAGAGGTGCTGCCTCTGGACGGGTCAAGCTGTAATCCCCAGCGATTGCAGTGGTGGATTCCACTGGACAGCAAGCTGTGTTGCTCAGCGGGCGAGGTGGATACCTCGGACAGCAAGCTGTGAGGCTCAGCAGTTTGTAGGCAAGCTGTGATGCCCAGCGGTTCAAGCTGTGAGTCAGCAGTAAGCCACACTCGGGTTGAGTGTGGGGTGGATGTAGGTCTGGAGGACCGAACCACCTAAAAACTCTTTGTGCAGTGGTTTGATCTCTTTGTGTGTTTGGCGCTAGATGAATGCATAGGGACGACATGGGTTGATTTTCTATATGTGTTCATTTCATTGCTGCGCACACTATATGTTTGACAGTGGTATTGATTGTCCTTTAACATTGTTATTCCGCAATTGCTTATTAGCCTTCTGTTCGTATTAGGAAGAATTTTTAATTGGGCGAAAGTTTTTAAGGGGAGATTCATTCACCCCCCCTCTGAATCGAATGCACCAAACCCAACATCTAGTGAGCCTCTACTAGTTGTAGCCTCACGGCCTCAAGTGTCGGCCCACCTGGGAGTGGTGGTGGGGCAGTTCCCGATATACAGTTTTTAGGCTAGTTTCCGTGGGCCCCTACTTATGGTAGCGTCCTGCTGGGGGAGAAAACTAGCTAGAGGCCTGGCTCTAGGCAAGAGTCGGTGTGTGCACACGTGGTCAGGGGCGTTTGGACTGGCGCCGACGGGCGTGACCCTGACTAGTCACTCGTTACTGTAGTTCCTGTTCTGGTTTTGTGAGTATCTCAGTCTCCGTCATTCTCGACGTCCGTAGCGAGATACCTGTGGTGCAGTGTAAGACATCAGTGGATGCCTCTGGCTGTTCTTCTAGTGAGAGGTGCTTCCGTCACGTGACACATGACTCTCGTGTTTCTCGCGCGTTGTGACCTTCCCGGGTTAGCCTTATCTTGGCCTTACCCGAGGTTACTATTGTGTAACATGTATGACACTCTAGTTGTGCATGCAGTTGTGTTTAAGTGAGCGTGCACGGTAATCGAGTCGTGTAGGCCTTAGTGTTCTATGTCTATCCAGGTCTTTTCTAGGCTTTTCGCCTATCTTCGTAGGCCTTCACCTAGGGTCTTGTGCTGTGTCAGTAGATCGGTAACTCCTGACTTTGTAAGATCAGGGTTTGCCTTTCTGTTACTGTTTGGAGTAGTTTAGGGAGCCGAGGTTAGTTCGGCAGCCTCGTTTTGTCGGTACGACTTTTCCCTTTTCTTTTAGCTGTTCCTACTCCTTCCGTTCCTGGTTTTTTCTTTACAGCTTTCTAGTAGTAGTTTCCTACCTTTCCTGCTTTACTACTACAGATGTTGTTTTAGTTGTTCTGTGTTATTGCGTTATTTTTCAGTGGGGATCCGCGTGACCCCTACTGAGCCAATGACTCGAGGCTCACCCCTACTTTTCAGGTGGGGTCGTCTCTGCTTCCTTTGCGGTTCCAGGTGTGGCGAGTTCGTAGTTGCTAGCAGTACCTATGTCGGGCTTCCCCTGACCTCAGTGTACGTTTTTCTTTCTGTTGGACTGTACTTGTCTTTCATTTGGAGTGGACTCTAGTATAATTGTTAATTTTAAATGTTAATTAAAAAGTAATTTTACTTCTGCTACTTTAGCAAACCTGATTAATGAAATTTAATTGCTTACTGTTATATCTGCGACTTCAATGTACTACACGATAATCCTTTTTCCCTTCGGAGCTTTACAGCTCTTGGGAGGCTTCACGGGTTCCAAGTGGTATCGGGTCTGCTCGGTAATCCTATTGGGTATATCCGGTATCGGGAGTCCGGGTCGTCACACAAGGTCTCTCCGGGTCGAGGTATTCGAAGGTTCGGCATCAAAGGCAAGCTTACATCAAGATTCATTGGGCCTTTTGAAATTCTTGAAAGAGTGGGAGAGGTGACTTATCGTCTAGCATTACCTCCACAGTTGGCAGGAGTTCATGATGTATTCCATGTCTCTATGTTAAAGAAATATGTTTATGATTCGTTCCACGTTATCACTTATGATAATCTAGAGATTCAAAAGGATTTGACGTACGAGCTAAAGCCAATCAAAATAATTGAACAAGAGGTACGTCAACTTCGGAATAATGTCAATCCCATGATCAAAGTCCAATGGACCAAATATTGCCCCTATGAAGCAACATGGGAGACGGAAGAAGCCATGCACAAGAGATTTCCCGATCTATTTGAATGTAAGTACACACTTCCTTAAAATCCATGTAATTAAATTTGGGGACCAAATTCTCTTAAGTGGGGGAAGGTGTAATACCCCAAATTTATATATATATATATTCTGAGATTTTTTGGAGATTAATAAAATTAAATAGAATTTAAATAGGTTTTCTGGGTTAAATAAGTTATTATGAAAGCATAAATGATAAACAATTGACTTGGCTCATTTAAATAAGCCCAAGAGACCTAAAACCAAGCCCATAAGGTTTGGCCCATATTCTAGAAGCTTAAATTAGTGTATTTACGAGGGATAATTACTCCTTAAAGAGATAAATAAACAGATAAATAATAGGAAGAGTTTGAATTTATTCAAATTCGGTGCCAATAGGTAAAAACGGTCTATCGGGCGACCGCATGGGGACTAAAAATAGTCTAGACTGGACCGCTAAACGCTGCAGATTCCGTGAATGGGAGAAGGCATGAAAAGATGGAAACTTTAGCATCCAAATCACCTAGGATCGATACTATCTCTTAGATAGATGAGTCTAGAAGGCTTAAGGATCGAATTGGAACCCTAATTAGGACTCTATGTTCGTTCCAATCCATGGAAACCCTAGTTAAATCTATAAATAGACCCAAAAACAACATGCGCGACCCTTACTTTTGGCTTGCGTGGAACTAAGCTAAGGAGGACGAATTTGAGGTATGTTCTTTAGAATATTTTGTTCATCATACTAAGGTATAACTATCCTCCAAATTTTGTCTTAGGATAACAAGCCATCAGGAAGATTGAGGCGTTCAAAGTTACTGGTTCGGTAATAGAGTCTCAGGAAATTGTGCGACCGGGCTAGATTGATCAGCAAAATAGGAACCCTAAACGAGGTAATTAGAACCTGGTTCTTTAGAGTTATTTGTTCCTTTTAGTACCCTCTTCTTACCCTCCAAAATTCATGGTATTAGGTGAAGCGGATCAGAAGTTAGAAGGCCACGAAGTAACTAGTTCGGTTCAGGACGAGCAGAACTAGGGTCAAGTTCTAGCCCAAAATTGGAAGTCTAAAGCCCAGATCAGAGGTAGGTTATCTCATGAACGACTTAAAGATGATCTTAGGAGTCAATTTTCAGTCGATTTCATGCATTGCACGTGGATTATTTTGTGTTTTATTAACTAGTTCATTTTCCATGCATGAGTCTAACCCTTTAATGAAAAGGATGTAATTCTTACTTAATTTACATTCCCCTATGCATATTCTTGGCCCAACTTTCTTTTGGGATGTTTTATTACATATTTTTACGTCATTTTCCATGCATCCATTTACCTTAGAGTATCCATATTTTGGTTTTTATTGCTATTTACCGTAAACAGGAAGAAACGGTCTTCTTGAAGACCGCCTGAAATCACAAGCGGCCCTGCGATAGACCGCTAGGCCCAATAAAATGGTCCTCACATGACCGTTTACATTTTCTGAGTTCTGTGTTTATGTTAATCTAGAACATAATACATAATAGCCCTAAATATCATATGATAAGCTTAGCTAGTTAGATTTTACACCTGTTTTAAATGTTGTATTCTTGTACTTGGATATGTTAATCAATCATCCTAGTTGGTTTCATGTTCCTTATGCACGTTGGGATTATTTTAAACTTATGTTAAATTCCTTTCAAAACCATATACTCTTATAATTACATTAAATTTCACATGGTTTATGACTTGTCTAATTTTAACTTGATCGTTGTTTTATCACGATCCTTTCTCGTCTATGAGTCATTTTCTTAAGTACATGACATATACTCCGGTATGTGACCATTAGTTACACTTTGCATTTATAGGCACACTCTCTTGGACTTATGAACCTCTCTGCCAGATATTCCTTCTGCCGGACTAGGGGATTATGTTTCAAGGCCTCCGTAAGACTCCGCGAGCCTGGGATTCCGACTAGGACGCCGACCTGGTTGTACCATCAATGCCAATTGTCTAGAAATCACTTTACCGGTGTTTTATGTATTCTGGACCTTAGCGGCCATATGGACGACCGCTAAAAGGCTCCAAGCGGCCATTCAATACACCGCAAAGCTCCAGAAGGTTCCACTGCGTCGACACTTCTTTTTCATGCATCGACTCTATTCATGAAACGGTCTAGACTCTGATCGCTTTCTGCATGAAACGGTCCAGTAAACGACCACTTTATCTCTAAACCTATCTAACCCGAGGTTTGACCTTTGGGGTTGGTTTTCTTGAGTTCCTAGATGGTCTTCGGATTATCTGAAGTCTCAACACATGTTTAACAAATCAATATTAAGACATGAAACTTAATGAAAATACCATTATGCTATCGGAAGGCAGGAGTATAATATTCTTTTCATTCTTCCTTACCTCATGTCAGTTTTGGTACGTTCTATACCTTGGTTACTTGGTCATGAAACTTATTATTTAGAATTGAATTATTGGATGAAATTATTGTTATATCTCATGGAAGTAGCTGGATTTATAACTTGAAGATGTAAGACCGGCCACAGATTGTGTCCAAGGGCTCCATACTAGCCCCCACGGTCGATGGTCGGAAACGTGCTATAAACCTAGGGGTACGATGATACTGGCATTGCATTGCGCTGGGAGTACGTTCTCTTATAAATGAGTGAAATTCACGAGGCTTCTTATGAAAATTACATGCTTGTTAATGACTTTCTAGTACATAGCCTTTACAAGGTTGTGTAAAGTACTTTCTAGTTACATGCTCGTACATTCTTGTTCATGAAAGGTCAATTTTACATCTACATGATTAATCTTGCTTGTTCATGGTCTATACTCGCTCACATCTACTTGCTCAGTTATTTCATGATTCTTGCTTATCTTGGTTTATATCGCTTGATTGTCGCATTCTTAGTTTTATCTTAAGATTTTAGAGCTAAAACATTAATCATTTAAATACTGCTGAAGAGGCGTGATCTCGCGCTGATCCTGAGCTGGGGAGATGATCACCGAACAGTGAACTGCAAGGAAAGAAAATGGATCAGGGGGCCCAGGGATGGTTTCCTGGGGTAAACCCTTCGATGCCTAAGTCAGTAGAGCAATGGTGGAAGCTATGAAGGGAGGAGGAAAGAGAGGCACGAGATCCCTCTACACCAAGGTGGTGAAGTGGTTCCTGCTCAGGGAGTTTTAGGCGTGTGTTGGCCTTACCTTTCGCTGGAGAGAGTCTCAGGTTTAAATAGTGCGCCGGCCTCATGAGTCCCGTAAGCTGAGGAGTTTCAGACGGGAGTTACATCTTTAACGTGGGCTCTTTACGTCCTCATCGTGGGATCTTTATAGCCTTAAGGGGTCATGGGTCCCTTATCATCGTAAACTCCAGCTCATAAAGGGCTCTCAACAGCAGCGTGGATAAGCAATCATTGGTCAACCCAAGCATGAAGAGTGCCAACCCTATCCGGCCGATAGGCATAGCTCGGATGAAGATCGGTCGGAGTGGGCACGGAGCGCTAGCATTTATCCCGGCGAGGGGATAGATCGGGCGTGGGTCTTCCTCTGAGCTGCCCGACACTCGGGCCTTCCGAGCCTAAGGGCCGTCGAGTAAGGGTTTGATCCCGAGTGATCTTATTGGGCTTTTTAGTCTAAGTAGACCCTGCGGGGCTGTCACTTAGATGAGTTGGGCCTCGTTTGGTCCTGATGGACCTAGTTCGGCAACTCTTAGATGGGCTACAGAAATCCCCCTCTCCACTTGTCCCCCTCCTACTCCCGAGCTTTAGTAAGCTCGGAAGAGTAGCTGTTTAGGGTTTTGGACCAGTGTGACTCAGGTGGGTGGAGATCTGGCGGTGTTAAGAAGCCACATGTCGTGGTCACCTGGGCCCTTAATAATGATGATCCTGATGGATTTGAACTGAAGGGGCCCCCTTTTCTCGGAGGTCGGAACGACGTGACGCCTTCCGCGTGGGAATATAGGCGTTGTGCGCTTGTCATCGCTCCAGACTCCCTCCATTTTTAGGGTTTGGCTCTCCTTTGTGCTTGCTTTTGGGGCTCTTTGATGCGTCGTGAGGACACGATGGAAGAGCAGAGGCTCGCAGCGACGTTCGTGAAGTTGGCGGAGATAACTGCGGAGGCAGTCCGACAGCTTCCTCTTCCTCCGGAGTCTTCGGGGGCCCAGGAGCATCTTTCTTCAAGTTCCTCTCCGGATTCCATGGCGGATCAGTGTCCGGATGTCGAAGAGTGGGAGGGCGAGCCTGCGGTAAGGGCGACGGCTCAAAACTGCAGTGAACTGGGGGAGGCGGAGGTGAAACGGCTGGAGCACCAGTTTCGTCTGCCCCATAAGTTTTTCTTCGCCGCGGTTGCCCCGCACGAGACGAGCTTGGACTCTCGTACGGGCCACATCTGCACCTTTCTTCTGTCATGGAAGGGTGGGTTCCGCCTTCCCTTCGAGCCCTTTGTTCTTAAGCTTCTCAATTTCTTTCGGTTGGCGCCTGTTCAGTTGGTAGCCCAACTCTTACCTTCCTCTTTCCGCCTTTTGCATCCTCTGCCGTCAATGCGGGGTTCCTCCTTCCGTGGACCTCTTTCATTATTTTTTTGAGTTGAAGGCGCATCCCTCGGCCGGGAAGGGCTTCTATTTCATCCAGGCCAGGCGGAATAGGAGCTGTGTCTCCTTGGCCGTGAAGGATTCTTCGCACAAGGGGTGAAAACTCAGTTCTTCTCGGTGGGGATTTTCTCGGTGGAGGAGACTTGGAGGTGTCCCGTAATCCCCAATTTCCATCCGAATATTCCTCCGAGGCAAGACGAGTTTCCTCCGGACGTGGAGGAGTATGCGGCCATCTTGTTGGAGCATCGCCAGTCTATGGAGGAACTAGTGACTCTTGAGAGCATCGAGCGATGTCTTCTCCATCGGCTAAAGCCGACAGGTATGGACATCATGAGCTAGCCTTATGGTCGAGCGATGAGGCCTTCGCTTCTTCTCTTGATTATATCTTCCTTTGCGCAGACGCCAGGCGGCCGGCTTTGGAGGAGACCGCAGACGTGATCGATCTCGGCGATGACTCGACTACCGATGAGTCAGCTGCTCCCATGGGTCTCTCCTGAGCCCGAGATAAGGGCAAGGGGATGGCCCGGGAGGGGTCTTCCAGGTCACGGGGGTCCAAGCGCAAGGATCCCATGGAGGGAATGATCTAGGACGTCGTGAAGGCCAGGAAGTGGGCCAAGAAGGCCGGGGCCGTCCCCGTAGTCGAAGGCGACCCTGCCTCGGCTCACCCCTCCATCGAGCATGATGGGGCCGACCCTACTGGGCGAGCTCTCCCACCCGTCGAGCAAGAGGGGGCCGAGGAGGTTGGGGCTGCTCCTGCGGTCGGTGATGATGCTGGCTCGGCTCCCGCCTCGACCGGGGACGAGGGGGCCGAGGCCACTTCTGTGATTGGCAGCGGTGCTGGCCCGGCTCTCTCCTCGGCAGGAGCCAAGGGGGCCGTGGAAGAGGCAGGCGACGCTGGGACCACGGCTGAGATTGGGGCGTTGATTAAGGCGGGCGACGCTCCAGGTGGCGATGCAGGTGCCGAGCTGGTCAAGGCTGGGGGGTCGCAAGAAAAGGTGACGCAGCCCCAACCGATCGAGGCACGAGGGGCGAACGAAGTCGCGGCTCTATCTGGGCCGACAGGCGGGACACCGATCGAAGAGGGGGTCTCTATTCCGGCGGCCCTAGAGAGGCTCAGCATCTAGGGCCCTCTGTACCATGTATGTCGCGGTATAGCCACGAAGGTGAAGGGGGGAGACAGGCAGCACTCCCCGTCCGTGGCCCTCGAGATGGTTATGGAGGGCGGCTTGGTCCTAGCCCAGATGAGGGCCACTCTGGCAGAGCTTATGCCCGGTCGGAGTCAGAGCGGGCGAACCTGGCCTGGACCCTTGGTGGGTCTGACAGGAAGATGGCTCGGCTCGCCGAGGAGCATGATGGGCTTCGGCGAGAGCTTTCCTCAGTTAGGGAGCTAGCGCGGGCGAGCCAGGTGGAGGCCCGGGCACTGACCGAGCAGCTAGCTAAGGCCCGTGAATCGCTCGAGAGGAAGAGCAGGCTTCTTAAAGAGGAGCGCATTGCTCGCGTCGAGCTAGATGGCCGGTGGAAGGCCGAGAGTGCCGAGCTGGTGGACCGAGCGGAGGAAGCCGAGCGCCTTCGGCGGGAGGCCGAGGCTGATCGGGTTGAGGCGGAGAAGTAGGCGGCAGAGGCCGAGAAGACGGTTGAGGCCGAGAGGAGGTTAGCCGAGGCGGAGCGGGAGAAGGCCGAGCTCGCTGGTAGGGTGGGATTGACCGGGGCAGAGGCGCTTGAGCAGTACAAATGCTCAGAGGGCTACCGGGTCGACCTTAAGAAGGCTGCCCTCCCCTACTACGAGTTAGCACTTGGCCGAGGCATCCGCAAGGGGTTCAAGCAAGGCTACGACCGGGCCATCTCTTATGTCGAAGAGTAGGCGTCCGAGACAATCGATTTCCCGTCTGAGCAATGCTATGACTCGGACTTGTCATCCTCCGGTTCCTCTGGTTCGGCGTCGGAGGAAGAAGATCAGGGGGGCTCTTCGTCCGAGGGGTCGCCAACTCCGGATGCCTCGGGAGGGCGCGCAACCGAGGCAGTTCCCACGCCGGTGGGGTCAGTGCCAGGGTCGGCCGTCACCGAGGGTGCCAGGGGTAGACCGTCTGAGCCTTCCACTTCCGAGCTTCTGGGTGGGCCAGAGGCCTAACGTATCTGCTTTGCTTTCTCTTCTTGTATGTCTTTCCTTTTTTGAAGGAAAACATTCCTTGTTGTGTAAGAAAAAACGTAAGGCAGTAGCGTCATGATGATAACTTACTCTTTTGTATCGCCATTGCCGTAGTTTGTCCAGCGTATCCGCAGTAGTTGGAAAGTGCTGATACTTTCTGCGTGGATCTCGCATGATGGTTGGGCGGGCGTCTGACAGGGTGTCTTTCCATTTTCTCATGCTTTAATTGCCCGGCCGTTTCCTGTGTCCCGCTGGGATGGAACCGAGGAGTCTGAGGTGACCGTTCGTAGGGAGAAGTTCCTTTAGCGTGTTTTCATGGGGAGAATCATTTAAGGCAAGTAACCTCCCTTCGCCTATAAAAGGTCTGAAGGGCGTCTCTCCCTCTCCATCGCTTAGAGTCTTTCCTCTCTCCTTCTTCACGAAGCGTTGTACCGTCGAATTTGAAGCATGGAAGATGTTCTGGAAGACGAAGCTGCCGATGATGGAGGGCAGAGAGTCCTTGCTGCTTCGGGTTTGAAAGGAGTTCGACAGCCGGCGAGCAGATTTGAAGGGGGTTCGACGTGTGGAAGCACGTCGCCCTCTTCTATCAGTTCCGGCGGCGCTAGCGGGGAGGTTACTCATCAAGAAGGTTTGACATGCTGGGGCATGTCGATCTGCTGTCCCTGACCTACCAACTCCATTTCGAGGGGAGGGGGAAAATAATTAAGCTCCCTCCTTTTCGGGCTTTCCCCTGTCTCCTAGTCCAGCTCTGCTGGTTTCTTTTTCTCCCCCCCTTTTCACTCTTTGGAAGGTGCCTGCACTCTCTTCCTTCCAAAGAGTTGGCAGAGAAGAGGCCTTCATTCGTATTCCCTCGTCCCCTTCCTCCATCTCTGTCAACTTGGAAGGTAGCCTTCTTCTTCATAATACCTCTGTCACCTTTGTTCCGAGTTACCCGAGCCAACGGGGTCGACTACCCTTAATCCGAGCCAGTTTATGCACGAAGCATAGTCAGTGGCTGGACGCGGGAAGGCTAACTGAGTCAGCCGAGCGATGGGCTCGAATGGTGGTGCCAGATGGATTTTTGCTTTTTTGACACGTATCGTCTTGGCTTCGGCCTTTCTGATGTACAAGCAAGTTGTTTGAATAAAAGAGGAAAAGAAACTTTTGTTCTATTTCATACTGCTTACACAATGTTCGACGTTTAGAAATAGAACTTGCGTAGTGTAGTCGCGTTCCACGTCCGAGGGATGGGTTCTCCTTTCATAGTAGATAGCCAATATGCTCCTTTCCCGAGCGTCTCGACCACTCTGTAGGGGCCTTCCCAATTAGGGGATAACTTGCCCGCCGCCTCAAGTGGTCGAGAGGCTTCGGCTTTCCTGAAGTTGAACTTCAAGGTGTATTGTAGCTCTGCTCCTTCGGGGGACTTTAGGAGGATTCCAGCGTCGCTTTCGGCCGAGTTGGAGGATCCATCGAAGAACAGTTCCCAGGTTGGCCCGGGCGCGGACGGAGATTTTCCTTTGGTCGGGGCAGTGCTCTCGGCGATGAAGTCAGCGAGGGCCTATCCTTTCATAGCCGAGCGAGGCCGGTATGATATATCTTAGGCCCCAAGCATGATGGCCCACTTGACGAGGCGTCCCGAGGCTTCAGGGTGAGCGAGGATCCTCTTCAAAGGTTCACCGATCAGCACGGTGATAGAGTGCCCTTCGAAATAGGGTCAGAGGCGTTTGGCCGAGGTAACCAACGCTAGCAGGAGTTTCTCGGTTGCACCTTCTTTCAGCCTCGTTGAGCACCTTGCTAGTGTAGTAGACCGATCTCTCGACTCCTGAGTCATTTCTGACCAGGACCGAGCTAAATGTAGATGGAGTTACCGAGAGATAGAGATGCAAGGCTTCACCTAGGATAGGCTTGGAAAGCACCGGGGGCGAAGCCAGGAACTCTTTAAGCTCAGCGAACGCTCTTTGGCATTCCTCGTCCCATGCGAACGTAGCAAATGCCATTTTGGGCCCCCTCAACAGTTTGAAGAAGGGTAGGCATCGTTCGGCCCCACGGGATAGGAATCTGCTAAGCGCGGCAATGCGCCCAATAAGGCGTTGAACGTCTTTGATGCAGGTTAGTGGGCGCATGTCCAGGATGGCCTGGACCTTGTCGGGGTTGGCCTCGATCCCACGCTGGGTGACTAAAAAACCCATGAAATTCTCGGATCTTACTCCGAAGGCGCATTTGGTGGGATTGAGCTTCATATTGTACCTCAAGAGGGTGTCGAAGGTCTCAGCCAGGTCGGTGAAGTGGTCCTCGGCCTTGGGGGTCTTGACAAGCATGTCGTCAATATAGGCCTCGACGTTCCGGCCGAGCTGTCATTTGAACATATGATTGACCAGCCTCTGGTACGTGGCTCCAACGTTCTTCAACCCGAAAGGCATCCGGGTGTAGCAGTATACGCCGAAGTCGGTGATAAAGGTGGTCTTCTCGATGTCTTCTGGATCCATTCTGATCTGGTGGTAACCTGAATAGGCGTCCGGGAAACTGAGTATCTCATTGCCCGAGGTTGAATCAACCAGTTGGTCGATGCTCGATAATGGATAGCAGTCCTTTGGTGTAGCCTTGTTCAGGTCGGTGAAGTCCATGCACATTCGTCACTTTCCCAAAGCTTTTGGCACCAGGATGACGTTAGCCAGCCACGTCGGGTATAGGACCGGTCTAAAAAGACCAGTCTTTTGCCCCTTGGTGACTTGCTCATTGATGATCGCCTACTTCTCTGGCGCGTGCTTCCTTCTGCGTTGTTGTACGGGCTTCACGGTCGGGTCGAGGTTGAGCTTATGCATCACCGTCTCCTTCGGTATTCCGGGGAGTTGATCATCAGACCATGCAAAGACTCAGATGTACACGGAAAGAAACTCTTTGTATTACTGTTGAACCTCAGATGCTAGGTCGGCTCCAATCTTTACTCCTAGGGTCGGGTCATCATTTTGGAAAACCGTTAGCAGCTCTCCTCTAGGCTCGGAGGTTGCGGGTTTTTCCTCGACTTCCAGGGGCCCTTGTTCTTCCCGTCCGGCCTTGTGGCTTCAACCGAGATATTATAGCACCTTCTGGCCGTCGCCTGGTTACCTCGGACTTCCCCCATCCCATTTATAGTGGGGAACTTCATCTTTTGGTGATAGGTAGAGGGCACCGCTTTCGTTCGGCTAAGGATTCCTCGACCGAAGATTACGTTGTATGCTATCATACCCTTGATCACTATGAAGTCCACCATGACCGTAACGGTTTTGGGTGGGGTGCCGAGAGTGACCGGCAGGCTTAGGGCTCCCTCAGGATAAGTGGCCTGGCCATTGAACCCACAAAGGGGGGTTCGGATCGGGCAGAGTTTAGATGGATTCTCCCCCATCTTAAGAAAACACTTGTAAGATAATACATCAGGGGCACTTCCATTGTCAACTAGAATCATATCTACGTTACAATGGTTTATTGTGGTCGATATGACCAGGGCATCATCATGCGGGGTGGTCAGCCCTTCCAGGTCTTGGTCGGAGAAGACTATGACCTGGGGCTCACATGGCGGGGCCTTGGGAGGCTCAACGGCTCGGCTCACCCGCTCAGCATGACGCTTCCTTCCTTGGCCACTGTCTCCCCCTGATGCAGCTCCTCCAACGATGACGTTGATGTGGACCCCGCGAGGAGCGTTGTCGATTTCCTCTAAGGCGCCTCGGTCTTCCTCACGCCCAGCCACGAATCGGGATAGGTGTCCCAGGTGGATGAGGCGCTCGATCTCATCCTGGAGTTGGTGGCAATCACCGGTATGATGCCCGTGGTCGCTGTGGAACAGGCAATGCTTGCTGCGATTGCGACTTTTCGACCTCGTTGGCTCGGGTTGGCGGAGGAGGCCCGAGCCTTGGATGTCTTCATATATCTCGTATACCGGAGCGGTTAAGGGAGTGTACCACTCATACTTTCGGGATGGTTCCTTGTGCTCCCCGTCTCAGTTCCGCCTCTTTCCTGGACCCGAGCTTCTTGTCCCCCTCCCAACCCGAGCCGATTGCACCTCGGCATGCGCTGAGGACTTCTTCGCACTCAGTGTAACGCAAAGCCAGAGTCACTAGCTCGGCAAGGGTCGAGGAAGGGTGGAGGACAAGTTCGCGGCGGAGGTTCTCGTCCCGGGTGCCTCCGGTTAGTGCGGTTATGGCCGAGGCTACATTCAGGCGGGGGATTCTCAGGGCTTCCGATTTGAATCGGTTAATGTAAGCATGGAGTCTCTCCCATTGCGCCTGTTTGAGAGCCAATAGCCCCGCTACCGACCTTGGGGGGGCGCTACCGGCGAAACTCTCCTTCAATACTCGCCCGAATTGCTTGAAATCTCGGATGGATCCGGGGGCGACGGCCCGGAACCATGCTTGGGGACCTTGGACCAGGGTGGTCACAAAGGCTCGGCACTTGATGGCGTAGGACGCTCCGTGAAGGGCCATCAGGGCGTCGAAGCTGTCAAAGTGGTAGGCCAGGTCGCCTTGGCCATCGTAGGACTTGAAGGTCGGGATAAAGGTTCTGGGAGATATCTCTGCCTTTAAGATGTAATCGGAGAGCGGGGATTTCTCCTCATCCTCTGCCAGAGAGACATTCTGCAAGGCGCGTAGTGCGCGCTCCTGTTCCGCGAAACGCCTCTCGAATTCTCGCAGTCGGAGGGATAACTCCGGCTGTCGCCGCGCTGTGGGGCTGGGGGGGTTCCTTAGCGCTCCCCGGGGGCTTCGATCTTTGGGTTTGGACGGTGTGCCCCAGGTTTTCCCCTTTTCGGTGTGGAGGAGGCCTCATGCTCTGGGGGAGGGGCTCGTGAATGTCCTCCTGACCTGTTACAGATAATCCGTTGACCTCGGAGAGTGAAGCGGCCTCCGGTAGTGTGCTGGGACATGTCCTCGTGGGAAGGGCTCTCCGGAGGGGCGCGTGACCTTCCTTCCCTGGCCGCCTGGGTCCTCATGAGTTCCACGAGGATGTCCAGTTTTGCGTTGTGGGCTTGGAAAGCGTCAGCGCCCCCGTTGGGTGGTAGCTCCACCGCTGCGGGAGGAGGGGGTGGTCCATCGACTGGGGCGTTGGCGTTGGAGGGAGGGTTTTGTGAGGCCTGAGAGGGGCCTTCTCCTGCCACTACCATGGCCTTTCCCCTGTCGCCGGCAGACCTTCTCCCTGAACTTCTTCGCACCATACTAGCTCTTTGGTCGTTTCCTACAGACGGCGCCAGATGAAGAGGCGTGATCTCGCGCTGATCCTGAGCTGGGGAGATGATCACCGAACAGTGAACTGCAAGGAAGGGAAACGGATCATGGGGCCCAGGGATGGTTCCCTGGGGTAAACCCTCCGATGCCTAAGTCAGTAGAGCAATGGTGAAAGCTATGTTGGGAGGAGGAAAGAGAGGCACGAGATCCTTCTACACTAAGGTGGTGAAGTGGTTCCTGCTCAGGGAGTTTTAGGCGTGTGTTGGCCTTACCATTCGCTAGAGGGAGTCACAGGTTTAAATAGTGCGCCGGCCTCATGAGTCACGTAAGCTGAGGAGTTTCAGACGGGAGTTACGTCTTCAACGTGGGCTCTTTACGTCCTCATCGTGGGATCTTTATAGCCTTGAGGGGTCATGGGTCCCTTATCCTCGTAAACTCCTGCTCATAAAGGGCTCTCAACGGTAGCGTGGATAAGCAATCGTCGGTCAACCCAAGCATTTAGAGTGCCAACCCTATCCTGACGATAGGCATAGCTCGGATGAAGATCGGTCGGAGTGGGCGTTGAGCGCTAGGCTTTATCCCGGCGAGGGGATAGATCGGGCGTGGGTCTTCCTCCGACCTGACCGACGCTCGGGCCTTCCGAGCCTAAGGGCCGCCGAGGAAGGGTTTGATCCCGAGTGATCTTATTGGGCTTTTTAGTCTAAGTGGGCCCTGCGGGGCTGTCACTTAGATGAGCTGGGTCTCGTTTGGTCCTGATGGACCTAGTTCGGCTGCTCTTAGATGGGCTACAGAAATCCCCCTCTCCAACTGCCTTCATGTTGATGCGAAGATACCTACTGGGCAAGTGTGCTCTTACGTACTTTCTCAATTTTCCAAGAAGTACTGATGGATCGGATTCAGAATATACAAGTAGCTGCTCCGAGAGTGATTGAAGGTCAAATGGATTGAGAGAAGACCTAGTTGTCAAGTGTCTAGTCGAGTCCTATTGTAATTTTCTATTTTCTTGAGTCTATGATGTAAGAATGTTTAAAGTCATGATCTTATGTACATTTGGGTCATTATTATGAATAAAGTTAGAATTTTTAAAAAATATACTTTTACAATTACTTTTGTGTGATTGTCTTGCGCTCTGATTTCTTGCTTGCAAGAGGCTTACCCTGCCGACTGTTCACGTTCCCGATATTCCTTATGCTATATTAAAAGCTCGGGGTGTGACACCGTTGGCCTTAGGGTTGTAGGGGGATGACGTCCTCCAGTCAATTTTGTACTTGTAGCAGCTTGTACACCTTCTGATTTTTGAAATGGCTGCCGTTGTTGGAGATAATTCGACTGGGAACTCCGAACAGGAATATTATATTCTGACGGAAGAACCTGGCGACCAGCTCCCCCGTCACTTCTCTTAGTGCTACAGCCTCTGCCCACATGGAAAAGTCATCTGTAGCCGCCAAAATATATTTACACCCTGATGAAGATGCTGGCAAAGGGCCCACCACATCTGTGCCCCATTGGGCGAACGGCCAGCTTGGGATGGTGGCCTTCTCGACACGGTGGCGTGTTCTTGACATTTCTGGCATGACTTGGCAAACTTGCAGCAGTCATCAAATATAGTGGGCCAATAGTAGCCCAATTTCTTTATCTCAATCTTCATTTTTGGACCTGCCTGATGTGCCCCGGCTGATCCGACATGAACCTCTTTCATCACATGCCAGGCTTCCTCCGTAGACAAGCAGCGGAGTAGGACTTTTTTTTGGGCGTCGGCCATTATTCGGAACAGAGTTCCGTTTCTCATTTTGTAGGAGTCTTTGATTCTAAGTAATTTCATCATTTGTTCTTTCTCCTTTGGCAACTGCTGATGCTAGAACTAATGCAGGAGATGTTCTCGCCAATCGGGTTGTTGACATTTCTCCACAGCCATTATCTCATTTTCCTCTGCATTTGCCAGGACCTCTATCTTGCTAGGGACCTGGCGCCTATTGATGACAGTTATATTCAGGCTCCCATCCGGTGGGATTGCCAAGGAACTGGCCAGGTTTGCGAGGGCGTCTGCCTAAGCATTTTGTCCTTGATTGATGTGTTTCACTTAAATGAAGTAGAATTTCACCATCAGACGTAGCACCAACTGGTGGCACGGAAGAAGTTCCGGCTTCCGCACATCAAATTGTCCTACTTGTTTCACGACCAGCATGGAGTCTCTGAACGCCTCAAGCATCTGGATTTCCATGGACAAAGCAATTTGCAGTCCAATAATCAAGGCTTCATATTCTGCCTTGTTGTTTGTGCATGTCTTTTTTATTGAATAGGAGGTATATATGACCTCCCCTTCAGGAGACTTCAGAGCTATGCCTGCACCAGCTCTGACGCTAACAGACCCAGTTGCTAGAGTATCGATTCTGGATGCACCATTAAAATACAACGGCCATAAGGTGGGATGCACTTGGTTTGCCTCCAGGGTCTCATCTTCAGGGAGATTTGTCGCCAGTAGGGAGTCCTCAGGCACAGGGTGTGCGGCGAAGAAGTCTACGATGGCCTGCCCCTTAACAGCTTTCTACTGGACACAGAAGATGTCACGCCCCGAACCGATAGCAGCGGAACGTGTAGTTCGGAACGTGACAGTGATACAGTCGTGAATAATCAGAGCATACATAAGACACATAATTTCCAAGGCCATACAATATGGACAAAATATAATCTTTATTGATAATCAAATGTCAATTACATAACTGGACTCCACTTATATGGGAAAAAGAAAAGACTCAAATACTTTATAAAGGGAAAAGACTCAAGGACAAGATAAGACTCAAGAAAACTAAAAGACACCGGCTTGCTTTTTCCACAACACTCAACACTCTTGCCCTTCCCCATTTGATGGACTATCTTCAATGTCGTTACCTGAAAAACGTTGAAAATAGGCTGGTGAGTAAAAAGCTCAGTAGGAATTACATCTCTCATCAAGCAGAATATAAGTGATTAGCCAATTAACATGTTCATCACGATGCAAGGCATGAAACTAGAAAATCATGATGATCAATCTAACGGGAAAGACGAATATTAAAGTCAAAGGTAATTACGAGCTCAAGAGAAATAGGGATGAATTCCCATGCAGAGTCAAGGACAAGCTATCAGAATATAACAACGACAGTTACTCGGATGAACATAACTTCAGAATTGGCCAGAATATAACATAGTTTCAATAAATATAAGCAGAATTAAACAATCTAGCAGAATATCTAAATTATCAGAATAACCGAACAACAAAATATCAGAATAACAGAACTTCTAGAATTAACAGAATTTACAGAATGACAGATATAACAGAATATAACAGATGTACAGACTTTGGTGCAATGCCACACCCAGAATTCCCATGGTTTACAGAATTGGACTTCCGTCCTACCTGGCACTGAAAAGTCGCGGACCCACAGCCCTTAATGTTTCAGAATCAGATTTGGCCAAATACAGAGTCAAATGGTTATGTTCTCAAATTGATGACAAGAAGATTCCAAAAGGAGTAGAGAGTCAAGATTAACGGAAAACCAAAGTGACACGGATCGGATCCCGAGATTTTTAGGGTACAACCAGCTCGGCTGTCTTGAGGGAATCCAAGGCTAGCGGAGACTTACGGAGGTCTCAATGACTAACTTGCTAGTCCGAAGGAACGGAATGTCCAATGGAGGACTCGTATGTCACCGAGAGTTGAGATGTATAACGTGAACCAGTCATGAAAAAGGGCTCCATCTATGGACTTGAGATGAGAGCGCCAAAAGACCCGAGGTATGGGTCAAAACCGGAAGAAAACGGTGAGAACATGAATGCGTTAATTATAGAATTCATGTCCATCTAATTCTATAATTAACTATAATTAAATAAACTTATTTTAATTGACGTCTGTGAGTAGTGTCATTTATTAATTAGCGTCCACTTGGAGTGACGTTAATTCTATGATTTTTAACTTAATTTATTTAACAAGAATTCACGTCAATATCTATTTAATTGAATAATTCTAAAACATACATTCAAAAATATATTTATTTATATAAAATAATTTAGAGAAATATAATAT
This sequence comes from Amorphophallus konjac, assembly GCA_022559845.1. Classification (NCBI taxonomy): domain Eukaryota; kingdom Viridiplantae; phylum Streptophyta; class Magnoliopsida; order Alismatales; family Araceae; genus Amorphophallus; species Amorphophallus konjac. The sequence continues at coordinate 200,689,434 of CM040123.1, forward strand.
ATGATAATTAGGAGAAAAATTCAAGGATTCCAAATATATAATTCTTATAATTTTCTGTTGATAGATATGAATTTTCAAAGATATACTTACAAGATATATACATATATATTTATATATATATATATATATATATATATATATATATATATATATATATATATATAAAAGATATGACACCCTTACATGCTGGCGTCAAAACAATTTGACGACAAACACGTTGCCGTCATTTAAATATATTGTGTCAACTCTTTAAACCTCTCGTTTCCCGACGTAACCACGTCGGAATCGAGCCTATGATATACCGAAATGACGGGCTCAAAAAACTCTACCTAACCGGACGTTCAAAATAATTTTTCGTTGAGAGATGGGGGATCTTGAGATAGGAGGTACGAAAAATGGTGCAACCACTCTCACTATCTTGGTCTCCACCCCAATAGTATGCCCATAAATTTTCATGGCCAAAGGAGACTCCGATACCCATGAACAATCCGTTGAGGCAAAAACTCCATAACTAACTAGCTGCTGAAGATGTAAACTTAAATACAAAAGCATGCAAACCGTTCAATATCTACGTGACAAGCTAATGCAGGTTTTCCGTGAATATTGCATGTATCTTTTAATCGTGTTTAGGCTCTTAGAGAGACCACCTATAGAAAATTAGAGACTATGAACTCAAACACAAGATATAAACATGCTGTTTATGATCGTAAAAACATGTATTATCTTTGTTAATTGTGTTTAGCTGTCAGAGAGAACACCTACCTCGTGTGATGATTTGGACGGTGAACAGAGAGATTAAGACAATAAATGACAGCAGTTCTTCCTGTTGTACTTAGAACAAAGCCTCCGTAGCTCTGTGAAGAAAAGAATAACAGTAGCAGAGGCTCTTCTCCTTTCTCGGGAATCAAGAACAGCCGCAGCAGTAGGTGAAATAGCAAGGAGGAAGCAGCAGCCTGCAACGATAGTAGCTGTCGCAGTAGAGAACACAGGGGCCCGTGAATGTTGAAGAGAAGAAGCACAGTTTCTGCAGGACTTCTCCTCACGACGGCACAACAGCAGGTTGAAGTTGAGAGCTAGACATTCAACGGGTTGGGTTTCTGTGGGGTATTTATAGTGCTTGGGAACCCAATGGGTTTAGTGTTCGATTGGGACTCAAAACTCCAGAGTACATGTCCTAATAGTATTACGATTTCCCTTACTAATCTTTCCGAAACACAACACTTCCTAGTTAGAGTGATTTGGAAATGAAGCCTCAGGTTGGGGCGTTATTTCAATAATTGACGCTTGTATACACAGTCGTCAAAAAATAAAATGACGACTTGCTCCGAGGTGTCATTCACCCTTCCCTATTTTAAGGTGTAACGATCTTTCTGGATTTTTTTTCTTGACGTTATCTAGATGGGAAACTTTAGGGGTATGAGTTTTCCTTTTTTCTATATTTTTCCATGTAATTAATTTTCCAAAATTCTTTAATTTTAAAAAATTGGCACTATTCATTACAATAAAATAACGACTTGTGTTAAGTCGTTTTACACATAGTACACGCCCATGGCAAAGTGCGTCATTTGATTTGTGACATTTTCTCTTAACCTTCAAAAGATTGATATTATATATATATCCCTATTATTTCTATAATATCTTTAGCTATATACTTTATTTGATTAAAGATATATCCTATGGCTAATTTGCAAATAACGATCAAGTAAATGTCGTCATTTATTATTTTTCAACCTCTTCCCTCTGACTCTTAATTAACTAAAATTGTATATATATATATACATTCTACCTCCTTTATTTTATTTTTAATGTATTTAAATCTTGTATATATATCCTTCTTCCTTCTAATAAAATTACAATATAGTAGATGTGGAATATTAAATTTTCTAAATTAGTAATAAAATATAAATTGATATTTTCTTCAAGATTTAATGATTCTTAATTCAATTAAAATTACGTTATGCATTAAATGCTTACCTAAAAATAACATGTCATTCTTACATTTATTATAATATATATATATATATATATATTTGTAAGACTTGTACGGATGTCAGGGGGTTTTACATATCTTGTGTTAATGGACCAAGATGATCAATTTATCATGGCCCATTAAGTGTCTATATTTATAACTTATTTGTCCTTCTCATGTAAGTTTAATTTATTTAGGATTTTTTTTTAAATTTTCAGGGGTGCTACACCCTCCCCCACTTAAAAGAATTTGGTCCCCAAATTCAACTGAGATTCCTCTCCAATATATATCAGTGGAGTATCTAGTTCCATTCTCCCATCTTAAAACAATATCGTCTAATCATGCTAGCAAAATAAACTAAGCTACTAGGCTTAGGTTAAAAGGGTACCTCTAGCTACTCCATTATCAGTAGGTTCGACTTGTCTTATTGCTTGTAATTGTACTCGATGTCATACTTCTTTATGATCTGTTGCCTGCTGAGGTTGATCTTTAGGAAGGGAACAGTCGGCTACTTTATGCTCCTGGCTTCCACAACGAAAGCAAGCTCCGTTCTTCCAGCGACACTTTTCATATTTGTGACCATCATTCCCACAATGCTTGCACTTTACTTCCTTAGGCTTCTTGCCGTTCGGAATGTCGTTTCCCTCATTAGGCCTCTTGTTGCCATTACCTTCTTTCTTCTTCTCCATTCTCGCCTTAACCTTGTCGGATAATTCCATAGCGTCTTCCAATAACTGAGCTCTCTTAACCATCTCGGCATATGATTGAATGTCCATTGGTGCCAACTGGGGTATGTATTGCAGTCTTAGTCCATTTAAGAACCTCCTAGCTTTCATCTTTTCTGTCATGATCAAATGAGGCGCATATCGTGACAACCTCGAGAATTGGGCCTCATATTCCGCCACAGACATACTTCTTTGTTTAAGTGAGGCAAACTCTCCCGCCTTTCTCTCCTGATCTCTCTCCGAGAAATACTTCTCGTTGAAGTGTTTTTAAAATTCTACCCATGCCACTTGATCATTTGGCAAGGTTGCTTCCACGGACTCCCACCAAGCCCTTGCATCTTTCTCTAGTTGAAATGTTGCTAAAAGGACCTTATCTTGGTCCGAACATTGCATCACTCGGAAAATTCTTTCCATCTCCTTCATCCAATCCTCCGCCATGTCAGGATCAGGGGTTCCACTAAACCTAGGGGGATTGAGGCTCCGAAACTCACGATGTAATTCTCCGGCTCCACGATTGGCTCCACCATCGGCTACTCATTGAAGAGCCTGAGTCAATCCTTGAACCGTCCTTTGCATCTCACGCCATTGGGCATGCTCAGCGGCCATTGTTATCTATCTAGTTCTACAAGACACAAACAATCTCATGTAAGATTATCAAGTAATTCTCGTGAAATTTTACTAAGCTATTTTCATAAGCTGATATTATTAGTATTGTAATTCCTTTTTAGCTCTTAACCCAAGGTTCTACCCAATCTCATCGGGCAATAATGGAGTTGAACCTAAAACTTATGGCAACCTATAGTCAAGACCTAGGGTTTAATATACCTATGCTCTGATACCACAAACTGTCACGCCCCGAACCGATAGCAGCGGAACGTGTAGTTTGGAACGTGGCAGTGATACAGTCGTAAATAATCAGAGCATACATAAGACACATAATTTCCAAGGCCAGACAATATGGACAAAATATAATCTTTATTGATAATCAAATGTCAATTACATAACTAGACTCCACTTATATGGGAAAAAGAAAAGACTCAAATACTCTATAAAGGGAAAAGACTCAAGGACAAGATAATACTCAAGAAAACTAAAAGACACCGGCTTGCTTTTTCCACAACACTCAAAACTCTTGCCCTTCCCCATCTGATAGACTATCTTTAATGTCGTTACATGAAAAACGTTGAAAATAGGCTGGTGAGCAAAAAGCTCAGTAGGAATTACATCTCTCATCAAGCAGAATATAAGTGATTAGCCAATTAACATGTTCATCACGATGCAAGGCATGGAACTAGAAAATCATGATGATCAATCTAACGGGAAAGACGAATATTAAAGTCAAAGGTAATTACGAGCTCAAGAGAAATAGGGATGAATTCCCATGCAGAGTCAAGGACAAGTTATCAAAATATAACAACGACAGTTACTCGGATGAACATAACATCAGAATTGGCCAGAATATAACAGAGTTTCAATAAATATAAGCAGAATTAAACAATCTAGCAGAATATCTAAATTATCAGAATAACCGAACAACAAAATATCAGAATAACAAAACTTCTAGAATTAACAGAATTTGCAGAATGACAGATATAACAAAATAACAGAATATAACAGATGTACAGACTTTGGTGCAATGCCACACCCAGAATTCCCATGGTTTACAGAATTGGACTTCCGTCCTACCTGGCACTGAAAAGTCGCGGACCCATAGCCCTTAATGTTTCAGAATCAGATTTGGCCAAATACAGAGTCAAATGGTTATGTTCTCAAATTGATGACAAGAAGATTCCAAAAGGAGTAGAGAGTCAAGACTAACAGAAAACCAAAGTGACACGGATCGGATCCCGAGATTTTTAGGGTACAACCAGCTCGGCTGCCTTGAGGGAATCCAAGGCTAGCGGAGACTTACGGATGTCTCAATGACTAACTTGCCAGTCCGAAGGAACGGAATGCCCAACGGAGGACTCGTATGTCACCGAGAGTTGAGGTGTATAACGTGAACCAATCATGAAAAAGGGTTCCATCTGCGGACGTGAGATGAGAGCGCCAAAAGACCCGAGGTATGGGTCAAAACCTGAAGAAAACGGTGAGAACATGAATGCGTTAATTATAGAATTCATGTCCATCTAATTCTATAATTAACTATAATTAAATAAACATATTTTAATTGACGTCTGTGAGTAGTGTCATTTATTAATTAGCATCCACTTGGAGTGACGTTAATTCTATGATTTTTAACTTAATTTATTTAACAAGAATTCACGTCAATATCTATATAATTGAATAATTCTAAAACATACATTCAAAAATATATTTATTTATATAAAATAATTTAGAGAAATAGAATATATGATAATTAGGAGAAAAATTCAAGGATTCCAAATATATAATTTTTATAATTTTTTGTTGCATATTTTAATAGATATGAATTTTCAAAGATATACTTACAAGATATATACACACACATATATATATATATATATATAAGATATGACGCCCTTATATGCTGGCGTTATATTGTGTCAACTCTTTAAACCTCTCGTTTCTCGACGTAACCACGTCGGAATCGAGCCTATAATATACCGAAATGACGGGCTCGAAAAACTCTACCTAACCGGACGTTCAAAATAATTTTTCGTTGAGAGATGGGGGATCTTGAGATAGGAGGCATGAAAAATAGTGTAACCACTCTCACTATCTCGGTCTCCACCCCAATAGTATGCCCATAAATTTTCCTGGCCAAAGGAGACTCCGATACCCATGAACAATCTGTTGAGGCAAAAACTCCATAACTAACTAGCTGCTGAACATGTAAACTTAAATACAAAAGCATGCAAACCGTTCAATATCTACGTGACAAGCTAATGCAGGTTTTCCGTGAATATTGCATGCATCTTTTAATCGTGTTTAGGCTCTTAGAGAGACCACCTACGGAAAATTAGAGACTAAGAACTCAAACACAAGATATAAGCATGCTGTTTATTATCGTAAAAACATGTATTATCTTTGTTAATTGAGTTTAGCTGTCAGAGAGAACACCTACCTCGTGTGATGATTTGGACGGTGAACAGAGAGATTAAGATAGTAAATGACAGCAGTTCTTCATGTTGTACTTAGAACAGAGCCTCCGTAGCTCTGTGAAGAAAAGAATAACAGCAGCAGAGGTTCTTCTCCTTTCTCGGGAATCAAGAACAACCGCAGCAGTAGGTGAAATGGCAAGGAGGAAGCAACAGCCTGCAACGATAGTAGCCATCGCAGTAGAGAACACAGGGGCCCGTGAAGGTTGAAGAGAAGAAGCACAGTTTCTGCAGGACTTCTCCTCACGCTAGACATTCAACGGGTTGGGTTTCTGTGGGGTATTTATAGTGCTTGGGAACCCAATGGGTTTAGTGTTCGATTGGGACTCAAAACTCCAGAGTACATGTCCTAATAGTATTACGATTTCCCTTACTAATCTTTCCGAAACACAACACTTCCTAGTTAGAGTGATTTGGAAATGAAGCCTCAGGTTGGGGCGTTATTTCAATAATTGACGCTTGTATACACAGTCGTCAAAAAATAAAATGACGACTTGCTCCAAGGCGTCATTCACCCTTCCCTATTTTAAGGTGTAACGATCTTTCTGGATTTTTTTTCTTGACGTTATCTAGATGGGAAATTTTAGGGGTATGAGTTTTCCTTTTTTCTCTATTTTTTCATGTAATTAATTTTTTAAAATTCTTTAATTTGAAAAAATTGGCACTATTCATTACAATAAAATAACGACTTGTATTAAGTCGTTTTACACGTAGTACATGCCCATGGCAAAGGGCATCATTTGATTTGTGACATTTTCTCTTAATCTTCAAAAGACCGATATTATATATATATCCCTATTATTTCTATAATATCTTTAGCTATATATTTTATTTGATTAAAGATCCTATGGCTAATTTGCAAATAGCGACCAAGTAAATGTCGTCATTTATTATTTTTCAACCTCTTCCCTCTGACTCTTAATTAACTAAAATTGTATATATATATATATATACATTCTACCTCCTTTATTTTATTTTTAATGTATTTAAATCTTGTATATATATCCTTCTTCATTCTAATAAAATTACAATATACTAGATGTGGAATATTAAAATTTCTAAATTAGTAATAAAATATAAATTGATATTTTCTTCAAGATTTAATGATTCTTAATTCATTTAAAATTACATTATGCATTAAATGCTTACCTAAAAATAACATGTCATTCTTAAATTTATTATAATATATATATATATATATATATATATATATATATATATATATATATATATATATATATATATATATATATATATATTTGTAAGACTTGTAAGGATGTCAGGGGATTTAACAGTAGAGAGATTCGTCGAACTTCGTCCCGAAAATCTTCGGAAGTTATTGGCTCTTCATCATATATAACAGTTGTGACATCCAGCGGAAGATTGTCTGGATGAGCAAGAGGACACGCTTGAAAACTGTTTTCGGGTTTCTCTAAACCCTTTAAAAATAGGAATGTGTCCGCTGTTTGCTTAGGTATTAGGATTGGCCCTTTCACCAGATAGCAGTTCGAGAATAATAGGGGATCGTCCTGTCTCCTGAAAAATTCATAAGGATGTTCTCTGTTGATGAACGAGCTGTACTTTGCCCTTATAGACAGAGGGCGAACTTGCTGAGACTCTTTGGGCGGGGGAGGAGCCCATCGTCCAAGTTTGTAGTGCACATATTTGGGCAAGGCATCTCTATGAAATGGAGTCGATTGGACAGAAGCTTACAGAGTGTTGTAATAAACAGACAACGGTGCCATAGGTTTTTCAAGGCTTACCTCCTTGAAAACTACAACAAAGTGTGCATTATCAAAAGGCACAATATGAGAGAGGGCGAAGTACAGTATGAGAGAGGGTCATCTAAGGAGATAGTAAAGTTGGGTCTTATCACACACAATCCCCAGAAGATGTCAAGACTTGGAAGCTTAAGCAAGCTAGATTTGTCCATATCGGACAGATCGATATATTAGTACACCCGCACTTTTCTTATAACCTAAATGCTCCCTATCTAGTTACCTTACTAGATGTACGCCATCTGGATTGGGAAAAGGCAGTTATCTGTCAATTTTCCGGTAATCTAGATAAAGATGGGTTGTGTGTGATAAGACCCAACTTTACTGTCTCCTTAGATGACCCGCACTTGTCTCAAGCTTTTGTGGTGTGTGTACAAATAAAGGATGTCGAAATGCTTCCAAACTCGGTGTATGCTACCATAGCATCAAGATGCATCTTTCATCTAACGAATTCAGTTGTTTCTCATTTCCGGAACCCTTATGGTATGCAATTAGCTACTAATCTTAATAGAAACATCTCTAATGTAGCTCCGGTAATCACTTCAGAAGGATTTGTTCAAGGCTTCCCAGCTATTGATCAATTCTTGGCAACAACTAACTTTTCAGAGAAAAAACAAAAAAAGTGATGGATGTCTCATTTTCCAGAACCTCACTCTCTTCGTTACTCAACGCTCCAGCTCCTTCCATCACATAGTCATGGGGCCTCAACCTCCGAACTACCCCCCATTCTTCCCGTTGTCCATAATCCTCCCCCATCCTCTGTTAGTTCTTTTCCAAACCGAGACGCCGCCGCTATCAGAATGTTAAATGCGACATCATCCACGGCCAAATCCATTTATATCACTACTGAGGAATTTGAATGGCCACCAGAAATGGCGTACACCACCACTACGCCAGAACAAGCAAAAAAGGACAAAATTGAGCTCAAAGCAGATGCTAGCTACCTCTTGCTCCATAGTGCGGAATCTTCTCAAACACAGAAAGACGAAGTTCGCCAGTTAAACTATGTAAATCACTGGACCTCGTTTGCTAAGAGAAAAATGGATAAGATGGATGCCAAATTGTCTGCTATACTCCAAAATTTGGCGCTATTGGATCAATCGTTCCAGCAATTGAAGTTGTTAAAAGCATCTACTTTAGCAACACATGAGGCCCATGTACAACTTTTGAAAGCACCTATGGCAAAAGATAAGGAGCGTTTGAAAAGCATTAAGTTGCCTCAGGATCCCACCAAGGTCCCCCAGTTGGAACTAAAAATGATGCGCTAAAAAATTCCTAAACCAGAGTATGGCATTGGTCGCATCTATACCGATCATATCATTGTTCTAGGAATGGACATTCCCATCCTTAACATCGATACTGCCCCTGTAACAGAGATAAGCGACATCATTCGCATCTGGACCCAGAAGGTGTATATGGCCCAACAGGCCAGTAAAACTCCCAATGCACAACTGTTCGAAGTTTTAAGTCTCGCCTTTACTGGTAAAGTCAAATTTCTATGGGATAATACCTCTGAGGAAGGCAAAACAGTAATTGTCGAGCAAGGCGTGCAAGAATTGGGAAATCAACTCCACCGAGAATTTTGTCCCTCCAGAGAACATCAAACATCCATGGATAGTTTTATGCTCGCCAAATGAAGCCTCACAAATCTGGACCACTTTGAGCAATTTTGTGACAGTTATACCAAAGAGATCTACAGACTCGGGCTCAATAATTCCTCAGCAGCAAAAGCTCAATTTTTAGCTTCTCTTCCCGAAGCTATCAGTAATCTGGTACTGAACGAGCTAAATACTACGAATGTCCTGCTAGACAGTTTACTTTTTGTCGACATTATTCAGTATGTCCGACAAGAAATAAAAAAGCTCTGTTATAATCTTAAGGCTCAACAAGCCTTACCTAAGCTTTCGCAACAAACATGTGCTCAAATTGAAGGAGCAGAAACTTTCAATATTCCCCAAAGGAGAACTATTAAACGTCATCGACGTTTCCGGCCTCGCTTCTCTCGAATAAACAGATCAAATAGGAAGCCCTTCCGGCCTTACAAGTTCTTCAAATGTAGGCAAACAAAATGCCGACTGGCTACTGCAAAGGACGAATGCTTTGCTTGCCGCCAACAAGGCCATTTTGCTAGAAATTGTCCCAACAAAGCTCCCAAGCATGTTCGTGCAATGTTTGCTACTGACGAAATCGACTCAGATTGGGAATTAATTGAATCACCAGCACAATATGAGAAGGAACTCAGCCGCCACACTAAGTTATATATCTTGGAAGAGCCTAATTCACAGATAGATTCAGAATATGAACCTCTCCAAGCACATATGGCTAGCAGTTCGGGAATAAACTATGGGCTCTTCTATCTCAGTGCTACAGACGAAGAGATGAAGCAACTCTTGATGTTGAAACTAGTGATTCGAATTCACAAACTAGACTAGCTGAAACAGAAAGCATAGATTCTCGGTCTCTCTCATCTTCTGCAGAAAGTGAAGAAGACTTTGTGAACCCTTTCTATAAAGCATCCACATCTCGGTCAGCTCCAAGGTCTACTCCACCAACAAAGCCATCATCCCCACCACCAGTGGTATTCTCTCGAGACTACAAGAAGGGCAAAATTCCCAAGATAAGTATCCCTCACTATCATCATACACTCTCTGATAACCAAGTGTTACAAATAAAAAAAATGATCAAGCTAACCAATAGCATAGTCATACCAGGGCATATTGCCACAGATGGCCACGAAGCATGGAAAAATGTCAGATTTTTATTGACACAGGAGCTAACATCAACTGGTGTCACCAAAGACTCTGGCATGACTGGCTTTACTACCCCGCCGGTGGCGAAATTGAAACAATGAATGGTTCTCGCGCCATTTCCTACTTCGCCCCACAAGTACCCATTAAATTGGGCAAACAGCTTAATACTTTAGAAGTCCAGGCCCAGCCTTATCTCTGCCCATTGACAGTCATCACCCAGCAGTTGAAAGATTGTTGTGTGGAACATCCACTACAGCATTGGCATAAAGATTCACCTGAGGCTTTTATTCCAACTCAACATGCAATTCCAGTTCAAGGGAAACCCATTCGTCACTCATTAGAAGACGAAACTGAAATTCGAAAACAGATTGATGAATTCAGCCAAAAATAGCTCATGAGACCCTCTTCATCTAGTTATGCATGTTCAGCCTTCATTGTTAGAAATCATGCAGAACAAAAGAGGGGAAAAGCCAGGATGGTGATAGACTACGGCCCTTTAAATGCAGTCACTCTTGACATTAAATGGCCACTACCAAATAAAGAGGAACTGATCCAGAGAGTAGCTCAGGCTTCTATATTTTCTAAATTCGATTGTAAATCAGGTTATTATCAGATCAAAATAGCCGAAGCCGATATTCACAAAACAGCTTTTTCTTCGCCGTGTGGTTTATACGAATGGCTGGTGTTGCCATTTGGGCTAAAAAATGCTCCGGCTCAATTCTAATGCAGAATGGACAGTATCTTCAAACCATATGCTCACTTCATTGCAAACTATATTGATGACTTCTTAGTCTTTTCTACCTCTATGAAGGAGCATCTTCAACATCTACAACAATTTATTGAATTAATTCAAAGTCATGGCATTGGACTGTCAGCCTCTTCAGATAAATTTCAAATTGCTGTTACCAAGGTTGAGTTCAATAGAACATGGAAAAATCCAGATGCAAGCTCACCCCCTTAAGAAATTAGCCAACTTTCCCACTGAGCTGGAAAATCTACTTCAATGCCAACGATTTATGTGTTGCCTCAACTACATACGCAACTTTATCCCTAAATTATCAGAAAAGACGCGTAACATCAGAATTGCTATGAGAGCAAAGCCCTTTCAATGGACTACAGCTGCTACACAGGAAGTAATCCGTTTACAAAAGGAATGTGAAACTCTTCCGAGTCTATCTCCCGCCTATACAGGACCTTATGTGTTAGCAACCGATGCTTCTGAAGACACTTGGTCTGCAGTACTTCTCCAGAAACAGGATCGCCAAGAAAACATCTGTGCCTATACCAGTGGCCAGTTTAAAAAGCATGAATTAAATTACTGGCCGGCCGAAAAGGAAATTCTTGCGGCTATAAAAGGTGTACAAAAATTTCATCCTTACTTAATTGGAGAAACTTTTATCTTAAGAACAGATTCATCCACTCTAGGCGCGTTTTTGAAACGAAAGCTAGCCGATAGTGCAAAATTGAGGCGTTATGCATGGTGGCAATTCATTTTGGTGCAATACATCTTTTCAATTGACAGAATTGCCGGAAAAGACCACCATCTCCCCGACGCCCTGACAAGGGAACTCAAACCCCAAGTCAGAATGATGCGTGGAGTAGGGCTAGCCAATTGGAAAAATTTTCAGATACGAACCCCACAACAAAGGCTCCATTTTTGTCAAAAAATCAGAATGCTGTTTCCCCAGGGCAGCTCTACATAGGGAGAATACCCTTCCCTCGATTTATTTATCACTTCTGCAGGAAGAATCAGTTATCTTATGAACAACTTAAAGTGGTCTACGCTGGAAGGCGAAATCTTGCGATGGCTCGTCAGTAAGCAGATACTAGACGATATATTATTTACTCGACGACAATTATACGCCAATCAGCAAGCAAAACAAGACCTGACCGATCTTCTACAAACTCCCGCATGGGAAATGGATTTATGTTCTTTCTTTCAACGATATAATTTCTCTGAACCAGGCCAAATTAGGCGCTACTAAGATGAAGAACTTATCGTTGAAGACTTAGACGAAGAAGAGGCTCCATCTGCATCAACAACTCTAAAGCAACTCAGCTCTCTCATTGAAGAATGCGTAAGCTGTCAAAAGAAGGCCACTGGGTTTTGTCTCACACATGGCAAACTATTACAACAACTCATCAAACAATGAAGTTCCTAATCCAGACATCAGACAACTCAGCAAAGATTCAGACGCGCCGCTGGATTTTAACCAACACTAACTACAGGATCCGGACTTAAAATTTTCTTTATTCCGGACTTCAAATGTAACCCGGACTCCAAATCCGGACTCCAAACTTTCTTTATTTCGGACCTCAAATGTAACTTGAGTCGAAACTTTCCAAACTCCGGACTCCAAATTTTATTCATTGTATTGTATCGCTTTCTAGCTATAAAAGAACACCTCGGCTGCTCTAGTTGGGCATCGAGTTTTTGATCAAAGCTTTATGCATTTGTTTGTTGACTATCGCCTACGAGTTCTTGAGTTTACTCAGGATAGCCCGAAGGTTGTCGGTTGTCTTCAATCAACCTAAAGTTCGGTTACCTTCAGGGGGTTTTACATATTATGTGTTAATGGACCAAGATGATCAATTTATCATGGCCCATTAAGTGTCTATAATTATAACTTATTTGTCCTTCTCATGTAAGTTTAATTTATTTAAGATTTTTTTTTAATTTTCAGGGGTGCTACAGAAGATATCAAACTCCATGAGGATTATTGCCCATTTGCCTAAGCGGCCTTTGAGTGCCGGTTGGGATAGTATGTACTTCAGCGAATCCGCTTTGGATATTAACTTTCTTTCATGCGACAGCATATAATGCCGAAGTTTCTTAGCCGCGAAGACTAGGGCTAAGCAGACCTTCTCGATAAAGGTGTATTTTTCCTTAGTTCTCACCAGCCTGCGACTGAGATAATAGAGTGCTTGTTCTTTTCCTTCCTCATTATTTTGGGCCAACATCACCCCCAGAGAGTAATGCGTGGCTACTATGTACAGAATCAGTGGCCGCCCTTTCATCGACGCGCCAATCACAGGAGGAGTCTTCATATAATCTTTCAGCTTATCAAAAGCTATCTGGCAGTCTTCATCCCAGTAGAAGGGTACGTCTTTCATTTTTAACTTGTGAAAGGGGTGACACCGACCCGACAAATTGGATATGAAACGCCGAATATAAGCCAGCCAGCCTTGTAGGGACCGAAGCTCAGAGAGGTTCCTTGGCGGAGGCAACTCCTAGATTGCTTTGATCTTTGCAGGGTCTATCTCAATTCCTCGATATCTGACAATATAACCCAAGAATTTGCCACTGGATACTCTGAAGATGCACTTCAAGGGGTTCATTTTCAACTCATATTGCTTGAGCCTCTGAAATATGACTCGGAGGTCCTACAAATGGTCTTCCTTTGTCACGCCCCGAGTGCGGAAGATACCCGGGTCGTGACCAGCTTATATAGAACCATTCAATCAGAGCAGTATATATATTTTTTGACAAAAGATAGAGTGCGCAAAAGACTAAATAATGACTAAGATTTAATTTATAAACGTTACCAACAGTCCAAGATAACCAATTCTTCACTTGAATACGGTCAGAGAAGTACTTGTTGTTGAAATGTTCAACAAAGTCATCCCATGTGACATGGTCATCAAGCAATGTTGCTTCTACAGATTCCCACCAGTCACGAGCATCCCGCTCCAGTAGGAATATAGCCAGTAAGACCCTTTCCTCATTTGCGCATTGCATTACATGAAAAATTCTATCAATCTCCTTCAACCAGTTTTCAGCATGTTCGGGGTCAGACGAGCCCGCGAATCTTGGTGGGTTCATGTTACGGAAACCCATGTGGAGATCACCAGCTCCACGGTTAGCACCGCCTTGCGCCACTTGCTGTAGCGCCTGTGTAAGGCCTTACACGGTGCGCTGCATCTCACGCCATTGTACTCTTTCAGTAGCCATGATCCTACAAAAGGGTTTAAGCATAATAAAGATCAGGTTTAATTATAAGGTCGAATGTCATTATAAAACTTAACCCATATCTCTACCCATCTCACCGGGTACAAGATGTAAACCTATCCTTGGACTTGGGTTTTACCTAGATTTCGATCATGACTTCTAATTTTCCTAACCTCTTATTCCCTAGGAAATTGAAATCCTAGGCTCTGATACCACGAAGGCTGTCATGCCCCGAGCGCGGAAGATACCCAGGTCGTGGCCAGCTTATATAGAACCATTCAATCAGAGTAGTATATATATATATTGACAAAAGATAGAGTGCGCAAAAGACTAAATAATGACTAAGATTTAATTTCGAAATGATACCAACAGTCCAAGATAACCAATTCTTACACTTAACCAATTGATGATAATTCTCGTCCATAACATACATTATTCATATCCAACTACTAGGGTACGAGCCTTAACAAGTTTCAATCGACTAGACCAATCATAACTAAAGATACAAGGTAAGACTTAAAACACAAAGGACACGACTAATTGGTAGTAGACGATCGGTGACTCTAGCACTTTTCACTCTGTCTCATTCCCATTCATGTGGATGTCGCTATCCGAATTACCTGAAAAATGTTAGGAAGCAACTGGATGAGCGAATCGCTCAGTAGGAATTACATCTCAAGTTCGAGCAATCTTTAAGTGGTTTACATGTTACATGTAATGCCGGTATAGCTATGCATGATGTACAAGTAAGAAAATCAGGTATACAGGTATATCTATGCATGATGAACAAGTAAGAGATCAAGAACTGTATAGAGAGATTATCGCATGATTTCGAGTATTTGACAAGCAGGATATCAAGAACTTATAGATGTTGATGCCACTTTTCAGGCAAGCAAGAACTCATGTACAAGCAAGTAAGAATCATGTTTAAGGAAGTAAAATCTGTGTTCTAGCAAGTAATATCAAGTACGTGTAAATAGAATTGGCTATTTCAATCAAGCAAGTACCTTGCCCTTTTTCGGGCGACGCAAGTCAAGTATTGCCCAATCTGGGCCACGAAGTCAAGTCAAGCAAGTAGAGAGAGTACGTGTGGAATGTCTCAAGTCAAGCCAGTCAAGCAAGTACTTCGGTGCAATGCTTAAACACCGTGGTCAATAAACTCCCATGGGCACAAGTACCTTCGGACGCTCCTCCCAGGACCAGACCGGGCCCTATATGCACAACATTTCCATGTATTTCTTTTGACATCCACTCTCATTTATAGCCAATATGGAATTTCAAGGGTTGACCATTGTAAGAATATAAGGTAGATTCCATGAATGGAGTTCAAAGGCATATATCATGCAGGAGATGAACTAGGGTTATATCGGTATAAACCAATAGACTAATCCGAAAATCAGAACGAATGCCTCTGTCACTGAATTGGTGCCAGGGGGACAGGGGTTCTTTCAGAAAATGGCGCCTGGGGGACAGCCAGTCTTTCAATCAAATGGCGCCTAGGGTTTAGGTACCCTTTCAATCAATTGGCGCCTGGGGGTTAGGGATTCTTTCAAATTTATATATATAGGCAAATGGTGCCCCTACAGAGAGTCTCCATTTAAAGGATGACTCTCTGGAGGGTCACTGTTCAACAAATTGGCACCCCAGGGGTTGCCATGTCTCAGGAAATGGGCGCCTCCTTAAAGCCCATTCAAGTTTCAGCATTTTTCTTCTCTTTTCTTTTTGATGCAAGGGAAATGGCACCCCTCTGCAGTGTCACCATTTAAATGGCGACCCTACAGGGGGTCTTCAATTCTTTAAATGGCGCCCTAGACAGGGGTGCCCATTCCGCAGGGTCACATACACACCGGGCAGGTACGTTTTGGGACACAAGTCACTATTCATGAATTCTAAAGTTCTCGGAATCAAGAAATAAGGAAATGGACAGGTAAAGGAAAATATCAAGATCACATAAACATATTCATGCAAGAATTTTATGGTTTAGTTTAATAGATATAGATTTTTGAATGCGTTGATCATCAATTGCTGGAAAATGAATTGACGACACTTCACATGGTCTTCAATTAAATGGCGCCCTAGACAGGGGCGCCCCTTCAGGATATGGCGCCCTAGTCAAGGGCACCCTTTACTTGAGGGCTGGACTTCCTGGGTTTTTAAAACATGTGTATCTATTGTAAAACATGTTATATACTAGGGCTAAACATGATATTTTAAGGCTGTAAAAACAAGTGTGACAAGATATATTCGAATCCCGTAAAATCAATATAACAGACTATGTAACAGACTATGTAAAACTGGTGTTACAAGCTATAGTTGTTCTACTTAAAACCCATGCAACATGCTATAGGAACAGGCTGCATGGCATGACAGATGGATTATACTAGCATGTTATGTTACCCTATTTTAGCTACGGGTTGGGCTAGATCTTGAGAACACCTACCCTTTTTGGAGTGCTTTATGAGGTATAACAGTAGAGAAAGAATAAGAAATCCAAGCCACGTCAAGCCCTCCACGCTCAGCAAAGCTCCAAGTAAGCTTCTGCGGCAGGACATGTAGCACACAGGACGGGGATACGTCTCCTGCACATGAAGAGAAACATTATAGATGGGGAAGTGGTAGAATAACCTTTTCTTTAGTGGTAGGATGATGGTAAGGGTCATCTACGTTTGCTGGAGAGAATTATTTATAGGGAAATAGTAAGGGTCCATTGGAAACCAGATCCGAAAACCCTGCTATGAATGTTCCCTCATGGGTCTATTGCCAACAAATGTAGGTTGTTATTGTTTCAACCCCTTATAGAAGCATTGGAAATGGCACCCTGGTATTGGGGCGTTCATTAATTGGGTGACCATGTTCATGTAAATGATGCTTCTGCATGAGGGCATCCATTCTTCATGGCTTTAGACAAAAACTGCAACCTTCACGTGTGTATAATTGGTTGGCCTTTATGGTGTGGGATGTGGGATATTATATCTATATATAGATACAGCAGGTGATGGCCCTCCTGAAGAGAATTGGCACCCTTCAGGAAGTCTTCTATTTAGGAATTGGCGCCCTGGTATGGGGCGCCCATTCCCTTTAAATTGAAAAAATAGAGACCCCACTACGTACTACCCATGTGTTGTCATTAAGTGATGTTGGGCTTTGTATAGTTATATATTAGCCCTCAAAAGGTATGGTTCTTTTTATAAGGCCTTCATGTAGGATTGTTTATCTAAGAAGTTCAACTTCTCTATTGTTTTATCGGGGGTGCTACACCCTCCCCCACTTAAAAGAATTTGGTCCCCAAATTCAATTGCATATACGAAGATAGAAAGGGTGCGGAGAACTTACAGACTAGAATAGCTCCAGAAATCTCCTTCGCATTGACTCTTCAATTTTCCATGTAGCTTCTTATTCTAAGCATCGATTCCATTGGATTTTCACCATAGGGATCATCTTATTTTTTAGAACTCGGACTTCTCGGTCGAGGATCTTCATTGGCTTTTACTCGTAGGTAAGGTCCTTCTGTATTACCAAATCCGCATGGTCAATGACATGGAAAGGATCGTGCACATACTTCTTTAGCATAGAAACATGGAATACGTTGTGCACTTCCGATAGTTGTGGAGGCAAGACAATGCGGTAAGCCACCTCGCCTACTCTTTCCAACACTTCGAATGGACCAATAAACCTTGGTGTTAGCTTGCCCTTAACATTGAATCTTCTAATGCCTCGGCCGGGAGATACCTTTAGAAAAATATGATCACCAACTTGAAATTTCAGATCTCTCCTCCTATTGTCAGCATAAGATTTTTGCCTGGACTGTGCTATCTTTAGCTTTTCTCGAATGAGGTGTATCTTCTCGGTAGAATCTCTTACCATATCTGGGCCTATAATTTGTTTTTCACTGACTTCATCCCTGCATATTAGAGATCGGCAACTCTTGCCATAAAGTGCCTCGAAAGGTGCCATTTGGATACTGGCTTGATAGCTATTATTATATGTAAACTCGGCTAGGGGTAAGTGGTCATGCCAGCTTCCGCCAAAGTCTATAATACATGCCCTTAACATATCTTCAACAACTTGATTTGTCCTTTTCGTCTGTCCATCTGTCTGGGGATGGAAAGCGGTGCTGAAGTTGAGTTTCGTTCCCAGAGAGTGTTGTAGACTCTTCAAGAAATGAGAGGTAAAGCATGGGTCTCGGTCGGATACAATTGACACAGGGACTCCATGCAATCTAACCATCTCCTTAATATACAGGGCAGCAAGTACATCAACTGACCATCGGCTTTTGATAGGCAAGAAATGAGCCGATTTAGTTAGACAGTCAATGATTACCCAAATTCTATCATGTCTGCCCCTAGACTTGAGCAAGCCCATGATAAAGTCCATGCCGATATCTTCCCACTTCCACTTGGGAATATCTAGCGGATGTAATTTTTCAGTGGGTTTATGATGTTCCACCTTCACATGTTGGCATGTCAGGCAACGAGACACGAAGTCTACTACCTCCCTTTTCATATTAAGCCACCAGAAAGTTCATTTCAAGTCTTGGTACATCTTAGTGGCTCCAGGGTGGATCGTGTACCTTGATCGATGAGCTTCTTCAAGAACCTTCTTTTTTAACTCGGGACAGTCGGATACACATGTACGTTCATGAAATAGCAATCTACCATCGGGTGCCAGCTTGAAATCAAGTCTCTCGTCCAACTTACCTTTTATCTCCACTAGTGCGGGATCTTCTTCTTGTAGCTTCTTAATTTCAGGTAGCAAATCTGGATGTAGACTCATATGGGATAGAATAATACACCCATTCTTCTCATCTGTACTGATATCAAGCTCAGAGAATTTCTCTAGCAACTTCCATTCTTGTATCATACAGTTGGCCAAAATTACTCTAGGTTTTCGACTAAGGGCATCAGCTACGAAATTACTCTTACCAGGATGGTATTGTATAGTGAAGTCAAAATCCTTGAGATACTCAAGCCATCACCTTTGCCGCATATTCAACTCCTTTTGGGAGAATAAATACTTGAGGCTTTTGTGATCGGAGTATACTATGAATTGTTCTCTGTAGAGATAGTGTCTCCAGATCTTCAAGGCAAACACCACTGCGGCTAGCTCTAAGTCATGCACCGGGTAGTTCTCTTCATGCTTCTTCAGTTATCGGGAAGAGTATGTGATGACTCTTCCATTTTGCATCAATACACATCCGAGGCCAATACTAGAAGCATCAGTATATACCTCGTATTTCTCTCCTTCAATTGGCAATGATAAGACTGGAGCAGCGATCAAGAGATCCTTTAAAGCTTGAAAACTCTTCTCACAGTCTTCATTCCACTCATAAGGCACTTCCTTGCGGGTTAACCTGGTGAGAGGAACAGCAATCTTGGAGAAGTCCTTGATGAAACGTCGGTAGTAACTAGCTAGTCCCAAGAAATTTTGGATCTCTGTTGCACTTGTCGGTTGTTCCCAATTCTTCACGGCCACGACATTTGAAGGGTCGACAGAAATTCCATCCTTCGAGACTACATGGCCCAAGAAGGATACTTCCTCGAGCCAGAACTTGCATTTGCTAAATTTGGCATATAATTTATTTTCCCTTAATAGTCGTAATGCCTTCTTCATGTGTTCTTCATGGTCTTCTTCAGACTTTGAATAAATCAAGATACCATCAATAAAGACCACAATAAATTGGTCTAAGTGAGGCCTGAATATGCTGTTCATTAACTGCATAAAAGCTGCGACATCATTCGTTAGTCCGAAAGGCATAACAGTAAATTCGTAATGTCCATACCTGCTTCGAAATGTAATTTTATGAATGTCTTCTTCTTTGATCTTCAATTGGTGGTAACCAGAACGAAGATCAATCTTGGAGAAGTATGTAGCTCTAGATAATTGATCAAACAGCTCATCAATTCTTGGCAGTGGGTACTTATTCTTGATGGTAAGGTGATTCAGCTACCGATAATCAATGCATAGTCTCATCGATCCGTCCTTCTTTTTGACGAATAGCACAGGTGCTCTCCATGGGGAAGTACTCGGCCTGATGAAACCCTTTTTCAATAACTCCACTAGCTACTCTTTTAGCTCCTTCAACTCAGCGGGGGACATTCTGTATGGTGCCTTGGAAACAAGACCAGCACCAGGGACAAGGTCGATTGTGAACGCCACTTCCCTTTCCGGGGGTAAGCCAGGCAATTCTTCCAGAAAAACATCGAAAAAATCCCGAATTACACGGATGTCTTCAAGTTTAATCTCCTCGACTTCCGTGGCAGTCACGAATGCTATGAAAGCCATACATCCTTTACTTACAAGTTTTCTAGCTCGGAAAGCTGATATAAAAGGTGACCTATTCCGAGGGCTAGTGTAAATCAGCTCTGGAAAATCCACGAAAGTTACCTTGCCATGTGGATAAATAGTTAGAGTACCTTCCACAATTCTACAGTTGCTTGGTATGTGGACAACCAGTCGGCAACTAGTATGACATCATACCCCTATATATCTAGGCATATCAAGTCGATAGGTAGATTATTTCCTTTAACCATAATCTCATAACTTGGGTAGTGATACATGATATCGGACTCGTTCCTAAGAGGTGTAGATATGACCAAATCTAACAGTTCTGGTTTCTTAGAAAATGAAGCAGCAAATTTCTTGGAAACAAATGAATGAGTTGCTCTGGTATCGAATAAAACTTGTGAAGTTTTAGAACAAATAGTTAGAGTACCTTCCACAATTCTACCTTCTGTGGGTTCCGTCTCGTGGAGAGCTTGTAGGCGGCCTTGTTTCCTTGCCGGTCGCTTCTCATCCTTAGTGGCTTGCTCCTTCATTAATGGGCAGCCTGGGATTCGATGCTCTCGGCTCCCACATCAGAGACAAGCTCCTAGCTTCCTCTAACATTCCTCAGTCTTGTGGCCGGCTTTGTCACAGTACTTACAAATCTCCTTAGAAGGTGTTATTGTGGAGAATGGCTTTTCATTCCTTTAAACCACTTTCCCTTGGAGGACTCTCCTCCATTGAAGAACCGCTTCTTGTTGAATGATGATTTGAAATTTCTCGGGCCAGTGATAGGTTCTTTCTTGTCCTTTCCTCGAATCCTTTCAGATAATTCGGTGGCGTCTTCTAGCAATTGGGCATGCCGAACCATCTCCGAATAGACTTGGATGTCCATTGGTGCAAGTTGTGTAATATAGTGGGGCCGAAGCCCGTTAAGGAACCTTCTCGCCTTCATCTTTTCAGTGCACACCAAGTGGGGTGCATACCTAGATAATCTTGAGAATTGGGCCTCATACTCGGTCACTTTCAGGGTCCGTTATTTTAGTGCGGCAAATTCCGCGGCCTTCTTCTCTTGAATACGGTCGGAGAAGTACTTGTTGTTGAAATGTTCAACAAAGTCATCCCATATGACATGGTCATCAAGCAATGTTGCTTCTACGGATTCCCACCAGCCTCGAGCATCCCGCTCCAGTAGGAATATAGCCAGTAAGACCCTTTCCTCATCTGTGCATGCATTACACGAAAAATTCTATCAATCTCCTTCAACTAGTTTTCAGCATGTTCGAGGTCAGACGAGCCCGCGAATCTTGGTGGGTTCATGTTACGGAAACCCCTGTGGAGATCACCAGCTCCACGGTTAGCACCGCCTTGCGCCACTTGTTGTAGCGCCTGTGTAAGGCATTACACGGTGCGCTGCATCTCACGCCATTGTGCTCTTTCAGCAGCCATGATCCTACAAAAGGGTTTAAGCATAATAAAGATCAGGTAAGGTCGAATGTCATTATAAAACTTAACCCATATCTCTGCCCATCTCACCGGGTACAAGATGTAAACCTATCCTTGGACTTGGGTTTTACCTAGATTTCGATCATGACTTCTAATTTTTCTAACCTCTTATTCCCTAGGAAATTAAAATCCTAGGCTCTGATACCACGAAGGCTGTCACGCCCCGAGAGCGGAAGATACCTGGGTCGTTGCCAGCTTATATAGAACCATTCAATCAGAGCAGTATATATATTTTTTGACAAAAGATATAGTGCGCAAAAGACTAAATAATGACTAAGATTTAATTTCTAAACGATACCAACAGTCCAAGATAACCAATTCTTACACTTAACCAATTGATGATAATTCTCGTCCATAACATACATTATTCATATCCAACTACTAGGCTACGAGCCTTAACAAGTTTCAATCGACTAGACCAATCATAACTAAAGATACAAGGTAAGACTTAAAACACAAAGGACACGACTAATTGGCAGTAGATGATCAGTGACTCTAGCATTTTTCACTCGGCCTCATTCCAATTCATGTGGATGTCGCTATCCGAATTACCTGAAAAATGTTAGGAAGCAACTGGATAAGCGAATCGCTCAGTAGGAATTACATCTCAAGTTCGAGTAATCTTTAAGTGGTTTACATGTTACATGTAATGCCGGTATAGCTATGCATGATGTACAAGTAAGAAAATTAGGTATACATGTATATCTATGCATGATGAACAAGTAAGAGATCAAGAACTGTATAGAGAGAGTATCGCATGATTTCGAGTATTTGACAAGCAGGATATCAAGAACTTATAGATGTTGATGCCACTTTTCAGGCAAGCAAGAACTCATGTACAAGCAAGTAAGAATCATGTTTAAGGAAGTAGAATCCGTGTTCTAGCAAGTAATATCAAGTACGTGTCAATAAAATTGGTTATTTCAATCCAGCAATTACCTTGCCATTTTTCGGGCCACGCAAGTCATGTATTACCCATTCTGGACCACACATGTCAAGTCAAGCAAGTAGAGAGAGTACGTGTGGAATGTCTCAAGTCAAGCAAGTCAAGCAAGTTCTTCGGTGCAATGTTTAAACACCGTGGTCAATAAACTCCCATGGGCACAAGTACCTTCGGACGCTCCTCCCAGGACCAGACCGGGCCCTATATGCACAACATTTCCATGTATTTCTTTTGACATCCACTCTCATTTATAGCCAATATGGAATTTCAAGGGTTGACCATTGTAAGAATATAAGGTAGATTCCATGAATGGAGTTCAAAGGCATATATCATGCAGGAGATGAACTAGGGTTATATCGGTATAAACCAATAGACTAATCCGGAAATCAGAACGAATGCCTCTGTCACTGAATTGGTGCCAGGGGGACAGGGGTTCTTTCAGAAAATGGCACCTGGGGGACAGCCAGTCTTTCAATCAAATGGCACCTGGGGTTCAGGTACCCTTTCAATCAATTGGCGCCTGGGGGTGAGGTACACTTTCAGGGTATTGGCGCCTGGGGGTTAGGGCTTCTTTCAAATTTATATATATAGGCAAATGGCGCCCCTGCAGAGAGTCTCCATTTAAAGGATGACTCTCTGGAGGGTCATTGTTCAAGAAATTGGTGCCTCAGGGGCTGCCATGTCTCAAGAAATTGGTGCCTGCTTAAAGGGGCGCCCATTCAAGTTTCAGCATTTTTCTTTTCTTTTCTTTTTGATGCAAGGGAAATGGCGCCCCTCTGTAGTGTCACCATTTAAATGGCGACCCTGCAGGGTCTTCAATTCTTTAAATGGCGCCCTAGACAGGGGCGCCCATTCCTTAGGCTCACATACGCACCGGGCAGGTACGTTTTGGGACACAAGTCACTATTCATGAATTCTAAAGTTCTCAGAATCAAGAAATAAGGATATGGACAGGTAGAGGAAAATATCAGGATCATAGAAACATATTCATGCAAGAATTTTATGGTTTAGTTCAATAGATATAGATTTTTGAATGCATTGATCATCAATTGCTGGAAAATGAATTGACGACACTTCACATGGTCTTCAATTAAATGGCGCCCTGGACAGGGGCGCCCCTTAAAGAAATGGCGCCCTGGTCAGGGGCGCCCTTTACCTGAGGGCTGGACTTTTTGGGTTTTTAAAACATATGTGTATCTATTGTAAAATAGGTTATATACTAGGGCTAAACATGATATTTTAAGGGTGTAAAAACTAGTGTGACAGGATATATTCGAATCCCATAAAATCAATATAACAGACTATGTAACAGACTATGTAAAACTGGTGTAACAGGCTATAGTTGTTCTACTTAAAACCCGTGTAACATGCTATAGGAACAGGCTGTATGGCATGACAGATGGATTATACTAGCATGTTATGTTACCCTATTTTAGCTACGGGTTGTGCTAGATCTTGAGAACACCTACCTTTTTTGGAGTGCTTTACGAGGTATAACAGTAGAGAAAGAATAAGAAATCCAAGCCACGTCAAGCCCTCCACGCTCAGCAAAGCTCCAAGTAAGCTTCTGCGGCAGGACGTGTAGCACGCAGGACGGGGATACGTCTCCTGCACATGAAGAGAAACATTAGATTTCTCTTCTGCAGGTGGAGATAGGGAAGTGGTAGAATAACCTTCTCTTTAGTGGTAGGATGATGGTAATGGTCATCTACGTTTGCTGGAGAGAATTATTTATAGGGAAATAGTAAGGGTCCATTAGAAATCAGATCCAAAAACCCTGCTGTGAATGTTCCCTCATGGGTCCATTGCCAGCAAACGTAGGTTGTTATTGTTTCAACCCCTTCTAGAAGCATTGGAAATGGCACCCTGGTATTGGGGCGTTCATTAATTGGGTGACTCTGTTCATGTAAATCATGCTTTTGCATAAGGGCGTCCATTCTTCATGGCTTTAGAGAAAAACTGCAACTTCATGTGTATATAATTGGTTGGCCTTTATGGTGTGGGATGTAGGATATTATAATATATATATATATATAGCAGGTGATGGCCCTCCTGAAGGGAATTGACGCCCCTTCAGTAAGTCTTCTATTTAGGAATTGGCGCCCTGGTGGGGGGCGCCCATTCCCTTTGGGTTGGAAAAATAGAGACCCCACTACGTACTACCCATGTGTTGGCATTAAGTGATGTTGGGCTTTGTATAGTTATATAGTATCCCTCATAAGGTATGGTTCTTTTTATAAGGCCTTCATGTAGGATTATTTATCTAAGAAGTTCAACTTCTATATTGTTTTATCGAGGGTGCTACATCCTTCCTTCTGGTCTTGACTACCGGGTCGTCTATATAGCACTTGACCTTGTGGTAGAGCAGTTCATCAAATATTATGGTCATTGCTCACTGGTAAGTTGCACCAGCGTTCTTCAAACCGAACGGCATCCTTTTGTAGTGGTAGATGCCCTTAAGCGTTCGGAAGGCGGTGTGGACCCAGTCATGCTCCGCGATACATATCTGGTTGTAGCCGGATGACCCGTCCATAAATGACAGAGCCTCATGACTAGTTGTAGCATCAATCATGACTTCCGTTATTGGCAATGGAAAGTCATCATTCAGACGCGCCTTGTTTAAATCTCAGAAGTCAACACATATCCGGATCTACTCATTCTTCTTTTTGACGGGCATAATGTTGGCCAGCCAAGTGGTATATTGGTTCTCTTTGATGAAACCCTCATCAATGAGTTTGTCTACCTCTTTACATATCTGGGTGATGAGCTCTGGCCTCATGCGCCATGGTGGCTGCTTCAGAGACTCCACTTCGGGATTTATGGCCAATTCATGTTGTGAAACTACGGGACTGAGTCCTGGCATTTCCTTGTCGCTCCAGGCAAAGTAGTCCCGAAATTCTTGGAGCAGTTGAATGTATAGTTTCTGCTCTTTTGAGGAGAGCTGGGCACTGAGGAAAGTCGGCCTGGCATCATATTCACTTCCCAAATTGACTTGTATCAATTCATCGACTGTGGCTTGACCTCCGTCTTCAATTTCTGGAGGCGCCGACTGGAGGTCAATGAAATCTTGAATGTCATTATCGAGTTCGAGTACCTCCACCTCTTCGTTATGTTGTCTCTGGACCTCCCTAGGGACTTCTAATTCAGGCGGTGGCAAAGGTATGAGCTGTTCTGCCAGTAGGCCTTCTACAACTTTGGCTTCAACTGGTGTGTCAACAGCTTCAAGGGGCTGGCATTCGTCCATTGTTGGCTTGGAAGGATGGTATTTCGGCTCTGCCATGCATGGGGATGATCCTACCTTCATGTCGCCTTGAACCACCAGGTCTTTGGTGGAGGTAGCTTGTTCCTTCCTGGCCATAGCTTCAGTGATGGGTATTGTCCGATCAATTTCAACAGGAATTTTTTTGATCGGTCTGGGGTGTGCTGGTATCACCGCCAAGGGAGGGCTGTAGGAAAAGCAAGCCCCTCCTTCTTCGATGTCTTCAGCTTCATTGTTGCTTGTCGTGTCAAATTTGGCTTGTAAAGCCATTTTTTCACAGTAAACTTGTTCCCGTCATCTGTAGGGGGTCACAGTTTCTGGTTCTTAGACTTCTAGTTGAGGTGACCTGGCATGTTCAGTTTCTACCAGGTACTCATCATAAGTTGCCCCCGGCGAACTATCATCTGCTAAAAAGAAAGTAGAGATGGTGTCCACCGCATAGCGCCCACTGTAATAATATTCTTCAAGGGTTAACCCCAATCCCGGATGCTGGGAAATACGCCTCAGCTCCTTGTCTAGGTTGGCGGGATACCAAAGCTTTTTGAATGCCTCCCTTTCTTTGCGAGGCTGGCAGGAGATGATGTGATGAACATTCTAGCCACCTTGTCTGATGTGAATGTTAGCCCCTGAATGGTGACTATCAAGTTTTCCAGATCTTCAGGAAGGTGACAATCAGTGTCCTCCTGTACATCATGCTCTTCTGCTGCATAGAGTAGACTGGTGGGGCCTTTAGGCTAGGCCACCTCGGGAGATGGTCGAGGTTGGCTATCGGCTTGATAAGACCGTCAGGAATCATGATGTGGCCGTAGTGCTCATCAATCTTGACTTCATTCACTTCAGGGTAAGTGGCAGGAGGTGCAACTCTGCCCATGTCCCCTATGCTGACAATGTATGACACCACCCTGGGACTCACATATCCTGGTGGCGATGGTGGAAACCAGTCATCGCCAGAGGTGCTCTTTTCTGCCTTAATGGGAGTCTTCACCTTGGGGGTCTACCATGGCTGTTCCACGTACAAGGAGGCATCAAGCAGGTGGCACTCAAATACCTCAAATGGATGGAGGTCAGCGAATATTCTCTCCTCCTTCCCATCTTGATTATACTTGATACATTGGTGTAGTGTAGATGACACCACTAAATTTTCATGCAGCCATGGGCGGCCGAGCAATGCTTTGTACGAGGTGCTAGAGTTAATAACATGGAACTGCACCCTCGTAGCGAAATCTGCCATGGTGAGGGTGAAGTCCGCAACTCCCAACGGTACTTCGAACTTCTGATTGAAGCCAACGATACGCATATCCCCGACCTTATGAAGGTGCACATCGAAGTAATATTTCTGGTAAACCCTATAAGGAAGAATGTTGACGGCTGCACCAGGGTCTACTAGAATTTTGTTCAACTATTGGCCATTCAGCTGCCCCCTCATGTAGAGTGGCCTATTATGTCTGACGGTAGGAAGCAACATATCCTCCTCAGTGAAGGTCACATTTGTTCCCGACAGCGTCTCAGCCAGGCAACTTTCATATTGCGCAGGCGTCTGCAAGGCAGTAATAATCGCTTGCCAGGTCTCCTCACTCAAAGAGAGGATCTCCCAAACGGTGAACCTTGTTGGGAGCTTCATCAGTAGCCTCACTATCCGGCTCGAACATTTGATAGCTTCATTTCTTCAGCCCACCTTGGCTTGGAAGAATCTTGTGCCACAGTCCCTGATGGACTTGCTTCATCAGACTCAGGGTCTGAACTTTGTCGCTGCATGGTGTCACCCTGCTGCTCCTTGGCGCCTGTAGTCGGACTGGCCTTATCTTCATTTGGCAGACCAGAAGGTTGATGGGGTTGTGGGAGGGTGCCCTCGGCTGCGGAGCTGGTTTCTTAGTAGGGCTGCTTGCCCTTGGCCATCTTCAGGAATTCAGTGAAAGAAGGTACACCATCATTGCCCTTACTTTGATTATACAGTCCCGGCAGAGGAGGGATTTGACTTCTCCTAACTTTCGGAGAGGGTATTTTGTAGGGTTGCTCCCCTCTGATGATAATATTATGATTAGCGGGCGGTGGGCGCCCCCATTTTTGGCTTGACCTAGTCGCATGGGCAGTCGTCATGGCTTCGGCCTGGTTCACCTCAATTGTTGGCGTAAAGCATATGTCTTCTCATCTTCTTCCCCGGGTAGGTTGAAGAGGGCTGACAGGGTATTGCAAGAGAGTATTGTCTCCCCTTTGGCTTTACGGGCCTTTCTTTTCTTCTTCTGCTTCTTCTTGGATGGTGCCTGCCCCCAGAACATGTCGTTATCGTCTTTTGTTGCTTTTTCTGACTCTTCCTTCTGTTCTAGAAAAACCTATTCTAACTCCTCCCAGGGGACATGGTCTTTTATCAGCAACGGCTGCAACTTGGGCAGTTCATATTCATCTAGTCTGTGACGACCCAGGGTCTGGATACCGGGTAAACCCGATACCACTTGGATCCTGCGAGGCCTCCCAAGAGCGGAAAAGCTCCAAAGGGATAAACAGTGTGTTGCGAGTATGTACAGAAATCTGAAATAAGTGCAGGAAAAGAAGAACTGAAATTAAATCTTTCCATTATATATAATTTTTACATAATTTACATGATTGCTACAGAGCACTAGTCCACTGCAACTGTACAAGTCCTTGAAGTACAACTCAAAAGAAGAAAGGTACAAAGCCTTGGGGCATACCTCGGCTGATAAGTACTGGTTAAACTAAGACTGTCGCCAAAACCACGTGGGAAAACCAAGTCTACTGTGCTTTACCTGTAACCAAAAGGGTGATCCTCATTTCATTAGCTCAGTAGGGGTCACGCATATCCCTACCTTGCAGCAAAAATCACAAGAAAAGCAAGTAATCACAATAAATAATATTGAGATATGTAAGGAGGACAAGCAATAAAGGTTATGCAAGAATATCAATAATTGAACAATTAATTAAACATAGCCAACATAAATGCTACAATATATACAAAAGCATTTAATCGAATATAAGAATATTCCGATATCCATTATAGTTAAATTCTTATAATCCAGGTGACAGGAGAAGTGAATCCGTCAGAAGTAAGACCAGACAGGTCCACTGACGACTTATACTGCGTCTCAGGTGTCTCCCACTCGCCTCGAACGCGGTACTGAGACACCGGACCAAGTATAAGGGACAACAGTAACGAGTGACAAGTTAGGGTCACGCTCGTCAGCGCAAGTCCACGCCCCTGACCACGTGTGCACACACAAGCTCATTGCCTTGAGCCAGGCCTCTAGCTATGTCACGCCCCGAGCGCGGAAGGAACTCGGAGACGCGTGATGAGTTTATATCGATCATGTCAATCAGAGCGTTAGTGTATTCAATACAAAGACAGAGTGCGCAAAAGTAAAGATAACCAAATCCTTTATTCAATCACAACCTCAAAAGTACTTCTATTACAATCCACTTAATGAAAGTGCTAAGACTCAATAAAGGCAAAAGTACAACGATTGACTCAAAAATATAGAAAGATAAGACTAGTATACGCTTGGATAGATGGAGTATCTCTAATCTCTTCAATCTTGACCTTCCCCACTCGATTGAGTCTCGTCATCGGACTTACCTGAAAAATAGGGGAAAACACTAGATGAGCGAACGCTCAGTAGGAATTATATCTCAAGTGCTAGCTTGCTTTAAGTATATTACAAGTTACATGAATGCAATATAGCTATGCTTGTTCACGTAAAATGACAAGAGAGAGTTTATAACAAGAGATAATTGAGTGAACTAGTACGTCTTTCAAGAACTCATATCAATAAATATCAAGATATTCAAGCAAGTATATTCATCATGTCATGTCGAGAATTGGCTATCACGTTTCAAGCAAGTATATAAATATCCTTTCTGGGTCACGCAAGTCATGTCATGTCAAGTCGAGTCAAATACGAGATTGTGGAATGTTAACGAGAATAACAAGCACTTCGGTGCAATGCCACACCATGATCATTACAACTCCCATGGGCACTAGTACTTTTGGGTGCTCCTCCCAAGACCAGATCGGGACCTTATATGCGCAGGCATTGATCATGTATTTCGACATCCACTATAGTTATAGCCAATATAGAATTCCAAAGGATTCAAGCTTGTAGGAACTTTTAAGGTAGACCATAGAGATTAGGATTTCAAGGATTGCTCATGATACGTAAGGATGGTAATAACGGTGTAACCATGATTAACGATAAAACTATGTGGAAATGGCTCCCTAGATAGGTGCCATGATGTTAAGAATAAGCGCTCATATAGAAATGGTCGCTCGTTCTTGTACATGATAAGGTGGATAGAATTGGTGTCCACAAGTACGGTAACAATTCTTAAAGGATATAAATGGTATGGATTGCCCAATCCATTAATTTAGGATATTCTCATGACATCTACATAGGACGTCATGAGGGGCAGTATACCATATTTCTTTAGAGTGACATGGCAATCAAGTAGTGTCATGGGTTTTTAATGGTAACATGCTCGGCTGCCTTGAGGGAATCCAAGGCTAGCGGAGTCTTACGGAGGTCTCTATGATAAAGTCACCGATCCGAAGGAACGGAATGTCCCGCGGAGGGTTCATCTATCACCTAGAAATAGAAAAATTGAAAAAATAACGTAAAACATGGGACTATATTCACGGAATAGAATATAGTGCCTAACACATAACTCACTGTCAAGGGTTACAAAAAACCACGAAATCCGGAAATCAGTCAATTGGCGTCGGGGCTTAAGTCTTCATTTCATGAATTGGCACCCTTGTCAGGGTCGTCAGTTCAGTAAATGACGACTGTTCACGCAGTCGTTATATCCAGCTCTTGTTAATATTAAAATCTATAAACATTCTAAAATCTCAGATATTATATAAATGACGTCTTACATTAAGGCTTCAATTTCGTAAACAACACCCTAGTCAGGGGCGTCATATATCAAAAAGATGGTAGGATGCATGTCATTATTTCAATATCTAGGAAATTATAAACATTTTCAGGAATTCTTGATTTATCACTAATTGACGCCTGCGTACAGGGGCGTTTATTCAATTGACGACCTAGACATGGTAGTTATTTATTGTACCGTTACAAACATATGGACTTTGTAGTATTTCCAATCAAGAAACTAGAGACATGTACAGATAAGAAAAAATAGCAGGAATTCACTAATATGATCATGCATTAGTTAACATGTAAGGGTTCATAGTTATTGAATTTTTTGAACATGCGTTATTATTAATCAACTAGTCAATTGACGACTTTTCGTATGGGCGTTAAATCAAAATAACTCCTTAAGCTGGGGCGTCATTTCAAGAAATACAGAAATCATGAAAAACTGATATATCAATATCACCACTAACAATCCTACATGCATGCAGATGGCCTAATAACCATAGGTTTTGCTTAACACTTGAGAAAACCTACCTTGTTGATTGAGTTTGGTGGCTAGAACGTGAAGAACGGTGGTGAAATAACCAAAAATCCGATGCTTTGTTTCTGCAAGAAGAATAACAGCAACAGCAGCAACGGCCAGCAAGGAGGAAGAAGCAGAGAAGAAGATGCTTCCTGCGTCCCTTCTTGTTGCGGACAACCCGTAGGAGGAAGAGGAAGAAGACGATGTAGAACCGCGATGTTCTTCACGAAGCAGTAGGAAAATAGCAGCAGCAGTAGGGCGTCTTTGGCGAATAGTGTCAATATGGGTTCGATGGAAGGGTTGGTATTTATAGGAGAAGGAATCCTGATGGGCTCTAGGAGTTCGATTAGGACTAAAACCACAGATATCCACGTATGGATCCCTTTCCTTAATCCAAACATACCCAGATAACATCCCTGTTCGAACCAAACACCGACTGTCCCTTTTGGAAATGACGCCTCAGGTTGGGGCGTTATTTCAATAAATGACGCTTGTATACACAGTCGTCAAAATTAAATGATGACTTGCTCGGAGGCGTCATTCACCTTTCCCTATTTGTTAATTTAAGGTGTAAGGATCTTTCTAGATTTTTATCTTTTTTTCCTGATATGATCTTGTTGGGAAATTTTATGGGTATGCATTTTCCATTTTTCTCTATTTTCCCATGTAATTAGTTTTTTTTAATTCTTTAATTGAAAAATTGGCACTATTCATTTATAATAAAATAACGACTTTGTTTAAGTCGTTTCTTATGTTAACAACGCCTATACCAATGGGCGTCATTTGGCATTTCTCCATGCCTTTATAAGGACCAAAATTGTATTTATACCCTATAAACCTTATCTATTTATCTTATTTTATGTCATTTGTACTTTAACTAAATAACGACATACTATATGTCGTTTATTACGTGAATCACGCTCACACCAATGGGCGTCATTTGATTTCGACCCTTTTACCTTAACCTCCAAAAGACCAATATTATATATATATATCCCTATTATTTCTATAACTCTTTTAACTATATACTTTATTTGACTTTTGCTAATTTGTAAATAACGACTTGCATTAAGTCGTCTTTCACGTTGGATACGCCTGTACCAAGAGGCGTCAATTGAGTTTTTGGCCTTTTCTTAATGCCCTTGAAAGAACTGAAATTACATATATGCTCATTCTTTTATCTTTTACATATCTTTAATGTAATTAAATCTTATATATATATCCTTCTCCCTTCTAATATGATTATAATGTAATAAATGTGGAATATTAAAATTTCTAAATTAGTAATAAAATATAAATTGATATTTTCTTCTTAATTCAATTAAAATTATGTTGTGCATTAAATGCTTACCTAAAAATAACATGTCATTCTTAAATTTATTATAATACAATAGTAGTGTCCATGAGTTCTTTTGTCAAACTTTTTAAGACGTAAGAGGGTCATGTACAAGGTCTAGGCCTTGTTTAATTATTATTTTTAATTTATTTAGACTTTCTAGTCCTTTAATTTACCAGGGTTGCTACACCCACCCCCACTTAAAAGAATTTGGTCCCCAAATTCAATCGTATATAGACGTGGAGAGTGTAGAGTACATACCTTTTTAGAATAATTCTGGGAATCGTTTCCTCATAGACTCCTCGGTCTCCCATGTGGCTTCGTGTTCTGAGCTTTTACTCCATTGCACCTTGACCATGGGGATAACTTTGCTGCTTAATGTTCGTACTTCGCGATCGAGGATCTTCATGGGCTTTTGTTCATAAGTGAGATCCCTTTGAATCACCAGGTCTCCATGATCGATGATATGTGCCGGATAGTGCACATACTTCTTCAACATGGATACGTGGAATACATTATGAACTTCGGACAATTGAGGAGGTAAAAGGACGTGGTAAGCAACCTCGCCAACTCTTTCTAGTATCTCGAAAGGTTCGATAAACCTTGGTGTAAGCTTGCCCTTAACACCAAATCTCCTTATTCCACGTCCAGGTGATATCTTGAGAAATACGTGATCTTCGACTTGGAATTCGAGATCTCTTCTTCTTGTGTCAGCATAAGCCTTCTGTCTAGACTGAGCTACTTGGAGTCTCTCTCTAATCATATGAATCTTTTCAATGGTATCCCTTACCATGTCTGGGCCTAATAGTTGTTTCTCGCCAACTTCATCCCAGCACTTGGTT
This sequence comes from Amorphophallus konjac, assembly GCA_022559845.1. Taxonomy (NCBI): domain Eukaryota; kingdom Viridiplantae; phylum Streptophyta; class Magnoliopsida; order Alismatales; family Araceae; genus Amorphophallus; species Amorphophallus konjac. The sequence goes on from CM040123.1 coordinate 200,723,241, forward strand.
ATCGGCAACTTCTTCCGTATAAGGCTTCGAAAGGTGCCATTTGTATACTTGCCTGGTAGCTGTTGTTGTATGCAAACTCGGCCAAAGGCAAGTGATCATGTCAACTTCCACCGAAATCAATAATACAAGCTCTGAGCATATCTTCTACCACCTGATTGGTTCTTTCGGTCTGACCATCCGTTTGAGGATGAAAAGCAATACTAAAGTTAAGTCTCATCCCCAACGAATGTTGCAAACCCTTCCAAAAGTGAGAAGTAAAACGAGGGTCTCGGTCGGACACGATTGAGATAGGAATGCCATGAAGTCTGACTATCTCCTTGATGTATAATGCGGCAAGAACATCTACTGACCATCGGCTCTTGATTGGTAAGAAATGTGCCGACTTAGTCAAACGGTCGATGATGACCCATATTCCATCATGTCCACCTTTAGATTTGGACAGATCCATAATGAAGTCCATACCGATATCCTCCCACTTCCACTTAGGAACATCTAGAGGATGTGTAGCTTACCGGCAGGCTTTTGGTGTTCTGCCTTGACCTTTTGGCAAGTAAGACAGCGAAACACGAAGTCTGATACTTCTTTTTTCATATTGGACCACCAGAAGGTCCTTTTCAAATCATGGTACATTTTAATAGACCCTGGGTGAATCGTGTACCTTGATATGTGAGCTTCATCTAAGATTTTCTTCTTTAGCTCTGGACAATCCGGTATACATGTTCTATTCTTGAACATCAATCTTCCATCCAAGGCTATCTTGAAATCATGTTGTTCTTCCATTTTGCCCTTGATTTCCACTAGTACGGGGTCACTATCTTGAAGTCCTTGTATTTCGGATAGCAAGTCTGGCTGTATGCTCATATGGGATAATGTGACACACCTACTATCCTTGTCTATGCTTATTAAGTTTAGATAATTGTTCTAGCAACTTCCACTCCTGAATCATACAATTGGCTAATAGTGCTCTCGGCTTTCGACTGAGGGCATCGGCTACAGGATTACCCTTTCCAGGATGATATTGTATAGTGAAGTTGAAGTCCTTGAGATATTCTAGCCAACGTCTTTGCCTCATATTTAATTCCTTCTGAGAGAAGAGATACTTGAGACTTTTATGGTCCGAGTATACAGTAAACTGCACTCCGTATAGATAATGTCTCCATATCTTTAGCGCAAACACTATCGCAGCCAATTCTAAGTCATGGACTGGGTAGTTTTCTTCGTGCTTCTTCAACTGTCGGGAAGAGTAAGCTATAACTCTCCCTTGTTGCATCAAGACACATCCGAGGCCAATGCCAGATGCATATATACCTCAAACTTTTCTCCTTCAACTGGTAAAGCTAAGACCGGGGCAGTAGTTAGGTGGTCCTTGAGAGCTTGAAAGCTTCTTTCACATTCCTCGCTCCATTCATAACGGATCTCCTTGCGAGTTAGCCTCGTGAGTGGTACGGCGATCTTGGAGAAATCCTTGATGAATCGTCTATAATAGCCCGCAAGACCCAAGAAACTACGGATCTCGCTAGTGTTGGTTGGTCTTTCCCAATTCCTTACAGCTTCGACCTTTGATGGATCTATAGATAGTCCGTCCTTTGAATTAACATATCTCAAGAAATATACTTCTTTTAGCCAGAATTCACATTTACTGAGCTTTGCATATAGCTGATTCATCCTCAATATTTGTAATGCAATCCTTAAATGCTCCTGATGCTCTTCCTTGGTCTTTGAATAAATCAATATATCATCAATGAAAACCACTACGAATTGATCTAGATGAGGCCTGAATATACTATTCATCAACTGCATAAAGGCTGCAGGGGCATTTGTTAGTCCAAAAGGCATAACAACAAATTCATAGTGCCCATAACTGCTCCTGAACGCGGTCTTATGAATGTCCTCATCCTTGATCCTTAGTTGGTGATATCCCGACCGGAGATCAATTTTTGAGAAATGCTTGGACCCAGATATTTGATCAAATAGTTCATCGATTCTCGGCAGTGGATACTTGTTCTTGATAGTGAGATGATTCAACTGTCGATAGTCGATGCATAACCTCATGGATCCATCTTTCTTCTTTACAAACAGCACAGGTGCTCCCCACGGGGAAGTGCTTGGTCTAATAAATCCCTTCTTTAGAAGTTCCATCAATTGTTCCTTTAACTCCTTGAGTTCGGCGGGGGACATCCTATATGATGCCTTAGAAACTGGACCAGCACCAGGGACCAAGTCGATGGTGAAGGCCACTTCTCTTTGTGGAGGTAATCCAGACAAATCTTCCGGAAACACGTTTGGAAATTCTTGCAGAACAGGGATGTCTTCTATCTTAGTCTCCTTAATAGTGACAAACGCAAGGAAGGATACACATCCTTTCCTTATTAGCTTGCTAGCTCGGAGAGCCGAAATAAGAGACGACTTGCTCCGACTCTTAGGGCTAGTATAGACCAGTTCCGGAAAGTCTTTGAAAGTAACTTTGCTATTACGGCAGTCCACAGTTGCCTGATACTTGGATAACCAATCCGCTCCCGATATGACATCATATTCCTTTAGGTCTAAACATATGAGGTCGATAGGAAGATTTCTTCCCTTTACCAAGACTTCACAGTTTTGATAATGGTGAGTAAGGTCAACTTCGCTTCCGAGAGGAGTTGAAAGAACTAATTTCATCCATTCCGATTCCATGGGTAATGGATTAGCATACTTCTTAGAAATAAAAGAATGCGAGGCACCAGTATCAAATAAGACATATGCAGACTTGGAACAAACTTTTAATGTACCTTACACTAGTCCGCATTCGTCTTGTTCTATCTCCTTAATAGCTTGGAGACGTGCATTCTTTGTCACCGGGCGCTTTCCTTCACCAGCTTGATCATTGAGTAGGGGACAGTCGGGAATCCGATGATCACGGCTCCCACAACGGAGACACGCTCCAAGTTTCCTCCAACATTCTTCAGCCTTATGTCCGGCCTTGTCACAGTGTTTACACACCACTTTAGAAGGTGTGGTGGTGATGGAGAACGGCTTGTTAATCTTTTTGACTTTCTTCTCCTGAGAAGACTCTCCTCCATTACTTGGCCTTTTCTTGTTGAAATTGGGTTTGAAAGTGCCGGAGCTAGTAACATGCTCCTTCTTGTCTCTCCCACGGATCCTATCAGATGGTTCCGTGGCATCCTCCAGTAGTTGGGCTTGTCGTACCATCTCCGAATAGACTTGTATGTCCATCGGGGCCAGTTGTGTGATAAACTTGGGCCTGAGCCCATTTAGAAACCTTCTAGCTTTAATTTTTTCGGTACTGACTAAATGCTTAGCGTACCGGGATAACCTCGGGAATTGTGCCTCATACTTGGCCACCGATAATGATCGTTGCTTGAGTGTGGTGAATTCAGTGGCCTTTTTATCCTGGACTCGATCCGAGAAGTACTTATTGTTAAAATGTTCAACAAATTCCTCCCATGTAACTTGGTCATGCTCTAAAGTGGCTTCTACCGACTCCCACCAGCATCGGGCGTCTCTCTCCAGTTGAAATGTTGCTAACATGACCTTCTCTTGGTCCATACATTGCATAACTCTAAAGATACGTTCAGTCTCTCTGATCTAATGCTCGGCGTCATCCGGATCAGTGGATCCCATGAACTTAGGAGGGTTCATGTTTCTGAAACTTTGGTGGAGGTTTCCCGCTCCAAGGTGTGGACCTCCTTGTGCTACCCAGTTGAAGTGCTTGAGTAAGATCTTGGACGGTCCTTTGCATGTCGCGCCATTGAGCACGTTCTGCGGCCATGGTCCTACAATTATAATAACTATATTAATATGTGATTATGTCAAAAGGTTTTAGTTTTCTGAGTTAACTCAACCCTCGGTTCTACCCAATTACAACCTATCCTTGGACTTGGGTTTCCTAGGAATTGAATATCCTAGGCTCTGATACCACAAAAATTGTCACGCCCCGAGCGCGGAAGGAACTCGGAGACGCGTGACGAGTTTATATCGATCATGTCAATCAGAGCGTTAGTGTATTCAACACAAAGACAGAGTGCGCAAAAGTAAAGATAACCCAATCCTTTATTCAATCACAAACTCAAAAGTACTTCTATTACAATCCACTTAATGAAAGTGCTAAGACTCAATAAAGGGAAAAGTATAATGATTGACTCAAAAATATAGAAAGATAAGACTAGTAGACGCTTGGATAGACGGAGTAGCTCTAATCTCTTCACTCTTGACCTTCCCCATCCGATTGAGTCTCGTCATCGGACTTACCTGAAAAATAGGGGAAAACACTGGATGAACGAACGCTCAGTAGGAATTATATCTCAAGTGCTAGCTTGCTTTAAGTAGATTACAAGTTACATTACATGAATGCAATATAGCTACGCATGTTCACGTAAAACGACAAGAGAGAGTTTATAACAAGAGATAATTGAGTGAACTAGTATGTCTTTCAAGAACTCATATCAATAAATATCAAGATATTCAAGCAAGTATATTCATCATGTCATGTCGAGAATTGGCTATCACGTTTCAAGCAAGTATATAAATACCCTTTCTGGGTCCCGCAAGTCATTTCATGTCAAGTCGAGTCAAGTACAAGATTGTGGATTGTCAACGAGAATAACAAGCACTTCAGTGCAATGCCACACCATGATCATTACAACTCCCATGAGCACTAGTACTTTCGGGTGCTCCTCCCAAGACCAGATCGGGCCCTTATATGCGTAGGCATTGATCATGTATTTCGACATCCACTATAGTTATAGCCAATATAGAATTCCAAAGGATTCAAGCTTGTAGGAACTTTTAAGGTAGACCATAGAGATTAGGATTTCAAGGATTGCTCATGATACGTAAGGATGGTAATAACGGTGTAACCACGATTAACGATAAAACTAGGTGGAAATAGCTCCCTAGATAGGTGCCATGATGTTAAGAATAAGCGTTCATATAGAAATGGTCGCTCGTTATTGTACATGATAAGGTGGATAGAATTGGTGTCCACAAGTACGGCATTAATTTTTAAAGGATATGAATGGTATGGATTGCCCATTCCATTAATTTAGGATATTCTCATGACATCTACATAGGACGTCATGAGGGGCAGTATACCATATTTCTTTAGAGTGACATGGCAATCAAGTAGTGTCATGGTTTTTTAATGGTACAACATGCTCGACTGTCTTGAGGGAATCCAAGGCTAGCAGAGTCTTACGGAGGTCTCTATGATAAAGTCACCGATCCGAAGGAACGGAATGTTCTGCGGAGGGTTCATCTGTCACCGAGAAATAGGAAAATCGATAAAACAATGTAAAACATGGGACTATATTCACAGAACGGAATATAGTGCCTAATACATAACTCACTGTCAAGGGTTACAAAAAACCACGAAATCAGGAAATCAGTCAATTGGCGTCTGGGCTTAAGTCTTCATTTCATGAATGGTGCCCTTGTTAGGGTCGTCAGTTCAGTAAATGACGACTGTTCACGCAGTCGTTATATCCAGCTCTTGTTAATATTAAAATCTATAAACATTCTAAAATCTCAGATATTATATAAATGACGTCTTACATTAAGGCTTCAATTTCGTAAACAATGCCCTAGTCAGGGGCGTCATATATCAAAAAGATGGTAGGACGCATGTCGTTATTTCAATATCGAGGAAATTATAAAAATTTTCAGGAATTCTTGATTTATCACTAATTGACGCCTGCGTACAGGGGCGTTTATTCAATTGACGACCTAGACATGGTCGTTATTTATTATACCGTCATAGACATATGGACTTTGTAGTATTTCCAATCAAGAAACTAGAGACATGTACATATAGAGAAAAAATAGCAAGAATTCACTAATATGATCATGCATTAGTTAACATGTAAGGGTTCATAGTTATTGAATTTTTTGAACATGCGTTATTATTAATCAACTAGTCAATTGACGACTTTTCGTATGGGCGTTAAATCAAAATAACGCCTTAAGCTGGGGCGTCATTTCAAGAAATACAGAAATCATGAAAAACTGATATATCAATATCACCACTAACAATCCTACATGCATGCAGATGGCCTAATAACCATAGGTTTTGCTTAACACTTGAGAAAACCTACCTTGTTGATTGAGTTTGGTGGCTAGAACGTGAAGAACGGTGGTGAAATAACCAAAAATCCGACACTTTGTTTCTGCAAGAAGAATAACAGCAACAGCAGCAACGGCCAGCAGGGAGGAAGAAGTAGAGAAGAAGATGCTTCCTGCGTCCCTTCTTGTTGCGGACAACCCGTAGGAGGAAGAGGAAGAAGACGATGACGAACTGCGATGTTCTTCACGAAGCAGTAGGAAAATATCAGCAAGAGTAGGGCGTCTTTGGCGAATAGTGTCAATATGGGTTCGATGGAAGGGTTGGTATTTATAGGAGAAGGAATCCTGATGGATTCTAGGAGTTCAATTAGGACTAAAATCACAGATATCCACGTATGGATCCCTTTCCTTAATCCAAACATACCCAGATAACATCCCTGTTCGAACCAAACACCGACTGTCCCTTTTGGAAATGACGCCTCAGGTTGGGGCGTTATTTCAATAAATGACGCTTGTATACACAATCGTCAAAATTAAATGACGACTTCCTCGGAGGCGTCATTCACCTTTCCCTATTTGTTAATTTAAGGTGTAACGATCTTTCTGGATTTTTATCTTTTTTTCTTGATGTGATCTTGTTGGGAAACTTTATGGGTATGCATTTTCTATTTTTCTCTATTTTCCCATGTAATTAGTTTTTTTCAAAATTCTTTAATTGAAAAACTGGCACTATTCATTTATAATAAAATAACGACTTTATTTAAGTTGTTTCTTATGTAAACAACGCCTACACCAATGGGCGTCATTTGGCATTTGGCATTTCTCCATGCCCTTATAAGGACCAAAATTGTATTTATACCCTATAAACCTTATCTATATATCTTATTTTATGTCATTTGTACTTTAACTAAATAACGACATACTATATGTCGTTTATTACGTGAATCACGCCCACACTAATAGGCGTCATTTGATTTCGGCCCTTTTACCTTAACCTCCAAAAGACCAATATTATATATATATCCCTATTATTTCTATAACTCTTTTAACTATATACTTTATTTGACTTTTGGTAATTTGTAAATAACGACTTGCATTAAGTCATCTTTCACGTCGGATACGCATGTACCAAGAGTCGTCAATTGAGTTTTTGACCTTTTCTCAATGCCCTTGAAAGAACCGAAATTGCATATATGCTCATTCTTTTATCTTTTACATATCTTTAATGTAATTAAATCTTATATATATATCCTTCTCCCTTCTAATAAGATTATAATGTAATAAATGTGGAATATTAAATTTTCTAAATTAGTAATAAATTATAAATTGACATTTTCTTCTTAATTCAATTAAAATTACGTTGTGCATTCAATGCTTACCTAAAAATAACATGTCATTCTTAAATTTATTATAATACAATAGTAGTGTCCATGAGTTCTTTTGTCAGACTTTTTAGGATGTAAGAGGGTCATGTACAAGGTCTGGGTCTTGTTTAATTATTATTTTTAATTTATTTAGACTTTCTAGTCCTTTAATTTACCAGGGTTGCTACAAGCTAGTTTTTCCCCCCAGTCGGACGCTACTGCAAAGCCAGGGGGCCCACGATAACTAGCCTAAAAATCGTATAATGGGACTGCCCCGCCAACACTCCCAGGTGGGCCGACTCTAAGGTCGTTAGGCTACGACTAGTGGATCGTTCAGATAGGAAAAAGAAACTAACTCAAATGGAATTAAAAAGCATATCACACTTTATTATAACGAGTAAACATACTAAAGATGTAACTATACATGATTAAATGAATACGATAAAAATGTAGGCTGGAGGAGCTTGGCGGTCTGGAGCTGGGCTGCTACAGTCAAGAGACGGTCAAAGTTATGGCCGCTTCCTCACAGTTGCGGCCAGCCTATGGCCGCTTCACTCATAGTTTGTTATACATGATTTCCACATCATTTAGACTTTAAATACATAAAGAACAAGGCTATACAAGAATTCAAACAACAATGTTTCATTCCACATGTCATTTGAATCAACTAGCCATTCTAACATGTAGATACGAATCACCACAGCATGTGAAAACATTAACAATATAACCCTAAATACATGGATAATTTCATATGATAAAAATCTTGGTTTGAAGAGCTTGGCGGTCAGGGCTTGGCCGCAACTGTCAAGAGGCGATTAGGCAATTGGCCACTTTCCTGACAATTGCGGTTAGTCTATGACCGCTTTACTCCCACCGCCTTAACACTGGAAGATAGGCTAAAGGGAAGAGTGGTGGTTTGGAATGGGCCGCCACGGTCAAGTGGCGGTCATGCGACTGGCCGCCCCATGATTGTAGCAGTCCATCATGTCCTTAATAGGCTGAAGGGGAGTGCGGTCTGGAGCTAGGCCATTACTATTCAGAGGCGGTCAAGGGAATGGCCGCCCTCTGATAGTAGCGGTCAGCCCTGGGCCGCTACTCTCTTACTGCCATAAGAACATGAAAAACAGTCCTTGTTAGGACCGCCAGGGACTCCGTAGCGGCCATATGAGGACCGCTACTTGTCCGCCTGAATCGAAAACATGCGAATTCATTTGAAACCCACTCCCACTTGATCAAATCAAGGGGATTACATGCTAGGAACCTAATACATGTTGTCATACACCATTTTCACAAGATTTAAGCATAAAAACATAAAGACAATGCCCATGGATTGATTTACAAGGATTAAAACAAAAATGACAACTCCCAAACATTTTGATCTAACTAGGCGTTTAAACATGCATATAATCATTCAAAACAATGAGAACTCATCCTAAGGCAAGGTAGAATCCATCCCCCTACTTCTAATCGTGAAATCACACCGTTTAGATGCGTCCCACTTCGCTAAAATCGCGCCTATGATGAAGGAAGAACAACCACCACACGAGCTTCCTTCCTCGGCTTCACGACCAATCCTCCGTCGTCCCGAGTCCGCTGAGAGCTGCTCCTTCACGCCAACCGGGGCCGGGTGAAGGGGGATCGTCGGAAAACAAGGGAGAGAAAGAGAGAGGTGCGTGAGATGAGGGTGGGAACCGTGGGGTTCCTCCTACGTGGGTGAGAAAGATGAGTTTTGATTATATTTTTTTTGATATAACACTTTAAATTGTAAAGTGACGTTAAAAAGACCAATATTGTAATAATGCCCCAATCATTTTTATGAACTACAATATCAATGGGCTATTTCATGCATAATTAGATCAAAAAGCCCACTAAAATCATTTAAATTCATGGGAATTTTTATATTTCTAAATCTGATAAGATTACAAATTTCGCGGGTCTTATAGTCACTCCCTCCTAATAAAAATTTCGTCCTCGAAATTTAGGACTACTAGAATAAGGTACGGGGAGAAACTCATCGAATCTTCTAATCACAATACCTCTAATACAGTCTCCATATCACCCTACCAGAGACATTAGCACACTAAAAGCATCAATGAAGTTCTACTAACCACTATGCCAATTCATGCCTAACCCCAAGCTAACTATGGCACACCAAAAGCAATGAAATTAGACAAAACAGAATAAACAAAGCATCAATTGCCACCTCAAAACTATAACTGCTATGAGATCGATTATCATCATATTCAAATGTTAACGCGGTCGCTGAGACAGCTCCCCAGGACAATCACGTACCAGAACGTCTTACTCAGTTGTACCTATAGTACCTCGCAACCACAGGGACAATCTATTGCAGCTGGGGTAAAACCTAAACTTACACATCAGTACTTGAAATTCATGAAGAAAATCATAAACTTCATAAATTAAACAAAACTAAACAAAAATCATGATCGAACCTTCCAGGATGAGAACCCATATGCCTACGCAACAAAAAGTATTACGCCTCCAATACCTCCAAGCCATGCTAAAGAAATGGTTGAGGACACTCACAGAGATAGTGTCCCGCCTGACCACATCTGTAGCATATGCGTAATGGGCACTGGCTCGCGATATGGCCCACTGGAGCACATGTAAAACAACTCCTGACTGCAACAGTTTCTGGGCAAGCTTGACTGAGGTGGGGACCACCACATCTCAGACATTGTTCTCCTCAAACTACTAGCCTTGGTTGTGGTAATGGATCCACCGGTTGAAGTACACTCTCAGTCGATGTCTGCCTCCGCGCCTGTCGCCTATTCTGATGGCGCCGAAGATTTCTCATAGGTCTGATCCTTCGCCTTTGATTTTCTCTCAGAGGTTGTCTCAGGGCCGGTGAAAGAGGTCTAGGTAACATCGCTTGCTGTACAGGAAGTTGTTGTGGGTTACCCTGATGAAATTGTGCCATTTGAGCCTGCTCCTGAACCCTAAGGAAATCCATCTCCAAGATTGACGCAGTCTGAAAAGTTGTTTCCAAATTGCTCACACCAGCCATCATAAGTGTATGACGGATCTCTGATCTCAACCCTGCGGTGAATTGCTGGGTCAGCATCACTTGATTCGCCACGATAGGTGGTGCAAATATGCTCAGCTCCCTGAATCTGGCCACATAAATGGCAACTGGGAATCCTTCCTACCGCAAAGCCAGAAACTAAGATGAACGCAAGAAGAATTCAGCCGGTCTCGGTGCTTCTGGAACTACAGCTACGTGCAAAGGTGGTATTTCGCCATGCTCCACTTGAGCCCTCGCTGCTTGCTCCACCGGAAGCTGAACCTCCTCTCTCTGTGCCATGAGAATCTTAAACATATAAAAGAAAATAATTCAGATAAAATACAAAATAACCTAGACCAGCAGATGAGTTGTGGACACCAAAAATTGCACACCCAGATGCCCTACTCGGCCCAGCACTAACAACGGCACCAAGTGAAGAAGCCCCGTAGAGACTGGTCATCCGGACTCCCCAAATACGCACACTGCTATGAAGACGTCCCCGGAGTCACGACGGCGAAGAGAAACCAACCCCCGAGAAGCTCACGACCCGTGGCCCCCGAAGAAGATCAAACAAACCATAATTTTGGGCACAAAACGGGCCCACGTCAGCCCCAGCGGGACACCCTGGTGGCCTTCAACGGCACACCCAGGGTTGCCTTCAGCGGCACACCCTTGTGGTTGCCTTCAGCGGCACACTCTTTGGTGCCCTCCATCGGCACACTATGAAGTGCCCTCGACGGCACACTTTTTATGCCCCCAGCGGGACACTATGAAGGGCCCCCAGCGGCACACTATGAAGGGCCCCCCACGGCACGCTCTTTGTGCCCTTTAACGGCACACTTCTCTGGGCCTTCAGCGGCACGCCTTTTGCCCTCTTCAGTGGCACGCTTATAGTGTCTTACAGCGACACGCTTCTTCAGCCCGCCAGCGGTACAGCGTGAAGGTTTTTCAACGGCCAAACGACGTGAAGCCCATGCCCTACATATCCTTGGCGCGCAGTGAGCTGTCCGAGGTGTCAACCAACGGTTGGGCCACGCAGGCTACTCCCCTGACAGCCAGGACGAAAAAGGTCAAACGTCATCATGATGAAGCTGCTTCCCGCCTCCGACGGTCGTGTTCGAAGGCTCCCGTTGCTGGGAGTATAAAACCACTCCCATTCCAAGCAAAAAGGGGGGACCAAAAAAAAAGAAGAGGGAGGAGGGGCTAGAGAGGAGCACACACACAGACAGAGGGAGAGACATACGCAAGAGAGGAAGAGAAGAGGAGGGAGAAGAAGAAGGGCTCCGGCGTGAGTCTCCTCCGACGGCCACCGGGCAGAAGAGAGAGTAAGAGAGAAGGAGGGCTGAATGTAACAGGGGAGGGTGCGGGGGAACGAGCAGTGGACGCTTGTCCCCGCTTCAATCCCCAACACTTTCCCTTCCGTGGTTTTCCCTGTCTTCTTCCTCCCTTCATCTTATTTTTTGGTTTTCTTCCTTGCCCGTAGCCTTAACTCGGGCGTGCTCGGCAATGTACATGGATGGCTACGGCCCCTTGCTCCCCATGAATGAAAATCACCCTCTTTGGGTTTCTTTGTTATTTTGTTGGTTTATGCCCATTTTCACGGTGTACGATGTGTTGTCCGTTTCTTCCTCCATCTCTCTATTTCTCCGATGCTTCTGGGGTTTCCATATCAGTATGATCGCTCTCGTATGATCTTTGGCCTTTCGGGTTCTTTGCCCTCCCCTATGGCCAGCAGTTGTATCAACCTGCCTGAGGGTAGGAAGACCCTCCTTCTCTTCTAGAACACCTAGCAGCCAGCAGCCTATCCTTGGCTTTCCTCTGCACACACCTTTTGGCCCTCAGCGGCACTCCCTGTTGGCCCTTGGCCGGTACACCTTTTGGCCCTCAGCGGCACTCCCTGTTGGCCCTTGGCCGGTACCCCTTTTTTTTGCCCCTCAGCGGCACACCTTTTAGGCCCTCAGCGGCACACTTTCCCCCCCAGCGGTACACCTTCCCCTGGTGCCTCAGCGGTACACCCTTAGCCGCCAACCCCCAGCCCATTCTGTCTAGTATTAGAGGTCTTCCGTTCACGGTTTTCTCCGGGTTTTTCGGGGTTTTATAAAGGTGTTGCTGCCTCCGGGCGCGCACCTCCAGTTGTCGGGTTCCGCCACTCCATGTGGGCGCGTTCCCTGTACCTCCCTTACGCTCGGGTAGAGGGGAGGTGCTGCCGAATTTTCGTCAGAAAATACAAAAAAATGTTAAAAAGGCAAAAGGAAGCAACAAACGCATGGAACGATTAATGATGGAGCCTTCCAATTAATTAAGCCGCTGTCGGCACCATGACGAGAACCGGACTAATTAACAACCTGGCAGCCTGAACGTCCGATCTGCGAGAAGAGGCCGAATGGAATAAAGCAAAGAAAAGGAGAAGCTTATATAAAACTACATAGAAATTAAGATAAGAAGAAAAGAAAAGCCTTAAAACAAATAACAGAGAATGCACCTTTGTCACGCCCGTTCCAACCTTCACCAGCACGCTCCGTTGGTCCCCCAGCGGCACGCTCCAAACAACCTTCAGCGGTACACCCCTTGCTTACCCCTAGCGGCACACTCTCATCCCCCTCCAGCGGCACAACCATCCCCCCGTCTTCAATAGCACACCCCAGATAACCTTCAGCGGTACACCCCTCTCCCAACCTCCAGCGGCACGCCTTCACTCCCCAGCGGTACACTCTTTTCTTTAGCCCCAGCGGTACACCCTCGTTGCCTTCAGCGGTACACCTTGTTACCCCCCCCCCCCCAGCGGCACACCCCTTTTTACACCCAACGGCACACTCCATTCCCCAGCGGTACACCCCATCTCCCTTCGCCGATACACTATATACGTGTATATATATATATATATATGTATACACAGCATGGCAATAACAATAAAGATAATAAATGAATTAATGAAAATTATGCTAATTAAAGAACGCCAAATATGTAGCAATAATAACAACAGTAAAAAGGGGGGGGGTAAGAAAATAATAATAATAGTAATAAATAAAAAAGGAAAAAATCACTCAATAAAACAAATGCATAAAAAAAATGGGGTAATAGACAATAAGGAAAGAGAAGAACATATAACTAAGAAAAATCTCAAAAAAATGCTAGGGTCCACATTGCTGTCCCGTCTCTCCCATGTGTCCCGATATCAAAGGAATAACAATGCCGCCTTTTCAGGTTGGGCCCGGATCTTGGGAGCTATCCCGACATGGCCCAGCCCAGACCTGATCTTGGGCCGACATTCCGACTAGACCGGATTTGTTCCTCGCCCCTATACCCTTTCGGGCTATGATTGAAATTGTCGTGCGTTCGACAGACACTTGAACGGATTCACCCCGATTTTCTCGTCGCGTTTCTATCACGGACCCGTGTCCGAACATGAAAAGGTCCACGAGCGACCGACATGGTCGACGGCCTATGGCCCGAATTCAACCGTTAGTGCAATCTATTCCTGCCCCTTTCTTGTGCAATTAGTATTATTCCTTTCGGCCGTAGGGCCCCTAATTTCGGCAATTAATCAAGGGTGTTCCCTCGTATGGGGGATGTAAATGACGTCGTGACCTTTACGGCGCGACGGGATTTGGTCCCGACACGAACCACACAATCGTCTGACGAAGTCAGATCGAGCGCACCACGGGCTCTTCGGAGCCCGAATAAATTGTCACTTCGGTGACTGGCACGCCCACGCACTTAATAAACCAACGAACGAATCGACGAGGATCCGTCGAATGAAAAGTGCATCCACAAGTCTGGCACGCCCGGTGGGACCGATCCACCCTTCATCTCTTTGTCGGAATTAGGGGCCCTGCGGCCCCCTTCTTGTGATACTAATTGCGTCACTTTCTCAAATACAGGAAAATCGCATCATGGTGCCGACGATGGCTGTCACTTGCGGCCCCCAAGTCGTCGAGAACCATGTCCGAGGCGGCTACCTGGCGGTCCCCCTCAACTTCGGGAGCTTCCCTCCCACTGTGGGCTTCCCTAACTTCTTGGGGGTGGCTTTTGCCAACATCCTCGAGGTGAAGGCGCCTGAGGAGTCCCAGACCAACGCTCTCGCTCCGGGGGCCACTGAAGCTGCCACCGGCCGAGCTGTGGCCAAGAACAATAATGGCGTCCCAGCAACGACGCTAAGCTGCAACGTGCACCACGTGCACCAAACCACCAGCCCATCCCACCAAGGGTCGGCATCCTACCGAAGAAGGCTCCGGAGGAGCAACGCCGGCGCCAGCTCTGGACGCCGCGCCTCCAACTCTGGAAAGACTATGACTGTCGGGGCCCTCCGAGTCCGCCTGGACGGGCAGAGGTCCCGGGTGACACCGGACCATGTCGTCCCGACTGTCCCAGTCCACAACTCCTTTCAAGGACTGGAGAAGTTGAAGGAGAAGGTGACGCCCACTACTGTGGCCGCATCGTCGAAGGCTGCGCCGGTTCACAGGCCGGCCAAACTGAAACAGGTCTGGGTCCCCTAAGAGGCCCGACCCCTTGCACCCGCCCAGGCGGGGCCTAGCACTTTCCGCCCGAGGAGGGCTAGAAGAAATGAAAGGGTCGAGCTCACGACCCCGGCTTGCCGACCAGCACCCGTCACCCGGTGCTGCCCGAGAAAGCTCACCGCCGTCACCGCGGGCGCCGACACAACGCCGCCCGCCCGGCACCCAGGGCCTACTCTCCTCCTGCCGCTATCATCGACATGCAACCGCAGGCTGCTCTCCCTGACCAGGAGTGGGAAGGGATCGAGCAGGCTATGAGGAATTACCTCCGAGGCCCGGGTAGCACCCCTGCCGGCCGCCAGAGACTGCTGGGGGCAATGGCCTCCGCTTTCCAGGAAGAAGGAGCCCGGCCCGCGTCCAGCGCAGAATCGAGAAACTGCTCGGAGGAGCCGCGCCAGTCCCCTGTTCGGGAGGAAGTGCCGCCCCGACGATCGATCTTCGACAGGCTGGTGTTCCCGGGGAAATCGTCCAGGAAGGCGATTAAGAGAAACAAAAGATGGCACACCTTCACCTGCAATATGGCAGGAGTTCACGGTCGGTATGGGGCCTTGCCTGCCGACCCGGAAGAAATGGCCAGACTTGCCGCCAGGCTGGGACCCCTTACTAGAAGAGGGAGAGCGGCAGGCGGCGCGACACCCACAGGCGTCGAAGGGACTTTACCTGAAGAGCCCCTTGCGGCCCTCACGGCCAACGTGGTTACCACCGGCGACACGAGCGGCGGACCCTCTACATCATCCGAGGACGCCGCGGCCGAAGAGGCGGGGGGCATGCCCCGTCTCCCCACAGCTGACCCTGCAATGCTGCTCATGATGCAGCGGTTCCAGCAAGAAATTGAGTCACTTAAAAAGCAATTGAATGAACGGAACACACCACCCCCGATGTCCTGGCAGACCGAGGTTTTACCCGAAGCGCCCAGGGACATGGGGCAATTTTCAGAAGCAGCCCTTCCAGCAGCCCTCAACCCTCTCGGGGACACGTCCCTGCAGCAGGCACACTGCACCGCACCGGCCCCGCCACAGGCCTCACTTTCCCAAGGGTCCCTCATGGCCCCCCAGGCGACCGTGCTGGCCACCCCGAGCGCGCAGCCCGCCCATTTTTATCCGAGTCCGGTCGACCCGGCAACAGTTAGCCGGTTGATGCTAGAACAGATGATAGACATGAAACTGGCCGAGAGAGGTGACGGGGATCAGACGCCGTTTGACGTCTACCGGGTGCCCTACCCGGCTCACCATGCTGCGAAGAAGTTGCCGGTCGGTGTCACCAAGCCACCCAAGTTCGAAAAGTTCAATGGGCAAGGGTCCCCCAGGGAGCACATTGCTTATTATGTGAACGTCATGGGGGACTTGGCTGCTGATGAGGCCTACCTCCTGAAGTTCTTCAGCTCGACACTCACCGGGCTTGCCTTTGAGTGGTACTCCGGCCTGCCACCCGGGTCTGTCTCCGACTGGCCCGACATGCAAAAGAAGTTCAAAGAAAGATTCTATGTTGCAGAACGGGAGGTCACCGTGGCAGAACTTTATGCCACAAGACAGAAGAATGACGAGTCGGCCCTCGACTATATCAAGAGATGGAGGAACCTCAGCATGAGGTGTAGGCGTCCCCCACACCAGGAGGATGCGGTGCAGATATGCAAACAGAACTTGAAAAAGGAGATCCTGGAAAGGATGATTGGCACCGAGGTCAAGACATTTGACCGCCTGAATAATGTGGTAGCAGAGATCGAGGCATTTTTGGCCCGATACTCCTCCACCCCGGCCATGTCAAGCCAAAGAGCCAGGCAGGCCGAGAAGAAGCCAGCTCCCCCTGAGGTGCACACATTAGATTTCCAGGCTTTTGAAAAACAGAAAGAGAAAGCCAATGGGGCTGCCGACCTTCCTCCGCCCAGAACCACAGAACGGCGGGAGGGCCCCTCACTAAGGGAGAAGATGAGAAATAAGCTGTATTCCTTCGCCCGGGACAAGTCTAAGCTCCTGTTCGAATGGGCAACCAGCTACAACAAAATTACACTGCCAGAGCCGAAAAGGCCCGGCGACCTAAAGAAAAAGGATGACCCGCGCTTCTGCCCGTACCACCGAGTGCTCGGGCATACCATTGAAGACTGCTATGCCTTCAAGGATGTTATTGAGTCCTTAATCAAGAATGGGGATCTGGACATGGGGGAGCATAGAGTAGACCCCCCGCAACCGCATGAGTTGCCCAGCATAACCTCCACTGTCAACATGGTCTCACTATACCAGGAGTTGCCTGAGGAGTGGGCGGAGGCCTGCGCCCGCGCCACTTATGAGACCTTCATCACGACCCCGGCTCAGGATCAGGGAGGTTGGCAGATTGCAACTAGAAAGAATAGAAGAGCACACGTCCCTCGACCCAGCCCCTGAGTTCATCTGAGGGATGCGACACGCCTGCCTGCACCGCCCCCGGCAAGCCCAGTTCGCCATGACACGGCCCCTCGGCTGGTCATGAGGCGGCCCACTCATAACAAAAAGAGCTCTGTCCTGCTGCGGATGCGTCAGAAGACCAGTCCGGCGGTCCAAAGACTCCAGGCTATTATTGATGGGCTCGAAGATTATGAGCAGCTCGAAATCCAGCCCGTGGAGCTGAAGGAGTATGTCCCATGGGAGGAGTTCAAATCACTCGAACTGGCTCCAGGGACAGAAGCTGAAGCAGAGAAAGAGCCTCCCCTATGGGCTGAACTTCCCCAAGAGCAGCCATCCGTCGCAGCAGGAAAGAAGAAGAAAAAGAGAAGACCCAGGGAGAAGAAGAAGAAGAGGGAGGTCGTCGTCGCCTGCAACACCCTCTCGGCTTTATTCGACACTGCCCTTTCCCTGGAGGAAACAGAAGAAGAGCCACCCCATGAGCCGCCAGAGGTGAATCAAGCTGAAGTCTCCACTTCCCAACATGCCACCAGGTCGGGAAGGAAGTGGGTGCGCCCTCCTCAGGATAACCTCAACATCATGCTCAGGGGGGAACAACCATACCAGGTTCTCGACCCTGAGGTCCGAGGCACCGAGATCCCTCCTCCGGCGGGTCTCTATCCCGTAGGGGCTAGGAGCCGAGGCACCCCTTCATTCGCCGAATTCCTGTTAGCCCGAGCAGGCGGGAAGGCGCGCTCCCAGGGGTCTCCTTCGACCGAAAAAGTAAGCAGCTCTCAAGCTCTACCGGCGGCAACTCTTCCTCAGCCAGAAGCGGACAACAGTGACATCCCAAACCTCGCCGAATTCATGCGGGGGACGGAGGAAGCCTAGCAGGCCCCGCCGGCTCAGCAGGCTGCAACAGAGCCCACAAAGCTGGCATCCCCTGACCTAACACCCCAGCTGCAGGGTGGGGGCAGGCGCGGCAAGCCCGAAGAGATGAAATTACTCAAGGTGCGGGCTGCCGACTGAATAGTCAGACACCTCAAGAAGATCCCGACCCGGTTTATCATGTGGGAAATGATGTCTTTGGATGAAGAAACACGGCAAGCCATCATTGCCGCGCTCCAGACGCCAGCACATCTTGAAGCCTGCCTAGCAGAGATATCACCTGAGGTGGCCGTGGCTTTCACAGAAGATGACATGCTCCTACCCACCTGCAGCCATAACAGACCCCTCTACATGAAAGGGCAGTTGAACGGCTAGCCTATCAACAGGGTCCTGATCGACCCAGGGGCAGCAGTGAATATACTCCCCTACCGGGTGTACCAAAAGCACTACTTTGACGTACACCTGGTTGAGGTCAAAAATGTCAAGATTGCTGGTTTTAACCAGAAATGTGAGGTCCCCATGGGGGTTGCAGAATTCAACTTAACTTTCGATGATTTCACCACCAAGGTCCAGTTCCACGTCATCAACTCCAACACTTCCTACAAGGCATTGCTGGGACGTCCCTGGTTACGCCAGAATAGAGTGGTGCCCTCCACCCTGCACCAATGCATTAAATACCCTTGCGAGGGGAAGGAAGTCAGGATCTTCGCCGACCTCCACCCGTTCGAGGTGTTCGAGTGTCATCTGTCAGAAGCCAATCTGTACTTAGAAAAGGCGAGGCAAATTCCCCAAGCCGCCCAAGACAAGGGAAAGAAGAAAGTGGAGTCGGGCAGCTGGTTTCCTCCACCGCCCCCACGTTATGTGGCTCCCCCACATGTACCATTCATTGCACAAGAGGGGGGGTTATTTAAGGCAGCCCCTCTCCCCATCTACTCCACACCGGGGACGCCTTGCCTCGAAGACCTGCTGGAGGATGTCAGAGTCCCGCCAAGGATCATCAAGCCCATTACAGAGATTGACTGTCAAGCGGCCGAGCGGCTGAGGACCTTTGAAGTGCCTAACCCGGAGGGGCCATCCACGATCTTTTATGTTGCCAGGGGAAAAGCCAGTCATGAAGATGATGATTGCCGATTTCCTGACGAGTTGCATGACCCGCACGTCCCCATTGCGGGACTCCCCCACATGATCGACCAGGCAGCCAGAATGGTCAGAAAGTAAAAGATTCCCCCCTATCAACCCTCCAGCCGGAAGGAAATGTTCGAAAGAATGTGGAACCCACCAAACCTCTATCGGCGGTTGCTGCAAATCACCAAGCATCCCGGTCTGGGCTTTTCACCAGAAGATTATTATGAAACTGATGTGATATCGGTGTCGGCCTTGTCCAGCGACGACCCCGCGGAAGCTGCAGATTTGCGGGAAGCCCACCAAGAAGTATATCCCAGGCCTCCGGCTGAGGAGGCACAAGACGAAGAAGTGTTCCTTTGGAACCCTCTCCGCTGCCGCTGCACGGGGAAAACCCCCTCTCTCTCCGACAGGCTAGCCTCGCTAGAGCACACCGCCGAGGCGCCCTCACTTCGGCCTGCTGGCGAAGCAAGAAGCAGAAGCATGGGTCATGCCCCAAATTCCCCTCGATATGACCCCGTCATGTACGCCTTGTACCATAGGCAGCAATGGGAGATCGAGATGTTAAAAGCACGACTGGCTGAGTTGACCTCACTAGTTGCCGACCTCATCCAGGGTTCTCTCTGCCCGTGGGGTGGCTACATGTCTCGACCCCGAGACACCAGTCCCGATGTCCCCGTCTGGTCAAGAAGGGAGACAAGAGACACGACAAGCCCATTAACCGGGCGGCCAACCAGGCAAGGCCTGACACTCCAAGAGAAGCTGCAAAAGTCTTACTCTTTCCTAAGACAGAAGACTCAGGGTATTTTCAACTGGGCCTGCCATTACGGCAAGGTCTCCCTCCCACGGTCCAAGAGGCCGCAAGACACCCGAAGAAGTGGGGACCCACTGTTTTATCCCTACCACCAGATACTGGGCCACGCCATCGAAGACTGCTACGTCTTCAAAGACATTGCTCAAAACCTCATTGACAGGGACGAGCTCAGAATGGGAGACTATGTGGTAGCCCCACCACGCCCCCACGTGGCGGACAGCCCCAGAAGAGGAGCCTATACACTATCCATCCGGTACCAGGCGCCTGAAGAGGTGGCCGCCCCGGCCCCCGCCGGAGCTGTCTATGATGAGTACACAGAAGACCCCAAGGTGGCCCTCTGCCTTTCTGCACCAGCGGACCCCACGGGCCCGGCGGCTACGGTCCAGGAGGAATACGCGACAAATGCAGCCTCCGCGCCCCTTCATGAGGAACAAGAAGAGGGGGATGGCGTCCTCGAACCCGAAGACAATGAAGATCAAGACTTCGTCGATTTGTCGCCAGCCCCGCCGGAAATTGAAAATGGCGGCCAAGCCACAGTCGACGAATTGATTGAGATCAACCTTGGCACAGAAGGTGACCCCGGGCCGACCTTTCTGAGTGCTCTTATGCCCCCACAGGAGAGAGAGCAATACACAAAGTTGCTGCAAGAATTCCGGGATTGCTTTGCCTGTAACTATAAAGAAATGCCTGGGCTCAGCCCCGAGGTGACTCAGCACATCTTGGCCATTGATCCCACGACGGAACCAGTAAAGCAGTCTCCCCAGCGTATGAGGCCGGAATTGATCAGCCAGATCTGTAAGGAGGTCGACAAGCTCATAGATGTCGGCTTCGTGGCGGAGAACCAATACACCACTTGGTTGGCCAACATCGTACCGGTGAAGAAGAAGAATGGACAGATCGGGATTTGCGTGGATTTCCGTGACCTGAATAAAGCCTGCCCAAAAGATGACTTCCTGGTGCCTATCACCGAAGTGATGATTGATGCAATCACTGGCCACGAGGCCTTGTCCTTTATGGATGGATCGTCCGGCTATAACCAAATTTGGATAGCCTACCACGACCGGATTCACACGGCTTTCAGGTCGCCCAAGGGGATATTCCACTACAAGAGGATGCCCTTCGGCCTCAAGAATGCCGGTGCTACATATCAGCGGGCGATGACCAAGATCTTCGACGAGTTGCTGTACAGCAAGGTCGAATGCTACATTGATGATCTAGTTGTCAAGACTAAGAAGAGAGCTGAACATATGAGCGACCTCAGGGTCGTCTTCCAAAGGCTCCGGCTGTATGGGCTGAAGATGAACCCTATGAAGTGCGCCTTTGGCGTGTCCAGTGGTAAGTTCCTCGGCTTTATTGTCCGGCACAGAGGGATCGAGATTGACCCCTTCAAGATAAAAGCCATTCAGGGGTTGCCCCCTCCGAAAAGTCTAGGAGAGCTGAGGTCCTTACAGGGCTGTCTAGCCTACATCCGCAGGTTTATCTCTAACCTGTCGGGGCGTTGCCAACCCTTTCACAGACTGATGATGAAGAATGCACCCTTCAGCTGGGGTCACGAATGCCAGCACGCGTTCGACCAGCTAAAAGAGTACCTGAAGACCCCGCCAGTCCTGGGGGCACCTGTCAAAGGCAGACCGCTTATTCTCTACATAGCGGCTACCGAATATTCACTGGGGGCAATGCTCGCCCAGAATAATGATGAGGGAAAGGAGCAGGCGCTCTACTACCTCAGCCGGAGATTGGTGGGAGCAGAGGCCAAGTACACTCCGATAGAGAATGTCTGCCTTGCTTTGGTCTTCGCAGTCAAGAAAATGAGGCATTACATGTTGTCCCATGGAGTGAGCTTGATATCGACCCCATCAAGCACATTCTCTCCCAACCTGTCCCGAAGGGGCGCCTTGGCAAATGGGCCGTGCTGCTCATGGAGTTTGACATCACCTACGTGCCGCAAAAGGCCGTTAAGGGACAAGCCGTCGCGGATTTCTTCGCAGCACCCCCCGTGCCCGAAGACTCCCCGTTGGCCGTAGAGCTGCCCGAGGATGAAACACTGGAAGTGGACCATGTCCAACAAGCTATCTGGCAGCTATACTTCGACGGGGCCTCGAGAACAGAGGCGACCTCGTCCGGGCGCGCCAAGGTACGAGCCGGAGCCGGCATCGTCCTCAAGTCGCCAGATGGAGAAGTGATGCACACTTCCTGCTGCATTAGCAAGCCCTGCACAAATAATGAAGCAGAGTATGAAGCTCTGATCATCGGCCTCCAGGTGGCCCTCCAAATGGAGATCAAAATGCTTCAAGTATTCGGCGATTCGCTGTTGGTCATCAAGCAGGTCCAGGGACAGTTTGACGTCCGAAAACCTGAGCTGCTCCCTTATCACACTAAGGCGAAGAGACTCATGGAGCGGTTCTACCTTCTTGAGATAGGCCATGTCGCCAGAGGGGAGAATGCACAAGCCGACGCCCTGGCAAAACTAGCAAGCTCACTGGCAGTGCCTCCAGATGGATCTCTCAGTATCCAAGTAATAAATCAGTGCCAGATGCCCAGTATGATAAAAGAGGAACAAGAAGAAGAAGAGCTAGAAGTCACCACAGCAGAAGCCGTCGGCCTACCTGACTGGAGAGACCCCCTGATGCAGTGGTTCAAGTACCAGCAGTTGCCCAAGAAGAGAGAAGAGAAGATCAGGCTAATCAGAATTAAGGACTCTTATGAGCTCCGAAATGGAATATTATTCCGAATGGTGGCCGACGCCAAGCAGAAATTACTCCCTCGATGCTTGTCCATTGAAGAAGCTGGAGGGTCATGAAGGAGGTCCATGCCAGGATAGCTGGCGCACACCAGGCGGGGCCGAAAATGAATATTGAAATAAAGAAGCTTGGCTATTATTGGCCTGCGATGTTCGACGACTGCTGCAAATATGCTAAGTCGTGTCAGAAATGGCAGGAGCATGCCACCATACCCAGAAGGCATGCTGCCCATTCGGCCAGCCCATTAGCCTGGGGGTACAGTTACACCCAACCGCGCCCAGTTGGCCGTTCGCCCAGTGGGGAACGGACGTCGTGGGTCCCTTACCTGCATCTTCCACAGACTGCAAATACATTTTGGCGGCAACCGACTACTTCTCCCGCTGGGCAGAGGCTGTCGCCTTACGGGAGGTCACCGGAGAGATCGTGGTCAAGTTTGTCCGCCGTAATATCATATTTCGGTTTGGCGTGCCCGACCGAGTTGTATCAGACAACGGCAGCCACTTCCGCAACCAGAAGGTCTACCGGCTGGCAGAAAAATATAAAATTGATTGGAGGACATCGACTCCTTACAACCCACAGGCTAATGGGCTGGCCGAAGCTTTTAATAAGACACTCTGTACTCTCCTGGCCAAGACTGTCAGCTCTAACAAAAGGGACTGGGAAGAAAGGATGTACGAGGCGCTTTGGGCGTACCAAACCGTATACAAGACTCCAACAGGCTGCTCGCCCTTTTCTCTGGTATATGGCTCGGAGGCAATCGTCCCCGTTGAATTGGAGATACCGTCCCTCAGGGTTGCCATTCAGCATGGCCTTGTCCTTGAAGGGCAGACTGTCACGCCCCGATGCGGAATCTCGGGACGTACAGTTAGGGGCACACGAGCTAGAAAGAAATGGTATTATTTCCAAACCATTTACACCAGAGTTGAAAGAGACAATTAACCAAATAACCAAACTTCCTTTTATTGATAATAATAAAAGTTACAACTGAAGTAGAACAACTATAGCCAAATAGTATGACTGAAACTAGTACAATTCTTTAAACTCAACTGACTCAATTTACTAACTATCACTCGGTGTCACTCCAGTCCATCCCCGATAGTAAGATCATTACCTGGAAAAAAGGGGGGAAACAAGTAGGGTATGAGCTAACGCGCTCAGTAGATAACCATGGCAAATATAAGTGATTAACAATTTATTACAGTTTATATGAAATGCAGTAAAACTAATGACAAGAGATAACGATACGATAAAGAAAGACAATAAACAATGTAGAGAGATATCTTGCAAGGTCAAGAAATAACTTTGTACACGAATTTACCACAAGTAATGAACAAGAGATAACAAGTAACAATAGTAAATTTGGCCAAGTAGTATAAATACGTATTCCAGCACGATCACATGATCAAGTAATGAGAGTTTGTCATAGACGTACACTGTATATTCCTGCACTCGGGTGCAATGCCACACCCTGTCATTAACATCCCATGGGCTCACTAACTTTCGGGCGCTCTCCCCAGGACTAGACCGGGCCCTTATGGTGCGTTAGCATTGATTTTATTGGATCAACGATCCACCGTCTCGACATAGTCAAATTATGGCCAATTTAATCAGATGAATTTCTGTCAATGCTCAGATTAGAGGACCACACTTGTCCTCGGATTCGAGAATATAATCACGATAAAACCCAAAACTGAGGGTTGTCGTACGGCAAATACCGGGCCGTACTCACACGAGTAACGAGTTACGGAGTCAAGAAAGAACGGTCGACAGTAATCCGTTCGAGAGAAGGGAAGTAAGTTCCGAAGAACGATTATACGGACCGTACGAGGCCGTATTCAAGATATACGGTTCTAGAGAATCCGTATTTAGTATAACGGTAACAATTTTCGGTCGTAGTCGGTACGACTAGAAGAGAAGTAAAATATGCCAAATGGCTTCCGGGTCGCCAATGACAAGTAAACCAATATGGTTACTGCCCAATGGTCGATTCCGGGCTCGAATATGACCGAAGATTTAACCAAGGGTAATCGGTCAATTAATCAAATTAAAACGATGTGTAACGGGCCATTTAATATACTCAAGTAAAACCAGTAATCACGTAATCCTGTTGCCAACTCGGGATTTACCACGGTAAAAATGTCACACGATAAAAATGGGGTAATTTACCGGATGGAGTGTCCGGTCTAACTGGCCAAGACTTGCCATAAGTCTGTCATTTAAATTTCTGTTCTACAGTAAAATTTACAGAATTTTCCCAAGGTAAATTTTTAACTAATTTACATGATTAACCAATTTACCAAGAATTTTACAAGTGAATAATTTCACTTTAACCATGTTTTAGTAATTTTAACCAGAATTTTCCAAAAAAGTAAATATTGCAACAGAAAGTAAAATTTTATCATTTACTCATCTATTTATTCTGTTGTTATATGAGTTGATAATCTTGTTGATTAACGTTGTTTACCCTGATTAACACTGAGTATTTTGATCTCTGGACATTTTAACGGTCTTAAATGGGCCGCTAAACCTACTGGACATACAGCGGTTCTAATTAGGCCGTTTTGACATATATACAGCGGTTTAATTTGGGCTGTTATACAACTGGGGTGTCAAAAGAGTTAAAAACAGGTACTAACCGTTAAAACGAACAGAAGTCCGATCAAACCAGGAACTCTTAAAACTGAGTTTAAGCATGATAACGATGGTGATAAGTTTAAGCATGATAACGATGGTGATAAGTTTAAGCATGATAACGATGGTGATAAAATCTGAATTAAATCATAACTGTAATGATAAATCATGATTTTGCTACTAAATGAAAGCTAACATGATTACTAACAATCCATATTTTCACTTTAATCATTTGGGCCTTGGTTACCTACCTTAATTGAAGGACAAAGAAGAATACAGAGGAAGAAGAAGATGAATAGTATCTTCCTGCGATCCCTTGCAGCAACAGAGCTTAACAGGGCTTTAGCAGAGAAGGGAAGAGGCTAAGCCTCCTTATTTATAGGGTTGCATACTCGTAGAAGACTCTCCCGCGCCAAGGGTTAGTCGGACACGGCGCCGCAAAGGGGATGGCCGGCGTTGACGACGCGGGCTGCCGACTGAAACACGTTTCCACGTGTTTATTTGGGTAAGGATTTGGCTAATCCTCCTTAATCATGTGATTAAGTATTTCTAACTAAAACCACTAATTAACCTCACTAAATGATTTTTAATGAGTTTGACCCAGAAGACAAAATTGTTATACAACTTATGAGGAATCCATTTATTATTTTTGTGGATTTTTATCACAAGGTTAATTTCTAACCGATCCAATCTTAGGATTAAAATAATAGTTAATCAAATTCTAACGAATTCTAACGATTTAGTCGATAGATAGAGTTTCTGATATTTTACCGATTATACTCAAGAAGATAAAGTTGTTAATAAAAATATGCTCTATCAATTGTGATTTTTATAGATTTTTATAAGGTAGTCGTATTTTACTATGAATAGTGTTTTCCGCGTTTTTAAGTCAGACTTAAATCACCGATTAAGCCATGTAAATGATTTTATTAGGGTCAGGCACAGAAGACCAAAGTGTTTATCATCGTGTTTACTATTTAACTACCATTTTTCAGAATTTCTATATGATAGTCAAAAATTTCACTATTTACTATTTACCACATCACTATTCAAAATTTACTATTTACGAAATTTAATATTCTATACAGAAAATTGGGGGTCTTACACCCTCCCCCACTTAAAGAATTTGGTCCTCCAAATTCACTGAACCAAAAACAGTAAGGGAATAAATAGCTCACCTCAGAACAAATCGGAATATCGCTTCCGCATAGCGTCCTCGGATTCCCAGGTGGCTTCCTCGGTTCCACGCCGACTCCACTGAATCTTGACCATCGGTATGGAACGATTCTGAAGTTGTTGTTCCTTCCGATCCAGAATCTTCATTGGTCTTTCTTCATAAGTCAGATCTTTCTTTAACTCAAAATCCACATGCTGAATGATGTGAGTGGGGTCGTACACATATTTCCGCAACATAGAAATATGGAATACGTTATGTACGCCAGACAACTGCGGCGGTAAAGCCAGTCTACAAGCAACTTCACCCACTCTATCAAGGATTTCAAATGGACCAATATACCTCGGGCTTAGCTTGCCCTGAATACCGAATCGGCGAATTCCTCTCGAAGGAGAGACTTTTAAGAACACATGCTCGCCAATTTGAAATTCCAAATCTCATCTTCTATTGTCGGCATAACTCTTCTGCCTCGATTGAGCCACTAGTAACCGGTCTCGGATAATACAAATATTCTGTGATGACTCCAAGATAAGATCCGGTCCAAGCCATTGCCTTTCGCCTACCTCATCCCAACATAATGGAGAACGACAGCTTCTTCCATACAAAGCCTCGAAAGGTGCCATCTGTATGCTGGATTGGTAACTATTGTTGTAGGCGAATTCTATTAATGCCAAATGATCACTCCAACTTCCGTCGAAGTCGATCATACAAGCTCTCAACATATCTTCTACTATCTGATTAGTCCTTTCAGTCTGTCCGTCTGTCTGCGGATGAAACGCAGTGCTAAAATTCAGACGCGTACCGAGAGATTCTTGTAATCCCTTCCAGAAATGTGATGTAAATCTCGGGTCTCTGTCAGATATAATATTCACTGGAATACCATGAAGTCTAACCACTTCCTTCAAATATAAAGCTGCTAGAACATCAACTGTCCACTTGGACTTAATAGGTAAGAAATGTGCCGACTTAGTTAGTCGATCCACAATTACCCATATTGCATCATAACCACCTCGAGTCTTAGGAAGACCCATAATGAAATCCATGCCAATACTCTCCCACTTCCATTGGGGTATATCGAGTGGCTTTAATTTTCCTGCCGGTCTGAAATGCTCGGCCTTCACTTGTTGACACACTAGGCATCTACTCACGAAATCAGCAACTTCCCTCTTCATGTTCGGCCACCAAAAAGATCTTTTCAAATCTTTGAACATCTTAGTGCCTCCCGGATGGATAGTATATCGGGATCTATGAGCTTCCTCGAGAATCCGATTCTTTATCTTTGCCTCATCCGGTACACAAGTTCTACCTTGAAATAATAGCCTTCCATCATCAGCTACCGAGAAATCAGGTCTGCTATTCAAGCTCCCTTTAATCTCTACTAGCTCAGGATCATTATCTTGTAATAATTTGATTTCCATTAATAGTTCGGGCTTGAGTTGAATCTGGGAAATCAAAACCCGATCATTATCTACATTGAGATCCAAACTAGCCAATTGTTCCAGTAGTTTCCACTCTTGTAACATAAGACTGGATAACTTAACTGCAGTCTTCCGACTTAAAGCATCGGCCACTACATTGCCTTTGCCAGGGTGATACTCAATAGAGAAATCGAAGTCTTTTATATACTCCAACCATCTTCTCTGCCTCATGTTCAAGTCCTTCTGAGAGAACAAATATTTCAAACTTTTGTGATCTGAGAATACCGTGAATGTCTCACCATATAGGTAGTGTCTCCAAATCTTTAATGCAAATACCACTGCTGCTAACTCCAAATCATGAACTGGATAATTAACTTCATGCTTTCTTAACTGCCTAGAAGAATAGGCGATCACTTTGCCGTGCTGCATAAGTACACAGCCTAAGCCAATACCTGATGCATCCGTGTATACCACGAAACCACCCTCACCAGAACGTAAGGTCAAAACAGGTGCAGTAGTCAAACAATCCTTTAGAGTCTGGAAACTCCGTTGGCATTCAATTGACCACTCGAACTTGATCTCTTTGCGGGTTAATTTCGTAAGAGGTACCGCAATCTTCGAGAAATCCTGAATAAACCTTCTATAATAGCCAGCTAGGCCTAGAAAACTCCTTACTTCAGTCACACAGGTAGGCTGTTCCCAATTCTTTACTGCTTCCACCTTCGATGGATCAACAGAAATTCCATTCTTGGAAATAATATGCCCTAGAAAGGACACCTCTTTCAGCCAAAAGTCGCACTTGCTCAATTTGGCATAAAGCTGATGATCTCTCAGCAATTGCAAAGCCATCCTCAGATGCTTGGCATGCTCTTCTTCACTCTTGGAATATATCAAGATATCGTCTATGAATACCACGACCCACCGATCAAGATAGGGTCGGAACACACTATTCATTAACTGCATAAAGGCTGCCGGTGCGTTTGTCAAACCAAAAGGCATAACGACAAACTCAAAATGACCATACCGGCTGCGGAAAGTAGATTTATAAATATCTTCATCCTTAATCCGCAACTGATGATATCCAGATCGAAGATCGATCTTAGAAAAATACTGAGCTCTCGCTATCTGGTCAAATAACTCCTCAATCCTCGGTAATGGATACTTGTTCTTGACTGTCAACTGATTGAGTTGCCGATAATCGATGAACAGTCTCATCAAACCATCCTTCTTTCGAACAAACAACACAGGGGCTCCCCAAGGGGAAACACTCGGGCGAATAAAACCCTTCTCGAGTAATTCCAACAATTGCTGCTTCAATTACCGCAATTCCGCAGGAGACATACGATAAGGAGCCTTAGAAACAGGAGATGATCCAGGAATAAGATCAATAGAGAATGTGACTTCCCGCTCAGGCGGAATTCCTGGTAACTCCTATGGAAAAACATCAGGGAAATCTCGGACAACAGAAATGTCCTTAATCTCGATCTGTTGCTCCGGGGACGCATAAACGAAAGCCAGAAAAGCTCCGCATCCACGTCTCAATAGCTTATCAGCTCGAAGCGTCGAGATAAGAGAGATAGAGCTAGGGTGTTTAACTCCCTTGAAGGATAATCCGGGGCGTCTAGAAAAAGACACAGAACAAGAACTGCAATGAACATTGGCCTCATATCGAGCCAACCAATCAGCTCCGAGGATTACATCGTAATCCTTCATGTCCATGCAAACTAAATCAGCCGGAAAATTCTGATCATTCACCATAACCTTGCTAGAAGGATAAAAATGCTGAATAGCTGATCTAGAACCAATAGGGGTTGATATTTCTAACGGAGAACTCATCAAAACAGGTTTCACAGCTAAAGACTTAGCGAATCGCCGAGAAATAAAAGAATGTGTTGCACCAGTGTCAAATAGAACAAAAGCTGACTTGTCGAGTATAATGAGAGTACCTTCGACGAGCCCACCGTCATCGGCAGTTTCCGCTTTATTAACATGAAGAGTCTGGAGCTTTCCTTGCGGCTTCTTGAAAGCCAAAGGTTTTGCCGGGGTAGCTTTCTCTGCCAATAAGGGGCAATCAGGGATACGGTGCTCCTTGCTCCCACAACGCAAACATGCGCCTATCTTGCGCCAACATTCCTCCATCTTATGGCCAGGACGATCACAAAACTTGCAGATGCCCTTGAATGGTACCATAGTGTCAGGTTTCTTGTCTTCTTGTCTCGGCATCTTGCCTTTCCACGAACCAGAACCAGAGCTAGAACCAGTTCCAGAACCAATAAAAGGTCTCTTCTTGCTAGTGCTAGTGCCAAATCCGGTTTTGGCATTCTTGAATGGCTTTGGTTGTTCTTGCTTGTTACCTTGACCACGAATACGCTCCGTCATCTCAAGAGTATCCTCCAATACTTGTGCCTTTCTCACCATCTCAGGATAGGTAGAAATTTCCAACGGTGCCAGTTGATTAATATAATGGAGCTTCAACCCGTTGAGAAATCGTCTCGCCTTCATCTTCTCAGTAGAAATAAGATGCATTGCATAGCGAGAAAGTCGGGCGAACTGTGCCTCATACTCTGCCATTGACGAACCTCGCTGCTTTAAAGCTACGAAATCCGCTGCCTTCTTTTCTTGGACACGGTCAGAGAAATACTTCCCATTGAAATACTCCTCGAATTCTTCCCACGATACTTGGTGATCACCGAGAGTTGCTTTGACGGACTCCCACCAAGTACGTGCATCTCGCTCCAGTTGGAACGTAGATAGAAGGACACGCTCTTGGTCAGTGCATTGCATAACCTCAAATATTCTCCTCATATCATCGAGCCAATGCTCGGCCTCATCCGGGTCAGTAGAACCAGCAAATCTAGGCGGGTTCATTCCTTGAAAGTTCCGGTACAAGTCACCAGTGCCATGATGTGCTACGGTTCCAGCTTGAGCCACTTGCTGCAACGCCTGTGTCAGGCCTTGGACCGTACGCTAGAGGTTCCTCATCTCAGCGCGGTCAGCTGCCATTTCTAGTACCTTTATTTAAAATAGTCAAGAGATTATTTATGAGAGAAGAAGAATTTATTTATGAGAGAAGAACTTCTTCATAAAAGAAGAGTATGATTTACGGCTAAAGACTTAACCCAATTTCTACCCAATCTCACCAGGTCGGGTTCTTAAACTTAAGCCTATAACCAATAACCTATAACCTTAAAGTAAAATACCTAGGACAAATTGACCTAAGCTCTGATACCAACTTAACTGTCACGCCCCGATGCGGAATCTCGGGACGTACAGTTAGGGGCACACGAGCTAGAAAGAAATGGTATTATTTCCAAACCATTTACACCAGAGTTGAAAGAGACAATTAACCAAATAACCAAACTTCCTTTTATTGATAATAATAAAAGTTACAACTGAAGTAGAACAACTATAGCCAAATAGTATGACTGAAACTAGTACAATTCTTTAAACTCAACTGACTCAATTTACTAACTATCACTCGGTGTCACTCTAGTCCATCCCCGATAGTAAGATCATTACCTGGAAAAAAGGGGGGAAACAAGTAGGGTATGAGCTAACGCGCTCAGTAGATAACCATGGCAAATATAAGTTATTAACAATTTATTACAGTTTATATGAAATGCAGTAAAACTAATGACAAGAGATAACTATACGATAAAGAAAGACAATAAACAATGTAGAGAGATATCTTGCAAGGTCAAGAAATAACTTTGTACACGAATTTACCACAAGTAATGAACAAGAGATAACAAGTAACAATAGTAAATTTGGCCAAGTAGTATAAATACGTATTCCAGCACGATCACACGATCAAGTAACGAGAGTTTGTCATAGACGTACACTGTATATTCCTGCACTCGGGTGCAATGCCACACCCTGTCATTAACATCCCATGGGCTCACTAACTTTCGGGCGCTCTCCCCAGGACCAGACCGGGCCCTTATGGTGCGTTAGCATTGATTTTATTGGATCAACGATCCACTGTCTCGACATAGTCAAATTATGGCCAATTTAATCAGATGAATTTCTGTCAATGCTCAGATTAGAGGACCACACTTGTCCTCGGATTCGAGAATATAATCACGATAAAACCCAAAACTGAGGGTCGTCGTACGGCAAATACTGGGCCGTACTCACACGAGTAACGAGTTACGGAGTCAAGAAAGAACGGTCGATAGTAATCCGTTCGAGAGAAGGGAAGTAAGTTCCGAAGAACGATTATACGGACCGTACGAGGCCGTATTCAAGATATACGGTTCTAGAGAATCCGTATTTAGTATAACGGTAACAATTTCCGGTCGTAGTCGGTACGACTAGAAGAGAAGTAAAATATGCCAAATGGCTTCCGGGTCGCCAATGACAAGTAAACCAATATGGTTACTGCCCAATGGTCGATTCCGGGCTCGAATATGACCGAAGATTTAACCAAGGGTAATCGGTCAATTAATCAAATTAAAACGATGTGTAACGGGCCATTTAATATACTCAAGTAAAACCAGTAATCACGTAATCCTGTTGCCAACTCAGGATTTACCACGGTAAAAATGGGGTAATTTACCGGATGGAGTGTCCGGTCTAACTGGCCAAGACTTGCCATAAGTCTGTCATTTAAATTTCTGTTCTACAGTAAAATTTACAGAATTTACCCAAGGTAAATTTTTAACTAATTTACATGATTAACCAATTTACCAAGAATTTTACAAGTGAATAATTTCACTTTAACCATGTTTTAGTAATTTTAACCAGAATTTTCCAAAAAAGTAAATATTGCAACAGAAAGTAAATTTTTATCATTTACTCATCTATTTATTCTGTTGTTATATGAGTTGATAATCTTGTTGATTAACGTTGTTTACCCTGATTAACACTGAGTATTTTGATCTCTGGACATTTTAACGGTCTTAAATGGGCCGCTAAACCTACTGGACATACAGCGGTTCTAATTAGGCCGTTTTGACATATATACAGCGGTTTAATTTGGGCTGTTATACAACTGGGGTGTCAAAAGAGTTAAAAACAGGTACTAACCGTTAAAACGAACAGAAGTCCGATCAAACCAGGAACTCTTAAAACTGAGTTTAAGCATGATAACGATGGTGATAAGTTTAAGCATGATAACGATGGTGATAAGTTTAAGCATGATAACGATGGTGATAAAATCTGAATTAAATCATAACTGTAATGATAAATCATGATTTTGCTACTAAATGAAAGCTAACATGATTACTAACAATCCATATTTTCACTTTAATCATTTGGGCCTTGGTTACCTACCTTAATTGAAGGACAAAGAAGAATACAGAGGAAGAAGAAGATGAATAGTATCTTCCTGCGATCCCTTGCAGCAACAGAGCTTAACAGGGCTTTAGCAGAGAAGGGAAGAGGCTAAGCCTCCTTATTTATAGGGTTGCATACTCGTAGAAGACTCTCCCGCGCCAAGGGTTAGTCGGACACGGCGCCGCAAAGGGGATGGCCGGCGTTGACGACGCGGGCTGCCGACTGAAACACGTTTCCACGTGTTTATTTGGGTAAGGATTTGGCTAATCCTCCTTAATCATGTGATTAAGTATTTCTAACTAAAACCACTAATTAACCTCACTAAATGATTTTTAATGAGTTTGACCCAGAAGACAAAATTGTTATACAATTTATGAGGAATCCATTTATTATTTTTGTGGATTTTTATCACAAGGTTAATTTCTAACCAATCCAGTCTTAGGATTAAAATAATAGTTAATCAAATTCTAACGAATTCTAACGATTTAGTCGATAGATAGAGTTTCTGATATTTTACCGATTATACTCAAGAAGACAAAGTTGTTAATAAAAATATGCTCTATCAATTGTGATTTTTATAGATTTTTCTAAGGTAGTCGTATTTTACTATGAATAGTGTTTTCCGCGTTTTTAAGTCAGGCTTAAATCACCGATTAAGCCATGTAAATGATTTTATTAGGGTCAGGCACAGAAGACCAAAGTGTTTATCATCGTGTTTACTATTTAACTACTATTTTTCAGAATTTCTATATGATAGTCAAAAATTTCACTATTTACTATTTACCACATCACTATTCAAAATTTACTATTTACGAAATTTAATATTCTATACAGAAAATTGGGGTCTTACACAGACCAACGTTGAACGAAGGCTTGAGGAACTCTCCAGTCTAGAAGGAAAGCGGCTCCCGGCCCAACAGAACATTCAGATCTACCAGGCCCGGATTGCACGCGCCTTTGCCAAGCTTGTCAAGGAACGCGAATTCAAGAAGGGCGACCTCGTCATGGTCAAGAGAAGAGACCTCATGGCTGCCAACCCTAAGGGTAAGCTGAATGAGAACTGGCTCGGACCCTACGTAGTCCAAAAAGTCTACGAAGGTGGGGCCTATGTAATTGTCAACCATCGCGGGGAAGTTCAGTTCCCGCCTCTTAATGGAAGGCACTTGTGTAGCAACCCTAATAAATGAATAATTGAAATGAATTAAAACATATATATTACAGAAGTAATATATATATAAAAGGAATAGGGTTAATTGGACGAAATAAAACAAATTAAAAATAACGCCTCTTATTAAGACGTTAATTTATAAAGAAACGCCTCTATCCATGGCGTGACTAAAGAAAGGACGCCCACACATGCGGTCGTCAGTTCTCATGCGACCAAATGGGTAAGTAAAAGAAACTCCCCTATCTTGGGCGTGTTTTAAAACACGAAACGCCCTTTTTCAAGGCGCTTTTTAAGAAACGCCCTACAGTAAGGCGTCAATTAAAGAATACACGCCCTGACCTAAGGCGTTAATTCAGTTCGTGAACCGTTCGAACCCAGAACTTATCCAGGGTAAGTGATAACTATGAGGAAGAGTTCGAATGTGGTAATAACTCAATCTTGGAAATATTACTTCCAATCAAACACTACTTTTGTTAGGACTCCAAAATCCTATAAATAGTCTTGATCGAACAAACCCTAAACCTATTTTATCGATCGTCTGCTACGGTGAGTGAAGAACCGAACGTTCTTCTCTTTTTTTTTAAAGCATATGAAGTGTTACTGACTCTTCATCTCCTTCTCTTCTGTACAGGTTAAGAAGATCTGCGTCCTGAAGAACTTGTATAAGTTCTTATTTCTTCGCTTCCAGCAAGCCATTACAAAGAAGATTGATATCTTTGATATATCTTCTGCAGGTTCTCTCATCCTCATCAATCATCTTCCTGCCCTTTCTTGCTGCCAAGTCGTAGGAGTTTCAGAACACCTCACGTCGATCTCCAGATTATCAATTAAGGTAGGATTTTCTCAAGTTATTGTAGCCCAAATAAGAATTAATGCAAGATATCTATACATACGTATATGAGCATGGCATGCATACTGTTTATAAGGTTTTATTACGTTTTCTGCAAAATTTTAAAAGAAACGCCCTTGATTAGGGCGCTAATTTAAAAGAAACGACCATGCTAGTGGTCGTCAATTTAATATTTGACGCCCTCTACGCAGGCGTTAATTTCATAAGAATCGCATGTGATTAATAATTGATCCTGTTTAAAAATTACAATACATATGAAATATTGATTTTTAATATCTTGCATGACTCTGTGAATTCCTGTTAAATTTTACTGCCATGACATGTCACCTGTCTCTCGAAATATTATTTATTAAAATATCGTAAATTCCTTGAAATTCACGACTTGGACAAAGTCGTTTTCCATATTCTAACGCCCCAGAACAAGGCGTGAATCTGAAAAGTAACGCCCCTTCCTAGGGCGTGTATCTGTTAAAATCCTGAAATTCACATATTCTGTAAAATGGAATTAGAAAGTAACGCCCCTTCCAAGGGCGCGTTTTTGATAAATTTCTGAGAATAATTATATCTTGTCGAATATGTAAATGATGAGACGCCTGCCTCTGCAGTCGTCAACTTTGAAGAAACGCCCCCAGGAAAGGCGTGTTTTTGATAAATTAATGAAATAATGGAAATTCTGCAAATTGGCAATATATGTAAACGCCCTTCTGTTAGGCGTTAATTATTCAATACACGACTTTACTTAAGTCGTTATTTTACTGTAAACTGATTTTATCCTGATTCTATTACCGATGGTTTCATATTATACATATACATATATATATCGGCACTATTCTCCATTCCGTGAGTATAGTCCCACTTTTCACGTTGTTTTATCGATCACACTCAATTCTCATTGACATACAAGCTCTCCATTGGACATTCCGTTCCTTTGGACTAGCGAGTTAGTCATAGAGACCTCCGTAAGACTCCTCGTAGCCTTGGATTCCCTCAAGGCCGACTGAGCTGGTTGTACCCTAAAAACCCATTACACGATCCTTGCCATGTCAATCTAAAGAAACATGGTATACCGGCCCTTATGATTATACAAAGAGTATATCATAAGAAATTCTTGATGGGATGATGATATCATGCCATATCGTGTCATTCTTGTAAACCCCAATTCTATGATAAGAATGAGGGTATCTTGCTTGATCTTATGTTTATGTGGACCTCAATTCTATATAAAGAATGTCCATATTGATTTGTCATGGTACCTAAGTTAAAGGAACCATATTCTACCTAGTTTTATCGATATCGTGATTATACCGTTATGATCGCCATTCTATGTCCTTGTCATATTTTTGGACTCTATTCTGTCAAAGTTGTCATACGTGTCTACAAGCTTGATGATTGAAATTCTATATTGGCTATATAAACAAGAGTGGATGTCAAAACACATGATAAATGCCTGCGCATATAGGGCCCGATCTGGTCCTGGGAGGAGCACCCGAAAGTACTTGTGCCCATGGGAGTTAAAATGATAAGGTATCTGGCATTATACCGAGTACTTGACTTGCTTGATTGGACATTCCACACACATCTTGTACTTGACTCGTACTTGACATGAAATGAAATGCGTGGCCCGAAAAAGGGTAATTTACTTGCTTGATACATGATAGCCAAAGTTCTTGACATGACTTGTTAAATGTACTTGCTTGAATATCTCGAATAAACTTGTTATCTTGTTGAAAGTTCATGATAAGTTCATCTTATTTCCTTGATACTACATTCTATCTATCCTGTCGTTTTATGCGAGCATGCATAGCTTTATTGCATTCATGAAAATGTAATTACTTAAACCCCTTGCTAGTACTTGAGATATAATTTCCTACTGAGCGTTCGCTCATTCCGTTTGTCCCTTGTACTTTTCAGGTAAGTCCGACGACGATGGAAGTCAATCGGATGGGAATGGTCAAGAGTGAAAGTGATAGAGCTTCTACAAGTGTCGTCTAGTTGTTTCTATAGTTTTCTCGAGTCAACTATGTACTTTTCTTTTTATTAAACAGAGTATTGGATTTGTAATAGTCTATCCATTATGAAATAAAGGATTGGGTTATCTTGTTATTTTGCGCATCTCTGTCTTTGTGTCGAATACACGACCACTCTGATTGACATGATTGATATAGACACGTCGCGCATCTCCGGGTATCTTCCGCGCTCGGGGCGTGACAGTCTTTGTGGTATCAGAGCCTAAGGTTATTCAATTCCTAGGAAACCCAAGTCCAAGGATAGGTTTCAAAACCTTTAACCAAGTGAGAGTGGGTAGAACCAAGGGTTAAATGATCAATGAGTCCTTTATAAGATCATAGTGATATAATACTAACATAGCTATTGTAATTGTAGGATAATGGCTGCCGAACGTGCTCAATGGCGCAACATGCAGCGTACCCTTCAAGGGATGACCCAAGTGCTACAACAGGTAGCACAAGGTGGTGCTCCACGAGCTGGAAGCTTACACCAAGCATTCAAGAATATGAATCCCCCGAAGTTCATGGGATCGACCGATCCAGACGATGCCGAGCATTGGGTTCGGGAGATTGAACGTATATTCCGTGTTATGCAATGCACGGATCAGGACAAAGTCTTATTAGCTACTTTCCAGTTAGAAAAGGATGCTAGATGCTGGTGGGAGTCGATTGAAGCTACAATTGACCCAACTCAAGTTACATGGGGAGAATTCGTTGAATATTTCAACGCCAAATATTTCTCTGATAGGGTCCAGGAAAAGAAGGCCGCCGAATTTGCCGCATTAAAGCAAAGATCTTTATCGGTGGCTGATTATGAAGCACAGTTCTCTAGACTGTCTAGATATGCTAAGCATTTAATTAGCACGGAAAAGATGAAAGCCCGTAGATTTCTTAATGGGCTTAGGCCCCACTACATTACTCAACTGGCGCCTATGGATATTCAAGTTTATACTGAAATAGTGCGCCGAGCTCAGTTGCTTGAAGATGCCACGGAACTATCTGATAGGATCCGTGGGAAAGACAAAAAGGAGCAAGTCACAAGTTCGGGTTCTTTTAAACCCAACTTTAAGAAGAGGCCCAATAATGGAGGTTCTTCCTCTCAAGATCAGAAGTTCAAGAAATCCAAGCCTTTCTCTATCACCACTACACCTTCAAACGTAGTATGCAAGCATTGTGACAAGGCTGGTCACAAAACAGAAGAATGCTGGAGGAAATTAGGAGCATGTCTCCGTTGTGGGAGTCGTGAACATCGGATTCTCGATTGTCCATTAATGAATGACCAAGACGGTGAGGGTAAACGCCCAGTGACAAGGAACGCGCGTCTTCATGCAATCCAAGAGACCGAACCAGAAGAAGAAGGCGGATTGGCGGAAGGTACATTAAAAATTTGTTCCAAATATGCACATGTCTTATTTGATACGGGTGCATCGCATTCCATTATTTCCAAGAAGTTTGCTGACCCATTACCTCTAGAACCAGAATGGATGAAGTTAATATTGTCTACTCCTCTCGGAAACGAGACGGATATCACACATCATTACCAAAACTGTGAGGTATTGGTTCGAGGAAAGAATTTTCCTATTGATCTTATCTGCTTAGATCTAAAAGAGTATGATGTTATACTAGGAGCAGATTGGTTATCCAAATACCAGGCAACGGTTGATTGCCGTGATAGCAAGATTGTTTTCAAGGAATTTCCGGAACTGACTTATACTAGTCCTAAGAGTCGAAGCAAATCCCCTCTTATTTCGGCTCTTCGAGCAAGCAAGCTCGTCAAGAAAGGATGTGTATCCTTCCTTGCTTTTGTCACTATTAAAGAAGCTAAAGAAACCAAGATAGAGGACATTCAGGTAGTGCGAGAATTTTCAGACGTATTTCCGGAAGAATTGCCGGGATTACCCCCTCAAAGAGAAGTGGCCTTCACCATTGCCTTAGTCCCTGGTGCTGGTCCTATTTCAAAGGCACCATATAGAATGTCCCCTGCTGAACTCAAGGAGTTGAAGGAGCAGTTGATGGAACTAATCCGAAAAGGGTTTATTAGACCAAGTACTTCCCCGTGGGGAGCACCAGTCTTATTTGTAAAGAAGAAGGATGGATCCATGAGATTGTGTATCGACTATCGACAGTTGAATCATCTTACTATCAAGAACAAGTATCCACTGCCGAGAATCGATGAGTTATTTGATCAGATTTCAGGATCCAAATATTTCTCCAAGATTGATTTCAGGTCGGGATATCATCAATTAAGAATCAAGGATGATGACATTCACAAGACCGCATTCAGAAGCAGGTATGGCCATTACGAATTTGTTGTTATGCCTTTTGGACTAACAAATGCCCCTGCTGCCTTTATGCAGTTAATGAATAACATATTCAGGCCTTACTTGGATCAATTCATAGTAGTCTTCATTGACGATATATTGATATATTCTAAGACTAAGGAAGAACATGAGGAGCATTTGAGGATTGCATTGCAAGTCTTGAGGACAAATCAATTATAT
This sequence comes from Amorphophallus konjac, assembly GCA_022559845.1. NCBI lineage: Eukaryota > Viridiplantae > Streptophyta > Magnoliopsida > Alismatales > Araceae > Amorphophallus > Amorphophallus konjac. The sequence goes on from CM040123.1 coordinate 200,763,145, forward strand.
GCTAAACTCAGCAAATGCGAGTTCTGGCTTGAAGAAGTGGCTTTTCTCGGACATGTCATATCCAAGGACGGTTTATCTGTAGATCCGTCAAAGGTTGAAGCTGTAAGAAACTGGGAAAGACCCACTAATGCAAGCGAGATCAGAAGCTTCTTAGGTCTTGCAGGCTATTATCGGCGATTCATCAAAGATTTCTCTAAGATCGCCGTGCCCCTTACAAGGTTAACTCGCAAGGAGATCCGATACGAATGGAGTGAGGAATGTGAAAGAAGTTTTCAAACTCTCAAAAATCATCTCACCACAGCTCCGGTCTTAGCTCTACCGATAGAAGGAGAGAAATTCGAGGTCTACACTGATGCTTCTGGCATTGGCCTCGGATGTGTCCTGATGCAACAAGGAAAGGTCATAGCATACTCTTCACGTCAGCTGAAGAAGCATGAGGAGAATTACCCCGTCCATGACTTAGAACTGGCCGCGGTAGTATTTGCCCTAAAGATATGGAAACACTACTTATATGGAGTACAGTTTACTGTATACTCCGATCACAAAAGTCTCAAATATCTATTTTCACAAAAGGAGCTAAACATGAGACAAAGACGCTGGCTAGAATATCTCAAGGACTTCGACTTCAATATACAATACCATCCCGGAAAGGGTAATTATGTTGCTGACGCCCTTAGTCGAAAGCTGAGAGCAATGATAGCAAATTGTATGATGCAAGAATGGAGGTTACTTGAACAATTCTCCGAGCTCAATATAAGCTTGGACACGGAATCCAAATTTGTCACACTATCTCATGTAAGCGTACAGTCAGACTTATTATCTGAGATACAAGCACTTCAGGATGATGATCCTATGTTAGTGGAAATCAAAGGCAGATTAGAAGGACAATCTGATTTTCAACTAACTTCCGAGGGAAGATTATTATTCAAAGATAGAACTTGTATACCTGATTGTCCGGAATTAAAGAAGAAGATCTTAGATGAAGCTCACAGATCAAGATACACTATTCATCCAGGATCAACCAAAATGTACCAAGATGTAAAGAGGAACTTTTGGTGGCCTAATATGAAAAGAGAAATAGCGGACTATGTATCGCGCTGTCTCACATGCCAACAGGTCAAGGCGGAACACCAAAAGCCTGCGGGAAAACTACATCCTCTAGATATTCCTAAGTGGAAATGGGAGGATATTGGTATGGACTTCATCATGGGTTTGTCTAAATCTAAAGGAGGACATGATGGAATCTGGGTTATCATTGACCGATTAACTAAATCGGCACATTTCTTGCCAATAAAGAGCCGATGGTCAATTGATGTGCTAGCTGCACTGTACATCAAGGAAATAGTCAGGATACATGGAATTCCTGTCTCAATCGTGTCTGACAGAGATCCCCGTTTTACTTCTCATTTTTGGAAGGGATTACAACATTCGTTGGGAACAAGGCTCAACTTTAGTACTGCTTTTCACCCACAAACGGATGGTCAGACCGAGCGAACTAATCAAGTTGTTGAAGATATGCTGAGAGCATGCATTATTGACTTTGGAGGAAGCTGGCATGACCACTTACCTTTAGTTGAATTTGTATATAATAATAGCTACCAAGCTAGTATCCAAATGGCACCTTTCGAAGCCTTATACGGAAGGAGTTGCCGATCTCCCATATGTTGGAACGAAGTTGGAGAGAAACAACTATTAGGTCCAGACATGGTAAGGGATACAACTGAGAAGATACAAGTAATCAGAGAAAGATTGCAAGTTGCTCAGACGAGACAAAAAGCTTATGCTGATACAAGAAGGAGAGATCTTGAATTCCAAATCGGAGATCATGTATTTCTCAAGATATCGCCTGGACGTGGCATACGAAGATTTGGTGTTAAGGGCAAGCTTACGCCAAGATTCATCGGACCATTTGAGGTACTCGAAAGAGTTGGCGAGGTTGCTTATCGCATCGCGTTGCCTCCTCAGTTGTCCGAGGTACACAATGTATTTCACATATCTATGTTGAAGAAGTATGTGCACGATCCGTCACATATTATTGAGCATGGAGATCTGGTGATCCAGAAAGATCTCACATATGAACAGAGGCCTTTAAAGATATTAGATCGAGAAATACGAGCTCTAAGGAATAAGGTTATTCCCATGCTTAAGGTGCAATGGAATAAGAATCCTGAACACGAAGCGACATGGGAGACCGAGGAATCTATGAAGAAACGATTTCCCGAGTTATTCTAAGAGGTATATGTCCTACACTCTCCACGTATAATTATATATATATATTGAATTTGGGGACCAAATTCTTTTTAAGTGGGGGAGGGTGTAGCAACCCTAATAAATAATAATTGAAATGAATTAAAACATATATATTACAGAAGTAATATATATATAAAAGGAATAGGGTTAATTGGACGAAATAAAACAAATTAAAAATAACGCCTCTTATTAAGGCGTTAATTTATAAAGAAACGCCTCTATCCATGGCGTGACTAAAGAAAGGACGCCCACACATGCGGTCGTCAGTTCTCATGCGACCAAATGGGTAAGTAAAAGAAACGCCCCTATCTTGGGCGTGTTTTAAAACACGAAACGCCCTTTTTCAAGGCGCTTTTTAAGAAACGCCCTACAGTAAGGCGTCAATTAAAGAATACACGCCCTGACCTAAGGCGTTAATTCAGTTCGTGAACCGTTCGAACCCAGAACTTATCCAGGGTAAGTGATAACTATGAGGAAGAGTTCGAATGTGGTAATAACTCAATCTTGGAAATATTACTTCCAATCAAACACTACTTTTGTTAGGACTCCAAAATCCTATAAATAGTCTTGATCGAACAAACCCTAAACCTATTTTATCGATCGTCTGCTACGGTGAGTGAAGAACCGAACGTTCTTCTCTTTTTTTTTAAAGCATATGAAGAGTTACTGACTCTTCATCTCCTTCTCTTCTGTACAGGTTAAGAAGATCTGCGTCCTGAAGAACTTGTGTAAGTTCTTATTTCTTCGCTTCCAGCAAGCCATTACAAAGAAGATTGATATCTTTGATATATCTTCTGCAGGTTCTCTCATCCTCATCAATCATCTTCCTGCCCTTTCTTGCTGCCAAGTCGTAGGAGTTTCAGAACACCTCACGTCGATCTCCAGATTATCAATTAAGGTAGGATTTTCTCAAGTTATTGTAGCCCAAATAAGAATTAATGCAAGATATCTATACATACGTATATGAGCATGGCATGCATACTGTTTATAAGGTTTTATTACGTTTTCTGCAAAATTTTAAAAGAAACGCCCTTGATTAGGGCGCTAATTTAAAAGAAACGACCATGCTAGTGGTCGTCAATTTAATATTTGACGCCCTCTACGCAGGCGTTAATTTCATAAGAATCGCATGTGATTAATAATTGATCCTGTTTAAAAATTACAATACATATGAAATATTGATTTTTAATATCTTGCATGACTTTGTGAATTCCTGTTAAATTTTACTGTCATGACATGTCACCTGTCTCTCGAAATATTATTTATTAAAATATCTTAAATTCCTTGAAATTCACGACTTGGACAAAGTCGTTTTCCATATTCTAACGCCCCAGAACAAGGCGTGAATCTGAAAAGTAACGCCCCTTCCTAGGGCGTGTATCTGTTAAAATCCTGAAATTCACATATTCTGTAAAATGGAATTAGAAAGTAACGCCCCTTCCAAGGGCGCGTTTTTGATAAATTTCTGAGAATAATTATATCTTGTCGAATATGTAAATGATGAGACGCCTGCCTCTGCAGTCGTCAACTTTGAAGAAACGCCCCCAGGAAAGGCGTGTTTTTGATAAATTAATGAAATAATGAAATTCTGCAAATTGGCAATATATGTAAACGCCCTTCTGTTAGGCGTTAATTATTCAATACACGACTTTACTTAAGTCGTTATTTTACTGTAAACTGATTTTATCCTGATTCTATTACCGATGGTTTCATATTATACATATACATATATATATCGGCACTATTCTCCATTCCGTGAGTATAGTCCCACTTTTCACGTTGTTTTATCGATCACACTCAATTCTCATTGACATACAAGCTCTCCATTGGACATTCCGTTCCTTTGGACTAGCGAGTTAGTCATAGAGACCTCCGTAAGACTCCTCGTAGCCTTGGATTCCCTCAAGGCCGACTGAGCTGGTTGTACCCTAAAAACCCATTACACGATCCTTGTCATGTCAATCTAAAGAAACATGGTATACCGGCCCTTATGATTATACAAAGAGTATATCATAAGAAATTCTTGATGGGATGATGATATCATGCCATATCGTGTCATTCTTGTAAACCCCAATTCTATGATAAGAATGAGGGTATCTTGCTTGATCTTATGTTTATGTGGACCTCAATTCTATATAAAGAATGTCCATATTGATTTGTCATGGTACCTAAGTTAAAGGAACCATATTCTACCTAGTTTTATCGATATCGTGATTATACCGTTATGATCGCCATTCTATGTCCTTGTCATATTTTTGGACTCTATTCTGTCAAAGTTGTCATACGTGTCTACAAGCTTGATGATTGAAATTCTATATTGGCTATATAAACAAGAGTGGATGTCAAAACACATGATAAATGCCTGCGCATATAGGGCCCGATCTGGTCCTGGGAGGAGCACCCGAAAGTACTTGTGCCCATGGGAGTTAAAATGATAAGGTATCTGGCATTATACCGAGTACTTGACTTGCTTGATTGGACATTCCACACACATCTTGTACTTGACTCGTACTTGACATGAAATGAAATGCGTGGCCCGAAAAAGGGTAATTTACTTGCTTGATACATGATAGCCAAAGTTCTTGACATGACTTGTTAAATGTACTTGCTTGAATATCTCGAATAAACTTGTTATCTTGTTGAAAGTTCATGATAAGTTCATCTTATTTCCTTGATACTACATTCTATCTATCCTGTCGTTTTATGCGAGCATGCATAGCTTTATTGCATTCATGAAAATGTAATTACTTAAACCCCTTGCTAGTACTTGAGATATAATTTCCTACTGAGCGTTCGCTCATTCCGTTTGTCCCTTGTACTTTTCAGGTAAGTCCGACGACGATGGAAGTCAATCGGATGGGAATGGTCAAGAGTGAAAGTGATAGAGCTTCTACAAGTGTCGTCTAGTTGTTTCTATAGTTTTCTCGAGTCAACTATGTACTTTTCTTTTTATTAAACAGAGTATTGGATTTGTAATAGTCTATCCATTATGAAATAAAGGATTGGGTTATCTTGCTATTTTGCGCATCTCTGTCTTTGTGTCGAATACACGACCACTCTGATTGACATGATTGATATAGACACGTCGCGCATCTCCGGGTATCTTCCGCGCTCGGGGCGTGACAACTTGAGACTGTACCAGGCTCTGGCGCCCCCGTTCAATCAATAATATAACCCTCCGCCCTATTTTGGATGGAATTACGTGATTAATGTCCAAACAACTTGACCACTATCCATGTTTTCAAAAAGCGAGAAAAAAAAAGAGAGAAAAGAAAAAGAGAAAAAAAAGAGAGAAGAAGAAAAGAGAGAAAGAAAAAAAGAAGAGAAGAAGAGGAAGAGAAAAAAAGAGAAGAGAGAAAGAAAAAGAAGAAGAAAAGAGGAGAAAAGGAAAAAGAAGAGAAGAGATAAAGAAAGAAAAGAAAGAGAAAGAAAAAAAGGAAGCAAAAAAAAAGAGAAGGGAAAGATGCAAGAGCAGGGGAAGAGTGGAAGCCGAGAAAGGGGGAACTCCCCCCATGTCCAACCGTCGCCCCGCAGCAACGGAAGTACTAAAAGAAATTTCTAAACAAACTCTTCTCTCCGTCCTTCCCGGGCGGTGAGTACCCCCTTGGTTTGGACCTCCGGTCCGGGTCATTGACTAAACAAACCCTTCTCTCCGTCCTCCCCGGGCGGTGAGTACCCCTTTGGCTTGGACCTCCAGTCCGAGTCATTGACTAAACAAACTCCCTTTGGCTCGGACCTCCAGTCTGGGTCATTGACTAAACAAACTCTTCTCTCCATCCTCCCCGGGCGGTGAGTACCCCTTTGGCTTGGACCTCCAGTCCGGGTCATTGACTAAACAAACTCTTCTCTCCGTCCTCCCCGGGCGGTGAGTACTCCTTTGGCTTGGACCTCCAGTCCGGGTCATTGACTAAACAAACTCTTCTCTCCGTCCTCCCCGGGCGGTGAGTACCCCTTTGGCTCGGACCTCCCGTCCGGATCATTGACTAAACAAACTCCCTTTGGCTCGGATCTCCGGTCCGGGTCATTGACTAAACAAACTCTTCTCTCCATCCTCCCCGGGCGGTGAGTACCCCTTTGGCTCGGACCTTCCGTCCGGATCATTGACTAAACAAACTCTTCTCTCCGTCCTCCCCGGGCGATGAGTACCCCTTTGGCTCGGACTCCCCGTCCGGGTCATTGACTAAACAAACTCTTCTCTCCGTCCTCCCCGGGTGGTGAGTACCCCTTTGGCTCGGATCTCCCGTCCAGGTCATTGACTAGACAAACTCTTCTCTCCGTCCCCTCTGGACGACGGGAAACCCGGTCTCTGACCGAGACCCCCCCGCCTAAGGCCGGTACGCGTTTCCAACGTTGTGGCGAGGCCAGTGAGTCGCCCGTTCGGTACGGTGGAGTGGTCCCCTCGTCCTCCCCCTGGGAAGGCGAGCACTCTCCCGTGCCCTGACATGGGTTCCTGCCTGGTCCTCATGGAGCGAACCATCGCAAAGACTCACGCCCTCCCGATGCGTCCCCGCACAAAAAAAAGAGAGAGAGAAGAGACGATATACGCGAAAGAGGAGGAAGGAGAAAAGAGGCCCCCTAGGGGAATGCGTGCTAGAAGAGCATGTGAAACCATAAATCTGTTGTTCAATTCAGATAAAAGAAAATCGACCTACATGAGCTTCGGGGCATACCCCTGTGTTACATTCAAAAGAAAAGAGAAAGGAATTAAGGGGTGCAACGCTCACTCGGTGCCCCTGAAGATGTCCTCGAGAGGGAGAATTCCGACGCAGGGGAAGTTCGTCATGTCACGCAGGCGGCCCCTCCGTTCTTCGAGTCGAGCGAGCTCTGCCTCCACGGACGCCGTCTCAACTTGGGCAACGGCGAGAGCCTCACCTTCCGTCTCGACCGCTCTTTCGGCTTCGGCAAGGTCAGACCTAGCCGCGGCAAGGTAGCTCTCCAGTTTCGCAATGCGGCTCTTAAGGGAGCGAACATTGCTCTGGCCTTCCCCGAGAGCCTTCCCATGGCGCTCTTCATCATGGCGCCGTGCCTCCAAGGTCTGTAAATACTCGTCTGCCTGGGCATCAAGGGCGGCACATTCGTCAAGAGCCTGGGTTTCGAGGAACTCGCGACGCTTAACATACTTCAGTAATAGTAAGACTCGTCGCGACCATTCCCCCAGTGGACAGCCCAGCACTTGTAACGCCCCGGTCAGCTGCGTCACTATGGTGTGTACCTCCTGGTATGATAAGGAAAGGTCGGCAAAGAGCATCGTCCGCAGCGTTACCAGCATTTGATGAACCGGCGCCTCCGACAAGGTGTGACTGACCGAAGGCACGACTGGGGGAGTGAATTCCACGGTGCTGTCCACCTCCGCCCACAAATCGGCGTCCACGGCGGCTGAAGAAGATGGAAGGGTAAGAGTCAAGTCCCCTGGCCTGCCTGGCTCGACAGAGGACCTCTGGCCAACCACCGCTGGGGGAATGGGTAAGATCATCGCCGAAGCATCTAGCGCCGCCATCATCCGCTGCTCTCCTGCCTTCTCTTTCCCTGCCCGGCCCTCCTCTGCCACTAGTCCAACCGGCGGGGGTGCAGGCACCGCTACTCCGGCCGAAGGAGGGGCTTCGAGTAAAGCCGGACCGGAAGCCGCCGCCCATAAACTCCTTTCGCGCGTCTGGGATCCCTCCAGATGTGCGCGAAGCCCCGCAAATATCTGCCTCAGGAGCAGGTCCTCCATTTAGGCCGGGAGCTTCGGGAGAGGCGGAAGTGGAACCAGCAACTGGGGGATGCCCCCCGCTTCTACGAGTGCCGCAAGGCTCTCCACCCCTGAGCCCGAGACAGGAGCCAGCCCCTCCACCGCTATTGGGCCAATGCTTGGCCTCCGTTTCGCGACAGCCTTCCGGGCACGACCGGATGTCTTCCCTCCTGTCGGCATCACCTGCTCATGGGAAGCGGAGTCAGCCACCCGCTGCCTAGAACAGATCACGTAAAGTCAAAAGGCGGGGAAGAACCGCAAGCCCCACGTGCTTACCTCGGCTACCGGGATGATGCTGCCTTCGGGCGCAATCTCCCCCTCCTCCAGAGGCTCGTCCACCGTTTCGGTAGCACTTAAAGCCTCTGCGGGCGCCTCCTGTTGAAGGGCGTCGAGCAAGAGGGCTAGCTTGCCTATGCTAGCAGTGGCTCCCGCCAGGCGGTCGACCGGCGCGACTGAAGCGGCCTTCCCCACAACCTCCTGATGGGTAAGCTCCTGAAAATCCGAGGACAACAAGAACGAGGTCATTAGCCCACTATGGGAAAAATGGGGTCCGGCCCAAACAAGCTCACACTTACAGCAGCCCTCCCCATAAAACTTGAGGAGCCAGCAAGTAAGGGGGCCGTGAAGATCAGCTCGGGCAGCCCCGATGCTTCAGATGCGCCCTTGTCATAAGCCACTTCATCGGAGGAATAGTTGTAATCTACCTCTTCACCCGATGAAGATTCAGCCATCATGGGTTCCTCCCTTGCCGGCAAAGGGACCTCCTCTTCGAGGTCAATGACTGGCGCATCCCCCCGCGGGCTGGATGAGGCGGGTACGACTGACTTCAGCCTTTTCCTCATGTACAGCTACGTCACCGGGAGATGCAGGCGAGGCCCGAATAGCCCAGTAACTGCCCCAGCGGTGCCTGTCGCATAATAGAAAAAAAGGAGAGGGAAAGACGGGTCACATCAAACCCAGTTGGCTCCCAAAGAATGAAAGGAGTCAATTAGGCCGACAAAGGTAAGTACCCTCTTCAGCTCCTACAGCGCGGGGTGACCCACGGGCTTCCTCGACAGGCAAGGCTTTTTCGGGAGCCATAGCCGCCCCCTCGCCTGGGATCAGCACAAGTGATGGCTCCTCCGCACCGTATGAAAGGAAGAGAGGCAATGGTCACATGCATATAAAGGGCTCACCCGGGAAAATAAATAAATCCGGAAAGATGTCAGCGGTCGATAAGCCTCACCCGCATGGTGGCTCGGCCCGGTCCGAGTGACGTCAAATTCCTTGAAAGATGGAATGGGAGCCACCAGGGAGACGGTCGCCGAGGCCGGGGAGACCTCTGCCCTCATTCGCTTTGCCTCCGGCCGCCCAGCCACTTTGGCCGCGGCCAATGCTTTCTTAACAGGCGACTTTGCCCGGGACCTCCCCTTGGCTTGTGGTGGGGGAGTCGGAGTTGGCCTCGAGGTCGCCCCTGCCGCGGCCGCAGCTTTACCCACATCAGGGACGGGCGTAGGAACCGGCTCCTCCACGTCGGGAATGGGCGTGGGCACGAGCCCTTCCACAGAGACTGAGACGAAAAGAGACATTCAGGTGTCAGAATCTTGCCTCAAAATAAAAAAAAAGAGAACCCTTAAGACACACTGATGGTGGGAGAGGTTAACCGGCAGGTTGGCTCGGCCCGGTCCGGGCGACCTCAAACTCCTCAAAAGATGGGACTCGTGGTGCTGGGGGAGCGGTCGTCGAAGCCTTAGCCGCCTCAGTTTTTTGCCGCTTTGCGTCCCGCTGCTTGGCCGCTTTAGCAACATCTACCGCCTTCTTCACAGGCGATTTGGCCCGGGACCTCTTCGCAGCCTTGGCCAGGGGAGCCGTAGTCGGAGCTGGCAGTGCCGCCTCAAAATAGGCGGGCTTCTGTACGAGCCGAAGGAAGTTCCGGTACGTCGCCGTCTGCACGCTGTTGGGATGGTCTGTCAAAATAGACGCACGCATATGATTAGCATCCGGCAACCTGCTAAGGTCGCAGCGACGAGAATAAAGGAGATGGAAAGGTTAAAATACCGTGAGGACCGGTGTACAACCGAAGTGTTATTGGCCAGTAGCTCAGAGACGGCTCCTTGTCCCGACGCGCCGCCTCTCGGACCAGCCAGCATACGTCCTCGACCTTCTGGCATCGGTCTGTGAGGCTAGCCAGATCTGCATGCTTCTTCGAAGAGAGGTGGCAGAAAAGATTGAAGTGGTCCATGCCCCACCCGTCGGCATAATAGTATGGGACATGCAGGCGCTTGCTCAGGATGGCGGCCGTCTGATCCTCAATCTTCAGCCCATTCACCCGCAGCAGAACATACAGCCATGTGGTGTCCTTATAATTCTCGGGCTTCCTCTCCTCCTGCCTCATAAACGTGCGGTATGGGCAGATCAGGTCCCTCTCTGGACGCCAGCTCTTTGCGGGGGTGCCCTCCTCCTCCATGGGGAGCGGGTAATTAATGAGCTCCAGACGGTCACTCCCTATCCGGCAAAGATCCCTTAATGTCTTCTTATAGTTGTCCTTCGCCATCGGAGGCAACTCTACTTTCGGCGTCGGCCTCGCGTCCCGGGCTTCCCGACGGGCGGCCATATATGCCGCCACCTCCTTCTCCTGCATGTTCTTGAGCCGAAGAAGATGATCTGGCTCAATGTCAAGCACCGGTACCGCCTGCCTGCTGAGGAACCTCCTCTCGGCCCCATCCCAGCAGTCGGTCTTATGCAATCGATAGAAGGCCGTCCGGGTGTTCCACCACTTGATGTAATCCTGGGTCACTCTGGGGATGCGACCCGGGGCTGCCACCCTGAAGGAGGTAGAGTCCGCCCGATGGAAGAAGTCCCACCAGCTCCTGGTGTGCTCGGCAACTGAACTTCCCCGGATGTTCCGTGAGGGCAGGCCGAACTGTGCATGATAGGTAGGCATATGCTGATCATATCCGAAGTTCCGGCCAAATCGGAAGGGGTAGTACGGCTCCAGCAATACATTGTCCCCCTTCCTAAACGCCAACACACTCGGGCGAATAGACAACGACTAGTCCCTCAGCTCGGGCTCCAGCAACGGGCGGACCACATTCTCCTGGCTGATAGGGTGGACGTACTTCTCCACCTGGTCGTCTTTGCATTCCCTCTTGTTATTCACCAGAGGGCTTGAGTGCGCGGCCAGCGTCCAGAAGTGAATAGTGCCAGCCGCGTCCTGGGGAACCGTTGTCAACCGGCCCCGAATGTCATACATCCGCATGGAAGTAGAAGCCGGCTCTGCGCTGGCGAACTCCAGCATTCTCGGCACCAGCCCCCAGTCTTGAAGAGCTCGCGGGGTGAACTCGGGGAACAGCGAGTAGACCCACGCATTGAAGAAATGCAGCGGACATATGTAGCGGGCCTGTCTCGGGAACTGATGAGTACTGACGTCCCCCAACGCCTTGTAGATCAAGCAAAGGGTTGTCGGGCACAGGGAGAGTTTGATTCCCCATGCCATCTGACATGCCGGATAGATAGCATCCGGTCGAATCACCGTCTCGTCCCCATATGGCATGGCAAATGAACATAGCCAATACACGAGATAGGCGGCGCAATGAGTCTGCGGGTCGACACCCATCGGATTAGGCCCGCTCCGACGCCCTTTGGAGGGGATCTTCACATCAAGCTTGGGCTTCGCAAGCTTCTTGCGAGCAACGGCGGTCCCGATGCAAGGAAATTCATCATATTGCTTCAGCCCATCATAGAAGTATTGCAACCACAGGGTCAGACGCACCCTCTTCCTGTCTCCACGGGCGGGCTGCCTCCCACCATGTGACAGCTGGTATAACTCCCGGTATGCCTTCATAAGGTACCGGTACGAATACCCGAGAGAATAATAGCCATCCCCGTTGGTTTCGTCCTTGATCAGATCGGAGAGGCATACTTCTTCATAAGGCTCCCCGTCGATGGGCAAGCCGCTCAGCTGACTGAGGCTCCACAAATCAAGTGAAGTCTCGCCCTCCGCCGTGTAGAAGGTGTTGGTCTCCGCACTGAACACTTCTATCATGCCACAGCAGAGACCCTTGGAAATGGGGTAGCCATACCAAGAGGCGTACACGCTGTGGTAAATGCCAACCCGGACCAGCAATGGAGCATAGTTGAACAACACATACTCCGTAAACTCCACCGCCCCTTCACGGAAGCTGTGTGCGTCTTGAAGCTTCAGCTCCCCGAACCAGCCCAGCGACAGCTCATACTTGAACCTGATGGCCAGGCAATCTAAGATAAATGGCTCCTCCCTATAGCCCCATTTTAGGGGAGCCAAGAATAAGCCGAATCGGGGTGACTCGCCGTGCACCTTTCCGGCGGACATGTCCCATTTTGCCGGAGTGAATTGAGGTGCTCGCACCAGTTTGTCTTCGGCTGGCAGCACCCCCTCGATCCCGAGAACGGGCTTCCACTCCCTGGCCTCTCCCACCAGGTACATTGGGATGCTCCGGGGGACACTGTATAATAAGCTGTCTCGGGCTTGCAGGATGGCCCGCTCGGCACTCTTCACAGCCCGGAAGTCTCGCCCTTCCCGCGAGCGAAAATGCTTCAGAAACCGAACCAGGTGTCTATCCTTCGGGAAGTCCTTCCTGTACTCCCCCGTGGCCCGGTCGAATGTGAAGCCGCCATCGACCCTGGCCAGCCTGCTGAAGTCCATGGTCTCCCGGTCAGACCCCGACGACTCTGCCAAGGTGGCTATCTCCACATGCTCTCGGTCTAGGTCCTCCACGTTGAGCCATGTGACCGCTGGCACTGGACCCCGCGGAATGAGGTCGGCATCGATAGCAGCAGCAGGAGCAGAAGACCCGCTTGGGGCAGCCATTTGTCTGCAAAGATACACAAATGGAAGACCAAAATAAGCCACAGGCAAAAGGGAATGAAAAACTGTGAAGGGACTTTACTACGAATAAAATAAATAAGATACTGCCAATTTCTAACGAAATTTCGACAGAGTCTCCCCTAGGCCAGAGGCGTAAGGGAAAACACGGGTGCGCGCCCACAAGGAGTGACGGCCCCAACAAAGTCATGGTGGGCCCCGAGAGGCAACACCAGAAGTCCGCCGATCAAAAAGTCTTCTTCCCTTGGTTTCAAGGCCTTCACCGGTACGCTGTCCAGTGCCTTCCCCGGCACACCCCGCAACGGCCCTCACCGGTACACTACCCAGTGCCTTCCCCGGCACACCCTCAAGCTTCCCCGGTACACGTGTGCCCCGCGCTGCCCGGCACACCTGGAGTGGCCCCTCACAGGCACACTCCACAGGCGTCCTCCCCGGCACACCCAGCAGAAGCTTCACTGGCACACCCCCCCAAGGGGTCTTCGCCGGCACACCCAAGAGGCCTTCCCCGGCACGCTTCGGGAGCTCTTCCCCGGTACGCTCCCTAACATCTTCGCCGGCACACCCCTGTGCCATCGTTCCCCGGCACACCCTAGTGCCCCTTCCCCGGCACGTCCTAAGTGGCCCTTGCCGGCACACTCGCGGCATCGCTCCCCGGCATGCCCCGTTGAGGGCTTCACCGGCACGGTCGCCAGCACCCACCAACGGCACGCTCGGATGAACCTCGTCGGCACGCTTCACGTCTCCTTCCCCGGCACGCCCAGTGCCCCCCTCACCGGCACGACGGATGCCTCCGGCCCATGGCCATCCCGTGGCCCTCCCGCGGAAGGCAGAGAAGGGGAGAGGAAGAAGAAGAGCAAAGGGAACGAGGGGGATGGGGAGAGGAAGAGAATGGTGGTGAGCCTAGGGCTCCACGGACCCCACCGTTACGAAAGGACGAAGAAGAAGGAAAGGAAGGGAGGAAAGAGAAGAAAAGAAGGAGATAGGGGAAGAGTAAGAGAGGAGGAGGACAGAGGAGAGAAAAAGGGGGGGGGGCGTCGTGACCCTCTCCTCACCACGACGATGACGGATGCGGCGTTGGCGTCCGGCGATGGAGAAGAGAAGGAAGAGGGGGGGGACGGGGGTGCCTCGCCCGTTCGGTCACCAAGAGAGGGAAAGAGAGAGGGGAGAGGAAGAGTTTGAAAGAGGGGGTGGCCCGTTCGAGCCACCCCACTCCTTTATATGGGGGGGAGCAAAAAAAGAAAAGAAGAAGAAGAAGAAAGAAAAAAAATAGAAAGAGGGGAAGAGAAAAAATGAATAAAAGAAGAAAAAAAAGGGGGTAATAAAAAAGGAGAAAAAGGTGGGAGGGAGAGAGGAAAATAAAAAGGATAAAAAAAGAGAGAGAAATAAAAGGAGAAAATAAAAGAAAGGGAAGCAAAAGTATATGCAAAATATTAAATAGATAGATATATATATATATACCTACATATGTGCATACACTTACATACTCATCTACTCACATATGTGGAGGAGTAGGTCAATAACGTACAGTAATAAATGTCTCCGGGGAAACATTCCATCCCCACAATCCTACTCGGACGAGCGTCCGCACAAGCGAAGACGACTCTACCCCTGCAACTTTACCCCGACGGTGGTGCCACTACCCCGCCAACAAACAAGTCCTTCCCTGGCACGTAGCCTCGTGCCTCAGTCGCCTCCCATTTCATACAATATTGCCATCACGGGCCTTACGCCCGAATCGGCACGACTTCTATCCTTGCGCTGGCGTTCGTCCCTTGCCAGCGAATAGACCCCTTTCCGGCGCAAGGCTCTGTGCCCTAGCCACCCACTCCATGCAATATTGCCATTACGGACCTTACGTCCGAATCGGCATGAATTCTCCCATTGCGCTGGCACTTTCTTCTTGCCAACGAACAAGCCTTACCTTCCGGCGCAAGGCTTCGTGCCCTAGCCGACACTTGCGTATCACTCACTTGTCAAAGAAAAGAAAAAAAAAGAAAATGGGGTTAAAAATAGAGATACCCCGTCGGACTCGCCCCTGCACGGGGACGAGGGTAAAAATGGCAATAACTCGGCTATGGCGAAAACCCGAAATGGCGCTACAGGCAAAATCGGGTACCCCACCACGTGAAAACCTGAGAGGGCGCGTGGGCAAAAGCAAGAGGGGGCCGGTACCGGCGAAAACCCGAAAGGGCGCTTGTATCGGTAATGTGGTTCAAAAAAAAGAGAAAAGAAAATAGAAAGAAAAGAGAAGAATAGATCAACAAACCAGGTCAGCTCCCGACACCCTGTCGGCACTGACGAAGAGACCAAGAGACAACAAACTAGGTCAGCTCCCGACACCCTGTCGGCACTGACGAAGAGACAAAGAGACCAACATACTGCTTCAGTTCCCGGCATCCCATCGGCACTGATGAAGAGACC
Source organism: Amorphophallus konjac (assembly GCA_022559845.1). Taxonomy (NCBI): domain Eukaryota; kingdom Viridiplantae; phylum Streptophyta; class Magnoliopsida; order Alismatales; family Araceae; genus Amorphophallus; species Amorphophallus konjac. Next base: position 200,778,390 of record CM040123.1, read on the forward strand.
AACATGTTGCTTCAGTTCCCGGCACCCTGTCGGCACTGATGAAGAGACAAATAGATCCAACAAACTACTTCAGTTCCCGGCGCCCTGTCGGCACTGATGAAGAGACAAATAGACCCAACAAACTACTTCAGTTCTCGGCACCCCGTCGGCACTGATGAAGAGATAAAGAGACAACAAACCAGGTCAGCTCCCGGCGCCCTGTCGGCACGGACGAAGAGACCAAAAGACCAACAAACCAGGTCAGCTCCCGGCATCCCGTCGGCACTGACGAAGAGACAACAAACCAGGTCAGCTCCCGGCGCCCTGTCAGCACTGACGAAGAGACCAAGAGATCAACAAACCAGGTCAGCTCCCGACACCCAGTCGGCACTAATGAAGAGACGAAGAGACCAACATGCTATGTCAATTCCCAACACCCTGTCGGCGCTGATCATGAAGAGACAAAGAGACCAGCATACTACGCCAGCTCCCAGCACCCCGTCGGCGTCGACAAAGAGAAAAAGAGACCAGTACACCCGCGGGCACGTCCCGGCTCATCCTTCGCCCGCGCTACCCGTGGGTGGGGGGGCATTTGTGGACACCAAAAATTGCACACCCAGATGCCCTACTCGGCCCAGCACTAACAACGGCACCAAGTGAAGAAGCCCCGTAGAGACTGGTCATCCGGACTCCCCAAATATGCACACTGCTGTGAAGCCGTCCCCGGAGTCACGACGGCGAAGAGAAACCAACCCCCGGGAAGCTCACGACCCGTGGCCCCCGAAGAAGATCAAACAAACCATAATTTTGAGCACAAAACGGGCCCAAGTCAGCCCCAGCGGCACACCTTGGTGGCCTTCAACGGCACACCCAGGGTTGCCTTCAGCGGCACACCCTTGTGGTGGCCTTCAGCGGCATAGCCCCTGGGAGCCCCAACGGCACACCCAGGCCTTTAGCGGCACGCCCAGTGGGCCTTCAGCGGCACACTCTTTGGTGCCCTCCAGCGGCACACTATGAAGTGCCCTCCACGGCACACTTTTTATGCCCCCAACGGCACACTATGAAGGGCCCCCAGTGGCACACTATGAAGGGCCCCCCACGGCACGCTCTTTGTGCCCTTTAACGGCACACTTCTCTGGGCCTTCAGCGGCACGCCTTTTGCCCTCTTCAGCGGCACAGTTATAGTGTCTTACAGCGACACGCTTCTTCAGCCCGCCAGCGGTACAACGTGAAGGTTTTTCAACGGCCAAATGACGTGAAGCCCATGCCCTACATATCCTTGACGCGCAGTGAGCTGTCCGAGGTGTCAACCAACGGTTGGGCCACGCAGGCTACTCCCCTGACAGCCAGGATGAAAAAGGTCAAACGTCATCATGATGAAGCTACTTCCCGCCTCCGACGGCCGTGTTCGAAGGCTCCCGTTGCTGGGAGTATAAAACCACTCCCATTCCAAGCAAAAAGGGGGGACCAAAAAAAAAGAAGAGGGAGGAGGGGCTAGAGAGGAGCATACACACAGACAGAGGGAGAGACATACGCAAGAGAGGAAGAGAAGAGGAGGGAGAAGAAGAAGGGCTCCGGTGTGAGTCTCCTCCGACGGCCACCGGGCAGAAGAGAGAGTAAGAGAGAAGGAGGGCTGAATGTAACAGGGGAAGGTGCGGGGGAACGAGCAGTGGACGCTTGTCCCCGCTTCAATCCCCAACACTTTCCCTTCCGTGGTTTTCCTTGTCTTCTTCCTCCCTTCATCTTATTTTTTGGTTTTCTTCCTTGCCCATAGCCTTAACTCGGGCGTGCTCGGCAATGTACATGGATGGCTACGGCCCCTTGCTCCCCATGAATGAAAATCACCCTCTTTGGGTTTCTTTGTTATTTTGTTGGTTTATGCCCGTTTTCACGGTATATGATGTGTTGTCCATTTCTTCCTCCATCTCTCTATTTCTCCGATGCTTCTGGGGTTTCCATATCAGTATGATCGCTCCCGTATGATCTTTGGCCTTTCGGGTTCTTTGCCCTCCCCTATGGCCAGCAGTTGTATCAACCTGCCTGAGGGGAGGAAGACCCTCCTTCTCTTCTAGAACACCTAGCAGCCAGTAGCCTATCCTTGGCTTTCCTCTGCACACACCTTTTGGCCCTCAGCGGCACTCCCTGTTGGCCCTTGGCCGGTACACCTTTTGGCCCTCAGCGGCACTCCCTGTTGGCCCTTGGACGGTACCCCCTTTTTTTGCCCCTCAGCGGCACACCTTTTAGGCCCTCAGCGACACACTTTCCCCCCCAGCGGTACACCTTCCCCTGGTGCCTCAGCGGTACACCCTTAGCCGCCAACTCCCAGCCCATTCTGTCTAGTATTAGTGGTCTTCCGTTCACGGTTTTCTCCGGATTTTTCGGGGTTTTATAAAGGTGTTGCTGCCTCTGGGCGCCCACCTCCAGTTGTCGGGTTCCACCACTCCATGTGGGCGCGTTCCCTGTACCTCCCTTACGCTCGGGTAGAGGGGAGGTGCTGCCGAATTTTCGTCAGAAAATAACAAAAAATGTTAAAAAGGCAAAAGGAAGCAACAAATGCATGGAACGATTAATGATGGAGCCTTCAAATTAATTAAGTCGATGCCGGCACCATGACGAGAACTGGACTAATTAACAACCAGGCAGCCCGAACGTCCGATCTGCGAGAAGAGGCCGAATGGAATAAAGCAAAGAAAAGGAGAAGCTTATATAAAACTACATAGAAATTAAGATAAGAAGAAAAGAAAAGCCTTAAAACAAATAACAGAGGAATGCACCTTTGTCACGCCCATTCCAACCTTCACCGGCACGCTCCATTGGTCCCCCAGCGGCACGCTCCAAACAACCTTCAGCGGTACACCCCTTGCTTACCCCTAGCGGCACACTCTCATCCCCCTCCAGCGGCACAACCATCCCCCCGTCTTCAACAGCACACCCCAGACAACCTTCAGCGGTACACCCCTCTCCCAACCTCCAGCGGCACACCTTCACTCCCCAGCGGTACACTCTTTTCTTTAGCCCCAGCGGTACACCCTCGTTGCCTTCAGCGGTACACCTTGTTACCCCCCCCAGCGGCACACCCCTTTTTACACCCATCGGCACACTCCATTCCCCAGCGGTACACCCCATCTCCCTTCGCCGGTACACTATATACGTGTGTATATATATATATATATATATATATATATATATATATATATATATATATATATATATATATATATATATATATATATATATACACAGCATGGCAATAACAATAAAGATAATAAATGAATTAATGAAAATTATGCTAATTAAAGGACGCCAAATATGTAGCAATAATAACAACAGTAAAAAGGGGGGGGGTAAGAAAATAATAATAATAGTAATAAATAAAAAAGGAAAAAATCACTCAATAAAACAAATGCATAAAAAAAAGGGCCCATAGACAACAAGGAAAGAGAGGAACATATAACTAAGAAAAATCTCAAAAAAATGCTAGGGTCCACATTGCAGTCCCGTCTCTCCCCTGTGTCCCGATATCAAAGGAATAATAATGCCGCCTTTTCAGGTTGGGCCCGGATCTTGGGAGCTATCCCGACATGGCCAAGCGTAGACCTGATCTTGGGCCGACATTCCGACTAGACCGGATTTGTTCCTCGCCCCTATACCCTTTTGGGCTGTGATTGAAATTGTCGTGCGTTCGGCAGACACTTGAACGGATTCGCCCCGATTTTCTCGTCGCGTTTCTATCACGGACCCGTGTCCGAACATGAAAAGGTCCACGAGCGACCGACATGGTCGACGGCCTATGGCCCGAATTCAACCCTTAGTGCAATCTATTCCTGCCCCTTTCTTGGGCAATTAGTATTATTCCTTTCGGCCGTAGGGCCCCTAATTTCGGCAATTAATCAAGGGTGTTCCCTCGTATGGGGGATGTAAATGACGTCGTGACCATTACGGCGCGACGGGATTTGGTCCCGACACGAACCACACAATCATCTGACGAAGTCAGATCGAGCGCACCACGGGCTCTTCGGAGCCCGAATAAATTGTCACTTCGGTGACTGGCACGCCCACGCACTTAATAAACCAACCAACCAACCGACGAGGATCCGTCTAACGAAAAGTGTGTTCACATGAGTGTACGAGACTTCTGGACTAGTAAACACTACATTTATTTTAGATTCCTATACACCACCGCAACATTGCTCTGATACCATCTGTGACGACCCAAGGTCCGGATACCGGGTAAACCCGATACCACTTGGATCCTACGAGGCCTCCTAAGAGCGGAAAAGCTCCAAAGGGATAAACGGTGTGTTGCGAGGATGTACAGAAATCTAAAATAAGTGCAGGAAAAGAAGAACTGAAATTAAATATTTCCATTATATATATATTTTACATAATTTACATAATTGCTACAGAGCACTAGTCCATTGCAACTGTACAAGTCCCTGAAGTACAACTCAAAAGAAGGAAGGTACAAAGCCTTGGGGCATACCCCGGCTGATAAGTACTGGTTAGACTAAGACTGTCGCAAAAACCACGCGGGAAAACCAAGTCTACTGCGCTTTACCTGTAACCAAAAGGGTGAGCCTCATTTCATTGGCTCAGTAGGGGTCACGCGGATCCCTACCTCCCAGTAAAAATCACAAGAAAAGCAAGTAATCACAATAAATAATATAGTGATATGTAAGGAGGACAAGCAATAAAGGTTATGCAGGAATATCAATAATTGAACAATTAATTAAACATAGCCAACATAAATTCTACAATATATACGAAAGCATTTCATCGAATATAAGAATATTCTGATATCCATTAGAGTTAAATTCCTATAATCCAGGTGACATGAGAAGTGAATCCGCCAGAAGTAAGACCAGACGCGTCCACTGACGACTTATATTGCGTCTCAGGTGTCTCCCACTCGCCTCGAACGCGATACTGAGACATCGAACCAAGTACAAGGGACAACAGTAATGAGTGACTAGTCAGGGTCACGCTTGTCAGCGCAAGTCCACGCCCCTGACCACGTATGCACACACAAGCTCATTGCCTTGAGTCAGGCCTCCAGCTAGTTTCCCCCCCAGTCTGACGCTACTGCAAAGCAAGGGGGCCCACGGGAACTAGCCTAAAAATCGTATAATGGCACTGCCCCGCCACCACTCCCAGGTGGGCCGACTCTAAGGTCGTCAGGCTACGACTAGTGGATCCGTTAGATAGGAAAGAGAAACTAACTCAAATGGAATGAAAAAGCATATCACACTTTATTATAATGAGTAAACATACTAAAGATGCAATTCTAAATACATGATTAAATTAATACAATAAAAATGCAGGCTGGCGGAGCTTGGCGGTCTGGAGCTGGGCCGCCACAGTCAAGAGACAGTCAAAGTTTTGACCGCTTCCTCACAGTTGCGGCTATACAAGAATTCAAACAACAATGTTTCATTCCACATGTCATTTGAATCAACTACCCATTCTAACATGTAGATACGAATCACCACAACATGTGAAAACATTAACAATATAACCCTAAATACATGGATAATTGCATATGGTAAAAATCTTGGTTTGAAGAGCTTGGCGGTCAGGGCTTGGCCGCAATGGTCAAGAGGTGATCAGGCAATTGGCCGCTTTCCATACAATTGCGGTTAGTCTATGACCGCTTTACTCCCACCGCCCTAACACTAGAAGACAGGCTGAAGGAAAGAGTGGCGGTTTGTGCTGGGCGGCCACGGTCAAGTGGCGGTCATGCGACTGGCCGCCCCATGACAGTAGCGGTCCATCTATGGCCGCTACACTCTCACCGCCTTAACACATGTGAAAATAGGCCAAAGGGGAGTGGCGGTTTGGAGCTAGGCCGTTACTATTCAGAGGCGGTCAAGGGAATGGCCGCCCTCTGATAGTAGCGGTCAGCCCTGGGCCGCTACTCTCTTACTACCATAAGAACATGAAAAACGGTCCTTGTTAGGACCGCCAGGGACTCCATAGCGGCCATATGAGGACCGCTACTTGTCCGCCTGAATCGAAAACATGCGAATTCATTTGAAACCCACTCCCACTTGATCAAATCAAGGGGATTACATGCTAGGAACCTAATACATGTTGTCATACACCATTTTCACAAGGTTTAAGCATAAAAACATAAAGACAATGCCCATGGATTGATTTACAAGGATTAAAACAAAAATGACAACTCCCATACATTTTGATCTAACTAGGCGTTTAAAAATGCATATAAGCATTCAAAACAATGAGAACTCATCCTAAGGCAAGGTAGAATCCATCCCCCTACCTCTAATCATGAAATCACACCATTTAGATGCGTCCCACTTCACTAAAATCGCGCCTATGATGAAGGAAGAACAACCACCACACGAGCTTCCTTCCTCGGCTTCACGACCACTCCTCCGTTGTCCCGAGCCCGCCGAGAGCTGCTCCTCCATGCCAACCGGGGCTAGGTGAAGGGGGATCGTCAGAAAACAAGGGAGAGAAAGAGAGAGATGCGTCAGATGAGGGAGGGAACCGTGGGGTTCCTCCTACGTGGGTGAGAAAGATGAGTTTTGATTATATTTTTTTTATATAACACTTCATATTGTAAAAAGCCTTAAGAAGACCAATATTGTAATAATGACCCCATCATTTTTATGAACTACAATATAAATGGGCTCTTTCATGCATAATTAGATCAAAAATCCCACTAAAATCATTTAAATTCATGGGAAGTTTTATATTTCTAAATCCGATAAGAATCCGAATTTCATGGGTCATACATAGCCCGTTTATGTAGGCTTGAAGTTGCCAGATTTTCGGGCTGATTTCTTTGTTTATCGGCAATAGAGTTTATCTCCTCCGATTGTGAGTGGCTATTCTGATCACAGCCGACTGATTCAACCAGACTAGTGCTGGAGTCGGCAGAGCTAGCCGTGACGTCACACCACGGATATGTGCCCCCACTGTTGGGCGGGGTGAAAGCTTCTTCTTCTTTTTTGCAAGGACATGCTGCCATCCCTGTTGCTCTTTCAGGGGAGCTAGAAAACACGCCACATTGGTGTGTTGGGTTCTAGACTCTACAACTTCTTCGGATAAAGCCTGGTATAGAGATACCATATTGGCAGCTGCTCGGTTCATTGGTACTTCATGAGGCTGCGGAGGATCAACTTTGTACTCCCCCATCTCAAGTTCACCCTTCTTTATCAAGCCCTCAAGGACATCTTTGAATACATAGCAGTTTTCAATTGGATGCCCCAGCATCTAATGATAGGGGCAGAATCTTGGACTGTCTCTTCTCTTCAAGTCTTTCGGCCTTATTCGCTCAGGCAGGGTGATCTTGTTGTACTGGGTAACCCAGTCAAATAGGACTTTAGTCTTCTCTTTGGGAAAAGAGTAAGCCTTCTTCATCTTGTCCCTGAGCGATGGACCCTCCTTCTTTTTGTCAGCTTTATCGGACGGAGATGCAACGGCCTTCTTGTCCTTGTCTCTTTGCTGCTCACATGTCTTGATGTCAACTGTATTCGCTTCTTTAGGCGTCGGGCGCCGCTCTGCTGCCTTCACCTTTTGCATGGTGATATTGGCTGTTGTAGAGGCATGCTTTGCCAGGAAGGCTTCAATTTCAGCCACCACGTTATTCAGACGGTCAAACAACCGTATCTCTATACCGATCATCTTTTCCAGTACCTCCCTCCTGAGATTTTATTTGCAAATTTGTACAGCGTCCTCCTGATGCGGGGGCCGCTTGCATCTCATTTCGAGGTTCCTCCCCCTCTTAATATATATAGTCGAGAGCTGTTTCATCTGGCCTCTGCCTGGTTGCATATAGCTCGGCCACAGTGACCTCTCTCGGTGACATGAAATCTTTCCTTAAATTTCTTCTGCATGTCCGACCAATCGCTGATCGATCCAGCCGACAAGCTGGAATACCATTCAAATGCGAGCCCTATCAACGAGGACCCGAAGAATTTCAGCAAATATGACTCATTGTGGCTAAGTCTCCCATGACGGTCATGTAGTTTGCAATGTGTTCTTTCGGGGACCCCTGCCCATTGAATTTATCAAATTTGGGCAGCTTGCTGATCTCCGGGGGGAGCCGCTTAGCTACATGATGAGGCAGGTAGGGTACTCGATATGCGTCAAAAGCAACATGTTCCATTTCTTCTGGCTCGGCTAGCTTCATTTCAATCATCCTCCCGACCATAAGTTTGTTCATGGTAGTCGAGTCGACTGGCTCAGGGTAAAAATGCGTCGGCTGGAGGTGGCGACCAGTGTGGTCGCTTGAGGAGCCGGGCATAGCAGAGGTGTTTGATGTAGCTGTGGCAACACTGGTGGTAGCAACGGCTGAGGCACACGCTGCTGAGTGGCAGCTTGGCTGTGCTCTGCTGCCTGGGGTAGAGTGTGCAGTGGTGGGAAATCGCACGGGTTGACTCCCCCTTGTGACAATTCAGCTTGCATCTCTAGCTGTTTGGATGTTGAGGTCTGTTCCGCCTTCTCATGCAATTGTTTCTTCAGGAGCTCTATCTCCTATTGATATTTCTGCAACAACATTAGCGCTGACAGATCCAGGGCTGCCACACTAGAAATGCCTTCAATTGTTTCTCCCGAAGCAGCTTTGGGCGAGGTGGTTAGTAGAACCTCATCTTCTTCAGTAGTCACTACATTGGCAGTTAGCGTAGTGACCCCTTCGAAAACCACCTATTTTCCTTTCGCCGCTTTCAACATTTCTTTCACGACCTCGCTCCTCCTAGTATTCAGCCATGGCCTTTCGACTAATCGGACCGGTTCTTGGGGCTCTTCGGGTAGACTCCTATATCTGCCGGCCACTCCGGCCATGTTGCAAACAATGACTCGCATCCCTTTTCTTTGTCTGCAGACTTTCCTCTTTGCCCGACCGAGGAACGTTGGTCTCTAGAATACTGAAATTCTTCTCTTCTCCTCGGCTGGAGAGGGGCTTCATCGGCTTTGTTATCTGGGCCGTCATCATACCCGTTATCATCTACGGATGATGTCATTTCTCTTTCTCCTTCTTCTTTAGTTGCCACTGGCAAATAATCTTCCTCTTCAGCCACTGCCGCTCAGAGCAATCGTTGCTGGCCTAGTGAGGGGTTTCCTAAACCCCTAAAATAGCTTCTGCCAATATCAATCATGTCACGGCCCGAGCTTTTAATATAGTGGAAGATAATATCGGGAAACGTGAACAGTCCGCATGGTAAGTCTCTTGCAAGAAAGAATAATCAGAGCGCAAGATAATCACACACATAAGATGCAATTGCACATCAATTTAATCAACTTTCACTTCCATTAATACTGATAAAAATCCAAGTACATAGACTATTCCAACTCACTTAAATCTATTTGACTCAATAAAAAGAAAATTACATGAACTCGATCTAGACATCATTAACTTCCTAAGTCTTCACTCTCAATTTTATGAGACTCTCATTCGCTCTCGGACCCATCACTTGAATAACTCGAATCCGAATCCGAATCACTTGCATCTCCTGAAAAGATTGAAAAGTAGGTAATGAGCACACTTGTCCAGTAGATATCTTCGCATCAAAATGAACGCAATATTAAAGTGATTAGCATTTTAGCTCTAAAGAATAAGGTAAAATCATGCGAACGTAATAAATCATGTAAATAAACCAAAGTAACAAGACATGATCAAGTTAAGATATGATTGAGCAAGCGTGATCAAGCAAGAATGTAATTATGGCCTTTCATGAACAAGAATGTAACGAGAATGTACTAGAATGTCATGTAACAAGCAAGGAAGTACTTTTTCGCTTAATAGCAAGTACTTCGTGAATTTCTGATGATAATTCACTTCATGAGCCGTGGATATTTCACTTATTTATAAAGAAAGTACTCCCAGCGTAATGCGACGCCAGTAGCATCATACCCCATGGTTTATAATAGTATGTTTCCGATAATCAGCCGAGGGGAGTAGCATAGAGCCCTTCAACATAATCAGTGCTCGAACTGCATCTTCAAGTATAAATCAAGCTACTTCCATGTATATAGCAATAAAGTTGGCCACTCATGTAATAATATCAACGAATGTTCAAGACATAGCGCCAATAAGAATGTACCAAATATAGATTCATGAGTTCAAGAAATGCATTAATAACTAAGTTATGCCTTGGAGAAAACTCGACAACATAACGGTACGTTCTATATCTTTCATAATTTATCTTAGATATGTTTGAACAAGGTTACAAGTCCTAGACTATCATTAGTCAATCTAGGATTATAGGAATATTAACCCTTGGGTCAAACCTCGGGTCAACAATACTCAGGAAATTTAGCGGTCAAAAATTGGGCCGCTATATTGATATAGCGGGTCTAATATAGGGCCGCTAGAGTGGGCTGAATCTAGAAAGAAATCGGTTTGGACTCAAAGAACTTGGCCGTCAGATACTGGACCGTTAATGGGATATAGCGGTCGAGTATTGAACCGTTAATGGACAGAATTTCAGAAAACGTCGGTAGTGCTTTCTAGATAATTGGGCTTTAATGGTAAAACCAGCTCGGCGTCCTAGTGGGAATCCCAGGCTCGCGGAGACTTACGGAGGTCTTGAAACAAGATTTCCTAGTCCATTGGAAGGAATATCCAAAGGAGAGGTTATCAAGTCCAAGATTGTGTTCTTAATGTGCAAAGTGTAACTAATGATCATATACCGTGATATATGCCATGAACTTACAGAAATTGACTCTGAGATAAGAAGAGAATATGTACTGTGAAAAACCAATGTTCAATCTTGTTAATGTAACGTTTAAACCATGATTTAATACAAGATTATATGGTTTTTGGGCATGAAATTATCATATGCTTAAAAATAATCCTAAGCACCATAAAGAACATTAACTCACGATTACGAACCAGTAAATAAAAACTCAGAGTAGTAAATAACATTAAGACAGGTTAGAACATAGTTAACTAGGCTTATTTATAAGCTAAATGGACTGCTCTTGATTCTGTCTCGGGTTGACAGAAATCAGAACATTTACGGTCTATTATAGAACCGTTACAGAAAGTTGGCGGTTTATCGTAAGGCCGCCAGAGGGACTTTAACAGTCTATTTCTGGTCCGCCAGAGGTTTTATAAAAATCACGTTTCAAGGTGACTGGCAGTTTATCGTAGGGCCGCTGCACAAGGTTGGCGGTCGAAGATTAGGCCGCTAGAGCACGTCTGATAGTAAATTAAATAAGAAGAAACTAATATTTAAAACGCATCATGTCTGGAAATCAACATGTATAAACTTCCCTATCATGATAGAACGAAGGTTAGGCTAACAATATGCATGGGATTTCTGTGAATTAACGAGAGAGTTTCTCTTAACTTAATTAGGGCTAAGAATATGCATGGATGTATACTAGATGCATAAAACATGAAATTCTTGATGCATAGATCATGAAATCTAGTAAAAACAAGAGGGCTTTTATCCCTAGAATGATATTTTAGCAGTTCATGAGATGACCTACCTTTGTCCTGGACCTTTAACTTCAAATTTAAGGTTGGATGTTACCCCTAGTTCCTTGCAATTCTTGTGACAAATCAGAAACTTCTTGTTGCTCTAACTCCTTACTCTCTTGACCTATCGACATGAAATTTGGAGGGTAAGAAGAATATACTAAGGGGAACGAAAAGTTCTAAAGTTTCCAATTCTAAATACCTTGTTTTGGATCCCAAATTCCTTGATCCTCAACACCCCGTTGCACAGTCTCCTGGGTCGCTAATGTGGAACTAGCAACTTTGCAGGCTTCTAACTTCTTGTGTGCTTGATCTCCTAGCACGAAATTTTGAGAGATGTTAGTCCTATGTATTAGGAATAAAAACTTTTAAATAACTTACCCAAAATAATACCTCCTTACCTTGATTCTACGCAAGTCAAAGTAAGGGTCGCACAGGCCAAATCTTGGTTCTATTTATAGGGTTTTGCTAGGGTTTCATAGATTAGATCAATTCTAGAGTCCTTGTTTGCTATTAGCCCGACTTCTAAGTGTCCTTAAGATGCTTACTAGTCCTCCCATCTCGATCTCTAGGAGATAAAATATTAAAAATTTAATCTTTTTGCTCTTTCTTCAACTCACGGAACTGACAGAAAGTAGCGGTCTAGAACTGGACCGCCATATGTCCCTTAGCGGTTTTACGATAGACCGCCATTATGTTTGGGCGCCGAATTTGAAATTCATTCAAACTCTATTTTCGTCTTATCCACTTAATTATCTAAATAGGTAGTATTTATCCCTTATATTCCGTGACTAAACTAATTAACCTTCTAGAATATGGGCCAAACTTCATGTGCTTGGTCCTTAAGTCCTTTGGACTTTATTTAAATAGGCTAGATAAATTGGTTATCATACTTGGGCTTTAGAAATGATTTATTTAACACAGAAATTTATTTATTAAACTATTTTTGTCTTTAAATATTCTTATAAATTCTTAGAAAATTCTTAAACACATCAGAAATATTTTATAAAATTTACGGGACATTACACCCTCCTTAAGAGAATTTGGTCCCCAAATTCAATTCATGGATTTATGGAGAGTGTACTTACATTCAAATAGTTCTAGAAATCTTTTGCGCATAGCTTCTTCGGTTTCCCATGTTTCTGCTACCTTTGTCCACTGAATCTTGACCATTGAAATAGTTTTATTCCGAAGTTGACGTACTTCCCGTTCAATAATCTTGACTGGCTTTTGCTCGTATGTCAAGTCCTTCTTAATCTCCAGATTGTCATAAGTGATGACATGGAAAGGATCAGGAACATATTTCTTGAGCATTGAGACGTGAAATACATCATGGACTTCAGAAAGTTGAGGGGGTAAAGTAATTCTATAAGCCACTTCACCAACTCTCTCCAGAATTTCAAAAGGACCAATGAATCTTGGAGTGAGCTTGCCCTTGATACCAAATCTTCGAATACCTCGACCTGGGGAAACTTTAAGGAACACATGATCTCCTACTTGAAACTCCAAGTCGCGCCTTCGATTGTCAGCATACGATTTCTGCCTGTCTTGGGCCATATGCAGTCTTTCTCGAATGAGTTTTATCTTCTCGGTAGTATCCCTAATAATGTCGAGACCGAGAAATTACCTTTCTCCTACTTCATTCCAACAAATAGGCGAACGAGAGCTTCTTCCATATAAAGCTTCAAATGGTGCCATTTGAATACTAGCTTGGTAGCTATTGTTGTACATAAATTATACTAGAGGCAAGTGATCATGCCAACTACCTCCAAAATCAATAGCACAAGCCCTGAGCATATCTTCAACTACCTGGTTTGTCCTTTCAATCTGGCCATCAGTGTGTGGATAAATGCTGTGCTAAAGTTTAGTCGAGTCCCTAATGAATGTTGTAGACCCTTCCAAAACTGTGATGTGAATCGAGGATCTCTATCTGATATAATAGTGACAGGGACACCATGTAATTTAACAATTTCTCTTATGTATAATGCTACTCGAATATCCACAGACCATCGACTTTTTATTGGCAGAAAATGTGCAGACTTAGTCAATCCGTCTATAATTACCCATATACCATCGTGTCCTCCTCTTGTTTTAGGTAAACCCATGATGAAATCTATCCCTACACTTTCCCATTTTCATTCGGGAATATTTAAGGGGTGTAATTTACCTGTGAGTTTTAAATGTTCTGCCTTTACTTGCTAACAAGTGAGACAGCGTGACACGAAATCTGCCACTTCTCTTTTCATGTTAGGCCACCAGAAGTTCCTTTTAAGATCTTGATACATTTTTGTACCACCAGAATGAATGGTGTACTTGAAATTATGAGCTTCTTCCAGGATCAGTCTCTTAGTATCAACATGATTCGGTATACAAATTCGGCATTTGAATTGCAACCTTCCATCATTGGCAATAGAGAAATCCGGCCTTTGCTCTATATTGGTTTTGATCTCCAACAATATTGGATCATTGTCCTACAGCTTGACCAGATCTTCTATTAATGTGTGTTGAGTTCGGATGTTGGCTACAAAACAATCTTCCTTCTTTATGTCAACATCTAAATTCAATTGGGCAAATTGTGGAATGAAATTCTTCATACTAATCATAAGACTCGATAGCTTTTCTATCGGTTTTCTACTGAGTGCATCGGCTACAGCATTAGCCTTACTAGGATGATATTGGATAGCAAAATTAAAGTGTTTAAGGTATTCCAACCATGTTCTTTGCCTCATATTCAGCTCCTTTTGGCAGAATAAATATTTCAAGCTTTTGTGGTCCGAATAGACTGTAAATTTTTCTCCATAAAGGTAGTGACGCCAAATTTTTAAGGCAAATATAACAGTTGCCAATTCTAAATCATGCACAGGGTAATTTTCTTCGTGACGCTTCAACTATCTTGAAGAATAACATATTACCTTCCCATTTTGCATAAGAACGCACCCTAGGCCAATGCCAGATGCATCCGTGTAGACTTTAATTCCACCACCCTCAACGGGCAATGATAATATAGGGGCTGTCGTGAGATATTCCTTAAGAGTTAGGAAACTCTTTTCACAGTCCTTTGATCATATAAAAAGATTTTCTTTTCTTGCAAGTCTTGTCAAAGGAACGACAATCTTAGAAAAATCCTTAATAAACCTCCTGTAATACTCAGCTAGACCTAGAAAACTTCTTACTTCTGACACAGTCGTTGGCCGGCTCCAGTTCTTGACAGCTTCCACTTTAGAAGAATTTACAGCGATACCTTCCTTTGAAATGATTTGGCCAAGAAATGAGAATTCCTTAAGCTAGAACTCACATTTACTAAGTTTGACATAGAGTTTGTGTTCTCTTAGAGTCTGCAAGGTTATTTTCAAATGTTCTTCATGTTCCTCCTTTGTCTTGGAGTAAATAAGAATGTCATCAATAAATATGACTACAAACTGGTCGAGATAAGGCTGGAAGACTTTCTTCATAAGTTGCATAAATGCTGCTAGGGCATTAGTTAACCCGAACGGCATTACAACAAATTCATAGTGGCCATATCGACTCCTGAAGGTAGTTTTGTATATGTCTTCGTCTTTAATTCTGAGCTGGTGGTAACCGGACCTGAGGTATATCTTGGAAAAATATTCTGCTCCCGAAAGCGGATCAAAAAGCTCATCAATACGCGACAACGGATACTTGTTTTTAATTGTGAGTTGATTCAGTCTCCGGTAGTCGATACAGAGCCTGAGCGATCCATCCTTCTTCATGACAAAAAGAACTGGCGCACCCCAAGGGGATGTGCTAGGTTATATGAATCCCTTGTCCAATAATTCATGAAGCTGCTTCTTCAATTCCTTAAGTTCTGTGGGAGACATCTTGTAGAGAGCTATTGAAACAGGTGCTGCTATGGGAACGAGTTCAATGGAGAAGTTTACTTCTCTTTTGGGTGGTAAACCGGGTAGATATGATGGGAATACATCAAGAAACTCATTTACAATTGGGATGTCTGCTAAGATGATCTCCTTAGACTCGGTGACAATTACGGAAGCAAGAAAAGCTTCACATCCTTGCTAAATAAGTTTGCAAGCGTCAAGAGAAGAAATGATAGTAGGATGTTTT
Source organism: Amorphophallus konjac (assembly GCA_022559845.1). Taxonomy (NCBI): domain Eukaryota; kingdom Viridiplantae; phylum Streptophyta; class Magnoliopsida; order Alismatales; family Araceae; genus Amorphophallus; species Amorphophallus konjac. Next base: position 200,793,904 of record CM040123.1, read on the forward strand.
CTATACTTGATACCAAAGAAGGAAAATCTTGGAAGGCCTGGTTTGCGAAAGGATATTATCCTATTCCGGTAATTTATGTAGGCATCTCTACAAGCCAATCCACCCCTAAAATAGCATCGTAGCCTTCCATGTCAAGGCATACGAGGTTTGCAGGAAGATGGTGACCTTCTACCCTTACTTCACTCTTGGGGTAATAGTTTGTGAGTTTAGTTCCAAGGCCTAAAGGTGTAGTAATAGCAAGGTCCGAAGGTAAAGGAACTGATGAAACGGGCAATGTCTTTGCAAAGGCGGTAGATATAAAGGACTGAGAAGCACTAGTATCGAATAGTACAAAAGCAGGATGGGAACAAATGTGAACAGTACCTTCCATCAACCCATCATTTAGGGGCGCTTCTTCATTTAAAATAGCATTGAGATGAGCCTGTCTCCTACGTCCGTCACTGGATGATTGATCCTTCATGAGAGGGCAGTCTGGCATGCGATGCTCCAGGCTGCCACATCTTAAACATGCGCCGAGGTGCTTCCAGCATTCCTCGGCCGAGTGGCCGAATTTTTGACAAAAGGTGCAAGCCGCCATGACTTGCTTTTCCTCCTCCTTGACTTTCTTATTCTTCGGGGAGCTACTCCCACTCCCATTCCTCGACCTCTTCCTGCTATCACGGGGTATGTAGGGCTCCGTGATGCTAAATTTCTCCTTCTTATTACGCCGATCCGACCTTCGGCTTGACTCTTCACCTTTGCCTTTTAATTTTTTGACCTTTTCTAAGGTCCTCTCATAGAGATATGCCCGCTGGACCATTTCTGCAGAGGTACAGATATTTTGAGTCCCGAGCTGTTGAATGAAACCGGGTCTTAACCCGTCCATAAACCGATTGGCCTTCAATAAATCGGTACTAATTAAATGAGTTGCATATCGCCTGGAAAATTGTAATTCATACTCGGCAACTGTCATCATTCCCTGACGTAGAGAAGCGAACTCCATAGCCTTTCTCTCCTTAACATGTTCTGAAAAATACTTGGTGCGTCAGCTGGCGGTGCCGGAACTGACTTCCACCATGTACGTGCATCTTTGTTGAGTTGAAAGGTAGCAATTGCACTTTTCCTAGTCTGTACATTGTATGACGTCAAATATTCAGTTCATTTCATCGATCCAGTTCTCGGCCTCGTCTGGGTTCGAAGAACCATAGAAACGTGGAGGATTTAAGCTTCGGAAATTACGATGTAAGTCCCCAGCTCTTGCTCATGTGCCCTGTTGGGCTATCGTTTGTAGTGCCTGAGTGAGGCTCACAACAGTCTGCTGCATACCATCCCAGTCTACGCAATGAGCCATTACAACAATAAGGTACCAGAGAGAAATAACAAGTTGTTAATTCCCATGGAATTTTGAAAGGAATTAATCTAGAGCTAATTTACTATCTTATCCCGGGCTCTACCCAATTCTCACATGAGTGGGGAAATTTCTTCCTTAGTTCATAGGTATGGGTCTTTAAACCTTGGACTTATCCTATGACATGGCTTTCTCCCTAAGTCCTTAGACTTAGGCTCTGATACCAACTTAACTGTCACGCCCTAAGCTTTTAATACAGTAGAAGATAATCTCGAGAAATGTGAACAGTCGGCATGGTAAGCCTCTTGCAAGAAAGAATAATCAGAGCACAAGATAATCACACACATAAGATGCAATTGCACATTAATTTAATCAACTTTCACTTCCATTAATACTGATAAAAATCCAAGTACATAGACTATTCCAACTCACTTAAATCTATTTGACTCAATAAAAAGAAAATTACATGAACTCTATCTAGGCATCATTAACTTCCTAAGTCTTCACTCTCAATTTTATGAGACTCTCATTCGCCCTCGGACCTATCACTTGAATAACTCGAATCCGAATTCGAATCACTTGCATCTCCTGAAAAGATTGGAAAGTAGGTAATGTGCACACTTGCCCAGTAGATATCTTTGCATCAACATGAAGGCAATATTAAAGTGATTAGCGTTTTAGCTCTAAAGAATAAGGTAAAATCATGCGAACGCGAAAATCATGTAAATAAACCAAAGTAACAAGACATGATCAAGTTAAGATATGATTGAGCAAGCATGATCAAGCAAGAATGTAATTATGGCCTTTCATGAATAAGAATATAATGAGAATGTACTAGAACGTCATGTAACAAGCAAGGAAGTACTTTTTCGCTTAATAGCAAGTACTTTGTGAATTTCTGATGATAATTCACTTCATGAGCCGTGGATATTTCACTTATTTATAAAGAAAGTACTCCCAGCGCAATGCGACGCCAGTAGCATCAGACTCTATGATTTATAATAGTATATTTTCGACAATCAACCGAGGGGACTAGCATAGAGCCCTTCAACATAATCAGTGCTCGAACTGCATCTTCAAGTATAAATCAAGCTACTTCCACGTATATGGCAATAAAGTAGGCCACGCATGTAATAAGATCAACGAATGTTCAAGACTTAGCATCAATAAGAATGCACCAAATATAGATTCATGAGTTCAAGAAATGCATTAATAACTAAGTTATGCCTTGGAGAAAACTCGACAGCATAACGGTACGTTCTTTATCTTTCACAATTTATCTTAGATATGTTTGAACAAAGTTACAAGTCCTAGACTATCATTAGTCAATTTAGGATTATAGGAATATTAACCCTTGGGTCAAACCTCGTGTCAACAGTACTCAGAAAATTTAGCGGTCAAAAATCGGGCCGCTATATTGATATGGCGGTCTAATATTGGGCAGCTAGAGTGGGCTGAATCCAGAAAGAAATCGGTTTGGACTCAGAGAACTTGGCGGTAAGATACTGGACCATTAATGGGATGTAGCGGTCGAGTATTGAATCGTTAATGGATAGAATTTCAGAAAACATCGGTAGTGATTTCTAGACAATTGGGCTTTAATGGTACAACTAGCTCGGCGTCCTAGTGGGAATCCCAGGCTCGTGGAGAATTACAGAGCCCCTGAAACAAGATTTCCTAGTCCATTGAAAGGAATATCCAAAGGAGAGGTTATCAAGTCCAAGATTGTGTTCTTAATGGGCAAAGTGTAACTAATGGTCATATACCGGGATATATGCCATGAACTTACAGAAATTGACTCTGGGATAAGAAGAGAATATGTATTGTGATAAACCAACGTTCAATCTCGTTAATGTAGCGTTTAAACCATGATTTAATACAAGATTATATGGTTTTTGGGCATGAAATTATCATATGCTTAAAATTAATCCCAAGCACCATAAAGAACATTAACTCACGATTATGAACCAATAAATAAAAACTCAGAGTAGTAAATAACATTAAGACAGGTTAGAACATAGTTAACTAGGCTTATTTATAAGCTAAATGGACTGCTCTTGATTCTGTCTCGGGTTGACAGAAATCAGAACAGTGGCGGTCTATTATAGAGCCGTTACAGGAAGTTGGCGGTTTATCGAAAGGTCGCCAGAGGGACTTTAATGGTCTATTTCTGGTCCGCTAGAGGTTTTATAAAAATCACGTTTCAAGGTGACTAGCGGTTTATCGTAGGGCCGCTGCACAAGGTTGGCGGTCGAAGATTAGGCCGCTAGAGCACGTCTGACAGAAATTAAATAAGAAGAAACTAATGTTTAAAACGCATCATACCTGGAAATCAACATGTATAAACTTCCCTATCATGATAGAATGAAGGTTAGGCTAACAATATGCATGGGATTTCTATGAATTAACAAGAGAGTTTCTCTTAACTTAATTAGGGCCAAGAATATGCATGGATGTATACTAGATGCATAAAACATGAAATTCTTGATGCATAGATCATGAAATCTAGTAAAACAAGAGGGCTTTTATCCCTAGAATGATATTTTATCCGCTCATGAGATGACCTACCTTTGTCCTGGACCTTTAACTTCAAATTTAAGGTTGGATTTTACCCCTAGTTCCTTGCACTTCTTGTGACAAATCAGAAACTTCTCGTTGCTCTAAATCCTTACTCTCTTGACCTATGAACACGAAATTTGGAGGGTAAGAAGAATATACTAAGGGGAACGAAAAATTCTAAAGGTTCCAGTTCTAAATACCTTGTTTTGGATCTCAAATTCCTTGATCTTCAACACCCCGTTGCACAGTCTCCTGGGTTGCTAATGTGGAACTAGCAACTTTGCAGGCTTCTAACTTCTTGTGTGCTTGAACTCCTAGCATGAAATTTTGAGAGATGTTAGTCCTATGTATTAGGAATAAAAACTTTTAAAGAATTTACCCAAAATAATACCTCCTTACCTTGATTCTACGCGAGCCAAAGTAAGGGTCGCACAGGCCAAATCTGGGTTCTATTTATAAGGTTTTGCTAGGGTTTCATGGATTAGATCAGTTCTAGAGTCCTTGTTTGCTATTAGCCCGACTTCTAAGAGTCCTTAAGATGCTTACTAGTCCTCCCATCTTAATCTCTAGGAGATAAAATATTAAAAATCTAATCTTTTTGCTCTTTCTTCAACTCACGGAACTGACAGAAAGTAGCGGTCTAGAACTGGACCGCCATATGTCCCTTAGCGATTTTACGATAGACCGCCATTATGTTTGGGCGCCGAATTTAAAATTCATTCAAACTCTATTTTCGTCTTATCCACTTAATTATCTAAATAGGGAGTACTTATCCCTTATATTCCGTGACTAAACTAATTAACCTTCTAGAATATGGGCCAAACTTCATGGGCTTGGTCATTAAGTCCTTTGGGCTTTATTTAAATAGGCTAGGTAAATTGGTTATCATACTTGGGCTTTAGAAATGATTTATTTAACCTAGAAGTTTATTTATTAATCTATTTTGGTCTTTCAAAATTATTATAAATTCCTAGAAAATTCTTAAACACTTCAGAAATATTTTATAAAATTTACGGGGCATTACACCCTCCCCCACTTAAGAGAATTTGTTCCCCAAATTCAATTCATGGATTTATGGAGATTGTACATACATTCAAATAGTTCTAAAAATCTTTTGCACATAGCTTCTTCGGTTTCCCATGTTTCTCCTGCCTTTGTCCACTCAATCTTGACCACAAGAATAGTTTTATTCCGAAGTTGACGTACTTCCCATTCAATAATCTTGACTGGCTTTTGCTCGTATGTCAAGTCCTTCTTAATCTCTAGATTATCATAAGTGATGACATGGAAAGGATCAGGAACATATTTCTTGAGCATTGAGACGTGAAATACATCATGGACTTCAGAAAGTTGAGGGGGTAAAGTAATTCTATAAGCCACTTCACCAACTCTCTCCAGAATTTCAAAAGGACCAATGAATCTTGGAGTGAGCTTGCCCTTGATACCAAATCTTCGAATACCTCGACCTGGGGAAACTTTAAGGAACACATGATCTCCTACTTGAATCTCCAAGTCGCGCCTTCGATTGTCAGCATACGATTTCTGCCTGTCTTGGGCCATATGTAGTCTTTCTCGAATGAGTTTTATCTTCTCGATAGTATCCCTAATAATGTCGGGACCGAGAAATTACCTTTCTCCTGCTTCATTCCAACAAATAGGCGAACGACAGCTTCTTCCATATAAAGCTTCAAATGGTGCCATTTGAATACTAGCTTGGTAGCTATTGTTGTACGTAAATTCTACCAGAGGCAAGTGATCATGCCAACTACCTCCAAAATCAATAGCACAAGCCCTGAGCATATCTTCAAATACTTGGTTTATCCTTTCAGTCTGGCCATCAGTTTGTGGATGAAATGTTGTGCTAAAGTTTAGTCGGGTCCGTAATGAATGTTGTAGAACCTTCCAAAACTGTGATGTGAATCGAGGATCTCTATCTGATATAATAGTGACAGAGACACCATGTAATTTAACAATTTCCCTTATGTATAATGCTGCTAGAATATCCACAGACCATCGACTTTTTATTGGCAGAAAATGTGCAGACTTAGTCAATCAATCTATGATTACCCATATACCATCGTGTCCTCCTCTTGTTTTAGGTAAACCCATGATGAAATCCATCCCTACACTTTCGCAATTCCATTCTGGAATATTTAAGGGGTGTAATTTACCTACGGGTTTTAAATGTTCTGCCTTTACTTGCTAACAAGTGAGACGGCGGGACACGAAATCTGCCACTTCTCTTTTTATGTTAGGTCACCAGATGTTCCTTTTAAGATCTTGATACATTGTTGTACCACCAGGATAAATGGTGTACTTGGAATTATGAGCTTCTTCCAGGATCAGTCTCTTAGTATCAACATGATCCGGTATACATATTCGGCCTTTGAATAGCAACCTTTCATCATTGGCAATAGAGAAATCCGGCCTTTGCTCTATATTGGTTTTGATCTCCAACAATACTGGATCGTTGTCCTGCAGCTTGACCAGATCTTCTATTAATGTGGGTTGAGTTCGGATGTTGGCTACAAAACAATCTTCCTTCTTTATGTCAACATCTAAATTCAATTGGGCAAATTGAGAAATGAGATTTGTCATACTAATCATAGGACTCGATAGCTTTCCTATCGGTTTTCTACTAAGTGCATCGGCTACAGCATTAGCCTTACCAGGATGAGATTGGATAGTAAAATCAAAGTCTTTAAGGTATTCCAACCATGTTCTTTGCCTCATATTCAGCTCCTTTTGGGAGAATAAATATTTCAAGCTTTTGTGGTCCGCATAGACCGCAAATTTCTCTCCATAAAGGTAGTGACGTCAAATTTTTAAGACAAATATAACAGCTGCCAATTCTAAATCATGCACAGGGTAATTTTCTTCGTGACGCTTCAACTATCTTGAAGAATAACAGATCACCTTCCCATTTTGCAAAAGAACGCACCCTAGGCCAATGCCAGATGCATTTGTGTAGACTTCAATTCCACCACCCTCATCGGGCAATGATAATATAGGGGCTGTCGTGAGATGTTCCTTAAGAGTTAGGAAACTCTTTTCACAGTCCTTCGGCCATACAAAAGGATTTTCTTTTCTTGTAAGTCTTGTCAAAGGAATGGCAATCTTAGAAAAATCCTTAATAAACCTCCTATAGTACCCAGCTAGACCTAGAAAACTTCTTACTTCTGACACAGTCGTTGGCCGGCTCTAGTTCTTGACAGCTTCCACTTTAGAAGGATCTACATCGATACCTTCCTTTGAAATGATATGGCCAAGAAATGAGACTTCCTTAAGCCAGAACTCACATTTACTAAGTTTGGCATAGAGTTTGTGTTCTCTTAAAGTCTGCAAGGCTATTTTAAAATGTTCTTCATGTTCCTCCTATGTCTTGGAGTAAATAAGAATGATGTCAATAAAGACGACTACAGACTGGTCAAGATAAGGCTGGAAGACTTTATTCATAAGTTGCATAAATACTGCTAGGGCATTGGTTAACCCGAACGGTATTACAACAAATTCATAGTGGCCATATCGACTCTTGAAGGTAGTTTTGTATATGTCTTCATCTTTAATTCTGAGCTGGTGATAACCTGACTTGAGGTCTATCTTGGAAAAATATTATGCTCCCGAAAGTTGATCAAAGAGATCATCAATACGCGGCAACAGATATTTGACTTTAATTGTGAGTTGATTCAGTCGCCGTCAGCACCCCAAGGGGATGTGCTAGGTCGTATGAATCCCTTGTCCAATAATTTTTGAAGCTGCTTCTTTAATTCCTTAAGTTCTGTGGGGGACATCCTGTTGGGAGCTTTTGAAACAGGTGCTGCACCGGGAACGAGTTCAATAGGGAAGTTTACTTCCCTTTCGGATGGTAAACCGGGTATATCTGATGGGAATACATCAAGAAACTCATTTACAATTGGGATGTCTGCTAAGATGATCTCCTTAGACTCGGTGACAATTACGGAAGCAAGAAAAGCTTCACATCCTTGCGAAATAAGTTTACAAGCGTCAAGAGAAGAAATGATAGTAGGATGTTTTCTATACTTGATACTAAGGAAGGAAAATCTTGGAAGGCCTGGTTTGCGAAAGGATATTATCCTATTCTGGCAATTTATGTAGACATCATGGTCTACAAGCCAATCCACCCCTAAAATAGCATCGTAGCCTTCCATGTCAAGGAATACGAGATTTGCAGGAAGATTGTGACCTTCTACCCTTACTTCACTATTGGGGTAATAGTTTGTGAGTTTGGTTCTAGGGCCTAGAGGTGTAGTAATAGCAAGGTCCAAAGGTAAATGAACTGATGAAACGGGCAATGTCTTTACAAAAGTGATAGATATAAAGGAATGAGAAGCACCAGTATCGAATAGTACAAAAGTAGGATGAGAACAAATGTGAACAGTACCTTCCATCAGCCCAACATTTGGGGGTGCTTCTTCATCTAAAACAGCATTGAGACGAGCCTGTCTCTTACGTCTGTCACTGGATGATTGATCCTTCATGAGTGGGCAGTCTGGCAAGCGATGTTCCCGGCTGCCACATCTTAAACAAGCGCCGAGGCGCTTCCAGCATTCCTCAACCGAGTGGCCGAACTTTTCACAAAAGGTGCAAGCCGCCATGACTTGCTTTTCCTCCTCTTTGACTTTCTTATTCTTCTGGGAGCTACACCTACGCCGGTTCCTCGACCTCTTCCTGCTATCACGGGGTTTGTAGGGCTCCGTGATGCTAAATTTCTCCTTCTTATTACGCCGATCCGACCTTCGGCTTGACTCTTCACCTTTGCTCTTTAATTTTTTGACCTTTTCTAATGTCCTCTTACAAAGATACGCCCGCTAGACCTTCTCCGCATAGGTACGGATATTTTGAGTCTCGAGCTGCTGAACGAAATCGGGTCTTAACCCGTCCATAAACCGATTGGCCTTCAATAAATCGGTACAAATTAAATGAGTTGCATATGGTGCTAGCCTAGAAAATTATAATTCATACTCGGCAACTATCATCATTCCCTGACGTAGAGAAGCGAACTCCATAGCCTTTCTCTCCTTAACATGTTCTGAAAAATACTTGGCACGGAATAAGGTAAGAAAACCTTCCCATGTCGGATCGGCGTAATAAGAAGGAGAAATTTAGCATCACGGAGCCCTACAAACCCCGTGATAGCAGGAAGAGGTCGAGGAACGGGCGTAGGAGTAGCTCCCAGAAGAATAAGAAAGTCAAAGAGGAGGAAAAGCAAGTCATGGCGGCTTGCACCTTTTGTGAAAAGTTCGGCCACTCGATCGAGGAATGCTGGAAGCGCCTCGGTGCCAGAACCAACCTTTTGTGAAAAGTGCGTCAGCTGGCGGTGTCGGAACCAACTTCCACTATGTACGTGCATCTTTGTTGAGTTGAAAGGTAGCAAGATGCACATTTTCCTGGTCTATACATTGTATGATGTCAAATATTTGGTTCATTTCATCGATCCAGTTCTCGACCTCGTCTGGGTTCGAAGAACCATAGAAACGTGGAGGATTTAAGCTTCGAAAATTACGATGTAAGTCCCCAGCTCTTGCTCCTGTGCTCGCTTAGGCTATCGTTTGCAGTGCCTTAGTGAGGCCCGCAATAGTCTGCTGCATACCATCCCAATCTATGCGATGAGCCATTATAACAATAAGGTACCTGAGAGAAATAACGAGTTGTGCATTCCCATGAAATTTTGAAAGGAATTAATCTAGAGCTAATTTACTATCTTATCCTGGGCTCTACCCAATTCTCACATGGGTGGGGAAATTTCTTCCTTAGTTCATAGGTATGGGTCCTTAAACCTTGGACTTATCCTATGACATGGCTTTCTCCCAAAGTCCTTAGACTTAGGCTCTGATACCAACTTAACTGTCACGCCACGAGCTTTTAATACAGTGGAAGATAATCTCAAGAAACATGAACAACCGGCATGGCAAGCCTCTTGCAAGAAAGAATAATCAGAGCGCAAGACAATCACACACATAAGATGCAATTGCACATCAATTTAATCAACTTTCACTTCCATTAATACTGATAAAAATCCAAGTACATAGACTATTCCAACTCACTTAAATCTATTTGACTCAATAAAAAGAAAATTACATGAACTCGATCTAGACATCATTAACTTCCTAAGTCTTCACTCTCAATTTTATGTGACTCTCATTCGCTCTTGGACCCATCACTTGAATAACTCGAATCCGAATCCGAATCACTTGCATCTCTTGAAAAGATTGGAAAGTAGGTAATGAGCACACTTGCCCAATAGATATCTTCACATCAACATGAAGGCAATATTAAAGTGATTAGCGTTTTAGCTCTAAAGAATAAGGTAAATAAACCAAAGTAACAAGACATGATCAAGTTAAGATATGATTGAGCAAGCATGATCAAGCAAGAATGTAATTATGACCTTTCATGAACAAGAGTGTAACAAGAATGTACTAGAACATCATGTAACAAGCAAGGAAGTACTTTTTTGCTTAATAGCAAGTACTTCTCGAATTTCTGATGATAATTCACTTCATGAGCCGTGGATATTTCACTTATTTATAAAGAAAGTACTCCCAGCGCAATGCGATGCCAGTAGCATCATACCCCATGGTTTATAATAGTATGTTTCCGACAATCGGCCGAGGGGACTAGCATAGAGCCCTTGAACACATTCAGTGCTCGAACTGCATCTTCAAGTATAAATCAAGCTACTTCCACGTATATAGCAATAAAGTTGGCCACGCATGTAATAAGATCAACGAATGTTCAAGACTTAGCATCAATAAGAATGCACCAAATATAGATTCATGAGTTCAAGAAATGCATTAATAACTAAGTTATGCCTTGGAGAAAACTCGACAGCATAACGGTACGTTCTTTATCTTTCACAATTTATCTTAGATATGTTTGAACAAGGTTACAAGTCCTAGACTATCATTAGTCAATCTAGGATTATAGGAATATTAACCCTTGGGTCAAACCTCGGGTCAACAGTACTCAAGAAATTTAGCGGTCAAAAATTGGGCTGCTATATTGATATGGCGGTCTAATATTGGGCAGTTAGAGTGGGCTGAATCTAGAAAGAAATCGGTTTGGACTCAGAGAACTTGGCGGTCAGATACTGGACCGTTAATTGGATGTAGCGGTCGAGCATTGAACCGCTAATGGACAGAATTTTAGAAAACGTCGGTAGTGTTTTCTAGACAATTGGGCTTTAATGGTACAACTAGCTTGGCGTCCTAGTGGGAATCCCAGACTCGCGGAGACTTACGGAGGCCTTGAAATAAGATTTCCTAGTCCATTGGATGGAATATCCAAACGAGAGGTTATCAAGTCCAAGATTGTGTTCTTAATGTGCAAGGTGTAACTAATGGTCATATACCAGGATATATGCCATGAACTTACAGAAATTGACTCTGAGATAAGAAAAGAATATGTACTGTGATAAATCAACGTTCAATGTCGTTAATGTAGCGTTTAAACCATGATTTAATACAAGATTATATGGTTTTTGGGCATGAAATTATCATATGCTTAAAAATAATCCCAAGCACCATAAAGAACATTAACTCACGATTACGAACTAGTAAATAAAAACTCAGAGTAGTAAATAACATTAAGACAGGTTAGAACATAGTTAACTAGGCTTATTTATAAGCTAAATGGACTGCTCTTGATTCTGTCTCGGGTTGACAGAAACCAGAACATTGGCTGTCTATTATAGAGCCGTTACAGGAAGTTGGCGGTTTATCGTAAGGCCACCAGAGGGACTTTAACAGTCTATTTCTGGTCCGCTAGAGGTTTTATAAAAATTACGTTTCAAGGTGACTAGCAGTTTATCGTAGGGCCGCTGCACAAGGTTGGCGGTCGAAGATTAGGCCGCTAGAGCACGTCTGACAGTAAATTAAATAAGAAGAAACTAATATTTAAAATGCATCATGTCTGGAAATCAACATGTATAAACTTCCCTATCATGATAGAATGAAGGTTAGGCTAACAATATGCATGGGATTTCTGTGAATTAACGAGAGAGTTTCTCTTAACTTAATTAGGGCTAAGAATATGCATGGATGTATACTAGATGCATAAAACATGAAATTCTTGGTGCATAGATCATGAAATCTAGTAAAACAAGAGGGCTTTTATACTTAGAATGATATTTTAGCCGTTCATGAGATGACCTACCTTTGTCCTGGACCTTTAACTTCACATTTAAGGCTGGATGCTACCCCTAGTTCCTTGCACTTCTTGTGACAAATCAGAAACTTCTCGTTGCTCTAAATTCTTACTCTCTTGACCTATGGACATGAAATTTGGAGGGTAAGAAGAAGATACTAAGGGGAATGAAAAGTTCTAAAGGTTCCTATTCTAAATACCTTGTTTTGGATCCCAAATTCCTTGATCTCACCACCCCGTTGCACAGTCTCCTGGGTCACTAATGTGGAACTAGCAACTTTGCAGGCTTCTAACTTCTTGTGTGCTTGATCTCCTAGCACGAAATTTTGAGGGATGTTAGTCCTATGTATTAGAAATAAAAACTTCTAAAGAACTTACCCAAAATAATACATCCTTACCTTGATTCTACGCGAGCCAAAGTAAGGGTCGCACAGGCCAAATCTGGGCTCTATTTATAGGGTTTTGCTAGGGTTTCATGGATTACATCAATTCTAGAGTCCTTGTTTGCTATTAGCCTGACTTCTAAGAGTCCTTAAGATGCTTACTAGTCCTCCTATCTCAATCTCTAGGAGATAAAATATTAAAAATCTAATCTTTTTGCTCTTTCTTCAACTCACGGAACTGACAGAAAGTAGCGGTCTAAAACTGGACCGCCATATGTCCCTTAGCGGTTTTACGATAGACCGCCATTATGTTTGGGCGTCGAATTTGAAATTCATTCAAACTCTATTTTTATCTTATCCAATTATCTAAATAGGAAGTATTTATCCCTTATATTCCGTGACTAAACTAATCAACCTTCTAGAATATGGGCCAAACTTCATGGGCTTGGTCCTTAAGCCCTTTGGACTTTATTTAAATAGACTAGGTAAATTGGTTATCATACTTGGGCTTTAGAAATGATTTATTTAACCCAGAAACTTATTTATTAATCCATTTTGGTCTTTAAAAATTCTTATAAATTCCTAGAAAATTCTTAAACACTTCATAAATATTTTATAAAATTTACGGGGCATTACATGTCATTTCTTCTTGATCACGTCCTCGATGGAAGACGGGGGATAGCTGTCGACCTCGCACCGGCGGGATATAAGCTAGCCGGGCTATCCTAACAGGTTGATCGAATCTCCTTCCCACTCTTGGGATATTGCCCTGTCGGGCATAGGCCTTAAAAGCAACACGGCGTGGAGGATCCACGGCCGTCTCATCTCTTCTCGGGGCCAAGCCCCTTTCATTCCTCCTCCCCGGGTCCGTGCGGCCGTCTCATCTCTTCTCGGGGCCAAGCCCCTTTCATTCCTCCTCCCCGCCTCCACGGACCCGGGGTTGCAACAAACAGGTGTATTTTGGTGAACAGGCTGTCTCCTTTTAGGGAACCACACCTGCTTGAATTTCTTCAGCCTCGGGGCCAACTCTCTCCAGCATTGGCGACCTACCTCCTCTTTCTCAGCTCTCCTCCCGGACAGGGCCTGGAAGGAATTACGGGTCGGTACAGCAGGGACCACGCGGTCCGAAATCACCTGGGCATCGCTCCCATCTAGGAAGATGCGGACGCCACCAATAAGTATAGACTTTTCGGACACTGGGAGTCGCCCGGTGATAGGGGTAGCAGTCTTTCTTTGGAAACTCCATCGTCGGCGGCTCCCAGGTTTGTTGTTGTAAGCGGGTCGGCCGCCCTGAGGCACATGGTGAACCATACAGCTTGCTAACTGAGCCCAACCTCCCAGCAAGACCTTGCGGCTTCAGGTGTGGGGCGCTATAGGCTTCTTGACAGCAACTTCTCTAGCCAGCTCCGGGGTTTCCAGCTCCAGCATGTCGGTGAAGGCGACCCCCAAGAATTTGGGGAAGCCGACCACTGGCGGAAAGGTCCCAAAAACATTCGGTACCCCCAAGTACCCATGCACAGCATGATTGGCCATAATTGCATGGCCGAAGGTCAGGGCAGCAAATCCAACGGCCATTATCGCTTCCTGCGATCACAAAAATAGGCAAACGATGAGCATTCTTTGGGAGGGCCCTGGGGCCCTTTTATCTTGGCAAAAAGATGAAGGGAGACTCGGTCCCACCGGGCGTGCCAGCTTGTGGGGATGGGTTTTTTTTAACTTTCTTTTTATCTTCTTATTGTTATTATTGTTGTTTTTGAGTTTTATTCGTTTATAGGCCTGCCAGTCACTTCCGTGCCAAATTTTTATTATGCGCTCGATCTGACTTGGTCAGATGAATGTGAAGTCCGTGTCGGGACCAGAAGTCTGTCATACCGTAAAGGTTATGACGTTAATTACAACATCCGAGAAGGAGGAAAACCCTTGATTAATTATCAAGATAGAGGGCCACCGGGGCAGGATAGACATAATGCATACGCAAATTAACAGATAACGATGGTGCAATACGAGATCCAAACATACACTCAGGCACGCAATGTAGCCATATTTATTATCTAACCCTCAGTATGCGGTGGAGAATTTAGGTCCGAAGACCACCATCACGCTTAGTGAGAGGTTCCGGTCAGACTTAACTTGACCTTCCACAGATCACCATTCGATATACTGAGAGGTCGGAACAAGCAAGCATACAATGGAGATAAACGTGCATATCCGTATATATATATATATATATATATATATATATATATATATATATGCATGAAGAGAGCAAACCCAAAAGGGATTCGTAATTGATTTTATCATTATTCTTACTATTTCTTCACAAGATGACCATGGGCTGGGCAAAAGAGGGACCATTAATGGTTTAAAGAAGACAGAAGTCGACTTATGGCTGCGGGAGTCGACTCTGAAGGTGCGGCAATGGGTCAGTGCAGGGAGTTAAACAAAGGTGACAAATAGGTGAAGTGGCGACTACTGAAGGTAGCAAAGGTTATTAGGAATAACACAGAAGAGCATAATCCAGCGTGGCCGATGGCGCGCCGGATCAGCCCACGCCGTTTTAGGTGAGGGCATATAGATATGGGGAAAGAGGGGCAAAAGGAGGGAACGGAGTCGACGCCGTGGAAATGGAGTCGACTCGAGATGATGAAGGGGACATGTAGGCTTTAGCAGTGAAAAATAGGCCATAGTGGTGAATAATGGCTTGTAACGGTGAGAAATGACCTATAGGGGTGACAAATAGGTTGTAGTGGCAAAAAAATACTCGCATTAGGATGACAAATATAGAATGGTGACGGTTGAGGGGTAACAGAGAGAGCATAGAGGAAGGGTGATCCAACGTGGGGGTTTGCCTGTCGGATTAGCCTGCGCCATTTTAACGGTATGGGGAGATGGACGAGGATGAGGCCATAGGGGGAAGTTTATCCGGCGCGGTGGTTTCCGCATCGGATTAGCCCATGCCAGATGAAAGGGTACCGACATTGATTTAGAGGAAAAGGGTCTTCAATTTTTTGAAGCAAAATTGTTTAAGGCCCAGCCCAAATCATGGCATTCTTCTATTAAAGCTTGTGATTTATTCGAACTTCAATCATCAAATTTATTAGAGCAGACATTAATCAATCCAATTTCGTGTGAGAACCTACTCAAGCATAATTTTGTTCCAGTTCAAGGCGGGCCCATAGGCACTATGCCATATGATTTTTGACAGAATTGTCCCACGTGTGTTAACCATTGTAGGTAACTTAATTACTTATTAGCATCAACGAAATGATCACACGAGTCGGCAAATCGTGGGTAAAATTTGGCAGCATTTCCCCTTATCGCGGAGGGTCATAGGGGAGAAGTGGAGGCTCACCCATGGGGTTTCCAAACATGGCGACCGGCGAACATGAATGGACAGAGACCACGAGGGCTAGCCTACGAAGGGTACCGATAATCCATGGGTCATCAACACAAATTCGACCGAACAACTCGAATGGGACAGAGACCCCGAGGGCTAGTCTGCAAGGGGTTCCAAGGGCCTACGGGTTACCATGATCCCAATCAGGAAACATGGATTTAATCTCTGTCGGATAAAAGATCCATTTGTATTTGCTCTTAGTGACTCATTGGGCTCCACGTTATAAGAGAATGGGTCCCTATGGTCCTTGATCGATTTGGAAGAAAACGGATTGATGGGCTCATTTGATAGGGAATATTCCCCCTCCCCGGTCGATAATTGATATTCACGTCAGTAAGAAACGTGACAATAAAGGAAAATTTTCATATTACCCAAGCGAAAAGGAGGGCAGTGAATCATGCTACTGAGCTCACACCCGCCCTTTTCTCGGGGATGAAGAAAACTAAGGACCGATGAGTTAGCCTTCATCAGGAAATTAACAGCAAGCTGGGAACACATGAGATTAAACTCCCACTACCTGGGCTAGTTATGAAGACGCACAGACTAAATGCAATAGACCACTGGGTTTACAGCAGGGGGAAGATATAGAGGTAAAACTCTCTGAAACAATTGGTCAAGCACTTAAAGGGGAAGAAAGAATGCATACGCAGCTGTGTTTAGAAAATCTTGGCGAGACAGAGTGTGACTGGGATGGCCGCCATCATTATGAGATTGAACCAAAGAAATGGCATCTTGGCTGTGAGAATTAGCCATACCCCCTCCGGCTCATGGTTGTGAGTGAAGGGGCAGTAGCAGATTCCATTCTAGAAGTTAGCAGGAAGCATATATCCTTGACGAGGAGGGGAATGAGCATCACACGGAGGATCACTCAAGTGCGGTCAATTCATCGAAGAGACCCCGGGAAAGGGGGGTGTGAGGTTAATGTAGCCCTTGGTGACAGACGAGGGCATGTTCTGCGACAAAACGTAAATCAGAATAGCAGCATACATACGGCATAGTGGGAAAGCACAGCAGACAAGAAAGGCAATATTGAGGGGTAGGGAAAGATGCACAATCACAAATAAACGCAAGGGACATATAAACATTCAGATCCATATTCATGACATAGAAGGAGCATTTAGGGCCCCCATCGCATCCCTAACATAGGATCATTCTCTTCCTGCTCCGTAGAGCTTCTAAAGGCATAAACGACCCTCTCCTTAGGAAGAACGTAGAGACCAGAGGGAGGAGTGATTTACAGAGGGACGAAGAGGGATTCATACCCAAATATTATCATATTACCAGAAAACGGCCAAAAAACCATCACATACGCAAACATGGCCAGACATTTGTGGCCTAGAGACCGACTATATTTGATTAAAACATCGGAACTGGTAGGGGATGCAGAGGACAAATACTATATGAAAAGGAAATCAAATAGAAAAGGGGAGACCACGGGGCTCATATCATCGCCCGTTTACATATTCAAAGCTAAAAGAGATTCAAGAAAGGGAGAATGGGGGAAACGATCAAAGTCCGAGACTCAGTCACGACCGGAACCCACCTCCACTCATGAAAATAGAGTATCGAAAAATAGCTCTCCTCTCCTCGCTTTCGAGCTCCCCTCTCAAGAAAAATGGGATGGCGGCTGCTCACAAGGGTTTTCCCTTCTCTTCTTTTTTCAATCCTCTTTTTCTTTCTGTCGAATCAGACTTTTTTCTAGGGGGATAGGCCTCTTCCTATAATCCGGTGCGGGCGGTCGTGCGCCATTTTCATCGAACAGTTTTTACGTGCCGGATTTCATGGCGCCGTTTCAGCATCTGCTGCGTCGGTTTAGGCGCTTGCACACCGGTTTAGGCGGCACCACTTTAGCATCAGCCATGCCGTTTTAGCATCTCTTCTGGTTATTTGTTCCAGCCGGGTCCGTTTGTGGACCTCAGACTTACTCCAGGGACTATTTCGAACCCCATACTATTCCGGCCTTACTGGATCGTCGTGAGGGGCATCTTTAAGGCCATCTAACTCTCGACTGACAACTTCTGGCACACGCCATGCTTTAATTCGGCCACTCGGGTTTTCCTACTGACACGGCCTTCAGAAACCCGTATGGTGGGGCCAGAGACATCTCTTCACCTTGAAAGGTGTTTTCTTCAAGTGGTGGGCCACCAGGGGTATTTTTGTCCTTATGGATAGGGTTTGTTCGGTGCGAGCAAGTCAACACCGGCTTGTTGGCCTCGGCTTGCCGTTTGGCATCACCGGGCTTAGAGAGATAAGTTGTGGAGTCCTTCCATCGGGTATCTTAAGGCTTCAGCAGTTCGAGTGAACCTTCTTTGTTGATCTTCTTCGGCCCTCGTGCACCATCAAGCCACATGATTTCATTGTTCATGAACAATTGCCATCCAATTATATTTTGGGTGACAACAAGCTCCCAAAATCTTGGTAAAGAGTGGGCTGGTCTCGCCTCAATTTGAATCACCATTGGCCTGCAACCCTTCGAACAGTAGTCAAAGGGTAAACCTGTGTCACCTCTACACAGGAGAAAGGAAAGGACTCGCCAGGCATCCTCCAACTGACTCTGTATATCGTCATCACATTAGTTTGTGAAGCTGAACAACAATGGAGCCGTCGGGTTCACCACCTCCACCCGTGTCACAAACCCCTGAAACAGAAGGCCGGCCCAAGCACTCAAGTAATGTGTATGCAACAAGATGCTCTTTTTCCTCGGCATTGGGTGTCCTACTAATGCTCCAAGCCCCTGATAAATATTGGCCAGTGCCACTAGAGCTAACGCTAATCTCCTGCCCTCTACCAACAAGCACGTGGGCCACACAGTACCTCTGCCCTCAACAAGCCATCTTCCCCATAAGGAACCACAAAGGTCGTCAACCAGTATGCCTTGTATGCAGCCAGATATGTAATATCAGGGAGATCTTGGGGATTCCACCCCTCTCACGGTGCATATATATATATATATATATATATATATATATATATATATATGTGTGTGTGTGTGTGTGTGTGTGTGTGTGTGTGTGTGTGTGTGTGTGTGTGTGTGTGTGTGTGTGTGTATTGAATATGTCCGAAAATGAAGCTCGATCTGCCAGTACTCTTCCCAGGGTGTCTGATCTCTAGCAAATTCATTATAAAAGCAAAAGGGCCCATTATAGAAATGACGGACCCAAGCATATAGTGTCACCCTCTCAGTATGAGGTGGCCTGTGGTGTGAGACGAGGTCGAGGGGTCTTCAAACTTTTGGCCTGGAGCTTGGGGCAGAGGTTGGGAAGATTTTTTCTGGATGTGGTCGCCTTGGTGACCGCCTTCAGAAGGCAATCTTGATGGGTACTGCGATCTGCTATGAATGCAAATTGTTGGCCGACCGTTGTGGGAAGATTATTTATATTTTTTTATTTATTTTATTTGTTTCTTTATTTTATTTATATATTTATAAGGGGTTTTATTTAAGCGTGGGCGGGCCACTCATGGAGTGGCGAGTTTATTGTGCGCACTGTCTGACTATTCAGACAATTGTGGGTGATTGTGTCGGGACCCGAAGTCCGTCATACCGTAAAGCCTATGGCGTTAATTACGTCCTTCTGAAAGAAGGACAACCCTTGATTAATCGCCAGAGTAGAAGAGCCCTCGGGGCCGAAAGAATACATGAAAACAATGCTCGTTTTATGAAATGGAAGCAGGATTGAATCATGCATGCAAGAACACGATACAGTAATATTTATTTTTATTATTAAGCCGGTCCTCGGTAAGTGGCGGGATAGTAGGCTGCAAGAGCCAGGGGGTTGAGGGTAGTAGGCTGTAAAAGCCCAAGATAGTGGGACAGCAGGCTATGAGAGCAAGGGATAGCAGGACAGCATGCTACGAGAGCCAGGGATAGCGGGACAACAGGCTATAAAAGTTAGAAACAGTGGGATAGTAGTCTACGAGAGCCAGAAAGTAATAGGAAAGCGTGCTGCGAAAGCCGAAGGATAACAAGGAAGTGGGCTATGAAAGCCGAAAGATAGCAAGGAAGCGGGCTTCGACAGTATGTCTAAGCCGAAGGGAAGCAGGCCTCGACCAAAGGTCTAAGCTGAAAGATAGTAGGGGAGCAAGCTTTGACGATGTGTCTAAGCCAGAGGGAAGCGGGCCTCGACCGAAGGTCTAAGCCGGAAGATAGTAGGGGAGTAGGCTTTGATGGTGTGTCTAAGCCAGAGGGTAGTAGGATAGCAGGCTTTGACGATGTGTCTAAGCCAGAGAGAAGCGGGCCTCGACGGTGTGTCTAAGTCGAAAGATAAGACAGCTACGATATAAAGTAGTGGGCTTTGGCCGGCATGGCCAAGCTTAAAGATGAGATAGCCGAAGTATATTGTAGCGGGCTTTGCCAAGAATGGCTAAGCTGAAAGATAGAACAACTGAGAAATTACGATAGCGGGCTTTGGCCGAAATGGCTAAGACGGAAGATAGGATAGTAGCCATGTGCGATAGCGGGCTTTGGCCGAAATGGCTAAGACAAAAGATAGTATAGTAGCCATATGCAATAGCGGGCTTTGCCAAGCTGAAATCAGGGAAAGCAGGCTTGCAAGCTAAAATAAAGGGGAGCCGGCTTCTGAGCCGACATCCAAGAAAGTGGGCTGTGAGCCAAAATCAGGGAGAGAGAGCTTGTAAGCGACAATCAGGGGAAGCGGGCTTGTAAACCGAAATTAGGTAAAGTGGGCTTATAGGCCGAAATCAGGGGAAGCGGGCTTCGATGAAAGGTCTAAGCCGCAGTAGGACAGATGGATTGGTTCTGATAGCGGGCTTTTGGCCGAAAATGGCTAAGCTGAGGGATAGAGTAGTTGAAAACATATGGTAGCGGACTTTGCTAAGCCAGATGATGAGATAGAGGAAACTATTATTGTAGCTTTGGCCGAAATGGCTAAGCCGAAAGGTTGAGTACTGATAAATATGGTAGCAGGCTTCGGCCAAGGCGGCTGAGATGAAGGATAGAATATCTGAAAGATATGGTAGCAGGCTTCGGTCGGGATGGCTGAGCCGAAGGATAGAATAGTTGGAAGGTGTGGTAGCGGGCTTGGGCCGAAATGGCTAAGCCGAAATGTAGGATAGTTGAGAGATAAGGTAGCAGGCTTTGGCCGGAATGGCTGCGCCGAAGGATAGAATGGCTGAAGGGTATAATAGCGGCTTCGGCCGAAATGGCTAAACCGTAGAATAGAATAGTTGAAAGTAGTGATAGCGGCTTCGGCCGAGATGGCTTAGCCAGAGGATAAGATAGCTAAAAATTATGGTAGCGGGCTTTAGCCGAAATGGCTAAGCCAGAAGATAAAATAGCTAAAATGTATGATAGGTTGTTGAACTTGCAAACAAGCATAGCTGACTTTGACTGGACATCAAGGCCGAAAAATAGGATAGCGAATCTTGGTAGGATGTCAGGCTCGAAAGCAATGTGGGATAGATGTTGCCTTGACGGACTGTTGAAGTCAACCAACATGACTCAGACGGGAGGTCTGGGTCTAGGGCAGAATATAGACATCGATCCGATGAGATATCGGAGTCAACAAACCTTGATCAGATGGCAAGTCCAGGGCAAGGGCAGAACACGTAGATGAGGATGTCAACCTGGTGGTACATCGAGGTCAACCGACCTGGCAAAGAGGTGAGGTCTAAACCAGGGTAGAATACAGGCGTCGACATGACGAGATGTCAAAGTCAACCAACCTTGCTCAGATCGAAGGTCCGGGTCAAGGGCAGAATGTGTATCGATGTCGACCTGATGGTACATCAAGGTCAACCAAACTGGTAGAGACGTGAGGTCTAGACCAGGGCAAAATACATCTGTTGACTTTCCAGAATGCCGAAGTCAACCAACTTGGTGAAGACGTGATGTCTAAGCGAAGGGAGGCATATGGGTGCTAACTTGACAGAATGTCAAAGTCAACTGACTTGGCGAAGACGTGAGGTCTAAGCCAAGGGAGGCATGTGGGTGTTGACTTGAAAAAATGTAGAAGTCAACCAACTTGGCAAAGACGTGAGGTCTAAGCCAAGGGAGGGATATAACTGACTGGCGAGGGCCAAGATTGGTCCCCTCCAAAAGTGGTTCGCTTCTATTGTTAACCTCCATTTTTTGTGTGTGTCATTTCCTCCTGGTACAGACTAGCCCATAGTGTGGGCTGTGTTGTCCGGTGGGACTATTAATGGACTTGACTATTTTGTTATAGGGCCGGTGGGACTATTAATGAACTTGATTGCCTTGCTATTGCACCAGTTGGACTATGGATTAACATCTGGAGCTCGGCCAAGGCGGGGCGCCTCAAGCCAGAGGGGAAAAGGTTTATGGGCCCAACCTAGGGGCAATACTTGAGGGCTCGGCGAGGACGGAGTGCCTCAGGCCAAGGAAAGGGTCTATGGGCCCAGTCCGACGGACTGATGGGCAATGTCTAAGAACTTGGCGAGGGCAGAGTGGCTCAGACCAAGGAAAGGGTTTATGAGCCTAGTTCAGGAGGTGGGGGGCGAGCCCAATGGGACAAATTTGGTATTTCTTAGTGTGTTTGTGTAGCTGCTGCGATAGAATGCCGAAAGATGGCGAAAATACATCGGCTAGGAACATATGTTCCAGGCTGAGGGTAGAGGGTCAATCCTGGTGGGACTGATGGGAAGCATCTCGCAGAATGAGAAGTTGGCAAAGCTAATGAATGTTTATTTGATGACCTGGCTGTAGGATCTAGGCCAAGCATGGAAGGGGTACCCTAATGGGGCCTGGATCCATGTTTGATACAGGAGGCCCGGTGAAGATATAAGCGTGGACACAGACTTTCAATGTGTCACATTATCCCATATAAGCATTCAGCCAGACCTATTAACTGAAATACAAGCACTTCAGGATAATGACCCAATATTAGTGGAAATCAAGGGCAAACTAGAAGGACAATCTGATTTCCAAATAACTTGTGAAGAAAGATTAATGTTCAGGAATAGAACTTGCATACCGGATTGTCCCTAGTTAAAGAAGAAGATATTAGATGAAGCTCATAGATCAAGGTACACGATTCATCCTGGATCTACCAAAATGTACCAAGGTGTGAAGAGGAATTTTTGGTGGCCCAACATGAAAAGGGAAATAGCGGACTACGTGTCGCGCTGTCTCACATGCCAACAGGTCAAGGCGGAACACCAAAAGCCTGCTGGAAAATTACATCCTCTAGATATTCCCAAATGGAAGTGGGAAAATATTAGCATGGATTTCATCATGGGTTTATCTAAATCAAAAGGAGGACATGATGGAATATGGGTTATTATTGACCGATTGACTAAATCGGCGCATTTCTTGTCAATAAAGAGCCGATGGTCAGTTGATGTTTTGGCTGCATTATACATCAAGGAAATAGTCAGATTACATGGTATTCCTGTTTCAATCGTGTCTGACAGAGATCCCCGTTTTACTTCTCATTTTTGGAAGGGACTACAACATTCATTGGGAACAAGGCTTAACTTTAGTACAGCTTTTCATCCTCAAACTGATCGTCAGACCGAGAGAACTAATCAGGTGGTTGAAGATATGCTCAGAGCTTGCATCATTGATTTCGATGGAAGCTGGCATGATCACTTGCCGTTGGTGGAATTTGCATACAATAATAGCTACCAGGCAAGTATACAAATGGCACCTTTCGAAGCTTTATACGGAAGGAGTTGCCGATCACCCTTATGCTGGGACGAAGTTGGAGAGAAACAACTGCTAGGTCCAGACATGGTAAGGGTTACCACTGAAAGAATACAATTGATTAGAGAAAGACTGCAAGTTGCTCAGTCTAGGCAAAAGGCTTATGCTGACACGAGAAGGAGAGATCTTGAGTTCCGAATCGGAGATCATGTATTTCTCAAGATATCACCGGGACGTGGCATACGGAGATTTGGTGTTAAGGGCAAGCTTACACCAAGATTCATTGGACCTTTTGAGATACTGGAAAGAGTTGGCGAGGTGGCTTACCGCATCGCATTGCCTCCTCAATTGTCCGATGTTCATAATGTGTTCCACATATCTATGTTGAAGAAGTATGTGCACGATCCATCGCATATTATTGATCATGGAGACTTAGTGATCCAAGAGGATCTCACATATGAGCAGAAGCCCATGAAGATACTAGATCGTGAAGTACGTACCTTGAGGAATAAGGTTATTCCCATGCTAAAGGTACAATGGAGTAAGAGTTCCGATCATGAAGCCACATGGGAGACCGAGGAATCCATGAGGAAACGATTCCCAGAATTATTTTAAGGTAATAGGCTCTACACTCTCCACATGTATATACTATTGAATTTGGGGACCAAATTCTTTTAAGTAGGGGAGGGTGTAGCAACCCTGATAAAAAAATAAGATTTTTAAATAAATCAAATTAAAATAAAAGATAAATAATTAGATGATGAAAGCCTAAACGCATAAAAATAAGACAAAATGGAAATAACGCCTTTGGTCAAGGCGCTACTTCAGTAAGAAACGCCTCTAGATAAGGCGCTAATTAAAAAGGGACGCCCAAATAACAAGGCGTCAATTATCAAACGGCCAAAAAGGGCAAGTAAACGTAACGCCCTTTACATGGACGCGTTTTATACAAGAAACGACGCTTGACAAGGCGTCAATTTAAATTAACGCTCTCGCTTAAGACGTTAATTCAGTTCGAGTTTCGTTCGACCCAGGAGTCTATCCAGGGCAAGTTCTGGATAACTACGTCGAAGGTGGAATATGGTAAGGACTCTATCATGGAAGTATTACTTCCAATACAACTCTAACCCTATTAGGATCCCCAAAATCCTATAAATATCATCCTAAATCAACTCTTGATCACTATTTGGCGATCTGCTGCTGCTGTCATCAACGTGAAGAACAGGTAATGTTCTTCCTCTTTATTTTTGGTTGTGTGTGTTGAAAGAACGTTGATGTTCTTTTCCTTCCTCATCTTCCTATACAGGTTGTCTGTGTTGAGAAGACGATCACCCCTTTTGACTGAAGATCGGGTATTCTTCGTACATCTCCTGCAAGTTATCTCTGTTCGAGAACAGAGCATCGTTTCCTTCTCCAAACCTTCATCCGTTCATCAGTTAAATTTTCATAAGGTAGGTTTTCTCAAGAACGTAGCCCAAACTAACTCCAGTTGCTAGTAATACCTTCTGTCATACATGCATATACTTTTATTATGATTTCAGATGTTTTCCATGTAATTTTAAAAAGAAACGCCCTTGACCAGGGCGCTAATATAAAGAAGCGACCCACACTAGGGCGCTAATTCTTGTTTTGACGCCCTACCTAGGAGTCGTCAATTTCATATAAATTGATAATTACCCATGTTTAAAATTCTATATCTATGAAACCATGAACCTAATCTAATGCATGTTCATCCTGATTGAATCCTGTTATTTTTCTGGTCCTGACCATATACCTGTTTTTCCTGAAATTTATTATCCGAAATTTGGAAAATTGTTGAATTAACGACCTGAACAAGGTCGTCTCTTATTGAACTGACGCCCCAGACCAGGGCGCTAATTGACAAGTAACGCCCCTGTCCAGGGCGCGTTTTTGTTAAAATTCCATAATATTAATTTTCTGCAGAATAGAAATATTGAAGGGACAACTAATGTATAAGTCGTCAAATTGTGAATAAACGCCCCTGAGTAAGGCGTTAATTGGATAATTAATGACTTAGCTTAAGTCGCTATTTTATGTATTACTGTTTTACACTGATTACTGTCACCGAAGGGTTTATATATATATATATATATATATATATATATATCGGCACTATATTCCAGTCCGTGAATATAGTCCCATGTTTCATGATGTTTTTATCGCACTACCCTCAATTCTCATTGACATACAAGCTCTCCATTGGACATTCCGTTCCTTTGGACTAGCAAGTTAGTCATAGAGACCTCCGTAAGACTCCTCGAGTCTTGGATTCCCTCAAGGCCGACTGAGCTGGTTGTACCATAAAAACCCAGTACATTATTTGATTGCCATGTCACTCTAAAGAAACATGGTATACCGGCCCTCATGTTATGCAAAGTGTGTATCATGAGAATTCTCTTAATGGGATGAGGTTATCATGCCATTTGATGCTGTTCTTGTAAACCCCAATTCTATATCAACATTGTCATGATGTTCTTGTAAACCCCAACTCTATATCAACATTGTTATGATGTTCTTATAAACCCCAATTCTATATTCAACATAATGTTCTTGTGGACCTCAATTCTATATTAAGAATGAGGACGTCTTACCATTGATGTGATGTTCATGTGGACCTCAATTCTATATAAAGAGTGTCCATACTTGTTTGTCATGGTACCCAAGTTAGGGAACCAATTCCACCTAGTTTTATCGATAATCATGATTGTACCGTTATTATCGTCATTCTATGTCAAGTGTCATATTTTTGGACTCTATTCTATCCAAGTTATCCTACGTATCTACAAGCTTTATTCTTGAAATTCCATATTGGCTATACACAAAAGTGGATGTTAAAATACATGATTAATGCCTGCGCATATAGGGCCCGATCTGGTCCTGGGAGGAGCACCCGAAAGTACTTGTGCCCATGGGAGTTGATTGATCACGGTATTGGCATTATACCGAAGTGCATGACTAGTTTGATTGAACATTCCACAAATCTTGTACTTGTACTTGACTTGATATTACATGACTTGCGTGGCCCGAGAAAGGGTAATTGTATACTTGCTTGACTTGAAACAAAATAGCCAAATTCCAACATGGCATGATAAATACACTTGCTTGAATATCTTGAATATCTTGATATCTTTTTTATATAAGTTCTTGAAAGCTCATGACTAGTTCTTCTTGCTATCGTTTTGTTATACACTCTCTCTATCTTGTCGTTTTATGCGAGCATGCATAGCTATAGTGCATTCATGAAAGATGTAATCACTTAAACCCCTTGCTAGATCTTGAGATATAATTTCTTACTGAGCATTCGCTCACTTAGTGTTTCCCTACTTTTCAGGTAAGTCCGACGATGAGGGAACTCAAACGGATGGGGAAAATCAAGAGTGAAAGGGATAGAGCTTCTTCCGTGTTATCTAGTCTTTTTCATATTTTCTTGAGTCAACCTTATATTTTTCCTTTATTTTAGTTAGTACTTCAAGGTTTGTAATAGACATATTCTTATGAAGGAATAAAGGACTGGGTTATCTTTACTTTTACGCATCTCTGATTTTGGTGTCGAATACACTAATACTCTGATTGACATGATTGATATAAACTCGTCGCGCATCTCCGGGTACCTTCCGCGCTCGGGGCGTGACAGTTTTTGTGGTATCAGAGTCTAGGGTATTCAATTCCTAGGAAAACCCAAGTCCAAGGATAGGTTAAACCATTAACCAGTGAGATTGGGTAGAACCAAGGGTTGAGTTAACATAGAAATGCTAGCTTCTAAATGAGATCACGTATTGATCTAGTTATTGTAATTGTAGGACGATGGCTGCCGAACGTGCTCAGTGGCGCAACATGCAGCGTACACTTCAAGGCATGACTCAGGTGCTGCAACAAGTAGCACAGGGAGGTGCACAACGAGCCGGAAGTCTCCACCAAGTCTTCAAGAACATGAACCCTCCCAAATTCATGGGTTCTACTGATCCGGATGACGCAGAGCACTGCATCAGGGAGACGGAGCGTATATTCCTTGTTATGCAGTGCACGGATCAAGATAAAGTCTTATTAGCTACTTTCCAACTAGAAAGGGATGCCCGATGCTGGTGGGAGTCAGTCGAAGCTACTATAAATCAAGACCAAATTACTTGGGAAGAATTTGTTGAACATTTCAACAATAAATATTTTTCAGACCGAGTACAAGAAAAGAAAGCTACCGAATTTGCCGCACTCAAGCAACGGTCATTATCGGTGGCAGAGTACGAGGCACAATTCTCTAGATTGTCTCGGTATGCTAAGCACTTAGTTAGCACTGAGAAGATGAAAGCTAGGAGGTTCCTTAATGGGCTCAGGCCCCAATATATTACCCAGCTGGCGCCAATGGATATTCAGGTCTACTCAGAGATAGTACGCCGAGCTCAATTGTTAGAAGATGCCACGGAGCTATCAGATAGAATCCGTGGGAAGGATAAGAAGGAACAAGTTACAAGTTCGAGTTCCTTTAAACCCAACTTCAAGAAGAGGCCTAGCACTGGAGGTACTTCTTCTCAAGACCAAAAATTTAAGAAGACCAAGCCCTTCTCTATCACTACTACACCTTCGAATATAATATGCAAGCATTGTGACAAGGCTGGTCATAAAGCCGAAGAGTGCTGGAGGAAACTTGGAGCATGTCTCCGTTGCGGGAGCCGTGAGCATCGGATTCCCGATTGCCCATTACTTAATGATCAAACCGGTGACGGAAAGCGCCCAGTAACCAAGAATGCTCGTCTTCACGCAATTAAGGAGACCGAACAAGAAGAAGAAGGCGGACTAGTAGAAGGTACACTGAAAGTTTGTTCCAAGTATGCACATGTCTTATTTGATACGGGTGCATCACATTCTTTTATTTCCAAGAAGTTTGCTAACCCCCTACCTATGGAACCGGAATGGATGAAAATAATTTTATCTACTCCTCTCGGAAACGAAACCGATATTACTCACCATTATCAAAACTGTGAAGTCTTGGTAAAAGGAAGAAATCTTCCTATCGATCTCATATGTTTAGATCTAAAGGAGTATGATGTCATACTGGGAGCGGATTGGTTATCCAAATATCAGGCAATAGTCGATTGCCGCAATAGCAAGGTTACTTTCAAGGACTTTCCAGAACTAGTCTATTCTAGCCCTAAGAGTCGGAGCGAGTCACCTCTTATTTCGGCTCTCTGAGCTAGCAAGCTAATAAGGAAAGGATGTGTATCTTTCCTTGCATTTGTCACGATTAAAGAGGCTCAGGAAACTAAGATAGAAGATATCCCAGTTGTGCAAGAATTTCTGAATGTGTTTCCGGAGGATTTGCCTGGATTACCCCCGCAAAGAGAAGTGGCCTTCACCATCGATTTAGTTCCTGGTGCGGGTCCAGTTTCTAAGGCACCGTATAGAATGTCCCCTGCCGAACTCAAGGAGTTAAAGGAGCAATTGAGGGAACTCATTAAGAAAGGATTCATAAGACCAAGTACTTCCCCATGGGGAGCGCCTGTATTATTTGTAAAGAAGAAAGATGGATCCATGAGGTTATGCATCGACTATCGACAGTTGAATCATCTCACTATCAAGAACAAGTATCCACTGCCGAGAATCGATGAGTTGTTTGATCAAATTTCAGGATCCAAGTACTTTTCCAAAATTGATCTTAGGTCAGGATATCATCAGTTAAGAATCAAGGATGAGGACATTCATAAGACTGCATTCAGAAGCAGGTACGGCCATTATGAATTTGTTGTTATACCTTTCGGACTAACGAATGCCCCTGCTGCCTTTATGCAGTTAATGAATAGTATATTCAGGCCTTATTTGGATCAATTCGTGGTGGTCTTTATCGATGATATATTGATTTATTCCGAGACCAAGGAAGAGCATGAGGAGCATTTAAGGATTACATTACAAATATTAATGGCAAACCAATTATACGCAAAACTCAGCAAG
This sequence comes from Amorphophallus konjac, assembly GCA_022559845.1. NCBI lineage: Eukaryota > Viridiplantae > Streptophyta > Magnoliopsida > Alismatales > Araceae > Amorphophallus > Amorphophallus konjac. Next base: position 200,823,318 of record CM040123.1, read on the forward strand.
TGTGAATTCTGGCTTGAGGAAGTAACTTTTCTCGGACATGTTATATCAAAGGATGGCTTATCAGTAGATCCATCAAAAGTTGAAGCTGTAAGAAATTGGGAAAGACCGACCAATGCTAGCGAGATCTGAAGTTTCTTAGGTCATGCCGGCTATTACAGGCGATTCATCAAAGATTTCTCTAAGATCGCCGTACCACTTACGAGGTTAACTCGCAAGGAGATCCGTTACGAATGGAGTGAGGAATGTGAAAGAAGCTTCCAAACTCTCAAGGATCATCTTACTACAGCTCATGTCTTAGCTTTACCAACGGAAGGAGAGAAATTTGAGGTATACAATGATGCTTCTGGCATTGGCCTCGGATGTGTTCTAATGCAACAAGGAAAGGTTATAGCTTACTCTTCTCGTCAATTAAAGAAACGTGAAGAGAACTACCCCGTCCATGACTTAGAATTAGCCGCGGTAGTATTTGCACTAAAGATCTAGAGACATTACCTATATGGAGTGCAGTTTACTGTATACTCCGATCACAAGAGTCTCAAGTATCTTTTCTCTCAAAAGGAACTAAATATGAGGCAAAGACGTTGGCTAGAATATCTCAAGGACTTCGACTTCAATATACAATATCATCCCCGAAAGGGTAATCATGTAGCAGATGCCCTTAGTCGAAAGCCGAGAGCACTGTTAGCCAATTGTATGACTCAAGAATGAAAGTTGCTGGAGCAATTCTCTGAACTCAATATAAGCGTGGACACAGACTTTCAATGTGTCACATTGTCCCATATAAGCATTCAGCCAGACCTATTAACTGAAATACAAGCACTTCAGGATAATGACCCAATATTAGTGGAAATCAAGGGCAAACTAGAAGGACAATCTGATTTCCAAATAACTTGTGAAGGAAGATTAATGTTCAGGAATAGAACTTGCATACCGGATTGTCCCGAGTTAAAGAATAAGATATTAGATGAAGCTCATAGATCAAGGTACATGATTCATCCTGGATCTACCAAAATGTACCAAGGTGTGAAGAGGAATTTTTGGTGGCCCAACATGAAAAGGGAAATAGCGGACTACGTGTCGCGCTGTCTCACATGCCAACAGGTCAAGGCGGAACACCAAAAGCCTGCTGGAAAATTACATCCTCTAGATATTCCCAAATGGAAGTGGGAAAATATTAGCATGGATTTCATCATGGGTTTATCTAAATCAAAAGGAGGACATGATGGAATATGGGTTATTATTGACCGATTGACTAAATCGGCGCATTTCTTGCCAATAAAGAGCCGATGGTCAGTTGATGTTTTGGCTGCATTATACATCAAGGAAATAGTCAGATTACATGGTATTCCTGTTTCAATCGTGTCTGACAGAGATCCCCGTTTTACTTCTCATTTTTGGAAGGGACTACAACATTCGTTGGGAACAAGGCTTAACTTTAGTATAGCTTTTCATCCTCAAACGGATGGTCAGACCGAGAGAACTAATCAGGTGGTTGAAGATATACTCAGAGCTTGCATCATTGATTTCGATGGAAGCTGGCATGATCACTTGCCGTTGGTGGAATTTGCATACAATAATAGCTACCAGGCAAGTATACAAATGGCACCTTTCGAAGCTTTATACGGAAGGAGTTGTCGATCACCCTTATGCTGGGACGAAGTTGGAGAGAAACAACTGCTAGGTCCAGACATGGTAAGGGTTACCACTGAAAGAATACAATTGATTAGAGAAAGACTGCAAGTTGCTCAGTCTAGGCAAAAGGCTTATGCTGACACGAGAAGGAGAGATCTTGAGTTCCAAATCGGAGATCATGTATTTCTCAAGATATCGCCGGGACGTGGCATACGGAGATTTGGTGTTAAGGGCAAGCTTACACCAAGATTCATTGGACCTTTTAAGATATTGGAAAGAGTTGGCGAGTTGGCTTACCGCATCGCATTGCCTCCTCAATTGTCCGATGTTCATAATGTGTTCCACATATCTATGTTGAAGAAGTATGTGCACGATCCATCGCATATTATTGATCATGGAGACTTAGTAATCCAAGAGGATCTCACATATGAGCAGAAGCCCATGAAGATATTAGATCGTGAAGTACGTACCTTGAGGAATAAGGTTATTCCCATGCTAAATGTACAATGGAGTAAGAGTTCCGATCATGAAGCCACATGGGAGACCGAGGAATCCATGAGGAAACGATTCCCAGAATTATTTTAAGGTAATAGGCTCTACACTCTCCACATGTATATACTATTGAATTTTGGGACCAAATTCTTTTAAGTGGGGGAGGGTGTAGCAACCCTGATAAAAAACTAAGATTTTTAAATGAATCAAATTAAAATAAAAGATAAATAATTAGATGATGAAAGCCTAAACGCATAAAAATAAGACAGAATGGAAATAACGCCTTTGGTCAAGGCGCTACTTCAGTAAGAAATGCCTCTAGATAAGGCGCTAATTAAAAAGGGACGCCCAAATAACAAGGCGTCAATTATCAAACGGCCAAAATGGGCAAGTAAACATAACGCCCTTTCCATGGACGCGTTTTATACAAGAAACGACGCTTGACAAGGCGTCAATTTAAATTAACGCTCTCGCTTAAGACGTTAATTCAGTTCGAGTTTCGTTCGACCCGGGAGTCTATCCAGGGCAAAACGTCGAATGTGGAATATGGTAAGGACTCTATCATGGAAGTATTACTTCCAATACAACTCTAACCCTATTAGGATCCCCAAAATCCTATAAATGTCCTCCTAAATCAACTCTTGATCGCTATTTGGTGATCTGCTGCTGCTGTCATCAACGTGAAGAACAGGTAATGTTCTTCCTCTTTATTTTTGGTTGTGTGTGTTGAAAGAATGTTGATGTTCTTTTCCTTCCTCATCTTCCTATACAGGTTGTCTGTGTTGAGAAGACGATCACCCCTTTTGACTGAAGATCGGGTATTCTTCGTACATCTCCTGCAAGTTATCTCTGTTCGAGAACAGAGCATCGTTTCCTTCTCCAAACCTTCATCCGTTCATCAGTTAAATTTTCATAAGGTAGGTTTTCTCAAGAACGTAGCCCAAACTAACTCCAGTTGCTAGTAATACCTTCTGTCATACATGCATATAGTTTTATTATGGTTTTAGATGTTTTGTATGTAATTTTAAAAAGAAACGCCCTTGACTAGGGCGCAATATAAAGAAGCGACCCACACTAGGGCGCTAATTCTTGTTTTGACGCCCTACCCAGGAGTCGTCAATTTCATATAAATTGATAATTACCCATGTTTAAAATTCTATATCTATGAAACCATGAACCTAATCTAATGCATGTTCATCCTGATTGAATCCTGCTATTTTTCTGGTCCTGACCATGTACCTATTTTTCCTGAAATTTATTATCCAAAATTTGGAAAATTATTGAATTAACGACCTGAACAAGGTCGTCTCTTATTGAACTGACGCCCCAGACCAGGGCGCTAATTGACAAGTAACGCCCCTGTCCAGGGCACGTTTTTGTTAAAATTCCAGAATATTAATTTTCTGCAGAATAGAAATATTGAAGGGACGACTAATGTATAAGTCGTCAAATTGTGAATAAACGCCCCTGAGTAAGGCGTTAATTGGATAATTAATGACTTAGCTTAAGTCGCTATTTTATGTATTACTGTTTTACACTGATTACTGTCACCGAAGGGTTTTATATATATATATATATATATATATATATATATATATATATCGGCACTATATTCCAGTCCGTGAATATAGTCCCATGTTTCATGATGTTTTTATCGCACTACCCTCAATTCTCATTGACATACAAGCTCTCCATTGGACATTCCGTTCCTTTGGACTAGCAAGTTAGTCATAGAGACCTCCGTAAGACTCCTCGAGCCTTGGATTCCCTCAAGGCCGACTGAGCTGGTTGTACCATAAAAACCCATTACATTATTTGATTACCATGTCACTCTAAAGAAACATGGTATACCGGCCCTCATGTTATGCAAAGTGTGTATCATGAGAATTCTCTTAATGGGATGAGGTTATCATGCCATTTGATGCTGTTCTTGTAAACCCCAATTCTATATCAACATTGTCATGATGTTCTTGTAAACCCCAACTCTATATCAACATTGTTATGATGTTCTTATAAACCCCAATTCTATATTCAACATGATGTTCTTGTGGACCTCAATTCTATATTAAGAATGAGGACGTCTTGCCATTGATGTGCTGTTCATGTGGACCTCAATTCTATATAAAGAGTGTCCATACTTGTTTGTCATGGTACCCAAGTTAGGGAACCAATTCCACCTAGTTTTATCGATAATCGTGATTGTACCGTTATTATCGTCATTCTATGTCAAGTGTCATATTTTTGGACTCTATTCTATCCAAGTTATCCTACGTATCTACAAGCTTTATTCTTGAAATTCCATATTGGCTATACACAAAAGTGGATGTTAAAATACATGATTAATGCCTGCGCATATAGGGCCCGATCTGGTCCTAGGAGGAGCACCCGAAAGTACTTGTGCCCATGGGAGTTGATTGATCACGATATTGACATTATACCGAAGTGCATGACTAGTTTGATTGAACATTCCACCAATCTTGTACTTGTACTTGACTTGATATTAGATGACTTGCGTGGCCCGAGAAAGGGTAATTGTATACTTGCTTGACTTGAAACAAAATAGCCAAATTCCAACATGGCATGATAAATACACTTGCTTGAATATCTTGATATCTTTTTGATATAAGTTCTTGAAAGCTCATGACTAGTTCTTCTTGGTATCGTTTTGTTATACACTCTCTCTATCTTGTCGTTTTATGCGAGCATGCATAGCTATAGTGTATTCATGAAAGATGTAATCACTTAAACCCCTTGCTAGATCTTGAGATATAATTTCCTACTGAGCGTTCGCTCACTTAGTGTTTCCCTACTTTTCAAGTAAGTCCGACGATGAGGGAACTCAAACGGATGGGGAAAATCAAGAGTGAAAGGGATAGAGCTTCTTCCGTGTTATCTAGTCTTTTTCATATTTTCTTGAGTCAACCTTGTATTTTTCCTTTATTTTAGTTAGTACTTCAAGGTTTGTAATAGACATATTCTTATGAAGGAATAAAGGACTGGGTTATCTTTACTTTTGCGCATCTCTGATTTTGGTGTCGAATACACTAATACTCTGATTGACATGATTGATATAAACTCGTCGCGCATCTCCAGGTACCTTCCGCGCTTGGGGCGTGACAAACTGTCATAAGAACTTCTTAGTCTTTATTGGACTTGTTGATAGGAGCTTTGCAGGTCAGCCAGTGTGTCAGCTCGAGTGTTTTAGACTAGATTATCACGGATCCTTTGATAGCGGGGAGGTTGCTGCATGACCGCTTCGAGTCGGTGTTGCCCCGGGGGACAAATGGCGGCGGCTGTGTACAGAATTATCGGCTACCCTTTGTGTTACTATCTTCTTCGGGGATACTCAGAATGTTGTATCTTGGCAAGGGTAGGCTCCCAGGACTTGCGCCGTGTGCTGCTCTCTTGACCTGCCTACCTCTGTAGTTGTGGTTGCGGGGTCTCTTCATCTCCAAAAATGGTGTCAGTGGCTTTAAGCTCCTCTAGCCGTACACCATGCACTACTTATAGGGATTTCTTTTGAAGAAGAGACTGTAGGGCTTGCCCCCGTTCCATGGTGCTAAATTGTATGGGGTAACTTCCCAGAGAAGGAGAAATCCCATTCTTCCATTGAATGAGATGCAACAAATGGGTCTAAGCGAGGAGCTTGGAATCTTTAGTAGCCCACCATGTCGAGCAATTAGCATTTGCAACGGGTTGTACAGATCCCGGCGGGACTTTGGTGTGCCCCGAATAATTCTATTCTTCTCTTCTTTTTCTTCTTTTGTACCCCCGGTCCGGGGTGGATAGTTGGAGATTTTGCTCTCCCTTTTTATGCCCCCAAGCTGGGTGGATAGCTGGAGAAGAGTTGCCCAGAGCACCTCTTTACATTAGGTAGCTTGTTATGAATAGTAGTGTAGACAGACAATAGTTGGGAGATCCGGCCATTGGACTCCACCATTTTCTCTGTTGTTGGCAGCCCCCCCCCCCAAAGCGGGGAATAGAGTCTTGTTGTGCCCAGCGGCACTTCAAAGCTTGATTGCGACCAAAGCTCTTTTTATTCCTGCCCCCTTGTCAAGTTTGTGTCGGAATAGAATTTTATTGAAAGGAGCATGCTGTTGAGTGTCTCCCGGGTGAACTGGCCCCGTTTGACAGTTGTTTATTCAGTTTTCCCTCTCTCACGCGGAGTGACCTGTGAGGGGTTGGTGGAGGGTGAGAGTACATCCCCCTATGATATGGTCGAGCATCCCTCATCATGTGCTGGAATATGTAGAGCAGCGGTTGCATCGCGCTGGGTCTTTTCATTAGGAAAGATATTCTTCCCTGCCTCTTTATCATTTTGTGGTCAGCCCTGACATTGGTGAAGCCGACAACGTATTGATAAGTTTCCTCTTTTTCCTTTAGAAGTTGCCCCTGGGGTGGATCACCATTTGCATTTTGTTCGGCTTCTTGCCACAGTGGAGGGAGCTAGAGATGCACTTTAGAGGGTGTGTTATCCCAGTTGATATAGAGGGGCAGCTGCCATCTTAAAGGCGGGCAATTGGCGAGGGCGAGGCAGATCCACCCTATATTCACCGACCTACAATTCACCATTTTAGATCAAGTCTTCCGCGATGTCTTTAAATATAAAGCAGTCCTTGATAAGATGCTTCATCTTTTGGTGATAGGGGTACAATTGAGGGTCATCTTTTCTTCTGCTGTCATTTGGTCTGTTAAGCTCTAGGCTGATGATCTTATTGTATTCGAGGGCCCACTCGAATAGAATTCGCGTCTTGTCATGTGGAAAGGAGTATGGTCTTTTCATTCTTGCCCTTAATGAGGGTGGCTTTTGCTCAGTAGTTTTGGTGGAAGAAGGGCCAGCTGCCTCTTTTGATTTCTTCAGTTGACTCTCGAAGGCTTCAAAGTCAGTAGTGTTTATTTCTTATTGTGCCGGTCGCTCTTTGACTGGCTTATTCCTCTGAATTGGGGTAGCAGAAGTTGGGCAATACTTCGCCAAAAAGGCTTCAATGTCAATTGTGATGTCATTTAATTGGTCGAAGGACTTGACTTCGAGGCCAATTACGCTCAGCAAGATCTCTTTCCTCAGATTATGCTTGCATAGCTAGACAGCATCCTTGTAGCTCGGTGGATGTTTACACCTTGCATTGAGATTTTTTCCAGCGTCGAATGTAGTCTGAAGCAGACTCATTATCTTTTTATTTGATCATATGTAATTCCGCCTCAGTGACTTCTTCTTCAGCGGGCTTTATCTCAGTTGCTTGTTTCATTGCTAGCTTATTTGTTACGGCTGCAGCTGTTAGACTCTCGTGCGAGCCAGCTGATTGTAGAGGCGGCATCGCATAAGGTGTAAAAGCTGCCCCCTGACGCACCTGGAGAGATGAAGGGTACGTGGAGGCCGCATGGTGTAGCTGCAGAGGGAGGGTGCTCCCTTCATGGTCTTGTGTTAACTGGGGCATAGCCAGCTGCAGTGACGTTCCAAGTAGTTTAGCCCTACCTTGTGGAGCCTTGGATGAGGGTGCAACCTGCCCAGGTGCAGCTAGGTGTAGAGCCATCTCACTCAATCTTTTCCTCAGCATCTCAACTTCATGTGTTTTCTGATACAGCTCTGCCATCAAGGCAGGGTTAGCTTGGTAGAAGCCAGGAGTGTTGTTTCCCATGCTGATCTCAGGTGGGGCTAGCGGCATCTTGTTGTTGGCTCGGGACACATTCAGTCCCGCATAGGTTGATGTTCTTTTCCCCATGCCCTCATGCGGAGGAGGGGTATAACAGCATACTTCTTCAGCAGGCGGTGGAGGGTGCCCCCACTCTTCTTGGGATTAATGGAAAGAGGTAAATGTTGCAGCTTGACCTGTCCTCACCGGTGTGTAGCATATCTCTTCTTCTTCTTCTTAAACAGCTCGGCTCGCACTGGGCAAGGCCGATAGGGTGTTGCAGGAGAGTACGATGTTCTTCTTTTTATTCTTTAGCTTATTCCTCTCTTTTCCTTCTGCGGCTGACACTTGATGTGCCATGCAAGCTTCTGCTACCTCTTCAGATGATTGTTGGTATAGAGATACCATATTGACTGCTCTTTCCATAGCAGGCAGTTCATGCGGGGGAGGAGGATCAACCTTGTAGTCGCCCATTTGTAGCTCTCCTCTCCTGATTAGCTATTCAATAGCGTCTTTAAAGACGTAGCAATCTTCAATAGGGTGCCCAACCATCTGATGATATAGGTAGAAGCGAGGATGGTCTTTCTTTCTAACATCTTCCAGTCTCTTCGGCTCTGGTAAGGTAACCTTGTTGTATGTGACAGCCCATTCGAAGAGGACCCGAGTCCTGTCCTTGGGGAAAGAGTAAAGCTTTCTCATTTTGCCCCGCAAGGACGGGACTTCTTGCTGCTCAGCTGGCTTAGTGGGAGGAGGGTTGGCCACTCCTTTCCCTTTTTCTTTCTGTTGGTCGAACGCTTTGAAGTAAATTATGTGAACTTCCTTAGGCGCTGGCCACTTTCCCGCACACTTGCTCTTTTGACTTGCAGTAGTTGGAGCAGAGGGGGAGTTGGAGATGAAGGCTTCAATCTCTGTGACCAAATTATTCAATCGATCAAAAGACCGGATTTCAATTTCGATCATCTTCCCGAGGATCTCCCGCCTCAGGTTTTGCTTGCAGATTTACACTGCATCTTCTGGATGTGGCGGCCGCCTGCATCTCATACTAAGATTCTGCCATCTTTTAATGTATTCCAGGGCTGTTTCATCATGTTTCTGCCTGGAGGCATATAGCTCGGCCACTGTGACCTCTCTTTCAACAACATGGAACCGTTCTCGGAACTTCCGTTGCATAGCTGCCTAGTCACTAATAGAGTCGGCCGGCAGATACCACTCAAAAGCCAGGCGTTTTAGTGAGGATCCAAAGAATTTTAGCAAGTAGGCTTCATCTGCTTCTAGATCGCCCATTACTGTAATATAGTAAGCAATATGCTCCTCAGGAGAGCTCTACCCATTGAACTTTTTGAACTTAAGCGGTTTGTTGATGCCCGGTGGGAGCCTCTTTGTAGCATACTGCTACGGATATGGCACCTTGTATACATCAAAAGTGTTGAAATCATCATCTGTCCTCTTGGCTAGCTTCATTTCAATTAGTTGTTCCACCATTGATTTATTCACCATGGCTGGGTCCACTGATCCCGGATAGAGATGCGTAAGCTGCTCCGGTCAGAGCCGCAGCTTGAGGTGTCGACAGTATCAATGGTCACAACTGCTATATTTGTGGGAATGCTGGCTGCGCCAATGGTGGCTGCAGGAAGTGCGGCTGTAGAGAGGCCTTGTCATCGCCTGTTGCTTGAGAAGTAGTTGAAGGTGCAGCATCGACCGAGTCAGGAGTTCTCCGGGATGATTCGGCATGCACGTCCCGCTGCTAAGGGACAGGAGCTTGTTCAGTATTTTTATTCAGCTACTTTTTCAAAGCTTCAATCTCTTGTCAGTAGTTCTGTAGCATCATTAAGACAGTTGGATCTACTGCTGCCATAGCGGGAGTACTCTCAAATGCTTCGCTCGAGACACCTTCGGATGAAGTTGGTAGAGGAACCTCTTCTTCTTCAGAAGTCACTACGTTGACAGTCAGAGTGATGATAGCTTGCTTTTCTTTGAGTGCTCTGAGCATTTCGTTTGCAACATGGCTTCTTCTTGTTACTGGCCTAGGCCTTTCGGCTAGCTTGGCCAATTCTTCTAGCTCTTTGGGTAGGACCTCATATCTGTTGGTCACCCCTACCATGTTGCAAGTGAAGACTTGCATTCTTCTCCTTCGCCTCCAGACTCCCCTCTTGGCTTGACCGGGGAAGGTCAACCTTTCAAATATTGATATCCTTTTATTCTCTTCCCGTTGTGGGGAAGCTTCAGAGTACTCGGCTTCCAAGCCATCTTCATGTTCTTGACGTGCATGAGTGACGCCTTCCTTCCTATTTCTTTTCCCTCTTCTTTTTCTTCGACATCGACAGCGCGGAGCAGTTGCTGTCGACCTAGGGAAGAACTTCTCAAGCCATGGAAGTAATTCCTGACCACTTTGGTCATTTCTTCTTGACTGTGCCCTAGAGAGAGGGCAAGGGGTAGCAGTTGGTCTTGAGTCAATGGCCTGGAGGAGAGCCGCGACAATCGAGCAGCTCTGTTCGATCCTGTCAAATGTTGGAAAACATTGGCCTACCTGGTGTAGATATTTATTTCCTTACCGGCTTAAAAGTCCTTCCTATCCCTTCTACTAAATCAATGTGAGAAATAAATGAAAGGTAGAAGGGGACAAAAGTATGTGAACCTATGTGATCGCCACCAAGATGCCAGACGCGATGAACACGCCGTACCTTGGAAAAGAAAGGGAGACACTCGCCTTTAACCAGCACCGTAGGGATGCGCGGCCTGTGAAGAACCGCCTTAAGGATGCGCGACCGCTCGACAGACCGCTCATCAGTGCTGAGGTGGAACGCGGGATGAAGTGCGATTGAGGATGAACGGTTCAGGACCGACCGCGGGAATAAAACGAACGGTGAAATACCAGCCGTACTTCCCTTAGGACGGACAGGATGGACCCACCCAACGCCACCACGCCTTAAGATGTGAAAGCTCAATGGGTCTCGTGCTAGTGCGTCGCTGACCTGCAAAGAAATGTAGAAAACATAAGAGAAAACCCAATATTAGAACTATGAAGCATAGTAAATGCTAGAACGGATAGGAATGAACATAGCCAAAAGGAATGGGGGATACCTGGGAGGTTTTAAACCCCTAGGGGTGTCAAAACCATAGGAGGGTGTGTGTGAATGACGTATTAGAGTAAGAAAACCTGGGGAAAACGTGGAAGAAACGATGCATGCAAACAAACAAGAATAATGGGATTAAATGAAACAATGACTCAAAACAGAATACTCCCTGAACTGAAGGCATGTGTGGACGTAGAAGGCCTCCCTCCCAGGTGGTAGGTCGCTCAACGATTCGGCAGGGCTTCGTCGTCGACCAAAAAATCTCCCCCCCTTCAAAGGTAGCTTTTAGGGTCTATTTATAGAGCACCCAAATGCTAACCCCGAAATTAGGGTTTTAAGGCATTTTTAGGTCGAGATTATTAAATAAAAGATGAAGATAATTCAATTATCTTTCATCTGGAAGAAACAGCACTGAAAATGGTTAAGGATTCGCGGAGAAATCATCGGAGAAAGTTGGGAGAAAAGCAACGAATGGATAGAAGAAAGTCTTAACCACTTCCTGGTTTCGAGAGGATGAACGGTCTAACGATAGACCGTACAACTAGATGAGCGGTCATAAAGGGGCCGTTCCTACCTGTCAGTGGAAACTCAAATAAATCATGAGATAATTAATTTATCCACTGAACTGACTGATAAGTTCACCGTTGGACTCTCTCATGGTTGAACGGCTCTTCGCAAACCGCCCAATCTTGTCGGTGATAAATCACAAATAAGAAGATAAATAGGTAATTAACTGAACAGTTAACCGACATTAGGACTCTTGAAAGATAGACGGCTTAGTATAGACTACACAATGGTCTTATGCGGCTAACACTAGGCCGTATATATGCTTGTCGGTGATAATTCAGAAAATTAACTAAAACACCCATTAAATGTTTGGACGACCAAGTGTCAACCGCACATGGGTTGAACGGCTGGAAGATGACCCGTACATGTATATGGGTGCTCGAAATTTATAGAAAATCTCAATCAACCAAAATCAAGGCCCATTAAGTCCTGAATCAACTCGGACCTAGCCAGGGAGTGAGGTTGCTCACAAAATTGGCCCAAAACGTTCTAGCAAATAGCCCAACGAGTAACGGCCAACTCGAGGTATCAATAAATGGGAGTAAGAGAAATGACTCAACTTATCGGTAAATAATGGGTGTCAACAGATGTCCCTCCTTAACATCCGCTTTGTAAGGGAACGAGCGGAGGTGAAGCGAAACTGACATGGAGGTGAAGCGAAAACGAAGCGGAGTGGACTGAAAAGCGGGCGTTAAGGCAAAACGACACCCGTTTTCACCAACAAGCGATAAGAATCTTTCGGAAAACTCTGAATCAACCACAAGGAATAGTTAGACCAAAAGCGACACCAGTCTGGAGGAACTAAAAATAAAAAGAAACACACGATCAACCTCATGGGGGACACAATCCCTCGGCCCAATGAGGAGACCGGAATAAGCAAAAGTGAGGAAACGGACTAAAACTCCAAACAGGGATCCCTTAATCAACCAAGCCAAGCGAATCAACCAGAGAAGACCTTCCAACTCAGAGTGGAATTGTTCCTTTTACTCAAGCATCAAACGCACAGCTATCCATCACTGGCGGGACATTAGCAGGCAAGCCATGGGCGGTGAATGCTTAAAAGATGCGTATGATGCATGCTGGGCTAAAATAAAAGAAATCATCAAAACAAATGCAAAGAAAGGTTAAAATATAAAATACTCGAGAATAGTATTGCTAAGTTGGGTGAATCAGAGACAAGACACTATCCACAACCACAGCGTGCAGGATAGAACCATCCTCCCCAAGCTTTCCCAACCTAACGGCCTGTCCGGAGATTAAACACGTGAACCTGGATCATCATCGTTTTTGTTAAAGGAGAACATCAGATCCTAGAACACATGAATGACCAGTCGGTTCTCGAGATAATATAACAATATAGATACTATATAGTAATGCAACAATGAGTAGGGATAGAGAGCCATACCTGACTTACCTGCGCAGGCGAAACTGCATTTTTTTTATTTTCATTTTCTAATTTTTATGGATTTTCATCATAAGACAAATATGATAAACAAGCAAGTATAAACATAGCGTAGATAACATAACGATTAACTGAACGACAAACAACACAACATAACATAGCGATCAAATGAAATGGGAGACAATGCAACATAACATAACAAAGGCAAACGAGCACATATGTAATGGCATGAATAAACAACATGCATGCATGAACACGGTGTGACAAGACAACAGCACGGTTGGACAACACACGGTTGGGACAAGAACATGGGACATAAAGGGGTGACTAACAACATGTGCAAGACAACTAACAACACTCGGTGAGGGACAAAATAACATGTGTGGGACAACACGGTGGGACACAAATACGTGACAAGGACGCGGCGGGACAAAAGACATAAATAAATACGCCCTTCAATCAAAACCCAAGATCAGAATGAAGCAGAACCACCAGGTTCATAATCGTGAGGCAAAGCCCTCTCATAAAGATATGATCACTACAAACAAAAGCTGAGAAGGACATGAGTGTTGTGTCCCTGAGGTCATTTGAGTCATTTTGTGGTCACATGGGTCATTCGACATCATTCTATAGTCATATGAGTTTTGTGTATTCTTGGCTTTGATAATGGCTTAACACTATTAGTCATTGTTATTTTCCACGCTCTTATGACTGACATATGTGATATTTTGTTCATGACAGAAATGCTAACACTATTAGTCATTGTTATTTTCCACGCTCTTATGACTGACATGCACATGAAAGCTCAATGTTGCGCCCTCGCACGCGGATCGACCTGCTCGGTCAGGTCACGGGGAGTGGTGCGACCAACGGACCGAACCGGGGTGACCCGGGCTCTGTAAAAATTTGCTTGAAGACTCAGTAATAAAACTTCAAGACAATCAAGGTCGATGCCACAGACATGAACGGGCGGCTAACGGACTCAAGCGACGGAGCTGGTGCGACCAACGGACCGAACCGGGGTGACCCAGGCTCTGCCCAGCTGGCGGTCGACCGCCAGCACAGGGGCGGTCGACCGCCCCAGCCAGGGACCGCCCAGCTGCAGGTCTGGCAGCTGGCGGTCGACCGCCAGCCAGTGGCGGTCGACCGGTTTTCCCAGGGATCGCCCGGTTGTATGTGTTTCAGTGGCGGTCGACCGCCAGGAGCCTTAGGTCGACCGCCAGCCCCGATGCAGCCTTGTTTGACCTCGAAATCCACCTCGTGGCTAGCCCCTTTCCATGGATTTATTTAATCAAATCTTACCTAATCTTCCATGATTTGTGGATCTGGTCTAGGGGGCATCTATGGACCATTCAAGGGTTATAAAACCAACACTTGAGGGGATGGAAAACCTAATGCTTCAAGGAGCTTCTTGTGAGATCTAGGGTGGCTGCAAGAGAGCTTGGAGACGAGCTACTGTTCACGTGAACAGTAGTTCGTGAAGGTGTTCTTCATCCAATCAAAGGGGAATCAAGCTCAAATCAAAGCCAGCAATCTTCAAGGAAGATTACATCAAAGCAAGGCTATCAAAGTGATCCAAGGAAGCCGGTTTGATTCAAGTTCTTCAAGGGAAATCATCTTCATCCATTCAAGTTCTTTCAAGTTCATTCAAGGTGATATTTCAAGCATTCAAACTCCTAGAAGCTCAAGAAGCAATCAAGGTTCAAGGTAGCTTCATCATCTCCTTCATTCATTCAAAGAAGTTCAAAGAGAAGATCAAGAGAGAAGAATTGAAGGAAGAGGTACTGTTCACGTGAACAGCACTCCGTGAAAAACATTCATCCAATCAAGGGTGAATCAAGAAGATTGAGTTGAAGCCAAGAGGAGCCTTGTTGCTGATCAACAAAATTCCATACAAGGGCCAATTCATTTTCACTCATAACTCAATCTCTTGTTTTAGTTCCTTCACATTTGTTTCATTTTCATTATTGTTAAACATTGAAAGTGTGATTCATCCCTACCGGTGGTTAGTAGGAAGGCAATTGGAGGGTGTTCCAATTTGCGGTTGACGTCCCTACCAGGTGGTGAGTAGGAAGGCAATCGGTGGTTTCCGATTTGCAGTTCTGTGCGCTGCACAAGTGAAGCCTCACCGGGTTTTGGTGAGGGGTGGACGTAGGGCTGAGGATTCAGTCCGAACCACCTTAAAAATCCTATCTAACGTGGTTTGCTTGTGTGATTGAATCGTTCTAGGTGCATGCTTAGGATCGAATTATTATATATCTTGCTTATCTTGCTAAGTGAATCATAGCATACCTGGAAGCTAGTTTCTATTCCGCTGCAATTCTTTTTATCTAGCTTCATAGAGGGCTACATTACGAAAAGAGGGGTAGATCTATTCACCCCTCCCCTCTAGATCCGCTGTCCACTACACAACAATGAGCTTCAGAACAGATCGAGAGAGTGGGTCGAAAAGGAAAGAACAGATCAAAGATGTGGACAGGAGGCAGAGCACAAAGATATAGTAAGGAATGCCTGAGTACTTACAACCTGCACACTTAGCAAACGAATTACGTATCTGTCCTTAAAATAAATACAAATACTTGAAAAAGACACATTTTTTTAGATTTTTTTTTAAATTTTTTTTTATTATTTTTAGATTTTTAATAGTATTTCATTTTTCTAGATTTTTTGAAGTGTTAAATTTTTTAGGTTTTTGAAATATTTGATTTTTTTTGAAATTTTGAAGTATTTAATTTTTTTTTGAAATTTTGACAATATTTAATTTTTTTTAGATTTTTTTGAAGTATTTGATTTTTTTAGACTTTTGGTAATATTTGATTTTTTTTTTAGATTTTGACATAGCAATTCGCAGCACCTAAAGACGGGCTCAAACTACTGGCCAGGGATCGTCGTTCCTACCCGTTTCATTAAAAGCTTCCCTTAAGCAGGGCGTGCATGTGAGGGTGGCTTACCACAAACAACCGCTTCTAAAGAACGGTACCCCTACTAAGGCCATACCCGGGATACAACCTAGCCTAAGAGAGAGAAGCTGAATAAAAAGTAGAGACAAGCTTCGTGCATGATGGGAGATATCAAGGCTCGAACTCCTTCCAGGGCACTACCCCTCAAAGATACAGTTTGTTGCGCCGGGGCTTTGTGTCTTTGATTTTTAGACCCATATTTATCATGTACGCATGCGTCTGGGCTCATGCCGTGGGGAACTGTACGGCCACTCTTGCCATGCCTTTCAATCATAATTTTGCATTGATTCATTTTCTCATTTTGGTAGCCCTTATTGGCCAGATATAGCATGAAAGCTCACTTTTGAGGGTCAAGACTGCCCCTATTTGAGACCTCTCTCATATTAAGGAGCACCTAGGTTAGTCATCTTATCCATCAATCTCTTGCCCCTGCACTTGGCCGAGCAGAGAAGAGAAAAGGCCTTCGTGCATACCCAAAGTATGGCCAAAGCAGCAACGGTGTGCCTTAGAGAGATAGGCTATGGCTCGCCGTGAAGTGTGTGAAAAATCCATACTCAAAGGTCACCCTCAACAGTCAGGAAAAGAAACTAGACTCCTAACACGGAGTTATCACCAGCCTAAGGGATGCTGTAGAAGCGAACTCATTTTTTTATTTTTTTGGACTAAGCTAACTAAGCAAATTTCTAAAAGCCACTTAACCATGTTGAGGAAATAGCATTATAAGCACGTGCATGAATAAATAGAAATATTAGCAATGACAGCATATTTCTTGCACAAAATAATGATACCTTGTATATCCACAGTGTGGTAACAACATCCTGACGCGATCTTGATCATCGAGCTTCGTACAACATGAGCTTTGTATTCCTTGCTTGACAGGACGAAAAGGAGAGGATAGCAAGGCTTGAAAATTCCTCTACACGGAGGAGCGGCGGACACCAAACTAGACGAAATAAGGATAAAAAGGAAGAGGGACGAGGGCTAGAACTCCCTCGTTAAGGCACAGAGACCCTGATAACAAGGAACCAGATACAAAATAAGCAAACATTAGGTGGGATCAAGGCGGACTAAAGCCTCGAAAATAGCAAGAAAATGGTAATGACCCCGAAAGGGTGAGGAGGAAAGAACGGAGAGATGAGAATAAGAATCATCTGACACGGTCAGAGAAGAAGAATGAAATTCATCCGCCAGGGGTGGGGAAGAAGCAACATGATTGCCCGACAAAGTCAGGGAAAAGAAATGGAAACCCTCCGACCAAGTTGGAGAGGGAAAACGATGGCCGCCCGACAAAGTCGGGGAAGGATCAGAAAAACTACCCGACAAGGTCGGGGAACGAACACAAGGAACCCCCAACAAAGCCGGGGGAAAATGATGAGAAGTGACATACGGATATACCCGGGGAAAAAAACTAGAGGATGCCCCTGGATCAGAGGAAGAGGAGGTCACAGGCCGGGACCTAGAATGGTGAGGATAGGAGAAGATGGTAGAATACGGTCAAGTGGTGGAAAGTACCTCACCCAAGGTTAAGAACTGAGCAAAAGAAATGATGAATGGACAGAAGAAGGAGGTGGAGTGAGCCCCCGAATACACAATTGTCGGTCCTTATACTTACGTTGCCGCCTCTTCTTGGCAGAAATTTGCTTTCAATAACTCCGCCTGGCACGGACTCGGGCCTTCGAGGCTCTTGATCTAGCATGTCTTCTCAAGTAACGGGTTCACCTGGCAGATGGCCTGGCCCGACTATGAACCTGCTGCTTTATCGGGGCGGCTGCCCCTAGACATGCGGTGCTAACCGTAGATGGACATTCTTGAATAAACAACTCCTCAACTGGACGAAGACCGAAAAAACATGGAGTTTTGTTGCTCGGCACCAATAGCTTGAGATTAGGCATCTCCACTCGGTAATCAGGCATGAAGTATAACTCCCTTGCTAGAAGTGTAGGACGGAACTGAGGGAGGGTGATGCACGGCGTTGATGTGGCCGACTCACCAATAAACCGAGGGAGATGAGACAGAAAATGCAGAATGCCCCTAGCCAATCTTGAAGATACGGCCAATTGCCCCTTAAATGTTGAATTCATTAAACTTTTGGCGGCCGTGTGGGTTAGCACCATCTGGGTCGAGAACCCCTCTTGGCCAGTGAACTGAACAACGATCGAGCGAGGAGAAACAACAGCATCAATAGTGAATTTTTCGGCGAGCAAAGAGATTGCCACCGACCTCGCTCAAGAATAAACTGGCACTAGCACTGATGAACTCTTCTTGGCAATCGTCGTGGGAAGCGCAGGCCGATCATCCCCAAAACAACCAGGGACCAGAACTCAGATTGGCATGCGGCAAATGAAAACCTGAGGTTTGTAATGCACAATCGACGCCTGGCTCGGCTTTTCATCTCCCTGGGGACCAAACCCGAGGGGCACCAAAGGGAATGAACACTCGCTCTGTGGGGTGGAAATAGGTGGAGAAAGGGGTGAAGAAGGCTTGGTAGGTGTGGGAGAAGGTTTAGAAGGCGTAAGTGAGGGTAGAGTCAATGTGAGTGGTGTAGGGATAGCGATGATGATGGGCTCTAGTGGAGGCAAAGATAGAGGTGGGGGTGTGGGAAGAGAGGAAGGCAAAGGTAGAGGCATGGGTGTAGGGGTAGCTTGCTCAGGCTCGGACGATGACAGTGAAGGGAGCGGCATCAGTAGCGGGAATGGTTGTGACGGCGACGGAAATGGGATCATCATGATAGGAGGTGATGGCAATGGGGATAATGGAGATGGCGATAGGGGTGAGGGTGAAAGTGGTGGTGGAGTGGATGAAGTGGCAAGTGGCGGCGCTCTTCGACGTATCGACACGATACATCGAGCGGCCTTGGGAGCAAGAGTGGTGGTGGAAGTGGAGCGTGAAAGAGGGGTATTTGCCTGAGCAGAGGCTTGGATAGGTGAAGGAGATGGGATAGGAGAAGAGATAGACAATGGAGCGGGTGTTTCATCAACTGAAGAATCACAGGGGTGCCCCTGGTCTTGAAACGAAGACAGGCTGCCTCGGCGGCGCTTGCTGCTGCTGCTGCTGTTTGTGAAGATCCAAAATAACCTGATGCATGACAGTCCAATCAATCATCCTCTTGTCTTCCAAGATGTAAACAAGTTCCTGGAACTCGGGGCAACCTTCAATCAAATGCCCCTGTTGACGATGAAACTCACAGAACTGGAATAAATTTCCGACCACGGGTTGGCGAGGCATGACCAGAGGGAGTTGCAACGCATGGGTGGCCATCAAAGCCCTGAAAATATCTGTGGAAGATTCTGGCAATGAAAGCTGGAGAACCTGCTTTGGAGAAGGTGGATGCCGAGGGGTATGAGAAGGTAGTGGGGATGGTAGTAGAGGTTGCATAGGCAAGGGGAATTGCGTAGGTGAAGGCGGAGGGCTAGAATGATGTGGATGTGTGGATGGAGTGGGAATATAATGGACGGCATCCACCCACTCGGGGTGTGACGTTTCCTTGACCGGAAGTGGAGAGGTGTGGGGAAATAAAACAGCAGAGGGCTGACTTGTGAGGGAAGATGTAGTGGAGTGACATGGGGAGGTATATGGGTAAGTGGGAACGGAAGGCTGACTCGTGGAGGGATATGTAGTGGAGTGCTGACTCGTGGGGGATGGTGGAGGGAAAGTGTATGTGGAAGGCGAAGGTGGAGGAGACTCGTGGTCAAGAGAAACTAGGAGTTGTTGGCTAATGAAGCGGGCTCGGCTGTAGAGTTGTTGCCATGAGGTGATATCGTTCAGGGCTAAGATGCATTTGAGCTCGGGCGTTGCATTAGAAATAACCATTTTAATCTGCTCGCCGTCCGAAATATGCCCCGAACTTACGCAACTAGGCGACGCCAGCAGTCGGCAAATGTGGAGAATTCCTCATCGGGCTTCATCTTCTCTTGGGCCAAATCTATCATAGAGTACTTGGGCCCGAACTGGTCTCGAAATTGCTGAATAAATCTTGCTTGGACGGCTTGAAAATTCACCACTTGCTCTCACGGCAATGAAAAGAACCAATCCCAAGCCGGGCCTTCTAACAACAGACCAAACAGATAAGCCATTAAACATTGGTCATGTCGGAATTGGGCCGACTCATAAATGAACTCCTTCAAATGCACGTGGGATCACCGCCTCCACCATAGCGACGATAAGCCGGAATTTGTGAACGTGGTGGAAGTTGAAGACCTTGAAAGACAAATGGGGCATCCAAAGAAGTTTGGGGACTAATTCGTCGCTGCAATTCATCAAGCTGACGTTGGACTTGAGCGATCATCTCCTCGGTGGGAAGAGTCCGAGAAGAATGTGGGCCAGCCTGAGGAAGAGAGTGAAAGTTTAGACCAGGATGATGATGGGCCGAATAAAGGGACCCAGCCTGAGAAGAAGGAAAGCCCATTTTGGGAGTAGAAGGATATATGGGCCTGGAAGGATCATGTATGTGGTGATGAGAATTGATTGGGCCAGCAACAGCACGGGCGGGATAGGAAGGCCCGTTAAAGGGAGTAGGCACGTTGAAAGAAGAAGGCCCGTGAAGAGAATAAAGCCCATTAGATGAATTAGGTGATGGGCCCGCATGGGAAGAGGAATCCACATGGGGGTAAGAGGACAGGGAAGATGAGGAATACTGGACAGAAGAGAAGTGCTCCATGGGAGAAATGGAGACTTTATACAGTGAATTTCAAAGAAATACAAGGATAGAAACGAACCTAGGAGAAATGCAACTAAATGGAGGGACGCAAAGATGAACTAGTCTATGGGCCTAATTAACAAAATGTTATGGAGTCAACACACAATGGAGGGAAGAGATGAGAGAAGAATCAACCAATTAAACACCCAGGTTATGAATGATGCACGGAAATTTTATAAGTTCCTCTTTAGGACCTTAGTGGGTTAATTACTATATGAATTCACTCAACCACAAGGTACCTAACCAGGATAAGAATGGAAAACTGGGTGACTCTAAGGGACTCTCCCTCTTACGGATGCAAAGCCCTAGACCGAGGGAAGGTATGATACAACCTGCCCGGCGTCCGTGTGAGAATCCACGGCTCACGGGGGCTTACGGAGGCCCTCGGTAAGGTCACCTAGTGGGCTCCAAGGAGTATGGAGATGAGAGGAAACTCCACCTCGGTGGAAATGCAACTAAATAAAGAGTATATATGCCCCTTTGCGCACCGGAGTGCATGCAAAGTCTAGCCTAGATCTAGAAGACAATGATCGAGCAAGTATGAGAAAATGAAATGAACACAATCATGCAACAATATAATGACAACATGGGGAGATCAGAACAGCACCAAATATCACGAAAATAATATGGCATGGCAACTAGGATGAGGCTCGGGTGCAGTGTAGCACCACAACGATGGTCTCTGTGAGACCGCACAGGGAGGTTGATGGTTCTGGGTGGACCGTTCACTGGCAGGGAGTGACGACAAATACTGACAGAAAAATAGACTCGTGAAAGGCAAGATCGTACCTAGATGGACGGTCTCACGACAGAGCGTGCGGGCTCTGGAACGGGCCTAGCAGTCGGTGCTATCCTCGTTGAGGCACGCGACTAAGTCCATGCATGTTGAATTCCTAGTGAATCAAGTCGGTGCAACTTTCGCACCATGCACATAAAGTATGTGCACACTTTTTTGCTAAGTCCGTGCATAAGAAGTTATAGGTCTAATCTCAGTGCATGTATTGTATTTTACACAGCGTTTCTGTCTGTGTCTCATGCTAGAGGTCGGTGCAATGTTTGCTTTAGCACCTCGGTGCAAGTGTCTTCCTTGCATGAACAAGTCGGTGCATTGTCGTTGCCTTGTGCAATATTGTCTGTGCATGATTATGTATGCTGCACTCTAAGTCTGTGCAAGTCTCGCATTGACTTACGTATACTAAGTCGGTGCAATTCTTGTTCTGTGCTTAACAAGTCTGTGCTATTCTCCACTCAAGGTCGGTGCAATCCTTGTGGATGCACGCACGTAAAGCCCGTGCATGTCTTGGCTTGTGCACAATCAAAGTCTGTGCATTGCTGTAATATTTGTGCTTAACTTGCTATTCATGACACATGGTCTAAGCATTGTTTGGGATACGGTCTGTGCATCTATCTATGTCATCAGCTTTAAGGTCAGTGCATGTCAGTTAGAGTCTGTGCTTGTCTCGCTATATGATACGTAAATTCTGTGCATGACCTTGGTCTATATAGCCCTCACTAATATCCTCTCTTGCTTGGCAGGGTTGTCACCTGGTCGAGCATGTGTTGAGCGAACCCAAAACCAGTGAGGTCACTCTACGTGGAAGTCAATGTACCAAGTTTAAGGGCTCGTGATCTGAGGCAACGAACTGAAAGGATGATCCTGACACGTGGAACCAAAAAGGGATCATACCTGTGAAAAGAAATGGGCGGAAATCATGTTGGCCACGCGCTATCAGCCGGCTATAAAAGGAGGCTGAAGATAACAAGAGAATGTTGCTGAAGATTGAAAGAGAGAGTGCATTTGCACCCACAGAGTGTAGAAGAATTTCCCTATTCAAGAGAAGAGCCTGAAGTGTTTGAGTGATCATTGTTGGGTTTTAGAGCTTAAAAGACTGCTTCTCTGGAAGCTATATTTTCATTGTTTCGAGTGACTGGTTTCTTATCATCTCTTAGTTTTCGAGTTGTTTCACCCATTTCTTCCTTACTATTTTGTTAGCCTCTAAGTGTGCTTAGAGGAAGGGAGATTGGTTCTCCAGTTGCGAGTGTAGGCATTACACTTGTGTGTTCCCTCTAGTTTAAAGGAAGGGAGGTTGGTCCTCCGGTTCTGATCTTGCTGGGGCAAGTTCAGGTTCAGATCCTGTAGGTCGCAGGATCAGTGTTGAGGGATTTGTTCCCTTGTGGCAAGCTGTGCGATAGCGGATGTCTGCAGACTGAGTCTACTGTGCTTTACAGTGCTTAGTGCAAGGAAGCCTTACTCCAGTAGAATAAGGGGTGGACGTAGATTGCTGACTGCAATCGAACCACCTTAAAAATCTTATTTCCCTTGGTGTGGTTTGATCTTGTTTGCTATACTATTTTCAGCTCGCCAGGTGTTTATTCTCTGCACTATTTTTGTCTTAGTCTCTTCGAGCTTTTGTCTCTCTTGTTGCTTCGTGGCTTATCTCGAGAAAGATCCTTTCTGCATTTTTGAATTATTTTGTCGATCTTCGAATTAGATTGAATTTGGGGGTGACCTATTCATCCCCCCCCCCTTCTAGCTCACCCATCGTGCGTACTATCAATTGGTATCAGAGCAGGTTACCCGTCATGTGGTCTAACGGCCAGGGTAATTCTGGATCTAGCGGTCCTCGAAGCTTCATGGCTGAGGGACAGTCTATAAGTCACCCTCCTTTCTTTGATGGTAATAACTATTTCTACTGGAAAAATAGGATGGAGGTGTTTATGAGAGCCCAGAGCCACAAGCTCTGGAGAGTGATCACCGTAGGGCCCTATGAGCTTCCACCGAATGAAGATGCGTGGACGGAGGATCACGTCAAACTATCAACCATCAACTGGTCCGCCCTGAACATCATACAGTGCACGGTTCACCCTGATGAATACGCCCGGATCTCAGCATGCAAAACTACCAAGAAGATGTGGGATGAATTGGAGCTGATCTACGAAGGTACATCCCAAGTGAAGGCCACTAAGGTAAACATGCTTACCTCAGAATATGAATTATTCAAAATGAAACCTGAGAAGACTATCACCGAAATGTATGCCAGGTTGTCATTAATTACTAACAGTCTGAATGGGCTTTGGAAACAGATTTCAGAAGGGGACATTATCAGGAAAATTCTTAGGTCGCTATCCCCCGCTTGGCACACTAAGGCCATAGTGATAGAAGAGTCTAGGGACCTATCAAAAATGACAGTCACTGAACTGATAGGATCCCTAATGACCTACGAAATGAACTTCAAAAGGAATGGTGAAGGAAGTGAGAAGAAGGGCAAGAACATTGCCCTCAAAGTGTCCAGCAGTAAAGGTAGCAGCAGCAGCGGTAGTAGCAGTGGGGAGTCTGACGGTTTGTCAGACCTTGATCAAGAGGAGCAAGCTATGCTCACTCGACAGTTTCAAAAGTTTTTGAGAACGAAGGGAAAAACTTTTAGAAGGAAAGGGTCATATCCCTCTGGTAAGAAGTTTGATTTTAAGAGTGATAAAAATAGGAGCACTAAGAAGATTACATGTTATCACTGCAGGAAGACATGACATATAAAAGGTGAATGTCCTGATCTCCAGAAGAAGGCCTCCAAGGTGCAGAAGAAGAAACCTCAAGCTATGATCTGCACGTGGAGTGATGAGGAGGAAGACCCAGAGGCTAACTCTTCAGAGGAGGTAAAGAGAAAATTGAATATTGCTACTGAAGAGCAGGTCAAAACTAACAAAGAGAATCTGAAGTTTAAGGAAGAATTAGAAGAGATGAACTCTCTTAGAAAAGAAAATGAAGACCTTAAGTCTGAAAGTTAGGAAATACAAAAACAACTTGATGAACTTAAGTCAAAACTTCAAGGGAGTCGGAGTGAAAACAACTTAATGATTGAGAAAAATGAAGCTGTTAAGAAAGTGAATTCTGAACTATTGAAAAACTGTGAAACATTACAAAAGGAGCTGCAAGATAAACAGAGAACTCTTGAAAATTTTGTTCAAGGAAAGATGAACTTAGACACCATGTTAGGTACAAGGGTTAATTTTAACAGAGAGGGTTTGGGGTTCAATCCAATACATAAAAGACCCTTTGAATTCAAAACTACAACATTCTGTCCAGAAAAGGGAAAAGAGAAAATGGACACACCATCAAGTTCTAGTCATGATCAGAATGTCCAGCAAACTAAAAATAAGTCAACAAACCATGCCCAACAACACTCTAAAACTGCCAAGAACTTAACTAGACAAGCTGCCATCTCCGTCAACCAGAACAAGAGTGTTAACGAACTAGGCAAATGACCCACAATAGAAATTCATATTATAATAAGAACATGGGTCAGTACAGAAGAAACTGGGGAAATCATGCTCACACTCAGAGATTCTTTAATGAGTATACTTTTCCTAGACAGTCTGGGTATAGTAGAAACCCGAGGAATGAACAGTCCACCAATAGGAACAGATTCAACTTCAATAAATCAAGTGGACAGAACTTGACTCATAACTTCAACAAAACTGCAAATAGAGTGTAAACGAAAAATACCTTAAGACAGGTCTGGATTCCAAAGTGTTTGCTTAGAGAGTTGAATAATGTTTTTGGACCCAATCTATCTTGGGTTCCAAACCACTTTGCTTAATTTGCTCTATGCAGCTTAGCCTAGCAGCCGATAACAACAAGTGGTATCTAGATAGCGGCTGCTCCAGGAACATGACAGGTGGCCGATCCAAATTCAGCAAACTGGAAATGAAGGCAGGGGGACTGGTCAAATTTGGAGGGAAGAACAGAGGTAAAATAGTTGGCATTGGAACAGTTGGTAAGTCCCTCACTACCTCTATTGAAAAAGTTTTCCTTGTGGAAGGTCTTTAACACAACTTGATCAATATTAGTCAGCTATGTGACAAGGGTCACAGAGTTGTGTTTGATAATGATTCATGTAAAATTCTAGAAATAAATTCTGATAATGTGAAGTTTGGAGCCAATAGGATCAATAATGTCTACATTATGGACCTAGATGATAAATCTGAGTTAAATCTTTGTTTGTCTGTTGATTTTGAAAATAATGCTTTTACTTGGCACAGACGTTTAGGTCATGCTAGCTTCTTCTCTCTGAATAAGTTGGTTAAACATGATTTAGTTAGAGGATTGCCAAAAATCAAATTTTGTTCTATTTCAAAACCATGTGATGCCTGTGCTCTAGGCAAACAGACCCAAAAATCATTCAAACTCAGATCTGAGTCTCTGTCATCCAGACCAATGGAGCTTTTGCATATGGACCTCTTTGGTCCAACCAGGACTCAGAGCCTGAATGGTAAAAGATTCGGATTTGTTATTGTAGATGATTTTACTAGATATTCCTGATTATTTTTCTTAGCAAATAAAAATGATATTTTTTAGAAGTTTGAACATCTTTTCAATAAAGTCAGACAAGAAGGAATTCACAGAATTTCCATGATTCAGTCTGACCATGGAGGAGAATTTGAAAATGCTACATTCTCCGAATTTTGTAATAAAGAGGGACTGACTCATAGATTTTCTTCTCCTAGGACTCCAGAGTAGAACAGTATAGTGGAGAGAAGAAACCGCACAATCATTGAGATGACCAGAACCATGCTGATGGAGAGTCAGCTACCTAGAAGATTTTGGGCAGAGGCAGCCAACACCGCTTGCTACACCATCAACAGAGCCTTGGTAAGACCTATCCATAAGAAAACACCTTATGAACTCCTGAAAGGTAAGAAGCCTGATGTCTCATACTTCAAAATTTTGGCTTAAAATGTTTCATCCACAACAACAATAAAAGAGACCTAGACAAATTTGATGCTAGGAGTACTCCAGGAATTTTTCTAGGATACTCTGAAACAACAAGGGCTTATAGGGTTTTCAACTGCACAGATAAAACTGTAGAAGAGACACCTCATGTCATATTTGATGAATCAAATAATCTCACTAACTTAGATAATGATGATAGGTGTTCAAAAGAAGATGGAGAATTCTTGGAGGACAAGGAGGATAAAGAAGCTGAACCACCAGAAGTATCAAGTACCTCCAACCAAGTAAGTTCAGCTGGAGCAGGTGAGTCCTCAACAAATCTAAAATTTTTGAAAGATCACCCAGTAGATAGCATTATAGGCAACCTTGAAGATCCTCTTAGAACAAGGTCTCACTTTAGAAATGTTCATAATCAAGACCTAGTTGCATTAGTTTCTCAGAATGAACACAAATCAGTAGAAGAAGCTTTAAATGATCAATCATGGGTTAATGCTATGTGTGTAGAGTTAGGTCAATTTGAAAGAAATAATGTCTGGGAGCTAGTTCCGAGACAAGAAAATACAAATGTCATAGGAACTAAGTGGGTTTTAAATAATAAAATGAATGAGGATGGAATTATTTCGAGAAATAAAGCCAGACTAGTAGCCAAGGGCTACTGTCAGGAATTTGGAGTTGATTTTGATGAGTCCTATGCACCTGTTGCTAGGACGGAAGCAATTAGAATTTTATTAGCTTTCACTTGTTCTAAAAACATAAAACTTCAACAAATGGATGTTAAAAGTGCATTTTTAAATAGAGTTATTAAAGAAGAAGTTTTTGTTGAACAACCTCCCGGATTTCAATTTTCTCCTCAACCTAACCAAGTTTTCAGGTTGAATAAAGCCCTGTAAGGTCTAAAGCAGGCTCCTCGAGCCTGGTATGAAAGGCTGACAGAATTTCTGATCAGCAAGGGCTACCACAGAGGTAAGGTGGATCAAACCTTATTTACCAAGAGTTCGAATAAAGACCTCATCATAGTTCAGGTATATGTAGATGACAATGTCTTCGGTTCAACAAATACTGAACTATGCAATGAGCTTTCTCAATTGATGTCTGCTGAGTTTGAGATGAGTTTGGTAGGTGAATTAAAGTATTTCCTTGGCTTGCAGGTACAGCAGCTGGAGGATGGATGCTTCATCAACCAGACCAAATATACATTGGACATCCTCAAGAGGTTTGGCATGATTAATCTGAAGCACATCACAACACCAATGGGCACCAACACATCTTTGGATGCAGATGAATCAGGTAAAGAAGTTGATGCAAAGCTATACCGAGGTATGATTGGATCTTTGCTCTACTTAACTGCCTCAAGACCTGATATATAGTTCAGTGTAGGAATGTGTGCTAGGTACCAATCTAGACCCACTGAATTACACTTAACAGTTGTAAAAAGAATTTTCAGATACTTATCTGCTACACACACCCTAGGTTTATGGTTTCCTGCATCACACACATTAGATCTTGTTGCATATACGGATGCTGATTATGCTGGGTGTAAGCTACATAGAAAAAGCACTAGTGGTCATTGTGAATTTCTAGGAGGGTGTTTAGTATCTTGGGGTTCCAAGAAGCAACACTCCGTGGCACTCTCTACTGCAGAAGCGGAGTACGTAGCTGCAGGAATTGTGGTACACAAGTCATTTGGATAAAACACCAACTTCAGGACTATCAAGTAGACCTGGGGTGCACACCTATATATTGTGACAATACTAGTGCCATCAATCTAGCCAAGAATCCTATTCTGCATTCTCGAACCAAACACATAGAAATAAGACATTATTTTATTAGAGATGAGGTTTCCCAAGGAACATTTGAATTAATTCATGTAGGCACTGCAAACCAAATAGCTGACATCTTCACTAAGCCACTGGATAATGAAAAATTCACATCCTTGAGGAGAGAGTTAGGTATTTTTAAATCTTAGCTCCATGAATAAAACACCCTCATAATTTTATTTTCAGCATTTACATATACATTGTTCTCGAGTAAAAAGTTCTGCTTCCATGAATAACATGTCCTTCCTCTATGCCCTTAACCACTCAGCATGAGTATGTCTTCATATCTTGTCATAGTGTGAGGGGGAGTTCTGTCTATGTGTCTATGCGAGCCGTTAAGCTGAGGGGTCTGTGCATTTGCATATTCTGCATGTGTCATTCTTTAATAACTATTCATTAAGTAAGGAGGAGTTGTTTCTATGTCGGAGTGTTTGTCTTAAAATTTCTTACAGTCTGTGAGGGGGAGCTGGTAAGGATGTGAAGGTTGACTGATTCAGAAGCATCTGAGAGATGTATGTTGCTGTTGTTTCTTATGAAAGGTTTAATATAGTCATTCACAGCAAGTAGAATCACATACCTGTCTTAAATCCTTAAGTCTGAACCACTAAAGCTCAGCTAGAATCTTCTATCTAGTATTTTAGCTAAGACTTGGATAAGGTGCTCGAAGTATGTCTCCTTACACATTTCATGATCATGGAACAAGATAAACTTATATGTCATGATATCTGCTAAAAACTTGAAACCTAGACTTCAAGAAACACATTCTTTAAGAATCAGTGCTTCTGGTAGGTATTGTTTTCAAACACTCATATTAAAAAAAGGGGGGGAATAAAAACAAAAACTCACCTGCTCAGAGCAATGGTCTAATTATTGAGAAACTGAGTGTTTCATCAAAAAGAAATGAAAATTTTCCTCAGTCATGAGGTGTCAGATAATCTCTGTTAAGAAGTGCAAAACTTTCTATCATGACAGAGCAATGGTAACTTAGTGATGAGTAACAAGGGAGTCTGGCCTCTAACCAAGGTGTCTCCTCACGTAAAAAGCCACAGTTACTAACTCTGTTCTCTAAAAAGAGAGGTAATACGGTTCTCACATTGAGTTACTGGGGAGTCTGGCCTCTGATCAAGGTGTCTCCTTAATGTCAAAAATGTGATCTACCAAATTACCTATTGATCTCTATTCTGCTCGTTAAAGAAAAATATAGTTCAGTCAAATCCCTGGTCCTTGTTTCTTGTTCATGGGCTGTCTGTCCTCAATACTTCAAGAACTTTGTTCTGAGAAACAGTCTCTTGTAGTCTATCTAGTATAGTTTTGATCAGGTCACTCTTGACATATCTGTTCACCCTTGTTTCCTCATCATATTCTTTGTACGCAGATAAACTTCACTTCCTCTTCTAGGTCTTTCTAGATTACTTGCTTTGAAGAATCAACACTTGTTTTAGTGCCTTACTTAATCTTTTAAGATATGCCCATGGGTCATTCTCACTGTGAAAATACTACATTTTACTCTCACTTATCAACAGCTGCATATCTCTTTCATCTCCTTTTGCTGATGTCAAAGGGGGAGAGTAGTTTTAAGGGGGAGAGTAGAGAGTCAAGGGGAGGAGAGTCAAATGATGAGGAGAGTGTTTTTCATTGGCAGGAGTTAGTGTGTCATTGAGCATGCATGCTTGATCACTCATTTGTAGGTGCATTGTCATAGATTGACTCATAGTGTTGCCATCATCAAAAAGGGGGAGACTGTTGCATCCCTACGGTTTTGATGATGTCAAACACTATAAGTCAAACTTGATTACCCTATCAACACATATACTTCACATAGTGTTTTTGTCTGATTTACACTGAGCTGTTTGGAAATGCTCTCATGAAATGAAAATGAAAGTTTGTGCATATCTTGTCTTTTGTGCATTACACAGTCGGTGCATCTTTTGTTTTACGCACATTCAGTCCATGCAAAAGTTGCATCTTAACTGAATAGGGTATGTGCATGCTAGCAGCAGTCCGTGCTATTCTCGTTGAGGCACGCGACTAAGTCCATGCATGTTGAATTCTTAGTGAATAAAGTCGGTGCAACTTTCGCACCATGCACATAAAGTATGTGCACTCTTCTTTGCTAAGTCCGTGCATAAGAAGTTATAGGTCTAATCGTAGTGCATGTATTGTGTTTTACACAGCGTCTCTGTCTGTGTCTCATGCTAGAGGTCGGTGCAATGTTTGCTTTAGCACCTCGGTGCAAGTGTCTTCCTTGCATGAACAAGTCGGTGCATTGTCTTTGCCTTGTGCAATATTGTCTATGCATGATTATGTAGGCTACACTCTAAGTCTGTGCAAGTCTCGCATTGACTTACGTATACTATGTCGGTGCAATTCTTGTTCCATGCTTAACAAGTTTGTGCTATTCTCCACTCAAGGTCGGTCCAATCCTTGTGGATGCACGCACGTAAGGCCTGTGCATGTCTTGGCTTGTGCATAATCAAAGTCTGTGCATTGTTGTAATATTTGTGCTTAACCTGCTAATCATGACACATGGTCTAACCATTATTTGGGATACGGTCTGTGCATCTATCTATGTCATCAGCTTTAAGGTCAGTGCATGTCAGTTAGAGTCTGTACTTGTCTCGCTATATGATACGTAAAGTCTGTGCATGAACTTGGTCTATATAGCCCTCACTAATATCCTCTCTTGCTTGGCAGGGTTGTCACCTAGTCGAGCATGTGTTGAGCGAACCCAAAACCAGTGAGGTCACTCCACGTGGAAGTCAATGTACCAGGTTTAAGGGCTCGTGATTCGAGGCAACGAACTGAAAGGATGATCCTGACACGTGGAACCAAAAAGGGATCAGACCTGTGAAAAGAAATGGGCGGGAATCGTGTTGGCCACGCGCTATCAGCAGGCTATAAAACTGAAGACAACAAGAGAATGCTGCTGAAGATTGAAAGAGAGTGCATCTGCAGCCACGGAGTGTAGAAGAATTTCCTTATTCGAGAGAAGAGCCTGAAGTGTTTGAGTGATCATTGTTGGGTTTTAGAGCTTGAAAGACTGCTTCTCTGGAAGCTATATTTTCATTGTTTTGAGTGACTAGTTTCTTATCATCTTTTCATTTTCGAGTTGTTTCACCCATTTCTTCCTTACTATTTTGTTGCCCTCTAAGTGTGCTTAGAGGAAGGGATATTGGTTCTCCAGTTGCGAGTGTAGGCATTACACTCTTGTGTTCCCTCTGGTTTAGAGGAAGGGAGGTTGGTCCTCCGGTTCTGATCTTGCTGGGGAAAGTTCAGGTTCAGATCCTGTAGGTCGCAGGATCAGTGTTGAGGGATTTTTTCCCTTGTGGCAAGCTGTGCGACAACGGATGTCTGCAGACTAAGTCTGATGTGCTTTACAGTGCTTAGTGCAAGGAAGCCTTACTCCAGTGGAGTAAGGGGTGGACGTAGATTGCTGACCGC
Source organism: Amorphophallus konjac (assembly GCA_022559845.1). Lineage (NCBI taxonomy): Eukaryota > Viridiplantae > Streptophyta > Magnoliopsida > Alismatales > Araceae > Amorphophallus > Amorphophallus konjac. The sequence continues at coordinate 200,854,757 of CM040123.1, forward strand.
AATCGAACCACCTTAAAAATCTTCTGTCCCGTGGTGTGGTTTGATCTTGTCTGTTATACTATTTTCAGCTCACCAGGTGTTTGTTCTCTGCACTATGTTTGGCTTAGTCTCTTTAAGCTTTTGTCTCTCTTGTTACTTCGTGGCTTATCTCGAGAAGGATCCTTTCTACGTTTTTGAATTATTTTGTCGATCTTCGAATTAGATTGAATTTAGGGGTGACCTTTCCATCCCCCCATCTAGCTCACCCATCGTGCGTACTATCATTATGTATTCTAGACCTTAGCAGCCATATGGATGAATGCTAAAAGGCACCAAGCAGCCATTCACTAGACCGCAAAGCTCCAGAAAGTTTTCCCTGCGACGACACTTCTTTTTCATGCGTCGACTCTAGTCATGAAACGGTCTAGACTATGACCGATTTCTTCATGAAACGGTCCAGTAAACGACCGCTTTATCTCTAAACATGTCTAACCTGAGGTTTGACCTTTGGGGTTGGTTTTCTTGAAGTTCCTAGATGATCTTCGGATTATCTAGAGTCTCAACATTTGTTTAACGAAGTTAATATTAAAATATGAAATTTAATGAAAATACTGCTATGCTGCCAGAATGCCGCCAGAGTATAATATTCTTTTAATTCTTCTTTGATATCTCATATCGATTTTGGTACATTCTATACCTTAGTTACTTGATCATGAAACTTGTTATTTGGGATTAAATTATTGGCCGACATTATTGTTATATCTCGTGAAAGTAGCTGGATTTTTAACTTGAAGATGCAAGACCGGGCACGGATTGTGTCCAAGGGCTCCATGCTAGTCCTCACGGCCGATGGTCGGAAACGTGCAATAAACCATGGGGTACGATGATACTGGCGTCGCATTACGCTGGGAGTACTTTCTCTTATAAATGAGTGAAATTCACGAGACTCGTTATGAAATTACATTCTTGTTAATGACTTTCTAGTACATAGCCTTTACAAGGTTGTGTAAAGTACTTTCTAGATGCATGCTCGTACATTCTTGTTCATGAAAGGCCAAATTTTTATCTACATGATTGATCTTGCTTGTTCATGGTCTATACTCACATCTACTTGCTCAGTTATTTCATGATTTATTGACTTGGTTTATATCGCTTGTTTATCACGTTCTCATTTTTACCTTAAGATCTAGAGCTAAAGCATTAATCACTTAAATATTACCTTCATGTTGATGCGAAGATACCTACTGGGCATGTGTGCTCATACCTATTTTCTTGTCTTTTCAAGAATACTAGTGGATCGGATTCGGATTATGCTAGTAGCGGGTCCGAGAGTGATTGAAGGTCCATTAGAATGAGAGAAGCCTTAGATAATCAAAGTGTCTAGTCAAATCATATTGTAATTTTGATTTTTCTTGAGTCATAGTAATGAAAGTTGTCAAGAAATGATCTTATGTAAATTGATTATGAATATGAAATAAAGTTGGAGGTTTTGAGAAAATTACTTGTGCAATTACTTTTATGTCATTGTCTTGTGCTCTAATTACTTGCTTGCGAGAGACTTACCATGACGGCTGTTCATGTTCCCGAAATTCCTTCCACTGTATTAAAAATCTCGTGGCATGACAGTTGAAGTGGTATCAGAGCCTAGGCCTAGAAGTCCTAGGAAAAGATGTCATGTCATAGGTTAAGTCCAAGGTTTAAGGACCCATGGCTATGAAAAAAAGGAAAGAAAATTTTCCAAACCATGAGAGAAATTGGGTAGAACCTGGGATGAGCTAGTAATTAGAAATTATCCTTAGGATTAACCCATATATTCCATTAAGATTAACAAATCCATTACTCTTCTCAGGTACCTTACTCTTACAATGGCACACCGTGTTGATTGGGGTGGAATGCAACAAACTGTTGCGGGTCTCACTCAGGCCTTGTAAAATATGGCTCAAGCTGGCGCTAGGGCAGGAGCTGGTGATTTGCACCGTAACTTCCGGAGTTTAAACCCTCCACGGTTTTCGGGTTCCTCTAACCCCGATGAGGCAGAAAACTGGATTAACGAAATGAACCGTATATTCGAGGTCATGCAATGTGCCGACCAAGAGAAGTTTCGTCTTGCTACGTTCCAGTTAAACAAAGATGCATGTACATGGTGGAAGTCTATTCCTACACCACCTGTAGACGCCCCACACACTTGGGAAGGATTTCTCACGCTCTTTCGAGCTAAATATTTCTCCGAGCATGTCAAGGAGAGGAAGGCGACAGAGTTTGCTTCATTGCATCAAGCTATGAGACAGTGGCCGAGTACGAGTTACAATTCTCTTGCATGGCACCTTATGCTCAAGATCTAGTGAGCACAGATCTTCTTAAAGCCAATCTCTTTATGGATGGGCTACGACCCATTTTCATCCAGCAACTCGGCCCACAAAACATTCGGACCTACGCAGAGATGGTCCAACGGGCACACTTATGTGAACGAACCTTGGAGAAGGTCGATAAACTCAAGGGCAAAGTGAAGGAGCCAAGCCGAAAGTCTGATCGGCGAGGTAAGAAGCAAGAAAAATTCAGCATCACCTATAACACTCGGGATAGCAAGAAGAGATCCCGGAATGGGGACGGCATGGATGATCGTCGGAACAAGAAGGCTATGGAAGAAGATAAGCAAGTCATGACGGCTTACTCGTTCTGTGATAAATTCGGTCATGCGGCCGAAGAATGTTGGAAGCGATTGGGCGCATGCCTAAGATGTGGAAGTCGGGAGCACCGCATGCCCGACTGTCCTCTGATGAAAGAGCAATCATCCACAAGGAGCAATGGTGGACGAAAGCGGCAAGCTAGACTGAATTCCGTATTAGAGGATGAACCAACCAAGGAAGGGGAGCTCATTAAAGGTACAATTTATATTTATTTCCATCCTGCTTTTGTGTTATTTGATACGGGTGCTACTCATTCCATTATTTCTAGTTCCTTTGCAAAAACATTGCCTATTTCACCTGTTCCCTTACCATCGGATTTAACCATAGTCACTCCTTTAGGGTCGGGAACGGAATTGAAAACCTATTTCCCCAATAGTGAAGTTACTGTAGAAGGGCATAATCTTCCCGCTAATATCGTATGCCTTGATATGGAAGGCTACGATGCCATATTAGGAGTTGATTGACTTGTAGACCACGACGCCTATATAAATTATCGCAGTAGGATAATTTCCTTTCAAAAATCAGGTCTTCCACGATTTTCCTTTCTTGGCATCAAATACCGGAAGCATCCCTCTCTTATTTCTTCTCTTCACGCTTGCAAACTCATTTCGCAAGGATGTGAAGTTTTTCTTGCCTCCGTAGTAGTTACCGAGTCTAAGGAAATTCAGATAGAAGAAATCCCCGTAGTTAAGGAATTTCTTGATATTTTCCCTTCTGAGTTACCTGGCTTACCGCCCGAAAGGGAGGTTAACTTCACCATTGAACTCACACCTGGAGCAGCACCAGTGTCAATAGCTCCTTACAGGATGTCCCCCACGGAACTGAAGGAACTAAAGAAGCAACTTCAGGAGCTGCTAGAAAAGGCTTCATTCGACCTATCACATCCCCTTGGGGTGCGCCAGTCTTATTTGTCAAGAAGAAGGATGATTCCCTCAGATTATGCATTGACTACCGACAGTTGAATCAACTCACCATCAAAAACAAATATCCACTACCGCGTATTGATGAGTTGTTTTACCAACTCTCTAGCGCGGAGTACTTCTCCAAGATCCACCTCAGGTCAGGCTATCATCAACTGAGGATCAAGATGAAGATATTCACAAAACTGCTTTCCGAAGCCGATACGGACATTATGAATTTGTGGTTATGCCGTTCGGTTTAACTAATGCACCTGCCGCATTCATGCAATTAATGAATAATGTGTTCTGGCCTTATCTTGACCAATTTGTATAGTCTTATTTATTTATGATATTCTCATCTATTCAAAGACAGAGGAGAAACACGAGGAACATCTAAGGGTTGCCTTGCAAACCCCACAGGAACACCAACTTTATGCTAAGTTAAACAAATGTGAATTTTGGCTTAAGGAAGTCTCTTTCCTTGGCCATATTATTTCTAAAGAAGGCATTGCAGTAGATCCTTCTAAAGTTGAAGCGATTAAGAACTGGATCCGACCGAACACTGTATCTAAAGTTCAAAGTTTCATTGGCCTGGCTGGTTATTATAGGCGATTTATCAAGAATTTCTCCAAAATCGCCGCTACTTTAGCAAGACTCACCAGGAAGGAGAATCCTTTCGAGTGGATAAAGGAATGCGAAGAAAATTTCTTAGCCCTTAAAGAGCATCTCACCACGGGACCTCTACTGGCATTACCCGTAGAAGGTGGCAGTTTCGAAGTTTATACCGATGCATCTGGCGTTGGTCTAGGTTGTGTGCTCATGCAAAATGGCAAGGTGATTTGCTATGCTTCAAGACAATTAAAGCGGCATGAGGAAAATTACCATGTTCATGATGTGGAGCTGGCTGCTGTTATATTTACCTTAAAGATTTGGCGTCGCTACCTTTATGGAGAGAAATTCACGGTCTATTCGGACCATAAGAGCTTGAAATATCTATTCTCTCAGAAAGAGCTAAATATGAGGCAAAGGTGATGGTTAGAGTACCTTAAGGACTTTGATTTTTCTATACAATATCATCCTGGCAAGGTGAATGCTGTTGCCGATGCGCTCAGCAGGAAATCGATGGTAAAGCTATCAAGTCTCATGAAAGGGATGACTAATCTTATTTCTAAATTTGCTCGGTTGAATTTAGATATTAATATGAAGAAGAAAGAGGATTGCTTTATAGCCAATATCCGGACACAACCCACATTAATAGAAGACCTAGTCAAACTCCAAAATAATGACCCTGTGTTATTGGAGATCAAAGCCAATATGGAGCAACGGTCGGATTTCTCTATTACAAATGATCGAAGATTGTTATTCAAGGGACGAGTTTGTATATCGGATCATGTGGATACTAAAAAATTGATCCTAGAAGAAGTTCATAAATCTAAGTACGCCATTCACCCTGGTGATACCAAGATGTATCAAGACCTCAAAAGGAATTATTGGTGGCCCAATATGAAAAGGGAAGTAGCGGACTATGTGTCACATTGCCTCACTTGTCAACAGATTAAGGCAGAACATCAAAGGCCTGCTGGAAAACTACATCCCTTGGAAATTCCGGAATGGAAATGGGATAGCATAGGGATGGACTTTATCATGGGACTGCCTAAATCAAGAGGTGGACATGATGGAATATGGGTGATCATTGACCGTTTAACAAAATCGGCTCATTTTCTACCTATTAAAAGCCGATGGTCTGTAGATATCTTGGTTGCCTTATACATGAAGAAGATTGTTAAGTTACATTGTGTCCCTGTCACTATTATTTTCGATCGAGATCCTCGATTTACTTCACAATTCTAGAAGGGTCTACAACATTCTTTGGGGACCCGATTGAATTTTAGCACTGTGTTTCATCCGCAAACTAATGGATAAATTGAAAGAACCAATCAAGTAGTAGAAGATATGCTAAGAGCATGAGACTTCGGTGGAAGCTGGCACGACTATGTACCTCTAGTGGGATTTGCCTATAATAATAGTTATCAAATTAGCATTCAAATGGCACAATTTGAGGCACTATATGGAAGAAGCTGTCGCTCACCTATCTGCTGGAGTGAAGTTGGGGAAAGACAACTTCTAGGTCCATAATTGATAAGGGATACTACCAAGAAAGTTAAGGTAATTCGAGAAAGACTCAAGATAGCCCAAGATAGATAGAAATCATATGCTGATAATCGAAGGTGTGACCTGGAATTTCAAGTAGGCGACCATGTATTTCTCAAGGTCTCTCCAGGTTGAGGTATTCAAAGGTTCGGCATCAAAGGCAAGCTTACACCAAGATTCATTGGCCCTTTTGAAATTCTTGAAAGGATTGGAGAGGTGGCTTATCGTCTACCATTACCTCCATAGTTGGCAGGAGTTCATCGTCTCTATGTTAAAGAAATATGTCTACGATCCGTTCCACATTATCACTTATGACAATCTGGAGATCCAAAAGGATTTGACGTACGAGCTAAAGCTAATCAAAATAATTGAACAAGAGGTACGTCAACTTCGGAATAAAATCATTCCCATGGTGAAAATACAGTGGACCAAATCTTGCCCACATGAAGCAACATAGGAGACGGAGGAAGCCATGCTCAAGAGGTTTCCCGATCTATTTGAATGTAAGTACACTCCCCTTTAAAGCCTATGTATTGGAATTTGGGGACCAAATTCTCTTATGTGGGGGAGGGTGTAATATCACAAAAAATTGTATATAATATTTTGGAATTTTCTAGAATTTATATATATATTCTAAGATTTTCTAAAGATAAAATAGAGTAATAAAAGGATTTAGGCTAAATTAAAACCAAATAATAAGGCCCAATATTTATTAATTAACCTGACCTTTTAAATAAGACCAAAGTGGCCCAAAACCAAGCCTATAAGGTTTGGCCCACATTCTAGAAGCTTAAAATAGGCTATTTACGAAATTTAGAGGATAAATATACTAATTAGAGGATAAATAGGCAGATATATAACCAGCAATTTGAAGTATTTCAAATTCAATGCCCAAGGATAAAAATGGTCTATCGAGCGACCGCATGGGGACTAAAAACGGTCTAGACTGGACCGCTAGGCGCTGCAGATTCTGTGAATGGAAGAAGGCATAAAAAGATGGAAACATTGGCATCCAAGTCATCTAGGATCGATACTATCTCATAGATAGAGGAGTCTAGAAGGCTTAAGGATCGAATTGGAAGCCTAATTAGGACTCTATGTCCGTTCTAATCCATGGAAACCCTAGTTAAACCTATAAATAGACCCAAAACCAACCTGCACGACCCTTACTTTTGGTTCGCGTGGAACTAAGGTAAGGATGATGAATTTGAGGTAGGTTCTTTAGAAGGCTTTGTTTATAATACTAAGGTCTGATTTTCCTCAAACTTTCATTCTAGGAGATCCATCCGATGAGGAGATAGAGGCATCCAAAGTCGCTGGTTCGGTACAAGCAACCCAGGAACCTGTACGATCGGGCCAGATTGATCAGCAAGTTAGAAGCCCTAAACGAGGTAATTATATAAGGGTTCTTTAGAGTTATTTGTTCCTTTTAGTGCCATCTTCTTACCCTCCAAGTTTTGTGGTCATAGGTGAAGAGGATCAGAAGTTAGAAGGGCACGAAGTTGCTGGTTTGGTTCTGAACGAGCAGAAATTAGGGTTGACTTCCAGCGTTAAATTTGACAATTAAAGCCCAGATCAGAGGTAGGTTATCATATGAATGGCTTAAACTCAATGTTAGGAATAAAAGCCTTCTTCTTGCAGTCATTTTCATGTTTTCTACACGGAGTATTTGATGTTTTATCTTGACTATGCATCTAGAATTACATAGCATGCATGAACCTTACCCTTAAGTGAGAAAATGGCATTTTCATGTTATTTAATTCAACCCATGCATCTCCATGTCCTAATATGGTGTTATTAGGCCATATTTATCTATTGTCATATTTTACTATGCATCAAATGGCCTTAGCTTAGTATATATTCCGGTTTTATTATTATTTTCAGTAGACAGGAAGAAAACGATCTTCCTGAAGATCGCCTGATATCACTAGTGGCCCTGCGATAGACTGCTAGGCCCGATAAAACGGACCTCACACGACCGTTTATATTTTCTGAGTTCTATGTTTATGTTAATCCAAGACATAATACAGAATAGCCCTAAATATCATATGATAAGCTTAGCTAATTAGGTTTTACACCTATTTTAAATGTTGTATTCTTGTACTTGGATATGTTAATCAATCATCCTAGTTGATTTCATGTTCCTTATACACATTGGGATTATTTTAAACTTATGTTAAATTCATGCCAAAACCATATACTTTTATAATTACATTATGTTTCACATGGTTCATGACTTGTCTATTTTTAATTTGATCGATGTTTTATCACGATCCTTTCTTATCTAAGAGTCATTTTCTTAAGTACATGGCATATACTCCGGTATGTGACCATTAGTTACACTTTACACTTATAGGCACACTTTCTTGGACTTATGAACCTCTCCGCTAGATATTCCTTCTGTCGGATTAGGGGATTATGTTTCAAGGCCTCCGTAAGACTCCGCGAGCCTGGGATTCCCACTAGGACGCCGAGCTGGTTGTACCATCAAAGTCAATTGTCTAGAAAGCACTTTACCGGTGTTTTATGTATTCTGGACCTTAGCGGCCACATGGACGACTGCTAAAAGGCACCAAGCGGCCATTCACTAGACCACAAAGCTCTAGAAAGTTTTCCCTGCGTCGACACTTCTTTTTCATGCATCGACTCTAGTCATGAAACGGTCTAGACTCTGACCGCTTTCTTCATGAAACGGTCCAGTAAACAACCGCTTTATCTCTGAACCTGTCTAACCCGAGGTTTGACCTTTGGGGTTGGTTTTCTTGAAGTTCCTAGATGGTCTTTGGATTATCTAGAGTCTCAACATATATTTAACAAAGTTAATATTAAAATATGAAATTTAATGAAAATACTGTTATGTTGTCAGAATGTCACCGGAGTATAATATTCTTTTAATTATTCTTTGATATCTCATATCGATTTTGGTACGTTCTATACCTTGGTTACTTGATCATGAAACTTGTTATTTGGGATTAAATTATTGGCCGACATTACTGTTATATCTCGTGAAAGTAGCTGAATTTATAACTTGAAGATGTAAGACCGGGCACGGATTGTGTCCAAGGGCTCCATGCTAGTCCTCACGGCCGATGGTCGGAAACGTGCTATAAACCATGGGGTAGGATGATACTGGCGTCGCATTGCGCTGAGAGTACTTTCTCTTATAAATGAGTGAAATTCACGAGGCTCGTTATGAAATCACATGCTTGTTAATGACTTTCTAGTACATAGCCTTTACAAGGTTGTGTAAAGTACTTTCTAGATGCATGCTCGTACATTCTTGTTCATGAAAGGCCAAATTTTCATCTACATGATTGATCTTGCTTGTTCATGGTCTATACTCACATCTACTTGCTCAGTTATTTCATGATTTATTGACTTGGTTTATATCGCTTGTTTATCGTGTTTTTATTTTTACCTTAAGATTTAGAGCTAAAGCATTAATCACTTAAATATTACCTTCATGTTGATGCGAAGATACCTACTGGGCATGTGTGCTCATACCTATTTTCTTACCTTTTCAGGAAATACTAGTGGATCGGATTCGGATTATGCTAGTAGCGGGTCCGAGAGTGATTGAAGGTCCATTGGAATGAGAGAAGCCTTAGATAATCAAAGTGTCTAGTCAAGTAATATTGTAATTTTGATTTTTCTTGAGTCGTAGTGATGAAAGTTGTCAAGAAATGATCTTATGTAAATTGATTATGAATATGAAATAAATTTGGAAGTTTTGAGAAAATTACTTGTGCAATTACTTTTATGTGATTGTCTTGTGCTCTGATTACTTGCTTGGGAGAGGTTTACCATGCCGACTGTTCACGTTCCCATAATTCCTTCCGCTGTATTAAAAAGCTCAGGACGTGACAATAAATCCCCCTGGAAGGCCAAGGGTCAACGCATGATCAATGGAGATATAAAAGAACAGGCATAAGTACAAGCACGTGGAGCACTTGGAGCGTAACCTGGCTGTTTGTATGATTTGGCTTAACACACGCCAAGAGTATGTCACATCACCACCCCTCATATAGCATTTAGCTAATACACATGAACATCCTTCTATGCATATGGGCTGCCATGGTAATAGCGGGTCCACCGAGTTCACTTGCGTATGGCGCGCTATGGTAACAACATCGACATCCTCAAGCCAGAATCTCCTATATTTTGGGGCCGGTTTCCAATTGTTCACTCCGAGCAGGTGACCGACTGTCCCGCCTGCTGCCCTAAGTTAGCTCGACCATAGCCTGGAAGTATCATTCCCGAGGCCCAGTTCTAACTCTCGGACACACTGACACTTGGCCCGCATGCCCTCCAATCAATGTAAGTGTCCCAGTATCCAATCCAGCCATCACCGCTCCATAGTGTATGTAGTCCCTTGGAGGACCCTCTATAAAACAGCAAAAAAAAAACCCACGTTATTGAGCAATGACCCAGGGGACCGGTCTTCGAGATGAAATTGTCCCGTGACTTGCTCTAATATATTTAATGCCTTTTAGCGCCTCTCTGTAATGCCATTGTGGCTTATCGTAGTGAAGTGTACTCGAAAAACCCGATTCTTCACCTCTCTTGGCACACTTTCGTGTCCCTACCCTCCAGCTCCTAGTGTCATCTGTCTCTCTGGCCAATACATGTCTGCTCCTTGCTGAGCCAGTGTCCGCAGCCCTACTCCAGCCTACGTCTTACCCTACCAATCTAAAGCCCAATGCCTTCAACTCATCTTACTAAACTAGGCGGTTGAACTATAGTTGTAGTGCAAACCACGACCCTCTTTTACAATTTGGCTTCTAGGGTATCCCAGTCCTCCTTTAGTAAAAAAAATAAAGGTGTTTAGATTTAATTCGATGTAAAACAAACATCGACTACTTACGGTCGGTGGGGAAGACGTCTTGTATACGAATCCCCACAATCGCCTTCACTCGCACGCCTTCTCTCCACGTGTCGCCTGACGTCTTGTGCCCACGTGTCGTGCCCTAGTGGCACTTCCCTGGCTAAAATTCGGTTCTGTAGGTGATCGTCGAGAAATCGACTGGCACGCCTACATTTCACCTTACTACCCCTGACCTAGCCATTCTTCCTTCTTCGCATTTCCCCATCACTACCCCAGAATCCCCGCGTGCCAAGTCGACCCATCTCGGCCTTCCGAAAGGTTAGTGTACATCACGTCGCGGGAAATTCAGAACCCCCGCGGGCACTAAACAACTTTTCTTGCCTTTTTTTGAGTTTTTTTTTCTTTTTTTTACGACGTCGTAGCCCGGTACTACTCCTTCTAAGTAAGACCCGCAGAACGAAGGGTATCTGCTCCTACCGAAACCACCATAGTATGAGGACTGGAAACCTTACTCATTCACCGCCTTAAATTCATTAATCATTCTTAAATAGTTTAACCATGGGTTAACGTGCTTAGATTGTGCTTTCACTCAAAATCTCATCTGGCAACGTCCTCCTTAGTCCGTCTCCACCATTCCTTAAGCTTGGGTTACACCACTTAGGGAGAAGGGATGAAGGTGTTTAGAAGTTCACGAGAGTGTATGAGAGACCAAGGAGATGTCTTTCCCCTGCCCTTTTATCTATTGGGGTTCGGTCTTTGCCTTGTGGGGATTTTTTTTTAGCCTTGCCCTTTTGAGATGTATTCTTACGACCAGGGTTTTCCTTGCGGGGACTTTTCTCTCTTAACATGCATTTTAATTTTTGATATTGATATATCATTGACTTTAACCTTTCTCAGGCTCTACTTTATTACCCCTTTTGCTACGACTTCCCCCTACTAAGGCGGCGGCGGGTAGGTTCAGGAGTCTAACCCGAGGTCTCAGTCCCTCATCTTGAACCGAAGAGAAGATAATGGGTAACACCTTGCACTCTCAGTTTGGCTTCGACTTTCTTCAGATTTCACACCATTTGATATTAAGAGTAGAGTGCGTATGTGTGTGCATGAATTAACCCTGGGTTAAATTATCAAGAGTGAAGAATGAATTAGAGATTTTATTTTTTTCTTGCTTCATTGGTCTACATACCATGCTGGCCCACACACCTATCTAGGGGTAGTATTTCTTAAGATAAAGCATGTTCCAAGGGTGAGATAGCTCTACACCTTAGTGTTAACTAGCCTATAAGTGTTGTCGGGGTACACCTCTCGTACAACGTAGGGACCCTCCCAATTTGATTAGAGCTTGGAATGTCACCCACCAGGCTTTACAAAACCTTTTTTAACTACCACATCACCTACTTTAAATTTAATCTCAATAACCTTATTTTGATATAATCGTGTGAGCCTATTTTGATGTACGTACGCATGCTCGGTGGCAACCAGACGCTTCTCATCCAAGAGTCCTAATTGGGCTAGGAGGGATTCACGACGTTCATCAATAGAGAGCTCTTTGTCTAATTGTACCCTAAAAGAAGGGATAAGAATCTCATAGGGAACTACCACCTCCATCCCGTAAGTGAGGGCGAACGGGGTTTGCCTAGTGGGAGTACGAATGGAAGTGCGGTAGGCCCACAAAGCTTCAACAAGCATCTCTGGCCAATCCAAGAATTTATTAGCCTCGTATGTTTTCTTGATGATCTTGATTAATATTTTATTAGTTGCCTCTACTTGGCCGTTGTCTTGTGGATAATAAGGAGTGGAATGATGCAATGCAATTTTGTACCTGTTGTAGAGGTCTTGAAGATCTTGCGAGATGAATTGTGGTCCATTATCGGTGATGATGGTACTTGGAATGTCGAACCTAGCGGTGATATTCTTCATGATAAATTTACACACCGTTGGTGAAATACTCTGTCGCTGTGAGGATGAAAGACTTTTGCTTGGTGAGGGAGTTGGAAGAGCCAAGGAGACCAATGATATCGAACGCCCACATGTAGAAAGGCTATAGGGAGGACATAGGATAGAGTGAAGCAGTAGGAGAATGGATTTTATCGGTATGAAGCTAGCACTTAACACACCTACGAACATAGATAGCATAGTCCTCTTCTAGAGTGGGCCAGTAGAAGCCTTGTCTTAGAATTTTCTTCGCAAGCATCTAGCTATTTACATGGTCATCGCACACTCCTGAATGTACTTGCTCAATGACCTTCCATACTTCATCATCATTAAGACATCTTAAAAGAACACCAATGAGGCCTCTTCTATAAAGCACTCCTCAAACCACAATATATCGTTGAGCGACTCTCCTTATAGCTTTCTTCTCTTCAACGGTGCCTTCCTCAAGATATGACTAATCTTTATAATATTTTGTAATCTCATAATACCATGGTTTTCCTTATTGGACAACTCTTCCTCCAATTCTAATAGCATGCTTTCTCTTTTCTCAAAGATTTTATGTACCTTAACCTTCTCTAGCACCTCATCCTTAACCCTAAGGAATGCGGCATCCTTAGTAGCAGAAGTAAGATGCCTATGAATGATGATGGATTCGAAGTGCCTACCAACAGAGAAAGTCAAGGAAGAAGCAAGGGAAGCAAGAGCATCAGCTAGGATGGTTTGGTCATGAGGAACATGAACAAAGATTAGTTTAGAAAAGAGCTTGGCATAGATGGAGGCAATTTCTTGATAAGGCTTGAGCTTGGGATCTAGAGTGTGATATTTGGTGAGCACTTGGAATGAGCTGACTATCACCTACAATCCGCAATGAAGTGACACCATATAGATTGGCGGCCTCGAGTCTGGCCAGAAGAGCCTCATACTCAGCTATATTATTGGTAATAGGGAATGCAAGCTGAAAGGCTTGAGGAATGGTGACACCCTCTAGTGATAGAAGAATGATGTTGATACCTCTGCCATGAAAGTTCAGACTCCATTAAAGTATAATGTCCACATATGATCAAAGGGTTGATTAATGGGCATTAGTTTCTCATCTGGAAACTCCCACTGAACAAGATCGAACTTGGGAAGAGGATGATAGGCAAGATGTTTCGCTATGGCATAGCATTTAATCATTTTTTGTTGAATGTAGATGATGTCAAACTGAAAGTGGAAACTTTGCCATGCTAGCCTATCTGTGAGAATGGATTTCTCGAGAAAGAACTTAATAGGATTCATAAGAGCTATGAGCTAGACTTCTTGAGCAAGAAAGTACTACTTCAATTTCTGCACTACCCAAACTAAAGCAGCGTATGTCTTCTCCATATCTGTGTATCTTTGCTCATAGGGGTTGAGAAGCTTGGACAAGTAGTAGGCTGCCTTTCCTTACCTTCTTCATCCGCTTGCACAAGGTTAGCTCCTACAGAGTCATCCAAGACTGAGATATAAATAATTAATAGTTTGCCTGAAGTAGGTGGCCTCAGGATAAGAGGATTGTCTAGAGTCCTTCAATCCGTCAAAGGCCACCTGACACTTGACATCCCAATGGAATTTGACTCATGGCTTAGTGAGATCATAGAAAGGTCTACACCTTTGGGAAGGTTGGGAGATAAATCGGTGGATAAACTATAACCTCCTGATTAAACCTCTTACTTCCTTCAAATTCCTCGGAGGTGGGATATCCCTTATCACCTTCACCTTATTGGGATCAATCTCAATACCCCTTTTGCTCACGATAAAGCCTAGCAACTTACCCGATGAGACACCAAATGCACACTTCTTCGGATTCATCTTTCACTTGAACTTTCTTGACCTTTGCAAAACCCTAGCCAAAACCCTAGGATGCTCGGCCCTTATCCTCGACTTAACCACTGGATCATCCACATACACCTCGATATAGATGCAGCATCATCCACATGCTCGGCCCTTGTCATGAAAAATCATCATCATAGTCCTTTGATAAGTGGCTCCAGCATTCTTTAACACAAATGGCATAATCACATAATAATAAGTGCCCCAAGGTGTAGTGAAGGATGTCTCCTCTAGATCCTCTTCAACCAAGTGAATTTGATTGTACCCTAAGAAGTCATCCATAAATGAGAGAGCCTCATACATTGCCATATTATCAATCGATGTAAGGTAGGAGAAAATCATCTTTAGGACACACACGGTTAAGGTCCCAGATGTCTATACAAATTCTCAATTTTCCATCTTTCTTCATTACAGATACGATGTTCGCCACCCAATTAAGATAAAGGATGACTCTGATGAATCTAACTTTGTGGAGCTTGTTGACCTCTTCCTTCATTTTTAAAGCCATGTGAGGGTGAAAATGTCTTAACCATTGCTTCACCGAGATGGACCCTGACTTTAGAGTTAGATGGTGTTCAACCAGGGTGAGGATCCAAACTTGGCATATCCTTGTAGCTCCATGTGAATGTGTCCTTATATTCTTTGAGAGCCCCTATTAACACCTCTTCTTCAGATGGTAGTAAATTACTATTTATGGGGACGATCCTAGGATTTTCCTTGGTCCCCAAATTGATTTCTTTGGTGGGTTCCTCTACTGAGGCTAATGATTCATCGAATCTTTTCTTTCCGCTTGTGAATGCATTAGCCTCATCCTCATATTCTTCACATGCTACACCCTCTTCTTCGACAAGGTCTTCATCATTCATAATCTCATATACATCGAACCCATCATCAAGCATGCAAACTTCCTCACATATAAGATCCGACAATAGGATCGGGTCTTCTAACAACTAAGGAACTCCTAGACATGCTTGGCATCTAAGAGCTAGATCGACAGGAAATCTATAAGGGACCTGCTTACCCTTGGCTTTCTTCTTAGGAAGTGTAATATCCTGATTAATTAATAAGGACTAAATATTTATATATATTTATTTAAAGTAAGACTAGGTTAATATTGTATATGATTGAATAAATTGCATTTAGATAAATTTCATGTGAATAAACATGGTAAATAAATAATTTATTTAAGATTTGATTAAATCAAGGAACGATAGATTAAAAGGGAACTCAATCAGATCAAGCTAATCAATCAAGTGGGTTGTAAATAACAGTTTAACAAGAAATTTAATAGTTAAGTTCTAATGAATAAATAATTGGTAAGATTATAGGTAAAGTTATGGGAAATGAACTTATAATATTCCACTCCTAACGTGAAATGAAATTGACACTTAATTAATAACTTTTAATGCTATTCTTTATCCAAAGGTTATGATAATATTTTATTCTTTTGAAAAAGGACAACAAATATACAAATAGAGTAAGGGGTAAAATTATAATTGTCATATTTAATTTAATTAATCAACTATGTTCTTTAGCTAGTATTCTCATAATTTGGTAATAAGTAATATTGAAGGAAAATCTTGTAATTTCATTAATAAAGTTGCATCATAGCAATCCGGATTTAAATAAGTTTAATATACAAATAAATATTTTTCTTAGATAAAAATAGAGGTTAAATTTCACATGATGATTATGAGGTCAATTAGGAATTTTGATAATAATTGTAATTAAGGAAATAGGCTAAGTAAAATTTGTATAATATTGAAATGGGCCTAATGGAATGATAATTTTCATAATATTATGATAGGCTAAATAAAATTGTAAATTCTATAGTTTGACATAGACTAATATCTAGTAATTAATTGGGATAAAAGATGGATCTAATTGGACTAATTATGAATAAAATCCTAAAATTCGTAATTTATATAAACTCTAGATCCAAGCGAGCTAAACAATCTAAATCTCCATCAATTGAGCCCCAAATCGAAATTTAATCAAACCCATTAATATTTAAGGCGTTCTCTATAGAAACCCTAATCCTAATTCGAACTAGATAAGGTAGAGGTGGCCCTAGTGTGGACGACGTCGCGACAAAGGAGACGCGAGGGACGCGGGGTCGTGTCGAGACGCGAGGAGATGGTCCCCGGAGAGGGTTGGGCCTCCATTGGGGTTGTAGATGACGGGAAAATGCGCGGAATGGAAATGGCACAATAACATACCGCAGTGGGATGTTACTCACCGCGAGATTTAACAGAAATTGACATGACGGAATGAAACCTCCGCAGGAAGTTGTTCTCCGTGGATTTAACAGAAATTGAAATGACAGAATGAAATTATGTTAATGAAACATCTGCGAGAAATTATTCTCCGCGGGATTTAACAGAAATTGAAATGACATAATGAAATTGCGTGAATGAAACCTCCGCGAGAAGTTATTCTCCACGGGATTTAGCAAAAATGAAATGACAAGAATGGAAATTGCGTGAACGAAGCGAGAAGTTATTCTTTGCAGGATTTAGCAGAAATGAAACAAAGAAATGCACGCGTGAGGGCGTGTGTGTGTGTGGTTATGTGATCGCCAGGGATCAAGGACCCCAGAATAAAGAAAGAAATGATCGCGGGATGCCTCAGAGACGAGAAATCATGTGGACTCCTCCTTCCTCCTCCTTCGGCTGGCCGGCCGACGAGGAGGGCTTTTCCTCCTGGTTACCCTTGCAAAAAAATGAAACAAACAGAAAATGGATCAGAACAAAGATAGTATAACACCAATCCCTCGTGACAAAAATAATGAATCCATGAACAAAACACGCCTGGTCAGTGTTGGTTTAAACCCCTTTTGGGATGCATAGGGGGGTAGGCACATGATATGATGAATGAAGATTTGTACAAGAGTTGCACTTAGAAGATAACTACAACAGATAGATGATGCATGCAAAGACTATAGGAATAAACGAGAAAGAAAGATGGGGTGAGAAAAAGTGTATTGGTGATGCCGGAGGCGGGCTTCGAAGGGGACTTCAGCTGCTTGAGCATGACGTGGGCGGATGAAGGGATGGAGCGATGTTCCCTCGTGCACGCAAACATATCAAAAATTGGGCAGAGCCTTCTTGGGAGAACTCGCATGTTGAGACATGGTTGCGACAACGTTTCCCCTCCCCCTTCCAAGGTTTTGAAGCCCTTGGTTCGTGGGAGGGGGTCTTCTATTTATAGGAAAACTTATGATGGACGCGTCTTAGGTATAGGACGCGTTAATGTGAACGTGTCATGTTGACCTGATGCTTTAGTTTATTAAAAAATGATTTTATTTAATTAGACATGTCCCACAACCTGGACACGTTATTTAAATGCGTCCAAGGACTAGGACGTGCCCACATTTACCCATAATTACGGGGACAATGGATGTCGACAGGTTGAATGCGAGCGGGTTCCACGATCTTTAAACGCGTCCCAAGTTCAAGACGCGCCCACATTCGCCTATAAATACTCCGACAAAGGACGTCAACATATTGAATGCGAGCTATTTTCTTGTCTCTTTAAGAAGGCATCGGGTCAGAAAGATGTGTTTTATTTTAAATTTATGGTGCCGCCGTCGTGTCTGACCTGGGCTTGAAAGAAGGCATCTTGTGTGGGTGATACCTTTTAAAGAAGGCGTCCCTCTAGGCCGCCGCGTTTAAGACTTCTTTTTTTGAAAAAATTTTAAAAATGAGAAAAATACAAAAAAAATAGGAAATCACCCATATAACTCAAATGTGCGAGCCACTTTGGGGCATCATGGTGTAATATGAGATTTACTCACAGTAATATCAAAAGTGGCGTGTCTACAACTGCTCGCCTTGGCGTCTGCTTTGCAGGGGAGTGACACGTAGTGGAAATGGAACACAAAGTATTGAAGTGGAGTGGGAATGGACTGAAAAGTAGATGCCAAGGCGTGATGAGACACGCTCTCAACATTACATGGTTGGATTTTTTCCAGAGTTTCAACGAAGCAACAATTGAAGAAGGTTTTCTGAAATCGATGATTGTTTGGACGGAAATCAAACAAGGAAGGTGAAGATGTGCACTCAGGCACAGACAGAAAAAGGGGACCAACTTCTCTGCGTGGAAGTACTTGAGTCGTAAACCTGTAGGTTTCACCATTGGGGAGCGATTACCAGCCAATGTGGAAGTGTTGCGGCCAATGTGGGTCCAAATGGAGTAAAGAAAAAGGAATAGTTTGAGGATAAATCTAAACAAGGGTCTTTTTCAGAAAAATCACCTAGGGCAGTTTCGAGGAAACTGAGTAATAAACTTAGATTGGAATATCTCATATTTTGAAGTTAATCACAGTGGCTCTCACAATCGAATTAAGTGAAATGATCTTCCACATTGATATCAAGGTCCTACATGAATGCATGCTAGGTTTAAAAGAAAAAATTAAAACAAACTAGAATAGAAGATAGCCAAGGATAATATTGTTAAATTGTTATGACTGGGTTAGGATACCGATCCCGCGAGGTGATACTAAGCCGGGACCCGTTTATCCATGTACCGTCTCACTGAATGGAATCATTGTCCCCAAGATACCACAACTTAACAGCCTATCCGTATGACCTAAACTCCTCTAAAATTATCACTATTTTTGTTGAAGGGGAACTCAAATTCCAGATTTGTTCAAGCCATAAGGTCCTTGACATGCTCTAATAGTGTAGATATTATATAGTAAGATGCATGACACGGCGGGACCAGTCACCGTGGTGACTTACGATGGGACTTGGTGGGATAATAGTGTACCATTTTCTTTTTGTTGTTATTTTTCTTTTTTTAGGTGGAAACGCCTAAGCGTGAGGACGCATTTACTAGACCCGTCTTCGCGCCAAGATGCGTCCTGCTCTTCGAATTCAAACTTAAACCGGGGAGAGCAGCGGGGTGGCTCTTCCTCTTCCTCACTTTACCTACAACCGACCCTTCTTCTTGCCAACATTCAATCACTTTTCTTCTTCCTCCCCCATTCTTGATCTATGGAACGTGGCGGGCCGAGCCGTGGTGGAGGGAAAAGGGGGCGAGCAGTTCCTCGCCCGAGGAGGGTCGTGCAGGAGCATGAAGAGGTGGCCATGGAGGAGGAGGGGCCTCCTTTGGCTATTGAGGGGCCCAAGGGGCCCGGTGGCGCTGAGGGAGGCGAGCACGACCCGGTAGACCGCTCAATCTTCCATTTCCTTAATTTTATTTTGGTTTTGTAGCGGCCGGGGCGAGAGGGAGAGGTTTGGTGAATGTGGGACTTGAATGATGAAAGCGTCCAACCCAGGCGACGTGTTTATTTATTATTATTATTATTATTATTATTATTATTATTATTATTATTTTGAAAATTATTGAAAGCGTCTGGGCATTCTGAATGAAACCTCCGCGAGAAATGAAATGACAAGAATGGAAATTACGTGAATGAAACCTCCGCGAGAAGTTATTCTCCGAGGGATTTAGCAAAAATGAAACAAAGAAATGCATGCGTGAGGGCGTGTGTGTGTGGTTATGTGATCGCCAGGGGTCAAGGACCCCAAAATAAAGAAAGTGATCGCGGGATGCCTCAGAGACGGGAGATCATGTGGACTCCTCCTTCCTCCTCCTTCGGCCGGCCAACGAGGAGGGCTTTTCCTTCTGGTTACCCTTGCAAAAAAATGAAAGAAACAGAAAATGGATCAGAACAAAGATAGTAATGCACCAGTCCCTCGTGATAAAATAATGAATCCATCAACAAAACACACCTGGTCGGTGTTGTTTTAAACCCCTTTTGGGATGTAAAGTGGGGTAGGCAAATGATATGATGAATGAAGATTTGTGCAAGAGTTGCACTTAGAAGATGACTACAACAGATAGATGATGCATGCAAAGACTATAGGAATAAACGAGAAAGAAAGATAGGGTGAGAAAAAGTGTATTCTATATATACCAATAGAAAATTAGCAAATTAATTCTATTTTCCAGAAGAATTCCGGAGCCTCTGTTCTATATATACCCACCAAGCTTTTGAATCAAGGCGGGCTGTGTTGTCTTCGAAGAGAACGAGATTCCATCAGAGAGGAAGAGAAAGTCACTCCCTGAGCCAGAGAAAAAGAGAGATAGAAAGAAGAAGAGAGTGGATTGCAGCCCAGTTTTAGAGAAGGCGTTTTCATTCATACATATCAGATAAAGCTCTCAAATCCTATTCAGAGCTACATTTGTTTTTTCTTCTACCGTACTTCAAGTTATGTTTTGTTTTTTGTTTTCCTTTTGATTCAGTTCGTCCAGTATTTCTCTGGTAGTGCATTGTTACACTGATCGGAGGTGTGTTCAGTTCACAACCGATCACGATCTGGTCTGTCGACCAGGGTGTGAGGAAGGGTCCTCGTGTGCTGCCTTAGAGCAGTGTTACTGATTCTACTGGGGTAGAATTAGGAGTGTGTTCAGCAGGTTGCTGAGCTCGGTTTCCTTCTGTGCTTTTAGAGGAAGGGAGGAGGGTGTTCCTCCGGGGGCAAGCTATGTGATCAGCTGTTGTAACGGAATTGTTCAGTGTTTTTGCTTGTGCAAGGGAAGCCTCATCCTGATCAGGTGAGGGGTGGACGTAAATTGCTAGAAGTAATCGACCCACCTAAAAAATCTCAGTGTATTTGTGGTTTGAAATCCTTATCCTCTATCCCCATTCTTATCTTAGAGCTTCTGGTATATTAAAGGTTGTGATGTGGAATTAGACCTCATCGGTCCTAGATATTCCTTAAGTCTATTGAGTAATGATATCTGCACATACTATTAATTCACTCTCAATTCAGGTTTCTCATCTGCTACACACAAAGTGTTTGTCTTTTGATTCACTCGCTGGCCTATAACCAAAATTCTTTTCAATTGTTTAGTTCCTCCATCGTCTTCAGTTGGTGCTTGAATTTTTTATTGGTCTACTTAGAGCGGCCGATCCATTCACCCCCCCTCTAGATCTACCTTGCCATTCTCATCAGTTGGTATCAAAGCAAGTTTCCCACAATGTGGTCCAACGACCTGGGAAGATCTGGGAATGGCGATGCTCGCAGCTTTCTGGCTGAAGGGTATTCAATCAATAGACCACCATTTTTGATGGCTCTAACTATCTATATTAGAAGTACAGGATGGAAGTATTCCTGTGAGCACAAAGTCATGAAGTCTGGAGAGTTGTCAGCCATGGCCCATTTCAGCCCCCAGAAGATGAAAATGGATTGACAAGAGAACAAATCCGCTTATCCACTGTTAACTGGAGTGCAATGAATGTAATGCAGTGCGCCATTCATCCAAATGAGTACTCTAGGGTGTCTGCCTGTAGATCAGCCAAGTAAATGTGGGACAAATTGGAATTGATATACGAGGGAACGTCCCAGGTAAGAGCCACCAAGGTAAACATGCTAATCTCATAATATGAAATGTTTAAAACGAAGCATGATGAGACCATTAGTGAAAGGTTTTCAAGACTCTCACAACTCACTAATAATCTTAAGGCACTAGGCAAGGATTATACTGATAGTGAGATTGTTATAAAAATACTCAGGTCCCTTCCCCCAGCGTGGCATACTAAGGCCACTGTCATTGAAGATTCTAGGGATCTGTCCACTTTGATAGTAGATGCTTTGATTGACTCGTTAATGACATACGAGATCAATTTTAAACAGAATGTAGAGGAGCATAGGAAGAAACCAATAGCTCTCAAGGGATGTGAGAGTAATGAAGAAGGTGGTGAGTACTATGAGAATTTCTCAGATTTAGATGACTCTGAACAGGCCTATCTCACCAGACAATTCCAAAAATTCTTGAAAACCATAGGTAAGACTTTCAGAAAATGAAGGCCACAGCATACAGGTAAGAGTTCAAACTTTAAGTCTGATAGGAACAAGAATTCTGAAAAAATCATTTGCTATCAGTGTAAAATGGTAGGTCATATGAAGTGAGATTGCCCGGAATTACTGAGGAAGAATCCCAAGGCCAAGAAGAAGAAACCTCAAGCTATGTGACAACCTGGGATCCGAGTGCCGGAAATGAACCGGCGCGTCACGAATCTCGACCCGCCAACCCACGAGCCCGAAGACTCGGAAAGGTAGAAAGGGATGGTGTGGGAGTGCAAGAGAAGCTGAAACAACCGCAGAGATAGCACAATAATCTAAAATAAAATGCACAGAATAATATAAATAAATTAAACTGCTACAAGGTCCAGTGTATCTCATGTCCAAATGAAAGTACAGTCAACATAAAGAAAAGTACAACTACACGGGGCATCCCCCGGCGTACAACTACACGGGGCATCCCCCGGCTCTGGCAGACTGGCGGCTAACCATGGCTAGAAGAACCACGCTGAAACTCGGTCGCACATCTCGAAGACCCCGCCTCACCTGAAAAGCAGGGGTGAGCCTCATTTCATTGGCCCAGTAGGGATCCCGCGAATCCCCACCTCATGCGGAAACCAAGGCAGGAAAGTAAGAAAGCAGAAAAGCAACCCTACCTAACAGGAGTACGGTAGAACCAACAAGCTAAAGAAAATAAGCGTAAAAGCCGTCTACTCTAACAGCACGTACTACTGAACCTCGGTCCAACGAAACTAGAGTCCACACCTGCCAGCGAATAGGAGCACTACCCACTAGAAGAATGACCGGATGCGTCCCCTGACGTCTTACACTACGTCACAAGTGTCTAGCTACAATTCCCCGGGCGTGAGACTCAGACACGCCACAAGTACCACAACAAGGACTAGCAGGGGTCACGCTCGTTAGCGTGTGTCCTAAGCCCCCAACTACGTGTGCACACACAGACCATCTGCTCTAGGTCGGGTCCTCTAGTTGGTTTTCCCCCCCACCAGACTCTGGTGGCAAAGGCAAGGGGCCCCACGGAAACCAACCTAAAAACTGCCTCTCACTAGGTCTCGCTCTCTACCACTCCCAGGTGGGTCCGCACTCGCGTGCGCAGGAAGCTACGACTAGTGGACAGGTCACTGGAAGTAAGGACTGACTAACGGAAACCACCGTCAAAGAAACGGGACCGCACATACACGGTGCAGCACAGAGCCTGACGGTCCAACCTTGGGCCATCACAGGGTGTGACGCACCTACACTGGAGCGCCACAAGGCTCTGACGGTCCAACCCTGGAGCGTCACAAGCCGAGGTGAAAATAGGCTCTGACGCACCCACCTAGGGGCGTCACAGCACCTAATTGACCAACCTTGGCGCGTCAGGAGAGATGGGTTCGTCTGCTCTGACGCACCCACACAGGGGCGTTACAAGGCTGTGACGCACCAGGCATGGTGCGTCACATGCCTTGACCCCCAACGGTCAAAAGCCAACAGTCTGCAGCCAACGGTCAAACGCCCCTGACGGTCCAACCTAGTGCGTCACAGCACCGTGGCGGTCTATCGTGGTACCGTCACAGCCCACAGACCCCACTTGGCTGCACCAAGGGCTGTAACGCACCCATCTGGGCGCGTTACATAGTGTGACGGTCACTGGAAGGACCGTCACACCCGCCCGAGAGCGAAACGGCGGGAAACGCCCAAAAATTCCAACCACGCCCCCATCCTTCCGTAGGAGAGGGGGGAATCAAAGGGGAAGACCCCTGGGGACCCCTAGCATGATTCTAGGCCATCAAAGTGCCGAATCGCGGCTCAAATCCATAGATCGGGTGAACTCTCCCCAAAACATGATTTTGCCCTAACCCTCTCAAACACACCCCTCTCAGCTCCCATTCGGCCTACAAATCGCGGGGGATGGCGGGATGAGCATAGGGATTCGTCCCCCTACATCAATGGAGCGAATGCTCCACCGAGTCACCGCCGAAGTCAAGGAAGAAGCTTTTTGAATGCCACACGCGCCTCCCGCCGCGAGAAGGCCACCACCGGAACCACCTCGCCGTCGCCGCCACGCCATTGCCGGAGTGAAGGAGGCCGCGTCTCGGTCGCGATGGGGAGGACGCTCTCCAACGGTTGGAAGAAGAAGAAAAAGGTGAAAAAGAAAAGAAAAAGGTTTGGTATTTATAGAAAATCAGGAAAATCTCAAAAAATAGAAAAATACACCTCCTCGATCCCCGCGACACGCTAATCGCAACGATACCACTCGCGGGTAGATGAACGAACCAGTCCACCCGCGACAGGGTTCCGTAGGTGTTTCCGAGACACACGCGGGAATCGAAAAACAGGCAGAAAAAGCCGCGGAACACGTTCCGAGCCTCCGAACTGACCCGAATCGTACGGATCCAAACACGAAAGATGTCCAGAATATAATTCCAGACACAACGGAGCTAAATTCACCAAAAACGTAGATCTGGGACCTAAGAAGAAGGATCCAAAAGGGTCCGGGGCACCACAAGCTATGTTGTGCACTTGGAGTGATGAGGAGGAAGACACTAAAGGGGAATATTCTGAAGGAGAAGAAGAAGGCTCAAAGCGACGAGGAGGTAAACAATCTTTTCGAAAACTTTTCTATTGATGACTGGGAAGATGCATATGGTGATCTTCTTGATAAGTTCAATTCCCTGAGTAAAGAACACAGAGTGTTGAAAAGAAAATTGAATACTGCACTTGAGAATCAAGATCTGATTGAAAAATAAAAGGAAAAACTTAAAATAGAAGTGGAAGAACTCAACTCACTCAGGAATGAAAATGAAAATCCGAATGTAGAAAATGAGAGCATTCAGAAACAATTTGATGAATTAGATTGAAGTTTCAGGAAATGCAGAAAAAGAATAAATTAGTCATTGAGAAGTACAAAGCTGTAAAAAGCGCTAACTCTGAATTTTAGAAAACTTGTGAAAAACTTTAAAAAGATCTGGAAGATAAACAGGTTACACTGGAAAAGTTTGTTCAAGGGAAGTCCAACCTAGACACTATGCTAGGAATGAAGATCAATTTTAATAAAGAAAGTCTAAGTTTCGATCCCTCAAATAAGAAACCAATTTAAAACAATTACATTCTGTCAAGATAAAGGAAAAGAAAAGCTGGACATTCCATCCAGCTCAAACAGTAATGTCCAGAATTCAGGAGCTGGAAACTTTGCTAACACAATAAGAGCTGTCAACTAGAACACCCAGTCTAGCCAAAACATCAAAACTCAGAATTCTCAGAAGAAAAAAAACTCAACACGGCACTCTGACTGGACCCATTTTGCCACAAACAGAAAATCTAATGTGAATAGACAAATGAAGTCATACCCTCCTTACTTTCAAAATGTCTTCAACTCATATGCCTTCCAAAGTCAACAGGAAATCTGAAGTTTTAGAAAACTGTAAAACAAATCTGGATTCCGAAAAACTTGCTGAAGGGCCTTAATGATGTATGTGGACCCAAACTGTCTTGGGTTCCAAAATTCTTTGCATAATGTGTCTTGTAGGTTAGCTTGGCACCCACGCACAATAGATGGTACTTGGATAGTGGCTGCTCGAGGCATATGACTGGAGACCAGACTAAATTCTTTTAAGGTGGGATGGTCAAGTTTGGAGGGAAAAACAAAGGTAAGATAATTAGATCATCGACCTCTTTTTAAGAAGATAGCATAGGGAATGAACAAGGTTGATTGCTAATAACCGAAGGCGGGCAAACGTCCGGCGTCCGTCCACACAGTGAGTGGGTCAATCTCTCTCCTATTAGCATGAGTCATATCCTTTTGCTATAAGAAGAGTATGCGTGCCTTACGCGATAGAGGGCGGGGTTCGATAAAGTTAAGTAGCGCGTGAAGCGGAGATGGGGGTATCTTCTCCTATTGCTATTGACAAAATTCCTGCATCATTGGTAAGTTTTCCTCAAACATAATTGAGAAAATTTTACTTGTTGATGGAGTCGAAGACAATCTCTTGAGCATTAGTCAACTATGTGACAAGGGTCACAAAGTTGTTTTTGATAATCATGCATACAAAATTTTTGAAATCAACTCAGAATCAATAATATTCATAAGCCATAGAATAAACAATGTCTACATAGTAGACTTAGATGATAACTATGCATCTAATCTTTGTTTGACTACCAACTCTGATAATAATGCCTTCAATTGGCACAGTAGATTAGGCCATGCTAGCTATAACATTTTGAATAATTTAGTCAAGCATGATTTAGTTAGGGGCTTGCCTAAAATCAATTTAAAAACAAATTCAAAAATCTGTGATGCATGTGCTTTAGGAAAACAAACCAGAAAATCTTTCAAAACAAGAATTGAATCTCTGTCATCTAAACCATTCGAATTCCTGCATATGGACTTGTTTGGTCCTACCAGAACACAAAGCTTCAATGGCAAGAGATTTGTGGAAGTGATTATGGATGACTTCACTAGGTTTGCATGGATATTCTGCCTAGCTCACAAAAATAATGCATTTTATGAATTCCAAAATTTCATCAACAAAATAAAACAGGAAGGTAGGCACAAAATTTGCATCATTCAATCTGATCTGGGGGGTGGGGGTTTGAAAATACATTGTTTTCAGATTTATGCAATGAAGAAGGCCTGACTCATAAGTTTTCCTCTCCCAAGACCCCAGAACAGAATGGAGTTGTGGAGAGGAGGAATAGAACAATCGTGGATGGAGAGGGGAAATCTCGTTGGCCGTACGGAGAGGCCAAAAGAGGTCCAACCGGACCGAACGAGGCCCAACTCCTCGAAGTGGTAGTCCCTTGGCCCACTTAATATAAAGCCCAAAAACTCCCTTGGTACAAGTGCTTTCTAGGCGGCCTTCGGGTTGGGAAGTCCGAGCATCAGTTCGATTGGGAAAGCTCCCCCAGGGCTTCTTATTCCTTGTCCCGACCAAGCACTCATCGCTCAGGAGACCTCTCCTAGGCCAGTGCCCATCGCTCGGACTCACTGATGGAAGCTTATTGATCACGGCCGTTGCGGGTCCCTTAATGACAAGAAGCTCAAGAGGACAGGGGAAACCAGGAGTCTGCATGCTATAAGGAGCCCCGCATGAAGGACGTAACCCCCCCCCCCCTGAGACTCCTCCGCTTACAGGGATCAGTTGCACAAACAGGCCACTATTTAAATTGGAAAAATCCTACTACAGGAGGTAAGCAAGGCAAGAGCCAAAAAACCCTAAGCAGGAACCACTTCACCTTTTGGTGGAGAGGGATCTCGCGCTCCCATCATCCTCCTAACTCTTCCCTTTGCATCCGAGCTCTACTATTTTGCTGACTTAGGAATCGGAGGGTCTTTGCCGGGGTTCTATCCCTGGGCACCTCTGACTCGTTTCCCTTCTTGCAGTTCACATTTCAAGGGTACGTGGACATCATCTCCCCCGCTCAGGAGCAACGCGAGATAACCCCTCTTTGTTGGGTCCCGTGAGGTGTAAACGGATCTAGAAGGGGGGGTTGAATAGATCCTATCAAAAGCTTTGGCCTATTTAAAAACTCTTAGCTAGCGGAAGCTTAAACCACTCTTATAAAGTGAATGAATCACTTAGGCACAATGCACAGCGGAATTAAGTAAAGTGGCTCAAATAAAAAGACTTGAATTACAAGCTATGAAACGTCCACACTTCTTTAAGTGAATTACAAAGCATAACACATAGATGAACATACAATAGCTTGCAACAACTGTGCGTGTGTGTGTATGCTATGTTGATCACTCAAAGTGCATATGTATGTGAGCAAGATAACCAAGTATAGAAGCACACGAACCTGCGAATGGGGTTAGAAGATATAGAGCAATCACACAAAATAAACAACCCACAACACAGGGATTTTAAGGTGGTTCGGTTGCAACCCCGCAACCTACGTCCACCCCTCACCAAAATCCGGTGAGGCTTCCTTGCTGACTCACAGCTTGACCTGGGGACACGCCCCAAACCACAGAATAGAGAAAACCCTCTTTCTGTCTTCCTACACACAAAGCCGGCAGGGACGGCTATACCGCAGATCGGAGAACTCCCGATTGCCTTCCTACTAACCACCTGGTAGGGACGTCAATCGCAAATTGGAACACCCTCCAATTGCCTTCCTACTAACCACCGGTAGGGACGAATCACGACTTCAATGTTTAACAATATTGAAAGTAAAACAAATGTGAAGGAACTAAAACAAGAGATTGAGTAAGAAGGAATTGGCCCTTGAATGGAAATGATTTGTTGATCAGCAATAGGGATCTCTTCTTCTTGCAAATCAATCTTCTTGATTCACCCTTGAATGGATGAATGTTCTTCACGGAGTACTGTTCATATGAACAGTAACTATTCTTCCAATTCTCCTCTTTTGATCTTCTTTTTGATCTCTTTGAACGGATGAAGAAGTGAATAAATGCTACCTTGATCCTTGCTTCCTTCTTCACAGATCTTGGAAGATGATTGCTTTGATATGAACTTTGAATACCTTGGATTGGATGAAGATGTTCTTCACGGAGTACTGTTCACGTGAACAGTAACTCTTCCTTCAATCTCCTCTTTTTGATCTTCTCTTTGTATCTTCTTGAAGTGGATGAAGAGAGTAATTGATTCTACCTTGGATCTTGTTTCTTCAATAGCTTGAAAGCTTTGCTTCTTATCCTTCTTGGAAGTTGATTGAAGAGTAGAAGGTGATTGCTTCAGGATTGCTTCAGATCTTTACTTGATACTCTTGAGTGGATAAAGAACTCATTCACGAACTACTGTTTATATGAACAGTACTTTGTCTCCTCTCTCTTGAAAACCCCTCTTGCAGCCACCCTTAATCCCAAATGAAGCATCAGGGTTTGCCTCCACCATTGTGTTGGTTTTATAGACCTTGAATGGTCCTTGGAGAGGCCCTAGACCAGATCCACAATTTGTGGATGATTGGGAGACTTTGGGGTTCTTTGGGATTAAAGAAATCATGAGAATTAGGCAGCCCACGAGGTGGAATTTGAAGTCAAACATGGTTGGCTCGGGGCTGGCGGTCGACCTGCAGCTCCTGGCGGTCGACCGCTACTGTAAAACTTGCATTCGGGTGATCCCTGGGAATTTCGGTCGACCGCCACTGGCTGGCGGTCGACCGTCACTGAAAGATCTTCGGCCTGGGCGGTCCCTGGTTGGGGCGGTCGACCGCCCCTGTGCTGGCGGTCGACCGCCAGCTGGGCAAGGCCCGGGTTGGCCCGGGTCGGTCCGTTGAGTCTCCGGTTTGGTCCGTTAAGTCTTGAACTCCGTCGTTCAAACTCCATTAGCAGCCCATGCATGTTTGTAGCATCACCCTTGACTGTCTTGAAGAATTCTGTTAATTATATCATTCCTATAATCAGAATTTTGTTCCGGGGGCTCCGCCCCCGGAAACCCCCGCAAGGGGCGCTGTCCCCTTGACCCCCGCGACCTGACCGGGCAGGTCGATCCCCGCAACCTGACCGCGCAGGTCGATCCGCGTGAGAGGGCGCAACATTGAGCTTTCACATATGTCTCTACTAAGCTCTTCACTTGGACAGCCTTCCCTTAAGCTCTTCTTGAGATCCTTGCTTGATTGGAACTCCTTGGCTTTGGAAGATGACTGAATGGCTTCAGTTGATGCTTGAATTGTGTGTTGCAAGCCATTCTTGATCTGCAAGTGCACTTGGCATCATGAGTTTCCACGTTGCATCTTGAGTGATCTTGGAGCCTTTGAATCTATCTTGATTTCTGTGCGGCCAATTGGCTAAGCGTTGCAAGCCATTCTTGATATGTTGAATTGGCAATATAATGACATGATTTGTATGCAAGTGGACTTTATCAAATGCATAGCAAAAGCAATAATGAATAGCAAATTGACTCTAAAGACATACATCATCAAAACACTAGAAATGAGTCATAGTTGAGTCATAATTGGAATCACATCAAAACAATAGAACCAATCATTATATGAGTCATAGTTGGACATCATCAAAACAATAGAAACACTCACGTTCCACACATGCCCAACTTTAGCACAACATTCTCCCCAACATTCTCCCCCTTTTTGATGATGGCAACTATGAGTCATAAAAAGATTCAAGAACATTCAAGAACACTATGGCTCATTAAAAACATTCATATGGCTCAACCAAATCGACTCCACACAAAAATGGCTCCATCAAATCTTCTCCCCCTTTGCCATCAGCAAGAAGGAATCAGCAAGAAGGAATCCAATCTTTTCCCCTTTTTCATTTGTGAGACCAAAGAATGAGATGAAGTATGTCAACATGGTCCAATAGAAGAGATAGATAAGACAGCCATAAAGCAATTTTGATTTCAGATTTTTCAATTTTTAGAGGTTTTCAAGATTGTACCTTTATATGGTGTTCAGGATTTTCTATGCAATGCATGGGAAGGCAAGAGCAAGACATATGTGCAATGCAAGGATGATCAAAACATGTGAATGCAAATATGTATGCATGAGCACAAAATGATTTCTCCCAATTATGTATGCATGAAGTGAACACAGATATGCATAGATGAAGTAGAGCATGTGAATGCAAAGAGTGCAATGTGTGATATGCTCTAAAATGAATGAAACCATGCTATGCAATGTCAATGAATTTTGAAGTTTCAACACATACTTTGTAATGAATTATGAAAACATGCTTTACACATGCTATGCAATGACATATGAACATGTTATGTTATGACATGAATCATGAAAACATGCTACCCCTTTGACAATGAAATGCTCACAAGATGACATGGTCTTCTCCCCCTATATGACGCTCACCAAACCATATATGCAAACACATACAAGAAACATTCTCCCCCTATCAGACATTCTCCCCCTATCGAAATGAATGACTTACCAAGCCATCTCCCCCTTTGACAACAGCAAAAAGGAGGGATAGGTCAAAATTGGGGACAAGAATATATGCAAACATTCTTCCCTTGTATGATGAATGACTCACCAAGTCACCAAGCCTTCTCCCCCTATAGAAATGAATGCAAACCTTCTCCTCCTATCTAAATGAATGAACAAATTATGTAGGAAGCTGAGGGAAAGAGGAGTATAAAGCAAACCATTATAAGCAACTAGAAACATGCCGTGATGAATATGTATGGTT
Organism: Amorphophallus konjac; assembly: GCA_022559845.1. Lineage (NCBI taxonomy): Eukaryota > Viridiplantae > Streptophyta > Magnoliopsida > Alismatales > Araceae > Amorphophallus > Amorphophallus konjac. The sequence goes on from CM040123.1 coordinate 200,886,010, forward strand.
CAAAGCTAATGAATTCTGAATTAACAAGAGAATTTGAAAAACAACTATATCCATGGTTTAATAGAAGTGAACCAAAAGTGCATACTCTAGCAATGGTAATCCTCCATTATCTTACACAGCCATATTCATAATCGTCATCGGGAAAAGCACAACTTGTATTGAGGTTAAACAACCATGACAATTATAAGAAATGCTTTGATTCAACATATTTTCCATAATCTTCTGCAATGAAAGTCATATCATTATACTCATATTTTACGAGCAATCGAGTCTAAGTCATACCTCCTAGCCGTAAGAATACACGTTGTTTAGACGCCCGTATTCCTAGGTATTCGGTAAAACTGACTGTTATGCTTCATGGTGAATAGAGATAGCTGAAATCACCTCATGACATATCTGATCTCATATCTTTGATGAGGAGATATATTTCTCAGCAATTTAACCATTGCTCTACCTTGAGTCCAAGCTATTGATAACAAAGATAACAAGGATACTTCATGACATATCTAGCCTCATTTCCTTGATGAGAAGACATGTTTCTCAGTGACCTAATGTCATTACTTTGCCAAATTTTTCCTTTATGAATTTCAATATGTCAAGTTGTTTAAAAACAATACGAGACTGTAGCAACTCAACCAACTTGACTATGACATTTGAATTTTCAGATTTCAGAAAGATCATTCAAATCACAACATGCAACCTCTAGTTAAAGTCTATTAAGGACTACGTGACATAGATGATTTCAAAAACATATTTATAAGAATTTCAAAGAAATCATTAAATCTGAACCATTGTTATTTGATGGACAATCATCAGTGCATATAATAGAAAGCTCTTACACCATTATCAGACAATTACCCAAGAATGTTCAGATTGCAAGACTCCCCCTTAGGATGTGCATGGAATAGCTAGATCACTCATGAGATGGGCAAAAAGAAATATGCATGAATACTATGACCCCACACATGGTTGTACACTTATTAAATGTAACATAATGAATATGAAACATATGCACGAATGCCTCAAGAAGATAACTCCCCCTAGCTATATGGCCTATATGCGAAAGTGATGCATGGTATTTGGCGGAGGTGAAACCTCACGCATATTGAGTGCTTCCAGATAAGCATTGCCTGCCTGTCCATACATCAACATTTGATATACCATGGCCATGCAAGAATGTTATGATGTAAAATGATTCAAGCTAGATTGATGTTGACTCCCCCTGAGTACATGCAAGGGTTGGCAAAGAACTATACAGCCTAAGAGTTATGTGAATGCACAATGCAATGAAGATGCTGCAAAATGATTGTGCATTATCATTTGTCTTCTAAACATGATGTGCATTAAGGTATGTGTGATTACAATATGATGCAAACATAAATCATTCACAATTGATTTTGAACTGAATGCAACATGATGATGTCAATTGCTAGACTCCCCTTTGAACAATGCTAATCGTGAATTAATGAGTTGAAAATTACAACCATGGTATACACCATCAAAACCAAAATCTAGGAATTTCACATGGTTGGTAGCAAGAATTAAACAACTCATCATCATATCAGCAACATCAGCAAGATAAGTATTTCATGAACTAAGCAGCTGTGGTCCAGCATGGTATGAGCAAGAAATCTAGCTCAAAAGTTCATCTCACACCATGGGGGTAAAGCATTTCAAAGAGCAATTCAGTTTGCAGAATTTAATGACATTTGGAAGACTTATGATGCATGATCTACATGTTAGGACTAAACATGCAAGATGATTGAAATTAAAAGGTTTACGTACATACCTGTGCCTTGAGCTTTTATTTACCTGACCATTCATTTGTTCAGCTCCAAGGCATCCTGCACCCAAAATTCTTATTTGGAGTTTTTAGGTACCCAAGCTTGCTTGGGTCCTTGTGGGTTAGCAACAAGTTTAGCATCTTGACTCATCTTTTTTAGGGTAATCAAATCATCTTCCCTCATTGTATGGCAACCATACATCTCATGCCCATTTTTACCATAGTAGAAACAACGCACAAAAGATTGATTATCCTTTTTATGTTCATGTGCATGTGCATGTGGACTATGCTTTTGTGGGCGAGCATGATTCTTACCTTTCATGGTATGAGGGTGGTGTCTTTCTTTCTTTCCTTGTTCTTTCACTTGCTGTCCTGCTCTAAGCTCATCATTTCTCAAGATAAAACAATCATGCACAGTGTGACCATGTCTACCACAATAATAACAATGGACATTCTTTTTGTGGAAAACATGATATTTAGCATAGAACATGTTATGATGCATGTTTGGATGAGAATGCTGAATTTTGCTTTTCTTTCGAGCAGTATGCCCTTTTTGGTGACCACATGAAGTGGTGGCTTCCGGTGAGCCAAAATCTTAGATTTGGGCAAACGTTGACAGGAAATCATTCAAACCTTGAATTTCATTTTCAAGTGAAGAAATATGCTGTTTAGACTCATTAAGACCCTCTTCACATGCTGCCAATTGCTCATTGAGCATGGCATTTACAACTTTAAGATTTTGACTTTGTTGTTCTAAAGTATGCAATGTTTCGGAGTGATCATCAATGATAGATTTACCTTTTTCATGTGCAGCCAATTTTTCATGCAATTCTTCTTCAACTTTTTCACATTCAATTTTCTTTTCCAACAACTCTTTATTCTCTTCCTTTAGAGAATCAATCAAATTTTGTTGCCATTCAAGATCATCATGGAGACGAGCATTTATGTTTCTCAAGAATGAACATTTTTCACATGCAAAATTAGCAGAGCATGAAACATAATTTTTATTTTCTTCAATCAACCTCTCATCATGAATAAGCCCATCGGCCATAGTTTGATCATTAGAGATTGCCTTAGGTTGGTTTTGAAGTTTTATTACAATTTCTTCCAACCTAGTGATTTCATCATGAAGATTTTCATTTTCATCTCTTAGACATGCAATGCTTTGTTTATGTGTGTCTAGATCAAAAGAGAGCTCTTCAAACGTAGAACACTTTTTACAAATCAAGCTTTCATGTTGGTTATTTTTCTTGAGATTCTTTTTCAACTTTTTAATTTCTGATATTGCCTTTTTGTATTGTGTAAACAACTCATCATAGGATTCCATAAGTTCTTCAAAAGTGAATTCCTCGGAATCAGAATTTACCTTTGATGAGGATGGTTTGCTTGACTCTTCTGCACGGTCGGCCATGAAGCATTCTTGTTCTTGTTCTTTTCCTTCATGGATTTTCACCAACTTGTCCAGTACTTGCTTGGCTGTGCTGTAAGAAGACACAAGATGAGTTAATCTTAGATCAACTGCAGATGTAATTAAGTTATATGCAAGATGATTATCATTGTGTTTGGTCTCATGTTCGGCTAACCAATCAATTGAATTTGATGGAAGCTCATGAGGACCATTATATATAAGAGTCCACAATTGTGGATCTATGGAGCTAACATAGATGAACATTCTTCCAACCCATGTAGAAAAATCTGAACCATCATAAATGGGCGGAGAAACCATCGAAGCAAGTGTAGCATGTGAATCCATCTAAATAATAAACACCGGGATCTTTCCCTGCAGATCGTTGGATCTGGGAATGATAGAGCTTAGCCTATTTAAACGGATCTAGAAGGGGGGGTTGAATAGATCCTATCAAAAGCTTTGGCCTATTTAAAAACCCTTAGCTAGCGGAAGCTTAAACCACTCTTATAAAGTGAATGAATCACTTAGGCACAATGCACAGCGGAATTAAGTAAAGTGGCTCAAATAAAAAGACTTGAATTAAAAGCTATGAAACGTCCACACTTCTTTAAGTGAATTACAAAGCATAACACATAGATGAACATACTATTGCAACAACCGTGCGTGTGTGTGTATGCTATGTTGATCACTCAAAGTGCATATGTATGTGAACAAGATAACCAAGTATAGAAGCACACGAACCTGCGAATGGGGTTAGAAGATATAGAGCAATCACACAAAATAAACAACCCACAACACAGGGATTTTAAGGTGGTTCGGTTGCAACCCCGCAACCTACGTCCACCCCTCACCAAAATCCGGTGAGGCTTCCTTGCTGACTCACAGCTTGACCTGGGGACACGCCCCAAACCACAGAATAGAGAAAACCCTCTTTCTGTCTTCCTACACACAAAGCCGGCAGGGACGGCTATACCGCAGATCGGAGAACTCCCGATTGCCTTCCTACTAACCACCTGGTAGGGACGTCAACCGTAAATTGGAACACCCTCCAATTGCCTTCCTACTAACCACCGGTAGGGACGAATCACGACTTCAATGTTTAACAATATTGAAAGTAAAACAAATGTGAAGGAACTAAAACAAGAGATTGAGTAAGAAGGAATTGGCCCTTGAATGGAAATGATTTGTTGATCAGCAACAGGGATCTCTTCTTCTTGCAAATCAATCTTCTTGATTCACCCTTGAATGGATGAATGTTCTTCACGGAGTACTGTTCATATGAACAGTAACTATTCTTCCAATTCTCCTCTTTTGATCTTCTTTTTGATCTCTTTGAACGGATGAAGAAGTGAATAAATGCTACCTTGATCCTTGCTTCCTTCTTCACAGATCTTGGAAGATGATTGCTTTGATATGAACTTTGAATACCTTGGATTGGATGAAGATGTTCTTCACGGAGTACTGTTCACGTGAATAGTAACTCTTCCTTCAATCTCCTCTTTTTGATCTTCTCTTTGTATCTTCTTGAAGTGGATGAAGAGAGTAATTGATTCTACCTTGGATCTTGTTTCTTCAATAGCTTGAAAGCTTTGCTTCTTATCCTTCTTGGAAGTTGATTGAAGAGTAGAAGGTGATTGCTTCAGGATTGCTTCAGATCTTTACTTGATACTCTTGAGTGGATAAAGAACTCATTCACGAACTACTGTTCATATGAACAGTACTTCGTCTCCTCTCTCTTGAAAACCCCTCTTGCAGCCACCCTTAATCCCAAATGAAGCATCAGGGTTTGCCTCCACCATTGTGTTAGTTTTATAGACCTTGAATGGTCCTTGGAGAGGCCCTAGACTAGATCCACAATTTGTGGATGATTGGGAGACTTTGGGGTTCTTTGGGATTAAAGAAATCATGAGAATTAGGCAGCCCACGAGGTGGAATTCGAAGTCAAACATGGTTGGCTCGGGGCTGGCGGTCGACCTGCAGCTCCTGGCGGTCGACCGCTACTGTAAAACTTGCATTCGGGTGATCCCTGGGAATTTCGTTCGACCGCCACTGGCTGGCGGTCGACCGCCACTGAAAGATCTTCGGCCTGGGCGGTCCCTGGTTGGGGCGGTCGACCGCCCCTGTGCTGGCGGTCGACCGCCAGCTGGGCAAGGCCCGGGTTGGCCCGGGTCGGTCCGTTGAGTCTCCGGTTCGGTCCGTTAAGTCTTGAACTTCGTCGTTCAAACTCCATTAGCAGCCCATGCATGTTTGTAGCATCACCCTTGACTGTCTTGAAGAATTCTGTTGATTATATCATTCCTATAATCAGAATTTTATTCCGGGGGCTCCGCCCCCGGAAACCCCCGCAAGGGGCGCTGTCCTCTTGACCCCCGTGACCTGACCGGGCAGGTCGATCCCCGCAACCTGACCGCGCAGGTCGATCCACGTGAGAGGGCGCAACATTGAGCTTTCACATATGTCCCTACTAAGCTCTTCACTTGGACAGCCTTCCCTTAAGCTCTTCTTGAGATCCTTGCTTGATTGGAACTCCTTGGCTTTGGAAGATGACTGAATGGCTTCAGTTGATGCTTGAATTGTGTGTTGCAAGCCATTCTTGATCTGCAAGTGCACTTGGCATCATGAGTTTCCACGTTGCATCTTGAGTGATCTTGGAGCCTTTGGATCTATCTTGATTTCTGTGCGGCCAATTGGCTAAGCGTTACAAGCCATTCTTGATATGTTGAATTGGCAATATAATGACCTGAATTGTATGCAAATGGACTTTATCAAATGCATAGCAAAAGCAATAATGAATAGCAAATTGACTCTAAAGACATACATCATCAAAACACTAGAAATGAGTCATAGTTGAGTCATAATTGGAATCACATCAAAACAATAGAACCAATCATTATATGAGTCATAGTTGGACATCATCAAAACAATAGAAACACTCACGTTCCACACATGCCCAACTTTAGCACAACATTCTCCCCAACACTCTTCATCTGGCGCCGTCTGTAGGAAACGAACAAAGAGCCATCATGGTGTGAAGGAATTCTGACAGGAGGACTACCGGCGACCTGGGGAAAGCCCTGGTGACAGAAGAAGGTGCACCTTCTCTCCCCACGGAGAACTCCCCGCTGAGCAACCACACCAACGAGATACCTCCATCAGTGGCGGGGCAACAACTTCCCGGTGGGAGCACCGACGCCCTCCAAACCCTCAACGCAAAACTGGATGTCCTCATGGATCTCATGAGGGCCCAGGCGGCCAGGGAGGAGAAGTCGCAGCTCCCCCGGAAGAGCCTCCCACGTGGAGACGCCTCCCAGCAAACCGCTGGAGGCCGTTTTACCCTCCGGGGGTGGCGGCTCATTCGCAACTTGTCAGGAGGACCATCGCATGCCCCTCCCCGGAGCAGGAAGCCTCCTCAACCCCGAGGAGGGAGAAGACCAGAGCACGCCGACCATTTTCAGAAGCCGAAGCCCCCGAGGAGCGTCGGGACAGCATGCAAGTGCGCCCCCCCAGCCCCTCGGGTCAGCGACAACCAGAGCTGTCTCTCCGACTACGAGACTTTGAGAGGCGTTTCGCGGAGCAAGAGCGCGCCCTCCGCGCCTTGCAGAAGACCTCTCCTGTGGAGGACGAGGAGCGATCCCCGTTCTCCGACTATATTTTGAAGGCAGAGATATTCCCCAGAATCTCACTCTCGACCTTCAAGTTGTACGACGGCCAGGGAGACCCGGCCGACCACTACGACAGCTTCGACGCCCTAATGGCCTTGCATGGGGCGTCCGACATAATCAAGTGCCGAGCGTTCGTGACCACTCTGGTCCAGGGTGCTCAGGCTTGGTTCAGGGCCCTCGCCCCCGGTAGCATCCACAACTTCAAGCAATTCGGGCGAGTGTTCAAGGAAAGCTTCGCCGACAGCGGTCCACCCCAGTTAGTGGCGGGACTATTGGCCCTCAAGCAGAAGCAGGGGGAGAAGTTATGGGCTTATATCAACCGATTCAAATCGGAAGCCCTGTGCATCCCCCGCCTAGATGTGGCCTCTGCCATTACCGCGTTGACCGGGGGTACCAGTGACGAGAACCTGCGGCGCGAGCTAGTGCTGCATCCCCCCACCTCCCTGGCCGAGCTAGTGACCCTGGCCTTGCGCCATGCAGATTGCGAGGAAGTCCTCCACGCCTGTCGAGGCACGACAAGCTCGGGTCGGGAGGGGGACAAGAAGCGACCGTCTGACCAAGGGACGGGCCAAGGAAAAAGGCAGAACCAGGACGGAGACCGAAAAGAGCCGTCCCAGAAGTATGAGCGGTATACCCCCCTTACCGCCCCCGTCTATGAAATCTATGAAGACATCAAAGGCTCGCGCCTCCTCAACCAACCCGAGCCTATGAAGACCAAGCACCGCAATCTCCGCAAGCAATGCCTGTTCCACAGCGACCATGGGCATCACACCAGCGATTGCCATCAACTTCAAGATGAGATCAAGCGCCTCGTCTGCCAGGGACATCTATCCCGATATGTGTCCGGGCAGAAGGAAGACTGAGGCGCCCCTGAAGAGGTCGACAATGCCCCCCGCGGAGTCCACATCAACGTCATCGCGGGCAGCGCGGTATCAGGCGGAGATAGCAGACGAGGAAGAAAGCGTCACGTCGAGTGGGCGAGTTGAGCCTCCATTGAGCACTCTACGGCCCCGCAAGCGAGCAAATCACAGGCCCTGGTATTCTCCGACCAGGACCTGGAAGGGTTAACCACCCCGCACGATGACGCTCTCGTTGTATCGGCTACAATAAACCAGTGTAACATAGATAGGATCTTAGTTGACAATGGTAGCGCCCCTGATGTATTATCCTATGAATGTTTCCTCAAGATGGGCGAGAATCCATCTAAACTCCGCCCGATCCGAACCCCCCTCTGTGGGTTCAACGGCCAGGCAACTTATCCCGAGGGAGCCCTGAGCCTGCCAGTTACTATCGACAACCAGCCCAAAACCGTTACGGTTATGGTAGACTTCATCGTGATTAAGGGGATGACGGCATATAACGTCATCTTCGGCCGAGGCATTGTCAGCCGAATGAAAGCGGTGCCCTCTACCTTTCACCAAAAAATGAAGTTCCCAACCAAACATGGCGTGGGGGAAGTCCGAGGTAACCAGGCATTGGCTAGATGGTGCTATATAATCTCGGTCGAAGCCACTAGGCCGGAAGGGAAAAAAGGAGTAAAGGGAGCCGAAGAGGGACCCGCAACATCTGAGCCCGGTGGCGAGTTGCTAACGGTCTTCCTTAACGGTGACCCGACTCTAGGAGTAAAGATCGGAGCCGATCTACCACTTGAGGAATAGGAGAAGTATAAGGATTTCCTTACCCGGTATATTCGAGTCTTTGCGTGGTCTGATGAGCACCTTCCCGGGATCCCGGGAGATGTGGTGATGCACAAGCTTAACCTCGACCCAACGGTGAAGCCGGTCCAGCAACGCAGAAGAAAGCATGCCCCAGAGAAGCAAGCGGTCATCAAAGAGCAGATCATCAAGGGGCAAAAAACTGGCCTTTTTTGTCCAGTCATGTACCCTACGTGGCTCGCCAATGTCGTCCTTATACCAAAGGCTTCTGGGAAATGGCGAATGTGCGTGGACTTCACCAATCTCAACCAGGCTACCCCGAAGGACTGCTACCTGTTGCCGAGAATCGATCAACTGATCGACTCAACCTCTGGCAATGAGCTGCTCATCTTCCTAGACGCCTACTCCGGCTACCATCAGATCAGGATGGACCGGAGGACATCGAGAAATCACTGACTTCGGCGTACACTGCTACACCCGGATGCCGTTCGAATTAAAGAACGCTGGAGCAACATATGAGAGACTGATCAACAACATATTCGAAGGACAGCTCGGTCAGAACGTCGAGGCCTACATTGATGACATGCTCGTCAAGATGCTGATGGCTGAAGACCACCTCGCCGACCTAGCCGAGACCTTCGACACCCTACTGAAGTGCAGCATGAAGCTCAACCCCGCCAAATGTGCCTTCAGAGTTAGATCCGAGAAGCTCCTAGGCTTCCTGGTAACTCAGCGTGGAATTGAGGCCAACCCCGACAAGGTCCCGGCCATCCTGGACATGTGGCCGCCCACTTGCATCAAGGACGTTCAACACCTTACGGGCCGCATTACTGCGCTCAACCGTTTCCTATCCCGGGTGGCCGAACGGTGCCTACCCTTCTTCAAATTGTTGAGGGGACCCAAACTGGCATCTGTTACGTTCGCCTGGGACGAGGAATGTCAGAAGGCATTTGCCAAACACAAGGAATTCTTGGCATCGCCCCCGGTACTGTAATGCCCTGGATTCTTATTGAATCTTTCGGATCCTTTTCAGAGAGTTTCGGATCACTTTTGTGGGTCCTGAGTTGAGTTTTACTATCCACGTGAGTTTTTCTCTCGTACTAGTTACAGAACCCTGTGATGAGTTTATTTCTCAGTTCACCGACTCGTGGACGCCGCAGCTGCGTTGTACTCTTCTCGAGAATCATTTCGACTATTTTTACGTATTTTTCTGAATTAGTCCATTTTCGGGCTAAAAATCAGAATTTTCAGAAATTAGCAAAATTTCCTAATTTCTATCTTTTTCTTCTTTCCTTTCTCATTCGCGCCGTGACTCCTCTCTCCCCCGTTTTCTCTCTTCTCTCGCCCTCCCAGCTCGGGCTGCAGACGGAGGAGGCTCGGGCAGGTAGAGGTGATGCCTGGGAGTGGTCCGGAGAGTGATGGGGCGAGGATCAGACTGTTTCTGGTGTGATCCCGAACGGTGGATTCAAAGCCGACGGTCAAGCTCGCGACGTGGTTTTCGGCGTGGTTTAGTCACTTCGGTGCATAGAATCTTCGGTGGAGGTAGGGAGATGGAAGCTCTACTTCTCCTCTATGTTTTGCTTGCAATTTTGCATTGTTCGGTGCGAGTTTGAGCGGGTTTCGTTTAGTTTTGGTAAAACCATGCTTTTGGGGTGTTCGCAGGGTTCGACAGAAAACGGCGATGGTTTTTAGATCAGTTGGTATCAATCGAACCCCTGGAATGCCAGCGTTCCAGATCCGCTATTTTCGTGTCGATTGGTTGTCATTTGGAGCCGGTACGAGCCCGGGAACCCCAGTGACTCATTTAGGGTAAATTCGGTGGAATTGCCCGTTTCAAGCCGTTTGTGTGTTGTTTTGATCCCTTCCGGAGTGTGGAAGGTTGGTATTCTCATTATGGATGTTTCCCCCTTTGATCAGAATCGAACGGGGCGTTGAATCGGGCCCGGAGATTAGGGTTTGGCCGATTTTTCGCCGTGACCGGTCGACCGGATCGGATGGGCCGGTCGACCGGCGGTTGCCCGCGGACCGTGTTGGGTCTGACTGTTGGTCCGGTCGACCGACCCCACAGGTCCTGTCGATCGACCGAGTCAGGTCGACCGTCCCCAGGGGTCAAGTCGACCGAAATTCTCTACTTTTGTTCATTTTGAGTCCTAGTCGGTCCAGTTGAGACCCAATGACCGACCTATCACCTCGCGAGTGTTCCGGACACCCTGTGGGTTCCGTGTCTATGTTTTTGGGGTGTCGAGAAGTGCTGTGTTACTTCGATTAGCGTGCCCATAGGCATGTGTGTTTTGGGCTATGTGTAGCGTTCGATCGAGTCACCGTGTATCGGTGCAAGTGCGGTGGGGTTCCCCCGCATGTGTGTGGCCTCCCTCAAGTTCCCATTTGAGGGGATGGTCTCGGCAGCTTGTGGTCTGCCTCGATATTCATGTTATCGTGGTTTTAGACCTAGTCAAGAATTTAAGTCGGTTGGCCTTCGCGGCCCAACCTTCATGCGTTTCTTCGCTGTAGCGTGCCTTTCTTAGGTCGCTATATCTCGTTTGACTTAGGTCTTTGTCTTAGGGCAGTTTGTGTGGAGGTTCATTCTTAGACCGCCAAGTTCGTGTAGCGCGTCTATCTTTGACCGTTGGGTGGTTTGACTGGGTAGGTTGGTGCGAGAGTTGACTGGTGTAGGCGGCCTCACCTATGACCGCTACAGTCTTTTAGCGGACCAACCTTTGACCGCTACTATCCTCTAGCGGACCAGCCTACGACCACCATTATCCTCGTCTCTGTGTGCGTAGCGACTTCCTCCTTTACTGCTTGGTTACCTAGCGGCCGAGTGATGGATCGCGTATGCCCAGAGTGTCGTTTCCGATCATTTTGATTTCCGTATATCTTGGAATAACCTTGTGGTTTGCCGTTCCCATGGATATCTTTTGATGACCTATGAGGGCTATGGCCACGTTATGAGATAGCCAAGAGTTTTCTTGCTTGAAGTAGGATTCTCTTTCTTACTATAGAATCGTCATTGTCTAGTTCCGGTCAACCCGGGGTGACCCAGTGGTTGACAGGTAACCTTGTGTGTGTCTCGGTGGTTTCGTCCAGTCCGAGACATGGTTCTGGATGCCTCGAGGTATCGTATTACCTAGGTTTACGTGTCCAGGTGTGTTGAGGGTCTTGTTGATCCCTCAGGTCTCCGTGTGTCATTTTACGCGGATGTGTCGTTTCCTCTGGCTTAGGATTAGACCGATTGGCGACTTATTCCGCTTTGCGCAACGATCTTGACTCCGAGTCATGAGACTCAAGGATCGTTGTAGTAGTAGGTCTATTTGCCTTGTCCTGAGTCTGTCGGTAGTTGTCTAGCTACCTCAGTGCTCCGTAGTACGTGCGATAGTGCTTCCTTGCCTGTCAGTACTACATCACTTGTGTTTCAGAGTTCTGTGTCTAGTGAGCCTCCACTAGTCGTAGCCTGGCGACGCGTTACGGCGTGTCGACCCACCTGGAAGTGGTGGCGTGGCAGTTCCCGGGATACGGTTTTTAAGCTAGTTCTGTGGGCCCCTACTTAACGGTAGCATCCTGCTTGGGGGAAAAACTTGCTAAAGGCCTGGCTCTAGGTAAGAGTCGGTGTGTGCACACGTGGTCAGGGGCGTAGGACTTACGCTGACCGGCGTGACCCTGACTGGTCACTCGTTACTATGGTTCCTGTTCTGGTTACAGTGTCTTAGTCTCTGCCGTGTGCTAGGCAGCGTAGATGAGACACTTGAGGTGCAGCATAAGACGTCAGTGGACGCAGCTGGCTGTTCTTCTAGTGAGGAGGTGCTTCCGTCACGTGACGCATCACTCTCGTGTTTCTCGGAGTCTGTGTTCCCCTTCCGAGTTAGCCTGTTCTTGGTTCCGTCCAAGATCAGCTTCCCCCGCATGTGTGTGGCCTCCCTCGAGTTTCCGTTTGAGGGGATGGTCTCGGCGGCTTGTGGTCTACCTTGGTATTCATGTTACCATGGTTTTAAACCTAGTCAAGAATTTAAGTCGGTTGGCCTTGGCGGCCCAACCTTCATGCGTTTCTTCGCTGTAGCCCGCCTTTCTTAGGCCGCTATATGTCGTTTGACTTAGGTCTTTGTCTTAGGGCGGTTTGTGTGGCGATTCATTCTTAGACCGCCAAGTCTGTGTAGCGCGTCTATCTTTGACCGCTGGGTGGTTTGACTGGATAGGTCGGTGCGAGAGTTGACTGGTGTAGGCGGCCTCACCTATGACCGCTACAGTCTTCTAGCGGCCCAACCTTTGACCGCTACTGTCCTCTAGCGGACCAGCCTATGACCGCCATTATCCTCGTCTCTGTGTGTGTAGCGACTTCCTCCTTTACTGCTTGGTTACCTAGCGGCCGAGTGATGGATCGCGTATGCCCAGAGTGTCGTTTCCCGTCGTTTTGATTTCCGTATATCTTGGCTTAACCTTGTGGTTTGCTGTTCCCGTGGATATCTTTTGATGTCCTATGAGGGCTATGGCCACGTTATGAGATAGCCAGGAGTTTTCTTGCTTGAAGTAGGATTCTCTTTCCTACTGTAGAATCATCATTGTCTAGTTTCGGTCAACCCGGGGTGACCCAGTGGTTGACAGGTAACCTTGTGTGTGTCTCGGCGGTTTCGTCCAGTCCGAGACACGGTTTTGGATGCCTCGAGGTATCGTATTACCTAGGTTTACGTGTCCAGGTGTGTTGAGGGTCTTGTTGATCCCTCAGGTCTCCGTGTGTCATTTTACGCGGATGTGTCGTTTCCTCTGGCTTAGGATTAGACCGATTGGCGGATTATTCCACTTTGTGCAATGATCTTGACTCCGAGTCATGAGACTCAAGGATCGTTGTAGTAGTAGGTCTAGTTGCCTTGTCTTGAGTCTGTCGGTAGTTCTCTTGATGCCTCGTTGCTTCGTAGTACGCGTGATAGTGCTTCCTTGCCTGTCAGTACTACAGCGCTTATGTTTCAGAGTTCTGTGTCTAGTGAGCCTCCACTAGATGTAGCCTGGCGACGCGTTACGGCGTGTCGACCCACCTGGAAGTGGTGGCGTGGCAGTTCCTGAGATACGGCTTTTAAGCTAGTTCCGTGGGCCCCTGCTTAACGGTAGCGTCCTGTTGGGGGGGGAAACTAGCTAGAGGCATGGCTTTAGGCAAGAGTCGGTGTCTGCACATGTGGTCAGGGGCGTAGGACTTGCACCGACGGGCGTGACCCTGACTGGTCACTCGTTACTGTGGTTCCTGTTCTGGTTATAGTGTCTTAGTCTCTGCCGTGTGCTAGGCAGCGTAGGCGTGACACTTGAGGCACATCATAAGACGTCAGTGGATGCAGCTGGCTGTTCTTCTAGTGAGGAGGTGCTTCCGTCACGTGACGCGTGACTCTCATCTTTCTTAGAGTCTATGTTCCCCTTCCGAGTTAGCATGTTCTTGGTTCCGTCCAAGATCAGCTTCCCCGTCGAGTTGGTCTGTGTTTGGCTTTGTTGTGACTCCTCTGTGTTGATGATGTTGACAATATGTTTTACTTCATTAGCAACACCTTATTTTGATTGATTGGCAACTGTTTATGCTTTGATGAAATTGTTCTTATCAGATTGTATGTGTGTTCCATGCATTTTACAGGTTCACACACTGCACACACACTCAAAGTCTACACATTGCACGTAGAGTCTATACACTCCTCTGTGTTGTGTTTGTGCTTCGCTTAGAACATGTCTATACATTCATGCATCATGGGTCGACCCCCTTCTTTGATGGGTCGACTCCCCCCAGATTTCCAAGTCTATACACTCGTCTTCATGCATAGCAGAGTCCATACATTGCAGCTCACTTAACTAACAAGTCTATACATTGCATTGTGGCGTTTGTGTTCAAAGTCTATACATTGCATGGCAAGCCCAAAGTCTATACATTGCTACATTGCTTGCATTTGTAAAGTCCATACATTGCATCGTTCTGTTAAGTCTATACATTCATTAGTCTATATGTCTGCATGCTAAAGTCTATACAGAGTCTGTGTCTGTTTGACCAGCAAGTCTGCACAACGTCCGTCTCATTTAGCGTCTAAGGCAATGTCTATACACTGGACTTGAAGTTTGTATATTGAGCGTCTCATTGAGCGTCTCATGCAAGTCTATACAACGCATCAGACTAAGTCTGTACATTGAGCGTCTCTTTGAGCGTCTCATGTAAGTCTATACAATGCATCAGCAAGTATGTACATTGGACTGTGTTAGATAGAGTCTGTACATCGGACTGTTTCAAGTGAAGTCTGTACAGCGTCATGCATCATTCTTCAAAGTCCATACACTGCACTGTTGCTTGCTCGAGGTGAAGTCTGTACATCCATCAGTGAACTTCCAAGTCTGTACATCCACTAGTTCAACTTGCAAGTCTATACATCGGTAGCTTTACTGACGTTGCACTCGAAGTCTATACACTGATAGCTTTACCGTCGTTTCCCTTGGCAAGTCTGTACATCGCAGTTGAGTGGAAGTCTGTACAGCCGTTGTGTTGCCAAAGTCTACACGTTGTGAAAGTCTGTACATCATTCAGTTGTCTTGGCAAACTCTATACATTGTGCACTTTCAAGTCTGTACAGACTTTGCCTTGCTCATCTGTACATCGCCCAGTTGGCAAGTCCATACATTGGAAGTCTATACATTCGTTTGCCTTGCATCGTTCATCAAGTCTGCACAGCCCTTTCGCTTGGCAAGTCTATACATTGTGAATGTCTATACACTCGATTGCCTTGCTTTGATCAAGTCTGTACAGAGTTTCCTTTGGCAAGCATGTACATTGTTCATGATGTCTGAACAACGAGCAAGTCTGTACATCAGACTAGCTTGCATCGGCTAAGTCCATACATTATCCAGTGCATTGCATGCATCATTCTTGAAGTCTGTACATCAAGCTGAAGGCTGCCTAAGTCTATACGTAGTCTGTCTTCCTTAGAGTCTAATGCATAACATGAAGTCTGTACATCGCACAGCATTCAAGTCTGTACATTATGCATCATATGAATTCAAGTCTGTACATTGTGCATCTTTGAGTTGAAGTCCATACATCGTCAGTTGTCTGTCCAAATTGTTACATTACCTAAGTCTATATGTTGGCTACTGAATGTTCTGCAGAGTCTATACATTGCATTCGAGCTCACAAAGTCCATACAGTGAAGTCTATACAATGCATTCAATCCTGCAAAGTCTGTACAGGGTTTAATACTTAAACTGATGATTCTATTTCGACTGTCTGACAGGGATTCTTTGTTGGGATTGATGACCTGGCTCGTAATCCAAGGAGGACGAGATGTTGTGATGGTGACACGTGGAAGCAGCCCATCAAGGATGCTGCCATGTGGATGAAATTACCTCGGATCTGACGAATTCTCTGGGCGGGAAATGTGGAAGCCACGCGCCCTTATCCAATCTGCTGCTGTATATATATGAGTCTTCGTCTTCAGATGAAGGCTGATCGATCAACCAGTGGCAAAGTCTATACAGAGAGATAGAAGTTTGAAGCAGCAGAGAGCCACCGATCCACAGAGAGAAGAAAAACAGAGAAGAAGAAAAAGAGAGAAGAGAAGAAAAGAGAGATGAGTTGAGAGAGTGAGATTGAGAGAGTTTGATTGAGAGGTTGTATCTCAGACTCTTGGTTCAGATACCAGAGCTGAGCCTTTGCTCATTCGAGCTACATTCCCATTGGGTTTTCTATTTTCATTTGCTTCTGTCTTTTATTTTCTGAACTTGTTTCTTCAAGCTGTGAGTCAGCTGTTAGCAGAGGTGCTGCCTCTGGTCGGGTAAGCTGTAAACCCCAGCAGTTGCAGTGGAGGATTCCACTGGACAGGTAAAGCTGTAATCCTCAGCAGGCGAGACTTGTCTCGGACAGCAAGCTGTGTTGCTCAGCTGTTTGTAGGCCAAACTGTAGTGCCCAGCAGACGCAAGCTGTACTGCGCAGCAATAAGCCATACTCGGTTAAGTGTGGGGTGGACGTAGGTCTTTGACCGAACCACCTAAAAATCTTGGGTGCCTTGTGTTTGTGTGATTGTCCATGAACTGTGTGCGTGACTGATTCTTTTGATTATCTTCACAGATTGCTTGTGCTTCTGCTCAGTTTATACACTCGAGTTAGTGTTTTAATAGATTTGCCTATATTCCGCATTAGAACCTCTTACTGGTTTTTAATTAGGAAGTAGATCTATTCAACCCCCTCTAGATCCACACTTCGTGGAGATAGACTGCGTCCATCTAACATAACAGGCTTGTCCATGACTAGCTTGTTGTGGCGTGCACGACGCTCCAGTCGTGTATGCAGTTGTGTTTAGGGGGAGCTTGCACGGCAATCCAGTCGTGTGAGCTGTAGAGTCTGTCTCGTTAGTCTAGGTCTTTTCCTAGGCTTGTGTGTCTAGTCTCGTAGGCCTTTGTCTTGGGCCTTGTGCTGTGTCAGTAGATCGGTAACTCCTGACTTTTTGAGATCAGGGTTCGCCTTTCTGTTACTGTTTGGAGTAGCTTAGGGAGCCGAGATTAGTTCGGCAGCCGTGTTTTGCTCTGTACGGCTTTTCCCTCTTCTTTTAGCCATTCTACTCCTATTCTTCCAACTTTCTTTTACCACTTTCTAGTAGTAGTTTTCCCTACTTTTCCTACTTTACTACTATTGCTATTTTAGTTGTTGTTCCGTATTACTGCGTTGTTTTTCAGTAGGGATCCGCGTGACCCCTACTGGGACAGTGACACGAGGCTCACCCCTACTTTTCAGGTGGGGTCGTCTGTGCTTCTTTGGCGGTTCTTGGTGTGGCGAGTTCGTAGTTGCCAGCGGTACCTGCGTCGGGCTTCCCCCGACCTCAGTGTACGTCTTCTTTCTGTTGGACTGTACTTGCCTTTCCTTTGGACTGGACTCTGGTATAATCGTTAATTTTAACTGTTAATTAAAAAGTAATTTTATTTCCGCTACTTTAGCAAACCTGATTAATGAAATTTAAATTGCTTACTGTTATATCTGTGACTTCAATGTACTACACGACAATCCTTTTATCCCTTCGGAGCTTTACAGCTCTTGGGAGGCTTCACGGGTTCCAAGTGGTATCAGGTCTACTCGGTAGTCCTATCGGGTATCTCCAGTATCCGGAGGCCGGGTCGTCACAGGTGGTATCAGAGCATTGTTGTGTGAAGTACATGGGAATCCGAGATATACGGTATCCAGAGTCTTTAAAGTCCAGTACAGTCTTTTCGCTGGCTTAGGTTTCTCGATTCTTTGTCACTTTGTTTCCGTGTGTTGTCTTGTACGTGCTGTGTTAGCACAGTGCGAGATGGTTTTGCTCTCGTCAGGATGCGATGGGATGCTCCTTTTTCAAGGTGATGTTTGCCTTGATCGTGTTGTACTTCGCAGAGTTCGTCGATAGGCTTGAATCTGCAGTACATTGTTCGAGATTTTTTCCGTGGCTTGTTCAGGTGGCTGGTGACTTTTCGAGTTGGTGTGATGGCCGTACACGTTCTTACGTTATTTTTGGTCGTCCCAACTTAAGTCTGTGCAGCTCCTGAGGTGTTTCGTTTCTGTTGAAGTGGTTGCTTTGTTGCCTCGATTGAGAAGATGCTCAAGTGAACCTAGGATTTTTCCTTCCTGGTGAGCTACTGTTAGTGAGCTTAATGCTTCTCATCCCGATTGGTGGAGTCTTTTCGAGGTAAGCATTGGAATTGATGTATTGGCGAGACCTTTGTCCTGTGTCTGCTTAAGTGTGGACAATGCTTATTCTGAGCCTGATATGCTCTTTGTTCTACGGTTGCTTGGCTTTGGAGCTAATTTTTGTGTTAAGGGTCGTTGTGCACCGTGTTTGTCGTGCCGTGTCTAGCGGCCGATGTGTTGTGAAGGCTCATTTATTGTTTCAGGACGTAATGGTAAGCTGAGTTTAGCCCTTTTTTGTGCTTTGTGCTGAAGCTGGTGCTCTTCTTCGTTTGCACTTAGGCGATTTGTGATCGGTTATTAGCAGGATCAGTACTCGTGGCGTGAAACATTGCGATTTTCATGAGTTGCGATGGCGCCGAGTATGTGCTGAGATGCGGATACCAAGATATTTCTGATGCCTGTATGCGTTGTTTGAGTGCGCAGCGGAAGCGTGTGGGCTGATAACCCACGGGTCGAGGATCGTTGGTTGTCATATTCTGACCGGTCGAGAGAATTATTTTATTCGATGTGACTTCGTCTTGGCTTCGTGTGCCTTGATGTGGTCTCTTGCCGTGCCGTTGTTATTGAAGGCATTATGGTGTTGGCATTCGCATTTGTGAGTGTTGGGGAATCTGTCGGTATTCCTACTGATTGAGTACCCTCTGCTGTGTAATTCTTTCTTGGGCGTTGTGCTCTCGGGGTGTGATCGTGGTCCTTGAGATGTGTTTCTCGAGATTGTTGTCCTTGTTGTTGTGGGTCTTTTCTTGGTGAACTGCTCGTTGCATGACTAGTCCATTATAGTCGTGTGTTCAGCTGTAATTGTGCCTTGATGTGACCCAGCTTGAAGTTGTGTTCCGTGGTTCTGTGTTCAGTACGGAACCGGGGTCCTGCAAGTGTTGTTATTGTCGTTTTGTCGTTGTTTCCCTGTGAATCTGCCTTGGCACTGTGTGGACCATGATCTTGTCAGTTAGTTGTACTGTACTCTTCTTTCCTGATAGAGTTAGCATGTGACTCGATCAGATGTAATATCTCAGTGAGGACTGACTTGATTGTGCTTGTGGTCCGGTGCTGTCGTTGGCGTCCTGTGTGCCAGGTTTCGTGGTTGCCTTTGGCACTGGAGCCAATGTGTCAAGCTGTCAGCTTAGAGGATTATGCTTCCCTGTTTAAGCTGATGCTTGCCGTGTCTGTCGTTTTGTTTTCTCGCTAGCTATTGTCGTGGCATGAGTCGTGTCTCCTTTCCTGTGAGACGTAAGTGAGGTTGCCTTGTTTCGGAGGTGTTAGACTTACGTTCACTGGTGTGCCATGCTCATTCTGTGGATCACTTTGCCTTGAGATCCAGAGCGTGTGCCTGTGATGATGGTCTGGCGGTGTTCCTCTGAACTGTGTTTTTTGAGATTCGCGCTGTTTCAAGTTGTGTCTTGGGGTTTGTTCGTCTCGGCTTCTTCTTATTCGTTCCTCAAATTTCGAGGATGAAATTTCCTGAAGGAGGGGAGGCTGTAATGCCTTGGATTCTTATCGAATCTTTCGGATCCTTTTCGGAGAGTTTTGGATCGCTTTTGTGGGTCTTGAGTTGAGTTTTACGATCCACGTGGATTTTTCTCTCGTACTAGTTACGGAACCCTGTGGTGAGTTTATTTCTCAGTTCATCGACTCGTGGATGCCGCAGTTGCGTTGTACTCTTCTTGAGGATCGTTTCGACTATTTTTACTTATTTTTCTGAATTAGTCCATTTTCGGGCTAAAAATCGAAATTGTCAGAAATTAAGAAAATTTCCTAATTTTTTTCTTTTTCTTCATTTTTCTTCTTTCCTTTCTCATTCGCGCCGTGACTCCTCTCTCCCCCGTTTTCTCTCTTCTCTCGCCCTCCCGGCTCCGACTGCAGACGGAGGAGGCTCAAGCAGGTTGAGGTGATGCCGTGGTAGTAGTCCGGAGCGCGATGGGGCGAGGATCGGACGGTTTCTGGTGCAATCCCGAACGGTGGATTCAAAGCCGATGATCGAGCTCGCGACGTGATTGTCGACGTGGTTTAGTCACTTCAGTGCATGGAATCTTCGATGGTGGTAGAGAGATGGAAGCTCTACTTCTCCTCTACGTTTTCCATATAATTTTGCGTTGTTCGGTGCGAGTTTGAGCGGGTTTCGTTCAGTTTCGGTAAAACCATATTTTTGGGGTGTTCGCAGGGTTCACCAGAAAATGACGACGATTTTTAGATCAGTTGATATCAATCGAACCCCTGGAATGCCAGCATTCCAGATCCGCTGTTTTAGTGTCGATTGGTTGTCGTTGGGGCCGGTACGAGCCCGGGAACCCCGGTGACTCATTTAGGGTCAATTTGGTGGAATTGCCCATTTCAAGCCGTTTGTGCGTTGTTTTGATCCCTTCCGGAGTGTGGAAGGTCGGTATTCTCATTATGGATGTTTCCACCTTCGATTGGAATCGAATGGGGCGTGGAATCGGGCCCGGAGATTAGGGTTTGGCCGATTTTTCACCGTGACCGGTCGACCGGATCGGATGGGCCGGTCGACCGACGGTTGCCTGCGGACCATGTTGGGTCCGACTGTTGGTCCGGTCGACCGACCCCACAGGTCCGGTCGATCGACCGAGTCAGGTCGACCGACCCCAGGGGTCAAGTCGACCAAAATTCTATATTTTTGTTCATTTTGAGTCCTAGTCGGTCCAGTTGAGACCCAATGCGTATCACCTCGTGAGTGTTTCGGACACCCTGTGGGTTCCATGTCTGTGTTTTTGGGGTGTCGGGAAGTGCCGTGTTACTTCGAATAGCGTGCCCATAGGCATGTGTGTTTCGGGCTTTGTGTAGCGTTCGATCGAGTCACCGTGTATCGGTGCAAGTGCGGTGGGGTTCCCCCGTATGTGTGTGGCCTCCCTCGAGTTTCCGTTTGAGGGGATGGTCTCGGCGGCTTGTGGTCTACCTTGGTATTCATGTTACCATGGTTTTAAACCTAGTCAAGAATTTAAGTCGGTTGGCCTTGGCGGCCCAACCTTCATGCGTTTCTTCGCTGTAGCCCGCCTTTCTTAGGCCGCTATATGTCGTTTGACTTAGGTCTTTGTCTTAGGGCGGTTTGTGTGGCGATTCATTCTTAGACCGCCAAGTCTGTGTAGCGCGTCTATCTTTGACCGCTGGGTGGTTTGACTGGATAGGTCGGTGCGAGAGTTGACTGGTGTAGGCGGCCTCACCTATGACCGCTACAGTCTTCTAGCGGCCCAACCTTTGACCGCTACTGTCCTCTAGCGGACCAGCCTATGACCGCCATTATCCTCGTCTCTGTGTGTGTAGCGACTTCCTCCTTTACTGCTTGGTTACCTAGCGGCCGAGTGATGGATCGCGTATGCCCAGAGTGTCGTTTCCCGTCGTTTTGATTTCCGTATATCTTGGCTTAACCTTGTGGTTTGCTGTTCCCGTGGATATCTTTTGATGTCCTATGAGGGCTATGGCCACGTTATGAGATAGCCAGGAGTTTTCTTGCTTGAAGTAGGATTCTCTTTCCTACTGTAGAATCATCATTGTCTAGTTTTGATCAACCCGGGGTGACCCAGTGGTTGACAGGTAACCTTGTGTGTGTCTCGGCGGTTTCGTCCAGTCCGAGACACGGTTTTGGATGCCTCGAGGTATCGTATTACCTAGGTTTACGTGTCCAGGTGTGTTGAGGGTCTTGTTGATCCCTCAGGTCTCCGTGTGTCATTTTACGCGGATGTGTCGTTTCCTCTGGCTTAGGATTAGACCGATTGGCGGCTTATTCCGCTTTGCGCAACGATCTTGACTCCGAGTCATGAGACTCAAGGATCGTTGTAGTAGTAGGTCTATTTGCCTTGTCCTGAGTCTGTCGGTAGTTGTCTAGCTACCTCAGTGCTCCGTAGTACGTGCGATAGTGCTTCCTTGCCTGTCAGTACTACATCACTTGTGTTTCAGAGTTCTGTGTCTAGTGAGCCTCCACTAGTCGTAGCCTGGCGACGCGTTACGGCGTGTCGACCCACCTGGAAGTGGTGGCGTGGCAGTTCCCGGGATACGGTTTTTAAGCTAGTTCTGTGGGCCCCTACTTAACGGTAGCATCCTGCTTGGGGGAAAAACTTGCTAAAGGCCTGGCTCTAGGCAAGAGTCGGTGTGTGCACACGTGGTCAGGGGCGTAGGACTTACACTGACCGGCGTGACCCTGACTGGTCACTCGTTACTATGGTTCCTGTTCTGGTTACAGTGTCTTAGTCTCTGCCGTGTGCTAGGCAGCTTAGATGAGACACTTGAGGTGCAGCATAAGACGTCAGTGGACGCAGCTGGCTGTTCTTCTAGTGAGGAGGTGCTTCCGTCACGTGACGCATCACTCTCGTGTTTCTCGGAGTCTGTGTTCCCCTTCCGAGTTAGCCTGTTCTTGGTTCCGTCCAAGATCAGCTTCCCCTGCCGAGTTGGTCTGTGTTTGGCTTGTCTAGGACTAGCTTGTTGTGGCATGCACGACACTCTAGTCGTGTATGCAGTTGTGTTTAGGGGGAGCTTGCACGGCAATCCAGTCGTGTGAGCTGTAGAGTCTGTCTCGTCAGTCTAGGTCATTTCCTAGGCTTGTGTGTCTGGTCTCGTAGGCCTTTGTCTTGGGCCTTGTGCTGTGTCAGCAGATCGGTAACTCCTAACTTTTTGAGATCAGGGTTCGCCTTTCTGTTGCTATTTGGAGTAGCTTAAGGAGCCGAAATTAGTTCGGAAGTCATGTTTTGCTCAGTACGGCTTTTCCCTTTTCTATACCCGTTCTACTCCTGTTCTTCCAGCTTTCTTTTACAGCTTTCTAGTAGTAGTTTTCCCTACTTTTCCTGCTTTACTACTACTGCTGTTTTAGTTGTTGTTCCGTGTTACTGCGTTATTTTTCAGTGGGGATCCGCGTGACCCCTACTGGGCCAGTGACACGAGGCTCACCCCTGCTTTTCAGGTGGGGTCGTCTCTGCTTCTTTGGCGGTTCCTAGTGTGGCAAGTTCGTAGTTGCCAGCGGTACCTGCGTCGGGCCTCCCCCGACCTCAGTGTACGTCTTCTTTCTGTTGGACTGTTCTTGCCTTTCCTATGGATTGGACTCTGGTATAATCGTTGATTTTAACTGTTAATTAAAAAGTAATTTTATTTTTGCTACTTTAGCAAACCTGATTAATGAAATTTAAATTGCTTACTGTTATATCTGCGACTTCAAAGTACTATACGACAATCCTTTTATCCCTTCGGAGCTTCACAGCTCTTGGGAGGCTTCACGGGTTCCAAGTGGTATCGGGTCTACTTGGTAGTCCTATCGGGTATATCCGATATCTTGAGTCCGGGTCATCACAGGTACTGTCCAAACCGGTCCAAGGCGAAGCTCTATACCTCTATCTCTCAGCGACCCCTTCGACAGTGAGCTCGGTCCTGGTCAGGATTGACGCAGGGGTCGAGAGACCAGTTTACTATGCCAGCAAGGTGCTTAATGAGGCTAAAAAAAGGTACCCCGCAACCGAGAAACTCGTGCTAGCGTTGGTTACCTCGGCCAAGCGCCTCCGACCCTACTTCCAAGGGCACTCCATCGTCGTATTGACCGATGAACCTCTGAAGAAGATTCTCTTTCACCCTGAAGCATCAGGATGCCTCGTCAAATGGGCCATCATGCTCGAGGCCAATGATATCTTGTATCACCCTCGCTCGGCCATCAAAGGACAGGCTCTCGCAGACTTCATCGCCGAAAGCACGGTCCCGATTGAAGCAGTACCTCCACCAGTGCCCTGGCCCACTTGCGATCCGTTCATCGACGGGTCCTCCAATTCGGCCGGATGCGGCGCCGGTGTCCTCCTCAAGTCCCCCGAAGGAGCGGAGCTGCGGTACGCCCTGAAGTTCAACTTCCAGGCATCCAACAACGCCTCTGAGTACGAAGCCCTTATCTCAGGGGCCAGGATGGCTCGACGACTGGGAGCCGAGCGGGTCAGAATCCACACTGACTCCCAATTGGTCGCTAACCAGGTCAAAGGTGAGTACGAAGATCGGGAAGGACAAATGGTCAAGTACATCCAGGTGGTCAATAGGATAGCCCAACTCTTCAAGAGCTTTGAGGTAGTCCGGATAGCTCGGGGGGAAAACTCCCGAGCGGACACCCTCTCTCGACTGGCCTCCTTGCCCGACCCCGCAGGTACACGATCGGTCTTCCTCGAAGAGCTCGGGCGACCGAGCATTGAGTCCGAGCTTATGACCATTGACCAGGTAGCCCCGAGCGACTGGCGGGGACCCCTACATATCCTGGCTCCAGTATTCTCAAGAGCCCACCAACCCTCGGGAGGCTCGGAAGCTGAAATACCAAGCCCGACATTTCGTCATGATAGATGAGGCCCTATACCACAGATCTTTCTCTGACCCTCTCCTCAAGTGCATCAGCGCCGACGAAGCCAGCCGAGCTATTCAAGAAGTACACGAAGGCACCTGCGGAGCGCACCAAGGAGGAAGATCGCTCGCCAGGATCTTGCTTCGGCAGGGTTACTGGTGGCCCACCCTCCAGCGCGACTGCACGACCTACGTACAGAAATGCGACCAATGTCAACACTTCAACCACCTGATCCATCAGCCCTCCGCGGATCTCATGACCCTTGCCGAGCCATACCCTTTCGCTCGGTGGGGGATCGACATCCTGGGGCCATTCCCCACGGCTCAATCTCAGAAGAAGTTCGTCATCATCGCCATCGACTATTTCACTAAGTGGATTGAGGCCGAAGCTACCACCAGCATCACCGAGTCAGTCGTATGGAGTTTCATTTGGAAGTCGATCATCTGTCGCTACGGTGTCCCCCGAGTGATCGTGAGCGATAGCGGTCGACAGTTTGATTCTCATCACTTCATAGACAGATGTGTAGACCTAAACATTCGCAACCACTTCACTTAAGTAGCCCACCCTCAGGCTAACGGACTGGTCGAAAATGACAATAAGACTATCTTAAAAGGCATCAAAACCAGGCTCGGCAAGGCCAAGGGTAGCTAGCTCGATGAATTATCGAGCGTACTATGGTTGCACCGAACTACTCCGAAGACGGCCACCGGTGAAACACCTTTTTAGCTGGTGTATGGCAAGGAAGTCATAATTTCATTGGAGGTCGGCAACCCCTCTCTCCGAGTCGTCCACTTCGAGCCCGAGGTAAACGAGCAGAAATTGCGAGAGAACCTTGACTTAGCGGATGAGATCCGAGAGATTGCAAAGATCCGAGCAATGGAATACCAACGGCGCATCACTCGATACTACAACTCTAGAGTCCGAGACAGACACTTCCAGCCGGGAGACTTCGTCCTAAGAAAAGTCGAAGCATCTCGACCACTAGAGGCGGCGGGGAAGCTGGCCCCTACCTGGGAAGGCCCCTACCGAGTGGTCGAGACGCTCGGGAAAGGAGCATACCGATTGTCCACCATGGAAGGGACACCCGTCCCTCGGACATGGAACGTGACAAATCTTCGCAAGTTCTACTTTTGATCATTTGGCAAGCATACACACGTAAGCAAAATAGAATAAATGCCAGTCTTCTCTTCTTATTAAACGTTGATGTACATCAAGTAGGCCGTAGCCAATACAGTATGCATGTACAAAAATTACACCCTCTGGCACTACAATGCGAGCAGAACGCTCGGCCGACCCTGTAGGTGCTCCTACGTCCAGCCACTGACTCTGCCTCGTGCGGAAACTGGCTCGGACAAAGGATTGCCGGCCTCGTTGGTTTGAGAAAAGCTCGGACGAAAGATGCCAAAGGGATTGCAAGGACAACAAAAAAAAAAGAGAAGAGGTCGACCCGAGCAAAATGGAGAGGAAGCTTGACAGAGCTCCCCTTCTTAGCAATGGGGTCAACGGTGGAAAAAGGGGCCGGGTAGTGAAAGAATGAAGCTTGACGAGCTTCACCCCCCCCCCTCGGGATAACGTCGGCAGGTCAGGGACAGGAGGGCTACATGCTCCGGCATGACGAACCCTCTCCCGGAGTGACCCCCGACTGATGAACCCTTTTCCAGATTGAAATAGCAGGAGCTTCCCTCCTGCCGTCATCTACATCATCATCTTCTGAAGTGCCTTCCATGCCTACCAAGACCGACAGCACAACGCCTCACGGAAGGAAAAGAAGGAGAAACCACCAGGGATGGCCTTAAGTGATGAAAGGAAAAGGAGACGCCCCTCGGACCTTTTATAGGCCGAAGGGGGAGCTGATCGCCTTAAATGACTCTCCCCTTACAAAACACGCTAAAAGGGGCTTTCCCTGAGTTGGTTACCTCATTTCCCAACATCCCCCCAGCGGGATGCACGAAGCGGCAAGTCATTAAGTGTGGTATGAAAAAATGGAAAGATGCCAGCGCCCTGTCAGTTATTTGACGGATCGGCACGTGCGATATCTGCAAAGAAAATCGGTGCCTTCTCCGACGACTACAAATCCGATAGTCAAATCACACCAGAAGTGGTAAGAAATAGTTAATTCATCATTTAATACTGTCGCTATTATATTTTCCAAAAAAGCCTTACCAGGCTACATAAGGGAAAGGAAAGAAAAAAAGAAAGAAAGAGCTATTACATCAGGCCTCAGGCCCATCTTCAGGCTCGGCAGGGGAGGCTTCCTCAGCACCAGACGATCTGCCCCCAGTATTCTCGGCGACGGCCGACCCGGGCACTGACCCCACCTGTGTGGGAACTGTCTTGATCGTGTGCTCTCCCGAAGATGCTGGAGTTGGCAATCGCTCGGACAAAGACTCCCAACCCTCCTCTTCGCTCGAAGCATAATGGGGAGAGTCGGTCGAACCCCAGTCCGAGTCATAGCGTTGCCCGGAAGGAAAAATGAGCTTAGACGCCTGGGCCTCTGCCTCTATGACGGCCCAATCGTAGCCCTGAGAGAAGCCCTTCCGAAGGCCCCGGTGATAGCCCGACTCATAATAAGGGAAGGCTACCTGGAGAAGAGCCACGTGATAGGCTTCTGAGCACTTATGTCGCTCGAGCGCCTCAGCCCCGGCCGACTCTGCCTGCCCCTCGAGCTCGGCTATCCTCCGCTCTGACTCGGATAGCCTTCTCTCAGCCTCGGTCAGTGCATCCTCGACTCCCCGGACTCGGCCCTCGAGCGTTTCTCGCTCAGCCTTCCACTGCTCGTCGCGCTCGACCTGAATCATACGCTCCGCGTCTAGGAGCTCATTCTTCCAGTCGACCATATGACGAGCCTGGGCCACCTGCTCCTCCAACGACAGAGCCTCCGCTTAGCTCGACTGCACCTGAGCCCGAAGTGGGGGACACCTCCCGACGGAGGTCACCAAGATCAAGGGTCAGACGCTCGACCTTCCAATCGAGCACACCACGGGCCCACGAGAGAGCCTCCCGCTCCGACTCCACCCCAGCATACGCGCCTACTACCTCAGCCTCGAGCGAGGCCAAGATCAGTCTGCCTTCCATAAGTTGCTCGAAAAGCGTGGAGGGGGGACTCCTCTGAAGTTTCGCCCGTAAGACCCGTGAACCTACAGAGTGGCACCTCTGATACATGGAGGCCCAGACGCTGAAGGCACTACTCTAGGGAAAGGGAGCGCTCCCCAGAGCGACTGGGACTGGGGCACCCTCCCCGAGCAATCCTGCCTCAGGGGCCCCACCGGCTGACTCGAGATGAGCGGCCCCGCCATGCACCTCCCCAGCCTCGGTCGGCTGCGATCGAGTCGCTACACCCTGTGACCCTCCAGCCTCGACCGGCTTGGGCCGGGCTCCCTCATCCGGTCGCCCCTCTGCTTCACTCGGCCCCCTAGCATCAGCCGTGATCCCTTCGTCATTTGCCCCCTTTTGCACCGTAGAACGGGGAGGCAACAGGGGAACCTCATCAACTGGGCAGACGGTCTCCGCCTACCTCACCCATTTCTTCTCAGCAGACTGACCCTGCATTGAAGACCGCAACAACTTCACCACGAGATCCTTCCGCTTGACCCCCCGGCATTCTGAAGCATCATCCCGGGCGACCCCCTTGCCCTTTTCCCGGGCGCGGGATGAGCCCTCCGAGGCTGAGAGATCATTCGGAACCGGCGTATCATCCACATTGATGATCTCCAGCTCGACCGACGGTGCCTCCTCCTCCTCCCCCTCCTCAGCCACTCGCCGCAGATCTGCACGAAGAGGAACAAATTGAGAAGAGGAAAGCACTCGCTTGAAAGAGGACAAGTCCCTGAGAACCTTACCTGTCGGCAACAGCAGTCGAGAAAGATACTCCTCGATGTTAGAAGGAGTCACCAACTCAACAGTCTCCAGGCGGTCCCGTTGAAGGATAGCAGCATCCCTCTCCACTTCCGGAGAGACCTCTGTTTGCTTCGTAGGGATGTTTGGGTGAAAGTTGGGCGCAGTCGGGAAATTCCAGACCACGCCGACTGTCGATGGACCCACCCAAAAAAATTGGGTCTTCCACCCCTTGTGAGAGGAATCCTTCACAGAAAGGGACACACAACTCCTCCCCCGCCTCGCCTGAATGAAGAAGAAGCCCTTCCCAGCAAAAGGATTATCCTTCAACTCAAAAAAATAGTGGAAGAGATCTAGCGAGGTGCGCACCCCTCTCTGGCCACAGAGGAAAATGAAGGAGAAGATGAGGGTGTAAGAGTTGGAGACCAATTGGACAGGAGCCAGCCGGTAGAACTGAAGC
Organism: Amorphophallus konjac; assembly: GCA_022559845.1. Lineage (NCBI taxonomy): Eukaryota > Viridiplantae > Streptophyta > Magnoliopsida > Alismatales > Araceae > Amorphophallus > Amorphophallus konjac. The sequence continues at coordinate 200,914,777 of CM040123.1, forward strand.
AACTCGGCAACAAAGGGATGGAGGGGCAGCCGAAAGCCGCACTTCCAGGCCAGGAGGAAAGAATAGAAGAGACCAGAATGATCGACCAGACTGGATTCATGAGGTTCAGGTGCGAGGAACTTAAATCGCCATGGCAGCCCATACCGATTCTCCAGCCGCTTCACGTCCGCCTCACCCAGCTCACTACGAAGAGGTTCTGATGGCACCAAAAAAGTCCTCGAGGCCCGTTCTCCCTCTCGGCTCTCGGCCCCTGGATTTTGGTCCGCCATGGAACAGACAGAAGAATTGGGAGAAGAGGGGGAAAGCTCTGAATCAGAGGACTCCGGAGGAGAAGGAAGCTGACGAATCGCCGCTTCAGGAATGCTCTCTTAGCTCTGATGGCCGCAACGATTCTCCACTCTTCCGAGCTACTCTCAGCAACGCAGGAGCCCCCACAAATATAAAGAGAGGCAAAACCCTAAACCCCAAAGATAAAAGGATGCAAAACGCGTAATGCTTAAATCGGAGGCGGCGCGGCGATCCGATCTCCCCGGGAGGGGCCTTCTCTTATTCATCATAACGGGCATATTTTCAAGGTGAGCCGCGTCAAGTGGCCCCTATCAAAAAGAGAGATCTATAGCCAACCAGTGCCACAAAACGTCCAGCCCAAACGCTACTCGTATGAGCCTAATTTTGGCTCGGGAGTAGGAGGGGGACAAGTGGAGAGAGGAAATCCCATCGCCCGTACGGAGAGGCCAAAAGAGGTCCAACCGGACCGAACGAGGCCCAACTCCTCGAAGTGGTAGCCCCCGGGCCCACTTAATATAAAGCCCAAAAACTCACTCGGTACAAGCGCTTCCTAGGCGACCTTCGGGTTGGGAAGTCTGAGCATCAGTTCGATCGGGAAAGCTCCCCCAGAGCCTCATATTCCTTGTCCCAACCAAGCACTCATCGCTCGGGAGACCTCTCCTAGGCCAGTGCCCATTGCTCGGACTCACTGATGGAAGCTTATTGATCACGGCCATTGCGGGTCTCTTAATGACAAGAAGCTCAAGAGGACAGGGGAAATCAGGAGTCCGCGTGCTATAAGGAGCCCTGTATGAAGGACGTAACCCCCCCTGAGACTCCTCTGCTTACAGGGATCAGTCGCACAAATAGGCCACTATTTAAACTGGAAAAACCCTACTACGGGAGGTAAGCAAGGCAAGATCCAAAAAACCCTGAGCAAGAACCACTTCACCTTTGGTGGAGAGGGATCTCGCGCTCCATCATCCTCCTAACTCTTCCCTTTGCATCCGAGCTCTACTATTTTGCTGACTTAGGTATCGGAGTGTCTTCCCTGGGGTTCTATCCCTGGGCACCTCTGACTCGTTTCCCTTCTTGCAGTTCACATTTCAAGAGTACGTGGACATCATCTCCCCCGCTTAGGAGTAGCGCGAGATAACCCCTCTTCGGTGGAGATAGCAAGAACCATGTTAATTGGAAGCCAATTTTCATGGAAATTTTGGACAGAAGTTGCAAATACAGCCTGTTACATAATCAACAGGGCCATTGTAAGACCTGTCCACAAGAAAATCCCATATGAATTGTTGAAGGGTAAGCGATCTAACTTGGCTTATTTCAAAAACTTTGGTTCCAAGTGTTTTATTCACAACAATGATAAAAGGGACTTAGATAAGTTTGAAGCCAAGAGCAGTCAAGGGATATTTTGGGGGTATTCTGAACAGTCAAAAGCTTATAGAGTCTTTAACATTCATGATCAGTCAGTAGAGGAATCCCCTCATGTGATATTTGATGAAACACTTAACTCTACTGACATAAGTGATGATGACAGGAAATCAAAAGATGATGGAGAGTTTCTGGAAGAAAAGGAAAATGCAGAATCCTTTGAACAAGCTGAACAGTCCGCTCCTGAGCAAGGTAGGTCGATCGAACAAGGTGAGTCCTGTAATAATCTTACATTTCTAAAAAATCATCTTGCTGAGAATATTATTGGAAATCTTCATGAACCCCCTAGGACTAGATCTTTTCACAGAGAAATCAATAATCAAGACCTAGTAGCATTAGTCTCCCAAATTGAACCCAAAACCTTAGAAGAAACTTTAAAAGATGAATCATGGATAAATGCTATGCATGAAGAATTTGATCAATTTGAAAGAAATAAAGTCTGGACTTTGGTTCCCATACCTAAAAATTATTCTATCATAGGAACCAGGTGGGTATTTAGGAATAAAGTCAATGAAGATGGAATAATCTCTAGGAATAAAGCTAGGTTGGTGGCCAAAGGGTATAATCAAGTATTGGGGGTGGATTTTGATGAATCCTATGCACCAGTTGCTAGGATGGAAGCCATTAGAATCTTGATATCTTTTGCTTGCTCTCATAACATAAGACTTCAACAAATGGACGTAAAGAGTGCCTTTTTAAATGGCATCATAAAAGAAGAAGTTTATGTTGAGCAACCTCAGGTTTTGAACCAACTGAGCTATCTAACCATGTTTTCAGATTAAATAAAGCATTATATGGACTGAAACATGCCCCACGGGCTTGGTATGACAGATTGACTGATTTTTTACTCAGTAAAGGGTACTATAGAGGTAAGGTTGATCAGACCATTTTTACCAAAAATGTGAATCAGAAAGTCATCCTAGTTCAGGTATATGTTGATGATATTATGTTTGGCTCTACAAGTTCTGAACTTTCTGATGAATTTGTAAATCTAACGTCAAAAGAATTTGAAATGAGCTTAGTTGGTGAGTTGCAATACTTTCTTGGTCTGCAGGTTAAACAAACGAAGGATGGGTGTTTCATTCGCTAGACCAAGTATGCATTGGAAATCTTGAAAATATTCGGCATGGACAAATTAAAACACATGGCTACACCAATGGGAGAAAATACATCCTAGGATGCTGAATCGCTGATGAGTCAGGTAAATCAGTGGATGCAAAACTTTACAGAGGTATGATTGGCTCATTGCTCTATCTCACTGCTTCCAGACCTGACATTCAATTCAGTGTGTGTTTGTGTGCTAGGTTTCAGGCCAATCCTAAAGAATCACATTTGTCGGCTGTTAAATGAATCTTTAGATACATAGCTGGCACTCACAACTTAGGCTTATGGTTTCCTGCATCATGCAATTTAGACTTGATTTCATACACTGATGCAGATTATGCCGGGTGTAAACTAGATAGGAAAAGCACTAGTGGATACTGTCAATTCTTAGGTGGGTGTCTGGTTTCTTGGGCCTCCAAGAAACAACACTCAGTAGCCCTCTCAACTGTTGAGGCTGAGTATGTAGCTGTTGGGAGTTGTGGCACACAGGTCATCTGGATCAAACACCAGCTACAAGACTACAATGTAGATCTTAACTGCACACCCATCTACTGTGATAGTACAAGTGCTATAAACCTATCTAAAAACCCAATTCAACACTCTCACTCAAAACACATTGACATTAGACACCATTTTATAAGGGATGAGGTTTCAAAGAAAAATTTTGGATTGATTCATGTAGGCACAGCACATCAGGTTGCAGATATTTTCACTAAGCCACTAGATCATGAAAAATTTTCTACCTTGAGAAGAGAGTTGGGTCTTTTCAGATCAACTTGAGCATGTAACCTCTTTTTGTTGTCAATTAGCTTGTCATCCTTGGTCTGACCGTGCAATAAGCGAGGGGGAGTCAGCCCCACTATTTATCTTTAGGTTGTCAAATCTTGCTTCTTCTTCACTGCTTGTAGTAAACAACCCTGTGGTATATCAAATTGTCGTCTCTTGAAAGATAGATCAGGATTGTCTAGAAGTTGTCACAACACGTAGAGTGTTATAACTCCGCCAAGTACCAAGGGAAGTTAATTCATGCAGTCAGATGGAGATAAAGCTTTTAGGTCTGTTCAATGTCTTTAGGGTTGTTCAAATCTGTGTGTTCATAAATTTTGATTGTCAGGGGAGTAATCTTGGCCATTTCTATCTTCTGTTAGTCAGCCATTTTAGTTTTCTGTCAGTCATTTCAATTTTATCAGGAAAGCTTGTGAAATTTGAGTCAATTCTCATTCTAAGTCTGGCCTGAACAGAAGTTGTTTTCTGCATATCGTTAATAAATTCCAATTTTCTAATCCCTAGTGAGATAATTCTGAGTCTCCAACAGTCTTCTCACAGACTCTAGGATCTATGATTTCAGAACCTTCTTTAATGGACAAGACTCAAGTATGATTGCCATGTTACATCTAGTTTTTTAAGATTCATGACCCTGTAAAGACTAAAACAAAAGTTTTCTGAAGGAAATCTATGTACATAATTAATGGGTTAAGAACATTCCTGAAATATTGTGTCCTGAGGATCTCAAAAAGCTTGAAATTCGAGAGTAGGGAGACAACTTTAGATTGATAATCTTCATGTTTAGTATCTTCAAACATTCAAACAATCTCTTGCAATTCAAGGGCAAAATAAAAAGTTCAGAGCAATGGTTTCAGTTTACTGAGAAACCAATCATCCTTCACCTTCAAGTGAAGTGAATTGTGTCATGAGGTATCAAACTATCTCTGATTAAAAATTATGTTCGTGCAAAATCATGACAGAGCAATGACATAGTGTGTTGAGTAACTAGGTCACTTCACCTAAGAAGTGTTGTGCCTCACATAAAAAGACACTACTTTTGTTAACTATGTTCTTTATAGAGGCAAAAAGGTTACCACACTGAGTAATTGGGGATCCCTGCATCTAAACAATGTGTCTCCTCACGTCAAAAGGTGTGGATTCAATCAGACTGCTCAAATAAGGAAAATTTTCAGCATAGAAAACTTTGTTGAAAGAGGAAAAACTATGACAGTGAAACCCAAAATCAGTGCAGCATACATTGGTCTAAGATGTTTGTCCTCAATACTAATGGTAGATTATCCTAGAGGAGTCTCTGGAAATTGATCAGTAAAGCTGGCAGATATGCTCTCTAGATAAATATATCACACTGTTCTTTCTCCATTAATAATGTATACACAACCTTCAGATCCTTTTTTTATGCCTTTCTCGATTATTACTTTTAAACCACTCAGATTAATTTGGCTACAATACTCATGTTCCTCAAGGATGGCCTCTATAGGCAGGATTTCCCTCAGTCTGTGACCTTACTGTTTCTGCCACTCAGAGTATAGTCCTCCCCACTGGTTATATATTTTTTTGATTATGTCAAAGGGGGAGAGGACTCTGTGCATCATTTCATTCATAGTCATCATAAAGTCACCATAGAGTGTCATCATAGAGTGGTCCTCATTCTTTCTTTTTGTTACTCATTGCATACCCTGCTGAGTTACTGTATGATCCAACTGTCCACTCAAGGGACATTAATTTTTCAAGACATTATTTTTCCAATCCAACCTTCAACTCATAAGCTCAATGACTCATGTGGTTGCCATCACAGAGATGTATGTTTTAGGAGATGGATGTTTATGCTGGGGATTGCCTTGTGCATACTATGTTTCATTGAATTTCACTAACTATGTCAATTTGATCATAATGACCCATAGTGTTGTCATCATCAAAAAGGAGGAGAATATTGTGTCCCTGTGATTTTGATGATGTCAAAACTATAACTCATTTATGAGTTTTTATGGTTTTGATGATGTTGTAATGCCCGAGGATTTTCTAAGAATTTTTTGAGATTAAGAATATAATTATTAAGCATTTAAATGGGCTATTGATTGAATTGTGGTTAATTAAAACTAATTATTTAGGCCCTATAATAATCCAAGAGGATTAGGCCCATTTTGACAAATCCAATTGGCCCAAATTATAATTTTAAACTTTGGCCCATGTTCTAGAAGTTTGGAATTGATGTATTTACGGAATTAAGGAGATAAGTAGGAATATTTTAGGATAAAAAGATGGATAATGAAGAGGCGTGATCTCGCACTGGACCTAAGCTGGGGGATGATCACCGAATAGTGAACTGCACGAAAGGGAAACGAATTAGAGGGTCCAGGGATGGTTCCCTAAGGAAAACCCTCCGATGCCTAAGTCAGTAGAGCAATGGTGAAAGCTACGAAGGGAGGAGAAAAAGATGCGCGAGATCCCTCTACACCAAGATGGTGAAGTGGTTCCTACTCAGGGAATTTTAGGCGTGTGTTGGGTCTTACCTTTCGCTGGAGGGAGTCCCAGGTTTAAATAGTGGGCTGGACTCGTGAGTCCCGTAAGCTGAGGAGTTTCAGGCGGGAGTTACGTCCTTAACGTGGGCTCTTTACGTCCTCATCGTGAGGTCTTTATAGCCATGAGGAGTCATGGGTCCCTTATCCTCTTAAACTTCTGCTCATAATGGATTTCTCAATGACAGCGTGGATAAACAATCATCGGTCGATCCAAGCATGAAGGGTGCCAACCCTATTCGGGCGATAGGCATAGCTCGGATGAAGGTAGGTCGGAGTGGGCGCTGGGGGCTTGCCTCTATCCCTGGTGAAGGGATAACTCGGGCATGGGTCTTCCTCCGTTCTCACCGACGTTCGGGCCTTCCGAGCCTAAGGGCCACTGAGGAAGGGTTTGATCCCGAGTAATCTTATTGGGCTTTTTATCCTAAGTGGGCCATGTGTGATGGAGGCATCACCCGTGACTCCCTTTGGCTCGGGTCTTCTTCACACTCCGGTGTCATTTGAGCTCGGGCCTCTCTCTATAAAGGCCCAATTATCCATTTTGTGCTTTCTATTTGAGTCATTTGATGTATTTTTCATTTTATTTGAGTCATGTCCCTAGGTCTTTTGCTTATTCCCCTAAGTTTGTGTGTCATTAGGCTCATTAGATAAGTTTTGGGCCCAATTCATTGGGCTAGGCACATGGGTGCCCCCCCCTTTCCTTGGTTATTTGTCATTGAGTCAAATGTCAGGTTCTTTTTGTAAAATGTGGGTTGTCTATATATAGGACCCCATTCCCCTCATTTTGAATTAATGAATGAATGAAGAATTATCCTTTGAGAGTCCAAATTTCATAGTCCTAGTGGAGTGAATCCAATAGTGGGTGAGAAACTCTAGGGGAGAGAATCCCCACCCAACCTTCTCTCTCTCTCTCTCTCTCTCTCTCTCTCTCTCTTTCTCTCTCTCTCCCTAAGGGGTTCACCCCATACTCTCTCTCCGCCTCTTCCCAACCACCTCTCACCCACCTACCCCATTAAGACCACTTCCCTTCCCCGCAACCCTCTTTACTCCACCCCCCCTAGTTCCAAGGGAGAACCCCCCAATCCCCACTCCACCCTCCAACCACCAACCACCCCATCCCTTTCCCAAATACTTTTCCCTCTCCCCCATACAACCCTTCACCTCCCTAGGCCTTTTGAATTCGAAATTTCCCTTCCCTCCCCAGCCCAAGGGCGCCCAACTCCCCTCCCCCTTAGAGCAGGTCGCCCCCCTCTCCCCTTCCCTCCATTCTATCTACCTTGAGCATCTCCCCCATCCCTCACTCTCCCTCCACCTTTGAGAGACCCACAAGCACCTGCTCCCTCTCCCTTCTACAGCTTCCCCACCACTCCTAGCCTCCCTCAACACCTCCCCCACACTTCCCTTCCACCATTCTTCACCTCCCCTTCACCACTCAATTACTTCTTCTTCCTCATTCTTGGTCCTTGGAAGCCACACCGAAGGAGCAGCTCGCAGCCCTGAAGTGCAGGTGGAGCAGCAGCTTGCAGAGTCGACCCCGTCCACTTCCCAGTGAATCTGAAGGCCCAAGAGGTACCGTTGGAAGCGTCTTCAAATCTTCTTCACCACGGTGGTGGCCTCATCTCTTTCTGAGTTCGTGGTCGTCCGATGGAGCTGCTATTCTACGACTGTGCATTTCCACCCTGAAGAGCTACCTGAAGCTGACTCCTGAAGCTACCACGATCACTCTCTAGAAGATCTGGAGACGAGGCTTGGCCGGGAGCTTCTTAGAAAAGTCTACTTCCAGAATCAAGAAGAGGATCTCTGTTTTACGCCCGGAATCAAGAGTTCTCATTTTCTTCCTCCGGGTGTGCGGTTCTGCTTCCTTATTAGTCTGCTCCGACCCCCCCTCATTGTTCGAGTTCTACCGGTCTACTCCGACAACGTTTAGCATCCCCGTTGTTCTTGCTTCGAAGAGGACTCATCTACGGCTCCAACGACTCCAGCGGTGCCTGATTCTGAGCTTTGGAGCGCTTGTGGCAACCCCTTCTTCCTGCTATTGTGAACCTGAAGCAGTCAGAACTGAAGACCTGCCACCCTGTTCGAGCCTCTACCCCGACCAGCACCGGTGACCAAAGAAATCAACAAAATTCAAGCATCATCCCGACCCAGCTAAAAAGAATTTCCAACTGGTTTCATCATCAACAAAAATCTGGAGTGGTCGCAGCATCAAGATATCCAACTATTTGTCCTGAAGCACAGGAAGTGGACAGAATCGGCATCGGCTCCCTTGCTAGCTTCTAGCTCGGTTTCGCCCCTCCCCGCTTGGCCGGCTGAAGGCCCCTCCCTGTGTGGAGGTAATTTTGGATGTAATAACAATTTTTCCTCACCCCAAGATCCCCCTCCTGTGAGAGGTGTAGTGTTGTAACACTTTGAACATGTCAAGCTTCTCCGGCTCGGCGTGTGGGGAACCCATGCTTCCCCGCTCGCCCACGTCTCCAAGCGGGACCGGTTTCTTTAAACCGGTCGAGTAAGTGCTCCAACCTAGCTCTAATTTTGTGATTATTCTTTCAATATTAGTTCATAGTTCCGCTGGCCGTGAGAGTGAGAGCTCGATCCTTAAGCTCCATTGCTTTAAGCGATCACTGTGGGAGGAGGAGTGTACCCGTGCCCTTGGCACAACGTCGGCTCCCTTAAATTGGGCAGCCATACCCTTGGGGAAACATCCTTGGCCTTGCTAGCCCTTTACCAGCAAGGGTCCAGCCCTCACATCCTCCACTTGGCATTGCCAAGTTACCCCGAGTCTTGGTGAGCATCGGGTGAGCGGTCGCCGTTATCGGTCCATTTTGAATGCCAATTGTGCTTGCTTGGTAAGCCCTAGGTTGTGTCACATCAATTGGTATCAGAGTAAGTCATTGACTTGTCTCTATCAAGTTTAAGTCCTAGGGCCTTTTGCATTGTGTGTCCATCCTTCATTTCATTCCCTTGCATGTCCACCCATAGTGGCGCCATTTACCGACCCGACCCATCGTCTTCGGTTCCCCCCATGGATCCCAATCCCCAACTCAACCAAGATGCCCCTAGGGAGGAACCCCAAGACCAAATGAACCGGGTGGATGCCGCCCTTACAAACATTATTGCCCAACTTGAGTCCCTTTCCACTCGGCTTGCTCCTCTAGAAGAACATGAGTTCCCCCCAAGGAACAATGAACAAAGAGCCCACCCTCCACATGTTGACCCTCATAGGGATGAGTTCCACCCAAGGAACAATGAACCAAGAATCCACCCTCCACATGTTTAATTTCATAGGAATGAGTTCCACCCAAGGAACAATGAACCAATAGCCCACCCTCCACATGTTGAACCTCATAGGGATGAGTTCCACCCAAGGAACAATGGACCAAGAGCCCACCCTCCACGTGCTGAAATTAAGAGGGAGGACTTAAATGTTGACCCATACCATGACTATGAGAGGCCTCGCCACCATCAAAATCATGAAAGGCATCCACGGGATGACCCAGATGACCCTCTCTTAAGGATGATTAAGGTAGAGGCCCCAAACTTTGATGGTTCCTATGAACCAAGTGTCTACTTAGAGTGGGAAACCGCCATGGACCAATATTTCGAATGGTACCCTATGTCCGATCAAAGGAGGGTAAGATTGGCCAAAATGTATCTCACCAAATTAGCCAAAACTTATTGGCTAAACCAAGAAGGATTAGGCGGGAAGACCCTATTGACACTTGGGAGGGTATGAAGAACCAACTTAGAAATAAATACCTACCCCAATCCTACCACCAAATGCTCTTAGATGAATGGCAAAGCCTCACCCAAGAAGGGAAGATCGTGGTTGAATATATTGAGAAATTTGACTCCTATCTTTTAAAGTGTGGAGTTCATGAGGACCCAGCCGTCACCTTGTCCCGCTTTAGAAATGGACTCCAAAGTCACATCAAGAGAGAACTTTTCATGAGAGATGTTGACAACCTTCAGCTAGCCTACCAAATAGCTAGGGATGTTGAGAGATTCTCAAGGATCCCTCGGTTTGCTACTCCCCGATCGGCCGATCCTAAAAGCATGGGGTCACGAACCATTCCGACCACCCCCATGAAGGCCCCTAGCTCAAGTGGAAATATCCCATTACGGCCTTACAACCCCCCTCCCACCATCACTCCAACCAAGCCCGCCCCTAGCCATCCTCCTCCACGGAGGGAAGAGAATCCCAAGGGCCCAAATGTAGGAGGAACTACCCCGGGTAGTGGGCGCCAACAATGCTATAGATGTCAAGGGTTTGACCACTTTGCGGGGCAATGCCCATCCAAAGGGTTGTCTAACTTACTTATTGAGGAAGAAGCTCCCCCACCCCAAGAGGAACTTGAGAGTATGGTTGAGGTCCATGAAGCTTCACTAGATTGGGAAGAAGAGTATGAGGCCCAATACCATGAGTCAGGTATAGACTATACCACCCCATCTACCGACTCCCATATAGGAGTAATTAGATGCACCCTCACCAAGCCCCAAGAGGAGGACTGGCGACGAACTTCAATCTTCTACACCTTTGTTAAGATAGGGGGCCATGTGAGAAAAGTGATCTTAGATAATGGGAGTTATGTCAATGCCGTGTCTCCCGACACCGTTAAGCTCCTTGGGCTTACCATTACTCCTCACCCTAGCCCATACCGGGTCTCGTGGATCAACAACAATTCCATCCCGGTCAACACTCGCTGCCTTGTGCCCCTCACCTTTTCTTCCTACCATGGCCAAATATGGTGTGATGTTATCCCCATGGAAGTAGGTAGCATCCTACTAGGGAGACCGTGGCTTTATGATGTGGATGCCACTATTTTGGGTAAGACCAACACATGCACCTTTGAGCATGAGGGAAAGAGCATCCATCTTAATCCCTCCCCACCACATCCCTTGCCTAAGAAAAGCCCACCCCCTCAAGGTCAACACTCCACCAAATCTCAAGTCATGGGGAACTCCACCCCACCAACCCAACCTCTCTCCCAAAACCCCAAACAAGATAAGACTTTAGGGATGACCAAGGGTCTTCACCTCATCACCAAAAGAGAGCTTGAGGAGGAAATAGCTCAAGGGACACCTCTATGTGCGGTAGTCATTTGCCTAGGAGAGTCTACCCCCTCCAACCCCCATCCCATAGAAGTCTGGCATCTCCTAGATGAATTCCATGATGTGTTCCCAGAAGAACTCCCGGACCAACTCCCTCCCATGCGTGATGTGCAACACGCAATTGATTTAGTTCCGTGAGCTACCCTTCCCAACCTTCCTCATTACCGTCTCAACCCCACGGAACATGCCAAACTTCGAAGGCAAATAGAGGAACTCATTAGGAAGGGTTTCATCCGCATTAGCAAAAGCCCATGTGCCGTACCGGCCCTTCTCACTCCCAAGAAGGATAGATCATGGCGGATGTGTGTGGATAGTCGGGCCATTAATAAGATCACCGTCAAGTATAGGTTCCCCATCCCTAGGCTTGATGACATGCTTGACATGCTGGCGGGAGCCACTATCTTCTCCAAGATTGATCTTAAGAGTGGCTACCATCAAGTTAAAATTAGGCCCAGAGATGAGTAGAAAATGGCCTTCAAGACCAAGGATGGCTTGTATGAATGGTTGGTCATGTCTTTTGGGCTCTCAAATGTCCCAAGTACTTTCATGCGTCTCATGACGGAGGTTCTTAGGCCTTTCATTGGGGTCTTTCTAGTGGTCTACTTTGATGACATCCTCATATATAGTCAATCCCAAGAGGCCCACCTTGATCACCTTAGGCAAGTTTGCACCGTCCTACGACATCAGAGCCTGTTTGCCAACCGAGGCAAGTGTCACTTCTTGACCACATCCATCACTTTCCTAGGATTTTTGGTATCCACCAAAGGTGTCTCCATGGACCCCGAGAAGATCCAAGCTATTCTAGAGTGGCCGGAACCCCACACTCTTCATGAGGTCCGAAGTTTTCATGGGTTAGCCACCTTCTATAGAAGGTTTATTCGGAGATTTAGCACTATCACTGCCCCTATCACCGATTGTCTCAAGAAGGGGACTTTTGTGTAGACCAAATCAGCCTCTAAAGCCTTCCAAGAACTTAAGGAGAAGATGACCCAAGCCCCGGTCCTATGCCTACCCGATTTCTCCAAAGTCTTTGAAGTCACATGCGACGCATCCGGGATAGGAATAGAAGGGATCCTTAGCCAAGAGGGACACCCGGTAGCCTTCTTTAGTGAGAAGTTATGTGATGCTAGGACAAGATACTCCACTTATGACAAAGAGTTCTATGCCGTGATTTAGTCCCTCCGACATTGGAGGCACTACTTGTTGCCCAAAGAGTTTGTCATCTTTTCTGACTATGAGGCCCTCAAATACCTCAACTCCCAACAAAAGCTGAATGCCCGCCATGCCCGATGGGTTGAGTTCATCCAATCCTACACTTTTGTTATCAAACACAAAGCGAGAAGTGAGAATCGAGTGGCGGATGCCCTTAGTAGGAGAGTCTCTTTGTTATCCACTATCCAAGTGGAAGTGACCGGATTTGATAGACTCAAGGATGAGTACTCTGCCTGCCCCGACTTTGGGCACATCTATACCACCTTGACCACCCATTCTAGCAAGGAACATGAGGGATTTGTCTTAGAGGATGTGTTCCTCTTCAAGGGACCAAAGCTTTGCATTCCACGGACCTCACTCCGTGATTTCTTGGTTTGGGAATTACATGCAGGAGGATTAGCTGGTCATTTTGGGGTTCACAAAACCATTGCTCTAGTTGAGGGTCAATTTTATTGGCAAAGTCTCAAAAGAGACGTAGGCAAGATAGTAGGTCAATGCCGCACATGTGCTTCGGCCAAACAGGTGAAGCAAAACACTGGCCTATATACTCCACTCCCCATCCCCGACCATCCATGGCAAGACTTAAGCATGGACTTTGTGCTAGGGCTACCCAAGACTCAAAGAAAGTATGACTCAATCTATGTGGTAGTTGACAGATTTTCTAAGATGGCCCACTTTATCCCATGTTCCAAAACCTCCGATGCTTCCCATGTTGCCCGATTGTTCTTTGATGAGGTTGTTCGTCTCCATGGGTTACCCAAGACCATAGTCTCCGATAGGGATGTCAAGTTCACTAGCTATTTTTGGAAGACTCTTTGGCACTTGATGGGTACCCTCCTAAAATTCTCCACAGCCTACCACCCTCAAACTGATGGCTAAACCGAAGTTGTCAATCGGAGTCTAGGGAACCTTCTTAGGTGTCTTTTTGAGGATCGTCCTGAGAATTAGGATCTCATCTTACCACAGGCTGAATTTGCATATAATAACTCCATCAATAAGTCCTTAGGGATGAGTCCATTCGAAGCTGTGCATGGGTACAAACCAAGAAAACCTTCCGATCTCATTCCCCTTACCCCGCATGCTAGAGTGTCCATTTCAGCCGAGTCTTTTGCACAACATATTAGAGATCTGCATGAAGAGATCCGCAAGCACATCAGAAAAAAGAATGAGACTTATAAAAGGCTGGCCGACTCTCATCGACGTCACCAAGAATTCCATGTGGGTGACTTTGTGATGGTAAGGACAGAGAGGCTCACCCCGAGAGCCATCTCCAAATTGAGGCCACGTGGGGCTAGTCCCTTTCAGGTCGTGAGGCGCATTGGCGCTAATGCCTATGAGTTATATCTCCTTGAGGAGTATGGAGTAAGTCCCACATTCAATGTAGCCGACCTAGTGCCATATAAGGGACCCGCGGTGGTACCCAATGAGGATATTGAGCCTATTCCTTCCGTTGAGAGAGCACCCACCAATGAGGAGAGACCACCAACCAAGAGAGCCCAGCGTGAGCGCATTGAACGAATATTCGATGAACAGGTCACTACCACCCGGAGCAAGGTATACGAGCGCTATCTCGTCAGGTGGAAGGATCGGCCTCCTTCGGAGGATTCGTGGGTGAGTTGGGAGGATCTCCAGCAGCTGGATCCCGACCTTCTCGAGTAGTATCACAGCCAGATGGACCCCTACTTGACGGAGTCGAGCACTTCGCAGCCCGGGGGATTTGATGGAGGCATCACCCGTGACTCCCTTTGGCTCGGGTCTTCTTCACACTCCGGTGTCATTTGAGCTCGGCCCTCTCTCTATAAAGGCCCAATTATCCATTTTGTGCTTTCTATTTGAGTCATTTGATGTATTTTCCATTTTATTTGAGTCATGTCCCTAGGTCTTTTGCTTATTCCCCTAAGTTTGTGTGTCATTAGGCTTATTAGATTAGTTTTGGGCCCAATTCATTGGGCTAGGCCCATGGGCGCCCCCCCCCCCTTTCCTTGGTTATTTATCATTGAGTCAAATGTCAAGGTCTTTTTTTAAAATGTGGGTTGCCTATATATAGGACCCCATTCCCCTCATTTTGAATTAATGAATGAATGAAGAATTATCCTTTGAGAGTCCAAATTTCATAGTCCTAGTGGAGTGAATCCAATAGTGGGTGAGAAACCCTAGGAGAGAGAATCCCCACCCAACCTTCTCTCTCTCTCTCTCTCTCCCTAAGGGGTTCGCCCCCTACTCTCTCTCCTCCTCTTCCCAACCACCTCTCTCCCACCTACCCCATTAAGACCACTCCCCTTCCCCACAACCCTCTTTACTCCACCCCCCTAGTTCCAAGGGAGAACCCCCCAATCCCCACTCCACCCTCCAACCACCAACCACCCCATCCCTTTCCCAAATACTTTTCCCTCTCCCCCATGCAACCCTTCACCTCCCTAGGCCTTTTGAATTCGAAATTTCCCTTCCCTCCCCAGCCCAAGGGCGCCCAACTCCCCTCCCCCTTAGAGTAGGTCGCCCCCCTCTCCCCTTCCCTCCATTCTATCTACCTTGAGCATCTCCCCCATCCCTCACTCTCCCTCCACCTTTGAGAGACCCACAAGCACTGCTCCCTCCCCCTTCTACAACTTCCCCACCACCCCTAGCCTCCCTCAACACCTCCCCCACACTTCCCTTCCACCATTCTTCACCTCCCCTTCACCACTCAATCACTTCTTCTTCCTCTTTCTTGGTCCTTGGAAGCCACACCGAAGGAGCAGCTCGCAGCCCTGAAGTGCAGGTGGAGCAACAGCTTGCAGAGTCGACCCCGTCCACTTCCCAGCCAATCGGAAGGCCCAAGAGGTACCGTTGGAAGCGTCTTTAAGTCGTCTTAGCCACAGTGGTGGCCTCATCTCTTTCTGAGTTCGTGGTCATCCGGTGGAGCTGCTCTTCTACGACTGCACATTTCCACCCTGAATAGCTACCTAAGCTGACTCCTGAAGCTACCACGACCACTCTATGGAAGATCTGGAGACGAGGCTTGGCCGGGAGCTTCTTAGACAAGTCTACTTCCAGAATCAAGAAGCGGAGCTCTGTTTTGCGCCCGAAATCAAGAGTTATCATTTTATTCCTCCGGGTGTGCGGTTCTGCTTCCTATCAGTCTCCTACGACCCCCCCTCATTGTTTGAGTTCTACCGGTCTACTCCGACAACGTTTGGCATCCCCGTTGGTCTCGCTTCGAAGAGAACTCATGGACGGTTCCAACGACTCTAGCAGTGCCTGATTCTGAGCTCGGGAGCACTTGTGGCAACCTCTTCTTCCTGTTGTTGTGAACCTGAAGCAGTCAGAACTGAAGACATGCCACCCTGTTCGAGCCTCTACCCCGACCAGCACCGGTGACCAAAGAAATCAACAAAATTCAGGCGTCATCCTGACCCAGCTACAAAGAATTTCCAACTGGTTTCGTCATCAAAAAAAATCTGGAGTGGTCGCAGCATCAAGCTATCCAACTGTCTGTCCTGAAGCGCAGGAAGTGGACAGAATCGGCATCGGCTCCCTTGCTAGCTTCTAGCTCAGTTTCTCCCCTCCCCGCTTGGCCGGCTGAAGGCCCCTCCCTGTGTGGAGGTAGTTTTGGATGTAATAACAATTTGTCCCCACCCCAATATCCCCCTCCTGCGAGAGGTGTAGTGCTGTAACACTTTAAACAGGTCAAGCTTCTCCGGCTCGGCGTGTGGGGAACCCACGCTTCCCCGCTCGCCCACGTCTCCGAGCGGGACCGGTTTCTTCAAACCGGTCGAGTAAGTGCTCCAACCTAGCTCTAATTTTGTACTTGTTCTTTCAATATTAGTTCATAGTTCTGCTGGCCGTGAGAGTGAGAGCTCGATCCTTAAGCTCCATTGCTTTAAGCGATCACCGTGGGAAGAGGAGTGTACCCGTGCCCTTGGCACAACGTCGGCTCCCTTGAATTGGGCAGCCATACCCTTGGAGAAATATCCTTAGCCTTGCTGGCCCTCTACCAGCAAGGGCCCAGCCCTCACATCCTCTACTTGGCATTGCCAAGTTACCCCGGGTCTTGGTGAGCATCGGGTGAGCGGTCGCCGTTATCGGTCCGTTTTGAATGTCAATTGTGCTTGCTTGGTAAGTCCTAGGTTGTGTCACATCACTGTGGGGCTGTCACTTCGATGAGCTGGGCCTCGTTTGGTCCTGACGGACCTAGTTCGGCTGCTCTTAGATGGATTACAGAAATCCCCCTCTCCACTTGTCCCCCTCCTACTCACGAGCTTTAGTAAGCTCGGAAGAGTAGCTGTTCAGGGTTTTGGACCAGCGTGGCTCAGGTGGGTGGAGATCTGGCGGTGTTAGTAAGCCACGTGTCGTGGTCACCTGGGCCCATAATAATGATGATCCTGACGGATTTGAACTGAAGGGGCCCCCTTTTCTCGGAGGTCGGAAAGACGCGCCGCCTTCCGCGTGGGAATATAGGCGTTGCGTGCTTATCGTCGCTCCAGACTCCCTCCGTTTTTGGGTTTGTCTCTCCTTCGTGCTTGCTTTTGGGGCTCTTGGATGCATCATGAGGACACGATGGAAGAGTAAAGGCTCGCGGCGGCGTTCGCGGAGTTGGCGAAGATAACTGCGGAGGCGGTCCGACAGCTTCCCCTTCCTCCAGAGTCTTCGGGGTCCCTGGAGTGTCTTTCCTCAAGTTCCTCTCCGGATTTCATGGCGGACCAGCGTCCGGATGCCGAAGAGTGGGAGGGCGAGCCTGCGGTGAGGGCGGCGGCTCCACACTGCAGCGAACTGGGGGAGGCAGAGTTGAAACGGCTGGAAAACCAGTTTCGTCTGCCCCACAAGTCTTTCTTCGCCGCGGCTACCCCGCACGAGTCGAGCTCGGATTCTCGTACAGGCCACATCTGCACCTTTCTACTGTCATGGAAGGGTGGGTTCCGCCTTCCCTTCGAGCCCTTTGTTCTCAAACTTCTTAATTTCTTCCAGTTGGTGCCCGTGCAGTTGGTAGCCAACTCCTATCTTCTTCTTTCTGCCTTTCGCATCCTCTGCCGTCAATGCGGAGTTCCTCCTTCCTTGGACCTCTTCCACTATTTTTTTGAGTTGAAGGCGCATCCCTCGGTCGGGAAGGGCTTCTATTTCATCTAGGCGAGGCGGAATAGGAGCTGTATCTCCTTAGCCGCGAAGGATTCTTCGCACAAGGGGTGGAAGACCCAGTTCTTCTAGGTGGGGATCCTCTCGGTGGAGGAGACTTGGAAATGTCAAGTAATCCCCAATGTCCATCCGAATATTCCTCCGAGGCAGGACGAGTTTCCTATGCATGTGGAAGAGTACGCGACTATTTTGCTGAAGCATCGTCAGTCCACGGAGGAGCTGGTTACTCCGGAGAACTTCGAACGGTGTCTTCTTGCAAGGCTACAGTCGGCAGGTTTGGTCGCCACGAATCAGTTTCTTCTTTGGATGTTGAGACCATCTCCTTTTCCTGATTACATCTTTCTTCTGTGCAGACACCAGGCGGCCGGCCTTGGAGGAGGCCGCAGAGGTGATCGATCTCGGCGATGACTCGGCTACCAATGAGTCAACTGCTCCCACGGGTCGCTCCCGAGCCAAAGACAAGGGCAAGGGGGCGGCTCAGGGTGAATCTTCTGGGCCACGGGGGTCCAAGCTCAAGGATCCCATGGAGGGCATGATCTGGGCCGCCGTGAAGGCCAGGAAGCGGGCCAAGAAGGCCGGGGCTGTTCTCGCAGCCGAAGGCGACCTTGCCGTGGCTCACCCCTCCGCCAAGCATGATGGGGCCGACCCTAATGGGTGAGCTCTCCCACCCGCCGAGCAAGAGGGGGCTGAGGAGGCTGGGGCTACTCCTGCGGTCGGTGACGATGCTGGCTCGGCTCCCCCTTCGACCGGAGCCGAGGGGGCCGAGACTGCTTCTGCGGTTGGCAGCGGTGCTGGCCCGGCTCTCCCCTCGGTAGGAGCCGAGGGGGCCGTAGACGAGGCAGGTGACGCTGGGACCACGGCCGGGATTGGGGCGTTGACTGAGGCGGGCGACGCTCCAGGTGGTGGTGCAGGTGCCGAATCGGTCCAGGCTGGAGGGTCGCAAGAAAAGGCGACGCAGCTCCGACCGACCGAGGCACGAGGGGCGAACGAAGCCGCGGCTCGATCTGGGTCATCCGGCGGGACGCCGACCGAAGAGAGTCTCTATTCTGGCGGCCTTGGAGAGGCTCGGCATCTAGGGCCCCTCTCTATCAAATATGTCGTGGTATAGCCGCGAAGGTGAAGGGGGGAGACAGGCAGCACTCCCCGTCTGTGGCCCTCGAGACGGTAATGGAGGGCGGCTTGGTCCTGGCCCAGATGGGGGCCACTCTGGCAGAAGCTTACGCTCGGTCGGAGTCAGAGCGGGTGAACCTGGCCTGGACCCTTGGTGGGTCTGACAGGAAGATGGCTCGGCTCGCCGAGGAGCGTGATGGGCTTCGGCGTGAGGTTTCCTCAGTTAGGGAGCTGGCACGGGCGAGCTAGGTGGAGGCTCGGGCATTGACCGAGCAACTAGCTAAGGCCCGTGAATTGCTCGAGAGGAAGAGCAGGCTTCTTGAAGAGGAGCGTGTTGCTCGCACCGAGCTAGATGGCCGGTGGGAGGCCGAGCGTGCCGAGCTGGTGGACCGAGCGGAGGAAGCCAAACGCCTTCGGCGGGAGGCCGAGGCTGATCAGGCGGAGGCGGAGAAGCGGGCGGCAGAGGCAGAGAAGCTGACGGCTGAGGCCGGACGGAGGTTAGCTGAGGCAGAGCAGGAGAAGGCCGAGCTCGCTGGTAGGGTGGGATCGGCCAGGGCGGAGGCGCTCGAGCAGTACAAATGCTCGGAGGCCTACCGGGTCGACCTTAAGGAGGCTGCCCTCCCCTACTATGAGTCGGGACTTCGCCGAGGCATCCGCAAGGGGTTCAAACAAGGCTACGACTGGGCCGTCTCTTATGCCGAGGAGCAGGCGTCCGAGACAATCGATTTCCCGTTCGGGCAATGCTATGACTCGGACTTGTCATCCTCCAATTCCTCTGTGTCAGAGGAAGAAGATCAGGGGGGCTCTTCGTCCGAGGGGTCGCCAACTCCGGATGCCTCGGGAGGGCGCGCAACCGAGGCAGTTCCCACTCCGGTGGGGTCAGTGCCAGGGTCGGCCGTCACTGAGGGTGCCGGGGGCAGACCGTCTGAGCCTTCCACTTCTGAGCTTCAGGGTGGGCCAGCAGCCTAATGTATCCGTTTCGCTTTCTCTTTTTATGTCTTTTTCCTTTTTCGAAGGAAGACTTTCCTTGCTGTATAGGAAAAAAAGTAAAGCAATAGCATTATGATGAAGACTTAACTGTTTCGTATCGCCATTGCCGTGTTTTGTTCAGCGTATCTGTAGTGGTTGGAAAGTGCCGATACTTTCTGCGTGGATCTCACCTGATGGTTCGGTGAGCGTCTGACAGGGTGTCTTTCCATTTTCTCATGCTTTGAATGCTTGGCCGCTTCGTGTGTCCCGCTGGGGTGGAAACGAGAAGTTTGAGGTGACCGTTCCTAGGGAGAGACCCCTTTGGCTTGTTTTCGAGGAGAGAATCATTTAAGGCAAATAGCCTCCCTTCGCCTATAAAAGGTCTGAAGGGCGTCCCTTCCTCTCCACCGCTTAGGATTTTCCCCGACAGTCTTTCCTCATTCTTTCTTCACGTAGCATTGTGCCGTTATATTTGAAGCATGGAAGATGCTCCGGAAGATGAAGCTGCCGACGACGGAGGGCAGAGGGTCCTTGTTGCTTCGGGTTTGAAGGATGTTCGACGGCCGGCGGACAGGTTTCAAGAAGGTTCGACGTGCAGAGGCACGTCGTCTTCTTTTTATCAGTTCCGACGGCGCTTGCGAGGGGGCGAGATGGCGGACGGATGGGGGCATCAGGCATCCCTGCCGCCCGTCCCTTCCTGCTCGCTCCGTGGAGGGGAGGAGGAAGCCAATAAAGCTCCCTCCTTTCTGGGCTTTCCCCTGCCTCCTCGTCCAGCTCTGCTGGTTTCTTTTTCCCTCTCGCAGCCTCTTTCTCCCTCTTCTGCTCTTCTCATCATTTCTTTCACTCTTCGGAGGGTGCCTGCACTCTCTTCCTTCCAAAGAGTTGGCAGATTGGTGGGGAGGATGCCTTCATATGCGTTCCCTCTCCCCTTCCTCTTCCAAGTTCAACTTGAAAGGTAGCCTTCTCCTTCCTAATCCCTCTGTCACCTTTGTCCTGAGCTACCCGAGCCAACGGGGTCGACTACCCTTTATCCGAGCCAGTTTCTGCACAAGGCAGAGTCAGTGGCTGGACGCAGGAAGGTCAACGAGTCAGCTGAGTGATGGGCTCATACGGCGGCGCCAGATGGATTTTTTTCTTTTTTGACATGTATTTTCTTGGCTTCGACCTTTCTAATGTACAAGCGAGTTGTTTGAATAAAAAAGGAAGGGAAACTTTTGTTTATTTTCATATCACTTACACAATGCTCGACGTTTAGAAATAGAACTTGCGCAGTGTAGTCGCGTTCCAGGTTCGAGGGATAGGCGGAGAGCGTCTCGACCACTCGGTAGGGGCCTTCCCAATTAGGGGATAGCTTGCCTGCCGCCTCAAGTGGTCGAGAGGCTTCGGCTTTCCTGAGCACGAAATCTCCCGGTTGAAAGTATCCATCTCAGACTTTGGCGTTGTAGTATCGAGTGACACGGCGTTGGTATTCCATTGCTCGGATGCCGGCAATCTCTCGGAGGTCATCTGTTAGGTCATGGTTTTCGAGCAGTTTATGATCGTTTGCCTCGAGCGAGAAATAGATGACTCGGAGGGAAGGATTGGCAATCTCTAATGGGATGATGGCTTCGGCGCCATACACCAACTGAAAAGGACTTTCATCGGTTGCCGTTCTGGGAGTCATTCTATGTGAGGGGAGGCCCTAGGCCTCCCCCTTCCCCTCTGGTGTCCTCTGCCGCCGACGACCCTGCTATCCCACCGTTTGCCCTTGCGTTTGTCTCCACTGTCCCCCCCTTCGCGGCGGCTTGCTCGTTGTCCCCTACGTCTTCTCCGGCCATGGAGGCTGCGGGAGGGGGGCCTGTTCCTTTCCTGTATCCTCCTCCTTGTCTCCGACCACCCCCGTCGGTGTCTCCGTCGCCCCCCTTGCTCCGTCGTCCGTCCTTCGCCCCCCTTGCTCCGTCGCTCGTTCTTCTGCCCCTGCATCGTTTGTTAGCGGTGTTGTTCTTGGGCTCTCGACCTTGCTGGCCCCTCCAGCGTCCTCTGGCGGCCTCTCCGGTGAGGCTGCCTTCTCCTCCGCCATGCCCGATGCCTCGCACCTTCGACACGTCTTTGGCCACTCCATCACGCTACCGTTGCGGGAACTTCCCCTTCGAGCGCCTCCCTCCGTGCTGGCTCCTGCGTCTCCCTTCCTGGCACGCAACCGCTGGCGGGAATGGGGTCCCTAGGCGTTGACAATGCTTCTGTGTTGACCGCTCCTGCCACCTTACCTTTTCCTCCTTCGGCCTCCACGTCCCCCCCCCCCTCGATGGGACACCGGGCGATCACAGTACTCTATTTTGCAAGTTGCCCACACCTCACCCTCTGCTGTTCCCGCCGGCCATGCGCCCCTGGCCTCAGGCCGCCTACCGCCGGGCTTCATTGCCGTTGGCGGACCCCCTCCACCAGTTGCCGCCCCAGACGCCTCCGTCGCAGGCACCGTAGGTGCCCCTCCAACCATGTCCTCTGTTCACTGCCACGTTGTCCCTCTGGTCGTCGCCGAGCCCTCTCTCGGTGGCTGTGCTGCCCACCATTCTGAGCTCCCCCCTCCCAAGCATTCCTCCGGCTAGCTCCCACCGCTATTTTGCTTCCCCTCCGGTCCCCTCCATCTCCTTCCCTTTAGCCCTGCCCTACCCTCTTGTTTCCTTCCTGCTCCCTTGCCATCGCCTGCCTTGGCCCCGGCTTCTCTTCCCCTCGTCCCTCCTCTTGCTCTCTTTCCCCCCCCCTCCTGTTGCTCATCGGCCACCCTCCCTTGGCCCCCTCCCCCCCGTCACTTTGACCCCTTCTCGCTCCCTACCCCTCCTCCGTCGCCGGCCATCCAGGTTTCCCTTCCCCCGTCTGTCCTCTTGCCCTCTCTTCAACCCTCTCTCTTGTGCCCTCCTGCTCCTGCCACCGATGATTCCCTTCCTACTTCATCCCCCTTGCTCCCTTGCTCCCCTCCCCCTGGTGGATGTCAGTTGTGCGTCTCCCTCTCCGTCCGTCCTCCCAGCCCTCCTGCCTCCCTCCCTTCCCCCCCTCTTCCCCAACCCCACCCCCCGGTTGTGTCTGCCTCTGGCCTCCTTCCTTTGGCCCCCTCTTCTCCCCCTCTTGCTCCCGTCCTTTCCCCCTGCTCGCTCTCATGTTGCCTTCCCCTTGACCTGCTTGCCTTTGCCCTTGTCTCCCCTCTTCTCCCCCCGGTTGTCCGTGCCTCCTCTCCCTATCTTCCTGCTCCCCTGCCCGTGACGGCACCCTTGCTTGTCTCCTGCCCTCCCATCGGTTGCCCCCTCGAGCTGTTCTGCTTCCTCCGTGCTCCCCTTCCTTTCGCGGTCGCCGACCCTCCTGCCTCCCTTCGGTCCTCTTGCGTCCCCCGCTCTCTCTCCCGTCGCCACCCGCTTGCGGCCCGTCCGCGATGGCCTGCTGCTGCCCTCCTTTTCCTGCTTGCCGCCGCTGGTGGGCTATTCGTCTCTGCTCCGGCGTGGTCCCTCCAACCACCCTCGTGTCCCTCACCCATTCGTGGTCTCGCTTGCTGATGCGCCCACGTCTTTTGTGTTGGTGGCCTTCCCAGGCGCGCTCCCCGTCCGCCGGCCTTGCTGCATCCTCCGGCGGCCTTGTCCTCCACATTCTGCATTGGCGAGGGCCGTCCGTCCCAGAGTGGTGTCCCTTCTTGGTGGCGCTTCCTCCCGAACTGCGGACGGCTCCTTCGTCTTCTATCGCGGCTTCTACCGTGGGCCCATGCCTGTGGCAGCTGCCAGCGCCCTGCTGCCCCTCCTCGTCTGCCCGCCGTCGCTGGTGGGCTCATCGGCTCTGCTCCGGCGTGGTCCCTCGACCACCCTCGTGTCCTGTCGCCGCTCGAGGGCTCACCTTCTGTTGCACTCTCATCTTCTGGGTGGGTGGCCCTTCTTGCTGTGGCGTCACTGCTGTGGGCCAGGCGGCTACCTCCTCCGACCAAGGTTTGTTGTCTCCAGCGACGACGTGCTGCGCTTTCCACGCCGACCATGCTACTGCTACCACCAGCGACTCCTCGCCTAGCTGTGCTATCACCGGCGTCCCAACGGCCACGTTCCTGTTACTTTGCCCTTCTGTTGGGCCTTGTTGTAGGTTTTCCCTCTTTTGGGCTTATTGGGCCTTGCCCCCATGTTGTAGTTGGGCTCCTCCCTTCCTTAGTAGGATGCCCACCCCCCCGACCCTCGTTGTCCCATGTATCCCCCTCTCTTCTTCTCTCCTCTTTGCTTGCTATATATAAAATTTTCTTGTGAGGTGGTCGGGGTCGAGCTTCTCCCCTTGTCCCTCGCAAGTATGACTTTAGTTAAAAAAAAAATTCCTCAAGCCAACTGCCCTTGGCTTTGTCGAGCCTGGTCTTGATGCCTTTTAAGATAGTCTTATTGGCATTTTCGACCAGTCCATTAGCCTGAGGGTGGGCGACCGAGGTGAAGTGATTGCGAATGTTTAGGTCGGCGCATCTGTCTTGAAAATAACGAGAATCAAATTGCCGACCATTATCGCTCACTATCACCCGGGGAATGCCGTAGTGATAGATGATCGACTTCCAGACGAAACTCCAGACGACTGTCTCGGTGATCCTTGCTGTGGCTTCGGCCTCGATCCATTTAGTGAAAGTAGTCGATGGCGACAATGACGAACTTCTTCTGGGCCTGAGCTATAGGGAACGGCCCAAGGATGTCGATTCCCCAACGAGCGAAAGGATATGGCTCGGCTAGGGTAACGAGCTCCGTTGTCGGCTGATGGACCAAGTGGTCAAATCGTTGGCATTGGTCGCAGTGCTGTACGTAGGTCGAGCAGTCATGCTGCAGAGTGGGCCACCAATAATCTTGCCGTAGCAAGATCATGGCGAGTGACCTTCCTCCCAAATGCGCTCCGGACAGGCCTTCGTGAACTTCTTGAATCGCTCGGTTGGCTTCGTCGATACTGAGGCACTTTAGGAGAGGACCAGAGAAGGATCTTCGGTAGAGAGTGTCGTCCAGAATAACGAATCGCCGAGCTTGGTACTTCAATCTTCGGGCTTCCCGTAGGTCGGGAGGCTCCTGAGAGTCTTGGAGCCACGATAGGTAGGGGGTGCGCCAGTCGCTTGGGGAGGCCTGGTCAATAGCCAGGAGCTCCGAATCAATGCTCGGTCGCTCTAGCTCTTCGAGAAGGACCGATCGAGTTCCCTCGGGGTCAAGAGAGGAGGCCAGCCGAGAGAGGGCGTCCGCTCGAGAGTTTTCTTCCCGGGCTATTCGGACTACCTCAAAACTCTCGAACTGTTGTACCACGGCTCTGACCAGTTGGAGGTATTTGACCATCGGTGCTTCTCGAGCTTCATAATCGCAGTTGACCTGGCTAGCGACTAGTTGGGAGTCAGTGTGAATTCTGACTCACTCAGCCCCCAGCCACCGGGCCATGCGGGCTCCCGAGATAAGGGCTTCGTACTCGGAAGCGTTGTTGGACGCCTGGAAGTTGAACTTCAAGGCGTATTGTAGCTCTGCTCCTTCGGGGGACTTCAGGAGGATTCCAGCGCCGCTTCAGGCCGAGTTGGAGGAACCGTCGACGAACAGTTCCCAGGTTGGCCCGGGCGCGGACGGAGACTTTTCTTCGGTCGGGATAGTGCTCTCGGTGATGAAGTCAGCGAGCGCCTATCCTTTGATAGCCGAGCGAGGCCGGTATGATATATCATAGGTCCCGAGCATGATGGCCCACTTGACGAGGCATCCCGAGGCTTTAGGGTAAGCGAGGATCCTCTTCAGTGGTTCACCGGTCAGCACGGTGATGGAATGCCCTTGGAAGTAGGGTCGGAGGCGCTTGGCCGAGGTAACCAATGCTAGCATGAGTTTCTCGGTTGCGGGGTACCTTCGTTCGGCCTCGTTAAGCACCTTGCTGGTGTAGTAGACCGGTCTCTCGATTCTCGAGTCATTTCTGACCAGGACCGAGCTAACTGTAGACGGAGTCGTCGAGAGATAGAGATACAAGGCTTCGACTGGGACGGCCTTGGAAAGCACTGGGGGCGAAGCCAGAACTCCTTAAGCTCGGCGAATGCCCTTTGGCATTCCTCGTCGCATGCGAACGTAGCAGATGCTATTTTGGGCCCCCTCAACAGTTTGAAGAAGGGTAGACATCGTTCGGCCGCACGGGACAAGAATCTGCTGAGCGCGGTAATGCGCCCAGTAAGGCGTTGAACGTCTTTGATGCAGGTGGGTGGGCGCATGTCCAGGATGGCCTGGACCTTGTCGGGGTTGGCCTCAATCCCACGCTGGGTGACTAAGAAACCCATGAACTTCTCGGATCTTACTCCGAAGGCGCACTTGGTGGGATTGAGCTTCATATTGTACCTTAGGAGGGTGCTGAAGGTCTCAACTAGGTCGGTGAAGTGATCCTCGGCCTTGGGGGTCTTAACGAGCATGTCATCAATATAGGCCTCGATAATCCGGCCGAGCTGTCCTTCGAACATATGATTGACCAGCCTCTAGTATGTGGCTCCAGCATTCTTCAAACCGAAAGGCATCCGGGTGTAGCAGTATACGCCGAAGTCGGTGATGAAGGTGGTCTTTTTGATGTCTTGTAGATCCATTCTGATCTGGTGGTAACCTGAATAGGCATCCAGGAAACTGAGTATCTCGTTGCCCGAGGTTGAATCAACCAGTTGGTCGATGCTCGGTAATGGATAGCAATCCTTTGGTGTAGCCTTGTTCAAGTCGGCAAAGTCCACGCACATTCTCCACTTTCCCGAAGCTTTTGGCACCAGGACGACGTTGGCCAGCCACGTCGGGTACAGGACCGGTCTAAAAAGACCAGTCTTTTGCCCCTTGGTGACTTGCTCATTGATGATCGCCTGCTTCTCTGGTGCGTGCTTCCGTCGGCGTTGTTGTACGGGCTTCACGGTTGGGTTGAGGTTGAGCTTATGCATCACTGTCTCCTCTGGTATCCTGGGGAGTTGGTCATCAGACCATGCAAAGACTCGGATGTACTCGGAAAGAAACTCTTTGTATTGATGCTGAACTTCAGACGGTAGGCCGGCTCCAATCTTTACTCCTAGGGTCGGGTCATCGTTTAGGAAAATCCTTAGCAGCTCGCCTCCAGGCTCAGAGGTTGCGGGTTTTTTCCTCGACTTCCCGGGGGCCCTTGTTCTTCCCATCGGCCTTGTGGCTTCAACCGAGATATTATAGCACCTTCTGGCCATCGCCTGGTTACCTCGGACTTCCCCTATCCCGTTTTTGGTGGGGAACTTCATCTTTTGGTGATAGGTAGAGGGCGCCGCTTTCGTTCAGCTAAGGATTCCTCGGCCGAAGATTGCGTTGTATGCTATCATGCCCTTGATCACTATGAAGTCCACCATGACCGTAACGGTTTTGGGTGGGGTGTCGAGAGTAACCGGCAGGCTTAGGGCTCCCTCGGGATAAGTGGCCTGGCCATTGAACCCGCAAAGGGGGGTTCGGATCGGGCGGAGTTTAGATGGATTCTCCCCCATCTTAAGGAAACATTGGTAAGATAATACATCAGGGGCACTTCCATTGTCAACTAGAATTCTGTCTACGTTACAATGGTTTATTGTGGCCGATATGACTAGGGTGTCGTCATGCGGGATAGTCAGCCCTTCCAGATCTTGGTCGGAGAAGACTATGACTTGGGGCTCACTTGGCGGGGCCTTGGGAGGCTCGATGGCTCGGCTCACCCGCTCAGCATGACGCTTCCTTCCTCGGCTACTGTCTCCTCCTGATGCAGCTCCTCCGGTGATGACGTTGATGTGGACCCCGCGGGGGGCGTTGTCGATCTCCTCTGGGGCGCCTCGATCTTCCTCACGCCCAGCCACGAATCAGGACAAGTGTCCCTGGCGGACGAGGCGCTCGATCTCATCCTGGAGCTAGCTGGTGGTAATCGCCGGTATGATGTCCGTGGTCGCTGTGGAACAAGCAGTGCTTGCTGCGTTACGGTTCTTCGACTTCATTGGCTCGGGTTGGTGGAGAAGGCCCGAGCCTTTGATGTCTTCATATATCTCGTACACCGGAGCGGTTAAAGGAGTGTACCGCTCATACTTCCGGGACGGCTCCATGTGTTCTCCGTCTCGGTTCCGCCTTTTTCCTTGACCCGAGCTTGACTCGAGTGCCCGCTTCTTGTCCCCCTCCCGACCCGAGCAGGTTGTGCTTCGACATGCGCTGAGCACTTCTTCGCACTCGGCGTGGCGCAAAGCCAGAGTCACTAGCTCGGCAAGGGTCGAGGGAGGGTGGAGGAAAAGTTCGCGGCGGAGGTTCTCGTCCCGGGTGCCCCCGGTCAGCGCGGTTATGGCCGAGGCTACATCCAGGCGGGGGATTCTCAGGGCTTCCGACTTGAATCGGTTGATGTAAGTCCGGAGTTTCTCCCCTTGCGCCTGTTTGAGAGCCAATAACCCCGCTACCGACCTCGGGGGGCCACTACCAGTGAAACTCTCCTTGAATACTCGCCCGAAATGCTTGAAATCCTGATGGATCCAAGGGCGAGGGCCCAGAACCACGCTTGGGAACCTTGGACCAGGGTGGTCGTAAAGGCTCGGCACTTGATGACGTCGGACACTCCGTGAAGGGCCATCAGGGCGTCGAAGCTATCGAAGTGGTCGGCCGGGTCGCCCTGGCCGTCGTAGGACTTGAAGGTCGGAATGGAGTTTAAGGGAGATACCTCTGCCTTCAAGATGTAATCAAGGAACGGGGATTTCTCCTCGTCGTCCGCCGGAGAGACCTTCTACAAGGCGCGTAGGGCGCGCTCCTGTTCTGTGAAACGTCTCTCGAATTCTCGCAGTTAGAGGGATAGCTCCGGCTTTCGCTGCGTCGTGGGGCTGGGGGGGCAGTCTTGGCGTTCCCCAGGGACTTCGGTCTCTGGGTTCGGACGGTGTGCCCCAAGCTTCCCCCTCTTCAGCGTGGAGGAGGCTTCTTGCTCCAGAGGGGGGGCTTGTTAAGGTCCTCTGACCTGTTACGGATAATCTGCCGGCCCCGAGGGTGAAGCGACCTCCGACACCTCCGGAGGGGTGCGTGACCTTCCATCCCTAGCCGCCTGGGTCCTCATGAGTTCCACGATGATGTCCAATTTTGCATTGAGGGCTTGGAAGGCGTCAGCGCCACCGTTGAGTGGTAGCCCTATCACCGCAGGGGGAGGAGTGGTCCGTCGACGGGGGTGCTGGCATTGGAGTGGAGATTTTGTGAGGCCTGAGAGGGGCCTTCACCCGCCGCCACCATGGCCTTTCCCCTGTCGCCGGCGGACCTCCTCCCTTAACTTCTTCGCACCATACTGGCTCTTTGGTCGTTTCCCACAGACGGCGCCAGATGAAGAGGCGTGACCTCGCGCTGGACCTGAGCTGGGGGATGATCATTGAATAGTGAACTGTAAGAAAGGGAAACGGATCAGGGGGTCCAGGGATGGTTCCCTGGGGAAAACCCTCTGATGTCTAAGTCAGTAGAGCAATGGTGGAAGCTACGAAGGGAGGAGAAAAAGAGGCGAGAGATCCCTCTACACCAAGATGGTGAAGTGGTTCCTGCTCAGGGAATTTTAGGCGTGTGTTGGGCCTTACCTTTCGCTGGAGGGAGTCCCAGGTTTAAATAGTGCGCTGGCCTCAGGAGTCCCGTAAGCTGAGGAGTTTCAGGCGGGAGTTATGTTCTCAACGTGGGCTCTTTACGTCCTCATCGTGAGGTCTTTATAGCCATGAGGAGTCATGGGTCCCTTATCCTCTTAAACTCCTGCTCATAATGGGTTTCTCAACGGCAGCATGGATAAGCAATCGTCGGTCGATCCAAGCATGAAGGGTGCCAACCCTGTCCGGGCGATAGGCATAGCTCGGATGAAGGTAGGTCGGAGTGGGCGCTGGGCGCTTGCCTCTATCCCGGTGAAGGGATAACTCGGGCATGGGTCTTCCTCCGTTCTGACCGACGTTCGGGCCTTCCGAGCCTAAGGGCCGTTGAGGAAGGGTTTGATCCCGAGTAATTCTATTGGGCTTTTTATCCTAAGTGGGCCCTGTGGGGCTGTCACTTGGATGAGCTGGGCCTCGTTTGGTCCTGACGGACCTAGTTCGGTTGCTCTTAGATGGGCTACAGAAACCCCCTCTCCAGATAATAATACAAGAGTTTGAACTGGTTTCAAATTCGGCGCCTAAAACCGAAAACGGTATATCGCAAGACCGCAAGACACGGGAAAACGGTCTCCCAAATGACCGCTAAGCTCTGCAGATTCCATGAATAGAAGAAAGTGTAAAAATGTTGAGTTTTTAGCGTCCAAACTCCTAAACATTGAAGTGGACAGAAGTATAATCAGGCTTAG
Organism: Amorphophallus konjac; assembly: GCA_022559845.1. NCBI lineage: Eukaryota > Viridiplantae > Streptophyta > Magnoliopsida > Alismatales > Araceae > Amorphophallus > Amorphophallus konjac. The sequence continues at coordinate 200,944,662 of CM040123.1, forward strand.
AACTCTTAAGGATCTATATTACACCTAATAAGGACTCTAGAATTGTTCAAATCCATGAAACCCTAGCTAAACCCTATAAATAGACCCCAGAACCAACCTGCGTGACCCTTACTCTTGGCTCGCGTGGAACTAAGGTAAAGAGGTCGAATTAGAGATAAGTTTCTTCTAAGAATTTATTCATTTTAGTTAGATCTAACTTTTCTCAAAATTTCATTCTAGGAGATCAAGCTTACAGCGAGATAGAAGCCTGCAAAGATGCTGGTTCGGTGAAAGTAACTCAGGAAACTGTGCGACCGACCCAGAAAGATCAGAAAAATAGAAGCCCCAAACGAGGTAATTAGATAGAGGTTCTTTAGAACAATTTGTTCCTATTAGTACCCTCTTCTTACCCTCCAAATTTCACATCTTTAGGTCAAGAGAATCGAGAGATAGAGGGGTAAGAAGTTACTACTTCGGTTCAGGACGAGCAGAAATTAGGGTTAACTTCTAGCCCTAAATTCGAAGCCTAAAGCCCAAAACAGAGGTAGGTTATCTCATGAAAGGCTTAAACTTAATGTTAGGGATAAAAGTCCTCTGATTTCAGTCATTTTTATGTGTTATACATCGAGAATTTTATGTTTTCATTAGGACTATGCATCTAGCGTATATCCATGCATAATTCTTAGCCCTAATTGAGTTAAAAGGAAATTTTCTTGTCATTACCCACAAACCCACACATATTCTCGGTCTATATTTGTTTCATCATGTTTTAAAGTAAGTTCTCATCGATTTCTATATTTAACATGCCCTAGGTTAGTGTGTATTTTACTATTAAATGAATTTCTGTTACCCAGGAAGAAACGGTCTTCCTGTAGACCGCCAGAGACCGTTAGCGGTCCTACGACAGACCGTTAGCACCCATGAAACGGTCACCCACTAGACCGTTTGCATTTTATGATTACTGTAATATTGTTAACCCGAAACATATTACAGATTAGCCCTAATTATTATATGTTAAGCCTAGTTAAGAAGGTTTTACTCCTGTTTCAAGTGTTATTTTCTTATACCTAGTTGTGTTAACATATTACTCTAGAAGATTTCAAGTTCTTTATGTACTTGAGATTATTTTTAACCTATGTTATTTTTATGGCCAAAAACTTATACTCTTATATTTATAAACACGTTTTCATAAAGTTTATGGACTTATTTGATCGTTGTTTTATCACGATTCTTTCTTATCTAGAGTCATTTTCATAAGTACATGGCACATATCCCGGTATGTTGTCATTAGTTACACACTGGCACTTCAAGTACACATTCTTGGACTTGAAAACCTCTCCATTGGATATTCCTTCCAACGGACTAGGTGATCTTTCTTCAAGGCCTCCATAAGTCTTCGTGAACCTGGGATTCTAACTAGGACGCCGAGCTGGTTGTACCGTAAAAGCCCAATTGTCTAGAAAGTACTTTACCGATATTTTAATGAGTTCTGGACCTTGGCGGCCTTAAGTATGACCACCAGAGTCTGTTAGCGGCCCATTGTTCGACCGCCACTGTCACCTCGTGGCCCTGACCTAGACCGCATGGTTCCAGTTTCTTTTTCATCAACTCTAATTATGTTTAACCCATGGTTTTACCTTTGAGTTGAGTATTCCTATGTTCCAGATGGTCTATGAATTATCTCGAACTTGTCACCTTATTCCAAAGATATATAAATAAATTTTGGAAGGTTAATGAATGTACCGTTATGCTGTCGCATGACCTAGTTATTAATGCATTCCTTGAATTCTTATATTCATATTTGGTGCATTCTTCCATTGACTATTGTTGAACTTGTTACATTATTAGCCAACATTATTATTATACTTGTGGAAGTAGCTTGATTTATACTTGAAGATGCAGTTAGAGCACTGATTGTGTTCAAGGGCTCTATGCTAGTCCCCTCGGCTAATTGTCGGAAACATACTATAAACCATAGGGTATGGTGATACTGGCGTCGCATTGCGTTGGGAGTACTTTCTTTATAAATAAGTGAAGATCCACAAATATTCACGAAGTATTTGAAAAGTAACAGTACATTCTTGTGTGTTACATGAATTTCTAGTGCATAACCTTTAACGTTATGAAAAGTGCATTTGTCACGCACCGAGCTTTTATGATAGCGGAAGACTCGCTCGAGGAACGTGAACAGCCGGCATGGTAAACCTCTTGCAAGCAAGAATGATTAGAGCGCAAGACAATCACACACATAAATGCAACTGCACAATATTTTAATCAAACCTCCAACTTATTTCATTGATAATCAATATCCAAATATAATAACCTTCAACTTCTTTCAATCTATCAGACTCAAAAAAAATAAAAAAATTACATAGACTCAATCTAAATAATATAGACTTTCCAAAGTCTTCACTCTCATCTTGACAACACTTTCATTCGCTCTCGGACCCGCTACTTGTATAACCCAAATCCGAATTCGAATCACTTTCATTTCCTAAAAAGAATGGAAATAGGTAATGAGCACACTTGCCCAGTAGGTATCTTCGCATCAACATGAAGGCACTATTAAAGTAATTAACATTTTAGCTCTAAAGAAATAAGGTGAAATCATGCGAATGCGATCAATCATGCGAACCCAAAGTAACAAAGATGATCGTTTAAGATAGAATGAGAGCAAGTATGAACTATCAAGAATGTAACAAGAATATGTTATGGCCTTTCAAGAACAAGAATGTAACGAGAATGTACTAGCAAGCCACATAATCATCACTCCAGTATCTTTTGCTTATGAGCAAGTACTTCGTGAATTTCTGTGGAATATCAAGTCATGTACAAGAAAGTCCTGTCGTGCCGTTGATCTTCACTTATTTATAGAGAAAGTACTCCCATCACAATGCGACGCCAGTAGCATCATACCCCATGGTTTATAATAGTATGTTTCCGGCAATCAGCCGAGGGGACTAGCATAGAGCCCTTGAACACAATCAGTGCTCGATCGCATCTTCAAGTATAAATCAAGCTACTTCCACGCATGTAACAATAAAGTATGGCCAAGAATGTACAATTCAATAAGTTCATGATAATACTATTCAATGAATGAACGCTTCAATTTAATAATACGAGAGTCAAGAATGACTTAAACAAGGTTATGCTTATGGAAATAAATCGGCAACATAACGGTACATTTCTTTAACTTTTATTTCATTATATTAACCCTCTTTGGATAATATGGCAAGTTCTAGATCATCAATAATCCATCTAGAAACTTTGGAACATCAACCCTTGGGTCAAACCTCGGGTTAAGCACTCAAACAATGTGACGGTCAAGGACTGGGACGTTACATGATGTGACGCTCCAGTATTCAGCCGTTACATTAGTCTGAATCCAGAAATAGTGAAATAGACTTGGTGAAATGTGACGGTCGTATATTGGCCGTTAGATGCTCCTGACGGTCCAGTATAGATCCGTTACATTACTAGAACCAGAAACACCGATAGTGTAAACTCCTAAATGGGCTTTAATGGTACAACTAACTCGGCATCCTAGTGGGAATCCCATGCTCACGGAGAATTACGGAGGCCTTGAAATAAGATTTCCTAGTCCATTGGAAGGAATATCCAATAGAGAGGTCCTCAAGTCCAAGAATAATGTTCCTATAGTGCAAAGTGTGAACTAATGGATAACATACCGGAATATGTGCCATGTACTTAAAGAAAATGACTCTATTGATAAGAGAGAATGTGTAACAATATGAAATCATGATAAAACTCCGTCAATACATCATTTAAAATCATGGAGTTAATGCAAACTATAGTGCTTTGGCATGAATGAAATTAACATATCCTTAAAATAATTCAAGATGCTTTTAACATGTGATACTTATCATGACCCAATTAATAAATTTAAAGTCATATCAACAGGTCAAAACTTAGATAACTAGGCATATTTATAAGTTAATGTGACTGTTCTTCAATTCTGTCTACGGTTACTCGACGGTCGAGAATGGGGGCGTCACGGTGATTGTGATGGTTTATCGTGGGACCGTTACAGTGTTGTAACGCACTGAGTCTGGGCCGTTAGAGATAATAGAGAAATTTAAACACAACAGAAGGTGTGACGGCTTGTCGTAAGGCCGTTAGATAACTGTGACGATCTTACCTTGATGCGTCAGATCGTCTGCTGGCAGAAAAAAATATAAAAACATCTATGGTTTTAACTTACATCATGTCTGGAAATCATATATAAACTTTCACATGATAGAATGAAGGCTAACCTACTAATATGCATGGGTTTTCTGTGAATTTGACAAGAGAGTTCTTTTTAACTTAGTTAGGGTTAAGAGTATACATGTATGCATGTCCTACTAAAACATGAAATTCATGATCTATGATGCATGAAATCAATCAAAACCAGAGTGCTTTTATCCCTAATAAGATATTTTTGCCAATCATGAGATGACCTACCTCTTAACTAGGCTTTAAGCTTCTAATTTGAGTCCGAAAATCGTGCCCTAGTTCTCCTTTTCTAGTGATTTTCCAGCAATTTCCCACTGCTCTAACTCCACGACCTCTTGACCTAAAGATGTGAAATTTTGAGGGTAAAAAGATGAAACTAAGGTGAACAAAAAGTTCTAAAGGATTGAGCTCTAATTACCTCGTTTAGACGTCCTAATCTCTTGATCTTCAGGGGTCTTCTGTTCAGTTTCCTGAGTTATTATGGTCGAACCAGTAACTTTGGAAGCTTCAATCTCCTTAGTTGCTTGATCTCCTAACATGAAATTTGGAGAATTATTAGTCTAAAGTATACTAAACAAAATCTTCTAAAGAACGTACCCGAAATTATGACTCCTTACCTTGATTCTTCACGAGCCAAAAGTAAGGGTCGCTCAGTTCAGAACTAGGTCTTATTTATAGGGTTTTGGGTAGGGTTTGAAGATTAGATCGATTCTAGAGTCCTTAATTTGCCAGAACCTAATCCCTAAGAGTCCTTAGTAATGTTATAAGCTCTCCCAAGTTGATCTCTTACAGATAGGATCCCAAAGTTCCAATCTTTTTGCTCGTTCTTCCATTCACTGAACTATCAGGGTGTAACGCATCAGTCTAGGTGCGTTAGGTGCATGTGGCGGTCGCACGATAGACCGCTACATCCAACGTGCACAGAATTCAACATAAATCAAACTCTTTTGTTAATTATCCATATTATTATCTATAAAAATAGTACTTATCCTTAAAATACGTGAATAGGCTTAATAACCTTCTAGAATATAGGCCAAACTTAATGGGCTTGGTCCTTAAACCTTTTGGATTTTATTTAAATAGGCTAGGTTAATTATTTAACACAATTGGGCCTTATAATGACTTAGAAATTCAATAATCCTTTTATTAATCTATTTAGCCCTTATAAATTCCTAATAAATTCCAGAAATTTCTATAAATAATCCAGAAATTATTATATAAATTCTGGGGCACTACACCCTCCCCCACTTAGAAGAATTTGGTCTCTAAATTCAATACATGGATTATGGAGAGTGTACTTACAGTTAAAAAATTCTGGAAATCTTTCCGCATGGCTGCTTCGGTTTCCCATGTTGCTTCATATGGCCATGTTTTCTTCCATTAAATCTTGACAATAGGAATAACTTTATTTCTTAGTTGACGCACTTCCCGTTCCAGAATCTTTAATGGCGTTTACTCGTACGTCATATCCTTCTGAATCTCCAGATTGTCATAAGTGATAATATGGTCAGGATCATATACATACTTCTTCAGCATAGAGACGTGAAATACATCATGAACTCCTGCTAATTGTGGAGGTAAAGCCAGTCTGTAGGCCACTTCACCGACCCTTTCAAGAATTTCAAACGGGTCAATGAATCTTGGAGTTAACTTGCCCTTAATGCCAAATCTTCGAATACCACGACCTGGAGAAATCTTGAGATACACATGGTCTCCTACTTGAAATTACAAGTCGCGTCTTCGATTATCAACATAAGATTTCTGCCTATCTTGCGCCATCTTTATTCTCTCTTGAATGAGCTTGATCTTCTCTGTAGAATCTCTGATAATATCGGGGCCTAGGAATTGTCTTTCCCCTATTTCATTCCAACATATTGGTGATCGACAACTTTTTTCATATAGAGCTTCAAAAGGTGCCATTTGTATGCTGGCCTGATAACTGTTGTTATATGCAAATTCTACTAGAGGCAAGTGATCATGCCAACTACCTCCAAAATCAATAACACAAACCCTGAGCATGTCTTCTACCACTTGATTCATTCTTTCTGTCTGACCATCAATTTGTGGATGAAAGGCTGTGCTGAAATTCAATCTAGTCCCTAGTGACTGTTGTAGACCATTCCAAAACTGTGATGTGAATCGAGGATCTCTATCAGATATAATAGTGATTGGGACACCATATAATTTAACAATTTCTCTTATGTATAATGCTATCAGGATATCCACAGACCATCGACTTTTGATTGGTATGAAATGTGCAGATTTAGTTAATCGGTCTATAATTACCCATATACTATAGTATCCACCTCTTGTCTTAGGTAACCCCATAATGAAATCCATCCCTATACTCTCCCACTTCCATTCGGGAATATTCAAGGGATGCAGTTTACCTGCGAGTCTAAAATACTCTGCCTTTACTTGTTGACAAGTGAGACAGCGAGACACGAAATCAGCTATTTCTCTCTTCATGTTGGGCCACCAGAAATTTCTTTTGAGATCCTGATACATTTTTGTACTACCTAGGTGAATGGTATAACTAGATTTATGTGCTTCTTCTAGAATCAATTTCTTCGTATCCTCATGATCCGGTACACATACTCGGTCTTTAAATAGTAATCTTCCATCCTTAATAGAAAATCCGGCCTTTGTTCAACATTGGCCTTGATCTCCAATAATATAGGATCATCATTTTGCAGCTTGACCAGATCTTCTATTAATATAGGTTGAGCTTGAATATTAGCTAGGAAATAATCTTCCTTCCTGTCAATATCTAAGTTCAACTGAGCAAATTGAGGAATAAGATTAGTCATACTAATCATGAGACTTGATAGCATACACATTGGTTTTCTGCTGAGTGTATCTGCTACAGCATTCGCCTTACCATGATGATATTGAATAGCAAAATCAAAGTCTTTGAGATATTCTAACCACCTCCTCTGCCTCATATTTAGCTCTTTTTGAGAAAATAAGTACTTCAAGTTTTTCTGGTCCGAGTAGACCGTAAAATTTTCTCCATAGAGATAATGACGCCAAATTTTCAAGGTGAAAATGACAGCTGCTAATTCCAAATCATGCACAGGATAATTTTCCTCGTGACGCTTCAATTGTCTTGAAGAATAACAGATTACTGTTCCATTTTATATAAGGACACACCCTAGGCTAATGCCAGATGCATCCGTATATACTTCGAATCCACCACCTTCCATCGGTAGTGTTAGAATAGGAGCTGTAGTAAGATGATTCTTAAGAGTTTGGAAACACTTTTCACATTCCTCTGACCAGACAAAAGAATTTTCTTTTCTCGTGAGTCTAGTTAAAGGAATTGCAATCTTTGAGAAATCCTTAATAAATCTTCTATAATAACCAGCTAGACCCAGAAAACTTCGTACTTCTGATACGGTCGTTGGCCGGCTCCAATTCTTGACGGCTTCTACCTTAGAAGGATCCACAACGATACCTTCTTTTGAAATAATGTGGCCTAGGAATGAAACTTCCTTGAGCCAGAATTCACACTTATTAAGCTTGGCATAAAGTTTATGTTCTCTAAGTGTTTGCAAAGCTATCTTCAGATGTTCTTCATGTTCTTCCTTTATCTTGGAATATATCAAGATGTCATCGATGAAGACGACGACGAATTGGTCTAGATATGGCTGGAAAACACTGTTCATAAGTTGCATAAATGCTACTGGGGCATTTGTTAACCCGAACGGCATTACCATGAATTCATAGTGGCCATAACGACTTCAAAAAGCCGATTTACAAATGTCTTCTTCTTTAATTCTAAGCTGATGATAACCTAGTCTGAGGTCAATCTTGGAGAAATATTCTGCTCCTGAAAGCTGATCAAAGAGCTCATCAATACGCGATAACGGATACTTATTTTTAATTGTAAGTTGATTCAGTCACCGGTAATCGATGCATAGCCTGAGAGAACCATCCTTTTTTTTGACAAATAGAAACGGCGCACCCCAAGGGGATGTGCTAGGTCTGATAAAGCCCTTATCTAGTAGTTCCTGCAACTGCTTCTTTAGTTCTTTGAGTTCTGTGGGGGACATCCTATAAGGGGCTATAGAAACAGGTGTTGCTCCTGGAATGAGTTCAATATTGAAGTTTACTTCCCTCTCGGGTGGTAAATTGGGTAATTCGGAGGGGAACACATCGGGGAACTCATTTACAATAGGAATATCTGCTAAGATAATCTCCTTAGATTCGGTAACAATGACAGAAGCAAGAAAAGCTTCACATCCTTGCTAGATAAGTTAGCAAGCGTGAATAGAAGATATGATAGTATGATGCTTCTTGTACTTGATGCCAAGGAAGGAAAATCTTGGAAGATAGGGCTTTCGAAAGGATATAATCCTATTTCGGCAATTGATATAAGCATCATGATCTACAAGCCAATCTATCCCTAAAATGGCATCATAATCTTTCATGTCAAGGCATACTAAGTTTGCGGGGAGATTATGACCTTCTACTATCACTTCGCTATCAGGATAATAGTCGATAAGCTTTATTCCAGAACCTAAGGGTGTGGTAATAGCGAGATCTGAAGGTAAGGGGACTGATGTAATTGATAATATTTTTACAAAAGTAGTGGAGATAAAAGAATGAGAGGCACCAGTATCAAATAGCACAAATGCAGGACGAGAATAAATTTGAAGAGTACCTTCCATAAGCCCACCATCCTTGGGCACTTCCTCTTCTTCTAAGACGGCATTGAGGCGAGCCTGCCTCCTACGTCCTCCACTAGACGATTGGTCTTTCATAAGGGGGCAATCTGGCATGTGATGCTCCCTGCTTCCACAACGTAAACAAGCGCCGAGGCGCTTCCAACATTCCTCAGTCGAATGGCCAAATTTTTCGTAAAACGTGCAAGCTATAGCAACTTGCTCCTTCTCTTCCTTGACTTTCTTTTGCTTATAGGAACTTCCACCATTCCCATTCCTAGATCTTTTCTTACTATCACGACTTTTGTAGGGCTCCGTGATGCTGAACTTTTCTTTCTTATAACGTCGCTCTGAGCGTCGGCTGGATTCTTCTCCTTTCCCTTTTAAATTTTTGACCTTCTCTAAGGTCCTTTCACACAAATACGCTCGTTGAACCATTTCCGCATAAGTACGGATGTTTTGGGTCCCGAGCTACTGAATGAAATCAGGCCGTAACCCGTCCATGAACCGATTTACCTTCAATAAATCGGTGCTGATAAGATGTGGTGCATAAGGTGCAAGCCTTGAGAATTGCAGTTCATATTCGACAACCGTCATCATTCCTTGCCGAAGAGCGGCGAACTCCATAGCCTCTCTCTCTTTTACGTGCTCAGAAAAGTACTTGGCACGGAATAGGGTAAGAAAACATCCCAGGTATGAGGGGCATCGACCGGAGGTGCCGGAACCGACTTCCACCATGTGCGGGCATATTTGTTGAGTTGAAAGGTTACGAGACGCACCTTCTCTTGATCGGTGTATTGGATAACATCAAAGATATGATTCATTTCGTCTATCCAGTTCTCTGCCTCGTCAGGATTAGAAGAACCGTAGAAACGCTGAGGGTTTAAACTCCAAAAGTTGTGATGCAAATCACCAGCCCTTGCTCCTGCGCCAGCTTGCGCCATGGTTTGTAATGCCTATGTAAGGCCAGCAACAGTTTGTTGCATACAATTCCAATCTACGCGATGAGCCATGGTAATAATAGGGTACCTGAGAGAAAAATAACAACTTGTTATTTCTCGTGAAACTGGAAGGAAAATCAATCTTAAAACTAATTAACTATCTTATCCCGGGTTCTACCCAATTCTCACATGGGTGTGGAATTTCTACCTTAGTTCATAGGTAGGGGTCCTTAAACCTTGGACTTATCATATGACATGACTCTTCTTCCTAAGTCCTGAGACTTAGGCTCTGATACCAACTTAACTGTCACGCCCCGAGCTTTTATGACAGCGGAAGACTCGCTCGAGGAACGTGAATAGCCGGCATGGTAAGCCTCTTACAAGTAAGAATGATCATAGCGCAAGACAATCACACACATAAATGCAACTGCACAATATTTTAATCAAACCTCCAACTTATTTCATTGATAATCAATATCCAAATACAATAACCTTCAACTGCTTCAAATCTATCAGACTCAAAAAAAATAGGAAAATTACATAGACTCAATCTAAATAATATAGACTTTCCAAAGTCTTCACTCTCATCTTGACAACACTTTCATTCGCTCTCGGACCCACTACTTGTATAACCCGAATCCGAATTCGAATCACTTTCATTTCCTAAAAAGAATGGAAATAGGTAATGAGCACACTTACCCAGTAGGTATCTTCGCATCAACATGAAGGTACTATTAAAGTAATTAACATTTTAGCTCTAAGAAAATAAGGTGAAATCATGCGAATGCGATCAATCATGCGAACCCAAAGTAACAAAGATGATCGTTTAAGATAGAATGAGCGCAAGTATGAACTAGCAAGAATGCAACAAGAACATGTTATGACCTTTCAAGAACAAGAATGTAACGAGAATGTACTAGCAAGCCACATAATCATCACTCAAGTATCTTTTGCTTATGAGCAAGTACTTCGTGAATTTCTGTGGAATATCAAGTCATGTATAAGAAAGTCATGTCGTGCCGTGGATCTTCACTTATTTATAGAGAAAGTACTCCCAGCGCAATGCGACGCCAGTAGCATCATACCCCATGGTTTATAATAGTATGTTTCCGGCAATCAGTCGAGGGGACTAGCATAGAGCCCTTGAACACAAGTAGTGCTCGATCGCATCTTCAAGTATAAATCAAGCTACTTCCACGCATGTAACAATAAAGTATGGCCAAGAATGTACAATTCAATAAGTTCATGATAACACTATTCAATGAATGAACGCTTCAATTTAATAATGCGAGAGTCAAGAATGACGTAAACAAGGTTATGCTTATGAAAATAAATTGGCAGCATAACGGTACATTTCTTTAACTTTTATATCATTATATTAAGCCACTTTGGATAATATGGCAAGTTCTAGATCATCAATAATCCATCTAGAAACTTTGCAACATCAACCCTTGGGTCAAACCTCAGGTTAAGCACTCAAACAATGTGACGGTCAAGGACTGGGACGTTACATGATGTGATGCTCTAGTATTCAGCCGTTACATTAGTCTGAATCCAGAAATAGTGAAATAGACTTAGTGAAATGTGACGGTCGTATATTGGCCGTTAGATGCTCCTGACGGTCCAGTATAGATCTGTTACATTACTAGAACCAGAAACACCGATAGTGTAAACTCCTAAATGGGCTTTAATGGTACAACCAACTCGGCGTCCTAGTGGGAATCCTAGGCTCGCGGAGAATTATGAAGGCCTTGAAATAAGATTTCCTAGTCCATTGGAAGGAATATCCAATAGAGAGGTCCTTAAGTCCAAGAATAATGTTTCTATAGTGCAAAGTGTGAACTAATGGACAACATACCGGAATATGTGACATGTACTTAAAGAAAATGACTCTATTGATAAGAGAGAATGTGTAACAATATGAAATCATGATAAAACTCCATCAATACATCATTTAAAATCATGGAGTTAATACAAACTATTGTGCTTTGGCATGAAATTAACATATCGTTAAAATAATTCAAGATGTTTTTAACATGCGATACTTATCATGACCCAATTAATAAATTCAAAGTCATATCAACAAGTCAAAACTTAGATAACTAGACATATTTATAAGTTAATGTGACCTGTTCTTCAATTCTGTCTACAGTTACTCTGACGGTCGAGAATGGGGGCGTCACAGTGATTGTGACGGTTTATCGTGGGACCGTTACAGTGTTGTAATGCACTGAGTCTGGGCCGTCAGAGATAATAGAGAAATTTAAAAACAACAGAAGTTTGACGGCTTGTCATAAGGCCGTTAGATAACTGTGACGGTCTTACCTTGATGCGTCAGATCGTCTGCTGGCAGAAAAAAATATAAAAAAATATAAGGTTTCAACTTACATCATGTCTGGAAATCATATATAAACTTCCACATGATAGAATAAAGGCTAACCTACTAATATGCATGGGTTTTCTGTGAATTTGACAAGAGAGTTCCTTTTTAACTTAGTTAGGGTTAAGAGTATACATGTATCCATGTCCTACTAAAACATGAAATTCATGATCTATGATGTATGAAATCAATCAAAACCAGAGGGCTTTTATCCCTAACAAGATGTTTTTGTCAATCATGAGAGACCTATCTCTTAACTAGGTTTTAAGCTTCTAATTTGAGTCTGAAAATCGTGCCCTAGTTCTCCTTTTCCAGTGATTTTCCAATAATTTTCCGCTGCTCTAACTCCACGACCTCTTGACCTAAAGATGTGAAATTTTGAGGGTAAAAAGATGAAACTAAGGTGAACAAAAAGTTCTAAAGGATTGAGCTCTAATTACCTCGTTTAGACGTCTTAATCTTTTGATCTTCAGGGGTTTGCGTTCAGTTTCCTGAGTTATTATGGTCGAACCAGCAACTTTGGAAGCTTCAATCTCCTTGGTTGCTTGATCTCATAACATGAAATTTGGAGAATTATTAGTCTAAAGTACACTAAACAAAATCTTCTAAAGAACTTACCCGAAATTATGACTCCTTACCTTGATTCTTCACGAGCCAAAAGTAAGGGTCGCTCAGTTCAGAACTAGGTCCTATTTATAGGGTTTTGGCTATGGTTTGAAGATTAAATCGATTCTAGAGTCCTTAATTTGCCAGAACCTAATCCCTAAGAGTCCTTAGTAATGTTATAAGCTCTCCCAAGTTGATCTCTTGCAGATAGGATCCCAAAGTTTCAATCTTTTTGCTCGTTCTTCCATTCACGGAACTATCAGGGTGTAACGCATCAGTCTAAGTGCGTTAGGTGCATGTGGCGATCGCACTATAGACCGCTACATCCAACGTGCATAGAATTTAACATAAATCAAACTCTTTTGTTAATTATCCATATTATTATCTATAAAATGATATTTATCCTTAAAATACATAAATAGGCTAAATAACATTTTAGAATATGGGCCAAACTTAATGGGCTTGGTCCTTAAACCTTTTGGATTTTATTTAAATAGGCTAGGTTAATTATTTAACACAATTGGGCCTTATAATGACTTGGAAATTCAATAATCCTTTTATTAATCTATTTAGCCCTTATAAATTCCTAATAAATTCTAGAAAATTCTATAAATAATCCAGAAATTATTATATAAATTTTGGGGCACTACAGTGTTCTTGTTACATTCTTGTTCATGAAAGACCAAATTTCATTCATGATATACTCCTGATTAATCATATTCTCATATCTCACACTTGGTTGTATCTTGTTATTTTGGTTATATACGTGTTTTATCGTACCTGCATGATTTATCTTATTCTCTAGTGCTAAAATTTTAATCACTTAAACATTGCCATCATGTTGATACGAAGATAACTACTGGGAAAGTGTGCTCATTACCTATTTCTCAATGTTTAAGGAATGACTAGTGAATCGGATTCGGATTATACAAGTAGCGGGTCCGAGAGCAATTGAAGGTCATATGGACGAGAGAAGCCTTAGTTTTCTAATGTCTAGCCAAGTCATTATGTAAATTTTTGTTTTCTTGAGTCTATGGTGTAAGAATGTTAAGAGTCAAAGATATTATGTATATTGATGGCTATTTATATGAAATAAAGATGAAGATTTAAGTGAATTACTTGTGCAATTACTTTATGTGATTGTCTTGCGCTCTGATTGCATTGCTTGCAAGAGGCTTACCATGCCGGCTGTTCGCGTTTCTGATTCTTTCCGCTGCATAAATATCGGGGCGTGACAGATGTCATGTATTTGATGAGGTTCTACATGTGAATTTTTGAAGAATAGGTTTGTAGAAGTTTAGAAGAAGAAGTCAACGCAAAAGCAAGACGCCTGCATGCATTAGTCAACATGCTATGAAGTGAAGTCAACCTTGGACAAAGAACAGACTAGATGAAGATCTGAAAAGCTAGAAGCATGAAAATGAAGAAGTGGAGTCGACCCCATGTTGAAATGGAATCGACGCAGCCAAGGATTTTCTGCTAAGCCTACAACTCCAGCAAGGGTGAAAAATCAATCATAAGGATGACAAATAGCTCACAAATGAGACAAACGATGAACAAGGGTGACAAATAGCTCACAAGACTGACAAATGTCGAACAAAGGTGAAAAATGGATCACAAGGAAGGCAAATGGCAGGCAGGGGTGACAAATAGGTGATACCGGTGACAAATAGACCTGCAAGGTTGATAAATGATGAACAAGGGTGACAAATGGCCATTGTAGGTGACAAATAGATGATACCGGTGACAAATAGCTTGCAAGGCATACAAATGACTGGTAAGGGTGACAAATAGATGATACCGGTGACAAATAGCCTGCAAGACATACCAATGACTGGTAAAGGTGACAAATGGCCATTAGATGTGACAAATAGATGATACCGGTGACAAATAGCTTGCAAGGCAGACAAATGTCTAATAAGGGTGACAAATGGCTGTTAACGGTGACAAATAGATCACCAAAGCAGAAAAAGAGCCAAAATCACATGAGTCACTTAAGTGGACATCGTGTCTTCGACCTCCATGATTGGCACGTGATCCAAGGACACCTGGCACGTTTACAGATGATTCCTGAGAGAGAGAATATTCCACTTTGCCAATTGGACCAATGGAAAATTAGCAAATTAACTCTGTTTTCCAAAAGAATTCCGGAGCCTCTATTCTATATATACCCACCAAGCTTTTGAATCAAGGCGGGCTGTTGCCTTCAAAGAGAACGAGTTTCATCAGAGAGGAAGAGAAAGCCACTCCCTGAGCCAAAGAAAAAGAGAGATAGAAAGAAGAAGAGAAAAACATAGTTCGAGAGAAGGCGTTTTCATTCATACATATCAGAGAAAGCTCTCGAATCCTATTCAGAGCTACATTTGTTTTTTCTTCTGCTGTACTTTGAGTTATGTTTTGTTTTTTGTTTTCCTTTTGATTCAGTTCATCCAGCATTTCTCTGGTAGTGCATTGCTGCACTGATCGGAGGTGTGTTCAGTTCACAACTGATCATGATCTGGTCCGTGGACCAGGGTGCGAGGAAGGGTCCTCGTGTGCTGCCTTAGAGCAGTGTTACTGATTCTACTGGGGTACAATTAGGAATGTGTTCAGCAGGCTACTGAGCTCGGTTTCCTTCTGTGCTTTCAGAGGAAGGGAGGAGGGTGTTCCTCCGGGGGCAAGCTGTGTGATCAACTGCTGTAACGGAATTGCTCCATGTTTTTTCTTGTGCAAGGGAAGTCTCATCCTGATCAGGTGAGGGGTGGACGTAGATTGTTGGAAGCAATCGAACCACCTAAAAAATCTCAGTGTATTTGTGGTTTGAAATCCTCATCCTCTATCCCCATTCTTATCTTAGAGCTTCTGGTATATTAAAAGGTTGTGTTGTGGAATTAGACCACATCGGTCCTAGATATTCCTTAGGTCTGTTGAGTAATGATATCTGCGCATACTGTTAATTCACTCTCAGTTCAGGTTTCTCATCTACTGCACACAAAGTGTTTGTCATTTGATTCACTCGCTGACCTATAACCAGAATTCTTTTCAATTGTTTAGTTCCTCCATCGTCTTCAGTTGGTGCTTGAATTTTTTATTGGTCTACTTAGAGTGGCAGATCCATTCACCCCCCCCCCCCCTCTAGATCTGCCTTGCCATTCTCATCAATTAGTGGTCATGGTGTAACCTTGAGAAAATTATTTGGAAAAGAATATCATGTGAATTTGGAGGACCAAATTCTTTTTAATGAGGAAGGGTGTAATACCCTGATTAATGAATAGGGACTAAATATATATATAATGAAAGTAAGAATATGTTAATATTATAATTGCTTGAATAAATTACATTTAGATAAATTTCATGTGAATAAACATGGTAAATAAATAATTGATTTAAGCTTTGATTAAATCAAGGAATGATAGATTAACAGGGAGCTCAATTAGATCAAGCTAATGAATCAAGTGGGTTATAAATAACAATTTAAGGAGAAATTTAATAGTTAAGTTCTAATGTATAAATAATTGGTAAGATTATAGGCAAAGTTAAGAGAAATGAACTCATAATATTACACTCCTAACGTGAAATGAAATTGACACTTAATTGATAACTTTTCATGGTATACTTTATCTAAAGGTTATGATAATATTTTATTCTTTTGAAAAAGGACCACAAATATACAAATAGAGTAAGGGGTAAAATTATCATTGTCACATTTAATTTAGTTAATCAACTATGTTCTTTAGCCAGTATTCTCATAATTTGGCAATAAGTAATATTAAAGGAAAATCTTGTAATTTCATTAATAGAGCTGTATCATAGCAACCCAGATTTAAATAAGTTTAATATACGAATAAATATGTTTCCTTAGATAAAAATAGAGGTTAAATTCCACATGATGATTATGAGGTAAACTAGGAATTTTGGTAATAATTATAATTAAAGAAATAGGATAACTAAAATTTGAATAATAATGAAATGGGCCTAATGGAATGATAATTTTCATAATATTGTGATGGGCTAAATAAAATTGTAAATTCTATAGTTTGACATAGACTAATATCTAGTGATTATTTGGGCTAAAAGATGGATCTAATTGGGGTAATTGAAAATAAATGTCTAAAATTCATAATTTATGTAAACTCTATATCCAAGTGGGCTAAACAAGCTAAATCTTTATCAATTGGGCCCCAAATTGAAATTAAATCAAACCCATTAATATTTAGGTCGTTCTCTATAGAAACCCTAACCCTAATTCTAACTATATAAGGTGGGGGAGGCCCTAGATGTAGATAAAAACCTGATTTTTAGAAGTTTGCCCCTATCTAGGTTTCCTAGCCCCTAATTAGGACTCGTAGGAGCCTTAAACCCTGTAAAATCGACCCCATAGCCTCTCTAGTTGACCCTAGTTCATGGGAGAAGGCTCGTGGGCACTAGGGGAGCGATCTAGGAGGATGAATCGATATTTTAGTGGCGTTCTTTGTGTTCTTCGCCTTCTTCTTCGCTTCTTCCTTTGAGCAACTTAAGGTAGGTGTTCTCTCTGGCCAAACCCTTAATCAATGCATCAAGGTTTCCATGCATGTCTACATTGATTTAGCATCATTTCCCCTAATTTCTAGTGATCATATTGCATGTATTTTATGATTGAGTCGAGATGTGTCTGCTTCCACCAGAAACGTCATTCTGGATGTGAACGCGACCGTAGAAGAGACGCGTTCCTGATCGCGGTTCCTCGATAGACCGCGTTCAACATATATTTTATATTTTTGGTTAATTGTTTTTGTAATGATCACGATGCCCCGACTGATCGTGTTCTTCATGATCGTCGCGCCTCTGTCGATCGCGTTCTATCACGGGTTTCCAAAAACCCTAATTTCTTTCCAGCATGCTAGGTTAGTGCTATTGGGTCTATATGCATGTTTTTCATGTCTGCACGTCATCTGAACCAACTAAAGTTACCTGGGAATGTATATAAACATTAATTTCCTAAGTTCATGGTCCATATTCATATTTCCTCTTTATTCCATGTCTCATCCTATCTCCATTGTTCTTAGCATGTTAAAAGAGTAGAGACTTCCTATCAACTTGAAATTGGTTCATCTCATAGGATGGTTTAAACGTTCTCACATGCTAGTATATTGATTAAGTAATTTCATGATTATATCATATCATGTGTAGTTATTTTGAAGGTTTTGTCACTCTGGTGATATTAACCTACCACTATTGATTTGGATTCTAGTAGTGTGATAGGAATCCTAATTCTTGGTGAAGTTAGGATCCTCCGCCGGATATTCCTTCTATCGGATTGAAACTTTCTTCTTCAAGACCTCCGTAAGTCTCCGTGAGTTTGGAATTTCCACTAGGATGTCGAGTAGGTTGTACCCTAAAAACTCTTAAAACTATTGGAATCCACGTCCTACTATGTAGGAAAGGGTTCAACCGGCCTTTGGAAGGATATAACATGGTTCTGTTTGAGTTCTGCCAGTAATGTTCTGAACGGGGCCTCCACAGGCACCACGTTCAGCTTTCTGTTAGAGAAGGCTGCCATCCCTCTCACCACGTTCTTCACCCTCATGTGTCTATCGCTAACACGTCCTAGAGAGTGACCGCGTTCATCAAAAGGCGGCATGCTGATCGACCGCATTCAACCGAATGTTTTCGACGATCGAGTTTTTTTGTAATGATTGAGTACCTACATGTCCCTAAGTCTAAGGTTCATTATGCTTGGTATATTTCCTCACTTTCCTTGACCCATTAGAGTTAATATTGAGAGTCTCTTATCTTAATGCTTGACTTTATTGAAATTTTCCATGAGATTGATCTAAGTGCTCACTTAGTTCGTATTTCAATGAGATCCTTGATATTGTAATGACCTATAGTTACTTGATTCCTTTCATATTACTGGCACATAACTTCTTTGGATTCATTGGCCACTAATGAATGAATGGAATTGTCTAGGAACTAATAGATTGGGACCCACGGTCCAATCAACCTTAATGCCAGTGCGATAAGGCCTGGTCAAGTCCTGGGAGGAGCACCTGAATTACTCATTAACCACGGGAGTATTGATCAAATGGAGTGTTGACATTGCACCTAACCCAACGCAAGATTGATACTAGACATGTCAACCATCAATGAATGAATGATTAAATCGATATAAAATTGATTGATTGAAATGATAGGATGGTTCTTGACCCAGAATGGGTAAATTATTGTTTGGAACTCTAATGACATTGGGCCAATTCAAATGTTATGTTTATTGTAACGATCAAATCATTGATATACCATGAAATCTTGTTATTGATTCCTTCGTGATCTATTTCATTATTCAAAGCTATTCCTTGATATTTGAATTGTCTCATTGCAACTATGTTATACTTAGAAGAATTTTAGGTTTTATTTTATTTTTACAATATTTTATTATGAAGACTTTCTTGTTGTTTTTAGGGATCTTTGTTCTTATTTGCATTAACCCTGAAGCTTTGTTTTTACTTGAATGTTGACTTTGTCTTTAGATAAGAGTTTATAAATTATCAAGACTTAATTAAGGTTCAGAATTTACTTAAAGTTTTTGTTTTCATCTAAATTAAATTAACATAAGTGAATAACATGATTTTGGTTTAACACTAATTATTTTAGCTTGAGTATTAAGTCATCAATCTCCCCATGTGCTTTAGTTTGAATATTAAGTATTAAGCCATCATTATCAGCAAACAACAAGGGATGTGGAGTGTGGATGAGGAAAAGGCCCAACAAAGTTTGTCAACTGTAATACCCTCCTCATAAGGTATGTTTGGCTCTCCAGTATCTGTGTAGAGTCACTTAGCAACTGTCTCTTGTCCTTAATAACCACCAGCTTCTCTAGAATATCATGTATGAGTGGCGGCCACTCCAGGTGAGTTGGCTTGAATAGTCTACTCAGAGCTATGGTAATGTCTTGCATGTCAAACCAGCGGTACCACTCACACTCGGGATCATCCATCTTTCTTCTCTTTAGTGGCCTTAAGGATTCAAACACTTTATAGGTGACTAGTGGCACCACGTGACGAGTAAATTATCGGGCATGGACATCTTGTGCATCCAAACTTGACATGACCATTGTGGTTTATTCTCCAATCTGTTAAATAGGTCCTTTCATGAAATGATAATATAGTGACTATGTGAGAGGTTACCTATCAGTTTTCATTGTAGAAACCATAGTGGCCCATGGCTTTGCCTCTCATTTTGCCTTCTTTCTAGTCTTCTTTTCATTCAGTCATTTATAAAGTAGGCCGCCTCAGGGGATGAGCTTCTCATCTTTTATGGGTTTTAATCTCCCTTGAAATAGTGTTCCCAAACCTCTACCAGGTATATAGTCCATTCTCATCATGATTTGCCACCCCTTAATGTTCATCAACTATCTTCTCTTTTGCTTCATGGGTGAAGGTAGTGTTGGCATGGAAGTTGGCACCTGTGGAATCAAGGGGTCACATTGC
This sequence comes from Amorphophallus konjac, assembly GCA_022559845.1. Classification (NCBI taxonomy): domain Eukaryota; kingdom Viridiplantae; phylum Streptophyta; class Magnoliopsida; order Alismatales; family Araceae; genus Amorphophallus; species Amorphophallus konjac. The sequence continues at coordinate 200,964,916 of CM040123.1, forward strand.
GAATCATAGATGTCTAGCACAGACAATAGCGGCTTGTGAGTTGGTCACATAGAGGGCAATGAAGTGGCCGAGAGGGCATCCACCACCGGGAGAATAGGCATACTAGTGACTTTGACGATCCGCCCCCAGTACGGAAACTTCAAACATTGGTGATTTGTAGAGGGTATGACATCAAGTGCTTCAACATATAGAAGGCCCAAAATTCCCTAAAATGTCTGGTCCATGTCAAGGATATGAAATTTCATTGTGACAGTTACGAGACCGAATTCGATGTTCAAAGTTACCATTCCCTTTGGCGGCTTCTTGTTGTTATCATAGGCAATTACCATGATGGTTGAAGGACTCACCTCTTCTTTGGGTATTCCGCACATCTTGAGGGTGCTAGGAGGAAACATGTTGATAGATGCACCAGTATCCACCAGGCACAAACTCACGACCACTTTATTAATATTGAAAGTTATGCACAAAGCATATTTCCAAGCCTCCCTAGAAGCGAGCTCATAGTCATGGAATGTGATGGCCGGATGCTCACTTGTAGGAGCGAGCACATATGTAATTTTCTCCACCAAGAGGTCTTCATTTCCCATGACTTTTTGGAGGTACTGCATTAAGGCCTCCTGGTTGGTCTTGGATCTCTTAATCAACTCTAATATAGGAATCCTTGCCATAGTTTTATCTAGATGTTTCAATAGATCATATTGAGTGTTGGGAATGGATTCTTGTTCTTGCTATTCTTCATCATGTGCATGTGCTGCTGCTTGCTCTTGACTTTGAGGGAATACACGGTGGAAAATCATTCCACTTTAGAGCACCATCGCCTGTGGGTCTTGCACCTCCATTGGGCTGGTTGGCTTGAGAATGGGTTTGCTTGGTGGAGGTATGTTTGGAGGGAGAGTGGGGGTGATAGGTTGGTGAATTCTTATGAGCAGTCTTGATGGCGGAGGTTTGGAAGAAGTAGATGGCATAGATAAAGGAATAGGATTGGTAGAGGTAGATGGCATGGATGAAAGAATAAGATTAGTAGTGGAAGGACGTGCGGTCTTGAGGGGCACTTGGGCTAGCAGTGGATTAATGGGTGTGGTGGAAGGAATTTTTAGGACATGCCTTGTTGGTCTAGGGTTGGAAGAGGTAGAAGGCATGGATGATGGGGGAATGATGAGAGGTCTTGTAGGCAAGGGCATAGGGGGTGTTTGGTTGGTAGATTGGCAAATGAGGGGGCGTGAAGGTTGTGGTAGAGGAGGAGGTCTGGGAACGGGTTATGATGTAGATCGAGGTATGGGTGCTATGGTTCTGATGAGACGCAGAGATTGATTGGTGGTATGATTAGTGGAGAGAACGGAGGTGCTTTCCACATGCCAGCCTTGCCCTCTCTTAATTTCCTAGAAAGAGGTGACGGAATTCACATGTTGATTCGGTGCACGGTGCTTCGGAAGTGTATTTTGGAGAATCCCCATATTCGATTATTGTTGTGGTAATAGGGCTTACTGTTGCTACTGAGGATGCCATCGGACTTGCTGTTGCTACTATTTCTATTGGACTTGCTACTACTTGGGAGGCCTCCTGGCTTCAGTGTAGCAATGCATCTCCTCATTTCGTCCCAATCAATGCCTTCTTGATTATTCATATCATATGTGTAGTCTTTAAAGTGGAAGCATTGGTTAATGTTATGTCCCGACTGCCTGTGGTAGACACACACATTTTAAGGTCAGACCAGCCTTTCCTTTGGCAAGGTGAGTGCGTTAGTTGTATTGGGGAGGAGCTTGAGGATTTTTTTATGGAGGTTGGTTTTGAAACTGGGGATTGAACGGAGGTCGAAACTGTTACTGAGGGTTATTTGTTTGGTGAAATGGTTGGGGACTGGGGGGGTGTTGTGCCCGAACGAGTGGCAATCAAGAGGGGAGGGGTGAATTGATTGCTCCCAAAAAAAACTTCAATAGACGAAGATGCTTGTTAAAAATCTTGACTATAGTTTTTGAATGAATTTTAGGCATACAAGCACTCACTCTCATGCGAACATGATCTCTCTCATGAACACAAGTAGACGAACGCAGCGGAACTATGTCGGAAGGAAGATCCACTCAACTTTGCGCAGGGCCCACTCGTACAAATATGCGATGAAGCAAACCACAAAGGAGCACAGGATTTTTAGGTGGTTCGGGTTCACAAGCGTGCCCCCTACGTCCACCCCTCACCGAGTGAGGATTAACGCTTCACTAGGATGTGAGACACACACGCTGTATGCAACAGCAAACACACACACGGCAGCTGAGCTGGGCCACCTATACACACACACACGCTCGTGTCACCGTTCACAAGCAACCACACAAGAACCGAGTTCAAGGAGTTGATGGTTACAGCGAATATTCAAGATAGAACTAAGAGCAACTGGAGAAATCAAAAGGCAACTGATTTTTCAATGGATAGAGCTCCCCCTTTCATTTCATCGAACATGCTTGAGCTTTTCCACAGGATGAAGGATGTTCTTCAGAGATGGCGGACGATTCTTGGTTGAACTTGTATACCACTTGATTGAACATGCAACATTCAACAAAGCTTTGTTAGAAGATGAAATCCAGCCCTTCTCCTCCACTTTCCACGCTCAAATCGATCTGGAGAAGGCCTTGAAGTTGCAGCCGCCGCCCTGCTCAAGAAAGAGAACAAAACGTGTAAACCTTAAAACCTTCCTTGGAATGGATGCCCAAGGAGCTTCTATTTATACCCAAAACATGTCTCCACACTTGTGGAAGTCTAGGGATCCATGGACCAATCATTTGAGAGCATTGGGATCGGAGTTGGTAGGGTTTCGAGTCAGTTCAAAAAGCTCACGACCGGACGCGCCGCCGAGGTGTCGACACCTGGTGTCGACACCAGTACCATGGCCTAAGCATAAACGAGCTAGCCAGAACACCTGGGAATAGGTGTCGACACCTGGTGTGGACACTTGTTCCCCCAATGTGAATAAAAATGCCCAGCCAGAACAGGTCAAAGTGGGTGTTGACACATACTTCCCAGGGCTATTAAAAACCAAAACAAACGGGAATGGGTGTCGACACCTTCTCCCTGGGGCATTGAAAATAAAGGCTGACAGAACATAGGGATTTTGGTGTCGACACTTGGTCCCTTTGAAAGCAAAAAGGCCCAATCTGCTAGAAATAAAAACCTACAACCTCACCAGGGTTTTGGCATTATAAATGGGGTTTTAGGAGATCTTCCAACCTGCAAAAACACCACAAGAAAATTAGGTTTGTATTGGCATTAATAGTATAAACTTGCTCATGTATTCCACCTTATATCATGAACCTTTGAATGTTTAAGGAAGCTTACCCCTGTGGCATTTTCCCTGCTCTAACCTGTGAGGTAGGAAGGCTCATTTCTATATGATTTCCATTACCCATCGAAGAAGAATTTACTGACGCATTCAATTAATCAAGCATAAATTAGCACATTAGATTTGTATGCACATCTTAACCCATCCGTTCCATCTTGTATTATGAAGCCGTGAAAAACTTACAAGTGTGGCAATTTTTCTGCTCAACCCCAAGGTTTCCAATGTCCATACAAAAGTGTTTCATGAGGCATCACACACAAAAACTCATCGAATCAGTCATCATGAAGATCTAGAGAGTAAAGTTGCAATCCACTTGATCACATTGCATTGGTCATCATCAAAACTCTCTAAGCCACACATCATAACATTGGGGGCAACAATCTCCCCCTTTTTGATGATGATAAAATGTTATGTGCTACGGTTTTAAGAGAAGATATGAATCAATGTGCAAGGGTCACACAACCATGTACATTCCATGTAACACTCCATCAAGCAACCATGATGATCTTTTCACAAGACAACCTTATCATTAAATTGAACATTCATGCAGTGAACCACAAGCATTCATATAAGTTGATCCGAATGGCATCAACAAAAAGAGTTCCCATAGCCATATTAAGTTTTCATGAGGAGACCTGTGAACCATAAAACTAATTGACCAACTAACTAATCATGCCATGCTATGATTTAACTACTGGACTACATGCCACATAGGCTCGACTAATGACTAAAGGCATGTAAACATGCAAGCATGCAACACCAAAGCATGCGACACACAAGTAACATAAGTAGCAACATAGAGATATATCTCCCCCTTTGGCACCAACAAAAAGAGGGGGAACCAGGCTACAAATAGCATTGCCAACATGAGATAGCAGGAATTAGTTAAAATCAGAGGAGGGCGGAGGAGGAGGACGGCGTATATAATCAGTTATGGTAGAGAACTGTTAGGTTTGAGCATCCATGGCAGTTTTAAGAGCATTAATAGAGGTGTTAATGGACTGAAAAGACTGAAGATACGTGGTGTGATGAAGCTTCAATTCCGCCACATCGTGAGTGAGAACATCTACCGTCTCCCTGAGGTGACCCATTCCACCACTCAATGTCTCTAACGTTGTGTGTATCCCATGTATGTCCGTGGAGGCTGCTTGGGTGCTGGAAGTGCCACCTTGTTCTTGTTGAGCAATTGCCTCTTCTTCATCAGATGCTTCATCAGGATCCTTTTCTGGCATAGCTTTGAGTGTCCGAGCCAAATGTCCTTGAGCATTCCTTGCATATCCCATGTTTTTGCAGATTTAGTGAACAGTGTAAATATATGCTTCCCTTAGAGGTTGACAGGGCTCGTCTTTCAATGAGATGTTGACCGCATGAAAAATGGCAGTTAAGGCAGCTACATACAGAAGAGTTCTAGTTCGGCTTTGGGTACAACTTGTTATATGAGCAAGTAGAACAGCAGGAAAATTTATCGGCTCTTTATGCAGTAGGCAATAGAGAAGAAACATTTGTTGGTCTGTGACTTTTTCTCCACCCCCGGCCTTGGGAAGTAATATGGTAGTCAGCATATGATGGAGAATGCGCTGTAAAGGGGGGAAATGGTTTGCATTTAAGCCACTAACGGTCCTATCCTTCATTTCTTCCCCCATCATTAGCTCATAAATATCATGTTTGGCATGCATGGCATTCTCATAAGTGTCACCAGCATCAGGCAGATCAAACGCACTTGCTAAAAATCATCTTGTAAGAGTAATAACTTGGCCATTCACCACAGTCGTATACTGACTATTTTTAACAACCATGTTACCATAAAATTGAAGCACAAGTGAATGGTAGATTTTTCGGTGATTGGACATAAACGAAACCAGATTTGGCTGGACCTCTATCAATGGAAGTAGTTCGGGAAGAGCTTTATGCAAATCTTGAAAATCAATCGTCCGTGGTCGGAGAACTTTTCGATCCATGATCTTGAACTGTGCGGGCGTGGATTCTACTGGAGGGCGTGAAGTTCTTGAGTCTTAGCCCGGAGTTCCTTCTTTCTGAGGGAATCCTCACCCTTCTCTTTACCCGTCGCATGCCTCTTTGGAGCCATTTGGAAACCACTTCGAATGGAGACGGAAAGAGGAGGAAAAAGGGTCGATCTGTTCAACGATGGAGCCCTTACCTCGGATGGAAGGTTTCTACACAGGTTCACCCACGCTCCAGTGAACAAAGGCCGAAGGAAGCGTCCGCGGATGCTCTGCCAAGGCGAGGTCGCGGGTGCCGCTGCGTCATCTGCTCTCTCTAGGGCTGGAAACGGCTGGGGTTCTTACAAGGAGGGGGTGTGGGGATGAAAGGAGGGTGGCACGGGATGGGTAGGGGCTTTAGGGCTTGAAATGCAGGGGGTTAGAATGGGTACGAATGGGGTTCAAACCCCTGCGGACCGGTTCGTGGATGGGGCGCGACCGGAAGGTGTCGACACCGATTTCGCCCTGTTCTGCCCGCGACAAAAAAAACAAGACCCAGAGGCAAGTGTCGACTCTTGATGTCGACACCGCCCTGTATCCCTTATGAAATGACTTCAGCAGCTATTTTTGATGGGATTATTGAAGTCCAAGGATTATGGCTTGAGGCCCAATTGACTTTCGAAATAATTTGAGCAACTCAAATGATATAATGCTTGGGATTGTCAATTTGGGAAAGTTCAAAGACATAGTCAATCATACACACCAATTTCTATTTCCGATCTTCCCGGGCCTTGTTTCATCCCGTTCCTTCATGTGGTTGTGCTTTATTTATCAAGGAGTATGTAGTCATAGGAAACCAAAGGAGTTCATATTTAGGTTTTTCTAACAAAGCACACACCATACATGGACATTTCACATTCAAGCATTCAAAATGCAATGCACACACCAACATGATGCATATGCATGACCAAAGGAAATTACAAATGCAAGGGTCTACTAGTGAATTAAAGCAAATGCAGATGCATGAGATGAGACAAAACAAATGCAAGACATTCACTAACCTTCTAAACGACAAATGCCCAATTCTCTCCTAAATGAAGTGAATTTATCTTCATTAAGAGGTTTAGTGAATATATCTCCAATTTGATTATTTGTATCAACAAACTTTATTTCGACGTCTCCTTTGCTTACATGATCACGCAGGAAATGGTGCCTAACTTCAATATGCTTAGTGCGAGAATGATGCACCGGATTTTTTGATAGATTTATTGCTAAGGTGTTATCACATAGAATGGCTGTGTTTTTAAGTGTGATGCCAAAATCAATCAATTGTTGTTGTATCCAGAGCACTTGGGCAACATAACTACTTACGACCACGTATTCGGCCTCGGCGGTTGATAATGTCACAAAATTTTGTTTCTTCGAGGCCCATGAAACCAAGTAACCTCCAAAGAACTGGCAGTACCCACTTGTGCTCTTCCGGTCTATTTTGCAACCCGCATAATCAGCATCGGAATAAGCAACCAATTCAAGACATGAACTACGCGGAAACCACAGTCCTAATTCACAAGTACCAGCAATATATCGAAAGATGCATTTCACGGCCGACATATAAGACTCTTTAGGATTCAATTGAAATCTAGCACACAAACATACTGCATATTGAATGTCGGGCATGCTGGCAGTCTGATACAATAGGGATCCTATCATGCTTCTAAAAAGGGTTTGATTGACTGGCTTACCTTGCTCATCATGGTCAAGCTTTAATGATGTGGACATGGGAGTTGGTTGTGGCTTGGTTGTGGTTAGATTAAATTTCTTGAGTAGCTCCATAGCATATTTCTTTTGGTTTATGAATAAACCATCAGTCGTCTGTGTCACCTGTAATCCCAAGAAAAATGTTAGCTTTCACATAAGGCTCATTTCAAACTCACTTTGCATTAATTTTGTAAATTCTTCACTGAGAGCATCCTTAATGGAGCCAAAAATGATGCCATCTACATACACTTGAACGATTAGAATTTCCTTACCATTCAATTGTGTAAAAAGGGTCTGATCGACATTACCTCGTTTGAATCCATTTTGAATGAGGAATTCACTTAACCATTCATACCATGCACGGGGTGCTTGTTTCAGACCATAAAGGGCTTTGTCTAACTTGTACACGTGGTCTGGATGCTCCGTGTCTTCAAACCTCGACAGTTTCTCCACATACACGTCCTCCTAGATATAGCCATTTAAGAATGCACTCTTAACATTTATTTGAAACAATTTAATATTGTTACAACATGCAAATGCCAAAAGAATCCTCATTGTCTCGAGTCTAGCTACTGGAGCAAAGGACTCGTCAAAATCAATTCCTAGCTCCTGGATATAGCCTTTGGCTACAAGTCTGGCCTTGTTCCTAGTTACCACCCCTTGATCATTTGTTTTGTTTCAGAAAATCTATTTTATTCCGATCACTGAGTGGTCTCTAGGACGTGGCACGAGGAATCACATTTCGTTCTTTTGGAACTGGTGTAATTTTTTTTGCATAGCCATGATCCAGGAATCATCTTTTAAGGCATCTTCTACGGAGTGAGGTTCAAATTGTGAAAGTAAGGCTATGTAATCCAGATTTTTAACTTCCCTGAAAGAGGATCACGTCCTTATTACTTCTTCTACATTGCCAATGACATTCTCCGACGGATGGTTCTTTGCAAAAGTCCATTGCCTTGGTAGCTACTGCTCAACTTGATTTTCTTGATTTCCACCAACTTCTTGTTGTTCTTCAATTCCTTGTTTCTAAACTCTCTCTGACATCTTTCCCGTATCATCATCTTCAATTGCTTCCACCTGCAAGATAGATTTTTCATTAGTTCTCTTAGATGATGATTCATCAACAATGACATGGGGACTTTCCTCAACTACAAGAGTTCTCAAGTTGTACACTCAATAGGCTCTTGAGCTAAGGGAGTACCCAAGAAAGATCCCCTTGTCACTCTTGGGATCAAATTTTGCCAAGTCCAACTTACCATTATTGTGGATGTAACAAATGGAGCCAAAAGATTTGAAGTAAGAAATATTTGGTTTCTTACCTCGATATAACTCATAAGGTGTTTTTTTTAACAACGACCTTACCATGGCTCGGTTGATTATATAGCATGCAATGTTCACGGCTTCAGCCCAGAAATACCTTGGCAAGTTGTTCTCATTTAGCATTGTTCTGGCCATTTCAACAAATGTCATGTTCTTTCTTTCAACAACCCCATTTTGCTCGGGGGTCCTTGGTGCGGAGAAATTGTGCATATATCCTTGAGCCCTGCAAAAATTGTTGAACTCATGATTATCAAATTCTTTACCATGATCGCTCCACACCGCCTTGATGCAACATCCCTTTTCATTTTGAATTAACCTGCAAAATGCTACAAACTCCATCAAGGCATCATTTTTATGTGAGAGAAAATATACCCAGCAATATCTTGAAAAATCATCCACAATCACAAACCCATACAACTTACCACCCAAGCTATGTGTTTTGCTTGGTCCAAACAAATCAATATGAACCAATTCGAGGGGTATAGTAGTGGTCACAGCATTTTTACACTTGAAAGATGTTCTAGTCTACTTGCCCCTGCTACATGCTGTTGTGTAGTGGACAGCGGATCTAGAGGGGAGGGGTGAATAGATCTGCCCCTCTTTTCGCAATGCAACCCTCTTTAAAGCTAGATGATCAAATAAGCAGCGGAATATAACTAGCTTGACGAAGAACATAAATAATTTGCTTGGCAAGATGATTACGCAATATAGATATTAAACTAAGCATGCATCTAACATAAAGCAATCGCACAAGCAAACCACAACACATGAGATTTTAAGGTGGTTCGGACTGAATTTCCAGTCCTACGTCCACCCCTCACCAAATCCGGTGAGGCTTCACTAGTGCAGCACACCAAACCGTAAATCGGAGAACCACCGATTGCCTTCCTACTAACCACCGGTAGGAACGTCAACACTGCAGATCGGACAACTTCCGATTGCCTTCCTACTAACCACCGGTAGGGACGATCTTCAGTTCCAAATGTTTGAATGAAATGGAAAAGAACAAGATATGAAAACACTCAAACAAGATATGAAATATGCTCAAAGAGAAAGAATCTTGTCTGAGATTGCTGGGGCTTGAATCTTCTTTTGAAGTAGCTTGAATCACTTGGAGATTTGATGAAGAACTTCTTCCCGGAGTACTGTTCACAGCTACAGTACTCGAACTCCTCTCTCTTGAACACACCCTTGCAGCCTTCTTTAATCTCCCTTATTAGCCTTTCTTGCTTCTACTCTTCCTTGGAGGTTGCTGGATTGAGATATGAACTTGAATCACCTTGAGTTGATGGAGAGAGTGTTGGATGTAGCTTTGATCTTCCTTTTGATCCTCTTGAATTGATGAAGAGGAAGAAGGATGCAGTTTAGATCACCCTTGAGAGTCTTGATTGCTTCTTCTTCCTTGGAGGTTGAGATGGCTTCAGATCTGGACTTGAATGCCTTGGAATGGATGAAGAACTTCCTCCCGAAATACTGTTCACGGAGGTGCTACAGTACCTCGAAAATGGCCTCCCTTGATCTCCCTTGAAGCCTTGAAGTGATAGGGTTTCCAACCCCTCATGTGTTGGTTTTATAGACCTTGAATGGTCCTTGGACATCCTTCAGACCAGATCCATAATTTGTGGGTGATTAGGTGACTTTTAGATTAAAGAAATCCATGGAAAGGGGCTGGCCACGAGGTGGATTTTGAAGTCAAACATGGCTGCATCGGGGATGGCGGTCGACCTGTGGCTTCTGGCGGTCGACCGCTACTAAAACACCTGCAAACGGATGATCCCTGGGAAATCCAATCAACCGCTACTGGCTGGCGATCGACATGTAGCTGACAGATCTACAGTCGGGGGGTCCCTGGCTGGGGCGGTCAACCGCCCCTGTGCTGGCGATCGACCGCCAGCTAGGCAGACCCCGGTCCAGCCCGGGTCGGTCCGTTATCCGCTTCAGCTCCGTCGTTCAACTCCATTAGCAGCCCGTGCATGTTTGTGGCATCACCCTTGATAGTCTAGAAGGTATCAATTGAGTCTTTAACCTTGGATTCTCTTCTTGTGTTGCCTTGGCTATTTGAATGAAGCTTGTAGTTGTTGTGTGTGAAGTAGCCGGCCAATGTATAGACTTGTGTTACAGCCATCAACCAACGTACAGACTTGGAGTTGTGCTAGCAGCCAACGTATAGACTTCATCTGTAGCAACGTATAGACTTCAAGTTGTGCTAGGCAGCCAATGTACATACTTCATCTGCAGCAACGTATAGACTTCAAGTTGTGCTAGGCAGCCAACGTACAGACTTCATGTTCAGCAACGTACAGACTTTGTCCAACGTATAGACTTCGTCCAACGTATAGACTTTGTCCAACGTATAGACTTGGTCCAACGTATAGACTTTGTCCAACGTATAGACTTGGTCCAACGTATAGACTTGGTCTAACGCATAGACTTTGTCCAACGTATAGACTTCGTCCAACGTATAGACTTTATCCAACGTATAGACTTGGTCCAACGTATAGACTTGGAATGCAGTGCACATGCCCGCAACATGTTCGATGAAATGACAAACTGCTTAAACAGATACACAATGACATCATATGCAAACACAATGTGACTTATAGTAGTTGCTATCATCAAAACCATAATAGTAATCATGGTGCACATGTGTTCAACATTCTCCCCCTTTTTGATGATGACAACACTGTGAGTCATTATATGGCAGAAATAGCCAAGATGGCAAAGTGTATGATATATGTAACATATGTAGCTCAAGATCCATGATAGTAATAGCATGTGAATGTAATTATGAATGCAGATATGAATGCTATGCAATTATGCAAACCCCATCACATACACATATGAGATGCAAAGTGAGCAATGGATTCTCCCCTTGGACTCTCCCCGTACACCATTCACACATCCCCCATGACAACTCATAAAGCACATAAGCTCTCCCCTTTGACAATGCGATAACGCATATAGCTCTTACAAAGGACTCACACAAAGAATTCTCCCCCTTTGCCAACAGTAAAAAGGAGTGATAATAGTAAAATGTCTGTGAGACCAGAGCTAAAAGGAGTTAAGAGCAAGCCATTATATGCAAACCTGAAACAAACCGTGAGCAATATATATGGTTCAAAGCTAATGAAATATGAATTCATCAACAGAATTCGAAAAGCAGCTACATCCAAGATGTAATAGAAATGAACCAAAGGTGCATATCATGGCAATGTTTAACCGTCCCTTATCTTATATATCCATATTCAGTTACTATAAAGGGAATAACACAAAAAACGAGTATTGAGGCTAAACAATCATGACTAAAGCATGGAATTTTATGAGTTCAACAAATTTGATTTTTAATATCTTTTGAATTTGAAGGCACATGACTCATATTTTACGAGCAATCAAGTCTAGTACATGCCTCCAAGCCGTAAGAATACACGTTGTTTAGACGCCAGTATTCCTAGGTATTTGGCAAGATTGACGGTTATACTTCAGAATGAACAGAGATAGCAAAGTCACGTCATGACATATCCAAACTCATTTCATTGATGAGAAGATATGTTTCTCAGCAATTATGTCATTGCTCTGCCTAGAGTCCAGATGAATTAAGACAGAGATAACAGAGGCACATCATGACATATCATTCGTCACTTGATTTGATGACGTGACATATTTCTCTGTGCAACACTATCATTGCTCTGCAAATTGATTTTCAAGAATTTCAGCTCATCAAGATGTTTAGAAACAATATTAAGCTCTAGAGTATCACCAAATTTGTCATGAAGTCTGGATTTTCAGATTTCAGGGTAGTCATTCAAGACATAACATGCAGTCTTTAGTGAAAGTCTATTAAAACTACAGAACATAGATGATTTCAAATAAGATATATCAGAACTACAAGGAAATCATTAAATCTGAATCATTTTCATTGAATGGACAATCATTAGGGCATATAATAGAAAGCTTTTACACCATATGTCCGTCTGTCTCATGAACTCAAACCAGACTGTAAGCCACTGAAGTGCAGTTTGCAAGAGGTTAAGAGAATCAACAAAACTCTCCCTAAGGATATGCAATGGATATGCGAAGGAGTTATGTTTGCAATCAAGTGGAATGACAAAGGAGGTTGACCTAGTCACTCATGAAGGTAGCAGAAATGAGATGTATGACCCAACGCATGGTTGTACACTTATTAAATGCCACAGAATGAATATGAAATATATGCATGAATGTTGCACAATGATAACTCCCCCTTACTATATGGCCTATATGCGACATTGACACATGGTACTTGGCGGAGGTGAAACCTCACGCATATTAAGTGCTTCGAGACAAGCATGACCTGCCCTTCCATACATCAACATTTGATATATCATGGCCATGCAAGAATGATGCGACACAAACCATGCAATGCATTGGGAACATAGATTCAACTTGATTATGCAACTACATGCAATGTGACACCATATGCAAAAAGACATATTGACATATAAATAATGCATGAATACCAACGTGCAAAACACACAACTAATTGAACATGATCATTATTTCAAATTCTTATTGGCCTGAGGTCGGCAAAGACCAAGCTCCCTTCTAAGTGTTGAAAACCTGTCATTACACAATGGCTTGGTGAAAATATCAGCAATTTGATTTAGAGTATCAACAAAATACAGTTCAAAATTTTTCTTACTGACCTCGTCTCTAATGAAGTGATGCCTAATCTCAATATGCTTAGTCCTAGAGTGCTGGACTGGATTTTTTGCAAGGTTGATAGCACTAGTGTTATCACACAGAATCGGGACACAACCAAGATCCACCAAGTAGTCTTGGAGTTGGTGTTTAATCCACAACACTTGGGTGCCACAGCTCCCCGCAGCGACATATTCTGCCTCCGCGGTTGAGAGGGCAACCGAGTGTTGTTTCTTGGAGGCCCAAGAAACTAAACACCCGCCTAGAAACTGGCAATAGCCACTAGTACTCTTACGATCCAGCTTGCATCCAGCGTAATCCGCATCAGAATAAGATATAAGAGATAAATCACATGATGACGGATACTACAATCCCACATCTTGAGTGCCGGCAAGATATCGAAGGATACGTTTGACGGCAGTCAAATGAGATTCTCTAGGACTAGCTTGAAATCTAACACAAATACATACACTAAACTGGATATCTGGTCGGGATGCAGTCAAATAAAGTAAAGAACCAATCATACTTCTATAGACCTTTGCATCCACCAATTTACCATTTTCATCCGAATCCAGTGAAGTTGAGGTGCTCATCGGAGTTGCAATGATTTTGCTGTTTGCCATGTCAAATCTTTTTAGCAGCTCCTAGATGTATTTGGCTTGGCTTATGAAGCAACCATCTTCTCCTTGGTTGACCTATAAACCGAGAAAGAATTGAAGTTCTCCCATTAGGCTCATCTCAAATTCGCTAGTCATGAGGTTAGCAATTCCACACACATTTCAGATTTTGTAGAACCAAACACAATGTCATCAACATAAATTTGAACAATCAAGATGTTCTTACCTTGCTTCTTGGTGAAAAGTGTTTGATCTATCTTACCTCGTGTGTACCATTTTTCAATGAGGAACGAGCTTAGTCTCTCATACCAAGCTCTTGGTTCTTGCTTAAGTCCATAAAGCGCCCTGTCTAGCTTGTATACAAAATCTGCATTGTTAGAATTCTCAAAGTCAGGGGGCTGCTCAACATAGACTTCTTCTTTGATCAAGCCATTCAAGAAAGCACTTTTGACATCCATTTGATACAGCTTTATTCTAAGGGAGCATGCAAAGGCAAGTAAAATTCTGATGGCTTCGAATCTAGCAACTGGGGCATAAGATTCATCAAAATCTACCCCAAACTCTTGATTATACCCTTGAGCCACCAATCTAGCTTTGTTTCTTATTATCTTGCCATCCTCACTTAGTTTGTTCCTAAAGACCTATTTAGTGCCTATGACAGATTGTGATGAAGGTCTAGGAATAAGATGCCAAACTGTATTACTTTCAAATTGGTTTAACTCATCTTGTATTGAATTTATCCAGTTTTTATCTTTTAATGCTTCATCAATATTTTTAGGTTCAAGCTGAGAGACAAGAGCAAGTTGATCTAGTTCTTCCATAATTCTAAAATGTGACCTTGTTCTAGGTGGGTCATTCAAGCTGCCAATGACATTTTCCAAGGGATGATCCTTAAGAATGCTAATGTTTGTAGAATCGTTACCTTCCCCTGGAGCTTGATCCCTTGCATTGCTTGATTCAGCTAGGTCACCATCTTCTTTTATTTCTTCTTGTGGAGGATCACTCTTGTCCTTCATGTTTAGGAATTCCCCATCTTCATCATTTTTTCTGCAAGAGTTATCATTGTTAGAATCATGATATTCATCAAAGGAAACATGGGGTGATTCTTCCACAGTTTGACTTTTGATATTATAAATTCTATAAGCCCTAGATCTATCAGAATATCCAAGGAATATACCTTCATCGCTCTTGGGCTCGAATTTATCTAAGTCTCTTTTGTCATTATTGTGGATGAAGCATTTTGACCCAAACACTTTCATATGTGAGAGAGAGGGCTTTTTACCTTTCAGCAACTCATAAGGAGTCTTTTTGGTGTGTGGCCTTACCATAGAGCGGTTGATAATGTAACATGCCGAGTTTACCGCTTCGGCCCAAAACCTCCTTGGAAGTTGCCGTTCAGCAAGCATGGTTCTTGCCATCTCTAAAAGTGTTCGGTTTCTCCTTTCAACTACACCATTTTGCTCCGGCGTTCTTGGTGATGAGAATCGGTGTGAAATGCCTTCGGCCCTGCAAAGATTATAGAAGTCAGTGTTTTCAAATTAACCACCGTGATCAGATTGAATCTTGGAGATCTTGAACACACCGTCCTGCTTTATCTACATGTAGAGCGCCTGAAACTCATCAAAAGCATCATTTTTATGTGTGAGAAAGAAAACCCATGTGAGCCTAGAGAAGTCATCCATCAAGACATATCCATATTTTCTACCACTTAAACTAACAGTTCTGGTTGGACCAAACAAGTCCATATGAATTAGCTCGAGTGGTTTAGATGATGTATTTTCAGATCTTCCCTTGAAAGATTTTCTTGTTTGTTTACCTAGGGCACATGCATCACACAACTTGTTTTCTTGTTTAAATGATAATTCAAGTAACCCTTTCACCATTGAATGCTTTAACAATTTATGTAAGACATTGTAGCTAGCATGTCCTAGTCTACGATGCCATAACCAAGCAATTTCAGATTTTGGTGCAGCAAGACAAAGATTTAAATGAGCAGGATCATCTAAGTCAATCATGAAAACATTGTTGACTCTCTTACCAGAAAATTTTACCTTGTCAGATTTTGGTTCAATAATTCTGCATTCATGAGAGTCAAACAACCCTTTATGACCTTTATCACACAATTGACTTATGCTAAGTAGGTTATATTTCAAACCTTCAACTAGCAACACATTTTCAATGGAGTTGGAGAGGTTCTTACCTACATTACCTGTTCCAATGATTTTTCCTTTGTTATTCCCTCCAAACGTAACGTATCCTCCTTCCTTTTCCTCCAAGAGATAAAATTTTATTTTGTCTCCAGTCATGTGTCTTGAACAGCCGCTATCAAGATACCACCTGTTATGCATGGCTGCAAGACATTTCTGCACAAACAATTAAGCAATTGTATTTGGAACCCAACCAATTTTGGGTCCCATCAAACTCTTAAGATTTTCAAAACATGAAACCATTTCTTTTGGAATCCAAACCTTTATAACATTCATGTTTTGTTTGCTTAAAGCAGGGATTTGGTTTTTCTTTTCAGCCTTGACATTTCTTTTTTGTTTAGAGGCTCTTTGTTAGATTTTGTGAAAGTTTGATGAAGTTGGCTTCTTAACCCATTGTGGCCATTGGTTGTTTTTGGGTTGAAAGTGATTGTTCTGCCACCTAGGAGATTGAAAGTTATAGGATTGATGAACACATGAATCACAATTTCTCCGAAAGTATGGTGGTGTTGGCCTATATGAATGAGCAATCCAGTTTTGGTGATATCTGGAAGATTGAGCATGCAATGGCCAAGGAAGTATTGACTTATGCTGCGGGGAAGGTTGACCTTTCTTAAATTTTTGGACAGGCTTTTTGCGAATGTTGGTGACTGCCTCTTCAATCTTTTCTTTCCCTTTCTCCTTTTGTTTTTGCTGGTTTTGTGTGGGAGTTGTGTTTGAGGTGGAAGCTTCGGAAGATGAAACAAATGTGACAGTTTTGAGCCCAATTGGCCTTTTGTTTGTTGGTTCAAAACCCAACCCTTCCTTCTTGAAGTTCATTCTGGTACCTAGCAAAGCATCTAGGTTTTCTCTTCCATCCATAAACTTTTCTAAAGATTGTTGTTTATCCTTCAACTCTTTTTGTAGGTTTTCAATATTTTGAAGAAATTGAATGTTGACTTGTTTGACAGCTTCATACTTTTCATTGCTCAATTTACTATCTTTTTCATAGCTTTACATTTTGAGCTTCATGCTATCAATCTCATTTCTCAAATCCTCATTTTCAGTTTCCAAGTCAGCCATTTCTTTTCTTCCTTCCTCCAAATCCTCAATCATTTTCTTAGGATCTTCAATTTCAGTCTCAAGTAGAGCATTCTTATCATTCATATTATGATCATGCACAAATGAGTTAATTTTCTTTTTCAATGATTTATTCTCCTTTTTGTACATTTCATATTTTTCCATGAGTTGTATATATGCATCCTCCCAATCATCAATTGTATAATCTTCAAATGGAGAATTTACCTCAGTTTCTTCATCACCTTTGGCCATAAGGCAGAAATCTTCTTTTTCTTTATCCGAGTAGCTAGTTCCGTCATCACTTTCCTCTTCATCGCTCCATGTGGACACCATGGCCTTATTCTTCTTCTTGCCCTTCCATTTGTCGGCTTTTCTGAATCTGTCAGGACAATCATTCTTGAAATGTCCTGGTTTATTGCAAGAATAGCAAATGATTTTATCAGATTTCTTAGAGTTTTCAAAATTAGATTTGAAACAATTTCTTACCTTTGACCTTCCTCTCCTGAAGCTCTTACCTTCCTTTCTCAAGAATTTTTTGAACTTACGTGTGAGCATGGCTACGTCATCCTCTTCTCGCTCACTTGCCAAATCCTAACCTTCATCAGAAGTGCCATGACCGCTGGGTCCTGCTTTAAGAGCTAGGGACTTCTTCTTAGGTGCCTCAGCCTCTTTGTTCTTGAGGTTGATCTCATAGGTCATCAATGACCCAATGAGTTCATCTACCTTGGTAGTTGCGAGATCTCTCGATTCTTCAACCACGGTAGCCTTTGTGTGCCATGCTGGAGTTAACGATCTGAGAATTTTCCTTACAATTTCTTACTCTGAATATTTCTTTCCACAATCAGTTAAACTATTAGTAAGCACAGTCAATCGAGCATACATATCTTGAATTGATTCATCAGGCTTCATGCGGAACATTTCATATTCAGAAACTAAAATGTTGGCTTTTGTTTCTCGTACCTGAGAGGTTCCTTCGTAGATTACCTCTAGCTTGTCCCACATTAGTTTTGCAGATGCGCAGGTAGCCACTCTTGAGAATTCAACTGGATGGAGTGAGCATTGCATGATGTGTTTGGCACTCCAGTTGATAGTGGATTGCCTTATCTGTTCTTTGGTCCACAAGTCCTCATTATCTGTAAGCTCATACAGACCTTTGCTGATCACTCACCAGAGTTCGTAGTCTTGGGCGCGAATGAACACCTGCATACGATGTTTCCAATAGGGATAATTAGATCCAGTGAAATAAGGAGGCCTATTCACAGAATGTCCTTTAGGTAAATAACCCTTAGACGCTGATCCACCATTTCCCTCAAGGTCGTTGGACCCCATAATGAGATATTAGGCTCTGATACCACTTGTTGTGTAGTGGACAACGGATCTAGAGGGGAGGGGTGAATAGATCTGCCCCTCTTTTCGTAATGCAACCCTCTTTAAAGCTAGATGACGAAATAAGTAGAGGAATATAACTAGCTTGACGAAGAACACAAATGATTTACTTGGCAAGATGATTACGCAATATAGATATTAAACCTAAGCATGCATCTAACATAAAGCAATTGCACAAGCAAATCACAACACACGAGATTTTAAGGTGGTTCGGACTGAATTTCCAGTCCTACGTCCACCCCTCACCAAATCCGGTGAGGCTTCACTAGTGCAGCACACCAAACTGTAAATCGGAGAACCATCGATTGCCTTCCTACTAACCACCGGTAGGGACGTCAACACTGCAGATCGGACAACTTCCGATTGCCTTCCTACTAACCACCAGTAGGGACGATCTTCAGTTCCAAATGTTTGAATGAAATGGAAAAGAACAAGATATGAAAACACTCAAACAAGATATGAAATATGCTCAAAGAGAAAGGATCTTGTCTAAGATTGCTGGGGCTTGAATCTTCTTTTGAAGTAGCTTGAATCACTTGGAGATTTGATGAAGAACTTCTTCTCGGAGTACTGTTCACAGCTATAGTACTCGAACTCCTCTCTCTTGAACACACCCTTGCAGCCTTCTTTGATCTCCCTTATTAGCATTTCTTGCTTCTACTCTTCCTTGGAGGTTGCTGGATTGAGATATGAACTTGAATCACCTTGAGAGTCTTGATTGCTTCTTCTTCCTTGGAGGTTGAGATGGCTTCAAATCTGGACTTGAATGTCTTGGAATGGATGAAGAACTTCCTCCCGAAACATTGTTCACGGAGGTGCTACAGTACCTCGAAAATGGCCTCCCTTGATCTCCCTTGAAGTGATAGGGTTTCCAACCCCTCATGTGTTGGTTTTATAGACCTTGAATGGTCCTTGGACATCCTTCAGACCAGATCCACAATTTGTGGGTGATTAGGTGACTTTTAGATTAAAGAAATCCATGGAAAGGGGCTGGCCACGAGGTGGATTTCGAAGTCAAACATGGCTGCATTGGGGCTGGCGGTCGACGTGTGGCTTCTGGCGGTCGACCGCTACTGAAACACCTGCAAACTGATGATCCCTGGGAAATCCGGTCGACCGCTACTGGCAGGCGGTTGACCTGTAGCTGACAGATCTGCAGTCGGGGGGTCCCTGGCTGGGGCGGTCGACCGCCCCTGTGCTGGCGGTCGACCGCCAGCTGGGCAGACCCCGGTCCAGCCCGGGTCGGTCCGTTATCCGCTTCAGCTCCGTCGTTCAACTCCATTAGCAGCCCGTGCATGTTTGTGGCATCACCCTCGATAGTCTAGAAGGTATCAATTGAGTCTTTAACCTTGGATTCTCTTCTTGTGCAGTGGCCTTGGCTATTTGAATGAAGCTTGTAGTTGTTGTATAGACTTTGTGTGTGAAGTAGCCGGCCAATGTATAGACTTGTGTTGCAGCCATCAACCAACGTACAGACTTGGAGTTGTGCTAGCAGCCAACGTATAGACTTCATCTACAGCAACGTATAGACTTCAAGTTGTGCTAGGCAGCCAACGTACAGACTTCATCTGCAGCAACGTATAGACTTCAAGTTGTGCTAGGCAGCCAACTTACAGACTTCATGTTCAGCAACGTACAGACTTGGTCCAACGTATAGACTTCGTCCAACGTATAGACTTCGTCCAACGTATAGACTTGGTCCAACGTATAGACTTTGTCCAACGTATAGACTTGGTCCAACGCATAGACTTCGTCCAACGTATAGACTTTGTCCAACGTATAGACTTTGTCCAACGTATAGACTTGGTCTAACGTATAGACTTTGAATGCAGTGCACATGCCCGCAACCTGTTCGATGAAATGACAAACTGCTTAAATAGATACACAATGACATCATATGCAAACACAATGTGACTTATAGTAGTTGCTATCATCAAAACCATAATAGTAATCATGGTGCACATGTGTTCAACACATGCCCCACAAGGTCTTTCATCATCAATTTTCAACTTGGGTAAACCAATAACCAAATTATTTCTAGACAATTTCTGTAACACATTAAAACTGGCATGGCCAAGACGGCGATGCCAGAGCCAAGCATCATCAGAATTTTTAGCAACCAAAATAGATTGTCATGAGAAGCATCATCTAGATCTATCATATATACATTATTATGTCTAAACCCTATGAACTTTATTTCATGAGTATTTCTATCTACCACAGTGCAGTGAGTAGAATCAAAAGTCACATTGCATCCCTTGTCACAAAGTTGACTTATGCTAAGGAGATTATGATGCAAGCCTTTCACAAGTAAAATATTTTCAATGGCGTGAGTTTGATTCTTACCTATCTTACCTTCTCCGATAATTTTTCCTTTGTCTTTTCCGCCAAAAGCTACCACTCCACCATCCTTTTCTTGCAGGTCTACGAACATTTCCTTATTTCCCGTCATATGTCGTGAACATCCACTATCCAAGTACCATTTGTTCTTTTGAGCTCTAAAGCAGACTTGCAAATTCAAAGAGAATACTTATGGAGTTTTTGGTACCCAAGCAAGCTTGGGTCCACTATGGTTAGAAACAGAAGCCCTATGTGACCTATTCACCATTCTTGCAAAATGTTCATCATCAAATTTCATGGTTCTACAATCATACATATCATGGCCTAACCTTCCACAATAGAAACATGTAATGATTCGGGTATCACGGTGTCTCCTCCTATTCACATTCATAGATGAGTTATGCACATGTGTGTTAGATGAGGAGGGTGATAAACTTCTTGGAACCCAGAGTGTTGTGCGTGCTTTAGGTTGTGATGTTTTCCTCTTTTCAAGGATATGTCGTGAGGTTCCTTCATGAGAATCCACACAAGTGTTCATCAATTGTTTCCCTTTTTCAAAAGTTGCAAGAGCATTCTTCAACTCATTTATTTCATGCATTAAAGACTCAATTTTATTTTCAGCCATTTCTTTTGCTTGATTACATGCATTTCTTTCCAACTTTTCTTGTTCTAAATCCCTCTTCAACTCTTCATGCATTTTAACAAAAGTACTTTGGTCTTCACGCATGCATAAACTATCTTCTTCAAACAATTCAATTTTAGACACAAGAATCTCATTTTCATGTTCAAGATTTTCAATCACAGATTTCAAAGCGGTGCAATTTTCACATGGGCTTTCAACATGCACAAGGTGCTCCACTTTCTTTCTTAGAAGTTTGTTTTCAGATTTAAACTTTTTACACTTCTCATATAGTGATTCATATACAATTTGCCACTGTTCACATGTAAGGGATTTGTATTTAGAATCTACCTCATTTGAGTTATCCTCATCTGCCATGAAGCACAGATTCTGAACCAGCTCATCCAAGCCATCTTCATTTCCGGACTCTTCCTCATCCTCGTCGCTCCATGTGGCGACCATAGCCTTTGGCTTCTTGAATTTTCCTTTCTTGAATTTCTTCATCAAATCAGAGCAGTCACCCCGCATGTGACGTGGTTTCTTGCATTCGTAGTAGATCACTTCATCCTTCTTGCTGCTTTCATTTTTCTTAGGACCTTGCTTTCTTGGTCCTTTTCTGAACTGACCACCGAACTTCCTAGTTTTCTTGACAAATTTTCTCGCCCTTCTGGTGATCATGGCGACAAGCTCCTCATCTTCAGTATTATTCGTGGAGTCTTCCTCACTTCCTTCAGACTCTTGTGGGTTTACCTTCAATGCCAATGTTGTAGCCACCTTCTTCTTTTTGTGATCCTCCTCGCTCCTTTTGATATTAATTTCGTATGTCATCAAGGAGCCAATTAATTCATCCAAAGTCAAGGTGCTGAGATCCTTTGAATCCTCAATTATAGTGGCATTTGTATGCCATTGTGGTGATAGTGATCTCAGTACCTTCCTTACAAGATCTTGATTTGAATATTCCTTGCATAGAGCCTTCAAACGATTTGTAATCTCCATCAGCCTCGCGAACATCTCAGAAATAGATTCTTCCGGCTTCATCATAAACAACTCATAATCTCGGACCAATAGATTTGCTTTGGTCTCCTTGACTTCAGATGTTCCTTCATAAATTAAGCGTAGCTTGTTCCACATTTCCCGTGCAGAGGCACACATAGAAATTCATGAATATTCATTAGGATGTATAGCACACTGAATTATATTCATAGCCTTAAAGTTAGCTGCACAATTCTTGATATGTTCATCATCCCAATCATCTTCATTTGCAGGTAATTCATAAGGACCTTTATTAATCACATTCCACACATCATACTCTTGAGCACGTAGGAAAACATACATTCTATTTTTCCAATAAGGGTAGTTTGTTCCATCGAAAAACGGAGGCATGTGTACCGAATGCCCTTCGGGCATCATCCCTCTGTTTGCCATACTCTGGGATCTCGCTCTGCGACCGTGTGGTCGACTCAATCAGAGACCAAAGCTCTGATACCGATTGTTGTGCCCGGACGAGTGACAATCAAGAGTGGAGGGGTGAATTGATTGCTCCCAAAAGAAACTTCAATAGACGAGATGCTTGTTAAAAATGTTGACTGTAGTTTTTGAATGAATTTTAGGCATACAAGCACTCACTCTCATGCGAACATGATCTCTCTCGTGAACACGAGTAGACGAACGCAGCGGAACTATGTCGGAAAAAAGATCCACTCAACTTAGCACAGGGCCCACTCGTATAAATATGCGATGAAGCAAACCAAAAAGGAGCACATGATTTTTAGGTGGTTCGGGTTCACAAACGTGCCCCCTACGTCCACCCCTCACCGAGTGAGGATTAACGCTCCACTAGGATGTGAGCCACACACGCTGTATGCAACAGCAAACACACACACACGGCAGCTGAGCTGGGCCACCTATACACACACACACACACACGCTCGTGTCACCGTTCACAAGCAACCACACAAGAACCGAGTTCAAGGAGTTGATGGTTACAACGAATATTCAAGATAGAACTAAGAGCAACTGGAGAAATCAAAAAGCAACTGATTTTTCAATGGATAGAGCTCCCCCTTTCATTTCATCGAACATGCTTGAGCTTTTCCGCAGGATGAAGGACGTTCTTCAGAGATGGCAGACGATTCTTGGTTGAACCTGTATACCACTTGATTGAACACGCAGCATTCAACAAAGCTTTGTTAGGAAGATGAAATCTAGCCCTTCTCCTCCACTTTTCGCGCTCAAATCGATCTGGAGAAGGCCTTGAAGCTGTAGCCGCCGCCCTGCTCAAGAAAGAGAACAAAACGTGTAAACCTTAAAACCTTTCTTGGAATGGACGCCCTAGGAGCTTCTATTTATACCCAAAACATGTCTCCACACTTTTGGAAATCTAGGGATCCACTGACCAATCATTTGAGAGCATTGGGATCGGGGTTGGTTGGGTTTCCAGCCGGTTCGTAAAGCTCGCGATCGAACGCGCCGCCGAGGTGTCGACACCTGGTGTCGACACTAGCACCATGACCTAAGCAGAAATGAGCCAGCCAAAACACTTAGGAATAGGTGTCAACACCTGGTGTCGACACTTGTTCCCCCATTGTGAATAAAAATGCCCAGCCAGAACAGGTCAAAGTGGGTGTCGATACCTGGTGTCGACACCTACTTCCCAGGGCTATTAAAAACCAGAACAAACGAGAATGGGTGTCGACACCAGGTGTCAACACCTTCTCCCTGGGGCATTGAAAATAAAGGCCGGCAGAACATAGGGATTTTGGTGTCGACACTTGGTCCCTTTGAAAGCAAAAAGGCCCAATCTGCTAGAAATAAAAACCTACAACCTCACCAGGGTTTTGGCATTATAAATGGGGTTTTAGGAGATCTTCCAACCTGCAAAAACACCACAAGAAAATTAGGTTTGTATTGGCATTAATAGTATAAACTTGCTCATGCATTCCACCTTATATCATGAACCTTTGAATGTTTAAGGAAGCTTACCCCTGTGGCATTTTCCATGCTCTAACCTATGAGGTAGGAAGGCTCATTTCTATATGATTTCCATTGGCCATCCAAGAAGAATTTACTGACACATTTCATTAATCAAGCACAAATTAGCACATTAGATTTGTATGCAGATCTTAACCCATCCGTTCCATCTTGTATTATGAAGCCGTGAAAAACTTACAAATGTGGCAATTTTTCTGCTCAACCCAAAGGTTTCCAATGTCCATACAAAAGTGTTTCATGAGGCATCACACACAAAAACTCATCGAATCAGTCATCATGAAGATCTAGAGAGTAAAGCTGCAACCCACTTGATCACATTGCATTGGTCATCATCAAAACTCTCTAAGCCACACATCATAACATTGGGGGCAACAAGGGGGTTTGTTGTTATGGGGTTGTCTGGTTGGTAGTTGGGTTACAGAACAGACCGGGATTGCCAACCGCGCCCACCTACTTGTTGGTTACCATACCCTCCATTATTCTGCCACTATTGGTATTTGCAGCTTTCCTCATCATTCTTGGCTTTGATGGTTTGAACATGTTCATTATAGGAGAGTCCTTAAGTTGAGTCTGTACGTTGCGGGCTCTCTCATATAACTCTTCCATTGTAGTCAATTTATTCATAGCCAACATGTGTCTAAATTGAGGGGTAGCATTAGACACAATCATCTGATAGATTAACACCTCATATTTAAGTTAAATCATTAAGTGTTAAACTGAATCTTGTTATTCACTTAGTTATTTTAATTTTGGTGATAACAAAACCCTTGGGTGAATTTTTGATGTTAACAAAATAAGGGAAAGAATGTCTAAATTTCTTCTAAGTGTAAAATAGTCGCAAGACTATTTTTATAGGCACAAAAATCGCAGATATTAACATAGGCACTGCAAACTGACTAAGTCCACATAGGCGCTAAAGATATTAGTTAAAGCTTTAACTTAATCGCATAAATCTTAAAGCTCTATTTAAGATAGGCACTACAAAGATCACATAGGTGCTCTCTTAGGCGAACAAGAAGCTAAGTGACATAGGCACAGCAAGTTCACTTAGTCACTGGAACAACAGCTAAGAAGAATCTATCACAACATAGGTGCAGGAAGTACATAGTCGATGAACTTTAAAACTAAGATTGACTTAGTTGATGAACTTAGCCGCCTATCTTCACATAGCCGCCTATCTAAAAATCACATAGACGCACTTCCATCGCCTATCGCATAGTTCATATAGTCACTAGAATAGTGACTAAAAGTGACATAGTCACATACTTAAGCGTAGTTAAGAGTCACATAGGCACGCTCCCATCGCCTATCATACCATTGTCTATTTGCTTGAAGCACTTAATATAGGTCGACTAAATGTCACTTAGGCGTAGACATAGTTGCAGTCTCATCGCCTATCTCATGAACAACACTTTACATAGGTGCACATATAATCGAATATATAAACTTTCAAACACTTATTTGTCAACATAGTCGTTGGGATATCAGCTATCCCAATGATAAAATAGTTGAACTAAATGATTCATCTATATATAGTCGAACTATAGCAGCAGCTATCTGCTATCTCAAAGGCTATTGCCTATGTTATCATAATATATGTGATAGCTGACTATGTCAAATAAAGCTTAGTCACTCATTCAAATGAAATTTCACTCTTAATCGACTATCACAAATGATCTAGCGACTATCTCAATGAAATTCAAATTTTAAATGTATTTAATGTAGTCGTGCAGACATTTATTGATGTCCATGTAGTATGAGAAAGAACATGAAAGTTATGATTCCTTTTACACGATATATACTTATCTAAAGACCAGGAAAGGTCAGTCTTCTTAGTCTATTTTCAAGAAGATGGATATAGGAAAGACAATGACAGGAACAGGAGTACAAATACGAATCAAGGCGAGTAAAAAGAAGGAATACTCTATGCAACACTTTTTGACTTTATATTATCATGGAGTAAACAAATACCTTCTACCAGACTGATAGGCCTATGAAGAAACAACGTCTTAGGAAAGGACGTTTGCTTTAAGGAAGATCTTCATGTTTCTCAAGAAACATACAAAGTCAAAGGAGCCATCATAGGAAGGATCTGCCCTGTCTTTCTGCACTGAAAAAGCACAATAGACATCAAAGATAGAAACATCTTCTTTGATAGACACCTACTCACTCTAGTCAGATCATGAAGCTCTCTAACGTTTACAAGGTGAGTCTAAACGGATACCAAGATGGGTCTAACGACTACAAAGATGAGTCTAATGTTCCCAAGCTGTATCTAACGGAACCAGCACAAGAGAGCTATATATATAAGCGATGTATTGAATGAAAAGAAACAAATAGAGAATACACACGAGCTTGAACCAAGTGAGAAACCCAATTTTTTGTGCAAGTCCACATTTCCAAGTGTTGAGAGATCAAAGCCAAATATTTCTCAACAAATCCTCTACTGTGAGCTCAAGTGAAGAAGAAGTAAATAGTGTCAATTTCTCTACTGCATTCTTCTCTGTTTCTTTAGAAAAAGTCTTTCACGCAACTCTGAGTTCTTTTCTGCAAAAAGACTTTTCTGAGTAGTTCAAGATAGCTGCACTTTTATTTTGATATATTCATCTTGAACAATATGTATTTCATTGTACACAATCAGCCTAACTAAGAGGCAAACTCTGTGTAAACCCACTTGTGAAGTGGTTTACTTCTCCTTGAGTGGAGAAGTCCTTACTTGTAGGTAAGAGTACCTATAGGAGGTCGATATCCTAAGTTTGGCTCTACCAGTGAAATCAACTGGGACTCCAATGAGTGAGTGCCCATAGTGTGGCTGAACACCTAAGAAAAAACAACTAGAGCTCTTAAGAATGAGGGTGCATGTGGTGTGGCTGAACACCTGATAAAAAATAGCCATGTAACTATTCCCTGTTAGGGAGATAGTGGAAATCCCAGTGATTGCAGGGTACTGGACGTAGGACTGACTAAAGGTCAGGGCCGAACTAGTCTAAAATCAGTGTGTCCTTCTGTGTGATTGCTCTTGTGCTTGATTTCTATTCTGCATTTGTTTGAGCACTGTCTAATCTTGTTCTAAAATGTTATCTTACTGTAATTAAATTTTTATTTACCCATTCACCCCCTCTATGTTTTATCATCTATTGGGCAACATCATCTTCACTTGTTCTAGTTCTGACAATGTATCTCTCAACCTCTTTGCCATTGATCTCCATCTGTCTATATATTGGATGAAGTCCTCCTTCGGCTTCATCTTTTCGGCCACAAGATCAGTCACAGACAATGGCAGGCTGACTCAATCCCTATACTTTTGCAAGAATTTTCTTTGGATCACATCAAAATCTTCAGCTTTGCTTGGCTCTAAAGAATAAAACCATTCAAGCACAGGGCCTTTCAGCGACCTTCTAAACAGAAAGGCCAAGGACTTCTTATTGTTTTGCCAAAATGATGACCCATACATGAAATCCTTCAAATGAATAAATAGATTGCCCGTGCCATTGTATCGGCGCTATGTGGGCATCTCCGAGGGGGGTAAGTGAAACACTGGAAGCATCGTTAAGGAGACTCCTAGAGCATCTTTAGTATTCACAACCTTCCTAAGATACTCTTCCATCTGGCTAACCTTATTGAGGAGGGCTTGGGTGAGAGGGTCAGTGAGAGCTGAAGGAGCAAGCATTTGATTGAGAAGGGGCCTTCTCGAGGCTTGAGATGGAGTTGGATATTGTGGTTTAACAAAGGAATGAGTCAGACGAGTCAGGGTGGGGGGAGTAGCAGGTGTTTGGAGCCACGAAGGATGGCGCAATGGTGGTTGTTGTTGGCCCACCTGGTCCTTCGAAATATTGGTAGCAAGGCCACCCGTGGCCTAAGGGGGATCTTGAGATGGGGAGGGGATGAAGTTCCCCTTGAGAGCGGCTTGAATCGCTTGGAATTGCTGAGGGCAAATATTAGCCAAGACATCCACCAAGGTGGATAGATCAAAAGAAGGGAAAGCTTCCCCGGGCGTAGCTTAAGGTTGAACTTGAGGAGAGGAATCAACCACTTGATTTGTGTCCACAACATAGATTTGAGAGTTATTGAATTGGTGATAATACTCCTCATATTGCTCATGAAGAGAATCTTGAGGGAAAGGATTATAAGATGTATCAAAGTGACCATCCTCATAGTCATCATAACTATAGTCTCCCATTTTAATGGTTCTACCTGAACATAACATCATGATCGAAATTTAACAGAACAACTACTCACACAAGTTTGCTAGGATTAAGCAATCAATGAATTAGGCAAACAAGTGGATGATTATGCAAGGTTCAAAATTTCCTTGTAGAGTTAGATGTGTTTTTATCAAATTATGAATTCTCTCCACTAAGGTTGGAACCTAGTTCAATTTAGTTCTATTACCTTGGTGTCAACTAGGCTCTCTTTCTCTCACCACGAATAAGATAACTAAACTCCGAGGTGCTTCAAAGGACAACCGGTCCAATTATTGAAGAGGAAATCCTTCAATGTTGGGGACCTATGGAGATCTTAGTAAAGGAGATTCCGATCTGATGAGAGGAATACTCAATCGGAGGGTCCGTCCTTCACCAAGAAAAGGTGATGGATCCTAAGTGTAGAGAGAAGAGGTGATCTCTCAACCAAGGATGCCCAAGATACAGTCTAATGTAAATATAAGCAATGAATATGTGAACAAAGAACAACACGAGAAACGAGTGCTACAAAATCAGAGAAAATGGTGTCTGGGTAGACAGACGCTAAATTCTCAAAGCGTCCTTTAAGTGAGATGCTGATCAGAACGGTAAATAGAAACTAACAAAATAATAGAAAATTGGCATCTTTCCAGTGAGATGTGGATCTCCAAATGGCGACTGCTTGAGCAAACCCTGATTTTTTTGTAGTAAATAGAAACACAGTCAATTCAACAACAATGAAGGAAAGGAAGGCAAATATCCACACAAGCAAGTAACCTAAGTAAATGGAACACGTGATAACGAGATGATACCTAAAAAAATCCACACTCTATTCTCTCTTTTTTGTTTTTTTTGAAACAAGCTCAAATTGGCAATACTTTGGGAAAAGGAGCGCACGTGGTGCACGAGAGAATAAAAAGGTAAAAGAATAAACGTGCTACGCGGAGTACCAAGAAGGGAGGGGCACACGTGGGTGCCTAAGGGAGGGGCACACGTGGGTGTCGATAGAGGGGGTAATCAAAATAAAAATAAAAAGGGTCCCACCGTGATCACCAATTTGTGGATGTCACAAAGAGGAAAATAAAAGGAAAAGAAAAGAGATTGGAGAAGATATTAGAAGAGGTGATTATGAGTGGGAAACTAAGGGGAAGGAAAGCGTGAAAAATGCTATAAAAGGAGGGTGATCGACAAATGTAAAACCTCAAAATAAATGAAAAAAAGAGGTGATCGTGAAGAATACCTTGTGTGGGAGATGTGGATCGCACTTCCTCTTCCAAATGACCGGCCGTTGGAGAGGATCTACTTTGATTACCCTAGAAAAGAACACAAATAAAATAAAAGAAAAGGAGATGGATTAGCAAACTAGTTTTAGCAAACCACTAGTGTAGTATCAAATCCTAATAGAAGAATAAACTACGAACATAAATTAGAATGCACCTTTTGGTGTCCCTAAAAACTATGCATGATATGAAAAGAAAAGATAAAAAAGTGCAAAGTGCACTAAAGAAAATCCTCAAGGTGAGGATCGATGGAGAGAGAGAGATGCAATGATGAATGCAATTAACTAAAAGAGATAGACAAGAGAGAGAGAGAGACAGGAGGGAGAGAAAGAGAGGTGGTAACATGTGTGGGAGAGAGAGGAGGGATCATAGGTGAGAGAGAGAGAGGGAGATTAACTATTTTGAAAAAAATAAAAAAAATTATTTTTATTTAAAAAAATTTACAATTAACTATTTCTCTCTCTAAATGTTAGGGGAGATCTACTCTGTCATTTCGCATAACATCATTTGATATACCAAATATTCATTTATTGAAAACATGAATGGCTTGTGAAGAAATATAATTCAAACATAACATGATATAAGAAACATAACAGAGTAACATAAGTAGAAGACATCAAAATCACCAATTTAACAAATAAGAAGTAAAGTTAGGGTTTTACCAAATGAGTGTGCATTGTTCCCTTTTATTAGAACCATTTTCATTCTTTATTTACCTCAAGGTACACCTTCATCAAAATCAACTCATTTGACGAATTTTGGCACCCAAGCCTTCTTGGGTCCTTGGAGGTTAGTGGCATTTCTTCCATAAACTTTCTTTGACATTTTCATTACCACCATATCATCATTCTTCATGATCCTGCAATCCTCAATGACATGTCCATAGTTTCCACAATAAAAGTATTGAGGAGTGACATTTTCACCAAAAGACTTCCTTTTAGGATCAAAGGAATTTTCAAAATCATTTCATCTCCTATTTGCATAAGATCTAGATTTAATAAAATTAAACTTAACATCCATTCTAGAAGCATGAAAATTATCAATTTTTAAAAATCAACACTCTTTTATAACATGCCTGTACTTCCCACAATGAAAATAACAAGAAAATGTGGGTCTACGAATGACTTTCCATTATTTGCATGATTTTTTGTAAACAAGTTTTTCTTATGGGATGCAAACATTTGAGCATGAAAGACATGTTCATTTATGAATTTTCTTTAAAAATCAAACTTAACATTCATGGCACGATAATAATCATTTCGTTTCATAAAATAATTATCCATCACATGCCCAAGTTTGTGACAATAGAAGCAAGAAACATTTCTCTGTCTTTTGAAAAAAAATTATCTTGGCATGCATTTTCATCATCTTTTTTCATGACAACACAATCATTCATTTCATGACCATGCATGTCACAGTAATAACAACTAAACTTTGAAGTTTGTCGGATATGAGCATACTTT
The DNA here is from genome assembly GCA_022559845.1 of Amorphophallus konjac. Lineage (NCBI taxonomy): Eukaryota > Viridiplantae > Streptophyta > Magnoliopsida > Alismatales > Araceae > Amorphophallus > Amorphophallus konjac. The sequence goes on from CM040123.1 coordinate 200,996,079, forward strand.
ATATGATCTTGGTGAGAATCAAATTTTCTATTATGACTCTTAGGACCATTTTGACAGTTTGGTGAGGGAGCAGATTTCTTGGTCCTAAGTTTGGCCTGAGTTTGAGACTTTGATTTCTCAACAGAAAAAGTATTTGAAGTATTAGAGGAGCAAGAGGCATACACAAATGATGTTTTTATTTTCAGACCAAAGGCTTTCTTTTTACTAGGTTCATATCCTAGACCTTCTCTTTAAAAATTTACCTTGGTCCCCAAGATTTTATCAAGATTGTCTTTCCCTTGGACAAATTTAGACAATAACTTGTTTAATTCACTGATCTCACTTTTAAGAGAAGCAATGTGCAACTCATAACTAGCTATCTCATGTTCACTGCAGACAACACATTCATTCAACATTTTATTTATAATTTTATAGCTCTCAACTTCTTGTTCAAGCACATGCACTTTTTCACATACATCAACATTGACAATAACGTATTTTCTTTTTTCTAACATGAGCAATTTTTCAGACATGGCGTTGTTTAATTGTTTCAACTTTTCATTTTTAAATTTCAATAACGTATTTTCTTTTTCTAATTTTTCAAAGTATTTCAAGCTCCCTTCAAGTAAAGAAATTTGAATTGGCATGACATCATTTATCTTTTTAAGTTCTTCATTTTCAGTCATTATGCTCTTGCTATCAATTTCACTATCGAGAAGCTTCAAATAATTTTTCATCATCAGACAATGAATCTAACTTGTTTCTAAGACATTTTTCTGTTTCTTCAAGCAATAAAATCTTAGACAACAAGAGTTTGTTCTGATCAAGCAAATCATGACAATCATTTTCAATTTCAACTGATGTATTAGATTTCCTAGCCATTTCAAGCTCTTCATTCATGCAGGAAATTTCTTCTTCAAACAATCTTATTTTTGATTCTAGAATTTCATGGTTGTACTCTAGATCTTCAATTGTTGATTCTAAATCAATGCATTTTTCATAAGGAATATTATCATGTACATTTTCATTAAATTTTTTTTTTAATGTTTTATTTTCAGACTTGATTTTCTTATATCTACTCGACAACTCCTCATAAGCATCAAGTAGTTCCTAAAATGACATTTCATCTTCATCAGAGTTGGAGTTTACCTCTTCAGTATTTTCATCATTGTGTTGATCAGCATCGTCGGCCATGAGACCTTTTTGTCTGGTGGGGACACCACCGGGTCCACTACCGGGCCCACTACTCGGAGCCGACGCCGCACCGCCCCGACTGCACCGAGCTTGTGGCTCGGAGACTCACTCGAAGACTCGGCATCCTGAATATTTTACATGTATGTATTTACGTATTTATGTATTTGAATGTGTATGTGAGTAAAATACATGTATTACTACATGTATATTTACTTTTGTTTTATTAGGTTAGTTATAGTCAAAAGTTGTTATATTTTATTTTTATTAAACCCACAAGTCAAAAGGTGGGTTGGTGGGTTTGTTTTATTAGGCTTGGGTATAGATGTAATTAGGAAAGTTTGAGGGTATTGTTGTTATGGCTTTTCCTATATAAGGAAGGCCAGGGGTGTGTTGTTCGTATGATGAATTGAATGAGATTTTGGTTTGTACATGAGAGACATTTCCCTCTTGTTCCCTCCTTCCCTCCCAACTCCTTGTGAGAAGAGAGTGTCGCCCGGTGAGAGACCGCCCGGTGTCAGGTCGAGCTGTGCGAGACAGCAAGTTAGCCCGTCCTATTCGTCCCCTCGGAGCTACCGTCGATCCGTTCTCCAACACCGTCCGCGTCAAATTTGGTATCAGAGCCCAACAACGATGCCTCCATTGACCCCGACGTCGGCATCGTCTCCCCTCCCAAATTTCTATTCGTGAAAAAAAAGGAGAGAAAAGAAAAGAAAGGAATAGCAGAAGAGAACTCACTCAGTTGAGAGAGAGAAGAGTAGAAAAAAAAGAAAAAAAATATAGTAGAAAGCTCTCTCGGAGGAGAGAGGAAAAAAAAGAAATTTCGGTTCGCGGCACGGGCCTCGTCGCCCGTGCCAGGTTCAAAGGGGGGCTCGACCGTAACGGCCAGCTCTTCCCCCCCCCTGCCGTGGTGCCCGAGCTGCCACCCGCGGCCGCACTCCGCGCCAGAGCCACTGACCGCCTGCCCTGTGCCATCGGTCCCCGAGCCACTGGCACGCACGTCCCCGCTCACCTTCGTCTCCGGTCGGAGCTAGACTTCTCAGTCAGCTAGGTACGTGCTCCAATCATTTACTCATTTAGTATCTTTTCAATTGCAGGGCGACGAAGTGAGTGAGAGCGCTATCCATGCAGCCAGTCTCCTGAGTGCATCGCTTTGGACAGAGAGAGAGAGCTTGCTTGCGTCCATCCCTAGGCCCTAGACTGCCACATTAGGACACCCTAATTGTCAGGAGGTAGTTCCACAACTACTTCGCCTACGGGCGAGTAACTCTCCCTGACCGGTCCCTTCAAATTGACCCTTTACCTACCAGCCAACAAATCGGGTCTACAACTTGCTAATTTTCGGTCCCAGGATTGCATCATTTATGTCCAAGCCCGTGCATGCCACACTGGTCTAGGAATTCATCAAGCCGTCTAGAGCGCCCTTCAACGCTACCCATGGATCAAAAGAGCGTGACTGCTATGATAGTCCAGCTCGAACATAATCTTATGGCCCACTTTGAAGAATCCATAGGCCAATTACGGGCGGAACTAGATGAGAGGATTCGAGCCTTAGAGGAGCGACTGAAGGAAGGAAGAGTGAATGGCCACGGTGATCCCGTAGCCAATCTTAGGGATGAGGGAGAGCAAGCCCCCCAAAATCAGGCTCCCCAAGGTAAAGAGCAAGAGGCCCGTGCGCCTCGAGAGAGAGAGACCACGACGATGAGGATATCATCCTACGAAACGTCAAGATTGACGCTCCGAGTTTTGATGGGTCCCTAAACGCCGCCACATATCTTGATTGGGAGACCGGGATGGATCAATATTTTGACTGGCATCGCCGCATGACCCCCGCTACAAGGGTGAGGTTTGCCAAAATGAAACTCCTAGGACAAGTCAAAACCTACTGGTGTAACATTGAAAATCTCCTATCAAGGAGACGAGAGGAGCCCATAAGCACGTAGGAAGAAATGAAGGAGAAACTAAGAGAGAAGTATCTGCCACCCTCCTACCATCAGCGTCTTTTAGACCAATGACAGAAACTCACCCAAGATGGAAAGTCCGTTGAGGAGTACATCGCCAAATTTGATGACTTCTTCCTTCGGAGTCGAGTCATGGAGGATGCCTCTGTCACCCTCTCGCGATTCAGGGCTGGCCTACACGAGAGTATTCAGCGAGAATTATTCTTGCGGGAGGTTAACACCCTCGAGCACGCATACCAGGTTGCTCGAGATGTTGAGAGGTTTCAAAGGGTGGTCCCACCTCGGGTTCCCACCTACCGCCAACCTAAACCCCGAAATCCCATAGTCCGCTATACTGAGAGAGCTGGCCCCTCCACTTCTATGTCCCTACTGCTACCCCACTTAGGGATGTTGCCCCTACTGTTCCTTTCCCAAGGAACCCTTTACCGGCACCCGCTGCTGTGCCCAGGCTAGAGTACACTACGCCAACTGATAGGAGAGATGACAAGGGAAAGGGAGTCATCCCTAGCACCTCCCAACCAGTCCCTGTCTCGGGAATTCGTTGCTTTAGGTGCCATAACCTAGGGCATGTTGCCTCCAATTACCCTACCCGAGCCTTAGTCATCACCGACCCCCAGTCTGTGGAGCTTCCACCTCAGGAAGGAGAAGCCATTGAGAGGTATGAGGCCAATCCTGATCTCATCACCCAGTTTGAGGAAATGGATGCAGGGTATGATGGAACGCATGCCGAGTACATGCAAGTGGGAGAAATTACTGAGAGTTCAAACTAGGGAAGACTGGGTGTGGTTCGCTGCATCCTAACACACCCCTAGGAGGACGACTGGCGTCGAACCTCCATCTTCCAAACCTACATCATGGTAAAGTCTCAACCCTGCAAGGTGATCTTTGACAACGGGAGCTGTATCAACGTAGTCTCTTCAGACTTTGTCTCCCATCTAGTTATACCTACCCATCCCCATCCTAGGCCATACAACGTGGCTTGGGTTGACGACACTTATATCCCAGTCACCACTACATGTGTCATTCCCATCCAATTCCAGTCCTACCAAGAACAGATCTTATGCGATGTAGTGCCAATGAAGGTCGGTAGTATCATCCTAGGACGACCGTGGATCTATGATGTAGACCTTACTACATTCGGTCGGTCCAATCAGTGTTTCTTCTCACACAATAGGAAGAAGATACAGCTATACCCGGCACCCCCAAAGGTGACCCCGGGAAAGAGTTCCACCACCACCTCCACCCCCACTGGAACCCTCAAGATTCAAGAGAGTCCTCGAACTCCCACTGAAGGGAAACTTCTCATTCCCTCTCCTCCTGCACCTATCACACCTGTTCCTAAGGCCCCTAAGGTCGGTTATGACCCGGTTAGGCGCCTTAACTTCATAGGTGTCCGTGAGCTGAATAGGGAGGTTACCGAAGGTGCCCCTGTCTGGGCTGTTGTTGTCACCATCACCCCCGAGGAGTCCCGAGTCTCAGTCCCACCTGAGGTCCAGGCAATCCTATAGGACTTGCAAGATATTTTCTAAGAGGACTTGCCCTCTAGACTCCCTCCCATGCGTGACATACAACACGCTATTGATCATGTCCCCGGGTCCACCCTATCCAACCTTCCCCATTATAGACTGAACCCCAAGGAGCATGCTGAGCTCCAAAGGATTGTCGAGGACCTTATCGAGCCCATGTGTTGTCCCTGCCATGCTCACACCCAAGAAGAATGGCACTTGGCAGATGTGTGTTGACAGCCGCGCCATCAATAAGATCACTATCAAGTATATGTTTCTCATTCCCCATCTTGATGACATGCTTGACATGATGAGTGGAGCCATCATCTTTTCCAAGATTGACTTGAAAAGTGACTACCACCAGGTCCGTATCCGACCAGGGGATGAATGGAAGGCATCCTTCAAAATAAAAGAAGGTCTGTATGAGTGGCTCGTCATGTCGTTTGGACTATCCAATGCCCCCAGCACATTCATGCGGCTTATGACGGAAATCCTTCAACCTCTCATTGGTCGCTTTGTTGTCGTCTACTTTGACGACATTCTCATCTATAGCCACAACCCTCAGGATCACATCCAGCATCTGAGGGCAGTCTGTAAGACTTTGAGGAGAGAGACCATGTATGCCAATTTAAAGAAATGTGAATTCATGACAGACCAGGTCACTTTCCTCTGGTTTGTGGTTTCTAGCCAAGGAGTGTCTGTGGACCAATCCAAGGTCCAAGCCTTAGTAGACTGGCCTGAGCCCCAGAACGTCCATGACGTTCATAATTTCCATGGGCTAGCCACTTTCTACATACGCTTTATTCAGGGTTTTAGCACCATTATGGCACGCATTACGGATTGTATCTGTAAGGGAAATTTTGAGTGGATCAAAGCCGCCTCCCAGGTTTTTCATGCCATAAAGGAGCTCATGACCAAAGCCCATGTCCTCTGCTTGCCAGACGTTTCCAAAGTCTTCGAGATATCCTGTGATGCATCTGGCATAGGAATAGGAGGAGTGCTCAGCCAGGAAAGCAACCATGTGGCTTATTTTAGTGAGAAGCTTTCTGATACAAAGCTTCGTTACTCCACCTATGATAAGGAGTTTTATGCCGTAGTCCAAGCCCTCAAACACTGGATATACTATCTCTTACCGCAAGAGTTTATCTTATATTCGGACCACGAGGCTCTGAAATTCCTTATCTCTCAGAAGGGCTTAAACCCTAGGCATGGTCGGTGGGTAGAATTCCTCCAGTCCTTCACCTTTGTCCTAAAACATAAGGCTGGAAAAGAGAATAAGGTAGCCGACGCCTTGAGTCGAAGGGTCTCCCTTCTTTCCACTGTTCGGGTAGAGGTCACCGGATTCGACCGCATGAAGGAACTCTATGGAGAGTGTCCCGATTTTGGCCCTGCCCACTCTACTTTGTCTGCTGGACCCTCGACAGCCTTTTCTGACTATCTACTCCAGGATTATTTTCTATTTCGAGGGCAGCAACTCTGTGTCCCGATGACTTCTGTTCGGGTCTTTCTGATCTGGGAAATGCATGCTGGAGGTCTTGCTGGTCAGTTTGGACACAATAAGACCATCCATTCTGTAGAGGAGTACTTTTATTGGCCTGGCCTGAAGAAAGATGTGGCCAAAATTGTAGCCTAGTGTAGGACATGCACAATGGCCAAACATGTCAAACAGAACACTGGTCTCTACACTCCTTTCCCCACCCTGATAGATCATGGGTTGATGTGAGCATGGATTTTATCCTTGGATTACCACGCACTGCTCAAAAACATGACTCCATCTTCGTGGTAGTTGATAGGTTCTCTAAGATGGCCCACTTCATTGCATGTTCCAAAACATCTGACGCATCTAGAGTAGCCCACATGTTCTTTGATGAAGTCGTGCGTCTGCATGGTCTCCCCCAAACCATAGTGTCTGACCGAGATATCTAGTTCACTAGCTATTTTTGGAAGAGACTTTGGCACCTAGTTGGCACCAAACTCAAATTCTCTACTGCCTATCACCCACAAACCGATGGGCAAACAGAGGTCGTCAATAGGAGTTTAGGGAATCTCTTGAGGTATCTCGTAGGGGATCATTCCGGCACTTGGGATCTTCTTTTGCCCAGAGCCGAATTTGCATACAACAGCTCTGTCAATAGGTCCATATGTATGAGTCCATTTGAGGTCGTGCATGGCTACAAACCTAGGAAACCTGTGGATCTCATTCCCCTTCCCCTCGAGTCTAGAGCATCCAAGTCCGCTGAGAAGTTTGCACAGCATATCAAAAGTCTGCATGAGTCAATTAGCAGGCAAATTAACCTCAGTAATGAGACCTATAAACGCTTGGCTGATTCGCATAGGCGTCACCAGGAATTCCAAGAAGGTGACATGGTTATGGTACGGGTTCGACCCGAACGACTCCCCTCGAGAGCCGTTAAAAAGTTGCAAGCCCGTAGTGATGGTCCCTTCCCAATCCTATGGAAGATTGGCTCCAACGCTTATGTTGTGGACTTACCTCCCGAATATGGGATTAGCTCGACCTTTAATGTGGCAAACCTAGTGGCCTACAAGGAACCCACATCGATTCCTAGTGACCCTTTCGAGCCTTCTCCTCCCATTGTGAGTGAGCCCACCCCTATGCGTCCCACAGCCTCGAGAGCACCGCGCGAGCAAATTGAGAGGATACTGGATGAGCAGGTGACTACTACACGGAGCCGGGTGTTCCAGCGCTACCTTGTCCGCTGGCGGGACCGTCCACCTTCCGATGATTCTTGGATCAGTCGGAAAGATCTCCAGCGCCTCGATCTAGATCTGCTGGAGCACTACCACAATAGTGTCCCCCCTTACTTGACGGAATCAAGTTCCAGCCGCCCCGGGAGGGTTGGTGGGGACACCACCGGGTCCACTACCGGGCCCACTACTCGGAGCCGACGCCGCACCGCCCCGACTGCACCGAGCTTGTGACTTGGAGACTCACTCGAAGACTCGACATCATGAGTATTTTACTTGTCGTATTTACGTATTTGTGTATTTGTGTGTGTATGTGAGTAAAATACATATATTACTACATGTATATTTACTTTTGTTTTATTAGACTAGTTATAGTCAAAAGTTGTTGTATTTTTTTTTATTAAACCCACAAGTCAAAAGGTGGGTTGGTGGGTTTGTTTTATTAGGCTTGAGTATAGGTGCAATTAGGAAAGTTTGAGGGTATTGTTGTTATGGCTTTTCCTATATAAGGAAGGCCAAGGGTGTGTTGTTCATATGATGAATTGAATGAGATTTTGGTTTGTACATGAGAGGCATTTCCCTCTTGTTCCCTCCTTCCCTCCCAACTCCTTGTGAGAAGAGAGTGTCGCCCGGTGAGAGACCGCCCGGTGTGAGGTCGAGCTGTGCGAGACAGCAAGTTATCCCGTCCTATTCGTCCTCTCGGAGCTGTCGTCGATCTGTTCTCTGACGCCGTCCGCGTCATTGTCATTCCTTCTCTTGAGCTTTGATCAACCGGTCCATAAGTTCCTTTGTCGTTCTACAAGAAGAAGCAAATAGAAACACATGAGTATCAACGGCACTTTTCAATAAACTCAAGACAGTGACATTTTCATGGTCCTTCAATTTATCTTGATTAGACCACTTTGTCTCATCCAGAGGCAATATGTGAGGACCATCAAAGATTTAGATTAACAGAATTAATCATTCCACACATTTTACCTAACCATGAAGTAAAATCAGAACCATTAAAAATAGGCAAGCAATTCATCGAGATATGTTCAATAGAAAAATTCATGATTGTAGAATGCACTGGGATCACTCTGTAGATCGTGAGATCTAGGGACAACGGAGCCTTGCTCTGATACCAATTATTGGGTCCCGAAGTGCAGGAACACAGATCTAGAGGAGAGGTGAATAGATCCCTCTACTAAAAATATGTCCAATTAAAAACTCAAACTTACACACAGCGGAATTAACAAGATTAAAAAGATTGAGGAATTTAAACTAAATAGTATAAACTTAATTCTCTCAATCTTACCGAGCTCACACGATTGCGTAAATAGAATAGACAGTGAAGCACACACAATCACACCAATCAAACCATGAGACACGGTGATTTTTAAGGTGGTTCGGGACCACGACGGGCTCCCTACGTCCACCCCTTACCAAACCGGTAAGGCTTTCTCTAACACGCTACAAACCGTAAGAACCACGGGGACGAACCCCACACACACGGGGTAAAAACCCAAACACACATGTTGCGAATGCAACAAACACGGGGATTTCTCCCCACACACATGGGGTAAAAACCCCAACACACACGCGGATACCCACCGCACAAAACGACACACAAGCATCAACACAAAACACTCGGAGAATCCACTCTCCGAACCCACACACAAAATACTCATTTAGGAATGTGTAGAATGTTCAGATATGGATACAATCAGCCCAAAACAACTTCTAAAAACTGAAACAAAGAACATATATGAAATGTAATGCTCCCCCTTTTCAAAACGATCCGGCTTTTCTTGGTTCGGAGTCGGATGATCACGATTCCGGTATCATCTTGCTCCTCTCCTCGAGCTGCTCCTTTTCCTCTTCTATCACGAGCTCCAAAGATACCTTGATGTAGATGATAACCTCCTTGCAAGAGCTCCTCTTCCTTTTCCCCATTTTCTTCTCCTATAAGATAGAGGTTCTTGTTAACAAATTTGGAGCTCGTGTTCATATATATAGAAGAGTGACCAAAAGACTCATAAGACCCTCCCAAAATGTGTTAAAAACATCCTTATATGTCTAGGAACCTTTGGGGGATATTTTGGTAAAGTTTGGAAGGGTTTAGAATTGGTTTTGAAGACTTCCGAAATTCCCGTTCCGAAAGGGTCGACCCTTGGGGTCGACCCTCGAGTAGACAGAGGTCGGCCAGAACAAAAAAAGAAAAAGTGGCACATAGGGGTCGACCCCTGGGGTCGACCCTTGCAGTGGGTCGACCCCTGCAGGCAGAGTACAGAAACATGCTTCTGTCCTATAAGAAACCACTGAGGGTCGACCCCATGGGTCGACCCCTGCCAGTTAAGGTTGGAAAAACCCATCAAACCTCCATTAATTCATGAAAAAATAAATGATTAAATATTATCATAATCTCATGAAGATCAACCATGAATTTTCATCCTGAAAAAATATGATAAAGCACGAGGTTAGATGAGAATAAAAATCCTTACATCAAGCATTAACACTTAGAACATGTTCACATCAAAATACATCATTGAACCCATTTAAACATGTATTTAGCTTCTTATATCAATCAACAAAAACACATTCCACCATATGACAAGTTTTTGTTATGATGAAATTGAATCTCTCAATCAACCAAATATAATGACATGGGAGCTTAACCATTCAATCGCATTCTTGTATCTACCATTATATCTCATTGAACCCATTTAAACATGTATTTAGCTTCTTATATCAATCAACAAAAACACATTCCACCATATGACAAGTTTTTGTTATGATGAAATTGAATCTCTCAATCAACCAAATATAATGACATGGGAGCTTAACCATTCAATCGCATTCTTGTATCTACCATTATTTCAACATCAAAATGCTTCAATACCCAAGTGTTAACAATCATGTCAAATGCAAAGCATGTAGAAAAGTATGAGAACTCATTCATTCAAATGACATTCTTGTTGATAAAAACTAACGTTCATGAAGCATTATTTTCATGAGGAGCATTGTTATGAACATGGGACCTTTTCCAAACCTGGCTTGCGGCACTTTCTTTCGGGCTAAAGCTGGCTTGACTTAAAAAGCAATGGGTTTAGAGGTCCGCCACTTGATCTAACAAGGGCACAACTCGAGTACGGGGTCGATGGTAATTGACCTACTGACCTACCTTGCCCGTTACTTCCTGCTTTCAAACAGCAGTTCAAGTTGAAGCAAGAAAGCTGCCTACTTTCACTTGAACCGAGAGCTTGCCCCTAACCTTGACTCCCTTCCTTTCATCTCTGCCCAAACTATCAGAACCGTTAAGTGTTAGAAGGGGCGAAGCGAAGAAACGAAAAAAAAGAATTTTCTGGGGATGATCAACTTGATTCACAAATAGTAAATCTTGATCCAAAAAGAAATATTCGAGTAACATAGTTCGTGAAAGGTAGTGCACTAAGAATTTATTTTTCCCCTTTCTTTGGTTGGTGTCTTCTGTTGTATTGGCCAGGACTATGCTTTGTATGTAATAAGTAATATATTAAGAAACCGGTAGGGGTCTTATAGCTATAGAGAACGCTTTTCCATCAAAAAGTCAAATTTACAAATTAAAGGCCGCACCAGGTTCCCCATTCATTCCTCCCATAATGAGCTCTCGCGTGGTAGGATTCCGATCAGATCAACCAGCAACCAATTTACAGAAGAAGTCGTGTTGCAAGGGCCAGGAGCCTAAAAATTATCCATTTAAAATTCGAACCGAATTCGAATTCGTATTCATTTAATCAAATAATTATTCGAATAAAATATTCGACAAATAATTTAATCAAATATCGAATGTCCAATTATTATCGGATACAAATTCGAATACGTGTTGCATATTATCCAACCGAATAATTAAATAAAAATCTAAAGATACGCATATTCTATATATAATTAACTTAAATCTTAATATATTATTTGATTACTCTTTTTTATCCTTTTTTATCTCAAAATAAAGAAATCCACTTACACTCATTTGATAACCTATCTCCTATTAGGATAAAATCTAATCTTTTTATAACATCTCTCAAAATAAAAATAAATTCCACTTTTTTTAAGAAAATATCATACGACACTCTAACACGACAACCTAGTAATTAACCGTTTAAAATTTGAATCAAATTCAAATTCGCATTAACCTAATAATTATCTAAATAAAATATCCGACAGACAATTCGATTACTAATCAAGTAATTTGATTATTAATCGGATATAAATTTAGATATCCGTATCCGATCCGTTTACAGGTCTAATCAAAGAATGTCGATGATAACATCGGATTCTATGCATTGGGGGAGGGAGGGGGGGGCAAGACCAACCACCAAGACCACCAGCGATCGACGAGCGGCTTTAGACACACCAAGATGGCAGCCAAAGGACTTCGCCATCTTTGATAACGAGATAAGGGTGAAATAAGAGACCTCCGGAGGGAGGAATAAGGGGAAAAAATACAGTTTGACAACCCACTTTCACCCCCAAGATTTCCTGGGATAAAATGTTTAGAATCAATTATTATTCCACCTCTACCCTGAATGGTGGCTCCAAAATATTTTCAAAGCCAAAAAAAGTGAAGAAAATAGGAATGGCCTCCGTGAATTTAAGCTAACTTGATTTTGCCTATTGCGCGTTCAAACAGGGGCGAACAGAACAGATGTTTGGACTGTAAATCCGTTGTAGAAACTCAGACTCGGAGAGAAAGCAACAAGTCTACAATCCAAAATAACATTGGCTGATCTTTGCAACACACGCACAACCGACGGAGGGAAGGGGCAAGTGTGGTTACCCTCAGCCTCGGCCAAGCCGCGGGGCTGCGACACACTGGACACCAGGGGACGGAGGCAATCTCGCCTAAGACAACAAAACAAAAAGAAGAAGAAATCGCTCGCTCGCTCGCTCGCTCTCAGAATGCCACGGGGTCCCCAGCAGCCTATATCCATCGTATACGATGATGTGCTGGAACTACAAAAGAGATCAAAATTGCCCGAACGATGCAATTAAGCAAGGTCTATTATTTACAACATTCAGCTCAATGGGCTCCTGCCTGCACCTGCAAATTCATAGACAGATAGCCCAAAACAAAATATCAGGAAATTTACACAAACCATGTAATTGAATATTCTAGTAGAAAGACTATTCTGTCTACTTCCGGTGTTTCCTCTTCGCTTCGGTTCTCTGCCGCTTCTCTTCCTCCCATTCTCTTTCATGTACCCTGAATCCGTTAAGGATTCTCATTTTGAAAGATCAACATAAATAAATATATATGCGTCTTATTGTCTGTATATATATATCCATTACAAGAGCATGTAACAGAGAGAAAAACTCTTAGTTCTCTTTTCAAACTGCATAAAGACGCATACAAACACCCGAGGACACCACAAGAATAGATCCTGGGCTCACACGGAGCTTGCATTCTTGGATTCCTAGAAAATAATGAATCACGAGAAACATTCTCGGATGAAAACTTCCCAGAAAATGATTTAGCAGAAAAAAATCACAAATTCGTAAATATAGTAGGAAAATGATTTGAGAAATAAAAAGATGCACTTTCATTCTCACCTTGTGAGAGAGAGAGAGGTGCAGTGGGTGGGAAATATTCCCTGGGAGTGATTTCTGGAGGTAGTGCAACAGAACCCAGAGAAAAAGGAAATATTGAAAAATGTTTTCCCAAATATTATTTTCATGTGTTACGTAAAAATCGGTTGTGAAAATAAAAGCATAGGAAAATTTTGAGAATTGCAAACCTCCCGCCCCCAAACCATACTCATTCGGAAAGTGCATGTGCTTGAACATCAAAATGCGTAAATGAGTAATAAGACAACTTCCTATAAGGACGACCTAAAGATAATAAGAAGAGCACAATAAAAAATGGTTATCTTGTCTAGCTCAGATATGGAGGATATATAACCGATAGACTTTGAAAAAATGAGGTAGATCATATTAAATAAACAATAAGGATACTGTTCATTGTCCCTGCGAGTTATCTTGCTTGCAGCTTCCTTAGCATGCATCCTCTGTGCTGATTCCTCCCCATAAGCAGCACGTTGTACCATGGCACCTTTCCGCTCACTACTTTCTCTTCCATCAAATCGTTGTGAGGCACCCATTGCAGGTGGTGGCAGTGGCGGGACAACTGGTGTATATTCTCCAGCTTCGGCTGCTGATGGATGATCCCTTTTCAGTTTCCTGCGTTTGGATGCAGCAGTGCTCTCTGCATCATCCTTCGGGATGATTCCTTTCTCTCTTTCCCTTTCTTCCACCTATATATCATGATCCAATAATGTACATTAAACAGAGGGACCTGTTTTATGATCCATGCATATTCTTCTATACATATGCAGACAGGACTCGCAACAATACCCATGAAAGCCCCAACATCTACTCTCCTAAGTCTGCATTTTGGGAACAGATAATCTGCCTTTTTTTCTCTATAATGTTTCTTGCATCATAGAATATAAAAGGTATGCAATACAGCTGAAATTTTCAGAAATGGATGCAACAAATGTCCAGTATCATTCTGTCCGATGTCAACCAATCAAATAAATCAAACGTTCGCTCAGACTACTGCTAACTTGAACTATGGCAATGAGTTGTATGATCAAAACACATTTCTATTTGTGATTTACACAATGTTATTAACATTTTAATTTTTTGAATGTCAAACTTGACACTTTTCCTTGTTTTTTAATCATTTTTTATCTTCTTACTTAGGTCAATCCAACATCAGCCTAGCCTCCGCTAGATGGGTTGTAACCAATGCAGATAAGGATCAAGCCCCAAGCAAGGAAGGATCGGGAACCAATCCAGGTTGGCCAGATCGGCCGATCCCAATCCGATCCAGGCCTACCCTGTTTCTATACAAAGTCACTGTAATTTAAGAGTCTCAAGAGGCCAAGGGCTTCTTCATTCCCCCACGCAGGCTGAGGCTCCCCCCCCCCCACATTGCAGGATCAAATGGACGGAGGACGCGGAGGCAGCACTGGTGGCCGCGACAACGACTTCTTCGGTTCTTCTCCTCTATTTATTTTTAACTTACCAAGTGGACAGGTGAGACTGGCCTGGGGATCATGCAGGATCAGCCAGTTCAGGCCGATCCATGGCCAATCCCGGCTGATCCGGCTTATAGGTTCTTCTCTATTTTTTTTTAATTTATCCGCTGGGTAGGTGGGACTGGCCTGGGGATCTCGCCAGACCAGCCAGTCCAGGCCAATCCAAGGCCGATCCGGCCCAACAATCGAGACAGGGGGGGTCGGGATCAGATCAGCCCGACCCAAAAGTGACCAGATCGGCCAATCCAGTTTCCATGACCAAGCCTACCCGATCCAACTGCCCAATAAGATATACTCCTTGGCTGAGTGTATTTTCAAACATATGACTAATATGGAAAGGAACAACACTAGATTGGTTGAAAATGGTTATAATGGTTATAATTTTCATCATGAACAAAGACTCACCAATTCTCATTGGAGGGATTTGCCGACCAACAGCAAAAATCTGGATAGACAGAACTTCCAAAGTTGTTCAGGTTGCTGGCAGTAAATGGTAGATTGTCTAAATTGTCTACTAGTGTATTTTTTTTTCCAATGGCTTTCATGGCCAATGAGGCTCCTGCTTGTTCAGAGATTTTATCACTTCAGGCAACAAGGAGAATGGAAAGTACTAGTATACATGGAAGTCTCTTTCTCCCCAGCGCATATATAATATAGAACCAAATCAAATCTCTAGAGTATTGCCGATCAAAAACCTATAGAGCCTGCTGGATTACACCCACTGAAGCAGCAAACAAACAAATGGTCGGGAACTGGGAATAGAAATTCAAATCTTGGAATATATCATAAAAAATAAAAAAGAGATAATTAGATCTGGAATTTAGTTTGTCATGATGTTGATTTCATGATAATCCTTCATATCCCATGCACATGTGAAACAAGAAGCAACCATCAAACTAGTTGGTAATATAGGGAATTCAGTTTGAAGTAGGGATATATATACCTTCACCGGCAGACCATCTCTTTCATCACGTTTCCTCTCCCGAAAATCCTCCTCTCTTCTACGCTTTGCATCATCATGTGAAACCAATGGATTCTCCTCCGAACGCCTACGTTCCTTTTCATCATGCTTAGGAGACAATCTCTGAACATGACGGCTACTAACTCTCCTGTCAACTTCCTCATCCCTTCGACTCCCTCCAAAAGATTGAGGAACAAAACTAGGAGGTAAAGGGGGTGGTGGCGGCAAACTTTGACCATGAAAACGATCATCAGGATGTGATTTATCCAGGGATGACTCACCATGTCGAACTTTGCTCCTGTCATCCTTTCCCCGCTCATCCCTAGCTTTGTCCAATGTTCTGTCTAAATTCCTCTCTGTTCCTCTCTCTTGCATTCTTTCAACAGAACGCTCACTATTATATCTTTCCATGGACCTATCTCTACCTTTGTCAAGAATGTCCTCGCCACGCAACTTATCAGGACGATCTGCCTTGTCTCTATAGTCTTTGTCATGTCTTTCACTGGTCTTATCCTTTGACTTATCAATAGGTTTATCCCCAAGCCTATTTTGGGATTGTTCTTCATTTCCAAACTTCTCATGATCTGGAAGATGTGATTTATCACGGGAGTCAAAAGGCCTCTCCCTGTCAGATAACGGAACTTCAGTACCTTCACCATTTTTTGATTCAGTGTCTCCCTTCCGACGCTTATTCAGTCTTTCCTGTTCCTCGACTGGGACAGTTTTCTTCAGTTGTTTATCAGGTCTTGCAGTGAATGAATCCTCTTGCATAGGCGAATGACCACGTCGAGAGGGCAGGGATCTTGTCTTCTCATGAACATCTATATCATCACTGTCGTTTCCAACAGAAACCTTCAAATCAGTGGCTCTGCTTGGACCACTTTCCGTTTTTGGCAAACTACCATGTATATCAGTTGGCAGTCTTGTGGATGCAATTGGGCCCTTGAGTGAGGCCAAAACTGAGCTGCCATTCACAGTTGTCAAAGAAGCAGCACTTCCACCTTGCCTGCCTTCCAGTGCTTGAGATGATGCTTCCCTAACGGCAGTAGCAGAAGAAAGCAGGCCAGTACCCTTTCCAGTAGATCTTTCAGATTTAGTCTCATCTTTAAGCAGTTCCTGCTTTGATTGCTTTGTAATGACGGATTGTGTTGAGCGTTTTGCATGTGATCTAGGCTGCAACATCAAAAGCAGAAAGTAAAATGCCTATCAAAATTCTAACACCACGAGCAGGTCAACAAAAGTTGAACTTGTAACATAAAGTTAACAATGTAAACCACCAGAACTACATGAAATTAAAACAAATAGAGGAAATGAGGCAGCATATGGACTACTTTTCCTTTCGATTGAAACTTAAAAGCACTAATTGCACATCAATCCAAATGATGGCAAGACAAACAAGTTTCTGTAAAAAAATAGTTAAAATTTATACACATGGAGCATGATGCAGAAGACCTGTTTCTGGCAAAAACTTTACTATTTTTTTTACATCAGAATGTAGCATCATTTCATGACAGTTTAAATAGCATCATAAAGTCAGAGAATCCTAACAAAAGAACAAGCTTGTAACAGCATCTTCCTCCCTTAAAGAGATGATTTAATGGCAGAAATTACGGGGAAGGCCAAACAATGGAATAACAAATAATACATCAGTTTCCTCCAATCTATCTCAAGGTTTTATGACCCAAGTTGGCATAAAAGCTTTAAATGAGGTTTTATGACCCAACACGGTTTGAAAATGTCATAGCAGGCAAAGAGGAACTTGAAGTCTGCTCCAGAGATTACTCTTAGAGAGATGCTATAGCGTATTCTTTTTGCCACCCAGCATGCCACACTGTTTTCCTGCTACCGATTTAAAAATTGAATGGTGGGAAAGCAGAACTTAAGCTCGTTAAGGTCCAGGTCCACCACATCTTGGTCATTCAATCACGAGATCAGTCGGCCAAGATAAGAGTGGCAAACTGGGTGGCAAAAGTGTTGCACCGTAGCATTGCTCCAATTTTAATACCATTCGATGGAGTCTGTTCTACATCCAACAGTGGAGAGGATAAGATGCATAAAATTATATAATATGTGCATAGTATGATTAGGGATCATGTTTGATGGGTGTAATGACAGTATCATGAGTGGATTCATATAATGTTTAGATAAAGTTTAGTCAAGTAGGCAAACTAGCAAATTTTTAAGTTTAAACTTCATGTTTTTATGCTGTGAATAAACAGAATCCGAGAATTTACATAATTTGTGGCCTTAAAGGTTTAGGATTTTAATTAATTAAAGGAGGATTCATTAGAAGCAGAGGAAACAGTGGATGAAAAATAACCTATAATTATAGTGAAGAAAAAATACAGAAAGCAGAAATGCCCACTGTCAACGGAGGTTATTCTGGACATCATGTCTACCCAGAGGCAAATAGGATGCAGAAAGAGCAACAAGGATAAGAAGAAGAAAACCTCTGGTATTGTTTACATCTGACATAAATATGTGATTGTCTCACTGAATTAAACTGCCAAACCAAGACTCAAGTTTGGCGTGAAAAGGCCTAGAATAAAACAGGCACAGAATGGTTTGTGAATACCTAGTTGGAACTTAATGGTGTTGCCAAGACCCCACCTTATGGGGAACCCAGTGGATTGCGCAGGAAAAGCCCCCCCCCCCGGAACCATGAACTGGCACAAATGCCATGTTACTGAATTGAACCATCAACCCAAACCTCAAGTTAGCAAATGAAAAAGCCTAGAACTAATACAGGTATTGAATAGCTCGTTGATACCTCATATGGAACTAAATCACTTTAGCCTAAAAAACAACATTTAAGACAACAAGGCTAATAAATGTTCAGGGATGAACATAAGAAAGACATCTTGTCACCAGAGGCCTAAA
Source organism: Amorphophallus konjac (assembly GCA_022559845.1). Classification (NCBI taxonomy): domain Eukaryota; kingdom Viridiplantae; phylum Streptophyta; class Magnoliopsida; order Alismatales; family Araceae; genus Amorphophallus; species Amorphophallus konjac. The sequence continues at coordinate 201,014,320 of CM040123.1, forward strand.
TGAAACCCCTATGGGACAAAGAAAGTAGAGAAGAGAGACACAGGGAGGGAGAATAAGAAAGTGAAACTGGCCTGGTACAAAAGAGCAAAGAGAGGACATTTTCTTAGTTCATAAGAGAAGGAAGACCTATCGTCTAATTGAAGGTTGCAAAAATATAGGTTCATCAAGATTCTATGCTATTAAAGGCACTTGAGGCGCTCACCTAGGCAATGAGGCGAGGCAAGGGGCCCATAACTCACCTCACTAAAGTCCAGCTTACCTAGGCAAGCTTGCGGTGGCCACAAGCCCCTTGGGTGGAGGAAATAAGGGGGAAAACATAAGGATGTGATTGGGTCAAAAGAAAAGGGGGAAAACCTAAGTAGAAGGGACTTCTGCCATTCTATGTCTAAGTGCCCACACCCCTCTTTTCTTCTCTTGTAGTCAGTCCTCTGAAGAAAGGAGAAAGTGGGGAAGGAGACAAAAGAGATGTCGCATGAAGGCCTGCCCCCTACTTTGCTCAAAGAAAAGAAAAAAAATCAGTTCCTGTATGGGCACTATAAATGAAGACCAACAAGGACCCCTGGGATTCAAAAACCAACCCAGCTATGGGCATACACCAACTTGTGTGTACCCTAGTCGTGGTGAGTGTATCTTCTCAAAAGGTGCCATCCAAGGAAAGTCTGCCGCATAAGCAGGCCACCACTTGGAGATCAAAACTCACGATGACAGTGTGCATTGTCACTCCCAGAAACCAACACTCAACATGCGGCACACCATCATTGGTTGAAGACTTAAAATGATGCCTATACGGAGAAGAGAAAACAATCATTTATGCACCTTAGCCAGAGTGAGACTGAGAGAAAGAGTAAGTGGAGAGCATTTTGAGAGGGCTTGTGGAATTCCCGTCGGTGTACAGTATAACTCACACACCCATCATTAACAAACCCTCATGTTATTCTCCAGCCCACCATTAACACCCCCCCCCCCAACAACCTCCCTTTTGTGAGGCAAGAGGAAATCCACACCCTGCCTCAGAGTAGTGGGGGTTTGTCACCAGCCTAGCCCTATACTTGGAATGCCAAAAAAAACTCACAGAAGGAAGTCCAGGCTAATGGGTATAAATCACCTGTCTTGACTACCACTACTTGAATAAAGGCGAGAGTCAACCTCAAGACCTTGCTCATACAGCAGCCATCATTACAATTAATATATATATATATATATAGAAAATTTACATCTATACCTCTGAAATCTTCAAATATTACCCCTATACCCCTACCTTTATCGAATTTATCCCAATATCCCTCAAATTTACTAACCAAAGATACTATGTGATGCGGGACAGAGGATAGAAGGATAGGAGGTGGGGGTGTAGGCTTCACATCCTCTCTCTCGTAGGGACCACCTAAGGTTTGGGATAGAGGTGGGGGTGTAAACTTCGCACCCTCCCTCTCACAGAGACCACCTAGGGTTGTCTCCTCTCAAGACTCTCTCATCTCCATCTTAAATATTGAAAATCGCACTCAAATTCTTCATTAATTGGAAAAGAGGGATTACAATATTATTTATAAGAGTTAGGCTAACCCTAACACTAGCATGACCCTAATAGATGGAAATACCCCTAGACTCAAAAAAATAATGTAAAAATCGCACCATAAATTACAGAAAAAATAAAAAGATGCAACATTAGCTCCAAATGAGCCCAATAAAACTATCAACATTAGAAATATAATCCCACTCACTTTCTACTACTAGATTAGACTCAAATAAAGATAAAATACATAATAAAAATAAAAATGATGCAACTACAACTTCGATGTCACCGTGCAAAATCGAGTCCGTAATCCGATGTCACGAGTCTCGCTCCACGCCACCATGCCCCTAAGATTACATTCAATGAGTTAAATGCCTAACAGTGGTAATGGCTCAAATGAGATGACACTTTACCCCTACTCAAACAGAAATGGATAAATCGGAGACAAACAAGATGCTCGAACCATTGCCGACGCTGCCATAGAAGAGGTCTAAGAGACTGAGATGTAGTTCGTCAGGTCCTCGGTGACGTGCTCGTTGTCCATCACCCACCCCCACAAACGACCATGGCAGCTTCGGTGGCTCGAGGAGGGCAATGAGCTCAGCATCTTCAACGCTGAGCATTGTTAATTGTTTCAACTAGGGTGGCGACGCCAACCTAGAGGAGGAAGACTGGATCCGAAGGAAGGGACGAAGCCAACACATCGCCTGACTTGAGGGGGTCCTTCACCCTCTCCTCGTTCGACGATGGGGAAGGGGCTGTCGGGTCCCTTTATTCAATGCCAACAACCTCATTGGAGGCAAGCTGGAACAGGGCTCCTGACCAACCCCTTGGCTCCCTCTCAAATCTACCAGTCCGAAGACGACAAGGATGGTGTCCTCTCCCTCTTCTGCTCAGATCTACCGCCTCTCCCTCTCTCTCTCTTTTTCTCAGATCTAGGGCACAAGGCCGTCGGTGCCAGAGACGACGAGGATGGCGCCCTCTCCCTCTCAGATCCCAGGGCGCTGCATGGGATATTCGTGCTGCTAAACACCAAGGCGGGGTCACTAGCGCTACTGGGGTCAGTGGTGCTCCGAGACGCTGTAGTGATGGCTCATGGCGCGACTGCAGGCGGGGTCATCCTGGGCAAGGCCAGCATGAAATAGAGAGATCTCCTATAGAACTTGTTCAATCCACTGGATTGTAGATCTCTGGTATGCTCCCTCAATTCAAGGGCTGCGATTACATGGACTCGTGTATGGTCTCCAACACCAGCCTGCATGGCCAGGCGCTGTCGACACAACAGCAGCCAGAGAAGCTGTCGTCGTCTCCCTTCTGGCAAACAGGGGGTTCGCCTCCCCACCTTTCCTCTTCCCCTCTCCCTCCTCACATGCCACTACGGCTTGCAACACCCACTTCCCAACGGCAACCTGCCAGCCCTTCTGGCCTCCCTTCTGCTTCCCCGCCCCACAGACACCATTGAGCTGCCATCTGCTGGTCAGGCACCATGGACCCCACCCTCCATGCTAGGAACAGGAGGTAGACCCCTTTGAGTCACAACGGCTCGTCAGCTCGAATCGCCAATACACGACGCATCTTCTACACCACCTCAGCCTAGGCGACCAAGTGCCCGAGGGATTGGAGGAGAGAACAGACCAAGGTTAACAGATGGGTTAGTCATTTGCCCCTGATAACCCACCTGAGGTTAAGCATCGTGAAGGAATGTCGAGGGTGGGGCACGATACATTCGCCTAAAGATTTGAGGGGTATTGGAATAAATTCCATAAAGATAGGAGTATAGAAGTAGACCAACTAATGGGGATATTAGAATCTTTGTGGAATATTCATCTTCCCGTCAACGAAAGTTAACGACGATGGCATTTTTACAACATTTGGTTAAAAGTAATGATATGTCCGCTAATATGTTTCCAAGAATGATATTTTTGTCAATACACTTTTACCAATGGTTTATATGCAAAAATTCCTACTATTTTAGGATTTGTGCCGTTGACACACTTAATGATATGTCTAATGTATCTTAAAAAATGTCTAAGGCGATCCCTTGATCGTCTCGGGTGTCTCTCGCCACTATCTACATAGTCAAGATTAGTGGGTTTTTAATAAAGGCGAAAAATGCAGACACGCTGATGATGAAATTTTAAAATTTTGTGGGTTTCGAGTATCATCAGCATGTTTATTTGCATTTATTTATTTCGTACTTTGATTTTATCAGACGATTTAAGATTCGTGTACTGAACTTTTCCCCACCGACCGGAGTCGGTGTTAATTTATATCAGCACAAAATCCGAACACCTTTGATTAACTGACAAAGATTTTCTTTACCCCTATGGTATTGGCTATCATATTGAAAATTTTGTCCTAAGGAAAAACTCTCTTGCCTTAGGGTAAGAGCATGGGACTTATTTGCATTTTTTCCCTTGAGAGGTGATTTTCCCCTTGAGAGGTAGTTTTCCCTTTAAGAGGGGTCTACTTGCAATTTTCCCCTTAGAGGGGTTTATTTGCATTTTTCCCTTAAGAGGAGTTTATTTACAATTTTCACCATAATCAGGGCATCTTTGTGTAGCCTTTAATTTTTTTCTGAATTTCTTCTTTATTTTCCTATATTTTTTCGGGCCTTCATGCAATTTCGTGAAGATTAGGGGTAAAACTATAATTTTGAGTTCTTTGAGATGAAATAAGGACATTTCTCCAATTTGGAATAATATTTCTATACAATTGAATCATCTCTTTGAATTTCAGAATTTTTAAGATTTTTCCTGAATTACATGAGTATTTGCACAATTCCATAAAGTTTCAATACAAAATTGCAACATTTAAGTTTTGTAGGGACTTCCCCATAATTTGGCATCAATGTGCTAGAGTTTGACGTACATATGACATTCCTATATTTTTCTAATTTTCATGACAGATTTCAAGCAATATGTGAAGTTTCTTTCATGTCCGGGGCATTTTGGTCAACGTACCCCGATATGAGGGCCTTCTTGTAATTTTCCTTTCTTCAAACTTGAGAGGAAAGAGCCGCTCCCAGTAAGAGGTGCGCAGAAACATATAATTTTTTGAATAGTCCCATTTTAGTAGAACTCTTGAAGGCGCTTATGTGACGACAACGATTTTGTATCGTTTTATGGCCATCACATAGTGCATTTCATTTCTTTTTTTTCCTAAAAATTTCTGAAAATATCAAAATTTTGTTGTGAACTTTATGGGGTTCAACAAATGCCCTCCACGGGAGTCCGTCGGAGCTGGAGGTGACGTCGGGGAGCCCATGCACCTTAAAAATTATATCGTCTTCTGCTGATGTTTTCATGGCCTGTAGCCTTGATGTCTTTCCTTGCTTTTTTGCTTATGTGCGTTGGCATTTGACCATTTTCTTTTCTTGTCTTCTTTTCTTCTAGGAAGTCGACATGTCTCGTGCCAGAGAGTTGTGCCCGTGGGTCCTGAGGGCAAGATAGGGAGAAAGCCCCTATTATTTCGAAGAAATTGATGCCTCCACTGGGTCCTCCAAGGATTACCATGGAGAATTTATTTTCTCCTAACCGGGGATTGAGTGTGATTGCTTCAGGGCCACTTCCCAAGGATGAGTCTGGGGGTGAAGCGGTTGACTTGACCCTAATTGTCAAGCATGGGGGTTTCTACAAGTATCAACGCCTAGGGGGGTATCCGAAGCATTTTCCTTTAGATGAGTATTTATTCCTCTTTATTTAGAATTGTCCCTGAAAACATGAACGAGGGTGACGCTTCTTTGCTAGCCGAACGATGCTAGTTTAAAAGGGTTATTTTAGTGGGGCGAGATAGTACGCTGGGTAGTTGTGCCACCTCTTTTCCCTGCTTCCCTTTGGGTTTCGTGCGCCAACTTCAATTTTCTTCTGCTACACAGTTGGGGTTCTTCAACACTAATGTCAGTTGCTATACCAAGGCACGAACATTTACATCTGTCACATGGGAATTGTCTGGAAAGCACAAAGCGGCTTCAAATTCTACTTTTGGTTGGTTCTTGACCCCTTCAGGTACATAGTTTGCTACTGAAAGGTACGATAAATTGTGCCTTCCTGATAAGATTATGAGCGGCTCTGCGCCCAATTGGTATGGCAGATGGTCTGTCATTTCTTCTCACAGATTTCACTTTGGGGCCATGGAGTAGCTCATGAGTGTTACACCATTACAGTAGGCTTCTTGAGCATAATGGTAATCGCCATTCCGTGACAGCTGCTTTATACTGTTATCCTTGCTATAGTGGCCTTGGCAAAGAGATTTAATTGCAGGTTCAATAGTTTTGCCACTATCGAGGGAGAGACAGCGATTGACTTATGGAGATTTCACATAATTTCAGATCTCCCTATTTCTGAGCGCCAATATGAGGAGCCCCTTGATGATTTGCATCGGAACTATTCCACATGCTCGAGAGAATATGGGCTACCTTTGAGCTTTAGATTTCTAATGAAGTTTGGCGAGATCTAGCCTGCTTTGAGAAGAAGACTCCTTCTGCTTCTGTTGGGGCTATGAGAGTTAGTCTCAATGCCTGGGTATGGTATTTCTATAATGGGCCATTTCGCCAAGCCAGTGGCAAAGAAGTCAACACAGTCGACTTCTCCTCGATGAATGGAGACAAAGGGGCAGGAAAATCGAAGGGTAATGGTAAAAAGTCCGATACCAAGGCAAATGCGACTTTATTAGCGGAGCGCATGAAGGCGCTTTACTCCTTTAGGAAAGAGCATACTAAGATGCTCTTCGGCCTCTGCATGCGAGAAAAGCTCATCACCCTACCTGATCTGCGAAAGCTATGTATATCACCGAAGGTTGGATCATACCATCGGAGACTGCTATGTTTTCAAAGAAATAACAGAGGAGCTAATCCAAAAGGGCATGATAAACATGCTAGGTCATGCCGTCAATCTGCCATAGCCCCATGCCTGGAACCGGCAGAACCGACCGGCCAATGTAATACACATGGTGGCAACCGCCTCAAGCTCCAATGCGCTAGAGGCCGGGCCATCAAATCAACGGCGCAACGCTGGCCTCGAAGCCGCTCCTTCCTCACTACCTGAATGTCTGGCACTGCGAAGGACCATTCGAAAGATTCGAGGGGAGATCCGGCAACTGCAGTTGGAACAACAGGAGCTGCTGCGATTCCTAAAGAGCATCGATGAGCAGTTAGCTACCTTCCCCTCTGGGCCATTCACCAGGGGAGCAGCTCCGACACATATGCAGGGGGCAAGTGTACTACCCGCCACCCATATCCCTCCTAGCTCCGGCGGTTGGCTCTCTGAGGAATCGTCTGATTCATCTGAGGACAAGGGACCGAAAAAGTTATACTCTTTCCCTCATGAGAAGACCTTGCAAATTTTCTTCGCGTGTCGCCGTGAAGGGCTACTGCACCTCCCGGTGTCGGCTAGTCATCAAGCAATAGGCACCGCAATGCACCAAGGTTATTTCCCATACCATGAGATGGTAGGCCACATCATTCATGATTGCCAGGGCTTCAAAGACCTCACTAAGGACTTAATCAGGCAAGTGGTAATCGATATGGGTGACTCCTTGGTCTGCCTATCACAGCCACATAGACAGGGAAGTTTAAACTTCTTTGTCAATGTCATACATGCTTCGGCTGCATTCCAACTCCCCGAGCCAAGAAAGGAAGGAGTTAGCTCTCAACTGCCTAAATCCACATTGCGGTACCGAGGGTGGCGACCCTCTTATCAGTGCTCTTTCCCCAAGGAGGACACTGAGAAGATCTTCGACAAACTCCTAAAAGAGGGTCGAGTAATGGCGCATGACCCGCTATCTTATTATAATGAAAGGGCCAAGGGTCATCCCCACTACTGTAAATATCACGCCAGGGTATCTCACCCCCCCTCATCCAAAAAGGGGAGATCGATGTGCAGGAGAACTCAACGGCGAGACGACGTCTCAAGGAGGTTGCCGAGAAGATTGCTCGACAAGCCCAGCAAGGGCAGGTCAGGCCACAGGAGACCAAGCCCACCTCTCAGCAGGTTCAGCCGAGCAAGTCTACGGGCGAAAGTTCCCAGCCAAACCCTAAAGGCAAGGCTAAGTGCAAGGAGCCTAAGGCTCAGAGCCTAAAAGGCCAAGCCATAAGAGGAGGCTCCAAGCCCATTTCCTAGCTGAGTCAGCCCGGCATGACTACAAGTGAGAACCCTCAGCCAAGCAGCAAAGGTAAGGCCAAGACGGTGGAGCCCAAAGCCAAATCTCAATCCCGTGCCGAGCCAACAAGGTCAATAATTGTAGAAAGACCTCAACAACTCGAGCAGGCAAAATAGCCAACTAAAACAAAACCGGTGGAGTCGCCCCAAGGGATCCATTTTGGTTTCGCAGAGTTCCAAGAGTTGCCGCCGGAAATAATTGCCCAGGCGACCGATGCCACCTTCCGGGTGCAACCAGAGGAGGGTGACTGGACCAGGGTCGCTCCAAGAAAGAACCGAGGAACCAAGCCTCCTAAGGAGCCCCCGGGGTAGAAAACAAAATGTTGGGGGCAAATCAATCCAACTGCCAAAGTCGATCTAACCTTCTTCCCAGGAGGCTACGCGCCTCAAGAAACAAGAAAAGAATCGAAAGAAGAATTTAAAAAGAAGGCTAAAGAAACAAACCGAGCAGGCAGCGGCTATAGAAGCCTCCAAGGAGCCAACTCCTTTGTAACGGCTATAGAAGCTCATAGATGAGCTGGAAGAGTATACTCCCCCTCGCCCCACCAGGATCGTCACTCTGGATAAATACATTCCCTTGGAGAAGTTCTGGCATAAAACCCGGCTCCTTCACTGGTTCCAAGAGATGGTTCGCCGTCTGGAGGAGGGTGAAGAGTTTCCGATTCCCGAGGAGGTTTCCCTATTTTACAAAGACGAGGAGCTCACCACGGAGGCATTGGAGCAAATGTTACAAGAACTCTCCTGCAATATGGTGGCGATTCCGCCGCTAGATAACATAAATTCCCCTTCCAGAGTAGGTGTTGTACCCGTAATTTAGCATCTTAAATTCCGGGATATTGATTTCGCATGTGACAAGGTTTCAGTACGGTGTATCACCATCCGATAGGATATTCTTACATGGGGATCTTTATTCGACGCATCGCCGTCCCGTCGAATATTCCTAAGTTTAAGGCTTTATAGCCCACATGTTGTTACAATGTAAACCCCTCGGGGGGTGGCAACAAGCCAAGCTCAAGCTACGACGATTGTCGGGATCGTGTAGTTTCATTAAAGTCCCTATGGGATTAAGTCTCCGTCCTTTGAACGTGTGACTACGGGCAAAGTATCCATCTACAAGAACGAAAGAGATGATGGAGAAGGTCTACGTACCAAGCACAACGTCCTTCGCACGTGTATCACGAAGCACGAACAACAACTCGTCCTCCCGCAGCGGCCTACGGCACGAGGAAGACGACAAACGAACAAGGAGGCGCTCCTTCTCGCTATTCTCCACGAGACACGGCAAGAACTCGAAGCTTCAAAGCCCCGAAGACTTCCTTTTATTGGATCCACGCGAGGAAAAGATCCGTCCGAGGCCGAAGGGACCCGTCCGGGGTCACCCTTACCCAGACGGGTCCGCCCGGGGTCGTCCGGACCCGGGTGGGACCCACCCGGGGTCCGCGACCCTGGGGAGTCCCCCTCGGGGTGCGTGCAGCCCGGGTGGGGACCACCCGGGGTCCGCGACCCCGGGGAGGTCCTCCCCGGGGCTCGCGACCCCGGGCAGGCCCTGCCCGGGGGGCCGCGACCCCGGGGAGGTCCCCCCGGGGAGTCGCGACCTCGGGCAGGTCCCCCCCCCCCCCCAGGAGGTTCCGGACCGACCCGGGGACCTCCCACCTCGGGGAGGTCCCATTCCCGCGCACGGACTTTAAAAAATTTTCAAAATATGACCTCCCCCTGGTCATTTTCATCCCGTTGGACCCGTACGGGGTCGAACACTCCCGGAGAGGTCCCCCACTTCTATAAATAGACCCCCAGAGGTCCAGAAGAGGGGACTTGGAGACTTGACATTACGTACAAGCACACTCGGAGCATCCAGCATTCAGAACTTTTGTTCGTTTGTTTCGGCCCGCGTGGGGTAAGTCCCCGGGTCTTCTACTTATGCCCCTATGGGGTATATTTACGTTTATGCCCCTCAGCAGGCCATGTTTGTAATTATGCCCCTTAGCGGGCCATGTTTGTAAGTCTTTACGTCCTGGGCACGTAATTCTGTCCTCATAATGACGAAATTACGAAACGTCCTCCCGAGACTGTAAAAGACCAATGTCCTGTAAATTGCAGTTTTACCCTGCAACTTTTGTAATTAGGGCTACGCCCCTATCTCCCGCTTTAATGCGGATGTTCGTACAGTCGACAACTCGCCGACAACCCTTGTACTCATTTGGAATACAAAAGTACACAGCATGCTCTATGTATCTCCTCGGGGGAAAATTATAAGATTGTGTACATGCCCCTTCTTTGGCAAACTTGACGCACATGAGTCTTCTATGAACTATTCACTCCTTCGGCTGGGAAATATTGTCAGCTCTACCCGACACTCAGATGTTACCCCAACCCTAGGTCTGTGTAAGGTATGGTAAAATTACCAAAATACCTCTGGGTTGGTAAAATTATCAAAACGCCCTCGGGGTCCAGAAAATCTCCCTCTACTTCAAAAATGCCTACGGCTTCTGCATATTTGTGTTTCTATTCCTAAATCTTAGGATTTTGTTCAGACCTAGCCCTACCTCAATTATTTCTATTGGTCGGTGGTGAGTGAGTGGACATTGTGAGCTCTCCAAGAGAGTTTGCCCTCAACATCAGAACCCCCGTAGAAGATTTTCGGGATTTCTTTGACAGTCAAACAAAGGTGTTAGGACGTTAGGCCGATGTAAATCAACACTGACTATGGTCAGTGGGGAGAGGTCCAGCACTCGAACCCAAATCGTCTGATACTATGCGCACACACGGAATCACCCTCTATACTTAGAGGGGGGATGTTTCTTTTCAAAAAGAACAAAATCTATATTTTATCTACGATAAAAACCGATTAGATTTTTTTCGTGTCTCACAGACTGGCATGCCAGGTGGGACCTTTCCTGCCTTTCTTCTTTCTGTCAGAGTCATTCCCTAAAACTCTCTTCGAGGTTCTGATTTCCTCCTCTTCCTTTTACAGGACGGGAAGAGGAGGGTATAAACTTGCTACTCATTTGAGAGCTTGTCGTGCGCTTGCACCCTTCTGTGTTCGCACCACCACCACCAACAACAACCAGCAGCGATGGCCGCCGTCACCTACGGCCCCGAGATTGTCGCCAACCACGCCAGGCTCGGATACTTGGCGACCCCACTTGTTTTCGGCGACTTCCCAGCGGTCGTCGGCTCGCCCTTTTTCCTGGGCGTTGTGCCCGTGGTTTAGATCAGCTCAGCCACGGCTGTGACAACAGTCGCTGAGGGTGTCAAGCCCTCTACTGCAGCAACTGGCCGGGTCCGCCCTGTCAAGAAGACAACCGTCGGGGGTGTTAGGCCCTCAAGCCCCAACAGTCGGCCGGGTTTACTCGGTCAACAAGACAGCTCCTGAGGGTGTCAGTCCCCTCACTGCAGCAGCCGGCCGGGTCCGCCCGGTCAAGAAGACAACTGTCGGGGGTGTTAGCCCCTCGGCCCCAGCCACTGGCCGGGTTAGTCCGGTCAACAAGGCTCTCTCTGAGGGCACCAGGTCCTCGGCTTCGTCGACTGGTCGGGTTCGCTCGGCTAACAAGACGGCTACAGGGGGTGTTAAGCCCTCGGCTCCAGCAACTAGTCGGGTTCATTCGGCCAAGAAGACTACTGGGGGTGTCAAGCCCTCGGCCCCATCAAGTGGTCGGGGTCATTCGGCCAAGAAAACAATCACTGAGGGTGTCAGACCCACTGTTTCATCAACTGGCCGGGCTCGCCCGGTCAAGGAGACCGTCCTCAAGGGTGTCAGACCCTCTGCTGCAACATCTGGCCGGGTCCATCCGGTCAACTCTTCAACTGTTAAGGGTGTCAAGTCCTTCATCCCGACAACCAGCCGAGTTCGCTTGGCTGCTATGTCAATCGCCGAAGGTGTCAGGCCTTCTGCCCCAGCTATTGGCCGAGTCTTCTCGGTCAATCAAATCGCTGCTGGTGTCGCCCCTGCTCAACGGGGGCAACGTCGTCGCTGTCACGGCACCAGACCTACTGCGGCCACCCCTGGAGGTACCGCCCCTGCTCAACGGGGGCAACGCCGTCGCCGCCGAAATGACACTGTCCCCATGACGGGTGTCACCAATACCACCCCAGCTCAACGGGGGCAACGCCGTAGCCGCAAGGGTGCAAAGCCCGAAGCGGCTATCTCTCGCTCCGGCAAGACTGTGATTGTCGGAGACATCCGCATCCGGCTTGATGGAGGCGAGCCGGTCCTGCCACGGGATCGTCATGTCCCGACCATTCCTACCTCCAACCGCTTTGAGCTCCTCCGACAAGTTCGGGAGGACGGAGCGAGGAAGAAGAAGCCTGCCGTACCGGCGGCAACCCAGGGCCCCCTGTAGCGGCCCAGACCACGGGCTCCCTGCCCAAGGATAGGGGGCAACCCAATTGAGGAGCGCTAGCTCCATCTGAAAAAGATCTGGGTCACCAAAGAGGAGGCCCGGATTATCAGGCGTGCTAGGGCGGAGGAGCCCTTCCGCATGTCAGAGCTTCAGCGGATGCGGAGTCCGCCGAGCACTGAAGTCTCGGTCTCTCCGGGGTTTACAACCCATCCCCTACGGGGGCAGAGGCGCCGAGGAGCCGCCAAGAAGGTGCGGCCGACCTCCCCGTGGGCTAGTTCCACGCACACGGAGGAGGATCGCTCCCCTCAAGCATCTACATCCCGAGTGTTTATCTTTGACAGACTTGGGAGGCAACCCAAGCCGGAGCGACAACCGCCCAAGAAAAAGCGGGTGGTCCAGGTGACCGATGACACCGTACCAGTGTTCACCTGTTACGCCACCTACGGCGACAAACAGCCCGAAGGCACCTCGGGGGAACTCAATCAGTCTCTTCAATACTCGAGGAGGTCAAGGTCCGGGTCCCGAGGCCTGGCACAAACACAACAAGCGCCGGCTGCCGGTACATCTCAACCTGAGCCGGCACGACAAGAAGAGCGCCAGGAAGACAACCACATTGTTGATGGGGACAGCCATTCCCGGCACGAAGAAGAGTTGGGGGAAGAGCCACAGGCCCCTACATTGGAAGAGCTTCGACGGGAGAACCTAGAGCTCAAGAACCTGCTACAGTCGCTTTTGCGCGAAAAGGAGGTTCCTCCCTCGCCTCAGGCGGCACCGGCTGGAGCGGATCAGCAGCCTTCTCCCATTCCAGCAACAGCCAATGCCTCCGTCACTGCTGCAAAATTGCCATTGGCAGTGGACTTCGAAGTCCCGCAGCCTGAAGTCAATGCGCGGTCGTCTGCTACTCCTGCTACAGAAAGCCTCATGGCGCAGAAACAGATGATCGAGCGCATTGTGGAGGCGAAGTTTGCTCAACATGGAGAGGGGATGGCCACAGTCGATTTGTACAGCGTGCCGTATCCCCTCCATCATCAATTCAAGAAGCTTCCACCGGATTGCCCAAAAGTCCCGAAACTCCAGAAGTTCAATGGGCAGGGCTCTCCACATGAACACTTGGCCTACTACATGACGGCCATGGGCGAGTTGGCACTGGAAGAGACATATTTGATGCGGTACTTCGCCACGTCATTGACTGGCACCGTCTTCCAGTGGTACTCCAGACTCCAACCCAATTCTGTCGCTGATTGGGCTGATATGCAGAAGAAGTTTGTCGACCGCATCCAAATGGTCGAACGCAAAGTCTCCTTAGCAGAGCTTTGTTCCCTTCGACAGAAGAAAGGTGAAACAGCGTTGGTCTTCATCAAGCGATGGAGGGACGTCAGCATGCGCTGCGATAATCCTCCGACGCCTGAGGACGCAATCACCATCTGCCGTAGGGGTCTCTCGGCAAAGGTCAGTGAAAAGCTTCTGGGCTCAAACATCAGAAGCTTCGACCAGCTCAACACGGTGGTGGCGGAGATTGAGATATTCTTCGCTGATCACCCTGTCCAAGCCTCTGCAAAAGGCAAATCCTCCAAAGACCGTTTGACTAGCGGCAAGGAGGTAAATGCTGTTGACTTCTCCCCGACCAATGGAGAAAAGGAAGCAGGAAAATCCAAAGGCAATGGCAAAAAATCCGACGCCAAGGCAAGCGCATCCCGGTTAGCGGAGAACATGAAGACGCCTTATTCCTTCAAGAAAGAGCACACTAAAATGCTCTTTGATCTATCCATGAAAGAGCAGCTCATCACCCTGCCGGATCCGCGGAAGCCCGCGGAGGTGGATAAAACTGACGATCCTACCTATTGTGTGTATCACCGGAGGTTGGGTCATACCATCGGGGATTGTTATGTCTTCAAAAATATAGCGGAAGAGCTCATTCAAAAAGGCTTGGTAAACATGCTGGGCCACGCCGTCGACCCACCACAACCGCATGCTTGGAGTCGGTCAAATCGGTCGGCCAATGTCGTCCACATGGTGGCGATGGTCTCGAGCTCCAACGCCTCCGAGGCCGGGCCTTCAAATCAACAGTCCCACACCGGCCCGGGGGCAGCCCCTTCCTCATTCCCTGAATGTCTAGCACTGCAGAGAACCATTCGGAAAATCCGAGGGGAAATTCGACAATTGCAATTGGAACAGAGGCGTCTGCTGCAGTTCCTGGAGAGCATTGATGAACAATTGGCCACCTTCCCCTTTGGCCCATTCGACAGGGGGTTAGCTCCAGCCCACATACGGGAGGCAGGTGTATCACCCGCGGGCCGGGCCCCGCTCAGGGGTTGGCTCTCTGAAGAGTCCTCAGATTCATCTGAAGACGAGGAGGATCCACTGGGAGACGAGGGGACTCCACTTCAAGTCGAGCAGCCAGAGAAGCTATACTCTTTCCCTTGCGAGAAGACTCCAAACATCTTCTTCGCATGTCAGAGAGTGGGCTTGATCAGCCCAAAACCTGTGGAGCAGACACCAGGTGCCACTTTTCATCAAGGCTATTACCCGTATCATGAAGTTGTTGGCCACATTATCCACAACTGTGAGTCGTTCAAAGACCTCGCCGAGGACCTAATTAGGCGAGGGAAGGTCAATATGGGCGAATTCCTAGTCGACCCAACGCAGCCGCACGCACGGAGGAGTCTTCACTTCTCCGTCAATGTCATTCATGCGGCAGCAGCCTTCCAGTTCCCCGAGTCAAAGGAGGAGGGAGTCAGTTCCCAGGGTGTCAGTTCCCAATCGCCCAAGTCCACACTATGGTATCCAGGGTGGCGACCAAATCATCAGTGTTCTTTCCTCAAGGAGGACACTGAGAAGATTTTTGACAAACTTCTGGAGGATGGATGGGTGCTGACACATGATCTGCCGTCTTATTACAATGAGACGGCCAAGAGACATCCCCGCTATTGCAAGCATCATGCAAGGGTGTCCCACCCTACTCGGCAATGCCCAGAGGTTCATGATTTCATTGAAGGCCTCATCCAGCGAGGGGTCGTCGATACTCAGAGGAACTCCATGACAAGGTTGCGTCTTGCAGAGGCCGCTAGGGAGACTCTCCAGCAGGTTCGGCGAGAAACTGAGGCTTTCTCCCAATTAGCCCGACCAAGTGAGCCCGCGGAAAATGATGAATTCCCATTACTCACTAAAGGCAAGGTCACCTATCATCATCATCATCATCATCATCAGAGTCTTATCCCAATTAATTGGGGTCGGCTACATGAATCATGTTCCGCCAAAGATTTCTATCAAGTGCAATATTCGTATTTAAACCCAAGAAACTCTAAAGGCAAGGTCACCTATAAATGGCCTAAAGTCCAGAACCCAGGAAGCCAAGCCGCGGGAGAGAGTTCCAAGGTCCGTCCCAGGTCCAGTCAGCCTGGCATCGTCATAAGAGAGAACTCTTGGCCAGACAACAAAGGCAAAGCCAAGGCGTCAGAGCCATCAGCCAAAGCTCCTGCCAAGTCAGCAAGGCCATTAGTCGTGGAGAGAACTCAACCTCTTGAGCCCGCGAAGGCCCCAGTTAAGGCTTCTGTCAAGCCGGCACAGCCGCCAATTCTAGAAAGGCCTCAGCAGCTCAAGCAAGCCAAGCCACCAGCTCAAGCAAAGTCGGTGGAACCACAAAGCCCCCAGAGGCCCCACTGTGGACCGGCAAAGTTCCAGGAGTTGCCTCCTGAAATAATTTCTCAGGCAATCAATGCCACCTTCCAGGCTCAGCCAGAGGAGGCCATTTGGACCAAGGTTGTCCCCAGAAGAAGCCGCGGCTCTAAGGCCCCTAAGGAGCCAGCCCGGAGCAAAAAGCAAAATTCTGGGGCCAAGCAAGTCCCACCTCCAAAGCCAACTCCCCTTTCTTCTCAAGAGGCAGCACACCAAAAGAAGCAGGAGAAGAATCGCATGAAGAATTTGAAGAGGAGGCTGAAGAAGCAAGCCGAGCAAGCAGCTGCTATGGAGGCCCCTAAGGAGCCAACTCCTTTACAAAGACTTCAAAAGCTCATCGATGAGCTGAAGAAGTACACTCCCCCTCGTCCTACCAGGGTCGTCACTCTAGACAAATATATTCCCTGGGACAAGCTTGGGTGAAAAGCCCGTCTCCTTCAATGGCTCCGGGAAATGGCCCACCGTCTTGAAGAAGGTGAAGACTTCCCGATCCCGGAGGGGCTCTCCTTATTCTACAAGGATGAGGAGCTCACTGTCGAGATGCTCAAGAAAATGCTGCAAGAACTCTCCTGCAACATGGTGACGATCCTGCCGCCTGACAACATTTACTGTCCTGCGGCTGATAGCACTGGAGGCAAGGCTCCTATGACAACATATCAGCGTTGCTCGACAAGAAATGGCCGGGGACGTGGCCGAGGGCGCGGCCGGGGACATGGACGTGAAGGTCCCCTGGCCCTCGACCGGGTCATAATATTCAGAGGAGAGAAGCCGGGTCCTGTTCCGGAAACTCAAGTTCGGGGAATCCCGTTCATCCTCAGCTCCTCAGAGGGCTCAGGCCCCATCTCAACTGCTAAGCCGGGTGATGTCCCTTTTACAATCACCTCCCCTGATGAAGAAGACGAGTCAGCCAAGTCGCCATTGCGCGAGAAGGCGTCAGAGCAAGCTGGCCCCTCAAACAGGGTCGAGCCCGTGAGCCAGGTCGGTCCTTCTAATGAAGACCAGCATGATGAGCCCATGCCACCTTCGGAGGAGTCTTTGGCCCCGCTATTCCAGGAAGATGCGGAAGGCCAGAAGGAGGAGCAGCGCCCTTCTAAGCGGGAGAAGCCTCGCCAGGCGCCGAAGATCCTGGCGGAGATCATCGCGCCATTTGACAAGACCCGTGCTCGGGCGGACCGCAAAATCATTCATCATATGAAGCGGTTCCCAACAAATGTCACCATCTGGGAGGCCATCGCCTGGAGCAAGGATCTTCGGGAGGCTCTAGTCAAGATACTCCAAGACCCGAAGACATATGAAGCCCATGTTGCAGAGTTGCAAGCTCAGGCATATGAAGCACTCACAACCAACATTTCCTTCACGGACAAAGACATGTTGATGTCCTCTCCGTGCCACAATCGCCCCTTATATATGAAGGGGACGATCAATGGGCATGACGTGAATCGCATCCTGGTTGACGTCGGAGCAGCCGTCAACATCATGCCTTTGAAGATTTTCAAGTCTCTATACTTGGCACCTTATTTGCAAAAGGTGACCGATGTCAAGATCTCGGGATTCAATCAGGGTTCTGAGGAGGTGCTTGGTCGGGTTGTGGTCAAGCTAGCTTTGGGCGATTTTGTCACCCAAGCGACATTCTATATTATCAACTCCGACACATCTTACAAGGTGCTGCTTGGGAGGCCCTAGCTCCAGGAGAATTGGGTCGTCCCATCGACTTTGCATCAGTGCATTAAATATGCCAAGGAAGGGGAGCAACATACGGTCTTCGCAGATCAGGCCCCGTTCCACCCCAATGAGTGCTATCTGGCCGATGCTTCGCTGTATTTTGGGAAGCCCGCTTTAACAATCCCCGAACCTTTAAAAGACAAGGGGAAACAAAAGGTGGACCATGAAGTTGAGGAAGGGCAGCTCTTCACTGTGAACCAAGACATGGTAAAGCTGCACAGGTTGAGCCTCAGTGCCGCCTCCAAGCCAACTCAACCAGAAAGGCGAGGTGTTGACTTTGAAGCCGACCTCATCAGCCGGGTCATTGACGGGAGTATCTCCTTACCGCCGAAGTGCCTCCAGCTCTCGTCCCAATGGGAAGAACATGAGGTGGATCAGTTGAAGATTTTCACGGTCTCCTATCAACGGAGAAGGCGACGCAACAAGAGCAAGGGGGACAAGCCGATCATCTTTTACAAAGGTGATTTAGTCCCACCATGCCCTCCTGAAGATGACTTCGGCTGGGATACTCCCGCCGATGTGGCGCCAGAGCCGGTTCAGGAGATGGATGATATGCCTAAATACATCAAGGAAATGTGTAAAAAGCAGCACATACCGCAAACTCTGGACCCCGCGCGAGCGGCATATTTCCATCAACTGTGGAACCCTCCGCAGGTCCGAGGACAACCTCCCTTCTCCCGCAAAGATACACGAGGACTTGGCTATGACCAGGAGACGGACTTCGAGGTCCATTTTGCAGTCAATGCCATAGGGCTACTGCCTCTCCCTAATGGGCAAGCTGAAGTTGAGCCCAAGATTGATGACTCTGTAAGGGAGTCTGGTGATGTGTCTATGACACCTCCACCTTCATCAGGAGTCGACAATGATCACCCTTCAGAGGGAAGAGCAGCCCAGCATGCTAACTGTCGGCAAGATGAGGCCAGTCCTTCGACTTCAAGCCACGAGCAAGGGTGCTTCAAAGAATTTGAAGTCTACGAAGCTGACACTGACGACGAGGGAGACTTCGTCGACCTCCAACCAGCTCCACCGGAGCTTGAAGACGGTGGCCAAGCAACGGTGGACGAGCTGATTGAGATCAATCTCGGAAGCAAAAGTGACCATCGTCCCACCTTCATAAGTGCTCTCCTCAGTGAGAAAGAAAAGCAGTCGTATCGACAGCTCCTAGAAGAGTTCAGGGATTGTTTCGCCTGGACTTACAAAGAAATGCCCGGGCTCGACCCTTCTGTGGCCGAACATGAGCTGGTAATACTTTCAACAGTCAAGCAAGCTCAAAGGCGTATGCGCCACGAGCTGGAGCTGAAGGTCAATGCTGAGGTTGACAAGATGCTCAATGTGGACTTCATAGAGCCTTGCATGTACCCTGTGTGGCTCGCCAACATCGTCCCTGTCAAGAAGAAGAACGGCCAAGTCCGAGTCTGCATCGACTTCAGGGACCTGAACAAGGCATGCCCAAAGGACGACTTCCCGGTCCCAATCACTGAGACAATGTTTGACATGACCACCGGTCACGAAGCCTTATCTTTTATGGACGGGTCGTCAGGCTATAATCAAATCCGCATGGCCATCAAGGACAAAGACCATACGGCTTTTCGATCTCCTAAGGGGATCTTCAACTACAAAAGGATGCCGTTTGGCCTAAAGAATGCCGGTGCAACTTACCAAAGGGCAATGACCAAGATCTTCGATGAGATGCTACATGACCTTGTCGAATGTTATGTCGATGATCTGGTTGTCAAGACAAAGAAGCGGGAGGATCACTTAGATGACCTGCGTCAAGTCTTTGAAAGGCTTCGACAATTCCAACTCAAGATGAACCCGATGAAGTGTGCCTTCGGCGTCTCCAGCGGCAAATTCCTTGGCTTCATCGTCAGGTACCGAGGCATAGAGATCGATCCTGACAAAATCAAAGCCATAAGAGGACTACCTCCGCCCAAGAACTTGACAGAGCTCAGATCTCTTCAAGGAAGGCTCGCCTATATTAGGCGATTCATTTCCAATCTCTCTGGAAGATGCCTACCTTTCGGTAAACTGATGAAGAAAGGCGCACCCTTCATATGGGACGAAGACTGTCAGAAAGTCTTCGAGCAAATCAAGGAGTATCTATTGACTCCTCCAGTCTTAGGGGCACCTGTGAGAGGGAAGCCCCTTATTCTCTACATTGCTGCCATGGATGTCTCTTTGGGGGCTCTACTAGCCCAGATCAATGACGAGGGCAAGGAGCAACCGTTGTACTATCTCAGCCGAAAATTGATAGGGCCTGAACACCGATATACTCCTATGGAGAAGGTGTGCCTAGCCTTGGTGTTTGCTGTCATAAAGTTGAGACACTATCTTCTAGCTCATCGGGTGGAGCTCATCTCAAAATGTGACCCACTCAAATTTCTGCTCAGCCAGCCTGTCCTCTCTGGCAGGCTTGGCAAGTGGGCGCTTATCCTCATGGAGTTCGACATCACCTTCGTCGGACGCAAGGTGATCAAGGGACAAGGAATGGCGGAGTTCTTAGCAGCGCACCCTGTGCCAGAAGATTCGCCACTTAACTTCGAGCTACCCGATGAAGAGGTGCTGGTGCCTTCTCAAGAAACTGGGGAGCATTCTGAAAAAGGCCCCACCACAGATGGAGCCGGGTGTCCTCACACTTGACCTCCCATATTGGGAGTTATATTTTGATGGTGCCTCTCGGACAATCAAAAGGGCCGGCGGCCTCACAGACTATGTCTCAGGCGCGGGGGTAGTCTTTGTATCTCCACAGGGCGGCATCCTCTACAACTCTTGCGCTCTCATGAAGTCACTGACTAATAATGAGGCAGAGTATGAAGCGCTAATCATTGGGCTTCAACTGGCACTGGAGATGGACATCAAGTGCATCAAAGTCTACGGGGATTCTCAGCTCGTCATTCGACAGGTCCTGGGTGTCTACGACGTCCGGAAGAAAGAGCTCATCCCCTACCATGTAGCCGTCATGAGGCTCAAGAAAAAATTCTACCTATTTGAAATAGGCCATATCCCCAGAGGCAGCAACTCCCAGGCTGATGCTCTTGCAAAATTGGCAGCGGCCTTAAAACTCCCGCTTGAAGGAGAGTTAAATATCACTGTCAGACACCAGAGGCTCATGCCAAGTGTGCTCGACGAAGAATCCGGCCTCACTGTCTACGAGGTCGACAACATTCAAGAGGGTAATGCTCCCGAAGAAGAAGATTGGCGTGAGCCGATCATAAAAATAAAGAACGGCTGGCTTCCTCCTGATCGGGCTCAGAGGGTGCAACTGCTACGCAGGGCGACATCCTACCAGCTGATTGACAGTCTGCTCTTCAGGCTCGTCCATGAAAAAGACCGATCGGTCCTCCTACGGTACCTTTCATCCAAGGAAGCCAAGACTGTCATGCACGAGGTTCACTCCGGATTGTGCGGGGCTCATCAAGCAAGAGCTAAGATGAAGAATAGCATCAAGCTCAAAGGGTTTTATTGGCCCACCATGTACGAAGATTGCAACCAATACGCTCTTACATGTCACCAATGCCAAGCATTCGGCCCGGTCCCTCGGCGACCACCTAACCCACTCTATCCAACAGCGCCTACTTGGCCATTTGCAGAGTGGGGCATGGACATTGTGGGACCATTCCCACCATCATCCCAAGGTCACAAGTTTATACTGGCCGCCACTGATTACTTCTCCAAATGGGCGGAAGCCGTCCCGCTACGGGAAGTTACAGGAGAGATAGTTGCCCGCTTTGTGAGGCACTACATCATATATAGATTCGGCACCCCTAGTCGGATTATATCCGATAATGGCACGCCGTTCAGGAACAAGACTGTCTATGCTTTGGCGTCTAAATTTCATATTGACTGGAGGACGTCGTCGGTCTACAATCCCCAAGCCAACGGGTTGGCCGAGGCCTTCAACAAGACCCTTTGCAAGCTACTGTCCAAGATAGTAGGCGGTCGCAAACGGGATTGGGGCGAGAAGGTCCACGAAGCCCTATGGGCCTATCGTACCATCTACAAAACCCCTACGGGTTGCTCCCCGTTCTCTCTGGTCTATGGGGCCGAAGCGGTGGTCCCTGTGGAGATCGAGCTAGCGTCTTACCGCGTTGCTGTGCACGCCGGACTGCCAGGTCAAGACCGGTCCGAGATAGAAAGGAGGCTTGAAGAGTTGTCCAACCTTGAAGGTGAAAGACTCAAAGCCTACAAGCACTTACAAGTGTACCAAGCCCGCATGACACGTGCTTATGACAAGCTGGTCAAGCAACGGGCGTTCAAGAAAGGTGACCTCGTCATGATTAAAGAAAAGAAGGTTCTCGCGGGAAGATCCAACGGTAAACTCCAGCCTAATTGGCGTGGGTTTTACGTCATTCAGAAGGTCTATGAAGGAGGGGCCTATACGGTCCCCTTGACCATAAGGGGGATAATCCCTTCCCTGCTCTCAACGGCAAGCATATGAAGCTTTACCATGCGCCACCGCAGGAGTTTCCACAACAGTCCTCACAGGACAGTGCCTCTCCTCAATGAAGGTTCATTAAAAAAAAAGGGGGGGGGTTAAAAATACTGATACCCCGGCGGACTCAGTCAGCCTTCAATGGTTGGCTGAGGGCAAAAAGGCCACAGACCCGGTCGAGGTGAAAACCCGAAAGGGCGCCTCGGGCAAAAATGGGCAACCCCTCGGTGTGAAAACCCGAAAGGGCGCACCGGAAAAAGCTAAAGGGGGCCAGCCTCGGCGAAAACCCGAAAGGGCGGTGAGATTGGTAAGGTAAAAAAAAAAAAGAAAAAAAAAAAACTTCTCTCTTTGCTTATTTTAAGGGTGGCTCTAAGTCAATGACTCCGCCCTATCTTCGCCAAAACATCATATTGATACCATGGCTACGCCTTACATGTCATCCTATGACACCTAATCCCCACCGACGTTCTGGCGTTGCCATACTCTGTCCCATCGGGCTCGGCCTATGCATGCCCCTTTCTGGCTACCGACCCGTTCCGCCTATCGGCTTCCAGGTTTAGCTCATGTGTCTCTTCTAAGCAGTTAAACCCGCTTACTCTTTTGTCCCACTGTGAATGGCCTCAGTATGCTCTCTCGGGCTGCCAACCCTTCATGCCTTTCGGCTCCTTTTTCATTCTAGGGAATGGCCTCAGTATACTCTCTCAGGCTGCCAACCCTTCATGCCTTTCGGCTCATCTAACCTCCTTGGGATTGGTCTCAATATGCCCTCTCGGGCTACCAACCCATCATGCATTTCAGCACATTCTTACCTTATTGGAATTGGCCTCAGTATGCTCTCTCGGGCTGCCAACTCATCATGCCTTTCGGCACTTTTTACCTTTCTGGGATCTGGCCTCAGTATGCTCTCTCGGGCTGCCAATCCATCATGCCTTCTGGCACATGTCCCACCGGGTCTGGCCTCAGCATGTCCTCTCGGGTTGCCAACCCACTTCTTCGCCTGTCGGCTTTTGGATTTGGCTCTCACGTCCCACTAGGACTGTTAAATCCACCATTTTTCTTCTTCTGGGTCTGGCCTCCGCATGCCCCTTTCGGGCTGTCAACCCATCTCGTCTCTTGGCTTCAGACTTGACTCTTATATCACACCGGGATCGCCAAGTCTATTCCTTTGTCCCCACGGGCTTGGACTCTGCATGCCCTCGTCGGGCTGCCAACCCTATTTACCTATCGGCTCACGGATTTGACTCGCACGTCCCACCCGGGCTATCGAATCTCCTCCTTTCACCGCTTCGGGTCTGGCCTATGTATGCTCTCTCGGGCTGCCAACCCATCCCGCCTATCGGCCTCCAGGTTTAACCAGCATGTCCCTTTCGGGCTATTAAACCTCCTCCTTTGTTGTCCCAACCGGGCTGGGCACATGCACGTCTCTCTTGGGTCGCCAGCCCGCTCAACTTTTGGTTCCGGATTTGGCTAATTACGTCCCACTAGGGCAGCCAAACCCATCCATTTGTCCCACCTCTGCGGCACACACGTCCCTACGGGAGTGCCACTTTCTCCTTACCTTCTGGCATTATAGGCCCAAAAAAAAAGGGGGGGGTTAAAAATATTGAGGCCCCAGCGGACTTGGTTGTTTCTGTTAGAAGAGCAATCAAGGGCAAAAAGGCTTTGACCCGGCTAAGGTGAAAACCCGAAAGGGCGCCTTAGGCAAAAATGGGTACCCCTCGGTGTGAAAATCCGAAAGGGAGCACTGGAAAAAGCTAAAGGAGGCCAGTCCTGATGAAAACCCGAAAGGGCGGTAGGGCTGGTAAAGTGATAAAAAATATATATATGCAAAAAAAGAGACATACGTGCAAGAGGATGGAAGCAAAAATAGCTATGCTAAGCTCTGTCCTTTATTCACTAATGTCATCAAGGGAACCCGAGACAAGCCCTCAGGGGTAACTCAAACAAAAACGGGGCGTGAGGGCCCTATGTACAAGAAAGTGCCAGAGCTCGTCAACCACGGCGCTTGTCCCCCTGCAACTCTGCGAGGCGAGTCTCCCTCTGGAAGATCTCCTCCCGAAGCTCATCGGATCAGCGACAGCAGGTCTCCACCCTGGCCTGGACAACACGATGCTCCTCGGCAGCCTCTTGAAGCTCTCTCTGTAGCTCCTCCACTCGGAGAGAGGTCCTCAAGCTATCCCCCTCGAAGCTCGCAAGGTGGAGGTCGGTCTCTGCCTGGGCCGCTCGAAGCTCACGTAGATGCTCCTCCTGCTCCTGGATCTGTAACTGGGCTCTCTGTCTCTACTCCTGTGCAAGATGGAGGCGAGCAAACTCGCTCCATAAGCCTTCCAGCTTCGCAGCCCATGCATCCCGGGGAGGGCTCAGTCCGTGGTAGCTTCTGGTGAATACCTCCAGATCAGCCCTCAAAGCCTCCACGGAGGGCAGTGGAACAGCCTGGATCAACTGATCAAGACCCTGCAGGAGCTGGTCAGCCATGGCTACATGTAACGCCGTCCCAAGTGTAGGAGCGTCAAGCCACTCCACTCCAAGGGCAGGGAAATCCATGGGTGTCACGCCTGCCCCCTCTACGGACCCTGTTTGTAAAAAAAAAGGATTGTGAGTGTATCACCACAATAACGTCACCAGGGTAAGACTCCAAGAGTGCAAACTTCAAGGACTCTTACCTAAAGCAGTCTCACTCGCCGGGTTGGGCCCACGAGGAGATCCCCCCCTAGGAATTGGAGGGCAACCATCAACAAGTGCCGGTCCCTGCTCTGCGGATGGTACAGGCGTCGCCGACCTCTCTACAAAGAAGGCAAGGAATGGAAAGTCTTAGTACTACGGCCATACCAAAAGCCAGAATGAGTACTTCACATTTAATGAAGACATACTAGCCTGTATAGGTACCTCCTCCTCAACTACAGCGGGGTCGACCTCTGTTGTTGGCCCCATGGAAGGAGAGACAGCTGAAAGAAGGCATCCACATGTCAAATGGTGGTCAATATCATAAATGGAAGGAGTCTTGTTGGATGAATGACAAAATTCCTTAATTTGACAACAATACACCTTTCATCGCCAAATCAGTGGAGGCCGCGGCCTCGTCAGCGGTGCCTTGTTCCTCAGATGGCATATGAAATGAGCCTGTTGTCTGGTCTATCTCTGTGGATCGAGAGAGGCTCCCTTCCTCTTGATGATCGCCAACTGTTTCAAAACAAAAAGCATCTCAGGATGTTTATATGCAGTAGTATGTGTGGCTGGAATGATGTACAGAGTATCTTTGTGCATACCTAAAGTCCGCGCCCGGCTAGACTCTGCAGCATCGGTAGTACCTGTCAATGGTCCCATACCTAGGGACGATGCCTCCTTGCCAGGGATTCCAACCTCTGCAGTCGGAATTCTAACACCTTCATCAAAAGCTGGCAAGTCAGCAGAAGAGCCGACCTCTATGAGTTTGGAAAGCTCATCCAAAGGGAAGGTCGTATGAGCAGCTATATGACAATGAGCAAAATAAGTTAGATAAGCTCATTATTTCATACACAGAAAGGAAAAGGGGAATCTTAAGTCACCGGGGCTCATCCTGATTTCACCTTCTTCAGAAGAACTTGATGAAGAAGAAGAAGAATTCCCGCTGGAGGAGGTGCTGGAGGCCCCTGTCCTTGATGAGGTGCTAGAGCCTCTCCCTCCTGAAGAACCGGCTGGCGAAGAAGTCTCCTCAACGCCAGAAGACCTCTCCCCTCCTCCAACGGCAGGGAGAGGAGTCTGAGCTCGAGAAGTCCCTGCAACGTGCAATGCTATATTAGCTGAAGCACATACTTCATCTATTTGAAGGGGGAACAAGGGAAGGTTAAACATGCAAGACGCTAACCTGCCTCCGGAGCAACAGAGCTCCCGCCTGTATCAAGTGCGGGGGAGTCGCCGATCACAGGCATGTAGTCGTCTGCGAGGAAGTCCAACCCGTCAATATCCACGCTGATGTCGGGAACGGACTCGTCCATCTCCAACCACGTCTCTATGAACACATTTCCGGGGCGAGGAGAAAAGCTAGTGGTAGGCATAGCCTCAGGAGGAGCTGCATTAACAAGGGGAAATAACAATCAGATTACAACATTTTCAAAACAGGTTGCAATTCTGATTGAAAACAAACATTCCCCATTCTTACTTGGGATCTCTGCCGGAGTAGGAGACCCCTCCTCAGGACACAGGCGAATGGTAGGCCGCGGATCACCCTCCTGGATATCAGCCCGAGGCCTCTTCCTACGGCCACAAGCCTCTGAGCCAGTGACATGTCCTGCAAGTGGAAAAAGATTGCATAAAATCAGCATCTTAAATTGCAGAGCAAAAAGGGGACAGGGTTAAATAAGTCAGCATGTACCTGAATCCCCAATAAGCCTCTCAGGCTTCAAGATGATCTGCTCAGTCTTCAAGCCAAGGACCCGAGCAACCTTACTCACAATGGTCCAGATGGCATTGGGGGTGGTAGCCACCTCCAAATCTGAGATGTACTCCAGGGGACCTGCGCAACCCACTGCATTCATGATGTGGATCTTCCAAGCTGTGACGGCACTGCCTCCTAATGCCCCCTCGGGAACAGCTTCTGATAGCGGGGACTGGGTCTTCAAACCACAAGAGGTCTTCAGATCCTCCCACCAGGAGTAAAGGGCCAGAGGGTCAAGGTCTGCTCTCCGACGGGCAGACCTAGAAGAAGAAGCCGCAGCTGGTGCACTCCGCAAGGGCTTCAAAGCCCCGATGTACTGACTCCTGTCAACAGGAATAGGGACCTCACTCATGATTGCTCTGGCTTCTTTCGACCAGAGACAGTGCAAGAGGACAGACTTGTCTTTTTCATGGACGAGCCTATACAATTGATCTCCTCTTAGCTGATATAATGTTGCCCTTCGCAGCAACTGGACCTTTTGAGCCTGATCTGGGGGGAGACAACCATTTTTTATTTTAATAATTGGCTCGCGCCAATCTTGTTCCTCTTCCTCGACAGCATCGCTTTCTTCAATTGTGTTGACTTCAGAATTTGTGAGGCCGGATTTCTCTTCTAGGACACATGGTATAAGCTTTCTATGTCTGACAATTATGTCTAATTCTCCTTTGGGTGGAAGCTTTATGGCAGAGACCAAATTGGCCAGGACGTCTGCCTGAGATTTTTTACTTCTAGGAACATGACCTATTTCAAATAAGTAAAATTTCTCTTTGAGCTTCATCACAGTGGCATGGTAAGGAATTAATTCCTACTTGCAGACATCATAGTCACTTATGACTTGCCCTATAACAAGCTACGAGCCTCCGTAGACTTTGATGCATTTAATGTCCATCTCCAGAGCTAATTGAAGCTCGACAATTAATGCTTTATATTCTGCCTCATTGTTTGTCAACGGTTTCATGAGGGCACAGGAGTTGTGTTGGATTCCTCCTTGAGGAGTCACAAAAACAATACATGCCCCTGATGTGAGGCTTGTAGTACGATTAGCCTTCTTGACTGTTCGGGAAGCGCCATCAAAATAAAGCTCCCAGCATGACATGTCAATTGCGAGGGCATCCTCCTTTTGTAGTGGGACATCCTCAACTTGATATTCTGCTCCTCGTTGGGGTAGGAGTGTTTCTTCATCAAGGAGTCCAATGTTGAGTGGAGAGTCTGCCGGGACTGGATGTGCCGCCAAAAACTCCACCATTCTTTGTCCTTCAATTGTTTTTTGCAGGACCAAGGTTATGTCAAACTACATGAGGAGTAACGCCCATTTTCCTAATCTTCCTGACAATACAGGCTATGTAAGAAGAAACTTGAGTGGGTCATACTTTGAGATTAACTCCACTAGTGAGACAGAAGATAATGCCTCAATTTCTTTACGGCGAACACCAGCGCCAAGCATACTTTCTCCATCGGGGAATAACGGTGTTCCGGGCCAACCAACTTCCTATTGAGGTAGTATAGCGGCTGCTCTTTGCCCTCTTCATTTATTTGTGCCAGCAGGGCTCCCAACGAAGCGTTCGTGGAAGCAATGTATAGTATTAGCGGCTTTCCTTTGGCCGGTGCTCCTAACATCGGGAGAGTAAGGAGGTACTCTTTGATTCGTTCAAATGCATTTTGGCAATCCTAGTCCCATATGAACGGCATGCCCTTTTTCATCAATTTCCCAAAAGGTACGCATCTTCCTGAGAGGTTGGATATAAAGTGGCTGACGTAGGCTAGCCTCCCATAGAGAGACCTCAATTCAGTTATATTTCAGGGAGGTGACAACTCCCGGATTGCCTTGATTTTATCAGGGTCTATTTCTATTCCCCGGTATCTAACGATGGAGCCGAGAAACTTGTCACCTGAAATGCCAAAAGTGCACGTCATCGGGTTCATTTTAAGTTGATATTGACGGAGTCTTTAAAAACCCGATGCAAGTCAGCCAGGTGATTTTCTCGTCTTTGGGTTTTGACAACTGGGTCATCAACATAGCACTCGACCAAGTCGTGGAACATTTCATTAAAAAATGTGGTCATCGCCCTTTGGTAGGTAGCGCCAGCATTCTTCAAGCCGAAGGGCATCCTTTTGTAATTGAAGATCCCTTTAAAGGATCAGAAAGCCGTGTGCTCTTTGTCCTTAATGGCCATACGAATCTGGTTGTATCCTGACAATCCATCCATGAAAGACAAAGCCTCATGGCCGGTGGTCATGTCGACCATGATTTCAGTGATTGGGACAGGAAAGTCATCCTTCGGGCATGCTTTATTTAAGTCCCTGTAGTCAATGCAGACTCGGACTTGTTAGACATTTTTCTTTTTGACAGGGACTATATTGGCGAGCCAAATTAGATAAATGCAGGGCTCTATGAAGTCCACCTCTAAGAGCTTGTCAACTTCAGCATTTACTTTGAGCTCCAGCTCATGGCGCATACGCCTCTGAGCTTGTTTAACTGGCTTGGTCGTGGGGAGTATTACCAACTCGTGCTCTGCCACGGAGGGTTCCAACCTGGGCATTTCTTTATACGTCCAGGCAAAGCAATCTTTGTACTCTAATAGGAGTTGTTTGTATGCTTGACTTTCTTCCTCATTGAGGAGGGCGTTGATGAAAATTGGTCGAGGATCGTCCATGCCCCTGAGGTTAAGCTCGACTAATTCGTCCACAGTCACATGCACACCATCTTCAAGTTCTCGCGGGGCTGGTTGTAGATTGATAAAATTTTCATCATTGTCAGAGCCGGCAACATAGACGTCATAATACTCCAAGTTATTGACAATGGACGACCAAGGCTGCTCATCTTGATTTTCAGGTGCCACTTCTCCTTCTTGTTCATTTGTGGGATCACTGGGCTCCTCACCAAAGTCTGAGCTACTAGAGAAGGGTGACAACCCTATGGTGTTGATAGCATAGTAGACTTTAAAGTCCACTTCTCGGTCATGGCCGAGAGCTATAGTATGAATTGCTTTGGCCGAAGACTTTGGTCGATTCCATTGATGCGGTTACGGAGGAAACACTTGATGATTCTTGATCCGGATCACTCCTGACTATATTAATATTTTCGCCTTATCTTTAAAGACATAGCAGCCTTCTGTGCGTGGCCTAGCATACAGTGATATAGGGAGTAACCGAACTATTTGATTTTGCACTCCTTGGTCGGCTTTCGAGGCTCTGGCAAGGTTATGAGCTCCCGCACCACACAAAACTCAAGCAATAGTTTATTATGCTCTTTGATGAAAGAGTATGGTGTCTCCATCCACTGTGCTAGCATTATGGTGGCTGATTTACCCTTGACATTTTCATAGACCTTGCTCGAGCCAATTCCTCCCTGGGAATTACTATCCGCAGGGGAGAAGTCCACGCTATTTGCTTTTTTCCTTGGTGACGTGACGATCCTTAAAGGGCCTGGCTTCATCCAAGGATGGCAGTATCGATTTAGGTACCGGTTTCGGCCGGTACCAAAACCGATACGTACCGGTTTCGGTATCGGTTTCGGTTTCAGCCGAAACCGGTTGAAACCATTCAAAAAATTAAAAAAAAATAGTAATTCTCTCTGGTTTCGGCCGAAACTGGACGATTTCGGACCGAAACATGTCAGTTTCGGCCGAAACCTTTAATGGTTTCGTCCGAAACCATTAAAAAATTATTATTTAATAGGTTTCGGACCTACTACAGTGTTAGGGTCCGGTTTCGGATCGGTACCGGCCGAAACCGATATGTTTCGGCCGAAACGTATCGATTTCGGCCGATACTGCCAACAGTGGCTTCATCGACCGATGCCTTGGCCGTCGTTGTTGAAGGATTGAGATTTGCTAGAGACTCAAAGTTGGTTTGGGTGATTAATGAAAATGCAAGGCACCTAAACAAGACGTTCCACTCTCGCAGCAATTCTTGCAAAAGGGACTTCAGTGCTTGGTCCTACTGCCTCAAACCCTCCAGAGTGGTGGTTGATTCTTCTTGCTGCTCATTTGTAGGGGCACTAGTGAGAATCGGCTTGGGGTCATCCGGGTTCTGGAGGTTGAGCCCGACAACTTCGTCTACAGTTGCTTACCTGCCATCTTCAAGTTCTCGCGAAGTTGGCTATAGAGCGATGAAATTTTTATCGTCGTCAGAACCGGCAACGTGGACATCATAGTGCTCCAAGTTGTTAATGACAGATGACCGAGTTTGATCATTATGGCTTTCGGGTGCCAACTCCTCTTAACATTCATTTGTGCAAGTGCTAGCCTCCTCGCCGGAGTTTGAGCTACTGGCAGAGGGTGAAACCCTATGGTGTTGACAATATAGTAGAGACTTTAAAGTCTACCTCTCAGTTGTAGCCAAGCCCTCTTTTATCTTTCTTACAGAAGGGGGGCTGCCCCCTGACTTGTGATGGATAAATAGTGGCGCCGGGAAGTTTCCTATATTTGCGAGATGTTTTGCTTCCTGCACATCTCTTTAATATGTTCAGGCATGTCGTCCCTTTCTTGGATGAGTTCGGGGGCATTCGTGGGCACCTCGCTCCAATCGAAATCATCATCGGGAGGACCCTGAGGCACTAAATCCCCCTGTAGATAATATAGGCTTGACGGCCCTATTGTTTTTTTTGTCTCCTTTTCTTTGATATGTGACGATAAACATCTTCAATTGCTCAACTTTGTGCTCTTCCCTTTGAAAAGGAAGTTGCATGCACACAGGAGATAGGGAGATGCTTCTGTCGATTGCTCGACTAATAAGATTGGCTTCAAAGTTGATCTCCTGCCTTTCTGGCCGAGTTGACTTAGCATTGGCGACGTTTGCTTGTATATTAAGTCGGTGCAACTTGGCGAGATCCTCGTTTACTACAAAGAGCTCTTCTACTTCTTCTTCGACAACCTTTTGCTTCCCTTTGTCCTTGACCTTGACGGGAGGCTCGATAGTGGGTTCCCCGAAGTATAATTGAGCGTCCGTCAAATTGCATTCATTCTAACGGAACGAAGCTCGGTCAGCGAAGACCATGTACTGCTCTCCACCTTCGCATATTTGAGGCATTGCTGAAGAGTTGAAGGGATAACCCAATTTTCATGCAACCAGAGTCTCCCAAGAAGGGCCTTATACGACGTGTCAGCGTCGATGATGTAGAACGTGCTTGAGCTAGATTAGCAGGATTTTCCTGCGGGGCTGACTTTACTGGTTCATCTTCCTCATGTGACGGGTCGAAGCAGAAGGAATCAACCTGTATTTGAACTTCAAGAATAAGCCCTGGTTCTTCACCTCGGAAGGCGATCACTCTTTGGGGGTGTGTCGAATTAGAATTCCCGCCATTGGAGGGGCCCGGGTGCCTTCCTCATCCACGGCCGCGACCTCTACCGCGACCACGATTTTGGAGCTCCGCGTTACGGCGTCGGTACGTTGCCATAGTGATCATGTCCCCGGTCGCAGCGGCAGTAACACCATCTCCGCTTGGTGTTAGTAAACTTTCTAGTAGAGGGATTGACACCATGTTGCATGAGAAGTTTTTCAACATTTCTGCCAACCTCTCTATGGTGAGTTCTTCATCACTCCTCTGGGATGGGAAGCTTCCCGCCCTCTTGTGCTCCTTGATACATTTGACGGAGCTAACTTTTGAGCCAAGTCTTTCGCTCCAATTCTTCCCATAGAATAAATTTATCGAGCGGAACAGCTTTAGTGGGCGTAGAAGGAAGATATTTCTCGAGCTCATCAATTAACTTTTGCAGCTTTTGCAGAGGAGTTGGCTCCTTGTGGGCTTCCATAGCAGTGGCATGTTCGCCTTGTTGCTTCAATCTTCTCTTTAGATTCTGCTTTCTATTCTTCTCTTGCTTTTTAGCTTGCTCTAACTCAGTGGAAGAAGGAACATCCATCTTTGCAGAAGGCTGGGAGATCCCCGGCATTGGAGCCATTGAAGCTAACTTTTCTTTTGGGCAGTTTGCGGTGGCCATGATTCTTCGGGGTCACATTGACCCAACCGGCCTCTTCTTCATGCATTTGGAATGTGGCATTAATTACCTACTTCATTATTTCAGGCGGCAATTCTTGGAATTCGGCCATATAAAAGCCAAAGTCTTGAGAAGTTGACGCCATGTCGGACTTCTTGCTTGCCTGCTTTTGAGTTGGTCCGAGACTTGGGAGCTTCGGCTTGGCTTTGTCCTTTGGGCTTCGCCCGGAGATTAGGTTAGAATTCTTATGCTGAGACATGCCTTTTTGGCTTTGCTTAGAATGCAGTTTGAGGTTTTCTTCGTAGGTCTCGCCTCTTTGGCTTTGCCCAAAGTTTAGCTCGAGATTTTCTGACTAGGTCCCTCCTTTTTGGCTTCGTCCGGCACATGATTTGAGATTTTCCTATTGAGGCTTGCCCTTTTGGATTGGGCAAAAGCTTTCTCCTCCTGGATTACTCTTCAGGGTTACCTCTGTGCGCTCCTCTTCTTTGCTTGGCCTAGAGCTTTGTTTGAGGAGCGAACCCTTACCCTTTTTTGGAAAGATAACGAAATTTAAGCACCTTGTGGAAGTGTCGGGTGCACCTTCATAATCAGGTGAGTTTGCAGATTTCCCTTGAGTCCAACTTTCTACCAAGGGAACTTGACTAAGCCATTCTTCGGTCATTTCTCTGACTTCGCTTGTTGACGAGCCTATTGTTCCTTGTTGAAGGAGATTTTGAATTTCTTTTCGAGTCACCTGGCCCTCTTTGCTTGCACGTGAGGCACGCAGGCGTTGGCCCGCGCTCCCAGAATTTACTTTAGGGTGACGTCTTGGAGGATAGCGCACCAAAATTTCTTTCCCACCCAGAAGAATATCGAGTAGTCTCTGAGTGTCTTCCTTTGGAAAGGATAAAGACTTTAAGTCATGCAATGGTCGCCACTAAGGGCACCATGTTATGGGTTGATCCGAACTAGGACCAGCCTTCTCTGTTTCTGGATTGGGGGATGTACAAGAAGTTGATGCATGCACAACGTTGATAGAGAAAGTCGGTGAGTCCCTTTCCTGGGGCGCTGGGGATTCAATTTGAGGCATCGTCCATTCCTAATCATAGAAGACCGGATCTTCTTTGCACATCATTTCTGCAAGACGGCCTAGGTTTAACATTTGCTCGGCAGCTTCTCGGAGGTTTCTCCTTATCATGCTACCTCCTTGGACATTGATCTCCACTTTTTGTATAAGGGTTTCAATGCAGTCTCGAGCTTCTTTGCATTTCCTCGTCAAGGGAGATACCCTAGCGTGGTATGCTTTTTGTCGACCTCCGTGTAAGTTGTCGGTGGGTCGTGCACGATGATTCGCCCCTCTTTAAGTAGATGATCGAATATCTTCTTAGTGTTCTCCTTTGAAATGGAGGATTGATGAGAGGGCCTCCGGCCTGGATACCACACAGCAGGTTTGGTTTGGCTG
Organism: Amorphophallus konjac; assembly: GCA_022559845.1. Classification (NCBI taxonomy): domain Eukaryota; kingdom Viridiplantae; phylum Streptophyta; class Magnoliopsida; order Alismatales; family Araceae; genus Amorphophallus; species Amorphophallus konjac. The sequence continues at coordinate 201,047,951 of CM040123.1, forward strand.
GGGCCGGCTTCTCCTATCTCCGGCTCAGGAAGTGTGAAGGCTACCGCCACATGACTTACATTGATTCAGTGGTGGATTACATTAGCCGATCGGGTCGGCCAATCCAAAGCATGGGGCTGTGGGGGATCCACTGAACAACCTTTCATTGTGATGAGGTGGTTTTGGATCATCTTCTCCACCTCATTCTTGAAAACATAACAATTTTCAACGGTATGACCCAATATGCGCTCATATACGCAATAATTGGGGTCATCCGATTTGTTCCCCTCTTCCGGCTTCTTGGGATCTAGCAAAGATATCAATTTATTCTTCATGCAAAGATTGAAGAGTCTCTTGGTATGCTCATTTTTGAAGGAATAAGGAGTTTTCATACGCTCTAACAATATTGCTGCTAATGCCTTTCCTTCGGATTTCTTGCCGGAGTCACTTGGAGTGGCTCCTTCGTCAGATCCATTCGTAGGGGAGAAGTCGATGGCATCTGCCTCCTTCCCAGTGGCATTGCGCTCCTTGGGTGAGTTGCCCTTAGAGAGTAAATGGTGAATTATCGACGAAGATTTCGATCTCCGTAACCACTGAATTTAGTTGGTCGAATCCTTTAATATTCGTCCCCAGGAGCTTTTCGCTGACCTCTGTCGACAACCCCTCCGACATATTGTTATAGCATGTTCCTGGAAAGAGGGTTATCGCATCTCATGTTGAAATCCCTCCAGCATTATGAGATCCAGTGTAGTTTCCCCTCTTTTTTACTTAAGTGAGCAAAGCTCTGCAAGAGAGACTTTCCTCTCGACCGCTTGGAAGCGATCGATGAACTTTTTTTGCAAATCGGCCCAGTCGGCCACAAAATAGGGTTTCAACCTTGAGTAGCATTGGAAGGCACTACCCGTAAGGGAGGTCGGGAAATAGCGGAGGAGATAAAACTCCTCAAGTGCCAACTTACCCATGGTTGTTATATAATAGGCTAGGTGAATATGTGGAGATCCCTGTCCATTGAACTTTTGCAACTTTGGTGCCTTCGGGCAGTCCGATAGAAACTTCTTGAATTGGTAATGAATTGGGTATGGCAAAATGTATAAATCAACAGTGGCGATACTCTCGCCGCGTTAGGTGAACTCATCTTCAACAATCTTTTCTATCATACGTCGTTGGGCGATGACATCTTCAGCCGCTAGAGTCCGAGAAGATTGGACATTGGGCGGAGCACGAGGTGGCTCGGTCCCTGCTTCAGTAGCCACATTGCAGGGCGCAACCACTTGTCGATTGACCATGGCGGGATTACCCAGTCGTTGCTCTCACCGGGGGTTTTGGTTATACACCTGTGTTGCAGGCCTTTGAGTATTTGCGTTCATCTGCCGTTTCAGCTCGAGCATGAGATTAGTCATCTCTATGTGCCAACGCTGCATGGTTTCAAACTTGGCATCGTCGGACATTGTTTGGAACGCTGACTTTCGTAGGAGGCTCGAAAAGCGGGTTAATGTATCCACCCATGAGTTGAATGCCCCCTTCTTCAAAGCTGCTTATAACTTCATCCCTATTTATTCTTGGGGTAAATTCTCATCCTGGTTCTGAACTGACTCCTGGGCTTGACCCTGATGTTGACCTTTGACTGGAAGTCCCTGCATGGCCACTAAATTAGGCCTGAAGGTTTCTCCGGGTGGCATTTCTGGTATTGAGGTATACCGCATCCACCGCCGGATTTGGGTCATTTAATCCAGCAAGTTCATTTGGATTGGCGGGCATGCCAGTAGCCTCCATCGGCTCTCTATCGGAGACATAGCAAGTGTAAACCTCCATGCTATCCCTAGCTTTTGACATTTGAACCACCCCCCGCTTCTTCGGTGGGTGGACCCTTAGGCGGGCTGGTGCCCCCAGCCTATCAAAGACTGAAACTTCGTGCTGTCGGAGCCTCCACACAGGTGATTTCTTCTGCTCGGATTGGTTTCAAGGCCAGAGTGAAATTAGGTTTACAATAAACCCCCTTTCTTTTTTATCCTTGGGGACGTAGGGGTTTGACATCTTGAGATGTCGAAGAGTAAACTTGATGTCGATCTTGAGCTTGATCGAGCTTAGCTGCCCTGGCTCTTTTGATTGCATGGGCCTCCTGCTTGGTGACCCAAACTTGCTTCATCTTCCAGGGACGCTCTTCGGTTGGATTGTCCCCATTCTTAGACTTGGACTTCTTTTTGAAGTCCGACTTGTCTTCACGCACCATGTTAAGGAGTGTGAAGCGATTGCATGTTAAAATAGCCGAGACATGGTTGTCCCGTGACACTATCGACTCGCCGTCATCGACCCAGATGCGAAGATCTCCGACAAGAACCGTCTTGCCGGATCTGGAAGTCGCCACAAGCTTTATGCTTTGGCAGCCTCGACGTTGCCCCCATTTGGCAGGGGCGGCATTGCACGAAACAGTGTTGACCAAGAAGACTCGGCCTTGTGAGGGGTGGGGCTTGATGCCCCCAACTACAATGGTTTCAACCGGTGCAGCCGATACTTGAACGACAGGGACAACCCCCAAAAAGAAAGGGGACCCAACGACTGCCAAGAAATCTCCGAAAATGATTGGCGTTGCCAGATAATCGTATATGGCATGGTTGGCGACAACTAGGGGATCACACGTAAGCGCCGCCATTGAGAATTTGTGTCGGAGAAGATTGCTTTCTTCAAAGTTGATGTTGAAGCCAGGACCCTGCCTGCTCCCTCCTGAAAGGGCAAACAAGGGAAATTAGGACCCTCGCCAAGGCATTAAAGATCTTTGGCAGAAAGATAAAAGATAGGAAAAGTCCCACCGAGCGTGCCAGTCTGTTTAACAAACGAAAAATGTGGACACGTTGATGATGAAATTTTAAATTTTTGTGGGTTTCGGGTACATCAGCATGTTTATTTGTATTTAGTTATTTCGTATTTTGAATTTATCAGACGATTTAGGATTCGTGTATTGAACTTTTCCCCACCGACCGGAGTCTGTTAATTTACATCAGCATAAAGTACGAACACCTTTGATTAACTGCCCAAGTTCCTCTTTATCCCTACGGTTTGGCTATAATATTGAAAAAATTGCCCTGGGGAAAAACTCCCTTGCCTTAAGGTAAGAGCATAATCGTAATTTTCCCTTTATATGAGGTCTTATTTGCAATTTTCCCTTGAGATGTGATTTTCCCCTTGGGAGGTAATTTTCACTTTAAGAGGGGTCTACTTGCAATTTTCTGCATGAGAGGGGTTTATTTGCAATTCTTTCCCTTAAGAGGGATTTATTTGCAATTTTCACCATAATCAGGGCATCTTTGATACAGCCTTTGAATTTTTTGAATTTCTTCTTTATTTTCCTGTATTTTTCGGGCCTTCGTGCAATTTTGTGAAGATTATGGGTAAAACTATAATTTTGAGTTCTTTGAGATGATTTGTAAGAATATTTCTACACAATTGAATCATCTCTTTGAATTTTAGAATTTTTAACATTTTTCTTGAATTACACGAGTATTCACACAATTCCATAAAGTTTCAATACAAAACTGCAACTTTTGAGTTTTGAAGGGACTTCCCCATAATTTAACATCGATGTGCTAGACTTTGACATATTTCTGGCATTCATATATTTTTTCTAATTTTCATGACAGATTTCAAGCAATATGGGTTTCTTTCATGCCCGAGGGCATTTTGGTCAGCGTACCCGGATATGAGGGCCTTCTTGTAATTTTCTTTTCTTCAAACTTGAGAGGGAAGAGCTGCTCCCAGCAAGGGCTGCACAGACTTCTTCTCCTTCCCCTCTTCTTCTTTGTTCTCTTTCTTGCTCTTGAGCTTGAGTGCCTTCTTTCTTTTCTTCTCTTCTCTTCTCTTCGAACTCTCCTTGAGCTTGGGCCCCCCCTGGCTTCCTTTTATAGGTGTTGGAAGGTGGAACAAAGGCCTTGGAGCTCCGGTGGAAGGTTGCCTCCGATGGAAGGTGAAAAGCTGAAGTATGAACCCCCTCCTCCTCCCCCTTGCTTTTCTTCTTCTTCGTTCTTCTTTTTTTTTCTCCCCCCCCCTTTTTTGCTGGCTGCGCATCAAAGGAGGGACCGGAGGCGGTCCACCTCTAGTTGGACGACACTGGAAGGGCCTCTCTCTGGTTATGCAGTGACCGGAGAGAGTGTCCCTTCGGTCTGTCATGACCGGAGGGGGTCTCCTCCGGTATGCGCAACCAGAGGGGGCCTCCCTCCAGTGCGCACAGCCGGAGGGGGTGCCCCTCCGGTGCTTGTGCAACTAGAGGGACCCCCTCCAGTGCTGCCTGACCGAAAGGGATCCCCCTCCGATGCCCCTGCGTCTTTGAGAGAGGGAGAGAGGGCGGAGGGGGGATCTCTTGTGGCTTCCTTTGGCTATAAAAAGTCATCCCATCCCTTTCAAGCAATTTTTTATTGTTGAGAATTGGGCTGTAGCACATGGAGAGTTCTCCTTTGTCTACTTTTGGCCGCACCATCGCTGTCCGAAACTCCCACCGTGTGAAAAACACTCCCCTGACTGTCAGGATTGGTCTAAAAGAAAGGATAACACTTTTTGAGGTTGATTGACTGCGTGAGTGAGTGACTTTACTCTGTCTATCAACTGTTTGATAATCTTCCGTGCATGGAAGCGCATATAAATTTGTGAATAGTCCCATTTTAGCAGAACCCTTGAGGGCGCTTATGTGACGACGACGATTTTGTATCATTTTATGGCCATCACATGGTGGAATTCATTTCTTTTTTTTTTTCTGAAAATTTCTGAAAATATTAAAAATTTGTTGTGAACTTTATGGGGTTCAACAATGGGTCAAGAAACAAAGTCAATGCAATATGGAGACAACACAAAAGCATAATGGATGAAAAACTGGCATTGTCACCAGCAGAAGCCTTACCCATTTATCCAAGGCTGTCTTAGATCAAATGACGTATCCAAGAACTTGGTGAAGTTAAGCAACTGGTTTTTACATGGCATCTACCATCTACATACGAAATGCCAAGTAAATATTGGCCACACTGACTTTGGACAGAATAGGACCTACCATGATGTCTTCCAGACCAAAGAAGACAGTTTCGGTTTCGGTGTCAGTTTCGGCCGGGTCCGAAACCGAAACCGTTTTGGTTTCGGTTTCGATTTCGGCCCGAAACCAAATAAAATATTTTTTTTACCAACTGAAGGAGTTTCGATTTCTTCCGATTTCGGCCGATAGGTTTCGGATCGTTCTGGTCCAAAACCAATACGTTTCGGCTGAAACTGCCATCCATGTTCTAGACCACTTGACAGAAAACTATCCCGTCAATTGCACTACAGCTAGTGAGAATAACCTTAAGATACACCCCCCAGGAATTGGAAAAAACAAGATGAATGGGGAAAGAGGCACTGCCATACAAAAATAAATAAGACAAAGGACATCTCATGCACAAGATACTTATGCAAAACTAGGACAAAGCCATCAAGAAATATCAAACTACTTAGTGGAAACAAGAGTTGATGAGGCTGTGGAAACAAGGTGGAAAACAACAGGCAGAAACAAGGGACAGTTCAAGATGTCCCTTCTTAAAGCTCGTTCCATGACCCACAACCAACAGTTGCTCCAAGCTAGAACTTCCCAATTCTGTTTGGTGTCCAAATTCTTGTTGAAGTGACTAGCAGGACAGCAGCCAAAATTTCACACCAAACCTTGCCACTACATAGCAGAGAGCTGATATCAGGCTGGCACATCATCATGAAAATTTACTAACCATGATATTCAATAGCAACTCCAGCTTGATAGGGCTTCTAGATAGGGTGGATGAGACTTCAAAAGCATACCACACTATGAGGTTCACACTTAACTATTGATGTATGATATGATTCATATATTTCAACCGTTCAGATCACCGGGTAAAAAACTATACTCATAAGGTGATGAATACATCAGATATGTAAACCATGAAGTGTACTGCACTCTGCAAAACCATGAATCTGTCTACTAAAAAGTTTACAAAAAACAGACATTATAAGAAAATTTTCAATTTCCAAACCTCCTAAAGATCTTTTTTTTGGCACAAAGAATATGAATGAATGTACCTCAGAATCGGTAGAAGCTTTTGAAATTGTCTTTGCCATATTCTCCTCCGCAGGGACTCTCATGACTTCTTCCACTATTGTCTGACCAGCAGATGGCTTGTTGATAGGTGTGGTAGCAACAGAGGGCATAATGTCTGCACTGTTTCCTGAAGCAAACTTCACCTTTTGTTGACCCAAATCTGATTTTGAAACGATGAGGCCTTCGGATCGATCTGGCATCCCATCACTGGGTTTTGCTCGCAGAACCTGATCCTTTACCGAATTAGACTGATCCTGAAATTGAGTTCCCAGGGCCCCATTTTTCATCACTGTGTAATCACTCTGAGAACCACTTTGCAACATACCAAGATTACTTGGTACAGTTTTTGCAAGAGATGCTACATGTTTTACATCAGTCAAACCCATCGCAAAGTCTTCCTCAGAAACCCATGAACCCTGCAGACTCAAAGTGCAGCAAATGACCTTTGATAGTTAAGAAAATCCAAATAAGAGATAAAGAGAAATCAACTTTTTAACATTAAGTATCATCCTACAAAACTTTGGTACTCACCTTACGACCAGCTAAAGCTGCAGCAACACCAGTGGCAAGCACTTTCAAATCCTCTCGTTCATCATTTTTAATTTTAGAAACCTATGAAATAGATTCTAGATTACATGAGGTCAAGGATTATATAAACCAATACATCAAAGCTCAACAAGAAACGCATTTCATTTTACCCGTCTTTCAAGATTAAGCCCCATCTTTCTGGTAACTGGGAAAATACTTGAAATTTTTGTTAGCATAATGAGTGCATTTCGGATTTCCATGTATTCAGGAGACTCCAGGCACTGTATAAGTAACCGAGTAATCCTTGTGTTCCATTTAGTATGTACCTTCAAAGCATTATGATTAAATTGTTAGCACTTCGGTAACATAAGCCATCTCAACTTCTCAAGGAATAAGATGGTATAAGCTAGAGTACAGAACCATAATGATATCAGATGGTCATATCATAGCAAAATAAAAGAAGACAGAACATTTCTTATAGAAGACAGGTTTAGTAAAAGTTAGACAACACTACTGTCAAAGAAAGGTGAGATACGAATTTTAGAAAAGCATTGGGATCAAAGAAAATACAGGAGTTGCACGTGCCTCACTAACAATTGCAAGAACTGGCAATAGGCTGTAAAGTCAGGATCATTAAGTATCCAAACCCAGCAAGGGAATCAGAGATATTCGTCCAGACTGGCTGATTTGTTTGGGGCATAAGCTCACCTGAGTTCAATCATTTTAATTGGAGAATCCACAGAGATGAGGCTACTGTGGGAAAAAGAATCAGATCTACAGTCAAGCAAGCAACTGGGGCAAGAGCAATAGGAGAAGGGTTCTCATCCATTTGGGATCTTTATAAGGTTTTGCTTTTGAAGAAGAGAATGGGGACTTAGGGATAGAGAAGTGCATGCAGTTTTACAGCCTTTTGGGGTGTGACGAGTGATCCCCTTCTGTAAAGATGGTGAACAAAAGGCCACAATTCACTAAAGAGGAAAAAAAAAGTAACAAGAGTACAGAAAGAACCAAATCCGTAAAGACAGAGAGCAGTTTACCAAGGTGGTAGTATGACCATTACATGGAACCCACGAACCCCATAATACACTGTTGGAAGCAAATTTTGCTTGCAAAAAACACCTCCCGTCAACACCCATCCGGGGTGAGAAGAACCCGTCCGGGGTGAAAAGAACCCGTCTGGGATGACATGGAACCTGCCCGGAGTGGAATTCTGCCAGGAAGGACCTCTCCAACAGCAGCATCAGCGCAACAGGACCACCCCGGGGTGACACAGACCCGTCCGGGGTCGGGGGGACCCGTACCGGGTCGCCCGACCCCGGGTGGGCTCATGCGGAGGTGGGCAGGGCCTCCCGGGGTCGCGCGACGCCCGAGGTGGCCTCCCCGGGGTGGTTTGACCCCGGGAGGACGCACCCGGGGTCAAACCACCCCGGGCAGACCCGCCCGGGGTCATTTGACCCCGGACGGGTCCGGGGACCTCCCACCCCGGGCCGGTCCCTTTCCCGCGCGCGGAGAACCAAAAAAAAAAAAGAAAAAATAGAGGAAAATGACCTCCCCGAGGTCATTTTCACCCCGTTTAACCCGTACGGGTTCAAACAACCTCCCGTTTAACCCGTACGGGTCCAAACGGCCCCGGGGAGGTTCCCACTTCTATAAATAGACCCCCAGGGGTCCAGAGGGGGACACGGAGAGATCTACAGACTACGCACTTGCAGCATCCAGCACACTTGGAGTTTTTGTTCGTTGTTTTGACCCGCGAGGGGTAAGTCCCCGGGTCTTGTGTATATGCCCCTAAGGGGTATTTTTATAATTTTGCCCCTCAGTGGGCCATGTTTGTAAGTTTCTACGTCCCTGGGCGACTAAATTAAGTAGTTCCACCCATATAATGGGGAATAACAAAAATGTCTTCTCCAGGGCCCGAGCAACAAAAATGTCCTATTATTTGCAGTTTTACCCTGCAACTTTTGTAATTGGGGCTACGCCTCTATCTCCCGCGTTGGTGCGGACTTTTGTACAGTCGATGACCCGCCGACAATTCTTGTACCCATTTGGACCATAAATATTCTCAGTGTACTCCACAAATATTTATGTACACCCATCGGGGAAGATTACGAGAAAACCCCTGGCTTGTCAAAATTGCATATATGCCTCCTTGGGCAAGATTGACACATGTGAGCCTTCTATGAAGCCCTTGTCACTCCTTCAGCTCGGGGACGTTGTCAGCTCAGTCCGACACTCAGATGTCACCCCAACTCTAGGTCTATGTAGGGTATGGTAAAATTACCAAAATACCCCTGCGACCTAAAAACGGACTAGCAGCCCCTGAAACTCTCCAGAAAGAGCCTCAGCGCCTTGAGAGTCAAGAACCCGGACCTATTTCCGTTCCAACCCAGAAATTTCAGAAATACCCTTGGCCTGATAAAATTGCCAAAATACCCCTAGTCTAGTAAAATTACCAAAATACGCTCAAGGTCCAGAAAACCTCCCTCTATTTCAAAAATGCCTACGGCTTCTGCATATCTGTCTTTACTCCTAAATCCTAGGGATTTGCTCAGACTTAGCCCTAACCCTATTAACATGTTGGTCGGTGGTGAGTGAGTGGACATTGTGAACCCTCCAAGAGAGTTTGCCCTCAACATCAGAACCCCCATAAAAGACTTTTGGGATTTCTTTGACAGTCAAACAAAGGTGTTCGGACGTTAGGCCGATGTAAATCAACACTGACTACGGTCAGTGGGGAGAGGTCCAGCACTCAAACCCAAATCGTCTGATATTATGTGCACCCACGGAATTACTGTCTGTATCAGAGGAATGCTTCTTTTCAAAAAGAGCATGCAGCACATTTTTTTTATAAAATGCCGCTGATTTTTCCTACGTGAAAGATTCCGTGTCTCACAGACTGGCACGTCCGGTGGGACTTTTCCCGCCTTTCTTCTTTCTGTCAAAGTCAGTCCCTAAAAACCTTCTTCAAGGTTCTGATTGCCCCTCTTCCTCTTACAGGACGAGAAGAGGAGGGCACATCTCTCTACTCATCTGAGAGTTTTCCGTGCATTCGCACTTCTCCAATCGTGTTACGCACCACCACCAACAACAACAACAGCAGCGATGGCCGCCGTCACCTACGGCCCCCAGATCATCGCCAATCACACCAAGTTCGGATACTTGCGACTCCTATTGTTTTCGGTGACTTCGCACCGGTCGTCGGTTCGCACTTCTTCTTGGGCGTCGTATCCGTGGTTGAGGCCAGCTCAACCACGCCTGCCACGGCAACTACTGAGGGTGTCAGGCCCTCCACTGCAGCAGCTGGCCGGGTTAGTCCGGTCAAGAAGCTGACTGTCGGGGGCGTCAGACCCTCGGCTTCAACAATCAACCGGGTCCGCCCGGTCGACAAGCCAACTCTCGGGGGCTTTAGGCCCTCAGCTTCAACCACCAGCTGTGCTTACTCGGCTGCCGTGTCAACGGCCGAAGGTGTCAGGCCTTCTACCCCAACTATTGGCCGAGTTTTCTCGGTCAATCAAGTTACTATTGACGTCGCTCCTGCTCAACGGGGACAACGTCGTACCTGCAAAGGCGCAGAGCCTACAGCGGCCGCATCCCGCTCCGGCAAGACCATGCTTGTCGGAGATTTCCGCATTCGGCTCGACGGGGGCGAGCCGATTCTGCCTAGGGACCGACACGTCCCGACTGTCTCTACCTCCAATCGCTTCGAGCTACCCGACAGCTTCGAGAAGACGGAGCGAAAAAGAAGAAGCCCGCCGTATCGGCGGCAAATCAGGGTCCAGTACGACGGCCCAAACCACCCGCTCCCCGACTGCGGTCAGGGGGCAACCCGATTGAGGAGCGCCAGCTCCACTTGAAGAAGATATGGGTCACCAAAGAGGAGGCCCGAATTATAAGGCGTGCAAGGGCCGAGGAGCCCTTCCGCATGTCGGAGCTGCAACGTGTGCGGAGGCCGACAAGCGCTGAGGCCTCAACATCTCCGAGGTCTACAACTCAGCCCTTAAGGGGGCAAAAGCGCCGAGGAACCGGTAAGAAGGTGCGGCCGACCTCCCCGTGGGCCAGTTCCACGCACATAGAGGAAAATCGCTCCCCTCAAGCTTCTACATCCCGAGTTTCTATCTTTGACAGACTAGGGATGCCGCCCAAGCCGGATCGACAACCATCTAGGAAGAAGCGGTGGTTAAGGTGACCAATGACATTGTCAAAGTATTCACCTGTTATACTACTTCCGCGGACAAGCAGCCGGAAGACATTTCGGGCGACCCGAACCAGCCTCTTCAATACTCGAGGAGGTCAAGGTCCGGGTCCCGAAGCCTGGCACAAACACAACAAGTGCCAACTGCTGGTACATCTCAGCTCGAGCTGGTACGACAAGAAGAGCGCCAGGAAGACGTCCATAGTGCCAACGGGGACAGCCATCCCCGGCACGGGGAAGATCTGGGAGAAGAGACACACTCTCGCGTTGGAAGAGCTCCGACGCGAGAATCAAGAACTCAAGAACCTCGTGCAGGCGCTATTGCGTGAGGAGGAGGTTCCTGTCCCACCTCAGGTGGCACCCACTGGAGTGGATCATCAGCCTGCCCCCATGCCGGTCGCGGCCAATGCCTCTGTCACCGCTGCAAAATTGCCTTTGGCAGTGGACTTCGAAGTCCCGCAGCATGAAGTCAATGCGTGATCGTCTGCCACTCCTGCTGCAGAAAGCCTCATGGCGCAGAGGTAGATGATCGAGCGCATCGTGGAGGCGAAGTTTGCTCAACATGGTGAGGGTGTGGCTACTGTCGATTTGTACAGCGTGCCTTATCCCCTCCACCATCAATTCAAGAAACTTCCACCGGACTACTGCCCAAAGGCCCCGAAGCTTCAAAAGTTCAACAGGCAGGGCTCCCCACATGAACACCTAGCCTATTACATGACAGCCATGGGTGAATTGGCACTGGAGGAGACATATTTGCTACGGTACTTTGCCACGTCATTGACTGGCACAGCCTTCCAGTGGTATTCTAGGCTAAAGCCCAATTCTGTTGCTGATTGGGCAGATATGCAAAAGAAGTTCGTCGACCGTTTTCAGATGGTCGAACGCAAAATCTCTCTGGCAGAACTTTGTGCCCTCCGTCAAAAGAAAGGTGAAACAGCATTGGACTTCATCAAGCGATGGAGAGACGTCAGCATGGGTTACGATAATCCTCCGACGCCTGAGGACGCAATCACCATCTGCCGCAGGGGTCCCTCAGCAGAAGTCAATGAAAAGCTTCTGGGCTCAAATATCAGAAGTTTTGATCAGTTGAATACGATGGTGGCGGAGATTGAGATGTTCTTCGCGGATCACCTGACACAAGCCTCTGCAAAAGGCAAATCCTCCAAAGACCATCTGACTAGCGGCAAGGAGGTACATGCTGTCGACTTCCCCCGACGAATGGAGACAAAGGGGAAGGAAAATCCAAAGGCAATGGCAAAAAGCATGACGCCAAGGCGAGCGCGTCTCAGTCGGCGGAGAACATGATGACACCTTATTCCTTCAGGGAAGAGCATACCAAGATGCTCTTTGACCTATGCAAGAAGGAGCAGCTCATTACTCTACCAGATCTGCAAAAGCCCTCAGAGGTGGACAAAATAGACGATCCTACCTATTGTGTATCACCGAAGGTTGGGTCATACCATCGGGGACTGCTATGTTTTCAAAAACAGAGCAGAAGAGCTCATTCAAAAGGGCTTGGTAAATATGTTGGGCCATGCTGTCGACCCACCACAGCCTCATGCTTGGAGTCGGTCGAACCGATCGGCTAATGTGGTCTACTTGGTGGCAATGGCTTCGAGCTCCAACGTCTCCGAGGCCAGCCCTTCAAATCAGTAGTCCAACACTGGTCCGGGAGCCGCCCCTCCCTCGTTCCCTGAGTGTTTGGCATTGCGGAGGACTATTCGAAAAATCAGAGGAGAAATCCGGCAATTGCAATCTGAACAAAGACGTCTGCTGCAGTTCCTGGAGAGCATTGATCAGCAGTTGTCCACCTTCCCCTTTGGCCCATTTGCCAGGGGGTTAGCTCTAGCCCACATACGGGAGGTAGGTGTATCACCTACCGGCCGGGCTCCGCCCAGGGGCTAGCTTTCTGAGGAATCCTCGGATTCATCTAAAGACGAGGAGGACTCACCTGAAGGCGAGGAGGCTCCGCCTCAAGGCGAGCAGCCCGAGAAGTCATACTCATTCCCTTGGGAGAAGACCCCAAACATCTTCTTCGCGTGCCAGCGAGCGGGCTTGATCAGCCCATCACCCATGAAGCAGGCATCTGGTGCCGCATTTCATCAGGGCTATTGCCCCTACCATGAGGTGATAGGCAATATCATTCACAACTGCGAACCGTTCAAGGACCTCGCTGAGGACCTAATCAAGCGAGGGAAGGTCGATATGGGTGAATTCCTAGTCGACCCACCGCAGCCGCACGCACAGAGGAGTCTTCACTTCTCCGTCAACGTCATACATGCTGCAGCAGCTTTTCAATTCCCGGAGCCGCAGGAGGAGGGAGTCAGTTCCCAGGGAGTCAGTTCCCAGCCATCTAAATCCACACTGTGGTACCCAGGGTGGCAACCCTCTCATCAGTGTTCTTTCCCTAAGGAGGACACTGAGAAGATTTTTGACAAGCTTCTGGGAGATGGTCGGGTGATGACGCATGATCCGCCATCCTATTATAATGAGACGGCCAAGAGTCATCCCCACTACTGCAAATATCATGCCAGGGTATCTCACCCCACCCGGGAATGCCCGGAAGTCCAAGATTGCATTGAAGTCCTCATCCAAATAGGGGAGATCGATGCGCAGGGGAACTCTATGACGAGGCGGCGTCTTAAAGAAGCCGCTAAAAAGATTCTCCAGCAAGCTCAACAGGAGCAGGCCAAGCTGCGTGGGACTAAACCCATCTCTCAACAGGTCCAACCGGACAAGTCTACGGGCAGCGGTAATCCTCCGCCAAACCCCAAAGGCAAGGCTAGGTGCGAGGGGCCTAAGGCCCGGAGCCCAGAAAGCCAAGCCGAAGGGGAGGGTTCCAAACCTCTGTCCAGGCCGGGTCAACCCAGCATCATCATAGGGGGAAACCCTCCACCAGATAATAAAGGCAAGGCCAAGGTGAGGGAGCCTCAGGCCAAAGATCCTGTCAAGCCAACAAGGCCGCCAATTGCAGAAAGGTCTCAACATCTTGAGCGTGCGAAGGCGCCTGTCAAAGCAGAATCGGTGGAGTTGCAATGCCCCCAAGGGCCCCACCGTGGATTGGTAGAGTTCCAAGAGTTGCCGCCTGAAATAATTGCTCAGGCAATCAATGCCACCTTCCAGGTTCAGCCGGAGGAGGCCAACTGGACTAAGGTCACTCCCAGAAAGAGCCGTGGCACTAAAGTTCCTAAGGAGCCAACCCGGAGCAAAAAGCAAAATTCTGGGGGCAAACAAGTCCCACCTCCAAAGCAAACTCCTCTCTCTTCTCAAGAGGCAGCCCGCCAAAAGAAGCAAGAGAAGAACCGTAGAAAGAATTTGAAGAGGAGGTTGAAGAAACAAGCTGAGCAAGCAGCTGCTATGGAGGCCCCTAAGGAGCCAACTCCTCTACAAAGACTACAAAAGCTCATAGATGAGCTAGAGGAGTACACTCCCCCTCATCCCACAAGGGTTGTCACTCTAGACAAATATATTCCCTGGGACAAGTTTGGGCGTAAAGCCCGGCTTCTTCAATGGCTCCGAGATATGGCTCACCGTCTCGAAGAAGAGGGAGAGGAGTTCCCAATCCCGGAAGACCTCTCCTTATTCTACAAAGATGAGGAGCTCACTGTCGAGATGTTCAAGGAAATACTGCAAGAACTCTCCTGCAACATGGTGGCGATCCCGCCGCCTGACAATATTAACTCTCCCGCGGCTGATAGCACTAGAGGCAAGGCTCCTATGGCAACATATCAACGTCGCTCGGCGAGAAATAGCCGAGGTCGTGGCCGAGGACGTGGACGTGAAGGTCCCCTGACTCTCGACCGGGTCATAATATTCAGAGGGGAGAAGCCGGGTCCTGTCCCAGAAACCCAAGTTCGGGGAATCCCTTTTATCCTCAGCCCCTCAGAGGGTTCAAGCCCCGTCTCAGCAGCTAAATCAGGTGGCGTCCCTTTTATAATCGCCTCTTCCGATGAAGAAGAGGAGCCAGCCAAGTCGCCAGTGTGCGAGAAGGCATCAGAGCAGGCCGGCCCCTCTAACAGGGTCGAGCCCGCGAGCCCGGCCGGTCCTTCTAATGAAGACCAGCATGATGAGCCTTTACCACCTCTGAAGGAGTCCTTGGCTCCGTTGTTCCAAGAAAATGCGGAGGATCAGGATGGGGAGCAGCGCCCTCTTAAGTGGGAGAAGCCTCGTCAAGCACCGAAGACTCTGGCGGAGATCATCCCTCCATTTGACAAGACCCGTGCTCGGGCGGACCGCAAAATCATTCATCATATGAAGCGGTTCCCAACAAATGTCACCATTTGGGAAGCCATCACCTGGAGCAAGGATCTCAGAGAGACTCTTGTCAAGATACTCCAAGACCTAGAGGCCTATGAAGCCCATGTTACAGAGTTGCAAGCCCAGGCATATGAGGCATTTGTAGCCAACATCTCCTTCACGGACAAAGACATGTTGCTGTCCTCTCCGTGCCACAATCGGCCCTTATATATGCGAGGGACGATTAATGGGCATGATGTGAATCGAATTTTGGTCGACGCTGGAGCGGCTATTAACATCATGCCCTTAAAAACTTTCAAGTCTTTATACTTGGCCCCTTACTTGCAGAAGGTGAACGCGGTCAAAATTTCGGGATTCAATCAGAATTCCGAGGAGACGCTTGGTCGGGTTGAAGTCAAGCTTGCCTTGGACGATTTTGCCACCCAGGCGACATTCTATATTATCAACGCCGACACATCATACAAGGTGCTGCTTGAGAGGCCTAGGCTCCACGAGAATTGGGTCATTCCTTCAACTTTGCACCAGTGCATTAAATATGCCAAGAGAGGGGAGCAACATACGGTCTTTGCAAATCAGACCCCGTTCCACCCCAATGAGTGCCACCTGGCCGATGCTTCACTATATTTTGGGAAGCCCACTTTAGCAATCCCCGAGCATTTAAAAGACAAAGGGAAGCAAAAAATGGACCATGAAGTCGAGGAAGGGCAGTTGTTCACTGTCAACCAAGACATGCTAAAACTGCACAGGCTAAGCCTCCAGGCCGCCTCCAAGCCGACTCAGTCGGAGAGGCGAAGTGTTGACTTTGAAGCCAACCTCATTAGCCGGGTCATTGACAGGAGTATCTCCTTACCGCCCAAGTGCCTTCAACTCTCGTCCCAACGGGAAGAGTATGAGGTGGAGCAGTTGAAGACCTTCACAGTCTCCTATCAACGGAGAAGAAGACGTAACAAGGGCAAGGGGTACAAGCCGATCATCTTTTACAAAGGTGACTTAGTCCCACTGAGCCCTCCTGAAGATGACTTCGGCTGGGATACTCCCGCCGATGTGGCGCCAGAGCCAGTCCAAGAGATGGACGATATGCCAAAATACATCAAGGAAATGTGTAAAAAGCAGCACATCTCGTAGACTCTGGACCCCGCACGAGCGGCATATTTCCACCAGCTATGGAACCCTCCGCAGGTCCGTGGGCAGCCTCCCTTCTCCCGCAAAGACCCACGGGGACTCGGCTATGACCAGGAGAGGGACTTCGAGGTCTATTATGCAGTTGATGCCATAGGACTGCTACCTCCTCATTACGGGCAAGCTGAAGTTGAGCCCAAGATTGATAACTCTGTAAGGGAGTCCGGTGAGGCGTTAACGACACCATCACCTTCATCGGAAGTCAACAATGACCACCCATCAAAGGGAGGAGCAGCCCAGTCTGCTAACCATCAACAAGATGAAGCAAGTCCTTCGACTTCAGGTCACGAGCAAGAGTGCTTCAAAGAATTTGAAGTCCATGAAGCAAATACTGATGACGAGGGAGACTTTGTCGACCTCCAACCAGCTCCACCGGAGCTTGAAGACGGTGGTCAAGCAACTGTGGACGAGTTGATCGAGATCAATCTCGGAAGCGAAGGAGACCATCGGCAAACTTTCGTAAGTGCTCTCCTCAGCGAGAAAGAGAGGCAGTCGTATCGGCAACTCCTAGAAGAGTTCAGGGATTATTTCACCTAGACTTATAAAGAAATGCCCGGGCTCGACCCTTCTGTGGCTGAACATGAGCTGGCAATACTTCCAACAGTCAAACCAGTCAAGCAAGCACAAAGGCGTATGCGCCACGAGCTGGAACTAAAAGTCAATGCTGAGGTTGACAAGATGCTCAACGTGGACTTCATAGAGCCTTGCATGTATCCTGTGTGGCATGCTAATATAGTCCCCGTCAAGAAGAAGAACGGCCAAGTCCGGGTCTGCATCGACTTTAGGGATTTGAACAAGGCATGCCCAAAGGACGACTTCCCTGTCCCAATTACTGAGACAATGGTTGATATGACCACTGGTCACGAAGCCTTGTCTTTTATGGACAGATCGTCGGGCTATAATCAAATCCGCATGGCCACCAAAGACATAGACCATACGGCTTTCCGGTCTCCTAAGGAGATCTTCAACTATAAAAGGATGATGTTTGGCCTAAAGAACGCCGGTGCAACCTACCAAAGGACAATGACCAAGATCTTCGACGAGATGCTGCATGAACTCGTTGAATGCTACGTTGATGATCTAGTCGTTAAGACAAAAAGGCGAGAGGATCATTTGGTCGACCTACGTCAAGTCTTCGAAAGGCTTCGACAATATCAACTCAAGATGAATCCGATGAAGTGTGCCTTCGGTGTCTCCAGCGGCAAGTTCCTTGGCTTCATCGTCAGGTACCGAGACATAGAAATCGATCCTGACAAAATCAAGACTATAAGAGGACTGCCTCCGCCCAAGAACTTGACAGAGCTCAGATCTCTTCAAGGAAGACTCGCCTATATTAGGCGATTTATTTCTAACCTTTCAGGAAGATGCCTACCTTTTGGCAAATTGATGAAGAAAGGAGCACCATTTATATGGGACGAAGACTGTCAGAAGGCCTTCAAGCAAATCAAGGAGTATCTACTAACTCCCTCAGTCTTAGGGGCACCCGTCAGAGGGAAGCCCCTTATTCTCTATATTGCTGCCATTGATGCTTCTTTGGGGGCTCTTTTAGCCCAGATCAATGACGAGGGCAAGGAGCAGCCATTATACTACCTCAGCCGAAAACTGATCGGGCCTGAGCATCGGTATGCTCCTATGGAAAAAGTGTGTTTGGCGTTGGTATTTGCTGTCAAGAAGCTAAGGCACTACCTCCTAGCACATAGAGTGGAACTCATTTCAAAATGTGATCCACTAAAATTTCTGCTCAGTCAGCCCGTCCTCTCTGGTAGGCTCGGTAAATGGGCGCTTATCCTCATGGAATTCGACATCACCTTTGTCCCGCGTAAGGCGATCAAGGGGGGCAAGGAATGGCGGAGTTCTTAGCTGCACACCCTGAGCCAGAAGATTCCCCAATCAACTTCGAGTTGCCCGATGAAGAGGTGTTAGTACCTTCTCAAGAAACTGGGGAACATTATGAAAAAGTCCCACCACGGATGGAGCCGGGCGTCCTCACTCTTGACCTCCCACACTGGGAGTTGTATTTTGATGGTGCTTCCCGGACAATCAAAAGAGCCGGAGGCCTCACGGACTACGTCTCGGGCGTGGGGGTAGTCTTTGTATCTCCACAAGGCGGCATCCTCCATAATTCTTGCGCTCTCATGAAGTCACTGACTAACAATGAGGCAGAGTATGAAGCGCTAATTATTGGGCTCCAATTGGCACTAGAGATGGACATCAAGTGCATCAAAGTGTACGGGGATTCTCAGCTCGTCATCCGACAAGTATTGGGCGTCTATGACGTCCGGAAAAGGGAGCTCATCCCCTACCATGCAGTCGTCATGAGGCTGAAGGAAGAATTCTACCTATTTGAAATAAGACATGTCCCAAGAGGCAGCAACTCCCAGGCTGACGCTTTGGCAAAGTTGGCAGCAGCCTTGAAGCTCCCGCCTGAGGGAGAGTTGAATATCATTGTCAGACACCGAAGGCTCATGCCAAGCGTGCTCGATGAAGAATCCCGAAGAAGAATATTCAAGAGGAGAATATTCAAGAGGAGAATACTCCCGAAGAAGAAGACTGGCGTGAGCCAATTATAAAGATAAAGAGTGGCTGGCTCCCCCCCCCCCCCCGATCAGGCTCAGAGGGTGCAACTGCTACGTAGGGCGACATCCTACCAGCTGATTGATGGCCTACTTTTCAAGCTCGTCCACAAAAAAGACCGATCGGTCCTCCTACGGTGCCTGTCACCCAAGGAAGCAAAGACCGTGATCCACGAGGTCCACTCCGGATTGTGCGGGGCTCACCAAACAGGAGCCAAGATGAAGAACAACATCAAGCTCAAGGGGTTTTATTGACCCACCATGTACGAAGATTGCAACCAATATGCTCGTACATGCTATGTAGCAACCCTAATAAATGAATAATTGAAATGAATTAAAACATATATATTACAGAAGTAATATATAAAAGGAATAGGGTTAATTGGATGAAATAAAACAAAATTAAAAATAACGCCTCTTATTAAGGCGTTAATTTATAAAGAAACGCCTCCATCCATGGCGTTACTAAAGAAAGGACGCCCACACATGCGGTCGTCAGTTCTCATGCGACTAAATAAGTAAGTAAAAGAAACGCCTCTATCTTGGGCGTGTTTTAAAACACGAAACGCCCTTTTTCAAGGCGCTTTTTAAGAAACGCCCTAAAGTAAGGCGTCAATTAACGAATACACGCCCTGACCTAAGGCGTTAATTCAGTTCGTGAACCGTTCGAACCCAGAGCTTATCCAAGGAAAGATTAACCTAATCTAGTAAGTGTCTATTAGAGTAAGGACTCTATTAGGGATATACTACCCTCAATCAAACCCTACTCTTGTTAGGACTCCAAAATCCTATAAATAACCTTGTTCAAACAAACCCTAAAGATATTTGGCCGAAGAAGGTTCTGCTGCAGTCATCCGTGAAAGAGAGGTTGGTTCTTCCTATTGTTTCTCCTCTGTTGATTAGGTATTAGGAGGAATAATTCTTCTCCATCTTATTCTTCTATCACAGGTTGAGGAAGCCTAGACATCGTGAAGAACAAGGGTAAGTTCTTCTAAACTTCCATCTTCAGCCAAGCTTATGAAGAAATTTCTAATATCTCTTCATATTCCTCTGTAGGAAAACTCTAGAGATCGACCAAAGAACAAAGGTTCTCTGCCTACTGCTGATTCAGTTTATCCTTATCAACGTCTTCACGTGTCTGTCACCTTCAAATCCATTGTTAAGGTAGGATTTTCTCAAGTTATTGTAGCCCAAATAAGAATTAATGCAAGATATCTATACATACGTATATGAGCATGGCATGCATACTGTTTATAAGGTTTTATTACGTTTTCTGCAAAATTTTGAAAGAAACGCCCTTGATTAGGGCGCTAATTTAAAAGAAACGACCATGCTAGTGGTCGTCAATTTAATATTTGACGCCCTCTACGCAGGCGTTAATTTCATAAGAATCGCATGTGATTAATAATTGATCCTGTTTAAAAATTACAATACATATGAAATATTGATTTTTAATATCTTGCATGACTCTGTGAATTCCTGTTAAATTTTACTGCCATGACATGTCTCCTGTCTCTCGAAATATTATTTATTAAAATATCGTAAATCCCTTGAAATTCACGACTTGGACAAAGTCGTTTTCCATATTCTAACGCCCCAGTACAAGGCGTGAATCTGAAAAGTAACGCTGACCCATTACCTCTAGAACCAGAATGGATGAAGTTAATATTGTCTACTCCTCTCGGAAATGAGACGGATATCACACATCATTACCAAAATTGTGAGGTATTGGTTCGAGGAAAGAATTTTCCTATTGATCTTATCTGCTTAGATCTAAAAGAATATGATGTTATACTAGGAGCAGATTGGTTATCCAAATACCAGGCAACGGTTGATTGCCGTGATAGCAAGATTGTTTTCAAGGAATTTCCGGAACTGACTTATACTAGTCCTAAGAGTCGAAGCAAATCCCCTCTTATTTCGGCTCTTCGAGCAAGCAAGCTCGTCAGGAAAGGATGTGTATCCTTCCTTGCTTTTGTCACTAATAAAGAAGCTAAGGAAACCAAGATAGAAGACGTTCAAGTAGTACGAGAATTCCCAGACGTATTTCCGGAAGAATTGCCGGGATTACCCCCGCAAAGAGATGTGGCCTTTACCATCGACTTAGTCCCTGGTGCTGGTCCGGTTTCAAAGGCACCATATAGAATGTCCCCTGCTGAACTCAAGGAGTTGAAGGAGCAGTTGATGGAACTAATCCGAAAAGGGTTTATTAGACCAAGTACTTCCCCGTGGGGAGCACCAGTCTTATTTGTAAAGAAGAAGGATGGATCCATGAGATTGTGTATTGACTATCGACAGTTGAATCATCTTACTATCAAGAACAAGTATCCACTGCCGAGAATCGATGAATTGTTTGATCAGATTTCAGGATCCAAATATTTCTCCAAGATTGATCTCCGGTCGGGATATCATCAATTAAGGATCAAGGATGATGACATTCACAAGACCGCATTCAGAAGCAGGTATGGCCATTACGAATTTGTTGTTATGCCTTTTGGACTAACAAATGCCCCTGCTGCCTTTATGCAGTTAATGAATAGCATATTCAGGCCTTACTTGGATCAATTCATAGTAGTCTTCATCGATGATATATTGATATATTCTAAGACTAAGGAAGAACATGAAGAGCATTTGAGGATTGCATTGCAAGTCTTGAGGACAAATCAATTATATGCTAAACTCAGCAAATGCGAGTTCTGGCTTGAAGAAGTGGCTTTTCTCGGACATGTCATAACCAAGGACGGTTTATCTGTGGATCCGTCAAAAGTTGAAGCTGTGAGAAACTGGGAGAGACCCACTAATGCAAGCGAGATCAGAAGTTTCTTAGGTCTTGCAGGCTATTATCGGCGATTTATCAAAGATTTCTCTAAGATCGCCGTACCACTTACAAGATTAACTCGTAAGGAGATCCGATATGAATGGAGTGAGGAATGTGAAAGCAGTTTCCAAACTCTCAAGGATCATCTCACCACAGCTCCGGTCTTAGCCCTACCAATTGAAGGAGAGAAATTCGAGGTCTACACTGATGCTTCTGGCATTGGCCTCGGATGTGTTCTAATGCAACATGGGAAGGTCATAGCATACTCTTCTCGTCAACTGAAGAAGCATGAGGAGAATTACCCCGTCCATGACTTGGAATTGGCCGCGGTAGTATTTGCCCTAAAGATATGGAGACACTATCTCTATGGGGTACAGTTTACTGTATACTCCGATCACAAAAGTCTCAAATATCTATTTTCACAAAAGGAGCTGAACATGAGACAAAGACGTTGGCTAGAATATCTCAAGGACTTCGACTTCAATATACAATACCATCCCGGAAAGGGTAATTATGTTGCTGACGCCCTTAGTCGAAAGCCGAGAGCAAAGATAGCAAATTGTATGATACAAGAATGGAGGTTACTTGAACAATTCTCCGAGCTCAATATAAGCTTGGACACGGAATCCAAATTTGTCACACTATCCCATGTAAGCATACAGTCAGATTTGTTATCTGAGATACAAACACTTCAGGATGATGATCCTATGTTAATAGAAATCAAAGGCAGATTAGAAGGACAATCTGATTTTCAACTAACTTCTGATGGAAGATTATCGTTCAAAGATAGAACTTGTATACCCGATTGTCCGGAATTAAAGAAGAAGATCTTAGATGAAGCTCACAGATCAAGATACACTATTCATCCTGGATCAACTAAAATGTACCAAGATGTAAAGAGGAACTTTTGGTGGCCCAATATGAAAAGAGAAATAGCGGACTATGTATCACGCTGTCTCACATGCCAACAGGTCAAGGCGGAACACCAAAAGCCTGCGGGAAAACTACATCCTCTAGACATTCCTAAGTGGAAATGGGAGGATATTGGTATGGACTTCATCATGGGTTTGTCTAAATCTAAAGGAGGACATGATGGAATCTGGGTTATCATTGACCGATTGACTAAATCGGCACATTTCTTGCCAATCAAAAGCCGATGGTCGATTGATGTGCTAGCTGCACTATACATTAAAGAAATAGTCAGGATACATGGAATTCCTGTCTCAATCGTGTCTGATAGAGATCCCCGTTTTACTTCTCATTTTTGGAAGGGATTACAACATTCGTTGGGGACAAGGCTCAACTTTAGTACTGCTTTTCACCCACAAACGGATGGTCAGACCGAGCGAACTAATCAAGTTGTTGAAGATATGCTGAGAGCATGCATTATTGACTTTGGAGGAAGCTGGCATGACCACTTACCACTAATAATAGCTACCAAGCTAGTATCCAAATGGCACCTTTCGAAACCTTATACGGAAGGAGTTGCCGATCTCCCATATGTTGGAACGAAGTTGGAGAGAAACAACTATTAGGTCCAGACATGGTAAGGGATACAACTGAGAAGATACAGGTAATCAGAGAAAGATTACAAGTTGCTCAGACCAGACAAAAGACTTATGCAGATACAAGAAGAAGAGATCTTGAATTCCAAATCGGAGATCATGTATTTCTTAAAATATCCCCTGGACGTGGCATACGAAGATTTGGTGTTAAGGGCAAGCTTACGCCAAGATTCATCGGACCATTTGAGGTACTCGAAAGAGTTGGCGAGGTTGCTTATCGCATCGCGTTGCCTCCTCAGTTGTCTGAGGTACACAATGTATTTCACATATCTATGTTGAAGAAGTATGTGCACGATCCGTCACATATTATTGAGCATGGAGATCTGGTGATCCAGAAAGATCTCACATATGAACAGAGGCCCTTGAAGATATTAGATCGAGAAATACGAGCTCTAAGGAATAAGGTTATTCCCAAGATCAAGGTGCAATGGAATAAGAATCCTGAACGCGAAGCGACATGGGAGACCGAGGAATCTATGAAGAAACGATTTCCCGAGTTATTCTAAGAGGTATATGTCCTACACTCTCCGCATGTATAATTATATATATATTGAATTTGGGGACCAAATTCTTTTAAGTGGGGGAGGGTGTAGCAACCCTAATAAATGAATAATTGAAATGAATTAAAACATATATATTACAGAAGTAATATATAAAAGGAATAGGGTTAATTGGATGAAATAAAACAAAATTAAAAATAACGCCTCTTATTAAGGCGTTAATTTATAAAGAAACGCCTCCATCCATGGCGTTACTAAAGAAAGGACGCCCACACATGCGGTCGTCAGTTCTCATGCGACTAAATAAGTAAGTAAAAGAAACGCCTCTATCTTGGGCGTGTTTTAAAACACGAAACGCCCTTTTTCAAGGCGCTTTTTAAGAAACGCCCTAAAGTAAGGCGTCAATTAACGAATACACGCCCTGACCTAAGGCGTTAATTCAGTTCGTGAACCGTTCGAACCCAGAGCTTATCCAAGGAAAGATTAACCTAATCTAGTAAGTGTCTATTAGAGTAAGGACTCTATTAGGGATATACTACCCTCAATCAAACCCTACTCTTGTTAGGACTCCAAAATCCTATAAATAACCTTGTTCAAACAAACCCTAAAGATATTTGGCCGAAGAAGGTTCTGCTGCAGTCATCCGTGAAAGAGAGGTTGGTTCTTCCTATTGTTTCTCCTCTGTTGATTAGGTATTAGGAGGAATAATTCTTCTCCATCTTATTCTTCTATCACAGGTTGAGGAAGCCTAGACATCGTGAAGAACAAGGGTAAGTTCTTCTAAACTTCCATCTTCAGCCAAGCTTATGAAGAAATTTCTAATATCTCTTCATATTCCTCTGTAGGAAAACTCTAGAGATCGACCAAAGAACAAAGGTTCTCTGCCTACTGCTGATTCAGTTTATCCTTATCAACGTCTTCACGTGTCTGTCACCTTCAAATCCATTGTTAAGGTAGGATTTTCTCAAGTTATTGTAGCCCAAATAAGAATTAATGCAAGATATCTATACATACGTATATGAGCATGGCATGCATACTGTTTATAAGGTTTTATTACGTTTTCTGCAAAATTTTGAAAGAAACGCCCTTGATTAGGGCGCTAATTTAAAAGAAACGACCATGCTAGTGGTCGTCAATTTAATATTTGACGCCCTCTACGCAGGCGTTAATTTCATAAGAATCGCATGTGATTAATAATTGATCCTGTTTAAAAATTACAATACATATGAAATATTGATTTTTAATATCTTGCATGACTCTGTGAATTCCTGTTAAATTTTACTGCCATGACATGTCTCCTGTCTCTCGAAATATTATTTATTAAAATATCGTAAATCCCTTGAAATTCACGACTTGGACAAAGTCGTTTTCCATATTCTAACGCCCCAGTACAAGGCGTGAATCTGAAAAGTAACGCCCCTTCCTAGGGCGTGTATCTGTTAAAAACCTGAAATTCACATATTCTGTAAAATGGAATTAGAAAGTAACGCCCCTTCCAAGGGCGCGTTTTTGATAAATTTCTGAGAATAATTATATCCTGTCGAATATGTAAATGATGAGACGCCTGCCTCTGCAGTCGTCAACTTTGAAGAAACGCCCCCAGGAAAGGCGTGTTTTTGATAAATTAATGAAATAATGAAATTCTGCAAATTGGCAATATATGTAAACGCCCTTCTGTTAGGCGTTAATTACTTGAGACACGACTTGACCTAAGTCGTTATTTTACTGTAAACTGATTTTATCCTGATTCTATTACCGATGGTTTCATATTATACATATATATATATATCGGCACTATTCTCCACTCCGTGAGTATAGTCCCACGTTTCATGTTGATTTATCGATCACACTCAACTCTCATTGACATACAAGCTCTCCATTGGACATTCCGTTCCTTTGGACTAGCAAGTTAGTCATAGAGACCTCCGTAAGACTCCTCGTAGCCTTGGATTCCCTCAAGGCCGACTGAGCTGGTTGTACCCTAAAAACCCATTACACAGTTTTTGCCATGTCAATCTAAAGAAACATGGTATACCGGCCCTTATGATTATACAAAGAGTATATCATAAGAAATTCTTAATGGGATGATGATATCATGCCATATCATGTCGTTCTTGTAAACCTCAATTCTATGATAAGAATGAGGGTATCTTACCTTTGATATACTGTTCATGTGGACCTCAATTCTATATAAAGAATGTCCATATTGATTTGTCATGGTACCTAAGTTAAGGGAACCATAATCTACCTAGTTTTATCGACATCGTGATTATACCGTTATTATCGCCATTCTATGTCCTTTGTCATATTTTGGACTCTATTCTATCAAAGTTGTCATACGTGTCTACAAGCTTGATTATTGAAATTCTATATTGGCTATATAAACAAGAGTGGATGTCAAAACACATGATAAATGCCTGCGCATATAGGGCCCGATCTGGTCCTGGGAGGAGCACCCGAAAGTACTTGTGCCCATGGGAGTTAAAATGATAAGGTATCTGGCATTATACCGAGTACTTGACTTGCTTGATTGGACATTCCACACACATCTTGTACTTGAATCGTACTTGACTTTGCATGAAATGTGTGGCCCGAAAGAGGGTAATTTACTTGCTTGATACATGATAGCCAAAGTTCTTGACATGACTTGTTAAATGTACTTGCTTGAATATCTCGAATAAACTTGTTATCTTGTTGGAAGTTCATGACTAAGTTCATCTTATTTTCTTGATATTACATTCTCTCTATCTTGTCGTTTTATGCGAGCATGCATAGCTTTATTGCATTCATGAAAATGTAATTACTTAAACCCCTCGCTAGTACTTGAGATATAATTTCCTACTGAGCGTTCGCTCATTCCGTTTGTCCCTTTCGACTTTTCAGGTAAGTCCGACGACGATGGAAGTCAATCGGATGGGAATGGTCAAGAGTGAAAGTGATAGAGCTTCTACAAGTTGTCGTCTAGTCTTTTCTATAGTTTCTTGAGTCAACTATGTATTCTTTTCCTTTTTATTAAACAGAGTATTGGATTTGTAATAGTCTATCCATTATGAAATAAAGGATTGGGTTATCTTGCTATTTTGCGCATCTCTGTCTTTGTGTCGAATACATGACCACTCTGATTGACATGATTGATATAGACACGTCGCGCATCTCCGGGTATCTTCCGCGCTCGGGGCGTGACAGTCTTTGTGGTATCAGAGCCTAAGGTATTCAATTCCTAGGAAACCCAAGTCCAAGGATAGGTTTCAAAACCTTTAACCAAGTGAGAGTGGGTAGAACCAAGGGTTAAATGATCAATGAGTCCTTTATAAGATCATAGTGATATAATACTAACATAGCTATTGTAATTGTAGGATAATGGCTGCCGAACGTGCTCAATGGCGCAACATGCAGCGTACCCTTCAAGGGATGACCCAAGTGCTACAACAGGTAGCACAAGGTGGTGCTCCACGAGCTGGAAGCTTACACCAAGCTTTCAAGAATATGAATCCCCCGAAGTTCATGGGATCGACCGATCCAGACGATGCCGAGCATTGGGTTCGGGAGATTGAACGTATATTCCGTGTCATGCAATGCACGGATCAGGACAAAGTCTTATTAGCTACTTTCCAGTTAGAAAAGGATGCTAGATGCTGGTGGGAGTCGATTGAAGCTACTATTGACCCAACTCAAGTTACATGGGGTGAATTCGTTGAATATTTCAACGCCAAATATTTCTCTGATAGGGTCCAGGAAAGGAAGGCCGCCGAATTTGCCGCATTAAAGCAAAGATCTTTATCGGTGGCTGATTATGAAGCACAGTTCTCTAGACTGTCTAGATATGCTAAGCATTTAATTGGCACGGAAAAGATGAAAGCCCGTAGATTTCTTAATGGGCTTAGGCCCCACTACATTACTCAACTGGCGCCTATGGATATTCAAGTTTATACTGAAATAGTGCGCCGAGCTCAGTTGCTTGAAGATGCCACGGAACTATCTGATAGGATCCGTGGGAAAGACAAAAAGGAGCAAGTCACAAGTTCGGGTTCTTTTAAACCCAACTTTAAGAAGAGGCCCAATAATGGAGGTTCTTCCTCTCAAGATCAGAAGTTCAAGAAATCCAAGCCTTTCTCTATCACCACTACACCTTCAAACGTAGTATGCAAGCATTGTGACAAGGCTGGTCACAAAACAGAAGAATGCTGGAGGAAATTAGGAGCATGTCTCCGTTGTGGGAGTCGTGAACATCGGATTCCCGATTGTCCATTAATGAATGACCAAGACGGTGAGGGTAAACGCCCAGTGACAAGGAACGCGCGTCTTCATGCGATCCAAGAGACCGAACCAGAAGAAGAAGGCGGATTGGTGGAAGGTACATTAAAAATTTGTTCCAAATATGCACATGTCTTATTTGATACAGGTGCATCGCATTCCATTATTTCCAAGAAGTTTGCTGACCCATTACCTCTAGAACCAGAATGGATGAAGTTAATATTGTCTACTCCTCTCGGAAACGAGACGGATATCACACATCATTACCAAAATTGTGAGGTATTGGTTCGAGGAAAGAATTTTCCTATTGATCTTATCTGCTTAGATCTAAAAGAATATGATGTTATACTAGGAGCAGATTGGTTATCCAAATACCAGGCAACGGTTGATTGCCGTGATAGCAAGATTGTTTTCAAGGAATTTCCGGAACTGACTTATACTAGTCCTAAGAGTCGAAGCAAATCCCCTCTTATTTCGGCTCTTCGAGCAAGCAAGCTCGTCAGGAAAGGATGTGTATCCTTCCTTGCTTTTGTCACTAATAAAGAAGCTAAGGAAACCAAGATAGAAGACGTTCAAGTAGTACGAGAATTCCCAGACGTATTTCCGGAAGAATTGCCGGGATTACCCCCGCAAAGAGATGTGGCCTTTACCATCGACTTAGTCCCTGGTGCTGGTCCGGTTTCAAAGGCACCATATAGAATGTCCCCTGCTGAACTCAAGGAGTTGAAGGAGCAGTTGATGGAACTAATCCGAAAAGGGTTTATTAGACCAAGTACTTCCCCGTGGGGAGCACCAGTCTTATTTGTAAAGAAGAAGGATGGATCCATGAGATTGTGTATTGACTATCGACAGTTGAATCATCTTACTATCAAGAACAAGTATCCACTGCCGAGAATCGATGAATTGTTTGATCAGATTTCAGGATCCAAATATTTCTCCAAGATTGATCTCCGGTCGGGATATCATCAATTAAGGATCAAGGATGATGACATTCACAAGACCGCATTCAGAAGCAGGTATGGCCATTACGAATTTGTTGTTATGCCTTTTGGACTAACAAATGCCCCTGCTGCCTTTATGCAGTTAATGAATAGCATATTCAGGCCTTACTTGGATCAATTCATAGTAGTCTTCATCGATGATATATTGATATATTCTAAGACTAAGGAAGAACATGAAGAGCATTTGAGGATTGCATTGCAAGTCTTGAGGACAAATCAATTATATGCTAAACTCAGCAAATGCGAGTTCTGGCTTGAAGAAGTGGCTTTTCTCGGACATGTCATAACCAAGGACGGTTTATCTGTGGATCCGTCAAAAGTTGAAGCTGTGAGAAACTGGGAGAGACCCACTAATGCAAGCGAGATCAGAAGTTTCTTAGGTCTTGCAGGCTATTATCGGCGATTTATCAAAGATTTCTCTAAGATCGCCGTACCACTTACAAGATTAACTCGTAAGGAGATCCGATATGAATGGAGTGAGGAATGTGAAAGCAGTTTCCAAACTCTCAAGGATCATCTCACCACAGCTCCGGTCTTAGCCCTACCAATTGAAGGAGAGAAATTCGAGGTCTACACTGATGCTTCTGGCATTGGCCTCGGATGTGTTCTAATGCAACATGGGAAGGTCATAGCATACTCTTCTCGTCAACTGAAGAAGCATGAGGAGAATTACCCCGTCCATGACTTGGAATTGGCCGCGGTAGTATTTGCCCTAAAGATATGGAGACACTATCTCTATGGGGTACAGTTTACTGTATACTCCGATCACAAAAGTCTCAAATATCTATTTTCACAAAAGGAGCTGAACATGAGACAAAGACGTTGGCTAGAATATCTCAAGGACTTCGACTTCAATATACAATACCATCCCGGAAAGGGTAATTATGTTGCTGACGCCCTTAGTCGAAAGCCGAGAGCAAAGATAGCAAATTGTATGATACAAGAATGGAGGTTACTTGAACAATTCTCCGAGCTCAATATAAGCTTGGACACGGAATCCAAATTTGTCACACTATCCCATGTAAGCATACAGTCAGATTTGTTATCTGAGATACAAACACTTCAGGATGATGATCCTATGTTAATAGAAATCAAAGGCAGATTAGAAGGACAATCTGATTTTCAACTAACTTCTGATGGAAGATTATCGTTCAAAGATAGAACTTGTATACCCGATTGTCCGGAATTAAAGAAGAAGATCTTAGATGAAGCTCACAGATCAAGATACACTATTCATCCTGGATCAACTAAAATGTACCAAGATGTAAAGAGGAACTTTTGGTGGCCCAATATGAAAAGAGAAATAGCGGACTATGTATCACGCTGTCTCACATGCCAACAGGTCAAGGCGGAACACCAAAAGCCTGCGGGAAAACTACATCCTCTAGATATTCCTAAGTGGAAATGGGAGGATATTGGTATGGACTTCATCATGGGTTTGTCTAAATCTAAAGGAGGACATGATGGAATCTGGGTTATCATTGACCGATTGACTAAATCGGCACATTTCTTGCCAATCAAAAGCCGATGGTCGATTGATGTGCTAGCTGCACTATACATTAAAGAAATAGTCAGGATACATGGAATTCCTGTCTCAATCGTGTCTGATAGAGATCCCCGTTTTACTTCTCATTTTTGGAAGGGATTACAACATTCGTTGGGGACAAGGCTCAACTTTAGTACTGCTTTTCACCCACAAACGGATGGTCAGACCGAGCGAACTAATCAAGTTGTTGAAGATATGCTGAGAGCATGCATTATTGACTTTGGAGGAAGCTGGCATGACCACTTACCTTAGTTGAATTGCATATAATAGCTACCAAGCTAGTATCCAAATGGCACCTTTCGAAGCCTTATACGGAAGGAGTTGCCGATCTCCCATATGTTGGAACGAAGTTGGAGAGAAACAACTATTAGGTCCAGACATGGTAAGGGATACAACTGAGAAGATACAGGTAATCAGAGAAAGATTACAAGTTGCTCAGACCAGACAAAAGACTTATGCAGATACAAGAAGAAGAGATCTTGAATTCCAAATCGGAGATCATGTATTTCTTAAAATATCCCCTGGACGTGGCATACGAAGATTTGGTGTTAAGGGCAAGCTTACGCCAAGATTCATCGGACCATTTGAGGTACTCGAAAGAGTTGGCGAGGTTGCTTATCGCATCGCGTTGCCTCCTCAGTTGTCTGAGGTACACAATGTATTTCACATATCTATGTTGAAGAAGTATGTGCACGATCCGTCACATATTATTGAGCATGGAGATCTGGTGATCCAGAAAGATCTCACATATGAACAGAGGCCCTTGAAGATATTAGATCGAGAAATACGAGCTCTAAGGAATAAGGTTATTCCCAAGATCAAGGTGCAATGGAATAAGAATCCTGAACGCGAAGCGACATGGGAGACCGAGGAATCTATGAAGAAACGATTTCCCGAGTTATTCTAAGAGGTATATGTCCTACACTCTCCGCATGTATAATTATATATATATTGAATTTGGGGACCAAATTCTTTTAAGTGGGGGAGGGTGTAGCAACCCTAATAAATGAATAATTGAAATGAATTAAAACATATATATTACAGAAGTAATATATAAAAGGAATAGGGTTAATTGGATGAAATAAAACAAAATTAAAAATAACGCCTCTTATTAAGGCGTTAATTTATAAAGAAACGCCTCCATCCATGGCGTTACTAAAGAAAGGACGCCCACACATGCGGTCGTCAGTTCTCATGCGACTAAATAAGTAAGTAAAAGAAACGCCTCTATCTTGGGCGTGTTTTAAAACACGAAACGCCCTTTTTCAAGGCGCTTTTTAAGAAACGCCCTAAAGTAAGGCGTCAATTAACGAATACACGCCCTGACCTAAGGCGTTAATTCAGTTCGTGAACCGTTCGAACCCAGAGCTTATCCAAGGAAAGATTAACCTAATCTAGTAAGTGTCTATTAGAGTAAGGACTCTATTAGGGATATACTACCCTCAATCAAACCCTACTCTTGTTAGGACTCCAAAATCCTATAAATAACCTTGTTCAAACAAACCCTAAAGATATTTGGCCGAAGAAGGTTCTGCTGCAGTCATCCGTGAAAGAGAGGTTGGTTCTTCCTATTGTTTCTCCTCTGTTGATTAGGTATTAGGAGGAATAATTCTTCTCCATCTTATTCTTCTATCACAGGTTGAGGAAGCCTAGACATCGTGAAGAACAAGGGTAAGTTCTTCTAAACTTCCATCTTCAGCCAAGCTTATGAAGAAATTTCTAATATCTCTTCATATTCCTCTGTAGGAAAACTCTAGAGATCGACCAAAGAACAAAGGTTCTCTGCCTACTGCTGATTCAGTTTATCCTTATCAACGTCTTCACGTGTCTGTCACCTTCAAATCCATTGTTAAGGTAGGATTTTCTCAAGTTATTGTAGCCCAAATAAGAATTAATGCAAGATATCTATACATACGTATATGAGCATGGCATGCATACTGTTTATAAGGTTTTATTACGTTTTCTGCAAAATTTTGAAAGAAACGCCCTTGATTAGGGCGCTAATTTAAAAGAAACGACCATGCTAGTGGTCGTCAATTTAATATTTGACGCCCTCTACGCAGGCGTTAATTTCATAAGAATCGCATGTGATTAATAATTGATCCTGTTTAAAAATTACAATACATATGAAATATTGATTTTTAATATCTTGCATGACTCTGTGAATTCCTGTTAAATTTTACTGCCATGACATGTCTCCTGTCTCTCGAAATATTATTTATTAAAATATCGTAAATCCCTTGAAATTCACGACTTGGACAAAGTCGTTTTCCATATTCTAACGCCCCAGTACAAGGCGTGAATCTGAAAAGTAACGCCCCTTCCTAGGGCGTGTATCTGTTAAAAACCTGAAATTCACATATTCTGTAAAATGGAATTAGAAAGTAACGCCCCTTCCAAGGGCGCGTTTTTGATAAATTTCTGAGAATAATTATATCCTGTCGAATATGTAAATGATGAGACGCCTGCCTCTGCAGTCGTCAACTTTGAAGAAACGCCCCCAGGAAAGGCGTGTTTTTGATAAATTAATGAAATAATGAAAATTCTGCAAATTGGCAATATATGTAAACGCCCTTCTGTTAGGCGTTAATTACTTGAGACACGACTTGACCTAAGTCGTTATTTTACTGTAAACTGATTTTATCCTGATTCTATTACCGATGGTTTCATATTATACATATATATATATATCGGCACTATTCTCCACTCCGTGAGTATAGTCCCACGTTTCATGTTGATTTATCGATCACACTCAACTCTCATTGACATACAAGCTCTCCATTGGACATTCCGTTCCTTTGGACTAGCAAGTTAGTCATAGAGACCTCCGTAAGACTCCTCGTAGCCTTGGATTCCCTCAAGGCCGACTGAGCTGGTTGTACCCTAAAAACCCATTACACAGTTTTTGCCATGTCAATCTAAAGAAACATGGTATACCGGCCCTTATGATTATACAAAGAGTATATCATAAGAAATTCTTAATGGGATGATGATATCATGCCATATCATGTCGTTCTTGTAAACCTCAATTCTATGATAAGAATGAGGGTATCTTACCTTTGATATACTGTTCATGTGGACCTCAATTCTATATAAAGAATGTCCATATTGATTTGTCATGGTACCTAAGTTAAGGGAACCATAATCTACCTAGTTTTATCGACATCGTGATTATACCGTTATTATCGCCATTCTATGTCCTTTGTCATATTTTGGACTCTATTCTATCAAAGTTGTCATACGTGTCTACAAGCTTGATTATTGAAATTCTATATTGGCTATATAAACAAGAGTGGATGTCAAAACACATGATAAATGCCTGCGCATATAGGGCCCGATCTGGTCCTGGGAGGAGCACCCGAAAGTACTTGTGCCCATGGGAGTTAAAATGATAAGGTATCTGGCATTATACCGAGTACTTGACTTGCTTGATTGGACATTCCACACACATCTTGTACTTGAATCGTACTTGACTTTGCATGAAATGTGTGGCCCGAAAGAGGGTAATTTACTTGCTTGATACATGATAGCCAAAGTTCTTGACATGACTTGTTAAATGTACTTGCTTGAATATCTCGAATAAACTTGTTATCTTGTTGGAAGTTCATGACTAAGTTCATCTTATTTTCTTGATATTACATTCTCTCTATCTTGTCGTTTTATGCGAGCATGCATAGCTTTATTGCATTCATGAAAATGTAATTACTTAAACCCCTCGCTAGTACTTGAGATATAATTTCCTACTGAGCGTTCGCTCATTCCGTTTGTCCCTTTCGACTTTTCAGGCAAGTCCGACGACGATGGAAGTCAATCGGATGGGAATGGTCAAGAGTGAAAGTGATAGAGCTTCTACAAGTTGTCGTCTAGTCTTTTCTATAGTTTCTTGAGTCAACTATGTATTCTTTTCCTTTTTATTAAACAGAGTATTGGATTTGTAATAGTCTATCCATTATGAAATAAAGGATTGGGTTATCTTGCTATTTTGCGCATCTCTGTCTTTGTGTCGAATACATGACCACTCTGATTGACATGATTGATATAGACACGTCGCGCATCTCCGGGTATCTTCCGCGCTCGGGGCGTGACATGCCACCAAGCATTTGGGCCAGTGCTTCGGAGGCCGCCTAATCTGCTCCATCCAACAACGCCTACTTGGCCGTTCGCGGAGTGGGACATGGACATTGTGGGACCATTCCCGCCATCATCTCAGGGCCACAAGTTCATACTGGCCGCCACTGATTACTTCTCCAGATGGACAGAAGCCGTCCCGCTACGAGAAGTTATAGGGGAGATAGTTGCCCGCTCCATGAGGCACTACATCATATACAGGTTCGACACCCCCAGCCGGATTATATCTGACAATGGCAAGCCATTCAAGAATAAGACTGTCTATGCTCTGGCGGCCAAGTTTCATATTGATTGGAGGACATCGTCCGTCTATAACCCCCAAGCCAACGGGTTGGCCGAGGCCTTCAACAAAACCCTCTGCAAGCTATTGTCCAAGATAGTAGGTGGCCGCAAACGGGATTGGGGCGAGAAGATCCACGAAGCCCTATGGGCATATCGGACTATCTACAAAACCCCTACGGGTTGCTCCCCATTCTCTTTGGTCTATGGAGCCGAGGCGGTGGTCCCTGTGGAAATCGAGCCGGCATCTTATCGCGTTGCTGTCCACGCTGGATTGCCAGGCCAAGACCAGTCCGAGATAGAAAGAAGGCTTGAAGAATTGTCCAACCTTGAAGGTAAAAGACTCAAAGCCTACAAACACTTACAGGTGTATCAAGCCCGTATGACACATGCTTATGATAAGCTGGTCAAGCAAAGGGCATTCAAGAAAAGCGACCTCGTCATGATTAAGAAAAAGGAGGTTCTAGCGGGAAGATCCAACGGCAAACTCCAACCCAATTGGCGGGGACCTTACATCATTCAGAAGGTCTACGAAGGAGGGGCCTATACGGTCACCAATCGTAAGGGAAATAATCTCTTCCCTCCTCTCAACGGCAAACACATGAAGTTCTACCATGCGCCACCACAAGAGTTTCTACAGCATTCCTCACAGGACATACCTATCCCCAGTGAAGGTTCCAGTTAAAAAAAAATGGGGTTAAAAAAATTCTGATACCCCGACGGACTTAGTCATCCTTCAACGGCTGGCTAAGGGCAAAAAGGCCATAGACCCGGCTGAGGTGAAAACCCAAAAGGACGTCTCAGGCAAAAATGGGCAACCCCTCGGTGTGAAAACCCGTAAGAGCGCACCGGAAAAAGTTAAATGGGGCTAGCCTCGGCGAAAACCCGAAAAGGCAGTGAGATTGGTAATGTGAAAAAAAAAATCCTCTCTCAGCTTACTTCATGGGTGGTTTTAAGTCAATGACTCCACCTCATCACAGCAAAAACATCATATTGATGTCATGGCTATGCCTCCCATGTCATTTTGTGACACCCCGTCCCACCGGGGCGTCCCAACATTGTCACATTTTGTCCCATCGGGACCACCAGCAGTGCCATTTTCAATAGATTTGACTATTATGTCCCTTCAGGCTGTTAAGTATATCCATTTCCTTTCAAGAGTTGACTCATACGCCCCCTGGCATGTCAACTCCACTCATCTTTCGGACTTCCCGGGGTTTGAATTCCATGCCTTTTCGGGCTATCCAATCCGCCCCTCTAGCCCCACCGGGCTCGGCCTATCCATGCCCCTCTCGGGTTGCCGACCCACTTCACCTATCGACTTCCGGGTTTAGCTCATATGTCTCTCTCGGACAGTTAAACCCACTTACCCTTTTTGCCCCACTGGGTCTGGCCTCAGTATGCCCTCTCGGACTGCCAACCCATCATGCCTTTCGGCTTATTTTACCTTTGCGGGGTTGGCCTCAATAGGCCCTCTCGAGCTGCCAACCCATCATGCCTTTCGGCACATTTTTCCTTCTGGGTTTGGCCTCAGTATGCCCTCTCAGACTGCCAACCCATCATGCCTTTCGGCACATTTTACCTTATGGGATTGGCCTCAGTATGCCCTCTCGGACTGCCAACCCATCTCGCCTATCGGCTTTCTGGTTTGACTCTCACGTCCTACTCAAGGATGGCAGTATCGGTTTCGGTACCGGTTTCAGCCGGTACCAAAACCGATACGTACCGGTTTCGGTTTCGGTTTCGGCCGAAACCGGTGGAAACCATTCAAAAAACTAAGAAAATTAGTGATCCTCTCTGGTTTCGGCCGAAATCGTCCGATTTCGGACCGAAACAGGTCAGTTTCAGTCGAAACCCTTAATGATTTCGTCCGAAACCATTAAAAAAGTATTTTTTTTTAGGTATCGGACCTGCTACAGTGTTGGGGTCCGATTTCGGATCGGTACTGGCCGAAACCGATACGTTTCGACCGAAACGTATCGGTTTCGGCCGATACTGCCAACCATGGTCCCACTAGGGCTGTCAAACCTATCTTTGTCCCATCGGGTCTGGCCTCAGTATGCCCTTCCGGGACTGCCAACCCATCTCGCCTATCGGCTTGCGGGTTTGACTCTCACGTCCCACTAGGGCTGTCAAACATATCTTTGTCCCATCGGGATTGGCCTCAGTATGCCCTCTCGGGCTGCCAACCCATCATGCCTTTCGACTCATTTTACCTTATGGGATTGGCCTCAGTATGCCCTCTCGAGCTGCCAACCCATCATGCCTTTCAGCACGTTTTTCCTTCTAGGTCTGGCCTCAGTATGCCCTCTTGGACTACCAACCCATCTCGCCTATCGGCTTTAGGGTTTGACTTTCACGTCCCACTAGGGCTGTCAAACCTATCTTTATTCCATCGGGATTGGCCTCAGTATGCCCTCCCGGGCTGCTAACCCATCTCGCCTATCGGCTTTCAAGTTTGACTCTCACGTCCCACTAGGGCTGTCAAATCTGTCCTTTCCTTCTTCTGGGTTCGGCCTATGCATGTCCCTTTCGGGCTGTCAGCCCATCCCACCTCTTGGCCTTCAGACTTGACTCATATATCCCACCGGGATTGCCAAGTTCATCCTTTTGTCCCCACGGGCTCGGCCTATGCATGCCTTCCTCAGGCTGCCAGCCCTATTTGCCTATCGGCTTACGGATTTGATTCATATGTCCCACCCGGGCTGTCAAATCCCCTCTTTCATCCTACCGGGCTTGGCCTACGCATGCCCCTTTCGGGCTGCCAACCCATCTCGCCTATCGGCTTCCAGGTTTAACACGCATGTCCCTTTCGGACGGTTAGACCTACTTATTTGTTATCCCAACCGGGCTTGGCCTATGCACACCCTTCTCAGGTTGCCATCCCATTCAACCTATCGGCTTTTGGTTTGGCTAGTTGCATCCCACTAGGGCAGTCAAATCCACCCACTTGTCCCACCGGTGCGGCACACATGTCCCTCCGGGAATGCCACACCCTCTTTGCCTTTTGGCATTATAGGTTCAAAAAAAAATAAAAAAAAATAGGGTTAAAAATATTGATGCCGCAGCGGACTTGGTTGTTTCTGTTAGAGGAGCAATCAAGGGCAAAAAGGCTTTAACCCGGCTGAGGTGAAAACCCGAAAGGGCGCCTCAGGCAAAAATGGGTACCCCTCAGTGTGAAAACCCACAAGGGGGCACTGGAAAAAGCTAAAGGGGGCCAGTCCTGACGAAAACCCGAAAGGACGGTAGGGCTAGTAAAGTAAAAAACAAAAAAAAGAGTATACATGCAAAAGGACGGAAGCAAAAGCTACTAAGCTCTGTCCTTTATTCATCAATATCGTCAAAGAAGGGAGCCCGAGACAAGCCCTCGGGGTAACCAAGACAAGCATGGGCAAAATATAAGAGCCCTGCGCACAAGTACAAAAGGGAACCAAGGCCTATCAAGCATCAGACTCGCTCTGCCTCAGGTCAGCAAGGCTAGACTCACTCTGAAGAGCTTCCTCTTGGAGCCTCTCAAGCCTACGGCGAATAGTCTACACCGGCACGTGCAAGACTGCGCTACTCCTCGGTCTCTCGGACCTTTCGCAAAAGCTCCTCTACTCTGCGGGAGGCCGCCTGCTCGCGCTCGTAAGCGTCCTCGACCTGGGCACCCACCTCAGTTTGGGCCGCCCGAAGTCTGCAAAGCTATTGCTCCTGCTAAATCATCAGCTGAGTCCTCCGCCTCCACTCCTAAATAGCGTGAAGGCGAGCGAACTCCTCCCATAAAGATGCAAGTTCAGTCATCCAGGCGTCCTGAGGGAGACCAAATGCATGCATCTGGCAATGCTACACCAAGTTGAGGACCATTCGGCCACTCCATCCAAAGGGCCAGGAAACTCTGAAGCAGCTTTGAAGCCTCACTAGCTGAAGCTAAAACAAAGAAAGGAGTTGCCTCAGCCCGTGTACGGCCGACATCAACCTAGACCAACATGCCCTAAGGGCTGGTCTACATCAACCTTGACTATCACAAGTCAGCGGTTAGCCAGCTTTAACATTCGACGACATACCTCAGCGGTCAGCAGACACATCGACATGTTCAGCTACACACCTCAGTGGTAAGTCGACACGTCTTCAGTGACACCTCAGCAGTCAGCCGGCACAACGACTTTTGGCCAACTCACCTCCAAGAGTCGGCCAATGTCAGTTTCCAGCTATCACAGCTCAACAGTCAATCAACGACGACTTAAACGGATATGTCTCTCCGAGGCAAACCTACATCAACTCTAGGCCAACAAGCCTCGCCGAGACAGGTCCGCATCAACTCTAGGCCAACAAGTCTCTCAGAAGCAGGCCTACATCAACTCCAGGCCAACAAGCCTCGTCGAGGCAGGTCCGCATCAACTCTAGGCCAACAAGCCTCACCGAGACAGGCCTACATCAATTCCGAGCCAACAAGCCTCGTCGGGGCAGGTCGACAACAACTTCGGGCCAACAAGCCTCGTCGAGGCAGGTCTACATCAACTACAAGCCAGCAAGCCTCTACAAGGCAGGCCTGCATCAACTTCGGATCAATATGCCCTAAGAGCCGGTCCGCATCAACTTTGGCCAATGCACCTCCAAAGATTGGCCAGGATCTAATTTCAGGCCAATATGTTCTAGGGGATGGTATACATTAGCTTTGGCCAGTATAACCCTAAGGGTTGGTCGACATCGACTTCAAATCAGAGTGCCTCGCCAAGGTAGACCTACAATACTTCTAGATTGGTGGGTCCCACTGAGACAAGCCTGCATCAACTCTCAGCTTTCTGGAAAGCAACGAAGCAGTGAGGTGCGGTTCTACAGAGGGCACAGACCGTCCGCCTCCGCCCCAGCTTTGACGAATGTTCCGTGGGGGGCATTTGTTGGAAGCAAATTTTGCTTGCAAAAAACACCTCCCATCAACACCCATCCGGTGTGAGAAGAACCGGTCCGGGGTGAAAAGAACCCGTTTGGGGTGACATGGAACCTGCCCGAGGTGTTCTGCCAGGAAGGACCTCTCCAACAGCAACAGCAGCGCAACAGGACCTCCCCGGGGTGACACAGACCCGTCCGGGGTTGGAGGGACACGTACGGGGTCGCCCGACCTCGGGTGGGCTCGTGCGCAGGTGGGCAGGGCCTCCCGGGGTCGCGCGACCCCCGAGGTAGCCACTGGCTTCATCTGCAAACAATAAAGGGTCGCAAGTGATGAGTATCTCAAAATGCAGAACATAGAAATAAATAACAGAAGCAAGGTGAAGCTAGGTGGTCAAGAAAATACTTGGCGCCCCTATGGCTCTCTCAGGTCTCAAGATGATCTGCTCAGGCTTCAATCGGAGAGCGCGGGCCACCTTGTTCACAATGTCCAATATGGCATTAGGAGTGGCAGCCACCTCCAAGTCAAAAATGTACTCCACTGGACCAGCGCAGCCCACTGCATTAGTCACATGAGCTCTCCACTCTGTAAAAGCACTGCCTGCAAATGCCTCCTCAGGGACTAGCTGTGATAATTGGGACTTGCTCTTCAAACCACAGGAAGTCTTCAAATCCTCCCACCAGGAATAAGTCGTCGAAGAGCCAGGGACTACCTTCGAGCGTGAAGAACTAGAAGTCGAGGTTGCCGCTAGTGTACCCCTCAAGGGTTTCAGAGCCACAACATACTGACTCCTGTCAATGGGAATGGAGAGTCCCTCCTCCCTCCAACAGATCTCAATCTCCCTGATGGCTCGAGCGGCTCCGGAGAAATGAGACTTGATGAAGCCTGAGTCAAGAAACAAGGGAGGCAGGCCCTCCCTCCTCAGGCATCTCTCCTCGTTAGCCCGGGTGATATCACCACGATGTCTGAATACATTACTCACTTTGAACCACCAACGCGCATAATGTATGTCGAAATGGACCTTGCGCATTTGTGCTGGAATTGGGTAGTCCTCCTTCACGTCACGGTAAAGGAATGTATGCCAAGCTGCTGCAACTAGATGCACATCCTCCTGTCTGTACTGTTGAAAACTAAAGGGAAATCCACAATCGGAGGGATGGCCTGGTCATACCCGAAGTTCCGGGTAAATCGATGTGGATAGTATGGCTCAAGGACTGCTGTGCTGGAGCGGCGGTACACTAGAACACCGGGCCATATGCAGACGACCCACTCAGCTAGCACATGGGAGGAAGGTAGAGCCCACGAAGATAGTCTGCAAGCAACTGAATCCCCCTGCCGCTCAAAATAGGGGCGATAAAGATGGGAGCTGTGGTCGAAATCCAGACTCTCGTCCCTCCCAGTGTGGAGGAAAGACAAAGCACGGTGGGCACTGGCCAACTGCAAGACAGCATCCTGATCGAAGCTGTTGCATTGTCGATCGGTGTCCTCTAGGAGAGCTCTGGCAAAAGCAAACTAGTCCATGCACTCAAGTAATGGGTCGGCATCAAAATGCCCTTATCTTTGGGCGAACAATGTGAAGTCAATGCCCCAAAAGAATGATAGATATTCACCAATGCAGCTGGGGTAAAAGCAATTGTGTGCCCATAGGCCATTAGACAAGTAGGGTAAATCATCTCCGCCCGAAGAACTCCCTCCTCTCCATGAGGGATCACAAAACTGGCCAACCAGTAAGCCAAATAAACTGCCAAGTATGTAAGCGGTGGTAGCCCCCTCGAATTCCACCCCTACGCCGGAGCAAGCAAGTGGCGCGGGTGTGAAGTAAATTTCAATGTGACTTCCCTGCACTACTCCCAAGCCATGCCAGAGGAAGTGAACTCCTCATAGAAACAATATGGACCACTGTAAAAATGCACCACCAAAGCATTCAATGTCACTCTAAGCGTATGTACAGCCTTCTCCTTACCCACTCCCTCCATGTCTTCATCAAATATCTGAAGCAATAGGAAAGAAGGTATCAGCCAGCCCCATTTGAAGCACTAAGATGTAGATCATATAATGACAGTTCCTCATAAGGCTGTCTACAAACCGGCAGGCCAGAGAACCTGTGAAAAGTCTACAGGTCCAGTGAAGTCTCCCCCTCTGCGGTGACAAATGTGCTCCAACAGCAGTTGAACCTCTCGGCTAATGCCTGAAGTAATCATGTGTGACAAGGA
The DNA here is from genome assembly GCA_022559845.1 of Amorphophallus konjac. Classification (NCBI taxonomy): domain Eukaryota; kingdom Viridiplantae; phylum Streptophyta; class Magnoliopsida; order Alismatales; family Araceae; genus Amorphophallus; species Amorphophallus konjac. Next base: position 201,089,912 of record CM040123.1, read on the forward strand.
TAGGAATATAACGTTGTTGTCAATGCATGGCGGATTCTAGCCCTATCAAACAGTCTTGTACACAGTCAAGATGCCCCACAGCCATTTTGTCGCACCCCAACGGTAACAATGAGAGGTAATAACAGCCCACTTCCCATACCAACTAGGAGTCTTCTGTGCTAATATCCTCTCCAACAAGCAATATGGCTCCCGAGCAATATGGCTCGCTCGAGACGACGACTCTCCCTGGCAAAAGAGGGTCATCACCCTCCATACTTGGAGGCACAAAGCTTTGGATGAAAGATAAAAGATGTCGGTCCAACGGGTAGTGAGATGGATATCCCCCGGATCGGTCATACACATAAACTCCTTGTCTCCTCGTGATACAAAATATGTCAATTGTGCCTTCGTCTGAACCAGCATTCTCAGTCGAGCCCTCAGCGACCCAAGAAAGATTGCGGACCACAGCGTCAAAACTGTCAGAGGTGATGTTGCGCGGAGAGAAAGGGGGCATGGGTCTGTCTGTCCTCTGTACATAGTGATCATCAGAGCTCCCAACTCTCGGCCTCCGAGAATGATCTCTACCTCTGCTTTGGTGAGCCATGTCTGCAAGAATTGTAAAGCAAACAAAGACATGAATCAAAAGGCGAAGTAGGCATAAGGACAGCAACAAAGCATTGAGACGCAGTCCTACAAGGTCCCATCATGTCAATTGACCGGGGACAAGTAAAAAACTACAAAAGGCACCGGCCATCCGCCCGCACCTTCGGCTTTGACGGATGTCCCGTGGGGGCATTTATTGCACCCACTATTTGTCTCGGGTAAATTGAGACAATTCCTTCAAGTTGGTCGAGGTTCAACATTCGGCGTACCACTGCTCCGTCGAATATTTCCACACGACGGGACTCTATGGCCCGTGTATTATTTCAATTATAAACCCCTCGCAGCAAACGAGGTGGTTGAGAACCGGACTAAATCCACAACGATTGTCAAGGTCGTGTGGTTCCGGGCGAGTCCCGAGGGATGAGAATTTTCTCCCTCGGATGTTCGGGGTGAATAAAGAAAACCCTTGCAGCAAAGAAAGAGGGCGCAAGAGAGGGGATATACACCTCCGGAAAGTCAAACGCACGTGTATCACGTAGCTAGGACAAGCGCAAAGCCTCTTTTTCCCACCGACGGCACGAGGAAGACGACAGCAAACAAGAGGCACGTCTCCTCCTTTCTCCGTGCGGTGTGCTACGAACAAGACTACTGAAAAAGCCTGAAAGGTGAGGTTTATGCAGGGAAGAAGACCGGGGGGGTTACCCGTTCGGGGTCGGACAGACCCGCGCAGGGTCGCCCGACCCTGGACGGCCCACGCGTGACCGGGGCAGACCCCCCCGAGGTCGAGCGACCGCGGGCGAGACCCGCTCGGGGTCAAGCGACCCCGGTGGGGCCGCCGTGGGTCACAAATGACCCCGGGGGAGCTGCCCGAGGTCATTTGACCCCGCCGGGACCCGCCAGGGTCAAACGACCCCGGGCAAGTCCCGTGCAGGCCTACCTGGGGTCACTAAAAATGAAGAAAACAAGGAAAAAGGGGTCCCCGAGGTCATTTGACCCCGCCGCCCCTTCTCTCTCTCGCTAAAAAAAATGAAGAAAACAAGGAAAAAGGGACCCTCCCGAGGTCATTTTCATCTCGTCCACCCCGTACGGGTTAAATCAACCCTGGTGGCCCTCCAACTTCTATAAATAGACCCCTGGAGGTCCGAAGGAGACATCTACACAAACGGAAAGACACACAAGGAGGAGAAAAATCAAGATCGAGACATTCTAAGGGGCTTTGTTCGTCGTTTGGCCCACTAAGATATGTTGTAACCGGGGTCTTGTATTTATGCCCCTAGAGGCTATGTTTGTAATTTGCTACGCAGTCTAGCGGGGGACCAATTATGTAATATCTCCAGATGGCTAAGAATTACAAAAACACCCTCCCTGGAATTGCAAGAAGATTTAAAGTCCTATTATTTACAGTTTTACCTAATAACCTCTATGTAATTGGGGCTATGCCCCTGTATCCCGCGTCAGTGCGAAGACCTCATCTGTACAGTCGACAACTCGCCGACAACCCCTGTACTCATATGAATCATAAATGCACTCAGCTGCTCCTTTATGTGTCAGAGAAGAAAAATTATAAGAGCCCGACTTTCGGGAAATTGTGTACATGCCCCTCTCTTTGCGAATCAACGCACGTGCGTCTTCTATGAAGTCCATTGTTGCTCCTTTCACTTAGGGACCTTACTAGCTCAGTCTTGCACCTAAGTGTCATCTCGGATCTAGATCCGCTTAGGGTCTGGTAAAATTACCAAAGTATCCCTGTGACCTAGAAATGGCCTAGGAGCCTTCAAAATCCGTCAGAACTGCCTCAATGCCCTCGAAAGTTGGAGATCTTTCCATACTCTCCCTCCAACCCAGAAATTTCAAAAATACCCCTGACTTGGTAGAATTACCAAAATACCCCTGAGAACCCAGAATTATCAAAATACCCCTAGAGTCCAGAAAGCCTCCTGACACTTCAAAAATGCCTACGGCCTCTACAAAATTGCATTCATGCTCCCAAATTATAGGGTTTTTGGCCTAAACTTAACGAGACCTTTGATAAAGCCCTAGTTCTAACAATCTTCCGGTGGTGAATGTGAGGTAACTGTAAGCCGTGCAAGTGAGCCTGCCCTCAGCATCAGAACCTATATAGGGGACCTTAAGATTTCTTTGACAATTAAACAAAGGTGTTCGGACGTTAGACCGATCTAAATCAACACAGATTAAGGCCAGTGGGGAAAGGTCCAACACTCAAACCCAAATCGTCTGATATAATGCGCACCCACAGAATAAACCCTGCACAGGCTATTTATGCAACCCCTCTATGTGCAATCCTTATAGTGTTCTTTTCAAAAGACCACCACACACACACACACATATATATATATACTTTTTTTGTGATGCCAACACCGCAGTATTCTGTTTATGCCCTCCCCAAAGAAATTTCCTCCTAATGCCTCAACTCTTATTACATATATTAGCAGGCATGTAAAAAATAAGATAAATAATGTAACGGCATTACAGATAGAATCATAGAACTGAATTCAGACAAGGTAGATGTGCCACTGACGAAGCAGGTTTTCATTGTTTGTTAATAATTTTGCTTATTTTCATGTATTGCTTGAATTGATTAAATTTTATTTTACTTTTTTTGAAAGTGGGTAGTACCACAATTGTATTAAATAAAAGAGAAAGGGACATACAAATATGGTCAAGAAACTCCTAAAAAATCCAAATACAAAATATCACACCAAGATGATGTGGATCACATTAACCGTCCAACAAAGTAAAAAGAGGGGAGTTGAGGGAATTCACATTACATATCAACTCCACCCATTCCCTCACTCTATCACTAATAAAAGAAAAAAGAGACCCCTCAACTCTAGCTTCCCTTCTAAAAATTCGATTACGTTCGCCCCACAAAGACCAAAGAGTGGCATGGAGAATCAACCACCACACAATCGTATCTCCTCTAAGGGGCCAAGACTGACCCCAAGCTGTAATGAAGTGTTGCACCTCCGAGCAACGAGCAGTAGAACAACCGGATCTCATAGCCAGCCCGTCCCACACCTCCCGCAAGTAAGAGCATCCTACGAACAGATGGTCCAGGGTCTCATCAACCTGACCATACAAGCAACAAGTCAACTAGATGCCGGGGACGAAGCGAGCTAGCCGATCACAGGTGTGGACTCTCCCGTGAGAAATCCTCCAAGGATCTTCACCTTCAACGGACTCCTCGGCCTCCAAATCTACGGGGCAAGACTATGACACACCCCACCATCCGAGATGCTATTAACAATTCAAGTATTTGGCTATACGATAATCATTAAAAAAGTAAAAAAACAACTAAAATCTCCCTTCAGTTGAAAAAAAAGTTACTAAAGAATATAAGAAACAATATAGCTACGTACCACAGATAAAAATTACAAGAGATTTTTGCAAGTATACCCTCCTTACAAGTTTATTTGCAGAATTGTCATTCTTAGTTTTGTATTCATTTTAATAACCATGCTACATCACAGTACCTCCAAAAATACCCCTATTGCCACCATCTGATTAGCATTCCACTAAGTTAACTAGATCTGAATGTGCTCCTCTCTCTCTCTCTCTCTCTCTCTCTCTCTCTCTCTATATATATATATATATATATATATTATATACTCTCAATCTCATTGCCTCTCCCTCTCTCAATCTCTTTGCTGCAATGTACTGATCGAAAGGACCTTTTTATAGGGGTATTTTTGCCAATAAGTCTAACTTTCCGGAAAAGGAAACAGAATACTCTTTGCATCTTGAATGCAGGTTAACCATAGGGATATTTTTCATACTATTCTAACATAAGGAGGTTATTAAAAGCAATACAAAAATAAGAATGACAATTCTGCAAATAAACTTGCAAGGATTATTTGCAATATCCAAAACTACAATTACAGTAAAATAGATATAGCACATGCAAGCCTTGTAATGGCACCCAACATCTAGAGATATAGCACAGGTGATGCAATATATTTTCAAGGGCATTTAGATGATTACATGTGAGGGTGGGGGGCCGATGAAACAACCGTTTGAGAAAAGGCTGAGGCAGAGACTTTTGAGGCCACCCACCTACACCAGGTGCCTAGGCATCTAGGCAGACACATTTTAAAATGCTGCTCATTTGCGAAAGCCAGAAAGGGAAGTTCAACTAGATAGCTTATTCAGAAAACCTGAACGGTAGGCAGTCCCGTGGAGGAGAATCGTGGTCACAACAAGCATACCATCACAAGATAAAGCTAGGATAAAGCGCTATAAAATCCCACTCTCCTATTCCCTTTCGAGTGCACAGATATATTATCTTTCTATTTCTAAGAGAAACCTTATGGAGGATTTCGGACATAGTGCACATTAAGGCAGATGTAGCATTTCATATACTACCATAGATTGCATTTCATATACTACCATAGATTCCCAGTGAAAATTAGCAAATACAAGGATGGGCCAGCATACAATAAACATTTTGACCAAGTACGGCAGATGTTGATCAAGCTACTGTTTTCTATTAAGGTAAAATAGTCAGATTGAATTAGGAGAAACTAAAGATTAAATAAAATTGAGCTGTGTCTGATAAGTCACATTGTAGTAGATAGAGAAAAGATTCACATCAGACTAAACCAATAAACATAAAACCCAACCACAAGAGGACCATGCTGTTCCTGGCACAATTTTGGAGGAAAACAAAAGACAAAAAACAGCTGAAAAAAGTGACAGGAGAAAAGAGAGACCGAAAAGAAAAAGGAGGGGGTAGAGAGTGTACAGTATCTTTTTGATACTGTCAGCCTGCAATCCTCCACTAAACTGCCCCGTGCTGCCCTTCTTAACCATATCTCTAGTCATCCATTTCCCTAAGGCCGAGGGAGAGGAAAAATCGCCAACATAAAGCAGATCTAAGAAACAAAGCTCTTGATACTGATGGATAAGTAGATTCCCCCACCAGAACCATAAATACTCAGATGCCTCTTTCTTTTAAATTCCATGTTTTGTGGGGTGGTCATAGTTGTCAAGGTGACAAGGCAACCCAAGGAGTTCAAGGGGAGCAAAAGCACATAGGCGATAAGGGATGTCTCTTTCAAAACCCAAAATATATATGCCCCAATATATGAATTAAGATTAAATATATAGAAAATACAGAAAATGGAGAAAATTGAATTGCAAAAAAAGGCATAGATTGCTGAAATTACAGAAATTGCAGAAGATTGAATTGCATGAAAAAATTATATAAAATTGAATCACATGAAATATACAAAAAAATTTGCATGAACAGGCACTGTGTGTGTATTTGTGTGTGTGAGAGAGAGTGAAAGTGAGAGAGACGGAGACTGAGAGGGGCAACAAAGCCCCCGTCTGCAGCCCCCTGTGGGGCTCAGACATACACACACGTGTTGATTCTGTATGACAGAGAGAAAGCAGGGAAAGCAGCATAGCTGACAGAGAGAGAGGGACAGGAAGGGATCATCATCGACAATCACTGGAAAGAAGCATCGCTGAGGCCACCAGAAAGGGGGATGCAGACTGAGAGGGGGGGCAGACCTAGAGATGGCAGTCGGAGACAGTGGAATTGGAGACAACGGCCAGAGAAAATGGAAGTGGCAACTAGAGAAGGTAGAAGCAGGGATGATGACCAGAGAAGGTGGAAAAGGGTATGGCGGCAGTCAGAGAAGGTGGAAGCAGGGACAGTGGCAGAAGACAGCATGAATGGTGGCAGAAAGTGTCACCAGTGACAGGAAACCGTATCAATGGTAATGGGAAGCGGCAGCAACAGCATCAGTGATGGCAAGAGACATGGGGGCAAAACCCCAGTGGGGACAGAGCGTCGGTGGGTGGGGTTCGCATGGGGGAAGGGAGGGATATAAGTTGAAGATCCAGTTAAACTGCATCTTCATATTGAGTCTGGCTGGGCGAAGAGACCTAACATGCCTTTCCACCTGGCCCGCCTCAGGCACACCTGGGCTCACCTTTTTGGGGCCAAATAATGTAGTTGAGCGCCTGGCCTTCTCAATAACGCCTTTCCGCCTAGGCAGATGCCTTGAAAACAGGGGAAGGGGGTGGAGATGTACCACATAAGATCAGAAGAAAATCCAACTTTGAGACACTGAGTAAAATATTTGAACTCTGGATTGGATCTCATTCCATGTGCCTTGTCTTCTCATATCAAACAAATGAATGACCAATTAAAAGCAAGATATTAAGAAAATCATTTGCAGTCCCCTGGATCAAGTTCTACCAAGTCTGCATTTCAAGTTAGGAATTTATCCTACACTTGCAACGATTGAATAAAGATTGTTTTCTTTCTGTTTCTCATTGCTCCACAATTGACTTGACCCACAAAAAAAGAAACAAGCAGCAAAGATTAACTGGTATACCACATGAAAGCAAGGAACTTACTCTAACAAACTGGGTGAATGTGACACGTTTACTGTTTGGGAATCTGTAATAGACAGCAAAGCCTGGCATATTTCCACATTCTCGTTCATAAACAGATTCATCACTCTGAAAAGAGAGGAACAAGAAAATCATAAATTAAAAGATCTATAAAATTTCTCAAATAAATCTATTCTTCTTCATGCTTGGGTTCATAGTGGTAATGTCATCATAATGATGAAGTACCTTCCAACGGTATGCCATCTTTAATGTCTCGTACAGAAACCTTCCAAGTCTGCTTGCTTCATATTCAGTACAGCAACAGATCATTGGTTGTAAGGTTTTGCAGATGAGAACATCAATATGATTGACGGTGTTGAAATATGGTGTGCCCAGGGAATGAAGGGTATGCACAAATATAGCACAGTAGACAGCATCTAACATGCTGAAGACACAGCGTGGAAATATACAGCGCTGAAGAAATTCCATATTTGTCTTTAAAGTATCAGGACAGGAACTTAACCACTTGTCTTTTTCATAAGCAAGTCGTTCACGTACAGAAGAAACATGTTCTTCATGCTTCTGAAGTTCAACAGTCAATTTATCTAGCAATTCCTGGGTCCTTTCCTTGTCCTTTTTACGTTTCATAATTGCTGAACTTGAGTTGTCGGACAGCTCTTCAAGAGCTTTAAGATTACCGTGTTGCTTGGCAATCTCTGCCTCATAACGACTTCTGGGCACATAGAGATCATAGAGTGTTAAGCCCCAAAATGTAGCATAGAGATCAGGGGATAGGCTATTCCAAGCTCTTGAAGACAGCATAGATCGAACTGTGCCTAAAAGATCCAACCACCTGCATATGATAGGAGATTAAATAGTAAAAGATGGGAAAAAATCACAAAACACAACAAACACATATCTAAAATAGAAAAAACAATCAAAGATGAAAAATATGTTGTTCTTACTGTCGTTGACAGAAGCATGCAAGCAAATATTTTAAACAAATCTTACTTAGTCGGTGTCTGAGGTGAAGGCCTATCCAAGAGAACATCTGATGAAAGTTCTAGTTCTTTCTCTGCAGTACAATTCTCTGTATCCTGGGGAATACTAAGAGGCCAGTAAGTCTCATGATCCCCTGAGCACCTAAAGAGCCTCATAACAGGCCGATATATCAGAAATGCTACCTGCATAACAGGTTATATAATTCTTGAGAATGGACAGGGGGCGGGAAATCTAATAAACAAGCATAAGTGTCTAACTTATAACAATCCAAAAGACACCCATCAAGTAAAATGCTTCTGTTGCTTTTTCCAATAAAAGTTCATTACAAAATAACGTAGACATTCATATCATTCTTTTATGAAGACCTACATGACTGAACACAGGGTCAACTACAAAGGGAGGACAAGACAATATATAGATTCTACAGGGAGAGCTTCAGCAAGACCCACCAACAAAATAACAAGAATGACATGAGAGAAACATAGGTGATATAGTTTCGATTTATCTCAGTGCATCAGATATGTAAATTCAGCTTTAAATTGAAATTTTCAGGTAACATTTCAGCATGGTTTACCGACTCGGTCTGGCTCGTACAAGTCAACTCATATCTGGGCCAGACTGAGTGGCCCGAGTTGGACCAAACTGGCCTGAGTCAGACCGAGCCGGCTCGATACGATTCATATCTGGATTATGGACCAGACCGAGTCAAGTAGGATTGCTGAGTCGGCAAACCTTGCATTTCAGTAATAAGGTTATCACTGATTAAAACAACCAATTACAAAAGCTACACCCACATCCGGAAAAATAGATATCCTATGTAGCAGCCTTTGCAAGAACAAACAAGCATGATTTAGGAAGTCAGTCCTGCTAATTCAGTTTTCAATTGGATTTTTCATTCAGAAGTTCAGTAATAAGGTTAGGATTGGCAAAAATGATCTGGTTACAAAAGCTATGCCCACGCCTCAAATAATATCTCACCTAAATGTGCTCACCATATTCTTTGGCAAAAAATAAAATAAAACTAAAAAATACAGACAAAATGTCAATGTCTTACCTCCGAATCAAGATGGTATGTATGTACAAGATCATCAAGAGTGGGAACCAGTTGAGCATAAGTATCAGGAGTTACTGCAATAGATAGAAATTCCACATACTGTAGAAGTGTACCATGGCACCTGTCAAACTGTTCACTAACCATCTTAATGTATGGTGCATCTGCATTTATGACAACCCTGAAAATTTGTTTTTTTTTATAAGATTATGGGTTAATCAAAAGCACTCTACATAAAGAGATAAAAGAGGGGTAGCAACGAATAAGATAAGAAAAACAAAAAAATCAGTAGCTCACATGGAACGATGTTGTGCTATTAGTAGCAAAAGGGGAATTGCCAGATTGTGTTCATCTCTTGGGAACAGAGAGTCCCTTAACCTGTTAGTGGATTTTGACAGTGCCTGTTGAAAAGCAAAGGTAATTCATGACCAAAGATTTAGGTCAACTTCTCAAATCAAATATATGGGTGTATGGCAGATATAAACACAGAGTAAGCTAGAAATATTCACTAGAAAGACTGCATCAAGAAAGGAGTTTAAAGTCTTCATGTGCTTCATGGATTGGATGCCAAACAACCAAATATCTGGTGACAATTCAGACCCCCCGAGTTGACGCTCATGATAAAAAGCATATTTCCTTGTTTACTACATCTGTGACATAACAAGAATAATTCCACGCTCATGCCAACAACTGTGTTTTCCCTTTTGGGTACAGAAATTACAAGAGTCCCTAAATCAATAAAAGGAACAGATTATGAAAATGGGTCCCCTCATTTCGAGCATAGTTGTCAAGGCGACCAAGACGAGTTTGTGTCCCCCAGGTGCCCAAGCGCTTTCACTTACCCAACCCTCACCCACCCCACCTCAAGGTTTACATTTCAGACCCCATAAAATTTCAACATGGTATCTAGGTCATCTCTATTTTTATACTTTCCAAGATTTACATACTCTTATTGTATCTCTGCATGTACACATTTTTCTATGACATGAACATGATGACTTACAAAGTTTACCCATAATGTGGAGAGAGAAATTCTCATGAAACTTTTTCAAATATATGAATAAGAGACATCTCAATTATGTCCAGTATAGGATCACATTAAACTTGTATCACAACACATCTGCGACCATAAGCAGATTGAATGCAGCAATAGCTGACAAACCAGTAGAAATCGGTACCAGACGATTCAGGGATTTTGGGACCGGTTCCCCCCTATACATTTAAATGAGTTTAAAAAATGTAAAAAATGAGAAAAAAATTTCATGGAATGCAAAATCCAGCTAGACCATAGAGAGAGGGGTGTTGGAAGAGTGTGTGGAGCCTAGGCTACCTATGACCCAGCCTCGCATCTCAGATCGACTTGAGTGATCAGGTCGGGGGGGGGAAGCGCCCACCCTTGCAGGGGATTGCTAGGGTGGCAGAGCCCTCCAGTCCGAAAAAATTTGGAGGGCGTCGGGGTGCATTATTTATAAGTCTGAATGCTTCAAACCTTCAATAAAAGGTTCTTCCTTCTTCATGATTGTTTTTCTAAATGCCATTTAGCATGCATTGTACAATAGTTTGGCCTTGGTAGACTTTATAAGTACACATGTTAATCAATTTAGTTAATGACATTATTAAACTTTAAACATAAAAAAGAGAATAATTAAAAAGTAGAAACATTAAAAATATAAAAAAAGATGATCCAACAAGTAATAATAGGATCCGGGTCCAGATCCTATTACTTAGTAGGTGAGCCAAACGGCCCAAGGCGCCAGGCGAGCGCCTTGGACCACCTGCTCTGCCTTGGTGAGCAACTGGGTTGCCTTTTTGGGCCTAGATAAGGTAGCCTCCCTGGGCCAGCTCTTAGTCGCCTATGCGACCGCCTTGACATCTATGATTTCGGACATATTCATATTAACAGGCTAGCATACAGGATAAAATACCCATTGTTTCAATTTAGTTAAAATTCCCGTATGTTTTCCGGGAATCTGAAAGTCAATAATTTACTAAAGATTTAGAAGATTAACACAAATGAACGCCCGTCTACCCAAATGGGGATTAGATAGGGTCCAAGTATGCAGGCAAGGTTTGTCATCTCTTACGAGATGTCTGAGATCTCTCTGAGGTCTCTATCTCTTCAAGGTTTGCAAGAAATGAAGTCTCTGAGACTGAAATCTTCTCCCCCCTCCCTTCTCCGTCTATCTCCCTCCCTCTCCCTGTCATAGGTGTGTGAGAGAGAGGGAGGGAGATCCCCCCTTTCTCTATCTTTCTCCCCCCCCGGTCTCTCTCTCTCTGCCTCCTGGTTTCCTCCTTCCTCTCTCCCTATATCTCTCTGCCCCGGCCCCCTTGAGCCCTCTCTCTCTATCCATCTATCTATCCCTCTCCCTCAGACTCTCTCTGTCTCTCTCTCTATGACACTCTCCCTCGGACTCTCTCTCTCCCCACACGTGAATGGATTTGTTATTTTTATCATTACTCTTTATTTTGTAAAATTGAGTCGTCAATTAGAAAAATATGTTTGTGAAATTGAGTGGTTAGTAGAAAAAATTAGGATTTTCTTTGAAATTAGGTCGTGGGGGGGGGTCGGGGGGGAGCGCCCACCCTTGCCAGGGGATTGCTAGGGCGGCGGAGCCCTCCGGCGCGAAAAAATTTGGAGGGCGTGGGGGTGTATTATAAGTCTGAATGCTTCAAACCTTCAATACAACATTCTTCCATCTTATTGATTGTTTTTCTAAATGCCTTTTAGCGTGCATTGTACAATAGTTTGGCCTTGGTAGACTTTATAAGTACACATGTTAATCAATTTAGTTAATGACATTATTAAACTTTAAACATAAAAAAGAGAACAATAAAAAAGTAGAAACGTAAAAAATATAAAAAATAGAGGATATGACAAGTAATAATAGGATTCGGGTCCAGATCCTATTACTTAGTAGGTGAGCCAGACAGCCCAAGGCACCAGGCGAGCTCCTTGGACCACCTACTACGCCTTGGTGAGCGCCCGGGTCGCCTTTTTGGGCCTCTAGATAAGGCAGTCTCCCTGGGCCAGCTCCTAGTCGCCTATGTGACCGCTTTGACATCTATGATTTCGGGTATACTCATATTAACAGGCTAGCATACATGATAAAATACCCATTGTTTCAATTTAGTTCAAATTCCCATAAGTTTTTTCGAGAATCTAAAGGTCAATAATTTACTAAAGATTTAGAAGATTAACACAAATGAATGCCCGTCTACCCAAATGGAGATTATATAGGGTCCAAGTATGTAGTTATGGTTTGCCATCTCTTACGAGATGTCCGAGATCTCTCTGAGGTCGCTGTCTCTTCAAGATTTGTAAGAAACGAAGTCTCTGAGACTGAGATCTTCTCCCCCTCCCTTCCCCGTCTGTCTCCCTCCCTCTCTCTGTCAAAGGTGTGTGTGAGAGGGAGAGAGAGAGGGGGAGGGAGATCCCTTCCCCCCTCTCTCTTTGTTTGTCTTTATCCCCCCAGTCTCTCTCTCTGCCTGTCGGTTTCCTCCTTCCTCTCTCCCTGTATCTCTCTGCCCTGGCCCCCTTGAGTTCTCTCTCTATCTATCCCTCTCCCCTAGACTCTCTTTGCCTCTCCCTCTGTGACACTCTCCTTCGGACTCCCTCTCTCTCTCTCCCCACACGTGAATGGATTTGTTATTATTATCATTACTCTTTATTTTGTAAAATTGAGTCGTCAATTACAAAAATATATTTGTAAAATTGAGTGGTCAGTAGAAAAAATTAGGATTTTCTTTGAAATAGGCTATTGTTGAACCCTAAAATATACTTTAAAAAAAGAAAGAAAAGTCAAAAAGTCAAGAGCAAAACCCCCTCCGACTGGGTGGCAGTGGAGGGGACCCCCTCCGGTTGCACCAGACTGGAGGGAGTCCCCCCTCCGGTGGTTTGCAAACCGGAGGGGGACCCCCCCCCCCGGTTGCATGTGCACCGAAGGGGGTCCTCTGGTGCGAGTTTGACCGGAGGGGCCCCTCCGGTCCTCATGCACCAGAGGGGGAACCCCCTTCGGTCACTGTACCACCGGAGGAGGTTCCCCCCTTCAGTTTCTTCTGTCGCGCGAGAAAAAGAAAAAAAAAAAGAAAACAGAGAAAAAACTAAAGGAGGGATGGGGAAGGGGTACCTTGTCCCTTTGACTTCCACCAAAGGGGGTGCTTCCCATGGTTGGTAGTATCGGCCGAAAACGATACGTTTCGGCCTCCACCAAAGGGGGTGCTTCCCATGGTTGGCAGTATCGGCCGAAAACGATACGTTTCGGCCGAAACGTATCGGTTTCGGTCGGTACCGATCCGAAACCGGACTTACGCACTGTAGCAGGTCCGAAACCTAATAAAAAATAATTTTTTAATAGTTTCGGACGAAACCGTATTGGTTTCGGCCGAAACTCACCTGTTTCGGTCCAAAACCAGACGGTTTCGGTCGAAACCGGACATGTTCATGTTGTGCCCCTGTGATTTTGATGATGGCTGTGGTTTTGATGATTGGCTTTTGATGTGTGTTAATCACTGTGAGTCATCTTGTTGTGTGAGTCATCATGTTGATATTCAGTCACTTTCTGTTCATAATGCAGTCTTTTTCAAATGTTCAGTCAAGCATTGCATATTCTGATGTTCAATCTGATTATCAAAGCATTATATTGCTGTTCAGTTAGTTTAACAGATTTAAAGCATTGCATGTTTTATGTTAGTCATTTTATCTGCTGCATAAAGCATGTTCAGTTATGCTGTCTGTTTGTGCAAGTCTACACATCCTATTTGGTCGCTCTCCAAGTCTATACATTGCCAGCACACACGTACAAAATCTCTTCATGTGAAGTCTTCACATCGACTGTTCATGCAAAGTCTAGACATTCGATCAAGTTTGTACACTGGTCTTGGGATATGGATTCATAAAGTACATACACTCTTCGGTTGACTTCAACTGAAGTATGTACATCGGCATGCATTGCATCAAGTGTATACATTGGGTCATGCATTCACTATAGAGTCTACACATTGCTGGGTCTTATTCAATGTCTTCATGCATTCATCAAGACTATACGCTGGAAGACAAAGTCTATACAGCGTCAACTCATTGGGCTGCAGCGTCAACTCAGCAAGTCTATACATCCTCAGTTGAACGTAAAGTATATACGTTGCAGCGTCAACTCATTGGGCTACAGCGTCAACTCAGCAAGTATGCACATCGCCTCATTTCTTCAAAGTCTATACGCTGGATCGTCTTTCTTAGCGTCTTCATATTCGAAGTCCATACATGGGTCTTCACCTAAAGTCTGTACATCACTGTAGCTGCATCGTCTCATGCAGCGTCTCATTCAAGTCTGTACAGCCTTTGCGTTTCAAAGTCCATTCGTTGCACTCTCAAGTCTGTACAGCCGATCGTCTCAGTCAGCGTCTCACAGTTCCAAGTCTATACACTGAACTGTGCTCTCAAAGTCTGTACATTGCCTTCAAGGCACCAAGTCTATACACTCTCCTGTTCACATCTCTGTGAAGTCTATACATTGCTGATCGAACGTAAGTCCATACATTCCAACCTTTTCCTACGTTCGCTGCTTTAGCTTCACTCCAAGTCTATACATTGGATTGCCAGTCTTTACCTACGTTCAGAGCCTCAAGTCTATACAGTGGTAAAGTTTGCACATTGTGCTTTGAAGCTCAAAGTCTGTACATTGGCTTCACATCTTCAAGTCTGTACATTGACTTCGCATCTACAAGTCTGTACATTGGTTCAGATTTTTCAAGTCTATACACTGGCTTATTCTTCAAGTATATACAGCCTGTCTTCACGTTCTAAGTCTATACATCGTTCCTCAAAGGCTAAGTGTATACATTGTCATATTGCATTACATGCTTTATATCAAAGTCTGTACAGCATGTCTTGTTATTCACAGCCTTCAAAGTCACATAGTATTGCGTCAACGCAGTGCATTGGCATGTAGTGAAGCGTCAACGCATTGCATTGTGCATGCCCTGGCAAAGTCTATACATCGCCCCAATGCCTGCACGCAGAGTCTGTACACTGCGCTGCCAGCCTGCACGTAGCAACTCTATACATTGCTGTCTGCCTGTCGATTGAAGAGTCTATACATTGTTGTTTGTCTTGTAAAGTCCATACAGTAATGTCTGCACGTTGGCTTTAAAACTGAAGTCTATACAATGTGTTGTATTCTTCAGATACTGTACAGGGTTTACACTTAACCTGATAAGTTCTTATCTGTCTGACAGGCACTCTTCGCAGAGGCTAATGAAGGCACGTGATCCAAGGAAGGACGAGGTGCCCAGATGAGGACACGTGTACTGACAGCCTGCTGGATGCTGCCACGTGGTCCGAATTCTTAGGGCGGGAAATGTGGAAACCACACGCGCCCTAGCTGCTACTGCTGCTGATATAAATAGAAACCTTCGTCTTCAGATGAAGAAAGATCGAAGTAGAAGGACTGAAGCCTTGAGCAGAAGTAAGAAGAAATAAGAGTGAGCCGGCAGAAGAAAAAGAGCTGCAGAGAAGAAGGAGAGAACAACGTGAGAGAAAAGGAGAGCAGAGGAGAAAGAAAGAGAGATCGAAGTTGAGAGAGTAGAAGCTGTGAAGAAAAAGCAGAGTGCAGAGAGGTCTTCGATCCAGTGAAGAAAAGAAAGAAAAGAAGAGAGCAGAGAAGAGAGTGAGAGTGAGAGCAGAAGAAGGAAAAGAGAGAGATAGTGCTTGTGAGAAGTGAGAAGAAAGAGAGAAGAAAGAGAAGCAGAAAGAAGAGGAGGAAAAGAAGAGGAGGAGAGAGTCTATTGAAGATCAGTTCAGTCTGTTCGTGGATCAAATCCAGAACGACTATGCTCATTGAGAGCTACATCTCTTGTGTTTCATTTCCAACTTTTGTTGCTGTGCTTTTTATGTTTCTTTATTTTTTCTTTTGTTTCTTTGGTTAGCCTTGTTCTTCTGATTGCCCTGCTGGGGATCGGGTTCCTCCTGTGGATTCAGGAGAAGGGAGACTTGTCTCCGGTTCTGGGCTTGTGGCTTGCAAGTCCAGGGGTCCCTCCGGTTGGAGGAAGAGAGGTCTGCGACCTCTGGTTGCTGGTGACTGGGAGTCACTAGCGGGTTCCCTCCTGGTCTGGAGGAAGAGAGACTTCGGGCTCTGGTTTCCAAGTGGCTAGGAGTCACTTGGGGTGTCTCTCCGGTTGGGAGGAAGAGGGGAGGCTGTTCCCCTGGTCAAGCTGTGTGGCAGCACTTGTTCGCAGACTGAGTCTACAGTTTCTAGCTGTGTGCTAGTGGAAGCCTCACTCCGGTTGGGAGTGGGGGGTGGATGTAGGTCTTGGTGACCGAACCACCTAAAAATCTATTGTGCTGTGTGATTGACCTTGTGCGCTTGTTCCTTGTCTTCTACCACCCTTCACAGGTTGCCTTGAGCTCTATTGTTTCTATCAGTACTGCTTCCGCTAGGTGATCTTTTTGGCGCGCCTAACATATTTGCTCAATTGATTGAGCCGTCTGTGTTTTAATTCCGCATATTATTTGAGCGAAAAAAATTTTAAGGGCAGGATTCATTCACCCCCCCCCTCTGAATCCGGGCCTAGCACCCTAACAATTGGTATCAGAGCGGTGTCTGCTTAGAAGGTCCAGCGACCTGCAGATCCGATCCTGCTATCTTCGGTGCTAATTTGTTTTTAGTGCATCAATATTCCTGTTGCATTAATCTGATTTGTTTTCAATGGCTAGTTGTCCACCCGTCTTTAGTGGTTCTGATTTCAGTCAGTGGCACAGTGCTTTACGTGCTTATGTTAAATCTGTTGATCCAGATCTGTGGAAATTAATTTCACAAGGTCCTCACACATTACCAACGAAAGTATCCAAATGGACCGACAGACACACATCAAAGGATGGAGAAAATCAGAAAGCTTTAATCTGATGAAAGCAGCTACTGACAGAGCCTTATGGTCTTGTCTTCATGATTGCAGGTCTGCTAAAGACATTCTGGATATACTGAAGCGAACTCAGATAAAAAATGAGGACAGCTGCATGATGGCTGACAGAAATAATCAAGGCAGCAGTCAAGATGAAGATGACGATGATGATGAGGTAAATCTCTTTGAAAACTATACTTTAGATGATTGGGAAAATGCATATGCTGAATTGTTAGAGTCACATGAGAGCTTAAGAAGTCAGTATAAAAAATCGAAGAAGAGTAGTAGGTCAGACAATTTAAATGTCGATTGTAGAAATTGTGCTGAACTGAAAAATGTTCTTGATGCTAGTATGTCTGATACTCAAATGCTGAAGAAACAAATTTCATTGCTAAAAATTGAAAATCAAGATCATGTAAAAGAAATCTCTGAACTTGAAAAGAAACTTAGCCTAGCTAGTCATGATTCTGTTCAGAGTAAGGATTTGCTGAAAGAATTTGAATGTGTTAAGTCTGAATTGAACAAGCTGAAATCTGAAAATGATTCTCTCGTAAAACTCTCCAAAGAAGATGAAGAAAAATTAGAGAAACTTAAACAGGAGAACACATTGCTGACTGAAAAATTTGAAGCCATCAAATCTGTAAATGTGGAATTACAGAAAAATATTGAAAAGAAGGAAAATGATTTGAAGGAATTTAAGGCTGGAAGAAAACTTGAAACTAACTCAGAAGATCAGACTTTAATAAATGAGTTAATTCAAAATGATAAGCTTAAGGAAGAAAATGAGAAGTTAAAAATGCTGAACTCCACTATGTCTGAGAGACTGCTAGCCTTAGAAAGAGGAAAAAGTGTTTGTATTGAAGACCCTGAGAAACTGAGCAATCTGGAACAAGAAATTGAAAAATACAAAACAGCTAATAAAGTTTTGAATGAAGCTATGAATTGCAGTGAGCAAGAGATTGCCAGTTATGAGCTACACATTTCCTCTCAAGAAAAAGAAATTCAGGATTTAAAAAACTCCTTGTCTAAATTTGTGAGTGGGCAAGATAATCTGAACAAACTGCTGGGAGTAAAAGTCAATTTTCAGAAGGAGGGGTTAGGTTATAATCCTGTAAATAAAAAAAATTTTGAAAATAAAATCCATACATCTTTTGTTGCTAGCTCAACTTCTCACACTTCTCAGAAGCCCACTGTTCAGAAAAAGCTGGGAACAAAGATTAATTTTAAGAAAGAAGGACTGGGTTACAGTCCAGTCATAAGGAAGGTTGATGGAGCCAACCTGAAAACTGTTTTTGTTAAATCTTCTGAACAGGAAGAGCCTTCTACTTCATCTCCAACTCAGTACAAGGCTAAGAAAACAGAAAAACAGGATAACAATCAGAAAAAGGTTGAAAACATCAAGAAAAAGACTGATCTCAAGTATGTGGAAAAAGTGCATGTGGAAAAAGTGCATGCTGTTCATCAAAAGAACAAAAAGGTTCCTGCCACTTCACTGCATGATGTTCAAAAATCATCCACGCACATATACACACATGCATACAAACAAAAAACTTCATGCCATTACTGTCATAAACCTGGTCATTTGATGCATGAATGTAGATTGATGAAAATGATGATCTGAGTGCTAGAAAATATCATGATAAAAATCCTTCATCTCATAAAAGGAAAATTGAGTGTTTCCATTGTGATAAATTAAGACACAAAATTTCACAATGCTGGTTTGTTAGTGATAAGAATAGATTTCATGCGAGCAATCATGCTGTTAACAAGAACAAATCTGTTTCAAAGAACCAGCACATCATATGTTCTAGTTGCAACAAAATTGGTCACAAGGCCTCTGAATGCTGGTCAGGTTCTTTTAGAAGAAATTCTCTCAATTGCTCTCACTGTGGAAAGCATGGCCACACAGTCAAGGACTGTTGGCATGCTCAGGGTAGAAAATTCAATTCTAAAACTGTTAAATTCCCTGCCATTAACAGAAAGTCTCTTGCATGCTATCACTGTGGGAAGCCAGGCCATAGAGCTGCTGAATGTTGGCTGGCCGGTTTTAGTAAACAGAATTTTAATTTTGTCAACAACAAAAAATTTCTTGCATATGCACATGGATTTCATGCTAACAAGAATGTGCATAGATTAAATCTGAAATCTGGTGCATCTTTACTATCATTATAGTAAACAGAACTCTCTCTCTGCCAATAAACTTCATGACAACAGTAATGTGCATAAGAAGAATTTGAAATATGCTAATTCATGTCATTACTGTGGTCAAATTGGTCATTCAATGAATAATTGCTACTTGATGAAATCTGATGACCATGCTGCTAGAAATGTGTTGAGAAAACCTGTTAGGAGTAATACTGTCATGTCAGGACCCAAGACTTCTTGGGTGCCTATTTGTGCAAAATAGTTTGCTAACCTGCAGGTGTGCCTTGGAAGCTGAAGAATAAAAGGGGTTAATAAACCAAGGCACCCAAGTTGATAAACCCCATTCTCACACTGTTCAGGTAAATTCTCTGCATTTCCTGTTTTGAAACTCATTACATATCTTGGTTGATGTGTCCATGCATAATTGCTATTTTTTTCTGCATAGCATATTCACTCTTCATCTGCATTGTCTAAATTGAAGCCTCTGAACTCTCCTCAACTGAAATTTATGCTTTGGACACTATGAGTATTCACATCTCTCAATGCTCATACTGTCTTGTCTGTTTAAATCTGAACTGCATATGAATGTTGTTGAAATCTGTCTGTTGCATAGTTCATTGAAAATCTGAATTGCATATAGGACTACATATTGAATTATCATGATTGACCTCAATGGTATATAAATGGTAAGCTACCAAAAGGCAGGAAAATCTGTCTGGAGGTTCTTACTATGTGTGAGGTGGTCTTTTAGACCAAGTGCTCCGCCTAGTACCATGGGTCACTTTGCTGATAGGACAATTTGATTGTGCACAAGTCACAATATCATTTGGAATCATATGTTCAGTTTTCAGTGCAAACATTGCATGTTTTCAGGAGGAGTTAGTTGCATATCTTTGCATAGCATTCAATGATGAGTCTTTGCATGTCCTTGCATACATATAGTACATTACATTTCCTTATATTGAAAATGCCAAAAAGAGAGTTTGAATGCATATTGTGAGGGGGAGTCAATGCATTGCATATAGGTTGTCAAATGCATACATTTGTCAGAATTCATTGCATATCCTTTCTTATTGATTTTGTTGACAAACCTTGATCATATTCTGAAAACTTTGAGCTTCACAATCTCTCTTAACAATTGGTATTTCTCCTATCAATTGGTATCATTTGGGTTCAAAATTCTATCAGTCTCTCATGAAGATTTCAATGGGCTATCTCGATCATAAATCTGAAAACTCTTGAACAAGAAATCTTCTATTATATGTTTTTATGAATGTCTGAAATAACTCATGTGGTTTAAGTTTAATGTATTCATGGAGTTTGACTTTAAAATCTCTTAAAAATATCTGAAGCATGTTTTAATAAACCTTAACCATCTTATTCATGTTGTATCTTGTAAAATCTTCTGAAATCTGCATTATTAAATTCATGGCTTTAATTGGTTAAGTACATGAAATTATTATTGACTTGAAGCAAATGAAATTGTCTGAAATGTCTAAAGGGTAAACAGTTGTCAGAGCAATGACTTTGGTCACTGAGAAACCATGTCCAAAGGATTGTGTCATGAGGTGCCTAGTTAACTCTGCAAAAAAAAAATTGATTGTTAAATCAGGCAGAGCAATGGCATGCACACTGAGAAATACAACTCACTCATCCAGAAATGATTTGGAATGTGTCATGATGTGTAAATGCTACCTCTGTTCATATAAAACATGACTGTTAGTCACACTAAGTGCTTAGGGATATTGGCCTCTAATCAAGATATATCCTCTAGTTACAAGGTGTGCACTGAACTAGAGTGCTCGTAAAATTTGTAGCATGGAAAATTGTTGAACAAATTGAAATATCTGAATATTGATGCTAAAATCAAATTGCTACAACCCTAGACAAAATCTCATATGACTTCATAATTGCTTAATCTCAATACTAATGCATGTAATTCTGAAAGAAGTCAATAAATTTGATTGTGTAAGAAAAAGGGAGATTAATCAAGATAGATATGAGGGCTTGGTTCATTTTTATTAAACTGTGGTTTTAGATATCAATACAGAATTTTATTGACAAACTTAGCATACATCATGTTTAAACCATGCTGAACAATAAAATTCATTCATAAGCCCTTATAATTGAAGATTTTGAAAAACTATGATTTAGATTTATGAGATTGATATCTCTCTGAAAATCTGACTGAATTTCTTGTGAATGGAGCTTCTTTGAAAGTCTATTAATTGAAACTCTTCTGCTCATTGTCTTTAATTCATTGACCTGAACTTATCTTTGAACTGCCTCTGTGGTCTTCTTCTCGACAATATCTTTGGGTGTAATGCATCACTTGCATATCAATTGGCATCTATTCAGGGGGAGCATTCCTTGTCATAATGAATCATGTTCATATCATTTGTGACCTTGCATTCATATACTTAGGGGGAAGTATTGCATTTCTTGTTGCATCTGTATTTCTGCATTTACCTCTTCCCATGGCTCATCTTGATTATACCAAATGAGGGAGATTGTTTGCCAAAAAGGGGGAGATTTTCATTCAATCATTGCATGCTGGCTTCTTTTGATCATCTCTAACTAATGACTTTTTGCTGAAACTCTTAAAGGGGGAGAATTGTGTTCTTGCAAAAGGGAAAAATTGAATGAATTTTTATACATGCTTCAACTTCTCAAACTATTTTTCTTTTTGATGAAGTCAAAGGGGGAGAATAGTTTGTGTCATCAGCATTACTCACAGCGTAGTATTGCCATCATCAAAAAGGGGGAGATTGTTGTACCCCTGTGATTTTGATGATGGCTGTGGTTTTGATGATTGGCTTTTGATGTGTGTTAATCACTGTGAGTCATCTTGTTGTGTGAGTCATCATGTTGATATTCAGTCACTTTCTGTTCATAATGCAGTCTTTTTCAAATGTTCAATCAAGCATTGCATATTCTGATGTTCAGTCTGATTATCAAAGCATTATATTGCTATTCAGTTAGTTTAACAGATTTAAAGCATTGCATGTTTTATGTTAGTCATTTTATCTGCTGCATAAAGCACATTCAGTTATGCAGTCTGTTTGTGCAAGTCTACACATCCTATTTGGTCGCTCTCCAAGTCTATACATTGCCAGCACACACGTACAAAATCTCTTCATGTGAAGTCTTCACATCGACTGTTCATGCAAAGTCTAGACATTCGATCAAGTTTGTACACTGGTCTTGGGATATGGATTCATAAAGTACATACACTCTTCGGTTGACTTCAACTGAAGTATGTACATCGGCATGCATTGCATCAAGTGTATACATGGTCATGCATTCACTATAGAGTCTACACATTGCTGGGTCTTATTCAATGTCTTCATGCATTCATCAAGTCTATACGCTGGAAGACAAAGTCTATACAGCGTCAACTCATTGGGCTGCAGCGTCAACTCAGCAAGTCAATACATCCTCAGTTGAACGTAAAGTATATACGTTGCAGCGTCAACTCATTGGGCTGCAGCGTCAACTCAGCAAGTATGCACATCGCCTCATTTCTTCAAAGTCTATACGCTGGATCGTCTTTCTTAGCGTCTTCATATTCGAAGTCCATACATTGGTCTTCACCTAAAGTCTGTACATCACTGTAGCTGCATCGTCTCATGCAGCGTCTCATTCAAGTCTGTACAACCTTTGCGTTTCAAAGTCCATTCGTTGCACTCTCAAGTCTGTACAACCGATCGTCTCAGTCAGCGTCTCACAGTTCCAAGTCTATACACTGGACTGTGCTCTCAAAGTCTGTACATTGCCTTCAAGGCACCAAGTCTATACACTCTCCTGTTCACATCTCTGTGAAGTCTATACATTGCTGATCGAACGTAAGTCCATACATTCCAACCTTTTCCTACGTTCGCTGCTTTAGCTTCACTCCAAGTCTATACATTGGACTGCCAGTCTTTACCTACGTTCAGAGCCTCAAGTCTATACAGTGGTAAAGTCTGCACATTGTGCTTTGAAGCTCAAAGTCTGTACATTGGCTTCACATCTTTAAGTCTGTACATTGGCTTCGCATCTACAAGTCTGTACATTGGTTCAGATTTTTCAAGTCTATACACTGGCTTATTCTTCAAGTATATACAGCCTGTCTTCACGTTCTAAGTCTATACATCGTTCCTCAAAGGCTAAGTGTATACATTGTCCATATTGCATTACATGCTTTATATCAAAGTCTGTACAGCATGCCTTGTTATTCACAGCCTTCAAAGTCACATAGTATTGCGTCAACGCAGTGCATTGGCATGTAGTGAAGCGTCAACGCATTGCATTGTGCATGCCCTGGCAAAGTCTATACATCGCCCCAATGCCTGCACGCAGAGTCTGTACACTGCGCTGCCAGCCTGCACGTAGCAACTCTATACATTGCTGTCTGCCTGTCGATTGAAGAGTCTATACATTGCTGTTTGTCTTGTAAAGTCCATATGGTAATGTCTGCACGTTGGCTTTAAAACTGAAGTCTATACAATGTGTTGTATTCTTCAGAGACTGTACAGGGTTTACACTTAACCTGATAAGTTCTTATCTGTCTGACAGGCACTCTTCGCAGAGGCTAATGAAGGCACGTGATCCAAGGAAGGACGAGGTGCCCAGATGAGGACACGTGTACTGACAGCCTGCTGGATGTTGCCACGTGGTCCGAATTCTTAGGGCGGGAAATGTGGAAACCACACGCGCCCTAACTGCTACTGCTGCTGATATAAATAGAAACCTTCGTCTTCAGATGAAGAAAGATCGAAGTAGAAGGACTGAAGCCTTGAGCAGAAGTAAGAAGAAATAAGAGTGAGCCGGCAGAAGAAAAAGAGCTGCAGAGAAGAAGGAGAGAACAGCGTGAGAGAAAAGGAGAGCAGAAGAGAAAGAAAGAGAGATCGAAGTTGAGAGAGTAGAAGCTGTGAAGAAAAAGCAGAGTGCAGAGAGGTCTTCGATCCAGTGAAGAAAAGAAAGAAAAGAAGAGAGTAGAGAAGAGAGTGAGAGTGAGAGCAGAAGAAGGAAAAGAGAGAGATAGTGCTCGTGAGAAGTGAGAAGAAAGAGAGAAGAAAGAGAAGCAGAAAGAAGAGGAAGAAAAGAAGAGGAGGAGAGAGTCTATTGAAGATCAGTTCAGTCTGTTCGTGGATCAAATCCAGAACGACTATGCTCATTGAGAGCTACATCTCTTGTGTTTCATTTCCAGCTTTTGTTGCTGTGCTTTTTATGTTTCTTTATTTTTTTCTTTTGTTTCTTTGGTTAGCCTTGTTCTTCCGATTGCCCTGCTGGGGATCGGGTTCCGCCTGTGGATTCAGGAGAAGGGAGACTTGTCTCCGGTTCTGGGCTTGTGGCTTGCAAGTCCAGGGGTCCCTCCGATTGGAGGAAGAGAGGTCTGCGACCTCTGGTTGCTGGTGACTGGGAGTCACTAGCGGGTTCCCTCCTGGTCTGGAGGAAGAGAGACTTCGGGCTCTGGTTTCCAAGTGGCTGGGAGTCACTTGGGGTGTCCCTCCGGTTGGGAGGAAGAGGGAAGGCTGTTCCCCTGGTCAAGCTGTGTGGCAGCACTTGTTCGCAGACTGAGTCTGCAGTTTCTAGCTGTGTGCTAGTGGAAGCCTCACTCCGGTTGGGAGTGAGGGGTGGATGTAGGTCTTGGTGACCGAACCACCTAAAAATCTGTTGTGCTGTGTGATTGACCTTGTGCGCTTGTTCCTTGTCTTCTACCACCCTTCACAGGTTGCCTTGAGCTCTATTGTTTCTATCGGTACTGCTTCCGCTAGGTGATCTTTTTGGCACGCCTAACATATTTGCTCAATTGATTGAGCCGTCTGTGTTTTAATTCCGCATATTATTTGAGCGAAAAGTTTTTTAAGGGCAAGATTCATTCACCCCCCCCCCCTCTGAATCCGGGCCTAGCACCCTAACAGTTCACACTATTTGTTTTAGTTTTTTGAGTAGTTTGATTGGTTTCAACCGGTTTCGGCCGAAACCGAAACCAGTACCGAAACCGGTACGTATCGATTTCGGTACCGGCCGAAACCGGTACCGAAACCGATACTACCATCCTTGGTGCTTCCACCGGAGCCACATAGCCTCTGGTCCACTTCCACCTCCTATAAAAGGGAGCTTATAGCTCCAAGGAGAAGACACGAAGCAAGAGGGAAGAGACTTGAGAGAACTCCCGCATAAGGAAGACTTGGTGAGCTTCTAAGAGGCCCAAGTCTAAAAGAAAAAAAAGAAGAAAAGCTTGTTGTGCCCCTTGTGCTTTGATGATATTGTGGTGTTTTAATGATAGCAACATAAATGAGTCACCATATTGTTTTGCTAAGAACATCACATTGAATGATAGCAACATGAATGCATATGACTGATCTATTCTGTAGAGAATGCATGAGTGTGTTACATCTGATCTATTCTGTGGAGAATGCATGAGTGTGTTATATCTGATATGTTCTGTGGAGAATGCATGAGTGTGCTAGCTCTGTGGGTCGACCCCCTTCTTATATGGGTCGACCCCCCTCAAGTCTATACATCAGATTCGCATGTCTATACATCTTGCATTCTCAAGTCTATACAGCCTATGTGCGTCTCCATGCATTTCTGAAGTCTACACATTGATTAGCTGCACGTCACAGAGTTGAGAGAGTCTGTACATTCTTCAGGTGCATATCTCAGCAAGTCTATACATTGGACTTGAACATATAGGAAGTCTGTACATCGACTAGGCAGCAAGTCTGTACAGCCCAAGTCTGTACATTGCATCATGTTGTTCATGCAGTGTCTTTCAAAGTCTATACATTCATGCTTGTTCATTCATCCAAGTCTGTACAGCCTTTTGCATTGGACTTAAAGTCTATACATTTGGCAAGTCTGTACATCGGACTGTTCATGCATTCATCTCAAGTCTATACATCCGATTGTTCAGCTTGTGGCTAAGTATGTACAGCGTCTAGTGTTTCTTGCAAAGTCTGTACACTGCATTGGTTGTATAGACTTAGAGCTGAAGTCTGCACATTGCTGTCTTTACCTACGCTCAAAGTCTGTACACTGCATTGGCATCTTTACCTACGTGCAGAACTGTGCAAGTCTATACATCGCTGCATTGGCCAAGTCTATACATTGCACTGTAGCTAGAACTGAGCAAGTCCATACATCGCTGCATTGGCCAAGTCTATACAATGCCATTTGTTCATGCATGTTAGCAAATCTATACAGCCTGTGTTCACAACACAAAGTTTGTACATCGCATGCTCACACAAACGCTAAGTCTATACATTGGCTTTGCTTGCATGAGCTTGAAGTCTATACATTGGCTTGTAGTATATGCATTCGTTGCCTTGCATTGCATCAAGTATGTACGGCCCTTGAATTGGCAAGTCCATACATCGTTCAGTTGTTTGTCTAAGTCTATACACTATAAGACCAAGTCTGTACAACCGTCTGCATGCATTACCCTTCAAGTCTGTACATCGTCCTCCGTCTCACTTGGCGTCTCATGCTAAGTCTGTACATTGGACAAGTCTATACATCATGCATGCATCGTCTCTCAAGTCTGTACAGGATCTGCCTAGAATGCATTGTTCATCAAGTCTATACACTCTGTGTGTCTGCATCGCATTCATCAAGTCTATACACTCTTGTGTCTGTATTGCATTCACGCTTAGTCCATACACTGCATTTGGGCATTGTTCTTCACAGCAAGTCTGTACACTGCTTTCTCATGCATGCAATCAAAATATGTACAGCCTGTGTTTGCAGCGGTCAAGTCTGTACATTGCTCTGTCATGCACATAAACGTGAAGTCTATACATTGCTTCAGTGTTGCATTCACTAAGTCTGTACACACCTTAGCTTTGCATCCACGAAGTCTGCACATGCCATAGCACTGCATATATGTAGTCTATACAATGCAGAGTCTTTACATTGTTGTCGCTTTGCAAAGTCCATACATCACAAAGTCTGGATAGTGAACATGAAGTCTGTACACGCTTCAAGGGGTAAGTATGTACATTGGTCAGAACGCAAGTCCATACAGCCATTGTGCATTCGTTCTTGATGTACATACTTTGCTTTGCATTCACAACGTGAAGTCTGTACATGCTTTGTCTTCGCATTGCAATGTCTATACATTACGTCCCACAGCCTGCACAGCATCTCTATACAACGTCCTGCTGCCTGCCGCAAAGTCTGTACATTGCGTCCCATAGCATGCAGCAAAGTCTATACATTGTTGCCAACCTGCACGCAGCAAGTCTATACATCGCTGGCAGCCTGCACGCAAAGTCTGTACATTGCATGCACACTGCATTGTTAAGTCTATACATTGCTGCTTGATTGAACTATGTACAGCCTGTGTTAATTCTGCTGATCGACTGAACTCTTCATTAAACCTACAGAGTCTAGGCACGTGATCCGAGGCTGGCACCTGGCACGTGATCCAAGATGCTGAGAAGCTGCCACGTGGACTGAAGCCTTTGGGCGGGAGATGTGGAGAGCACACGCCCTAATCTGCTGCTGCTATATATATGAAGCCTTCTTCCTCTGAAGAAGACAGATCGTGAGCAGAGAGGTTGATCGAAGTAGAAGCAGAAGCAGAGGATAGCCTGCACGATCCAGTGAAAAGAGAAGGAGAAGGAAAAAGAGAGAGAAGAAGAGCAGAGAAGAAGAAGAAAAGAAAGAGAGACAGAGAGCAGAGAAGAAGCAGAAGAGAAAGAAATAGAAGAGAGAGAGTGAGATCGAGAGAAGAAGAGAGGAGTCTAAAGATCAGTCCTCACTGGACCGTGGATCAAATCCAGGCCAGTCAGCTCTGTTGAGAGCCATATTATTTATGCTTCATTTACAGCTTTCAGTCGTTGTTTGTTTCCTATTTTCTTGTTTCATCTTTTACCTTTCTTCAAGCTGTTAGTCAGCGTTTGCAGAGGTGCTGCCTCTGGACGGGTCAAGCTGTAATCCCCAGCGGTTGCAGTGGTGGATTCCACTAGACAGCAAGCTGTGTTGCTCAGCGGGTGAGGTGGATACCTCGGACAGCAAGCTGTGTGTGAGGCTCAGCGGTTTGTAGGCAAGCTGTGATGCCCAACGGTTCAAGCTGTGAGTCAGCAGTAAGCCACACTCGGGTTGAGTGTGGGGTGGACGTAGGTCTGGAGGACCGAACCACCTAAAAACTCCTTGTGCAGTGGTTTGATCTCTCTGTGTGTTTGGCGCTAGATGAATGCATAGGGACGATATGGGTTGACTTTCTATATGTGTTCATTTCATTTCATTGATGTGCACACTATATGTTTGACAGTGGTATTGAGCGTCCTTTAACATTGTTATTCCGCAATTGCTTATTAGCCTTCAGTTTTGTCTAGTTAGTGAACTAGAATTTTTAATTGGGCGAAAGTTTTTAAGGGGAGATTCATTCACCCCCCTCTGAATCTACTGCACCGAACCCAACAAAGCTTGTGCTTTGTTGTTGAAGAAAAAAACCACAAGGGGATATATTGCATACATGTCCGTATCACTAAAGATATTACCCTTGTGGTAAAACAACATTGCTAAAATGCAAATGAATTTCATGAATAGCATAAAGTCACGAAGAAACTTCAAAAAATTGCAGAAATATTTTCGGTGGTCGAAAGCTTGCAGAAATACCCCCGGTGGTCGGAAAAATTGCATAAATACCCCAGTGGTGAGAAAATTACAAAAATGCCCCCGATGACAAAAAAATTACAGAAATACCCCGATGGTGGAAAAATTGCATAAATGCCCCCGATGATGGAAGAATTGCAAAAACACCTCCAATGGTGAGAAAATTGTAGAAAAACCCTAAAATATCATTATCGAGGGAAGTGAGGCTTGACTCAAAATCACCAAAGAATGCTCGTTCCGGTTCGCACCGTTTGCATGACTCAGTGGAGCGGGACTACGCCCCTTCCCTGAAGCGGTGTGCGTTCTCCTGAGTTCGACTTATGGCTAACCTTCTAAATCCATGTATCTTTTTCATGGCTGAGAGCTATCATGTCCGGAAACTCAAAAATAGTGAAATTACAAATAAACCTTGGAAAGTCAATAAATGAAGATGATGAATACTCTAGAAGTCGAATGACAGAGTTATTTCTGAGAAGTCAAGAAATGAAATTAGGAGCGCCCAGGAAGTCAAACGACGGGACGACCTCCAAGAAGTCGAGAAATGTCAAATATATTCCAAGAAATCAAGAAATGAAGACGAGGAATACCCGAGAAGTCGAATGACGGGGTCATTTCCGAGAAGTCAAGAAATGAAGACGATGAAAGAAGTCGAATGACGGGGCCATTTCCGAGAAGTCAAGAAATGAAGACGAGGAAAGATGTCGAATGACGGGGCCATTTCCGAGAAGTCAAGAAATGAAGACGAGGAATACCCAGGAAGTCGAATGACGGAGTCATTTCCGAGAAGCGAAAAAATGAAGACGAGGAATACCCAAGAAGTTGAAGGACAGGGTCATTTCCGAGAAGTCAAGAAATGAAGACGAGGAATACCCAAGAAGTCGAATGACGGGGTCATTTTCGAGAAGTCAGGAAATGAAGAGAAGGCCGACAAGCAAAAAAATTAAGACAAGTAATACCCAGAAAGTCAAATGACAGGACTATTTCCGACAAGTAAAGAAATTAACACAAGGAATACCCAAGAAGTCAAATGACGGGGTTATTTCCGACAAGTCAAGAAATTAAGACAAGTAATACCCATGACAGAGATGGCAGTGTCGGTTTTGGCTCGAAACTGAGTCCGAAACCGAAACAACTCGGTTTCGGTTTCGGTTTCGGCCGAAACCGGCCGAAACCCAGTGAAAAGGTTCAAAAAAACATCAAAATAAGACTAAAAAATCATGAACAAATCAAAAAAATATAAATAATCACATAAACATCAGAAAATTCATTAGACATGCATTTGACTGTAAGGAAATTGGATTAACTGTAATAAATATGAAGTAGACATTGAAGTTCAAACATTGAACATGTTAAACTAATATTCTTGAGTACATACTAAGCATGAAGTAGGTTCAAGCAGTACAATAAACCTAATTATCAATTTTACCCTAATCACTCTTCATTAAAATTAATTACCAGCATGCTCCCACCCTAAATTATTCAATGAAGCTTAATTGAGCTTCGATTGACCCTAAGTAAACCTAATTAGACAAAAGTCCCAAATTTAAGGATATAATTAGGGCTTAATTATCAATTTTACCCTAATCACTCTTCATAAAAAGCCCTCACCAGCATGCTCCCACCATAAATTCTTCAATGAAGCTTAATTGAGCTTCAATTGACCCTAACTAAACCTAATTAGAGGAAAGCCCCAAATTTAATGGTGTAATTAGGGCTTAATTATCAATTTTACCCTAATCACTCTTCATAAAAATTAATTACCAGCATGCTCCCACCCTAAATTCTTCAATGAAGTTTAATTAAGCTTCAATTGACCCTAACTAAACCTAATTAGACAAAAGCCCCAAATTGAAGGAACTAATTAGATTTTAATTAAAAGTCTTAACCTATTTCATGGTTTAAAATTAACTTACAACAGAAAAACTAACCTACAATAAAAAAAACTTTCAACCCAACCAAAAAAACACAAAACAAAACAAACCCCAAATTTACCTCAAGAAAACGCAGCTACACAGCAGCAGCACCTCAGCAGCAGCAGCAGCAGCACCCTCAGCACAGCAACAGCCCCTCAACAGCAGCATCACAGCACAGCAGCAGCCCCTGCAGTACAACAGCAACAGCACCCAGCACAGCAGCAGCAACCCCTTTCTCCCTCAGATCTGAGGGAGAACACGGAGTTCACGTGGGTTTCGATCGAAACTGTCCGGTTTCGATCCGAAACATGTAAGTTTCGGGCGAAACCGATACCGGTTTCGCCCGAAACCATTAAAATTATTTTTTTTAGTTTCGGACCTGTTATAGTGAGCAGGTCCGGTATCGTTTCGGTTACGGCCGAAACCGATACATTTCGGCCGAAACGTATCGGTTTCGGTCAATACTGCCAACCATGACCCAAAAAGTCAAATGACGAGGCTATTTCAAAGAAGCCAAGAAATGAAGTCAGAAGCGCCCAGGAAGTCAAACGACCGGGCGATCTCCGAGATGTCGAGAAATGACAGAGATGTCCAAAAAGGCATAAATGCCAGGGGTCCTTCTGAAACTGCAAGAATACCCCAGTATTTGAGAAAACTGTAGAAACACCCGAGAAGGGCCAGAGGCTACAAATATACCCTCGCCTCGTGTGGAAGTGCCCTTCATGGACATCAAGCTAAACTAAGGAGCCGATCACAATCAAAAGAGTGGTCATGACCATGAAGCAACTTCGACGATTCGATAATGATCATCTTGGCGATCTAACGAACCAATCGTGATGAAATTTGAAATTAATGGTTGGATGGTGATCCAAAGCAAATCCAATGGTCGGACCTCAACCACATTCAAATTCAATGGCCTGATCAAGACCATGAAGCAGATCCGACAGACCGACGGTGATCATCATGGCGATCTAATGGTCCAATCGTGATGGAATTCAAATTCAATCGTCTGATCAGGGGACAGAAGTAAATTCAATGATCCGATCAAGACGAAATCAGATTCCTTGATTCCAAATGCAGACCGAAGCAAATCCAAACAATCTGATTGCGATTGGATGTAATCATGAAGACCCGATTACACAATCGGGACCATATGTAAAGGTCTTGAAAGACCAATTGTAATTCAAATTATACGTGTTCAAGAAAATAAAGTCTTCAAATTTCTTTGCAAGAGTATGTACCCATCATGGGCGATCATTAAGATCATTAATGTCACAATGCATAGAGGCCAAAGGCTTTCTTCGACAGTTAATCAAAGGTGTTCGGACTTGTCCGATGTAAACTAACATCGACTCCAATCTGTGGGGAAAAGTCCAGTACACGAACCCTAAATCGTCTGATAAACCCAAAAACGCGGAATTAACAAATATGTCAAAATATACACATTTATCCAACGAAATAGATATTCAAAAATTTCGCGTGTAAACAGCTATATACATGAATTTTTTTTTCGAAATCATCGAACCCGATCTCCCGAGTTTTTTTCGAGATCTCTTCTCTTCTGCCTTTCCGAGACGGAACCGATATTCAAGACAGACAACCTTGTATGTAGGTCACTAAGAAGCAAGCCAGCAATAAACGTAGGGCATGCTACACATTTGCCACATTCTCAGTACAGTGCTGTACTTGCATTTAACCTAGGAAGAAAACTTTGTTTTCCATTACACCTACTTATGGAAGTGGCAAAGTTTTCCCTTAATTAGCATCATGATCTCTGCCTCTGATCAGAAATATTGCCTCCCTAATTTAATTTCATTTGCTAAAGCAAAACTATTAGCTAGGAGAGAGTTAATACCAAAAGAACATGTTTCTCACAATGAAGAACATCCTTGGGACTTGGATAAACAAGGAAAATGTCATGAATTTACTCATCTTGTCTCATTCTCACAACAAAAAGAATTCTTTCTCAAGATGACTTTCTGCATACATAATCATCAGCTATTTTAGTTTATTTCCATTTGTCCCCAGAATCACCACCCACAGACGACCACTAGTCCACAACTAATAATCATTAAATATGGACCAAACTGCAGAAAAAAATTCTTGAATAAGAAAAATAAGTCAACTGCAATTAGCTGATTCCATTTATATAAAGTATACACCAACCTGGATCCTACCTATCCCACCTGATTCTGATCAAACCGGGCCAATCTTGACAGATCACAGCAATCCTCCCTTTCTTTTGGATCAGTCAATTCCCATCCAAATCGACTTATCGCAATCCGATATGGGCAATCCCACGAACCATTTCAAAGAAAATCTACTACAAGATGTAAAACTAGAAGAAGTCTCTTCTCAAGTCTCTGAGCAGTCATGGACTTACCGGAAAGTGATATCCAAAAGATCAGATTGCCCATGTCACCAATTAGCAGATAGAAGACAAGACCACCAAGTACTTAAATACACCAAGCACTGGATTTTTTCTTACTACCAAACTAGCATTATTTTTTACTTACCTTTGCAGGAAAAGGTAGCTGAACGCCTGAACCCACTACTGTCTAGATGGAAGCAAAAGTGCTAATTAACAAGGGTAATAGCCGGAAACAGCCTAGGCTTTGACCATCCAGGCTCCAGGATGCCAGGGACACCTACCAGAGACTTGGTGCCATAAATGGTCTCATTTTACAGTTTTAAGTGTCATCATCTTATACATTTGGAAACAGAAGGAAATCAACCAGTCCAGAAGTCAAGAACTTGACTATCTGAGCAGTCCAAGTACAAAATCAGTATTAGTCATTTTATCAAGAAGAAAAGATATTTAAAACAGGAAAGCACATATTCATATGCACAAGACATTTATCAATGATCATCAAACAAACATTCTACGCATGAACAAGCAAAGACAGCAAAATCTTCTCAAGGTAGGGTGAAATCATGTTCTTGGAATGTGGCAAAAAGCAAAAATTCGTCAACAAAAGGACAGGGAACATCAATGAGAGGTTATGGTTCCCTCCCTAAGTACACTGACCTCCTCTGCATCAAGGTGACAAAACAGTAATATAAAGAACAAGAACAACGCTATCCTCATCAAATAAACACTATCTGTGCCTTAATCTTCTGCAACAAGACATAGTTTAAGGATTCTCCAATATAGCCACACTTTACAAATTTCTGTTCAAAGCAGACTGTCATACTGGAATCATCACAAGCTGTTACCTTTCTACTACAGAACAGCCCAAAGAAGAGCTTGTCGCAGTGCAGTCCACTAGTCCATAAAGTCCATGAATCCTTTCCCTAATTACCTCATTTCAAGGCATTTGAATACTACCATCCATGTCACTTAAGTTATGATGCTTTGAATGAACAAATATCAACAGATTCTTCATGATAAAATGCAAGTGATTCAATATGCCTGGAAGTTTCTCACTCTTGCCTGCAGGTAGCCTCTTCAGTGATGCTTTTAAAGAAAGACAAACTTATTTTGGAATAGACTTCTCCCCCCAACCCTGGAGTCACCATCATCATATGCTTGTAAAATGACTTTAACAGTAAAGCAGCCTCGAGGCCCCATCTCCATCTCCTCTTGCAAACTTCATCACAGATGTGAATATTGCTCATGATGCGTAAGTTTAGTAAGATCATCCACCCGAGAAAGTAAAATTACCGAATTGATCAATACCCCATCCATCTTCAGCCCCAATATGGCCTCTGAAAGCATAATGTCATTGCCAATATCATACATCTGGCGAAATATTGTTGAAGGAGAGGTTCTGAGAACCACTGGTCCTCTGTTCAAAGGCTTGCAAGGACTGTACAAACAATCTGCTGCTTCCCCCAAATTACCTTATAATCCAAGTACACAGTCCTCTTTCTCTCCAATCCTCCATTTACTTAAAGATTTGTTTCAAACTCAAACACACTCATTCCTTGTCATTCTCACTTTTATAGTAGACTTGTCTCATCCCACTAAATGCTATATCTTTTGGTCTAGTTTTCTACTGTTCAAGAAAACCTCTAATGGCCTCTATTATCCTCCAAACAGACTTGAGATCTTGACCATGGATAAAATATGTGGCTATGACAAAAAACAACAGCATTGACCAAGTATGTTCATAGCATCTTTGCCTTCCAACGTTTCATGCCACTGACCAAATTCTTGGACGATACCATTCCCATCCTGTTGCCATCAGGCAACAGAAGTCCCATGTAGTTGATAGTGAAATATGAAAATCTACAGCGCAGTGATTCTGCACTTAGTTCAGTCTTTTGTGTGAAATCTTGACACTAAATAGATCATCTAGTTGTGCCCCCATATAAAACAGTATCTCTGCAAAAATCAGCACTTGGGATGCTTCTGTACAGAGAAGATTAGAGTATTGTCAGCAAACTGTAATTGTCCAAGTCTTATTGTGGCCTGGACAGACTAATCAATCTTCAGCCTTTCATCACCTCCATCATTACTTTCCAAGAATAAGCACTACATGTGCAGAATTAGATCATTTCACTGTCAAAGGCCTGTGGTCAAATTTTTAGACCTCCTCCATTAGATCACTTTCAACTATCAACAAGAATTGCTCATAGAACCTGAATGAGAATCCCTCGGATCAAGGAGACTTATGCCTACAATGCTGAACCAAGAAGCCTTGATTTCCTGAGAATAATCCAATCAATACTTCAGCTGCATCAACTGATATTTCTTGAGAGGGCCCTTTCTATAATTTGAAGTGCCCAATTCTCCTCTTCCTTAAACAGTAACGCACAGTAGCTCATGAAGCATTTTTGACATCCTCCGTCTCCCAGCTTGGCAGTAGGACAGTCATATAGCATAACCTGGCTGAGGCCAGTTACGACGTAGCCAGGCCTATCCACCACTTGGGTCACACTGTAAGGAGAATATTCCTTGCTGAATTGGATAAAGATTGAACATTCAGCAACGTGATCCAACCAGAACCTAAGCTAGGAATCAGAAAAACCTGATCATACAAATATACCATACAATAGATTATAGTTGCCATTCAGTGTTATCCATGACAAGATCTGCTTTGAATCAAAATAAACAAACCAGAAAACTTAAAAGAGAGAAAATGATTATCAGATGGTCAGATCAATCCCCCTCCCGTCTACCAATTGGACAAAAATGATATTCAGTAAAACTAAGTGTCTGTAAATTAAGAACAAATCAAAGTAATGCCATGGGATGGCCAAACCTGCTTGATGATGATCAAGGACCCAAATTCCAACTGAGAATGTTAGTCGAAGTAAAAACTAATTATAGATGTCTGAACAGCATCTTCTCAAGAATGTATCACGTTTATTACAATCAAAACAAATCATGTGTAAATCACAGAAGGAAAACTTCAATGATAGTGAAGATGCAAAGGGGGAGAAGTGGTGGTGCTTGCACCTTATTTGTCTTCGACATGCCAAACAGAGTGAACTGAGAACGTAATGTTTCACCTCCAGCCATTGCATCCAGCTGATCCTCAGTCATATTCTCTGTATACTGGACATTTGCCATATGTTGCATAAGCTCCTGTGTCATATTTCCTCATCAGTAATCAAAATGATTCAAGGGTGTAGAGGACAGTCATTAGAAGTATAAACACTTTCAGCATACCTGTAAAACAACAAGCTCAATTCCACTTCCCCTTTTCAACTGATTAACAAGGTAATCAAAAAGACCTCTCAATTCCATGGATGGGTACTTTTTACACCTGTTAAACAAGATATTAATTCATGAGCATAAGAATAAAAGCCAATTCTTTCTCTATTTTGTGCTATTTTAAAGTAATAAAATCCAAGTTACAAAAGAGGTATGTCCATTGTGAGAACTGCTAAAACAAACGTATACAAAAGTGAGATAGAAGGCAATGGGCTAAAAAATCCACTCAGAAACATATTATAACAATCAATCGCACAAGACAAATAGTTGAAGAAAATATGAAAGTGGTCAATTTCCTAACAGATGTGTTTTATGTAAGGAAAAATGAAGAAACCATGAGCACTTATATTTTACATGCCCCTACTCCCTTTGGGTATGGAAGCAGATACTAGTGAGACTTCATATTCACCGCCATCCAAAGATTGGAATTGTACAGGAATTGCAGGCATTGATAGTTTTTTCCCTGGGAAAAAACCAATCACAAAATTCACTAGACTGTTGTTCCGGATTGCAGTTTGGCAACTTTGGAGAGAGCAATGTTCTCAAATTTTTAATGGATCTCAGACTTCCAAAATGTCGCTCCTTCTTCAAATCATTAATGATGCAAGAAGCTGCATGGAGTATCATGGAATGCAGAATCTCACTAGAAGAAAGAAGCAGTTATTCGGAAGATTCAATGTAAATCTGTAGTTGGTTAAAAGGTTAGCATGAAAATGCTCTTAGTCTACAACATGTGTAGTCAAGAGTGTTCTAGTTAAACAGTTCAAGTTTACTAGTCTACATCGCCTTATGTAGACAGTAACTTTTCTATGTACATTTCTATTTTTTCTGAATACAATACGTTACTTACCTAAAAAAAAGAGTGGTCAAAGTAGCAAAATAACCAAGCCACTTTTGATTATTCATTTCATAAAGAAATAAAGCTAGCTCCACTCATTATGCATTTTCATTTAGCCGATATGTAAAAATGGTGGTTGCAGATGCATAATATTGGTGAAAAGGTTCACTAGCAGAATATTCTGAACTTTTTAATCAAACATTTTTTACTTGTCATTTTCTATGGTGGCATGCCTAAACAAAAAGTTCACCACCTTTGCCATTACTTTCTTTTGTTTTCTATTCTTTTTGCAGGGTGGTGTTCCCCACCCCCCCCCCAACCCCACACACAAAGAAAAAAGCACTGAGGCAACTTCCCATACATTTTGGCTGAGTTTTGAACTCAGAGTAAATCATATGAACTCATAAGACTTGGCTCAGTTCTCAGACTTTCCAACATGGATATGTTGTAGGACTGGTTGAAGTTTTAAAATTGACAAAGACATCCAAGATTGAATAAGACTCATGCCCAAACAATACGAGACATTCATAAGTAACAATATTTCATTCCAAGAGGTAAGAAAATATCTTGAAAAATGGGGAAGAGGTGTTGTGATAGATTGAGCTCCCCAATAACATAGCAAATTCTAGAATTGGGAGTGTCTAAATGTAAATAGCTAGATGAAACTATTAACAGTTGGAAATGTATGTTCGTTGGTAATCTGATAGCTACTTTAAAGGCATGGAAGAACAAAAGAAACTACCCCACACCCCCTTTCATTCTTTCTAGCTACCTCCATCTTTCTTGTAACAGGAAAGTGTCATACAGTCACTCCCATAGCTTGTCTATTCCTTCATTGTGGAAGGAGGACCTAAGGGAAGGGATGAGAGAACAGATAAGTTGCATGGAAGAGATATGGAAGAGGCAGCCAAAAACAGGGGGGCGATCCTCACTTAACCTCTATATAAAAAATACAAAAATTTATAACATATGCCATTAGACCTTGTTGACCTAATTACCTCAACCTAAAGAGCGCGACCAGGCCATAGGCTAAGGCCCTAAAGGAACAAAACAGAATATAGACAAAAATAGACAAAAATAACCCTGTACAGCCTTAATTAACCCTGCAGTCTACACTCCTCAAGCTGAGCATTTTTTCTTGTTTGAAAGTGGTTGGCACCACAAAATTGTATAGAACAGAAAATGGAGGGATATACAAGTATAGTAAACAAGTCCCCAAAAGATCCCTACACAAGAATTCCCCCACCAAGATGATGTGTCACCCACTAACCCCCCAACAAAACAAAAAAATGAAGAATTGTGTGGGTCCACTTTACGTAAAACTAAAGCCCACTCTCTCACTTTATCCAAAATAAAAGATACAATCTTGTCAGAGGCTCTAACTTCCTTGCTGGAGATTCTACTATTTCTTTCTCCCCAAAAGGCCCAAAAGGTCGCATGGAGAATGAGTCACCAAATGCACCTATCCCCCTTGAGCATCCATCTCTTGTGTCACTTTCGGATCAATTGATGATAACGCAGTAGATCCTCCCAAAGAAGTTTCTTTCTTTCTCGGCTTTGAGGCCCATAGACCTGTTGCACCCCAAACTTTCTCGAATGGTTCAAGACGCCTCCCTCATGTTAATCGACGGTCAAACTACGGCTTGAAGCCAGCACCGTCGTTTTGTGGAGTATCTCTACACAATCGGGTCTTGGAACTCAACCATATCAAATGTCAAATTGTGTCGCAGCAAAGAAGAATGGAAGGAATTCATATCTGCACTCGTAGAAGAGACCAACCGCCATGTATCACGTAGTCCAAACAGGTGCAAGCTGCTTTCGTGTCGTCGACGGCGCAAAACAGACACAAGCAAACGACGGAGAAACCCCATTCTCCTCTCATGTCCCATTGCTAACCCAACGGGTAGAAAAGGCTGGAATAGGGTTTAAAAGGCGGGCGCCCTTTTTCCAAGACCCAGGGGAGTCCCATCCGGAGCAAAAAAGACCCATGCAGGGTCATTTGACCCCGTTGGGCCCCGGCAGGGTCGTTTGACCCCAATGGCCCCCCCACCGAGGTCAAATGACCCCCAGCGGGGTCATTTGACCTCAGTAGACCCCCCCAGCAGGACCCCGGTGGGGCCCACACAGGGTCAAATGAGCCCCACCGGCCTCTTACTAACCCCGTCGGGGTCTGCTTTTTCCTCCGCCAAAAAAAAAAGAAAGAAAAAAGAAAAAGAGGTGGAGAGCCCATCTTGACAACCTAATAAGGTGTTTGGGAGCACTTTTTTTTAAAAAAGCTCTTTCTACCAAAAAAAAATTATGCTATATCAATTTTCAACCCAATTTTTGAAACCGATGAAAATGGGTAACTACATGTTTGGCAAAAGTGTCATAATTTTTAAATTTTATGTAGACCCGTTTGGTAGAATTGATGCATATCACATGTGTCGAACCATACCGATAGAAA
Source organism: Amorphophallus konjac (assembly GCA_022559845.1). NCBI lineage: Eukaryota > Viridiplantae > Streptophyta > Magnoliopsida > Alismatales > Araceae > Amorphophallus > Amorphophallus konjac. Next base: position 201,129,419 of record CM040123.1, read on the forward strand.
CTTGGGTTGACCGACTGTCGATGTGAGTACGAGTCGATGGAGGCGGTGGTGAAGGGAGGAGGGGGAGGTCACGGGGGTGGCAGTGGTAGTGATGAGGAGGAGGCCGCGGCGACGGCGGAGGGAGGAGGGGGACGTCACAGCGGAGGCAACGGAGTGGAAGTGTAATATTGTGACATTCAAGATTTGATTTGTTGAGTTCAAAAAGAGAGACTTCCAACCATAGTGAGGCATCTATAGACAAGCTTGTCAGGTTGGCCTCCAATTCAAATGCTAAAGTATGATATAGGGTGCACAATAGAAGCAGCAAGCAGAACAAGAATCTTGAAGATGATTCACAAGAATCCATTAGTGGCGACCCCATTTGAAGCCAAGAACCAATGACCAACTCGAAGGCCAGCCTACCAAAATAACAAAAAGCCAGGTCTGCTATGCCCGATCAAAGAAGCCAAAGTGAGGCTAGAGTAATCCGTAAAACGGCTGTTTGCACAAACAAGCTCACTTTGACCACAGATGTCATTACATTAAAAAGGAGCGAAAAAGAAAACAAATCACCAAAAAATCACTTCAGGTTTAAGAAAAGTTTCGACCAAACTACACACGGCGACCTCTGAAGCTATAGCAGGAGAAGCAGTGCTTGCTCCCACCAGGCCTTTTTAGAGAAAAGTTAGTAGGAGGACAGATTGGTTCCAGACGACACTTGTGGGAAACATGGCGGGGGTCATTGCCATAAGACAAAGCCCACGAATAGGATGGAGGACTCAAGAGCAGATCGTTGTCGCAGTGTGGATGGGCCCCACCCTACCTCCTGGGTTTCACAGAAAAGGGAGTTGAGTCGGCCAGCGTCGATCCCCGCAAGCCAAGAGGACCCCAGGTGCCATAAGAGAATCCTGCCACTCCAGGTATCGTTTGCTTGGGGAGGGAGGAGGAGATCAGGGATCGCCAAGTGCCGAGTGAGCAAAAGGGAGAGGGGTAGGGCTGACGTCGATGCTGGACCCGTGGGGGTCACCCACGAGGCCAATGGGGTGCCTGACGCACAGGAAGGTGGGGGAAGAGGAGGGAGAGAGGAGGGCCGAACCCGACGGCCGAACTCAGCAGAAGGAGAAGAAGGGAGAGGGGAGGGCCAGACTCGGCACCGGGAGGTGGCGGGGGAGCCCTGTGGGCTTCGGAGGAGGAGGAAGAGGCAAAGGGGAGGGGTTCCCTACGCAAGCATGGCAGAGGACGTGCGAGGTCGTACGCCTTTCTTTAATAAAAAAATTTGACCAGCGGTTGTTTTTATTTCGAGGTAAGTTTACAAAGGATAAGATTCCATTCTAAAAATTAGGAGAGACCTTACCAAACTTGTTTAAATGGGGTTTCTTTTCTAAATTTTTATTTTAAGGTAAAATAGAGCTAAAAAGTGCTCCCACCCCATAAAGTCCGAAAATTATTTTTTGTGTGTGTCAAGGTGAGGTCCAAAAACTCTTCTTTTTTGTCAAGGTGGGTCCGGCTAACTTCTATATATACCACCCCTTGGTTCAAAAAGGACACAGAGAGAGACACAGAGACAGAAAGATACAAGGAGACACACGGACGAGGCGCACCAAGAAGCGAGTGTTGTGTTGTGTGTTTATTTGTTTGTGAAGACCTACCAAGGGTATGTTTTATAAATACTCTCGGCCTACATTTATGCCCTCGAGGTTGTTGTGCCATTGTCATCGCGCCTTGGGCGGCAGATGTCTGTAATTTCATGGATTAATCAGAACTTATAGAAATGTCCTTCCTCGGTGGCATGACAACACCTAAGTCCTGTAAATTGCAATTTTGCCTTGAAACTTTTTGTAATGGCGGCTATGCCCTTACGTCTCGCGTCAGTGCGGAGACTTCTATTGTACAGTTGACAACTCGCCGACAGTTCTTATACTTACATAAATGAGAATGAGTGCACTCAGTTGTCTTCTCTCATGTCAAGAGAGATCACGAATGAACCCAGACTTTTGGGAAATTGTACATATGCCCCTCTCTCCTGGGAACGAACTTACGTGCGCTCTTCATGGGACACATGGTCGTTCTTCCACTTAGAGGTCTTGTCAGACCATCCTTGTGCCTAAGTGTCATCCAAAACCCTAAGTTGGCTCTTGACATGGTAAAATTATCAAAATACCCATGTAGTCTAGAAATGGCCAAATAGCTCTCGAATCTTCCGGAAACCGCCTCAGTGCCCTCGAAAGTCAGAGATTGCACCGTAGTTTCTCTCCAACCCAGAAACTACAAAAAAGTCTTTGACTTGATAAAATTATCAAAATACCCCTGGAACCCAAAAGTCATCAAAATACCCCTGGAGTCCAGAAATTACCTTGACATATGCCTCCAACTTCTACAAAATTGCATACACACCCTCAAACCGTGAGATTTTGCCTAACCTAATGAGGCCCTTGGTGAAACCCTAATTCTATCAATTCTGTGGCGGTGAACAAGAGCCAACCTTGAGCCCTGCAAGCGAGTATGCCCTCAGTGTTGGAACCTAGATAAAGGAGCTTAGAGTTTCTTTGACAGTCAATCAAGGGTGTTCGGACTTTACGCCGATGTAAATCAACACTGACCGCGATCAGTGGGGAAAGATCCCTCACTCGAACCCACATCGTCTGATCCAAAATCAAACCAATGGAATGAACCCCGCACAGGCTATTCACACAGCCCTATATGTGCACCCTTACAAATTTCCCCTTGTTCTTTAAAAGGCTCAGAGAGAAATTTATACTCCGCCCCATTTTCTTCTTTTTCAAAGAGAAAAAAATAGAGGGGAAAATTTCGTGTTCAACAAATTGGCAAGCCCATGGGACTTTTCCCGCTTTTCTTCTTTCTGTCAAAGAAGTTCTAAACCTTTTTTTAAGGTTCCGATTACCGCCTTTTCCTTTTATAGGATGGGAAAAGGAGGGCATCCTCATTGTTCACTTGCTCTTTCGTGCATTCGCGCGCATCCCTACTTGCGCTTGCACCACCACCAAAATACGCGAGGGCAGCAGTGACCTACGCGCAAGTCGTTGGCAACTGCACCAGGCACGGCTACCTGGCAACACCAATAGCATTCGGTGACTTCTCGGCTGTTGTCGGTTCGCCCTTTTTCTTGGGCGTAGTCTCGGTGGTCGAGGATAGATCGGCCACAATTGCGGCGCCAACGGCCGAAAGTGTCAAGCCTTCAGCCATAGCTTCTGGTCGAGCCTTCCGGTCAGTCAACCAACGGTCAAAGGTGTCAGGCCTTCAGCCCCAGCTGTTGATCGAGTCTTCTCGGTTAACCAAATCACTGTTGATGTTGCCCCTACTCAACGAGGGCAACGCCGTCGTCGTAACGGCACCAAGCCTACAGCGGCCGCCCTCAGAGGTACTGCTCCTGCTCAACAGGGGAAGCGTCGCCGCCGCAACAACGCCCCGCCTATCGCAGGCGCCACCAACACCACTCCTACTCAACGAGGGCGGCGTCAAGGCCGCAAAGGCACAAAACTTGCAGCGGCAGCGTCCTACTCGGCAAGACAATCATTGTCGGAGATCTCCGTATCCGGCTAAATGGAGGCGAGTCGATCATGCCCTGGAACAGGCATGTCTCCGCCATCCCCACCTCCAACCGCTTCGAGATCCTTCGATAGGTCCAAGAAGACGGAGCAAAATCGAGAAGGTCCGCCGTATCGGCGGCAAATAAGGGACAAATGCATCAGCTCAAGCCTGCGGCTCCCCGAGCCAAATCAGGGGACAACCCCACTAAGTGCCAACTTCGCATGAAGAAGATATGAGTCACCAAAGAGGAGGCCTGAGTCATAAAGCGGGCAAGATCAGAAAGACCTTTTCGCATGTCAGACCTGCAACAAATGCGAAGTCCGACAAGCCTTGAAGTCCCAACCTCTCCAAGGTCCACCACTCAGCATCTGCAAGGGCAAACATGCCGAGGAGGTTACAAGCAGACTCAGCCGACCTCTCTGTTTACCAGCTCAACGTATGCAGAGAAGGATCATTCTACTCAGGCTTCCACTTCCCAAGTGTCTATTTTTGATAGACTAGGGATGGCACAGAAGCCAGAAAGACAACCCCTAGGAAAAAAATGGTGGTTCAGGTGACTGATGACACTGTCAAAATATTCACCTACTATACATCCTCCACCGACACGCAGCCGGAGGACACCTCGGGAGAGTTGAATCAGCCTCTCCAGGTCTTGAAAAAGTCAAGGCCCGTCTCCCGAGTTCTTGCTCGTATGCAAAAGACACTCGCCGCAGGAACATCTCAACCCGAGCCAGCACGACTAGAAGAGCATGTTCATAGTGTCGACGGGGACAACCTAAGACACGAAGATCTTGGAAGAGAAGCTCAAATTTTCGCGTTGGAAGATCTCCGACGCGAAAAGCAAGAATTGAAGAACCTCTTACAAGCACGCTCACGTGAAAGGGAAGTTCATATCCAGCCTCAAGCAACGCCCACTAGAGTGGAACAACAGCTTCCTCTCATTCCAGTCACGACTAATGCTTCGGCTACCGCGACAAAGTTACCAATAGCAGCGGAGTTTGAAGCTCCGATAAATGAGGCCAACATGCGATCATCCGCCACTCCAGCCGCCGAAAGTCTAATGGCTCAGAGGCAGATGATTGAACGAAATGTGGAGGCGAAGTTCGCTCAACATAGTGAAGGTGTGGCCACCGTTGATTTGTATAGCATGCCCTATCCCCTCCACCATCCAAAACTTCAGAAGTTCAATGGACAGGGCTCGCCATATGAACACTTGAACTACTACATGACGGCCATGGGTGAGTTGGCGTTGGAAGAGTCATATCTTCTGCATTATTTTGCCACATCCCTGACTGGCACCGCCTTTCAGTGATATTCCAGGCTAAAGCCCAACTCAGTGGCTGATTGGGCTAACATGAAGAAGAAGTTTGTTGACCGCTTCCAAATGGCCGAACGCAAGGTATCTCTTGCAGAACTCTATGCCCTCAAACAGAGGAGGGGTGAAAACACGTTGGATTTCATCAAGGGATGGAGGGACGTCAGCATACACTGCGATAACCCTCCGACACCCGAAGACACAATCACCATATACCGTAGGGACTTAGCAGCGGAAGTTAGTGAGAAACTTTTGGGATCAAATATCAGAAGTGATGCAACCCCGACCACCTGGTCACGGGTACCGCACAGCAAGACGCAACCTCGATAAAGCTACTAGCACTAGTCTCACGGCACGAAAATCGACACACGCGCCACCGCGAGACCACCGAAACTCAACGGTCAACACGACTAAACCCGAAGGTCAATGTCATAGAGACTGACAGTCTCTCACTCCCGACTCGACAGGAGTACCTCCCACTAGAAGTACAGTCGGTAGCGTCCCCTGACGTTTTACACCGCACCGCAGGTGAACTGCCTGACGTGGTAGCTCTTACCAAAGGCACGAACACCGCAGAAGTAACCACAAACGAGTGACTAGCTGGGGTCACGCCCGTCGACGTGGGTCCAACCGCCCCCAACCACTTGTGCACACACAGACCGCGCGTCCCTGGTCTGGCCCTCTGACCAGTTTTCCCCTCAGCCGGACTCTGGCTGTAAGACGTGGGGCCCGCGGAAACCGGTCCACAAACCGTCTCTAAGGGTAGCCTCTCCACCACTCCCTGGTGGGACCACACGCGTGTAAGCAGGCTACGACTAGTGGAGGGTCACTGAAGGAGTAGACTCTCGAGTCAACGGAAAACAACGTCCGAATCCGACGACGTACGGGGACCATCCCACGTACCGGCACCGTCGCACGGCGACCACAGTCGGAGAAGGAACGGGACTCGCAGCCCACGGCTACGCACGCACCCTGCGCGAGAGTCGAGAAAACCCAAGTGACGCTAAGCCAATGGGCTCTGGGCAGTCCTCTAGACGCACTACAGCCAACGGTCCTTGAGTCAGAAGACTCGGGGTCAAGACCGTCGCACGCAACAGCACAAGGCCGTCAATCTAGTCCAATCTCTAGGTCTAAAACCACGGTAGCACGCGTACCGAGGCAGTTCACGAGCCGTCGAGACCATTCCCTCGGGAAGGGAACTCACGGGACTAAAGCCACACACACGGCCCACGCGGAAAGCACAGAAGCACGATTCCCAAGGCAACTGCCACACCGCCAAGCTGCAGCCCAACTCAAGGAGAAGAGGGAAGCGACCAGCCCCAGACTAGACAACTGGGATCGCAGCCCAAGGCCTCACACAGGACCCACTCGGGAATCGCTTTCCGGAGAAACCGACGACGCACGCCAACACACGGTGACACGAGTCGAGAACGCTACACCCGGGACTACAACGTACCACGACACCTGGCCCCGACGACGTGCACAGCATCCGTCAGGCCACGGGTCGGTACGTGGTTCGAGAACCACACACCCGGGACTCGAATTGGTCAAAACGGAAACACCAGGTTAGACTGGCACATGTGCGGTTCACCCTGGGCCGCTCAAGGGACGTGCGGCTGGGGCACAGCCGCTCAAGAGACATGCGGTCAGGCAGGAGCTGCACAAGGCCCTAATCGGACTAACCCCAAACGGAGGATGGACGGTTAGGGCTGGACCGCCCAAGGGGATGTGCGGCCAAGGATCGTCCGCACAACCCAACCGACCTACTCCAATGCCGGTCAAAACGGTTTTGACCCAACCGACACTAAACTGTTGACCAAGGGTCAACCGGGATATACGGCTAGCGCCTGGCCGCACAAGCCCACGGAAGGACAGACGGCTGGGGACCGGCCGCCCATGGGGGAGACATGCGGTTTTCACCTGGCCGCACATCACATGTGTGGTCTATCGTCTGACCGCACAACCCCAAAACCAAGAGATGATGAACGGACCAAGGGCAGCCGCCCATACGATGGACGGGCCCTGGTTCGACCGCCCAACCATCACGGCGGGTAAACCCAGGGGGTCGCCCGATCGCGGCTTTTCCACGCCCCGTTCGTGCCAAAACGAAGGGGATACAGCCACAACCACCCTGGCAATCACATGGACTCCGACCGGAGTCAAAACGACGCAGGAATCGCGAGAAACGAGCGATTCTACCGAAGTTGCCCTAAAAGGGTTACCGAGCTTCCCGGAGCTCTACCAGTCCAACGGGACCGCCAATCGAGACGAACTTAAGGGGAAAAGAACGCTCTCGCCCCAAGGAATCCGTTGACAGTAACCGATCTGGAAATCGTCGTCGTTTCCCGACCGACCCTACGAAACCTACAAAACCACAGTTTCGCTAGAACGGACCCAAACACAGCCGTTTCCGCGCCGAACGACGTGCAATGACAGGGAAAACGAGCAGAACGCAGCATTGTTCCGTCACCCTACCTCCACCGAAGAAACCGCGTGCCGAAGCGACTAATCCACGCCGAAAATCGCCCGGAACGCAAACGACGCCATCTCGGAATCCACCGAGGGATCGCGCCCGCAACCGCCTCGATCCTCGCCCATTCTCGCTCGCGTCCTCGCCCGCGCCGCCTCCACCTCGCCCCCGCCTCGCTCCGTCGGCCGCCGGAGAAGAGAGGGGAGAAAGAGAGCGTGAGAGGAGAGAGGGGGGTGAGTGAGAAATGAGAGGGAAGAGAGAGAAAGGGGATTTATATAGGAAAATCCGAAAATTCCAGAAAATACCGAAAAATAGAAAATCACGTTTCCGCGATCCTCGGAACGCACCGATCGCAACGGTACCACTCGCGCCCAGGTGAACGGCCCGGTTCACCAGCAACGAGATTCCGAAGGAATTACCGAAACACACACCGGGAATCGAAAAACACACGCGAAAAAGCCGCGGAACACTTCCGGGCCTCCGAAACAACTCCGGATCGCGCCGAGCCGAACACGAAAGATGTCCGAAACGAAATTTCGGACACAACAGAGTCGGACACTCCAAAAAATCAGATCCGAGACCCACGAACAAGGATCCGAAAAATCCGGGGCATTACAGCTCTCTCCCCTTAAAGGAATTTCGTCCTCGAAATTCAATACCTAGCACGAAGTCACATGGGAAGAACACCGTAACCCACTGACAACGCTGTCAGAGCCCCAGCGCAGAAAACCACGATTCACACGAAAGCTCCAATCCTGAGGGACACAGCCAGACTTAAACACAAACAACACCGTCCAGCGTCACCTCAGACACCACGAAAAACCAATCACGGCACCGCTGCTACCATCTCGCTCACCGAGGAGACACGACCCTCGCGCGAGAGACAGCCACCGATGCAACCCATGGTCGGCAGACGACCAGACGCCAGTTTTGCAAACCCGCCGACTGGTCTCATGCCCGACACGAAGGAACAGCCAAAACCGAGCTCCCACCAGCTCACGCAGCCATCTCAACAGACCGCAACCAGAACAACGGCTCAGCGCCAAGAAACACCCCACATGGTAAGCTGAAAGCCAGACATAACACTGTGCCAACTCTGTCAGAGGACAAACTTCGACAAAGCCCAGATCCCGTCCGGAAAGGCACATCTCAAAAACGACCACCAAAGGTCTCGCTGGCACACGGCTCTCGCCATGCTTGAGCCCCAACAACCAACATCCTCTGTCTGTGAAAGACCACGCGCCGACGATCACCAACCGCTCGCTCAGGTTCTTCCTTCTTTCCTGGTCCTCCACCGAAACCGAAGGAAACATTCCAAACCTCGGCAAGCCATCCGTCGACTCCCACACATACCGATGCCACATCTCGAGCCACACTCCCCTCGGACACCGCCTCCGAACTCGATCATCGCACCAACTCGACCTTCTCAGGGGAGCACGATGAAACCGAATGACAGATCATGGCGTCTTCAGTCATCACCTCACCCGACTCAGACTTACAGGGAAACCATCCCATGCTGGTCACCAAACTAGGGATAACCATTGCGACACCAACGTCCCGTCAAGGACCACCAATCCGACGCCAACTTCACGAAAAGGCCTCCGCCCACAGGCGTCACTCTTCCGTCTGGTCTCATCAAATTACTCAACTTCCGTCAGGCGACATCCTCAACAACCCTATCCGGGCCCAACACCGACGCCTGACACGGCTTCCACCACAAGAACAGGGTACTCATGCGGCGCACTAGCCAACACATTCCCCAACACTCCATCCTGCCAGTGCCAAGAACTACAATACCTCGGGCAACGGCACGGCAACAACACGTTTCGCACAGAGGAACAAATCCTCCAATGCTCAACGCAAACTCAGGAATCCGCCCGTAGCAACCAACGCTACGATCCTGAACCAGTGGGTCACAAGCCCACCACGCTTCCGCTGCGCACTCTGATCCACGCACGCACAGCCGAGAAAGCAAACACCGCTCAACTGGCACTCGTCCTTCCGGAACAGCGCCAGCACACCCTCACACGATAAGTAATGGGCACAGCTTCTCACAGGCAACCACCTTGCCAAGACAAGGAGCACGTCTCACACGGACTTCATGGCACACACAAGGCCAACCAATCCGGGCACACAAAGCAAGACGACGAGCCTAGCCAAACACAATCTCTCCACCAAAGGGGAGACCAACGCACTTCCGACCAACGGAAGAACTCCACGCTCGACCTGACCTCGAACCTCGCGCATGCTGGAAACAGCACCATCTAGCACAAAGGAAAACCTCTCTTCCATCAGCTCAACGCCTCCAACACACTCGGCGAGTGTCACGTCGGACCACAATCACAACATCTCTCGATGTACCACCGCTGCAATTCCTCAAACTGCAGCGCACCGCGCCAAGAGCCGCTACACGAGCCATAACGATAACCGCTGACGCTCATCCTCGAGTCCCGAACTCACCGTGAAGCCTTCACATCTCAAGCCAACTCCAGGGCGAACACACCCCATCCACTGACAGAAACGCAGGAGCAAAGACTTACCGGGACATCTCTGCCAAATCCTGCCTTGAAATCCGTAGAACAATCGGGACCGACATGTCATTTCTGACGCCACAGAGCACGACAAGAACATCAGGCTCGACGCAACAGCAGCTCACCGAGAAGATCCTCCGCTCACCCGAGCACACTTCTCGACCAGAACACCTCAGGAGCTGGACAAACCTCAAGCTGGAGTGGCCAAACCAACAGCAGCTCCCTCAGAGCACGCTCACGGCCACTTAACCACGGACAATCCTCTCCAGCCACCTGACCACGCTGTAGATTCCTCGAACGCAGCACCGCGAGCTCACGCCTGCCAGCAACCCCTGCCTAACGCAGCACAACCAAGGCCACCACCGATGAGGGAGAAGGCTCTCGACCTCGATCCTTAGACCCCGTGCTGGCACGAAAGCCGCGGACAGCAACCACCTTCACAGCGCCGCACAGCGCACTCAAGCTCTCAAGCGAGAAGCTAGGCGGAAAGCGAACACAAAACCCTAAGCCAACTGCCGACTGTACTGGACCTCACGGACTCTGATCACTGTAATATTTCGAATTCCTATGCACGTCCACAACCTCCGCTCTGATACCAGCTGTAGCGACCCGAGAATCCGATTACCGGGAGAAACCCGATAACCCGAGACTCGAACCGCCGCCCACGAGCCGGGAGGGCTCGGAAGGGCTAAAAGGAGTGTGGAGGCACAGAGAAATAGGAAATAAAGCAGGACAACCAACAACAACAAGTAGAAGTAAAAGAAAAACTACAGCTACAACAGAGTCCAGTCCAACAAGAAGTACAGTCTAAAGCAGTAAAAACGTACCACATGCCGAGTGAACACTCGGCCCGGCGAGCTGGCAACTGAGAACCTCCGAACAGCACCCTCGATCCTCGAGGAAGAACCGCCACACCTGAAAGGCAGGGAGTGAGTCTCCAAAACAGAGACTCAGCAGGGATCCCGCGGAACCCCACCAAGAACCAACGGCGGTACAGAAGCTGTAACAACGAGAGCAACAGTAACAGCAGGAACAGTAAACCCGGTGGTCGGTCGAAACACGGCACTACAACCACTCCTACTGTACCAGAAAGTACACCTCGGGCTCGCAGTCGAGGTTACCGAACCACACTAGTACCACCTACCGAAGCAAAAGCCCACGGTAATCGCACCGCAGAGGCCTGTCTCCCAGGACACGGCCAACCTGGACACGCTGTCCAAGGTGCAACCCCGACCACCTGGTCACGGATACCGCACAGCAAGACGCAACCTCGGTAAAGCTACTAGCACTAGTCTCACTGCACGAAAATCGACACACGCGCCAACGCGAGACCACCGAAACTCAACGGTCAACACGACTAAACCCGAAGGTCAAAGTCATAGAGACTGACAGTCTCTTACTCCCGACTCGACAGGAGTACCTCCCACTAGAAGTACCGTCGGTAGCGTCCCCTGACGTCTTACACCGCACCGCAGGTGAACTGCCTGACGTGGTAGCTCCTACCAAAGGCACGAACACCGCACAAGTAACCACAAACGAGTGACTAGCTGGGGTCACGCCCGTCGACGTGGGTCCAACCGCCCCCAACCACTTGTGCACACACAGACCGCGCGTCCCTGGTCTGGCCCTCTGACCAGTTTTCCCCTCAGCCGGACTCTGGCTGTAAGACGTGGGGCCCGCGGAAACCGGTCCACAAACCGTCTCTAAGGGTAGCCTCTCCACCACTCCCTGGTGGGACCACACGCGTGTAAGCAGGCTACGACTAGTGGAGGGTCACTGAAGGAGTAACTCTCGAGTCAACGGAAAACAACGTCCGAATCCGACGACGTACGGGGACCATCCCACGTACCGTCACCGTCGCACGGCGACCACAGTCGGAGAAGGAACGGGACTCGCAGCCCACGGCTACGCACGCACCCTGCGCGAGAGTCGAGAAAACCCAAGTGACGCTAAGCCACTGGGCTCTGGGCAGTCCTCTAGACGCACTACAGCCAACGGTCCTTGAGTCAGAAGACTCGGGGTCAAGACCGTCGCACGCAACAGCACAAGGCCGTCAATCTAGTCCAATCTCTAGGTCTAAAACCACGGTAGCACGCGTACCGAGGCAGTTCACGAGCCGTCGAGACCATTCCCTCGGGAAGGGAACTCACGGGACTAAAGCCACACACACGGCCCACGCGGAAAGCACAGAAGCACGATTCCCAAGGCAACTGCCACACCGCCAAGCTGCAGCCCAACTCAAGGAGAAGAGGGAAGCCTCCAGCCCCAGACTAGACAACTGGGATCGCAGCCCAAGGCCTCACATAGGACCCACTCGGGAATCGCTTTCCGGAGAAACCGACGACGCACGCCAACACACGGTGACACGAGTCGAGAACGCTACACCCGGGACTACAACGTACCACGACACCTGGCCCCGACGACGTGCACAGCATCCGTCAGGCCACGGGTCGGTACGTGGTTCGAGAACCACACACCCGGGACTCGAATTGGTCAAAACGGAAACACCAGGTTAGACTGGCACATGTGCGGTTCACCCTGGGCCGCTCAAGGGACGTGCGGCTGGGGCACAGCCGCTCAAGAGACATGCGGTCAGGCAGGAGCCGCACAAGGCCCTAATCGGACTAACCCCAAACGGAGGATGGACGATTAGGGCTGGACCGCCCAAGGGGATGTGCGGCCAAGGATCGTCCGCACAACCCAACCGACCTACTCCAGTGCCGGTCAAAACGGTTTTGACCAAACCGCCCAACCCAACCGACACTAAACTATTGACCAAGGGTCAACCGGGATATACGGCTAGCGCCTGGCCGCACAAGCCCACGGAAGGACAGACGGCTGGGGACCGGCCGCCCATGGGGGAGACATGCGGTTTTCACCTGGCCGCACATCACATGTGTGGTCTATCGTCCGACCGCACAACCCCAAAACCAAGAGAAGATGAATGGACCAAGGGCAGCCGCCCATACGATGGACGGGTCCTGGTTCGACCGCCCAACCATCACGGCGGGTAAACCCAGGGGGTCGCCCGATCGCGGCTTTTCCACGCCCCGTTCGTGCCGAAACGAAGGGGATACAGCCACAACCACCCTGACAATCACATGGACTCCGACCGGAGTCAAAAAGGCGCACGAATCGCGAGGAACGAGCAATTCTACCGAAGTTGCCCTAAAAGGGTTACCGAGCTTCCCGGAGCTCTACCGGTCCAACGGGACCGCCAATCGAGACGAAATTAGGGGGAAAAGAACGCTCTCGCCCCAAGGAATCCGTTGACAGTAACCGATCTGGAAACCGTCGCCGTTTCCCGACCGACCCTATGAAACCTACAAAACCACCGTTTCGCTAGAACGGACCCAAACACAGCCGTTTCCGCGCCGAACGCCGTGCAATGGCAGGGAAAACGAGCAGAACGCAGCAGTGTTCCGTCACCCTACCTCCACCGAAGAAACCGCACGCCGAAGTGACTAATCCACTCCGAAAATCGCCGGGAACGCGAACGACGCCATCTCGGAATCCACCGAGGGATCGCGCCCGCAACCGCCTCGATCCTCGCCCATTCTCGCTCGCGTCCTCGCCCGCGCCGCCTCCACCTCGCCCCCGCCTCGCTCCGTCGGCCGCCGGAGAAGAGAGGGGAGAAAGAGAGCGTGAGAGGAGAGAGGGGAGTGAGTGAGAAATGAGAGGGAAGAGAGAGAAAGGGGGTTTATATAGAAAAATCCGGAAATTCCAAAAAATACCGAAAAATAGAAAATCATGTTTCCGCGATCCTCAGTACCACTCGCGTCCAGTTGAACGGCCCGGTTCACCCGCAAGGCCGCAACAAGGTTCCGAAGGAATTACCGAAACACACACCGGGAATCGGAAAACACACGCGAAAAAGTCGCGGAACGCTTCCGGGCCTCCGAAACAACTCCGGATCGCGCCGATCCGAACACGAAAGATGTCCGAAACGAAATTTCGGACACAACGGAGTCGGACACTCCGAGAAACCAAATCTGAGACCCACGAACAAGGATCCGAAAAATCCGAGGTATTACAAGAAGCTTCGACCAACTGAACACTGTGGTAGTGGAGATTGAGATGTTCTTCGCCGATCACCCAGCACACACTCCTGCCAAAGGTAAGTCCTCTAAAGATCACCCAGCTAGCGGCAAGAAAATAAATTCAGCTGACTTCTCCCTAACAAATTGAGATAAGGGGGAAGGAAAATCAAAGAGTAATGGCAAAATGCCCAATGCTAAGGCAACCGTCGATGTATTAGCAGAGCGTACGAAGATGCCTTACTCTTTCAGAAAAGAGCATACGAAGATGCTCTTTGATTTGTGTATGAGGGAAAAGCTCATCACCTTGCCTGATCCGTGAAAGCACGCGGAGGTGGACAAAATAGATGACCCTAACTACAACATGTATCACCGGAGGTTAGGTCATACCATCGGGGACTGTTATATTTTCAAAAACATAACAGAAGAGCTAATCTAGAAGGGCCTTTAACCTCGAAGTCTCGTCCAAGGTTCTTGAACTTTCTGATTTCTGAAGTATGATCACATGTAAAAATCATATCATCAACATAGACAAGAAGCACCACAACATTTCCATCCTCCAACTTAGTGAACAAGGGGTGATCAGAATTCCCTTGAAAATACCCAAAGCACACTAGCAACACAACATGTCTCAAACCAAGACAAGACTGTTTCAATCCATACAACACTTTTTTCAGACGTCATATTCTCCTCCTGTAACAAGCCTAGGAGGAAGTTGCACATAGACCTCTTAGAGATCCCCATTGAGAAAGGCGTTTTTAACATGCAGGTAATGAAGATCCCAATAAAAGTTCGTGGATTCTTTGATCACATAATGTTGGAAGAGAGGAAGAGGGTGAGAGAGCAAAGGAAGAAGATGGAGAGAGAGAGGGGCGAATAGGAGAGGTGGCAGCCGCACACCTCCCTAAGTATTTCATTAGATGCCCTAATCAGTACAAGACAAGAATACCCCCGTTACAATGACTCTAATCAAGGGTATTAAGAGTAGAAGTGTTTCAAATAAATGGATACATCTTAATTGACCCGGTAGTAAACCAGTGACCCAGACTCATGGCCCAGACCCAAACTAGACTCAAATAGGGCCAGATTGTTCATCTTCTACACTCCCCCTCAAGCTAAGCATAGGTATCTTTCATGCACAGCTCATCTAAGACATAATTAAGTGCCTCACCGTATAACTCCTTTAGTAAATATTCCACCTCAGCACTGGAACGAGCACACACTGATTATTTTTTGTTACGTCGGACCGCCAAATTGTTGCCAAGAATGACACAATATCCTATAGTGGAATGACTATTATCCTGAGAAACTGCTCAGCCAGCATCTTTATGTCCCTCAACTTCTAGACCAGTAGACTAGGTAAACAAAAATCCTCTCCCTAGACATGCCTTCATGTAACGAAGAATACAGTCCACTACTTGTATGTGAGATGTTCTTGGTGCATGCATGAATTGGCTAATAACACTCACAGCATATGTGATATCTATGCATGTAAGCGTCAAGTATAATAGTCGGCCAACAAGTCACTAATACATTCCTTTGTCAATCTCAGAAAGTAGTTCCACTGCTTGCGTAGACAAACCATTGTTTGTCTCAATTGGAGTTGCGGCAGATTTGCAACCTAGCTTGCCAATTTCCATCAGCTGATCCAGGGCATATTTCCTTTAACACATATTAATGTTCTCATTGGAGTAAGCAACCTCAAGTCCGAGAAAGTATCGAAGCAATCCCAGGACTTTAATTTCAAATTCTTTGGCCAGAGCCCCTTTCAGTTGTTCGATTTCTTCTTCATGATCTCCTGTAATGACCATATCGTCAACATAGACAAGAAGGATGGCCACCTTGTCAGTTATGGTCTGCCTTGCTTTGGGTGTAGCCAAAGCAAATCATAGCAAGCCGAAACCTGTCAAACCAAACTCTAGGTGACTGTTTGAGACCATACAAAGCCTTGTGCAACCTGCACACTTTGCCACCTTTAGAATAGTCAGGAGAGAGCTGTGTGCAGACCTCTTGGAGGTCCCCATTCAGAAAGGCATTTTTCACATCCAACTGGTGGTCTTGCAGTAGCATTCATGGCTCTCCAACAACTTTCTTCATTCAAGGACCTTTAAGTACACATGTTCCAATGAGAGAAATGGGTCCATGTTCAAGCATTGTCAGCTTAGAGTTTCAAATTCTGGATTAAGACCGGCCAGGCATTTGAACACTCTAGTTCACTAAACATAATGCCAATGCTTCTTCTGATTCTCTACACATGACCAGTCATCAATGGCATAGCAGTCAAGTTCTTCCCATTTGCGCCAAAGGGTGCCAAAGAAAGTCGTTTCAGACAAACTTCCCTGTTTCAAATCATGTATCTCATTTGTCTAATGATATACCAAGATAACATCTTGTTTTTGTCTAGGAGTGTCCACATCTCTCTTGCATTCTTGCGTCATTGGATGATTGGTTGAAACGCAAATCCAACTGAATTCAAAATCCAGGACATAACAATGCTATTTTCCAAGTGCCAATGGTCATACCTAGGATCTGCAAGGCTTGGCTTCTTAAGTTTGCCATTGATATACCCACTTTTGCCACAACCGGCTATGTAAATTTCTACTGCCACAGACCACACCACATAAATACACTCCATCAACTTCATCGGAGTGATTTGAAGAGACATGTTCTCACTACCCATGGTGGTGTGAGAATTTTCTGCTGGCTTGGGGCACATTGATTGTGTGTACACTTCCTCATTGGAGGGCAAATGTTCCTGGTGGAAACAAAGAGAGGTAACTCCCCCTCGCACGGTGTGGGCTCTTACTCAATAGCGCACCGTTGATCCCAATTCTTCCTAGTACTTTTAGCTGGAAGATGGACTTGTCTCAGTTCCCTGCTCTGGACAGAACCAGACGGAGACGAGAAGGGGCCAAGGCTGGATTATCTGCTGCACAATCAGATCTGATACCACAATCAGATCTGTCCTAGACAGATCAGCAGCTCCCAGCTGCCTGTGGTAGACAGAGCAGGATACCTCCTGTTCTGAACAGAATCCTCAATCGGACAGGCACCTTGGGGTTCGCAGCTGGGAGGAACAATCTAATCTAATTTGTTCTGGACAGATCAGCTGCTCTTGGCTGCCTGAGCTAGAAAGGGCAGGATACCTCCTGTTCCGGACAAACTTCAAACAGACAGGATAAGGAGAGGGGAGGCAGCAGATACCTCTGCTGCCTCACACTTGCTCCTGCGCACAGACCCTCACACTTTGGAGTCAAATGACCCAAAGGGTACTGCACACAGAACAGAACAGGAAGGAGCACTGCTTGGCTGCTCCACATCAGCACCTTGCGGCACCGATGGGCCCTATACAGGCCCCAGACCGCTGTTGCTTTAATATTATGATGGATTCTTTGATTACATGATGCTGGAAGAGAGGAAGAGGGTAAGAGAGCAGAGGAAGAAGATGGAGAGAGAGAGAATAGGAGAGGTGGCGGCTGATACTCTAGGCCGCACACCTCCCTACGAGTTTTATTAGATGCCCTTATCAGTACAAGATAAGAATACCCTTGTTACAATGACTCTAATCAAGGGTATTAAGACTAAAAGCGTTTAAGTTAAACGGATCCATCTTAATGGGTCCGATAATGAACCAACAACCCAGACTCATGACCCAAACCCAAACTAGACTCAAATAGGGCCAGGTCGGTCTGTACATGTGTTCATCTTCTACAGAACTGAACAGCAAAAGAAAGAATAACACGCACAGACTTCAACTTGGCCACAGAAGCAAAAGTTTCAAGATAATCAACACCATAAGTCTGAGTATAACCACGAGAAACAAAGCACATTTTATACCGCTGAACAGTACCATCAGCATTGTATTTAATAGTAAAAACGCAACGAGAACCAACCAAACTCTTCCCAGCTCAAAGCTCCACTAGATCACCAAGTGCAATTGTTTGAAGAGTACTCATCTCCTCGTCTATAGCTGCCACCGTGGGTCCTTCACCACTTCAAAAAAGGAGTTAAGAACATGATAAGTAGAGATAATGGAGAGAAAGGAATAATAAGAGGGTGGAAGTCTAGAATAGGACACAAACTTGGAAATAGAATGACGAGTACATACTCGAACACCCTTTCGAGTAGGGTACTCCTGGGAACAGATCCGGTGGAGACGGGGTGGGGCCTGTAAAATTTGGTTAATTTAGTTATTTAAGTTATTTATTTTTTTTATGTGCTGTATCAGCAAGAATTTCATTCTTTTTCTTTTGCTGACCAACGGTATCTCGCCCCTTGACTACCAAAGCATTATAAATATTTGACATTTTGCTGGGGGAAAAAGCGACATCCCGTACTGGGCCAATATTTTTCGCAATACGCCCTAGGTTTTTTTCTGCAATAGGAAGGTCAAGATCTAGCGCAAAAGCACAAGGAGAAGAAGGGGAGGCGACCACAGGAGAACCTGAAGCAACATAACTGGGAGATGCCACAGCTTCTTGATATAACCGATCCACGAGAGGCCCTTCTTTATACCACATATGTCTGGAATAAGTGAGAAGATTCGGTGCTGGCACATCCATCACAACATTAAAAGGAGCCAAAGAGGGAGAAGAAGAAAGGACACCAACATGATTAACCAAGACGGACACGGGAGTACGAAGGGATAGAGAAACAACAATCTCCCCTTGACACGAAGACAAAGAAGAGAAATAAGACTCCGACTCAAAAAAGTGCAATCTTATATCTCTGGCCCATTTTGGGGTCTAAGCATTTATACCGCTTTTGAATAGACGAATGCCCTAGGAAGATGTCATGAAGTAAGAGGGTCCAACATGATTTCTAATGAACAAGATTGGTCATTGAATTGGCTTATAATTAAGATCGGCTGTTGGATTGGCATAAGATCATGATCGAGTTGTTGAATCAGCATATGATCACGATCAGACCGTTAGATCGACATATGATCATGATCGGCCGTTGGATCGACATATGATCACGATACAGCCGTTGGATCAGCATATGATCACGATCATGCCATTGGATTGACATATAATCATAGTCAACCGCTGGATTGGCTCATGATCAAGATCGGCCGTTGGATTGGCTTATGATCAAGATCCATCGTTGGATCTGCATATGGTCACAATCGAACCGTTGAATTAACATATGATCACGATCAGGTCGTTGGATCGGTATGCAATCACGATCGACTGTTGGATCGTCTTATGATCAATATCCACCGTTGGATCGGCATATGATCACGATCGAGCCATTGGATCAGCATATGATCGCGATCAGGCCATTGGATCGACATGTGATCACGATCAGCCGTTGGATCAGTTCATGATCAAGATCCGCCGTTGGATCGACATATGATCAACATCCGCCGTTGGATCGGCATAAGATCACGATCGAGCTATTGGATCGGCATGTGATCACGATCAGCCTACTAGTTCAACAAATCAAGTCTATAATGGAACAATTGAGTACAGCGAACTGGGAAGTCCAGCCAATGGGCTTAATGGGCCTAATGGTCTAGTCAATTGGACCTATGATGGGCCAATTGGACATAACAGACTTGGTGGTCCGTGCCAACTGGGCTAATTGGACCTATGATAAGTTAATTGGGTATAGTGGACTCAGTGGCCTGAACCAATTAGGCTAATTGGGCCTAAATGGGCTTATAATGAACTAATTGGGCATAATAGACTTAGTGGGCTGAGCTAATTGCGCATAATCAACTCAATGGTCTGAGACAATCGAGCTAATTGGGCCTTATTGGGCCTATGATGAGTCGCTTGGGTATGAAGGGCCTAATGGTCTGAGCCTATTGGGCTTAATGGTCAAGTGGTTTGAGACACATGGACCCTGGGCAAAACTTAGCCAATTAGGCCATGGTTCTCACATGAGTGAGGAGAGAGAACGCAGCAACCTTGCCAAGAGTTTTCTCATTTTTTAAATGGGGCCCCCATGGGGGTATTTTTAGGCTCAAAGGGACCTAGAAAATTACATGCACAGCCCCCTATAAGGCAGTTCTCACTTGAGTTCAGAGAAAAAAATATTGTTAACCGCCCTCTATTTTTTTAAAACCCCAATGGGCTGGTTTTGAGAGTGGGGGCTGATCAAAGATTTTTGCAAGAAAACCCCTGGAGTCTTAACTATTTATTTCCCTATCCCACCCAATGGCCCATGTCCTTTTAAGGAAGAGAGAGAAAGAGGCGGTTGAGATGGGGGAGCCATCGGGCTCCTTTTCTCTCTTGCATATTTTTTCCAACTGCAGGAGAGAGGATAGAGAGAGTAAGATGGCGCAGGTTGGTGAGGGAGAGGCCATCGGGTGGTTTTTTGAATGTGGTGGGCTTCACTTTTATTACGTAGCCCGTCCCACAAAATATATGTTTTGTTTCAAACCCCATTGGGTCATTCATGTGAGTAGGGATTTGGACTTTTTAATAAAACCCCTTGGATAATTAAACAATTATCATCTCTTTATCATGGACCCCCATCGGGTCATATTCAAAAGTGTGAGCATGGAATTTTCAAAAAAAGCCCCGTCAAAATGATGACTAAATCTCAGCCCCCATTGATCATTCATGTGAGGTGAGAGAGAATCACGTAATATTTAGAAAAACCCCTTTGATTGATTAGAGTTTTATTACCTCCCTGAGCTCCTGCCCTCATCGGGGAGCATCTAAGAGTGTGAGAGGGAGAGGGTGCATGTAAGAGGCAAGCCATTGGGTGGTTTTTGTCTCTTGGGGAAATTTTCATAAAAGTCCCCTAAAAATGATCATTTATCCCCGCTCATAACTCCCATGCCCAGAGAGAGAGAGAGAGGGAGGGAAATAAGGGAATTAAGGGCCACATTAAATTCCTCCATTAGTTAGGAAGGAGGGAAAGAATATAGGAGAGAAATAAGGAAAGGAGGGTGCAGCAATTAAGAGTCCTAATCAGACTCTTCCCTTCTTTTTTCCTTCTAAAAATCTATTAAATCCCCTATTATAAATAGGAGAAAGGGAGAGACCAGGTGAGAGAGAGAAATAAGGTGGTGCAGGAAAAAATAGGGAAGGAGAGAGATAAAGTCCGATTGACTCTTATTCTCTCCCTTGTTTCTTGAGCAGGTGAGAGAAAGATATTTTTATTGTTGGACTCCCCTCTCTCACATGGTTGCCCAGAAATGGGTCCGAGATGGACTCTTTCTCACCTTTTTTGTTTTTTTTCTTTTCTCTCTCTCCCCTTTTTTTAGTTCGAACATAGACCTTGTTGACCTGATTACCCTCAACCTAAAGAGGACAACCAGGCCATAGGCTAAGGCCATAAAGGAACAAAACAACATATAGACAGAAATACCCCTGTACATGTTTAATTAACGCTGCGGTCTACATTCACAATTTCCATCTACATTTTTTTTTGATGATGATGGGGAACCTAGCAAGGCTAGCAAGCCCCAGGCTCACAATCTCCATCTACATGTCATCAATTGAGTAAAAACATCAATCATATGATAACAGGCAGAGGTCTTCCAAGGCCTAATGTTCAGGCAATGCAATGTAGCCTCAATGTACATGCTTTGAGGCCTCTGAGATAGAACACATTCCCAAGACTTGGATCAATAATGGTTTTTTTTTTGAAAGAGGGTGGTACCAATGAACATATTAAACTAAAATAAAGGGATTTACAAGTGTGGTCAATCTGCTTACAAAAAAAGCATCCCTGTATGGGGCCACATCAAGAAGATGTATCACACTCTAGCCCCCAATAAACCCAAGAAAGACAAATTGTGTTAGAAAGCTATTTTGCCCGCTCTTTGACTCTATCCTCAACAAAAATCACGACCCTTTCAGTAATTGATGCCACCCTTCTGAGAATTCTGTTATTTCTCTCTCCCTAGATGACTCACAACATGGCATGAAGAATCAACCACCAAATGCATCTATCCCCCTTGAGGGGCCACTGTCTTTACCATCCCTTCAGTTGTTGGCTAACCGTCTCTGTGCGTAGCAGGGTACAGTGAACTTTGCTCAACACATGTAGCCAGAGTTCTCGGGTAAATTGACAACCAATGAACAAGAGATCTACATTTTTCTCCTCCCCACACAAACAGCAAAGAGTTTGGATGCCGCCCAGAAAGGATGTCCCCCATGAGAAATCCTCCATAGCAGCACCTACCATGAGCGGGCTTCTTGGTTCCCAAATTTGCCTCGACAAAGGGTATCTCAACCTGCCATCTGCAGTGACCTAGTAGGTTTATCTGACTGAGAATCGCCCGTCCTTTCTGCACCACCACGTCCACTCATCTAGCTTGCCTCAATCCATGGTGTGCTCCTGGAGCAAAGAAAGCAGTACTCGGTGCAGCTCGATCTCCCCCTCCTGCAGCTGTCTTCTGAACATGGGGGTCAAATTCCCCCCCACCCCCCACCCCCGCTCAGTTGACCCTCGAATAATTGAGCCACCAATGGCACGGGCTGCGATGATACTGCACATAGCTGGGGAAATATCTCCCTAAGAGGACTATCAGTGCACCATCTG
This sequence comes from Amorphophallus konjac, assembly GCA_022559845.1. Taxonomy (NCBI): domain Eukaryota; kingdom Viridiplantae; phylum Streptophyta; class Magnoliopsida; order Alismatales; family Araceae; genus Amorphophallus; species Amorphophallus konjac. The sequence goes on from CM040123.1 coordinate 201,151,805, forward strand.
TCATCCCAAAAACGACACTTACTGACCATTACCGAGGTTCCCTCTAACTCCAACTATGATGATGTCAATGCTCTTCAAAATACCTCTCCAGATGTGATGTTATAGTGCCGAGGGGGAAGATGAATGCTCTTCAAAATACCTCTCCAGATCTTCAAAATACCTCTCCAGATGTGATGTTATCTCTGCCATCTTCCTCTCTGCCAAGTCTCCATAGCCATTTGCTCGGTAAAGCGAGATTGAAGTCCCTGATGTTCTTGATCAACAATGCAATTGCACAACATTGCTAAACTCAAACGGAGCATCTGACAACTCCTGAAATTCACTTTTTTCTCAATGAAGAACTTCTGAAATGCACTGTCAACAAGCTTGCAGTGGTGATGGGTCTGAATCAGTAAAACTTGATGTAAAAGAATAGACAATGCATTGCAAGCAATACAAGATAACAAAACAAAATTGGAAGATTACGCCCACCATTAGGAGCTACATTCCTATGTAATTCTAAAATCCTCTATAAAAAGCTTTTTTTTCTGCGACGAGGAACCCGGCGAACCAGAAAACACCGGGTCACGCACCCCTCCAGGATTGAGCACATGACCAGGTAACCCCCCCCCCCGGGTGAATCGAACCAGGGCCTCGATAAAAAGCTTCTGCTGAAAGATACAAAAGTGAAATTTTTCAGAGAAGTATCAGCTTATTAGAATTTCACTTTGACTCAATGGAAGAAACTAAATTTAGATTTTTCACTTTGCATCAATACAAAGTATCAATTCATTAGAAGTTTCTATGAAGATATTCCTCACATCCTTCATTTTAATATGTTTGTTTCACTAGACACTAGGTGCAAATGTCTTATCCAGTATGTAAAGGTCATAGTACTGGTGCCTTAGAATGAATGAAGATTGTATCTTAGATTTTGGCCACATGTCAAGCAATGTCATTAATGTTGGACTGTATACCATCAATTAAAGCCCAACTTTAGAATTCAGGAGCACTGCTATCAGTTGAACTAATGTGAATTTCGAAGTGCTAAGAGAACAAGAATACATACAGGTGGCCCCAAAATGATGCAAGCGACTGTAGCCAATCTGACAAATTGAGGCCATCTTCTTTTAGCTTATCACGTCCTCCCTGAGCTAAGCGTTCAATAACAACATATTCTAATATATCATACTCTAGCTGAAAAGAGAAAAGAAATCTGGGTGAGTTCCCAAAATAATGTTGACAGCTCTTCTGGAAAATGAACCTCAAAGAGATCCAAACAGATGATCATTGTTCAGAAAGCCAATATTCTGAGAGGGCAATAGTAAATTAGCACGATTTAATTCATAAAGATTCAGCTAATACATACTAGAGGTTACACATTAGCAATATGTGGAACTAGATAATAACATTTGTTGTCAATAAGAGATACTATGAGAATAAATTACAAATAACAATTTCTGAGATAATGATGAAGAGATGACTTTCAAATTGGGGGAAAAACACAGAAAGAACTCCCCAATTAGAATACCTTGATACAGAAACCACAATAGCTGCACCTTAGACTCATGGAGCAATCTATTTGATCAGAGCTGTGAAATTTTCCAAATGCAAACAAGGAAGCATAGTTGGTCCTTGGTCCGCACAAAGCATCTCACCCTTAGAGGTAAGAAGCATCAAATCTAGCTTCCTCACTAGCCAGAATGATAATCTGTGGTCAGCATATACCCTCATCCCTGGAAGAATGGCATTAGCTCCTTGGTCATGGAGGAGTGTTTACACGCGCAAAATATAATTCGGGAAAAATATGCACATATATTTAGGCTTTTGAGCTTCCATATTATAATTTTCACGTGCGTGATTTATCAAACGATTTTAGGGTTTGTGTACGGGACCTTTCCCCACCGACGAAAGTCGGTGTTAATTTACATTGGAACAAATCTGAACACCTTTGATTAACTGCCTAAGATCTCTTTTTCGCCTTTATGGTACCGGCTTCAACGAAAGTTTTAGTCCCAGGGAAGAATTCCCTTGCCCTGAAGTATGGACATCATTGCAATTTCCCCTCTTGGAGGGACCTATTTGTAATTTTCCCCTTTGGAGAGGTTTATATGCAATTTTCCACTTTTGAAGGGCTTATTTACAATTTTCCCCTTTGGAGGGGTTTATATGCAATTTACCCTTAAAATAGGGTTTATATGCAATTTTCTCTTGAAATAGGGTTTATATTTGAAGAATACGCTCTTTTCTGAATTTTGAAATTTAGCATAGATTTCCTAGATGCTTATGCAATTTCGTGAACTTTGAGGGTAAAATTGCAAACTTTAAATTTTCTGGTTTCCTCCCAGACTTTGGGGATATCTGAAGAAACTTAGATCCTTCCATGAAGAAATTTTTGAATCCTTGATTGTGTATAAACCTCTGGGGGTATCTTTACAATTTAGGAAAACATGAGTGTATAGTCGCAAATTTTACAAGCACTGGGATCTCTTCGTAATTTAACATTAATCTCCCAGAACTTGATATTTCTAGGTCACCCATGATTTTCCCATGGTTTCCCTTCATTGGAAATCAAGACATGGACTAACTCCCTCACATGGGGGTATTTTAGTAAAGTCCTCTTTTAAGTGAGGTGTACATGCAATAGGCTTTAAAATCTCAAAAGAAAATAACCCCAGGGCCACCACCTGCTGCTGCTCGTACTGCTGCTGCTGCTGCTTCTTCTCCGGTCCTGCAGCTGATTGTCCCTTTTTTCTTCTAGCTATTGCCACCTATTTAAAAAAAAAGGTAAAGAGAGGAACCCAGAGGTGATTGCTCCTGGTCTTCAAGTCTGATTTGGTGGAAACCTCCATCTCCGGGTATGATTCCTTCCTTTTTCCTTTACTTTATTCACTGCACAGGTCTTTTTCCTTTACTTTATTCACTGCACAGTAAGGAGAGAGCAAGACCTGGAGGTGGGCCTCCATGATTCCCCTTTTTTTCTTCTTTCTCTCCTTCTCATTCTCTCTCTTCTCTCTCTCTCCTTTTCTTTTTACACAGCAAAAAGGGGAGGCCAATGGGTGCTTATCCCGGAGGAGGGAACTCCGGGTTCTCCTCTTTGCTGCTTCTCTCCCTTTTTTTTGGTCTGCTGCGCAACAGAGAGAAAGGGGGAGAGGCCAGTGGGCCCCTCTATTGCGGACTGCACAACCCGGAGGGGAGGAACCTCCGGGTTGCACCACCGCCAGGTCTTCTTCCCTCTTTTTTTCTTGGTTCTCCTGGCCCCTTTTTTTTCAGACCGCAGCAGAGAGGAGAGAGAGAGAGGCCAGTGGACCCCTCTCTGCCTGGGTACGCAGCCCGGAGGTGGTACATCCGGGTTTGCAAAACCCGGAGGTAGGCCTCCTGGGTTTGCTGGCCGGCTCATTCAAATAGGGAGAAGGGAGAGAGGGGCGGTCCCCCCTTTTGGACCCCATTAAAAAACTATAAAAGCCACCACACTTGTCTTTTTCCAGCACTCTTGCGTGGAGTTTTTTGCTAGCTTGACGGTACATGGTTTTGGTTATTTTTGTCGTGGCTTTCTTGGACCCTTGTCCTGCTGTCCTTGGGCCTAGGGTGGAAATTTACCATTCGTGACACCTTGGAAACGCTTCTCTGCCGCTAGGGACGGTCATTTGTTTAAGTTCCTTTCGCGTAGGTGTGTGAATTTAACACCGCCCGCCATATGTCCGACGAAATTTCTGCACGTACAAACACACTAATTTTTGTGTAAGACTTCGCCTACACTTAAATTCACTATAACGGCTACGATTTAAATCGCTTGACGCTGTCATTTAGGAGAGTTGTTTTCAAGTGTTTAATGAAAAGACAGCATGCTAAAGCACACAGTCCTCTTGTATCAAACGTTGCCCGGCGGGATACCAAGGGCATTTGCACTTGATCCATGTGCGACGGTCGTGGAAAACATCACTTCGCGCCGTCAAGAGGATCAAATTTATTTAAATTTCTTAGTTCTGAAACTTAATCAGAAACTTATGGCATGACTATTATAGGGTTCAACAAATGCCCCTCACGGAGCGCCCATCGGAGCCGAAGGTGACGGCGGGTGGCCCGTGCACTTTGTTAACTTGCTCGGCGTCTAGAATTTTATGATTTTGGTCTTGGTAAGTTGATTGCTTGCTCTTACATAATTCCAGGACTGATTGCTCGTGTTTTTATTTTGCATACTTTCACCATCTCTCGCGTCCGTGAGAGCCGTGCCCGGGGAGGTGCTGGGAGAGACAGGGATTCGGCCCCTTCTTTATCAAAGATGTTAATGCCGCCACTGGGTCCTCCTCAAATGGCAAAGCATAATATCTTCTCCCTTGATCGCGGCTTAGATATGATTGTTGAAGGGCCCCTCCCTGAAGATACTTCTGAAGGAGTAGAGGTTGACCTTTCTTTGATTGTAAGACACAAGGGGATTTATCAGTACCAACGAGTTGGGGACTACCCTCGGCACAACCCACTGGATAAATATCTATTTGCATTCATTCAGAGTTATGTCCTAGAACATATGGATGAGGACAACCCCTACTTACCAGCTGAGCGCCGTCATTTGGAGAGGGCTATCCTGGAGCGCCGAGATAGTATGTTGGACACCTATGCCGCTTCATTTCCGAGCTTTCCCATAGGCTTTATACGCCAGGTTCAATTTCTGGCGGCGGACCAACTTGGGTTCTTCGGTTCTAATACTAGTTGCCATACCCGTTCGTGCAGTCTGACACCTGCCATTTGGCAGTTGTTTGGCTAGCACAGGCCTCGCCCCACCAATGTTGCTAGATTATTTTTGACCCCTTCAGGCTCTCAACATGCAGGAGAGGGGTATGAAAAATCATACTTATTGGACAGGATTATGAGTGGCTCTTCCCCTAGCTGGTATGGGAAGTGGTCAGTTATTTCTTCTCACTAATTTCACTTGCGAGCTACCGAATGGCTTTTCGATATTTTGCATCACTATGGCGAAGCCCTAAATCTTGTTGGGATTCGTCATGCGGTCACTGCTGGTTTATATGATTATCCCTGCCACATCGGGCTTCTTCAAACTTTAGCAAAAAGATTTAATAGCCGGTGGAACACCTTTGCCACAGCCGAGGGAGAAACAGCATTTGACTTAAGGAGCTTTCACAGAATTTCCGATTTGCCCATCTCCGGGCGCCCTTATGAAGAGGTGACACTTAATGATCTTCACAGGAACCAGAGCACTGGCACAAGATAATATAACCTCTCATTCAGCTTTAGATACTTGATGAAAGTTTGGTGGGATCTGGCCCGGGCAAGAAAAGAAGACACTCCTTCAACCTCGTCAAGCACAGTGAGAGTGAGTGTCAACACTTGAGTCCGTTCCTTCTATAACGGGCAATTTTGCTTTTATGATACATTTGCAAAGGACGACAGGCCCCTTGATCAATATCATCAGTTAATCTTGAAACTGCAATAGCGCAAGCATTACTTGGCTGCACCAGAAAACAGGGAGTGGAATCCCCGCGAATTGCCAAACTGGACTTACCTTCCAGTATATCTTCTATATTGGTTGGCTACCTTTGTTTTGCCTCATAGAAACGAGAAGCTTATACGGCCAGAGCTGATATATCCGACGTGTCTTCTTGCCGACGGCCATAGACTTGCTATTGTGCCACCTGCACTAACGAATATATATCATGGCTTGGGAAATCTTATTGCCCACAGTTCTCCACGGGACAGGAGTGTTGTGATGGCCACCCATCATCTCAGCGCATGGGCTGATTTACTTTTCCCTGGGTTGTGCCAGTATGTGGATTTCGTAAATGCTGCAGGTCCCTTGATTTTCTTATTCAGGAACCACCCTACTCAAAATACAGAGAGGCGAGTGGGCTTGCACTTTGCTCATAGTTCCTATGATTTCAAGCCGTACAGTGTTGATGGTCCAAGAGGGATGACTTATGATGTCAGCCCTTGCCGGTCATTTTATGAGGATTGGCTCTGTTGCGTGAGGCCCAATATACATGTCTTCCGCCAGGGGCGATCAGTGCTTCTAGAGCCATATTATCCTTTCAGGTTTGCGCGAAACTTCGGCCATGATCAATCTATTCTGCCTAATGCTGATTTCTCTTTAGAGGCTCGCTTGTATCGCAGCCATCATACCCACCTTGTTGCTGCCAGCTGGTGGGATTATTTCTTCAGAGGAGAGCCAGAGCCAGGATGCCTTCTTCCTGATCAGCCCGACATAGGTCAGATTGATATGTATTATGCACACTGGTGGTTCAACCACAGCAATGTTTTCAGGCAACCCTTGCAGAAGATAAAGCAGGCTAAGGAAGCTCGATTAAAGAGGAGGGATTTTTTGCCTCATGTTGCAGTTGACAGCAGTTTCCTGCGCAACCACTTCTCTCACTTGGCTAGTTCATTTAGAGACTTTCGCGCCTCATGGGAGGCTTAGAATGGGCCACTTGCTATTGACAGAGCTCACTATAAGGGGGTGATGAAATCCTTGAAACCTCTAGCTTCTGTTTCATCGAAGAAAGTTGCGGCTTCAAAGAAAGATGCCCCAAAGGCTTACTCATGGTGGGAGCATTTCTTATTTGATTTTGGCCATCCCCAGGGCGCTCCAAGGACCACTGAGTTGCATCATGAGAGTTTCACCAATGAGCTTTGTGACAATGGGAAAAGCACATAACGAACGCTATTGGATGTGATGGCCCCATTGAGTGTCTCTCCTTGATTGAGAATGGCTCCACTTTGCAAGATATCTGGGATGAAGCGGAGCGGGCAAGTAAAGCCATTGGCATTAAATTTGAGCAACTGGTATTGCCACCTTCTTTCTCTTCAGTCCCTGACGGTATGTAACTACCAAGTTCCTTCTTTCTAAAGCATTCATAATTTGCGCTGAATATCTTGTAGTGAGCTTAGTGGCTGGCGATACCACTTCAAAGGCTTCTAGGAAAAGAAAGGCTTCAGCTCCTTCAACAAGACAGAGGACCACGGGGAATGAGGCTCGTGCCACTAAGGCCTCTCGGCGGCACTGTAGCCTTTGCTGTTTAGTTATAAATTTTCTAGATGTGGCCTCATCCTTGATGTGTATAACTTATTCTTCCTTTCTTTTCTCTTTTTCAGACTCTTCGGGTTCGAGTTCCCCATGTGTCGGACCCTCGCAAAGAGAGAACCCACCAGAAACTGAAGAAGTGGGTGAGATCGGTGGTCCCCAAGAATTGGATGCATTAAATGACGATTATAATCCTTTATCAGAGGATTCACCTACTTTTTCATGCGAAAGGGGTCCAACAGGTAATTATTCTGTAATCCTTGTTTTGCTAGTATTTTCCCTTTTATAAAAGAGCTTTACTTTTCATCGGTGCCTCCCCCAAGATTTAATCCAGGAGATGGAGGGGTAGGCGTTCCTCTTGAGTCTCAACCAACAGGAGACATTGGTGGTGATTCAGACCCCCTGGGTAAGGGCCTTGCCAGACTTGCCTGCATATTTATTTGCTTCCATTGCACATTTCTTTCATTTGATATCCTACCATTCGTTTCAAGGGCCGATGGCGCAAACTCGACCGACTCTATGGCAGAGTTTAGAGCTCTTTTGAACTTTGACATGGATGCCAATCTGCAAGAGTATTTGGATCCATCCCACAAGGGGACAATGGCCAACTGTGTCGAGTCCTTCTTAGCTGATATTCACATAGGAGAGGGGCAACAGCCACTTGAGGGTGTAACCTAGGCGGGTGACCCGGTCTTCGGGGTTAGCCAGTTACCCCTTTTGAGTAGCCTAGTGGGGGCCCAGGTTACTCCCACTATCGGTAAATACTACGAGACTTAAAGTCTTCATTTGTAACTCATTCTCGGCACCTTTAATTGCTTAGCATCATCTCACCCTTTATAAGTTTAGATCCTCCAACTGTAGGATTGGCCGACGTCCCAAGGGAGCTTGAGGAGGCGCCTTCTGCCAAGGCAGTGGACATGGAGGTTGGGGAGATAAATATAGAGGCAGGTACGACCCCGACTCCAATTGGTGCAGGAGATCCTACCCTTTCACATGTCGGTCCCACTTCAGGGGGTGATTTTTTTCCCTTAGTTGTGCAAGACTTAGATAACTTACCTTGTGTCTCATTCTTATCAAAGAGTATCTTTCTTCTCATTTTCAGGTTGTCCTCCCACAGGAGCTATTGAACTGGCCCCACCAGTTGAGGGGAACACCTGTCAACCCTTGCTCGGGGTAGTTGAGCATTCGATGATGCAAATTTTGTGACTCAACAAACCCTAAATGGGGCAGCTGCGGAGGCCTCCCAACTTTTGATAGCCATCGAGCTAGAGGATGTGAGGACTGTTAGTATTGGGTGTCCTACAAGCCAATCTCGGGTCGGGTAGGCCCGATAGTTGTACAATCTTGTTCATCATTAATAAAGTGATATTTGAGCGTAAATTTATAATTGTATATTACTCTACGATGTCCCTAGGATATGTGGTTGTAAAGTCAACTCGAGATGGGATCTCGATCATGAGACTGACTATCACTCGGGGACTTTGATTACCTATTAAACCAGCACACATGATATGTGGGTGAGCAGTCTCATGGTCACTGGTGCGGGGCACCAATACATATGTGTAAGTGTACGTCCTGAGAGGATGTACACTGGACGGATCCGCCATTGGATCTTCAGATGGTTGATTATACCTAATGTCAACTGAAGATCCAATTGTCTCAGTAGCATCGTTGGTCCTTTGACCTAAGACATTGATCGGATCTTACACGAGGACTGGAATGGTTTGATACTTGGCTAAGTGACTTTAACCATAAGTCACGAATTGCCAAGTCATTAACCATATCAGGATACGTGTGAAGATCATCAAAGGTCAAGAAGGGATCGCTCACTGTCGAGTATATATCAGAGAGTTAATGGGTCAAGACAGTGACGCTCCACTAAATCTCTGGCCAAGGTCGTGTGAGTTTGTTTGGAACAGACGTCATACACTTTTAGGAGATCGTGGTCGAATGGCACGATTATGGGGTTTGACAGTTACCATACCCTCGATCGAACCAGACTCAGAGAAAGAGCGAGGGATTATAGCGTTGCGGCAACTATAGACATACAGGTACTAGACAGGGTGGTTTGAACCCGACGTCCTTTGGGATCATGCGGATTTGCTTGACCCAACGTGATCATAGGTCCGATATGAATTAAACTATTATTCGACTTTTGTAGAAACGAATAATGAATTTAATTTAATTCTAATTGAGAATTAGAAGTTTATGGGCCTTAAACCTGACTATGGGCCTAGAGGATCACACACATAAGATTCTCAGGTAACGGGATATTATTGTAAAGATATATATATTAAAAAGCTTGAATTAATATTATTGTAAAGATATACATTATTGCATCGATTAAGGTACGGTTCTTGGATTCTAAGGGGACCTGGGTTCGAGATTTAACTTTATTATCCGCTGTGCTACCCGAACCAGTCTATGCGAATCCTTACAGTGGTATCAGAGCCAGGTTGCGATCTGATTGATGCCATTTTTCTGCACAGAATCATATTTTAGGGGTTATTTTCATGATCCTCAATTACTTTTATTTTAAACGGATTAGATATGATTTAACCGAGGGAACAGGACACTGGGCGTCCTTGTTCGCGTGATTGGAAGATCAAAAGAAAAAAAAACACACACGCATGCTCCATGCAAATGAAAAAAAAAAAAGGCAGAGGCAGGGCGGGCTCGCCGGCATGCGTGTGCACAGGGAGCAGGGCGCCCTGTGTGGGTTGACCGGCCCCGCGGGTGGGCGGCCGGTCCGCCCACGCGGCGCACCGGTGCGTGCGTGGGCGGCCGGTCCGCCCAAGCGGCGCACCGGCCATGCCTTGCACTATTTTTTTTTGTTTTGTTTTCGTTTGATTCTTATGCTCGGTTCATTGCGCCACGAACGTATGTGATGTATGCGGGCACATTGGGCAAATCCATTTTTTATCTCAAATGATAATTATCCTGGCATCATTTTGACTTTTAAATTTAATTAGTTGGGATAATTATCACTTAATTTGAGATAAAGGGTAACAATTGAAGATAATCTTGAGAATTTTAATATTTCTTATTTTAAATTTTTGATTCTTGGATAATCATTAAATTCAAATTTTAAATTTTTGAAATATGATAATTAAGGATAATTACATTATTTAAATTTATTTTTAAATTACATTATTGGATAATTAATTTGAATTAAATTTAAATAACTATCTTGTTTAAATTTATTTTTAAATTTAATTATTAGATAATTAAATTTAAATTTAAATTTAAATAATTATTTAAATTAACTAAATTATTTGAATTTGATTCAAATATGCATGCCCCTCATATAAGTGATGATTCTATGTATGCCTTGCTTCATGTTGCTTTGTATTGACTTACTTGTGTGTTTTAATTTTAGTTAATCTAACTTAGATTTTAAAATTAAATAAAATCAATCTGTTTTTATTTGCACATCTCACTTTTCAATCCAAATGTAAGGATTATTTTGAAAAATAACTATTTGCTTGATTGATCTGAATGTGTAGATTGGCTAGTGATCATGGACATAGCTGATGTTGCTGTTTGGGGCCTGCGAGCCTCCCTTCTCTCTCTGGTGTAATTCCTATATACTTACTTCTATCTCCCTTCACTGGTTGTACTCACCCTGAGGACTTCTAGATTTTTATTTTGCATGTAATTTAAATTGTTCCGGCCTGCGACCCGTGTAAAATTTGTAATTTATGCGATATCAGAGTTTGAAGGCGTGGAGAACAAACAACGAGGACGATCCAGTTGCTTCGGAAGCGAGTCAGATGTCTTAGTAGCATTAGGCTTAGGGTCCATGATCACTCGCGTTTTAATTTTTGCATTGGATGCATTTACTTTGTGTAAACTACTAAGTATAGTAAATATATTGGATATATTTATATTACCACCTAAGGTGAGGCCAAAAGATAAAATCAAATTCTCTCGCAATTTAACTTTAGATCTGGTAAGCGCGGCTCTAGGAGTCATCGTGGCCCTCCACCATTATGGGGTGAATGAATGTCTTCATCTCATGGATTTGTTGTGCTTTCCACAAGGTCCATGGGCTGAGGGCAGGATTCATCTCCAAGGCTAGGCCTCAATGGGGTGAGAAATTGAACTTGACATTGTTGTGCTTTCCACAAGGATCGGGTCATAAACTCATTGCTGTGTAGTAATGGTGGTAAGATCTAACCGAGAGTATCCTTTGTTGTGCTTTCCACAAGGGGATGACTTCCCAAGGGCCAAAAGTCGGATATTGCATTGGATGCAAGTGCTTGTTGACTGCCCTTGAGATGGCGTATGGCTTGTTGTGCTTTCCACAAGATCATACCTCAGTCTCGTTGTGATTCCGACTCACTAGGATGATCCCGTTGATCTCCCGTTCTATATATTGAGGGTTATATAGTTCGATCGAAAAAATAGTGGGACTAACTAAGATAGAAAATCACATCTAAGTTATAATTTGAACATATGCTAAGTTATCTTTTATTTCTTATCCAGATCACTATGCCGTCGTCCAACCCCCTCTGTGGCATCTTGGATGCCAACAGGCTGACTAGACCAAACGTCCCGGATTAGCTGCGTAATTTACGCATAGTCCTTATCGCCGAAAAAATAGCATGTGTTAGACACAGTTCATTCTGAGCCAGATGCTGATGCCGATGAGGGCGATCTGATGACTTATGCCAAATGGTCAGAAGATTCTTCCCTTACCCAATGCTATATGCTGGCCTCTATGGCTCCTTAGCTGCAGAGGCAGTTTGAAAATACTGATTGTAGAACCATACTTCTTAACCTACGCCAGCTTTTCGGGGAGCAGGGTAGAATAGAGAGGTATGATATCTCCAATAAGCTTTTCAGGACCCGGATGTCGGAGGGTGCTTCAGTATAGGCACATGTACTGAAAATGATGGAGTGGATTGAGAGACTCAATGCACTGGGGTTCAAGTTGGATCTTGAACTGTGCATTGATCTTATTCTCCAGTCATTACCCGACTCATTTTCTCCTTTCTTCATAAACTTCAACATGAATAGAATTGAAGCAACTCTCCTGAACTGCTCAACATGTTGAAAAGTGCTGAAGGGACTATGCAGAAAGATAAATCATCATTTGTAATGATTGTTGGCCGGGCCAACAAGAAAAGGAAGGCCGCCCAGACATCCATCAAAGGGAAGGGAAAGAAGAAAGCCAGGGGTAAGGAAATCGCCAAAGATGACAAAGGAAAGGGCAAGAAGAATGAAAAAGAATACAAGTGTTTTCGGTGCGGACAGATTGAGCATTGGAAAAGGAATTGCAAGGCAATTCTGAATGAAGGTAATTTTGTCATAGACCTTAATTTGTCATATGTGAAATCCACGTCATGGGTATTGGATACTGGATGTGCATCTCATATCTGCAACTCTTTGTCGGTGCTGACAAATATGAGGCGGCTGGGCAAAAAGGAGATTGAGCTGAGGATGGGCAATGGAGCTTTAGTTGCTGCTAAAGCCGTTGAGACTGTACGCCTCAGTTTACCTTCAGGGGTTATTTTGGAACTGAATGACTATTATTTTGTTCCTGATATCATTAAGAACATTATTTCAATCTCTAGTTTGAATAACGTTGGATATACATTGACTTTTAATAGCACTGGGTGCTCTATAATGAATAATAGTTTAGTGATAGCCAATGGTTCTTTAGTCAATGGTCTTTATGTATTAGATACATGCTCTAATGTTATACAGGTTTCCAATGCCAATGAAGTGAATCTTGCATACCTCTGGCATTGCAGGCTTGGTCATGTAGGTGAAAAGAGTCTCTCATCTACACTCAAATGGGTATTTGAACTCATTCGAATACAAGTCATTTGATACCTGTGAGCCTTGTCTCATGGGGAAGATGACCAAGGCTCCCTTTAGTGGACATGGTGAGAGGGCTGCTGACCTTCTCGAGCTCATACACTCGGATGTGTGTGGACCCATGTCCATAGAAGCAAAAGGGGTCACCTCTATTTCATCTCTTTTATTGATGACTTCTCGAGATATGGCTATGTGTATTTAACGAGGTATAAATCGCAAGCCTTTGAGAAGTTTAAGAAATACAAGAATGAAGTGGAGAAACATATTGGCAAGAATATTAAAGCTCTTCAATTAGATCGGGGAACAGAATACCTTAGCCATGAATTCACTTCTTACCTTAAGGACAATGGGATTGTTTCTCAGTGGACTCCACCGTATACACCACAGCACAATGATGTATTCGAGAGGAGAAACAAGACCTTGTTAGACATGGTCTGATCCATGATGTCTATGTCGGGACTACCCTTATCTCTCTGAGACTATGCCTTAAAGACTGCGGCCTATTTACTGAATAGGATCTCAAGTAAATCTGTTCCTTCTATACCATGTGAGATATGGAAAGGCAGGAAACCAAATTTTAATCACATTAAAATTTGGGGGTGTCCGTCTTACCCATGTGAAGAGGAACGATTGTGATAAGTTTGAGTCTAGAACCGATAAGTGTAGATTTGTGGGATATCCAAAGGAGACCTTTGGATATCATTTCTATCACCCCTCTGAGCAAAGGGTCTTAGTGGCTAAGAGAGCTATATTTTTGGAATGGGAATATCTACTCCAGAAAAACAGTGGGAGCCAGATAAAATTGGACAAGGTCCAAAAACCACAACCTAAAGACACAGTCTCATTGGATGAGACAATATCGGTTGATCCTATTCAGAATGAAACACAGACACTACGGAGATCTGGTAGAGTAGCACGAGAACCTAAGAGATATGTTGGACATGTCTCAGAGAGGTCCTCTAAGGTATATATCAATGAGGATGAAGATCCTCAATCCTACCAGGAGGCGATCCATAGTGCAGACTCCGAGAAATGGAAAGAGACAATGGATTCAGAGATCCAGTCCATGTACACCAACAAAGTTTAGAACTTGGTTGATATACCCGAAGGGAAAGTCCATATCGACTGCAAGTGGATATTCAAAAGGAAGATCGGTGCAGATGGATACATTGACACATACAAGGCCAGATTAATGGCAAAGGGATATCGTCAAAGACAATACATTGACTATGACGAGACATTTTCGCCAGTGGCTATGGTTAAGTCAATCAAAATCCTCCTTGCCATTACTGCATACCTGGATTATGACATTTGGCAAATGGATGTGAAGACAGCTTTTCTTAATGGAAATCTGTCAGAAGAGGTGTACATGGTACAGCATGAAGGATTCACCTCCAAGCTTCACCCTAATAAGGTATGCAAACTTCAGAAGTCCATTTATGGATTGAAACAAGCATCTCGGAGCTGTAACTTGAGATTTGATGAGGCTATCAAATCTTTCAACTTCATTCGGAATGAAGATGAACCCTGTGTTTACAAGAAGGTCAGTGGGAGCTCTGTGACTTTTTTGGTCCTATATGTTGATGACATCTTACTCATTGGGAATGATGTAGGGATGTTGACATCAACTAAGTCTTGGTTGTCCAAGACCTTCTCCATGAAGGATTTGGAAGAAACATCCTATATGTTGAACATAAAGATCTACCGAGATAGATCTAAAAGAAAGGATGCTAGGATTATCCCAATCCATGTACATAGACACTATCCTCAGAAGGTTTAAGATGAAAAATTCCAAGAGATGTCTCATTCCCATGAGACATGAAATTTACCTATCCAAGGGGATGAGCCCTAAGACATCTGAGGAGATGGCACACATGAGTAAAGTGCCCTATGCTTCGGCCATAGGGTCAATCATGTATGCAATGCTATGTACACGGCCTGATGTTGCCAATCCTTTTAGCATTGTCAGTAGATATCAGGCAGATCCAGGCGAGGAGCACTGGAAGGCAGTAAAGTGCATCCTTAAGTACTTGTGGAGGACTAAGGATCTTTTTCTGCTTTATGGAGGAGAGGACTTACAACTTAGAGCTTACACAGACTCTAGTTTCCAGTCAGATCCAGATGACTGCAAATCTATGTCTGGATTTGTATTCATATTGAATGGAGGGGCAGTCAGTTGGAGAAGCTCCAAGCAAGATACAACTGCAAACTCGACAACGGAGGCAGAACATATTGCTACAGCTGAAGCTGCTAAATAAGCCGTCTGGATGAAGAAATTCATCTTGGAACTTGGCGTAGTTCCCCAGATATCAGCTCACATCCCATTATTTTGAAAAATAATGGGGTCATCGCCTAGGCGAAGGAACTAAGGTCTCACCAAAGGTCAAAGCACATTCTGAGGCGCTTCCACCTTATTCGGGAGATTGTTGATCGTGGAGATGTGGTGGTAGAGCGTGTACCATCTGAAGACAACATAGCAGATCCACTGACTAAGCCTTTGACAGAGATTGTGTTTGAGCGCCATCGGGATAAGATGGGCCTCACAGTTGTGGGCAATTGGCTGTAGTTCAAGTGGGAGATTGTTAGTATTGGGTGTCCTACATACCAATCTCGGGTCAGGTAGGCCAGATAGTTGTACAATCTTGTTCATCATTAATAAAGTGATATTTGAGCGTAAATTTGTAATTATATATTACTCTACGATGTCCCTAGGATATGTGGTTGTAAAGTCAACTCGAGATGGGATCTCGATCATAAGACTAACTTTACATGGACACATACCTTAAAACTGTTCCTGGTTGGAGGATAATCACTAGGGGACTTTGATTACCTATTAAACCAGTACACATGATGTGTGGGTGAACAGTCTAATGGTCACTGGTGCGGGGCACCAATACATATGTGTAGGTGTACATCCTGGGAGGATGTACACTGGACGGATCCACCATTGGATCTTTAGATGGTTGATTATACCTAATGTCAACTGAAGATCCAATTGTCTCAGTAGCATCGTTGGTCCTTTGACCTGAGACATTGATCGGATCTTACACGAGGACTGGAATGGTTTGATACTTGACTAAGTGACTTTAACCATAAGTCATGAATTGTCAAGTCATTAACCATATCAGGATACGTATGAAGATCATCAAAGGTCAAGAAGGGATCGCTCACTGTCGAGTATATATCAGACAGTTAATGGGTCAAGACAGTGACGCTCCACTAAATCCCTGGCCAAGGTCGTGTGAGTTCGTTTGGAACGGACGTCATACACTTTTAGGAGATCGTGGTCGAATGGCACGATCATGGGGTTTGACAGTTACCATACCCTCGATCGAACCAGACTCATAGAAAGAGTGAAGGATTATAGCGATGCGGCAACTGTAGACATACAGGTACCAGACATGGTGGTTTTAACCCGGCGTCCTTTGGGATCACGCGGATTTGCTTGACCCAACGTGATCATAGATCCGATATGAATTAAACTATTATTCAGCTCTTGTAGAAACGAATAATGAGTTTAATTTACTTCTAATTGGGAATTAGAAGTTTATGGGCCTTAAACCTGAGTGACTATGGGCCTAGAGGATCACACACATAAGATTCTCAAGTAACGAGATATTATTGTAAAGATATATATATTAAAAACCTTGAATTCCTTGGGAAAGGAATATAAAGAAGGGCTTAAGATATATATGTACAATAATATGAAGGATACATATACAATGTAGGTGATTAAGGGTTCTTTTGGAAAGGACCCATCTCACCTTTATATATATCCTACGTGAGAGTGTTTTCTCCACAATCAAGCACAAAGGGAGAAGACACACCACCATTCTTTTCTCCTCCCCTCCACTCTCTCTCTCCCTAGTTGATCTCTCTCTCTCTTCCTCTCAAGGGAGAAAGATAGAAGGAAGAAACAGGAGGAGTTTTGAGGATCCGTGGTTCGTATGCACAGGGGGGGAAAGAACGGGTGGGCACCGTCATTGCACGAGAATCGATGTGGATCTACTCTAGAGGCCGAACATTTACGTGGCTCTACGTTTGAGGAAATATGCATCGGACACTACGGACAACGTCGTTCCGCACTAGGTAAAGATCTACAACCCTGTTTTGGGGTTGGGTAACATTATTGCATCGATTAGGGTTCGGTTCTTGGATTCCAAGGGGACCTGGGTTCGAGATTTAACTTTATTATCCGCTATGCTATCCGAACCAGTCTATGCGAATCCTTACAAGAACTTCTCCCCAAATCACGCAGTCGACTTCTTCTAGCTCCTCTCAAAAGGAGTGCAGCGGATCGGAAGGTAACTTTTCCTTCTTAAGTTCTTAGGTTATTCAAATAGCTTGTGAAAGCGAAGTAACCCTTTTGTGGCATTTGCCTCCTTTTACTTTTAGAAGGGACCGAGGGAGGTTCTGCAGGAGTGGCTGGCTCACATACCGAAGGGATGCGGAGTCCATCCCGCGATGGGCAGTCCACTGCTACATCTTCTTGTGATAAAAGGGTGCCTAAAACCTCAGGTAGTTTCCTTCCTGCCTAATAAACTCCCTTTTATCATTTGCTTGTGGCTAACTTGTAACATTCTCTTCTAGGTTCAGTTGGTCCAACTGAGGCCTCGGGTTCTTCAGTGACGACCAACCCCAAGCCTAGAGATGGCAATCCAGAGGCGGTGGCCACTTCCGTAGGTATACATAGAAAGTGCCTTCTTTCTGTCGTTGAATTTCATCTTACTTTTTTTGGGGAAACTAAGTTCATGTGTCTTAATTTCTTCATTTTCTCTACCCGGGGTCACTTCCTCAGAAAGAGTAGAGCTTGAGGCTACTTCAGCCCTACTAACAGACGATTTGGGGAAGAGAGAAGAAAAAGAGGGATGCACATATAGGGGCAATATGAACAGCCTGTGCAGGGTTTATTCTATGGGTGCGCATCATATCAGACGATTTGGGTTCGGGTACTGGACCTTTCCTCACTGACCATAGTCAGTGTTGATTTACATCGGCCTAACGTCCGAACACCTTTGTTTAATTCTCAAAGAAATCTTAAGATTCCCTCCATAGGTTCCAGAGCTGAGGGTAAACTCATTTGCGCGGCTCACAGCTACCTCTTATGCACCACCGAAGGACTGACAGGACCGAGGCTTTATCAAATGCCTCATTAAGTTTAGGCCGAAGACCCTATACTTTGAGGACATGAACACAATTCTATAGAAGCCATAGGTATTTTTGAAGTGCCCGAAGGTTTTCCGGACTCAAAGGGTATTTTGGTAATTTTGGATTTCCAGGGGTACTCTGCTAATTTTATCAGGGCAGGGGCAATTCTGAAATTTCCAGGTTGGAGAGAATGTAGGATAAAATCCCTGACCCTCCGAGGTGCTGAGGCCATCGCCAGAGAGTTTTGAAGGCTCCTAGACCACTTCTAAGTCACAGGGATATTTTGGTAATTTTACCAAACCCCAAGCGGGCCTAGGTCTGAGGTGACACTTGGGTGTAAGACTGGGCTAGCAGGGTCCCTAAGCAAAAGGAGCGGCGATGGACTTCGTAGAAGACGTTTGTGCGTTGATTCGCAACGAAAGTGGCATGTACACAATTTTCTGACAGTCGGGACTTAAGTGCAATTTTCCCTTGACCAGCCCATAGAGGAACAATTGAGCACATTTCACAAATCGTATAAGTACATGGGTTGTCAGCGAATTGTCGACTGTACAAGGAAAAGGGGATCTCCGCACTGACGTGGGATGTAGGGGCGTAGCCCTAATTACATAAAATTGCAAGATAAAACTGCGAACAACAGGACTTGAATCTTCTTGCAATCTTGGGAGGGACATTTCTATAATTCCTCATTATCTGAAGGAGTTACGTAGTTGGGCCGTCCAGAATGCATGAAAAATTACATACACAGCCTCCAGGGACATAAACACAAGACCTGGGGTATTTATAAATCATACTCGTGAAGGGCCTTTCCACAAACAAACAAACAAACAAACCCCGCTGAGCGTGTCTTCTTCTTCCGTTCGTCCAAAAGTCTCTCTCCTGTGTCTGTCTCCCGCCTGTCCGGCCCAGGGGGTTATTTATAGAAGTGGGAGGACCCAGGTTGTCAAAAAAATGAGGATTTGCCTCAATTTTGACAAAAAGAGTGACTTTAACGCCAATTCTGACAAGGTGGGGTAGCCTCTCTCTCTTTTTTTTCTTTTCTTTCTTTTTTTTTATGAAAACGCGGACCCCCAGAGACATTTGACCCGTGAAACCGGCCATGCTCGGGGTCGGTTGACCCCGCTGGGGGCCCAGCGGGGTGCCACGACCCCCTCGCGGCGTCAGCCGGCCGGTCCAACGGGGTGACTCGACCCCCCGCGAGGGTCGGTCGACCCCGCTCAGGCCTAGCGGGGTGGACGCGACCCTACGGGAACGATGGAACCCGCTGTGGGCCCAGCAGGGTCATTTGACCCCCAGGGTGGCCTTTTGGCCCCTCTTCGCTGCACTTTTTTGTCTCCCTGGGTCGAGGAGAAGTCGCCGCCCTACATTTATTGCTCTCCAAGAGCCACTCTTTGCCGCGTGGCAACAACAGGTTGGTGAAAAACTGTGCGGGAGCGAAGGATTATTCGTTTGTCGTTTGTTTGTGCGCCGTTCGCCCAGGGGGGAAGTTTTTGCATCCGTCAGTGCCGTGTGAAACACAATTATTCGGCCACTTTGATAGGTATGCATATATATTTTCCCCCTAATTTATCTTGATGTGACGCCACTTGCTATTACGTGGTCGGGCCAATAAACCCTAAATCGCAGAGGTACTCCACGGAATGACAGTATCGATGCTACGCCGTATTTTCCGTCGGTTGTTGTGAAATAAAATTCTCAAAATATTTCGAGAGAATTATGATGAGTGCAACAAATGCCCCTCACGAGACATCCGTCATGGTCGGAGGCGGGGGCGGACGGCCCGTGCCCTTTAAAGGGAATTGTCATTATGTGTCTCTTGAATAGACTTTGGACTTGGTAGGACTACATTTAATGTTTGTGGTGCTGTCCTAGAATGTTTGGCCTGACTTTGCTTCTTTCTTTGTATCTCATGTTTTTTTGTTTCTCTGCGTTTGTAGGCATGGCTCGCAACAGCGGAGATGGGAGTCGGTCGAGGAGGTCGAGGGCCAGAGGCACGGATGAATGTCGCATTGAGCGCACTGATCAGCGCATGCCGCCTTTCCCTCCCCGCGTAATTGATGAAGACAATTTTAGCAAGGTTGACTCTGGTTATCTGTGGGTCACTGAGGGCCCAACCGAGAGTGTCAGCAAAAATGAAGGTCTCGTGGACATGTCCCGCATTACAAGGAGGGACAGTATTTATACGTATGAACGCTGGGGGGGGTATCTGCGCCACTATCCCCTGGATCGTCATCTTCATCGGTTCCTTCAGAGCTTTGCACCAATCGGCATGGAAGATGATGATCCCTTACTACCCGAGGAGAGACGTCGCCTTGAGCGGGCCATACTAGTGGGGAGGGACAGCATGCAAGGATTATGTTCCCTGACCTATCCATACTAGTGGGGGGCGACTATTTCACCTGTGACTTCTCGCAATAGAATAGCTCCTGCCCATCTGGAGAAGTAATCAATGGCGGCCAGGATAAACTTGTGGCCTTGAGATGACGGCGGAATGGTCCCACAATATCCATGCCCCACTCTGCAAATGGCCAAGTAGGCGCAGTTGGATGGAGCGGATTAGGCGGCCTCTGAGGCACTGGCCCGAATGCTTGACATTGGTGACATATACGAGCATACCGGTTGCAATCTTCGTACATGGTGGGCCAATAAAACCCTTTGAGCTTAATACTATTTTTCATCTTGGCTCCTACTTGATGGGCCCCACACAATCCAGAATAGACCTCGTGCATCACAATTTTTGCTTCCTCAGGCGAAAGGTACCGTAGGAGAACCGATCAGTCTTTTTCATGGACGAGCCTGAAAAGCAAGCCATCGATCAGCTGATAAGATGTTGCCATGCGTAACAGTTGCACTCTCTGAGCCCGATCGGGAGGAAGCCACCCGATTTTTGTCCTTATAATCAACTCACGCCAATCTTCTTCTTCTGGAGCATTCTCCACTTGAATATTATTGACCTCGTAGACAATGAGACCAGATTCTTCGTCGAGCACACTTGGCATGAGCCTTCGATGTCTGACAGCAATATTCAACTCCCCTTCAAGCGGGAGTTTTAAGGCTGCTGCCAACTTTGCCAAAGCATCTACTTGGGAGTTATTGTCCCTTGGGACATGGCCTATTTCAAATAGGCAAAATTTCTCTTTCAGCCTCATGACGGTTGTATGGTAGGGGATTAGCTCCTTCTTCCGGACGTCATAATCGCCCAGCACCTGTCGAATGACGAGCTGGGAATCCCCGTACACTTTGAGGCACTTAATTTCCATCTCCAGTGCCAGTTGAAGTCCAATAATTAGAGCCTCATACTCCGCTTCATTATTAGTCAATGACTTCATGAGGGCACAAGAATTATGAAGAATGCCGCCTTGCAGAGATACAAAAATTATCCCAGCGCCCAAGACAAAGTCTGTAAGGCCGCCAGCCCTCTTGATTGTTCGGGAAGCGCCGTCAAAATACAACTCCCAATGTGGGAAGTCGAGGGTAAGGATGTCCGGCTCCATTTGTGGTGGGACGTTTTCAGGATGCTCCCTAGTTTCTTGTGAAGGCACCAGCACCTCTTCATCGAGTAACTCGAAGTTCAGTGGTGAATCTTCTGGCACAAGATGCGCAACTAAGAACTTGGCCATTCCTTGTCCCTTGATCGCCTTGCGTGGGACGAAGGTGATGTCGAACTCCATAAGGATAAGCACCCACTTGCCGAGCCTTCCGGAGAGGACAGGCTGGCTAAGCAAAAATTTGAGTGGATCGCATTTTGAGATAAGCTCCACTCGATGAGCTAGAAGGTAGTGTCTTAGCTTCTTAACAGCAAATACCAAAACTAAACACACCTTTTCCATAGGCGTGTACCGATGCTCAGGCCCGATCAATTTCTGGCTGAGGTAGTACAGCGGCTGCTTTTTGCCCTCTTTATTGATCTAGGCTAGAAGTGCCCCCAAAGAGGCGTCCATGGCAGCGATATAAAGGATAAGGGACTTTCCTTTAACAGGTGCCCCTAGCACCGAAGGGGTCAGTATACTCCTTAATTTGCTCGAAGGCCCAGTCTTCGTCCCATATGAAGGGTGCTCCTTTCTTCATCAATTTACCGAAGTGCAGGCACCTTCCAGAAAGATTAGAAATGAACCGCCAGATATAAGCGAGTCTTCCTTGCAGAGAACTGAGCTCTGTCAAATTTCGAAGCGGTCCTATTATGACCTTGATTTTGTCAAGGTTGATTTCTACACCTCGATACCTGACGATGAAGCCGAGGAACTTGCCACTGGAGACACCAAAGGCACATTTCATTGGACTCATCTTGAGTTGATACTGTCGAAGACTCTCGAAGATTCGGCGCAAGTCTTCTAGATGATCCTCTCGTCTTTTTGTCTTGACGACCATCATCGACGTAGCATTCAACGAGATCATGCAGCATTTCGTCGAAAATTTTGGTCATCACCCTTTGATAGGTTGCACCAGCATTCTTTAGGCCAAACAGCATCCTTTTGTAGTTGAAAATTCCCTTGGGGGATCGGAAAGCCATATGGTCTTTAGCTTTGATGGCCATGCGGACTTGATTATAGCCCGACGACCCGTCCATGAAGGACAAGGCTTCGTGACCGGTGGTCATGTCAACCATTGTCTCAGTGATTGGGACAGGGAAGTTGTCCTTCATGCATGCCTTGTTCGAATCCCTGAAGTCGATGCAAACTCGGACTTGGCCATTCTTCTTCTTGACGGGTACTATATTGGTGAGCCACACAGGATACATGCATAGCTCTATGAAGTCCACGTCGAGCAACTTGTCAACCTCAGCGTTGACTTTCAACTCTACCTCGTGGCACATACGCCTTTGAGCTTGCTTGACTGTCGGAAGTATTGCCAGCTCATGTTCAGCCACAGAAAGATCAAGCCCAGGCATTTCTTTATAGGTCTAGGCGAAACAGTCCTTGAACTCTTCTAGGAGCTGCCGGTACGCCTACCTTTCTTTCTCACTGAGGAGAGCACTTACGAAGGTTGGCAGATAATCTTCTTTGCTTCCGAGATTGATCTCAATCAACTCGTCCACAATTGCCTGGCCACCGTCTTCGAGCTCCGGTGGAGCTGGTTGAAGGTCGACGAAGTCTCCCTCATCATCAGTATTTGCTTCATATACTTCAAATTCCTCGAAGCTTTCTTGCTCGCGGCTTGAAGTCGAAGGACCTGCTCCGTCTTGCCAACACCTAGCAGGCTGAGTTGTCCCTCCCTCAAGGAGGCGACCATTGTTAACTTCTGGTGAGAGTGTCATTGACGTCTCATCGGACTCCCTCACAGAGTTGTCAATCTTGGGCTCTGCGTTTGTTTGTCCGTGAGGAGGTTGTAGTAGTCCTATGGCATTGACTGCATAGTGGACCTCAAAGTCCCTCTCCTGATCATAGCCGAGTACTCTCGTATCTTTGCGAGAGAAGGGAGGCTGCCCGCGAACCTACAGAGGATTCCACAGCTGGTGGAAATATGCCGCTCGTACGGGGTCTTGAGCTTGAGGGACATGTTATTTTCTGCACATTTCCCTGATGTGCCCTGACAAATCGTCCATTTCTTGGACTAACTCTGGTGCAGTGTTGGCGGGAGTATCCCAGCCAAAATCATCCTCAAGAGGGCCTGGAGGGACCAAATCTCCTTTATAAAAGACAATTGGCTTGTCTTCCTCGCCTTTTTTGCTCCTTTTCTGCTGGTAGGAGACTGTGAAAGTCTTCAACTGCTCCACCTCGTGCTCTTCCCGTTGAAACGGGGGCTGAACACATTTTGGCGGTAAGGAGATACTCTGGTCAATGACCCGGCTGATGAGGTTGGCTTCGAAGTCAATGCTTCGCCTCTTTGGCTGAGTCGGCTTGGAGCCGGCTTTAAGGCTTAACCTGTCCAGTCTTGCCAAGTCTTGGTTGACAGTGAATAGTTGCCCTTCCTCAACTTCAGAGTCCACCTTTTGCTTTCTTTTGTCTTTTACAGACTCAGGGATTGCTAGAGTGGGCTCTCCAAAATACAAAGAAGCATCTGCTAGGTGACACTTATTCGAGCGGAATGGCGCCTGATCTGCAAAGACAGTATGTTGCTCCTCTCCCTTAGCATATTTAATGCATTGGTGCAGAGTTGAAGGAACAACCCAATTTTTGTGGATCCATGGTCTCCCCAACAACACCTTGTAGGATGTGTCGGCATTGATGATAAAAAATGTCACTTGGGTGACAAAATTGCCCAAGGCTAGCTTGACCTCAACCTGACCTAGTGCTTCTTCGGAATCCTAGTTGAATCCCGAAATTTTGATCGCGCTCACCTTTTGCAGGTAAGGCGTCAAATACAAAGACGTGAAAGTCTTCAAAGGGATAATGTTATTGGCCGCTCCGGCATCGACCAGAATTTGGTTCACATTGTGTCCATTGATCGTCCCTCGTATATATAAGGGGCGAGTGTGGCACGGAGAAGACAGCAACATGTCTTTATCCGTAAACGTGATATTGGCTGCAAACGCCTCATATACTTGGGCCTGCAACTCTGCAACGTTGGCTTCATAGGCCTCTGGGTCTTAGAGTATCTTGATGAAAGCTTCCCTTAGATCTTTACTCCAAGTAATGACTTCTCAAATAGTGATATTTGTTGGAAACCGCTTCATGTGATGGATAATTTTGCGATCCACCCGAGCATGGGTCTTGTCAAATGGCGGGATGATCTCTGCCAGAGTCTTCGGCACCCCACGAGGTTTCTCCCGCTTAGAAGGACGTTCCTCACTCCGGCCCTCCGCATTTTCTTGGAATAGTGGTGCCAGAGATTCCTCCGAAGGTGATAAGGATTCAGCCTGTTCGCCCTCATTAGAAGGACCTACCTGACTCGCGGGCTCAACCCTGCCAGAGGGACCAGCTTGCTCTGACGCCTTATCCTGCACTGGCGGCTTGGCTAGCTCTTCTTCTTCATCAGAGGAGTCGAGTATAAAAGGGACGTCACCCGCTCTTCTAGCTTCTGAGATGGGGCCCGGACCCTCCGAGGAGTTAAGGATAAAAGGGATTCCCCGAACTTGGGTTTCTATGATAGGACCCAATTCTTCCCCTCTGAACAATATGACCCAGTCAAGAGTTAAAGGATTTTCACGCCCTCGACCTCGGCCACGACCTCGGCTATTCTTCGTCGGGTGACGCTGATATGTCGCCATGGGTGCCTTGCCCCCGGTGCTATCCGCCATAGTACCTTGGCTAGAAGGAGAGTTAAATGTTATCAGGTGGCGGAATCGCCACCATATTACAGGAGAGCTCTTGCAACATTTCCCCGAGCATCTCTACAGTGAGTTCCTCATCCTTGTAAAATAAGGAAAGCTCTTCAGGAATCAGGAATTCTTCACCCTCTTCAAGACGGTGGACCATCTCCCGGAGCCACTGAAGAAGCCAAGCCTTACGCCCAAACTTGTCCCAGGGAATATATTTGTCCAAAGTGACGACCTGGTGGGGCGAGAGGGAGTATACTCCTCTAGCTCATCTATGACGACCTTGTTGGCTCGACATGAGATTTGGCTTTGGGCTCCTCCGCCCTGGCTTTGCCTTTATTGTCTGGCTGGGAGTTTCCCCCTATAACGATGCCAGGTTTACTCAAGTTGGAAAGGGGTTAGGAACCTCCTCTCACGACTTGGCTTTTGGGGCTCTGGGCCTTAGGCCCCTTGCACGTAACTTTGCCTTTAGGGTTTGACTGAGAGCTGCAGCTTGTAGACTTACCCGGCTGGACCTATTGAAAGGTGGGCTTGGTCTCTCGTGGCTTGACCTGCTCCTATTGAGATTGGCGGAGAATCTTCTCAGCGACCTCTTTGAGACGCCGTCTCGCCGTCGAATTCCCTGTGCATCGATCTCCCCTTTTTGGATGAGGACTTCAATGCAATCTTGAACTTTCGGGCATTCCCCAGTGGGGTGGGACACCCTGGCGTAATATTTGCAATAGCGGGGATGACTTTTGGCCATTTCATCGTAGTAGGACGGCGGATCACGTACCATTACACGACCTTCCTCCAAGAGCTTGTCGAAAATCTTCGCAGTATCTTTCTTGGGGAAAGAACACTGATGAGAGGGTCGCCACCCTAGATACCACAATGTGGACTTGGGCGATCGGGAACTGACTCCTTCCTCTCTCGGCTCCGGGAGTTGGAAAGCAGCCGAGAAATGTATGACGTTGACGGAGAAATTCGAACTCTCCCATCTCTGTGGCTGCGGCGAGGAGACCAAGAGGTCTCCCATATCGATCACTCCACGCCTGATCAAGTCTTCGGCGAGGTCCTTGAAGGCTTGACAGTCATGGATAATATGGCCTACCACCTCGTGGTATGGGCAATAGCCCTAGTGTAATGCAACGCCTGATGCCTGTTGACTGGGTGACGCCGGGAGGTTTAACAGCCCTTCTTGACGGCACGCGAAGAAGATTTCCAAAGTCTTCTCGCGAGAGAAAGAATATAACTTCTCTGGTTCCTCGCCTTCAGATGAATCGGTGGATTTCTCAGAGAGCCAACCCCCTGACCTAAGAGGAGCCCTGACAGTGGGTGATACACCTACCTCCAGCATATGTGTTGGAGCTAGTCCCCTGACAAATGGCCCAAAGGGGAAGGTGACCAACAAATGCTTCTCAAGAATTGCAACATACGTCTCTGTTCTAGCTGCAGCTGTCGGATCTCCCATCGGAAGAGTCCTCCGCAACGCCAGGCATTCAGGGAGCGAGGAAGGAGCGGCTCCGCGGCCGACATTGGGCTGTTGATTTGATGGCCCGACTTCGGAGGCGTTGGAGCTCGAAACAACCGCCGCCATATAAACCACATTGGCCGACCGATTTGATCGGCTCCAGGCGTGAGGTTGTGGCGGGTCGACCGCATGGCTCAATATATTTATCAGGCCTTTTTAAATGAGCTCTTCTGCTATGTTCTTGAAGACATAACAGTCCCCGACGGTGTGAGCCAACCTTCGGTGATACACATAATAAGTAGGGTCATCCGTTTTATCCACCTCTGAGGGCTTCTGTGGGTCAGGTAAGGTGATGAGCTTTTCTTTCATACATAAATCAAAGAGCATCTTTGTATACTCTTTTCTAAAAGAGTAAGGCGCCTTCATACGCTCCACTAACAGAGCCGCATTCGCCTTGGCATTGGGTTTTTTGTCATTACCCTTTGATTTTCCTTCCCCTTGTCTCCATTCATCAGGGAGAAATCCACGGAATTTACCTCTTTGCCGCTAACCAGGCGATCTTTGGAGGTTTTGCCTTTGGCAGGAGTATGTGTCCGGTAATCAGCGAAGAACATCTCAATCTCCGCCACCACCGTATTCAGCTGGTCAAAACCTCTGATATTTGAGCCCAGAAGCTTCTCGCTAACTTCAGCCGATAAACCTCTGCGGCATATGGTGATCGCATCTTCGGGCGTTGGAGGGTTATCGCAGCGCATGCTGACATCCCTCCACCGCTTGATGAAGTCCAACGCGGTTTCACCCTTCCTTTGTTTAAGAGAACAAAGTTCCGCAAGCGAAACTTTGCGTTCAGCCGTCTGGAAACGGTCGACAAACATCTTCTGCATATCAGCCCAATCAGCTACTAAGTTGGGTTTTAGCCTGGAATACCACTAGAAGGCGGTGCCTGTCAGGGACGTGGCAAAGTACCACAGCAGATATGACTCTTCCAGTGCCAATTCACCCATGGCCGTCATGTAATAGGCCAGGTGTTCATGTGGCGAGCCCTGCCCATTAAACTTCTGGAGTTTCGGGGCCTTCGGACAATCAAGCGGAAGTTTCTTGAACTGATGGTGAAGGGGATAAGGCACGCTATACAAATCAATGATAGCCACACCCTCACCATGTTGAGCAAACTTTGCTCCTACGATTCGCTCAATCATCTGCCTTTGCGCCATGAGGCTTTCTGCGACATAAGTGGCAGAGGACCGCGCATTGGCTTCATGTTGCGGCGCTTCAAATTCCACCGCCATTGGTAATTTTGCAGTAGTAACAGAGGCGTTGGCTGTGACTGGGATGGGAGGAGGGTATTGTTCCATCCCAGTGGGCGCCGCTTAAGGCTGAACATGAATCTCCTTTTCACGCAATAATGCTTACAAGAGATTCTTAAGTTCTTGATTTTCACGTCGAAGCTCTTCCAACGCAAGGGTCTGAACCTCTGTTGCAAGGTCTTCCTCATGCCCGAGGTTGCCGTCCCCGTCAACACTATGAATGTCTTCTTGATGCCCTTCTTGTAGTGCCTGATCGGGCTGAGATGTTCCGACAGCCGACGTCTGCTGCATCTGTGCGAGAACCCGGGAGACGGGCCTTGACTTCCTCAAAGTCTGGAGAGGCTGGTTCATTTCTCCCGAGGTGTCCTCCGGCTACTTATCAGTGGAGGTTGTATAGCAGGTGAACACCTTGACAGTGTCGTTGATCACCTGAACCACCCGCTTCTTCCTGGGCAGTTATTTTTCAGGCTTGGGTGTCGTCCCCAGTCTGCCAAAAACAGATACTCGGGATGTTGAAGCCTGTGTCG
Source organism: Amorphophallus konjac (assembly GCA_022559845.1). Classification (NCBI taxonomy): domain Eukaryota; kingdom Viridiplantae; phylum Streptophyta; class Magnoliopsida; order Alismatales; family Araceae; genus Amorphophallus; species Amorphophallus konjac. Next base: position 201,180,273 of record CM040123.1, read on the forward strand.
AGCAATCCTCATCCGTGTGCGTTGAACTGGCCCGCGAAGAGGTTGGTCGAACTTTCTTGCTGACTCCTCGGCGCTTCAGCTCTTACGAGCATTGAGCTGGAGACCCCTGAGAGGTCGGGAGCTCAAATTGACAACAGGTCATCGGGTTCCACACCTGCTGCAACTCTGATATGTGGATGGGCCTCTATGACCTTGGCTGCCTGATGGCCTGGGCCTCCTCTTTGGTGACCCAGATCTTTTTCATCTGGAGCTGACGCTCCTCAATTGGGTTGCCCCCTGACCTTGATCGAGGAGCTACTGGTTTGGGTCATCATACTAGACCCTAGTTTGTCGCCGATACAGCGGATTTCTTCACTTTGCTCCGTCCTCCCAGACTTGCCGCAGAAGCTCGAAGTGGTTGGAAGTGGAGATGGTCGGGATGTGTCGGTCCCGAGGCAAAATCGGCTCACCTCCATCGAGCCGGATGCAGAGGTCTCCGACGATTATAGTCTTGACGGAGAGAGATGTTGCAGCTGAGGGTTTTGTGTCCTTGCGACTGTGACGCTACCCCCGTTGAGCAGGAGCAACACTGGTGACGCCTGCCGTAGGCATGGCGTCGTTGCGACGGTGACGCTGCCCTCGTTGAGCAGGAGCATCACCTCTGAGAGTGGCTGCCATAGAGATGGTGCCGTTGCAGCGGCGACGGCGTTGCCCCCGTTGAGCAGGAGTGGCGCCGACAGTAACTTGGTTGACCGAGAAAACTCGACAATTGTTAGGACGAAGGGCCTGACACCCTTGGCCATTGTAGAGTTGACCGGGAAGACTCGGCGGGTTGATGGGACAGAAAGCCTAACACCTCCCGTAATTGCAGAGCTGGCCGAGCGAACTCGGCCGGTTGCCAAAGCAGAGAGCCTGACACCCCCAACAGTTACAGAGTTGACCGAGCAAACTCGGCCAGTTGTTGAAGCAGAGGGCCTAACACCCCCAACAGTTGACATGTCGACCGATCTGACTCAGCCGGTTGTCAAGGCAGAAGGCCTAACACCTCCCACAGTTGTGAAGTTAGCCCTCGGTAGTTGTAGCAACAAGTGTGACTTGGGCAGCCTCAGCCACCGGGACAGCGCCCAAAAAGAAGGGCAACCCGACGACGGCAGGGAAGTCGCCGAACACGATCGGGGTCGCCAGGTATCCAAACCTGGCGTGGTTGGCAACAACCTGAGGGCCATATGCCACAGCTGCCATCGTCCTGTTGTTGTTGTAGGTGACACGTAGGCCGAATGAGTACGCAAATGTGCGAACAGATGCCCTCCTCTTCTCATTTTGTAAGAGGAAGAGGGGCAATCAGAACCTTAAAGAAGGTTTTGGACTTCTTTGACAAAAAGAAGAAAGGCGGGAAAGGTCCCATCGGGCGTGCCAGTCTGTTGGCATCACGGAAATATTTTCCCATCTTTTTTGAAAGAGAGAAGAAAAAGAGGGATGCACATATAGTGGCTGTATGAACAGCCTGTGCAGGGTTTATTCCGTGGGTGCACATCGTATCAGACGATTTGGGTTCTGATGTTGGACCTTTACCCACTGACCACAGTCAGTGTTGATTTACATCGGCCTAACGTCTGAACAGGTTTGTTTAATTCTCAAAGAAATCTTAAGGTTTCCTCCATAGGTTCCGAAGCTGAGGTAGCTCATTTGCGCGGCTCACAGCTACCTCTTATGCACCATCGAAGGACCGATAGGATCGGGGCTTTATCAAATGCCTCATTATGTTTAGGCTGAAGACCCTATAGTTTGGGGACATGAACACAATTCTGTAAAAGCCATAGGTATTTTTGAAGTGTCTGGAAGTTTTCCAAACTCCAAGGGTATTTTGGTAATTTGGGACATCCAGGGGTATTGTGGAATTTTACCAGACCAGGGATATTTCTAAAATTTCCAGATTGGAAAGAAGGTAGGAGAGAATCCCCGACACTCTGAGGTGTTGAGGCCATCTCTGGAGAGTTTTGAAGGCTCCTAGACCACTTCTAAGTCACAGGGATATTTTGGTAATTTTACCAAACCCCAAGCGGGCCTAGGTCTGAGGTGACACTTGGGTGTAAGACTGGGCTAGCAAGGTCCCTAAGCAAAAGGAGCGGCGATGGACTTCGTAGAAGACGTTTGTGCGTTGATTCGCAACGAAAGTGGCATGTACACAATTTTCTGACAGTCGGGACTTAAGTGCAATTTTCTCTTGACCAGCCCATAGAGGAACAATTGAGCACATTTCACAAATCGTATAAGTACATGGGTTGTCGGCGAATTATCGACTGTACAAGGAAAACGGGGTCTCCGCACTGACGCAAGATGTAGGGGCATAGCCCTAATTACATAAAATTGTAGGATAAAACTGCGGACAACAGGACTTGAATTTTCTTGAAATCCTGGGAGGGGCATGTCTGTAATTCCTCATTATCTGAAGGAGTTACGTAGTTTGGCCGTCCAGAATGCATGAAAAATTACATACACAGCCTCCAAGGACATAAACACAAGACACGGGATATTTATAAATCATACCCTTGATGGGCCTTTTCACAAACAAACAAACCCCGCCGAGCGTGTCTTCTTCTTCCATTCGTCCGTAAGTCTCTCTCATGTGTCTATCTCCCGTTTGTCCGGCCCAGGGGGCTATTTATAGAAGTGGGAGGACCCAGGTTGTCAAAAAAATGAGGATTTGCCTCAATTTTGACAAAAAGAGTGCCTTTAACACCAATTCTGACAAGGTGGGGTAGCATATCCTTTTTTTTCTTTCCTTTCTTTTTTTTATGGAAACGCGGACCCTCGGGGTCATTTGACCCGTGGGCGGGACTGGGGGTCACTTGACCCCGCTGGGGTCCAACGGGGTCAACCGGCCCCACCCGGGGTCAGTTGACCTGCTGGGCCCAGTGGGGTGCCACGACCCCCCCCCCCCCGCAAGGTCGGCTGGCCCTGCTGAGGTCCAGCGGGGTGGCTCGACGCGGGGGGTCGACCCCGCTGGGGCCTAGCGGGGTGAACGCGACCCCGCGGGGTCGGTGGAATCAGCTGGGGGGTCATTTGACCCCCGGGGTGGCCTTTTAGCCCCTCTTCGGGTATTTACTACACTTTTCTGTCGCCCTGGGTCGAGGAGAAGCTACCGCCCTTCATTTATTGCTCTCCAAGACTCACTCTCTGCCGCGTGGCAGTAACACGTTGGTGGAGAACCATGTGGGAGCGAAGGATTGTTCGTTTGTCGTTTGTTTGTGCGTCGTTCGCACTGGGGGGAAGTTTTTGCATCCGTCTGTGCCGTGTGATACACAATTATTCGGCCACTTTTACAGGTATGCATGTATATTTTTCCCTTAATTTCCCTTGTTGCGACGCCGCTTGCAATAATACGTGGTCGGGTCAATAGACCCTAAATCGCAGAGGTACTCCGCGGAATGACAGTATCGACGCTACGTCGTATTTTCCGTCAGTTGTTGTGAAATAAAATTCTCAAAGTATTTCGAGAGAATTATGGGTGCAACAAGGCTGTTCGGGCTACGCTACAGCAGGAGACTCTTCCTCCATTAAGGCCACGTGAGATATTCTTACAAGGAATACTCTGGCTTGCCATTTGATAGGGCTGCCACGGGACCCTTGAAAGACTGCCGTGGATGATGTTGGGGGTGAAGTACGCTGCCTTCATGAGTCCTCGGCATGGGAGGGCCATTGCTTAGAAATCGAGCAGCTCGAAGAAGAGATTTCCGCACTATCCGGCGAAGTTGAGGGGTTAAAATCTCAGCTCAAAGAGGTTCAGAGCCGCCAGGGGTCCACTGCAACAGCGAAGGCCGAAAACATAAATAAAGCAGTGGCGCTTCAAGGGACAGTGCAGTCCCTGTTGAATAAAATTGAGGAGTTACTGGCTACTGCCGAATTAAATGCCAAAGAAAAGTAGTAGGTTTTCTCATGGAGCGGTGCCAGGGAGCTCAGAATGCCATCGCCATCAAGCAAAGCCAGATCGACGAGCTCATGAAGAAGAAACCCCTCTTCTTCTTTCCTTTTCTTTGATATGTGACAATAAACGTCTTCAATTGCTCAACCTTGTGCTCCTCCCTTTGGAATGACAGCTACATGCACACCGAAGGCAAGGAGATGCTTTTATCAATTGCCTGACTGATGAGGTTGGCTTCAAAATTAATTTTGCACCTTTCTAGCCAGACTAGCTTGGCATTGGCAGTGCTAGCTTGTATATTCAATCGGTGTAACTTAGCGAAATCCTCATCTATCCCGAAGAACTCTTCTTCATCTTCTTCTTATTGTTCTGCAAGCACTTTTTGCTTTCCTTTGTCAAGTTGCACACATTTGGACGGAACGGGGCTTGGTCAGCAAAGGCTGTATGCTGCTCTCCGCCTTTTGCATACTTAATGCATTGATGAAGTGTTGAAGCAATGACCCAATTTTCATGCAACCAAGGTCTCCCGAGCAGGGCCTTCAATAATGTAGAAGGTGACCTTAGTGACAAAATTGTCCATGGTCACTTGCACTTCTACTTTGCCCAATGCATCCTCTGAATTTTGGTTAAATCCTGAGATTCTGACATCGTTGACCCATTGCAAATAGGACACGAGAAATAAAGACTTGAAAGTCTTAAGAGGCATTATGTTGACAGATGCCCCAAAATCTACCAGAATCCGATTCAATTCATGGCCATTTATCTTCCCTTGCACTCATGGAGGACGATTGTGGCAAGGGGAAGACAGCAACATGTCTTTGTCTGTGAAAGTGACAGACGTTGCAAAAGCCTCATACGAAAGCCTGGAGTTCAGCCACCTGAGCCTCATAAACTTCTGGCACTTGGAGTATTTTCACGAGGGCTTCTCTGAGCTCTTTACCCCAAGCAATTGCTTCCCATATGGTGATATTGGTTCGAAACCGCTTCATATGCAGGATGATCTTACGCTCAGCCCGTGCACGAACATGATCCAGCGGAGGGATCATCTCCGCGAGAGGCTTGGGTTGATGGTTGGGCTTCTTACTTGACTCAGCTTTCCCTTGATCATTTGGTTCTTCTTGGAATAATGGAGCCAGGGAATCTTCCTCTAGAGGAGGCGACTCAAGGTCGCCCTTGCCTGAGGGACCAACTTGAGCTGGATCCGCTAGCTTTTCTTGTGGAACCGGCCTTACAAGTTCATCTTCCTTATCTGACAGATCGAAGAAGAAAGTGGCAACCCCAACTTGAGTCTGAGTTGGATCAACAGGTTTTTGCGGGGTTGGCTTTATTGGCTCATCTTCCTCATCTGACGGGTCGAAGAAGAAGGTGTCAGCCCGAACTTGAATCTCGAGGATAGGACCCAGGTCTTCCCCTTGGAAGACAATAACCCTTTGAGGGTATGTTGAATTAGAACTCTCGCCATTGGAGGATGTCGGATGCCTTCCTCGCCCACGACCCTGACCTCTGCCACGGCCGCGGTTTCGGAGTTCCGCATGCGGCGGCGGTAAGTAGCCATTGCGATCCTATCGCCAGCTGCGGGGGCGGCAGTGCTATCCCTGCTTGGTGTTTACAAGCTTTCTGACAGGGGAATCGACACCATATTGCATGAGAAGCTCTTCAGCATTTTTTCTAACTTCTCTATGGTGAGTTCATCTTTGTATAAGATGTAAAGCTCCTCTGGGATGGGAAGCCTCTCACCCTCTTGTGCTCGGTGATACATTTGGCGGAGCCAATTCTTGAGCTGAGTCTTTTGCTCCAATTCTTCTCACGGGATATATTTATCTAGGGGGATCGCTTTAGTGGGCGTATAAGGAACATAGTCGTCGAGCTCATCAATTAGCTTCTGTAGCTTTTGTAGAGGAGTTAGCTCCCCAAGGGCCTCCATCATCGCAGCTTGTTCGACTTATCGCTTCAATCTTCTCTTTAGATTCTTTTTTCTATTCTTCTCTTCTTTTTTAGCCCGCGCTAATTCAATGGGAGAAGGAACATTTGTTTTTGCAGGAGGCTGGGAACTGCCCCTAGCATTAAGGCCATTGAATCTGCCTTTTCTTTTCAGAGGTTTGGAGGGATCATGCTTCTTCGGGGTCACATTGACCCAACCAGTCTCTTCTTCCTGCCCTCGGAATGTGGCATTAATTGCTTGATTGACTATTTCAGGTGGCAATTCTTGAAATTCGGCGATGTAAAAGCCCAAGTTTTGGGGTGTTGAAACCGTGGAGGACTTTTCACTTGCCAGCTTTTGCTTTGGTCTAAGACTCAACTCAGGGAGCTCCAGCTTGGTTTTGTCATTTCGACTTGGGCCAGGGATTGGCTTGAGGTCCTTCTGGTGAGGATTGCCCTTCTGACTTTGTTCAGCATGCAACTTGTGATGTCTTTGGCTTTGTCCGGAGGGCAACTCATGATCCCCTGAGAGGGCCTGAGTCTTCTGGCCTTGCGGTTCTCCTGTTGGAGCTCGCTTTTTAGGCTTTGTTCGGCACCCAACTTAAGGTTGTTCTGTCGAGACTTGTCTTTTAGACTTGGGCGAGAACCCTCTCCTCGAAGTTGAGGGGGATCCTGGACTTCTTTTCGAGTTGCATGGTCCTTTTTAGTAACATGTGAGGTAAGTGAACCTTGTTCCTGACCTCAGGAATTTGCTTTAGGGCGACGTTGTGGAGGGTTGCGTACCAAGATTTCTTTCCCTCCCAGGAGAATCTCGGGTAGCCTCTGTGTTTCTTCTTTTGGAAAAGGCAACATCTTTAAGTCTTGCCACGGTCGCCATTCAAGACACTCTGTTGTGGATCGACCCGAACTGGGACCAACCTCCTGTGCTTCCAGCTTGGAGGGTGTGTAGGAAGTTGATGCATGTATGACATTGACGGAGAATGTCAGAGACCCTATCTCGAGAAGCTTGGAGATCAACTTGAGGCATTGTCCCTTGCTGGTCACGAGGGGTTGAATCTTCCTTCCCCACCATTCGTACAGAATGATTTTGATTTAACATTTGTTCGACAACCTCTTGGAGGTTCCTCCTTATTATGCTATTTCCATGGGCATCGATCTCTCCTCTTTGGATGAGAATTTTGATGCAGTCTTGAACTTCGTGACATTCCCTCGTCAGGTGGGATATCCTAGCATGATATTCGCAATACTGAGAATGCCTTTTCTCAACCACCGTATAAGTTTCCGGTGGGTCATGCACCATGATCCGACCATCCTTAAGTAGGCGGTCGAATATGTTCTTGGTATTCTCCTTCAGAAAGGAGGCTTGATGGGAGGGCCTCCAGCCTGGATACCACCCAGTGGGTTTGGTTTGGCTGGGGCCAACTTCCTCTGTCTCCGACTCAGGAAATGTGAAGGTTGCCACCATACAGCCTCCATTAATAGAGTGGTGGATTACATTAGCCGACCGAGTCGGTCGATCCCAAGCATGGGGTTGTGGCGGATCCACCAAATTACTCTTCATCGTGATGAGACAGTTATTGGATCATCTTCTCCGTCTCATATTTGAAAATGTAGCAATTTTCAATGGTAAGGCCCAATATGCGATGATATACGCAGTAATTGGGGTCGTCGGATTTGTTGACGTCCTCCGGCTTCTTAGGATCTGGGAGGGATATCAGCTTGTTCTTAAGACAAAAATTGAAAAGCCTTCTGATATGCTCCTTCTTGAAAGAATAAAGAGTCTTCATACACTCAGACAATCTAGTCGATGCCTCCCCTTCGGACTTCTTGCCGGAGTTGCTTGGGGTCACCGCTTCATCGGACCCGTTTGCGGGGAAGAAATCGACAACACTTACCTCCGCCCCCACGGTATTACGCTCCTTAGGAGCCTTACCCTTCGAGAGGGTGAATGTTGGGTTATCGGCGAAGAACATTTCTATCTCCACAACGACCGAGTTTAACTGGTCGAAACCTTTGATATTTGCCCCCAGAAGCTTTTCAATGACTTCTGCCGATAAGCCCCTTCGGCATATTGTTATTGCATCCTCTTGAGAAGAAGGGTTATCGCATCTCATGCTGAAGTCCCTTCAACGCTTGATGAAATCGAGTGCAGTTTCCCCGCTCTTTTGCTTGAGTGAGCATAGCTCTGCAAGAGAGACTTTCCTTTCAACCACTTCGAAGCGATCAATAAACTTCTTATGGAGATCGGCCCAGTCGGCCACAGAATTGGGCTTCAACCTTGAGTACCCTTAGAAGGCACTACCCGTGAGAGAGGTTGCAAAGTAGCGAAAAAGGTACGAGTCTTCAAGTGCAAGATCACCCATGGCCGTTATGTAATAGGCCAAGTGTTCATGAGGGGACCCCTGCCCATTGAACTTCTGTAGCTTTGGTGCCTTTGCGCAGTCCGGCGGGAGCTTTTTGAATTAGTGGTGGTGGGTATGGTACACTGTGTAAGTCAACAGTGGCAATATCCTCGCCGCGCTGGGCGAACTTATCTTTAAATATTTTCTCTATCATACACCGCTGGGCGATGACATCTTCAGTTGTCTATGTTTGGGAAGACTGGACATTGAGCAGAGCACGAAACGGCTCAGTCCTTGCTCCAACGGCTACATTGTAGGGTGCCGCTATTTGTCGGTTGACAACGGCAGGGTTACCCAATCGTTGCTCTCGCCGGAGATTTTGGTTGTGGACTGGTGTTGGAGGTCTTTGGGCATTCGCATTCATTTGTCGCTTCATCTCTAGCATGAGATTCGTCATCTCTATGTGCCGACATTGCATGGTCTCGAACTTGGCATCGTCGGACATTGGTTGGAATGCAGCCCTCGTGGGCGGCTCAAACACCGGATTAACATATCCACCTATGGGTTGAGCTCCCCCTTCTCCATGGATGCTTACAACTTCATCAAGATCATTTTCTTCTTGGGGCAAATTCTCATCTTGGTTCGGCACTTGCTCCTAGACTTGACCTTGATGTTGACCCTGGCTGGAGATCCCTGCCTGACCACTAAACTGGCCTTGCAGGCTTCTTCTGGCGGCGTTTCGGGTGTTAAGGTATATCGCATCCGAGGCGAGATTTTCAGCCAGTTCATTGGGGTTGTCTGGGATGCCAGTAGCCTCCATCGGCTCTCGGCCGGAGACATAGCAGGAATAGACCTTCATGCTATCCCCGACTCCAGACATTTGAAGCACCCTTTTCTTTCTTTGTGGTTGGGCCGTCGGGCGAGCTGGTGCCCACAACCTGTCGAACACTGAAACGCGTGCTGTGGGAGTCTCAACACGGGCAATTTGTTCTGCTCGGACTAGGGCCGAGGCTTGGGTAAAATTGGACTTCTGATAGGCCCCTTTTCTCTTTTGTCCCCGGGGGCACGAGGGCTTGATATCCCAAGATGATGAAGAAGGCACTTGCTGTCATTCTGGAGCTTGGTCGAGCTTCGCTGCCCTGGCTTGCTTGATGGCACGGGCCTCTTGCTTAGTGACACCCATATCAACTTCATCTTCAGGGGGCGTTGCTTAGTTGTGCCCCTGTTGTTGATTCCGGACTTCTTCGTGAAGTCATACTTATCTTCACGCAGCTTATGCAGGAGCGCAAAACGATTTAAAGTTGGAACAGTTTGGACATAGTCGTACCGCAGGAGTATCGGTGTAGCAACCCTGATAAATGAATATTGAAATAAAAGTAAAAACATACATAGTACAGAAGTAATACAGACAAAATAAAGCAAATTAAAAATAACGCCTCTGAGTAAGGCGTTAATTTAAAAATAAACGCCTCTACATACGGCGTGACTAAAGAAAGGACGCCCACGCATGTGGTCGTCAACTCTCACGCGACCAAATAGGCAAGTAAAATAAACGCCCATGTCTTAGGCGTGTTTCAAAAACAAGGAACGCCCTTATACAAGACGTTTCTTAAGAAACGACCTGAACAAGGTCGTTAATTTAAGAATAAACGCCCTGACCAAAGGCGTTAATTCAGTTCGTGACCCGTTCGAACCCAGAGCTTATCCAGGGAAAGATTAACCTAATCTAGTAAGTGTCTATTAGAGTAAGGACTCTATTAGGGATATGTTACCCTCAATCAAACACTACTTTTGTTAGGACTCCAAAATCCTATAAATAGTCTTGTTCGAACAACCCTAAACCTATTTGGACGATCGAACTGCACAGGTACGTGAAGAACATATGTTCTTCTGTTTTCTTCTTCTGTTCCTTTCTTATGAACGTAGCATGAGAAGAATTAATATTCTTCGTTTCTTCTATTCTTGCAGGATAAGAAGACTAACGGGTAAGTCTTCTTTCTTTCTCCTCCTTTACCTCTGTTAAGTTATTACGAAGCATAATACCTTCGTATTCTATCCTCTGTAGGTCGTTCATCTTCATCCAACGTCTGCTGCACCTTTGATTCTTACAGACCCTTCACGGTTATCTCCAAATCAACCCTTTAAGGTAGGATTTTCTCAAGTCTCGTAGCCCAAACTAAAAATAAAAATAAGAAGCACCATGCATGATATATTTATACAGTTTGCATGTAGTTTTAATACGTTTTCTGTAAATTTTTCAAGAAACGCCCTTGAATAGGGCGCTACTTTAAAAGAAACGACCATCACAGTGGTCGTTAATTAAAAGTATACGCCTTGTATACAGGCGTTAATTTCATGAACAATCGCATGTAATCAATAATTGATCCTGTTTAAAATTCAATAAATATGAAATATCGATTCTAATATCTTGCATGACTCTACCTGTAAATTCCTGCTAATTTTCTTGTCATGATCATGTCTCCTGTCTTGGAAATTTATTTGTTGAAATATTGTAAATTCCTTGAATTCACGACCTTGACAACGTCGTTTTACACCTGTTAACGCCCCATCACAGGGCGTAAATTGAAAAGAAACGCCCCTTTCTAGGGCGCGTTTTCTGTAAATTCCTGAACTATGTATATCCTGTAAAATAAAATTAAACAGTAACGCCCCTTTCCAGGGCGTGTTTTAAATAAATCCTGAAAATTATTTATATTCTGTCAGATATTCAAATAATGAGACGCCTGCTTATATAGTCGTCAACTCTGAAGAAACGCCCCTGTCCAGGGCGCGTTTTATATAAATTATTGAAATAATGAAATTCTGCAAAACGGAACATAGGTAAACGCCCTTATGTTAGGCGTTACTTACCTGACTAACGCCCCTGACTAGGGCGTGTTTTTCATGAATTAATAAAATTATTGAAAATTCTGTAAAATAGAAATATGTAAACGCCCTTCTGTTAGGCGTTAATTACTTGAGAAACGACTTGACCTAAGTCGTTATTTTACTGTAAAACTGATTTTTCCCTGTTTTTGTTAACCGAGGATTTCATATGTTATATAATATATATATCGGCACTATTCTCCACTCCGTAAGTATAGTCCCACGTTTCACGTTGTTTCATCGATCACACTAAACTCTCATTGACATATAAGCTCTCCATTGGACATTCCGTTCCTTTGGACTAGCGAGTTAGTCATAGAGACCTCCGTAAGACTCCTCGTAGCCTTGGATTCCCTCAAGGCCGACTGAGCTGGTTGTACCCTAAAAACCCATTACACGATCCTTGCCATGTTAATCTAAAGAAACATGGTATACCGGCCCTTATGATTATACAAAGAGTATATCATAAGAAATTCTTAATGGGATGATGATATCATGCCATATCATGTCGTTCTTGTAAACCTCAATTCTATGATAAGAATGAGGGTATCTTGCTTGATCTAATGTTTATGTGGACCTCAATTCTATATAAAGAATGTCCATATTGATTTGTCATGGGACCTAAGTTAAGGGAACCATATTCTACCTAGTTTTATTGATATCGTGATTTTACCGTTATTATCGCCAATCTATGTCCTTTGTCATATTTTTGGACTCTATTCTGTCAAAGTTGTCATACATGTCTACAAGCTTGAATATTGAAACTCTGTATTGGCTATATAAACAAGAGTGGATGTCAAAAATACATGATAAATGCCTGTGCATATAGGGCCCGATCTGGTCCTGGGAGGAGCACCCGAAAGTACTTGTGCCCATGGGAGTTAAAATGATAAGGTATCTGGCATTATACCGAGTACTTGACTTGCTTGATTGGACATTCCACACACATCTTGTACTTGAATCGTACTTGACTTTACATGAAATGCGTGGCCCGAAAAAGGGGTAATTTACTTGCTTGATACATGATAGCCAAAGTTCTTGACATGACTTGTTAAACGTGCTTGCTTGAATACCTTGAATACACTTGTCATCTTGTTGGAAGTTCATGATTAAGTTCATCTTATTTCTTGATATTACATTCTCTCTATCTTGTCGTTTTACGCGAGCATGCATAGCTTTATTGCATTCATGAAAGATGTAATTACTTAAACCCCTTGCTAGTACTTGAGATATAATTTCCTACTGAGCGTTCGCTCATTCCGTTTGTCCCTTTGTACTTTTCAGGTAAGTCCGACGACGATGGAAGTCAATCGGATGGGAATGTTCAAGAGTGAAAGTGATAGAGCTGCTCAAGTGTCGTCTAGTCTTTCCTATAGTTTCTTGAGTCAAATATGTATTCTTTTCCTTTTTTATTAAACAGAGTATTGGATTTGTAATAGTCTATCCATTATGAAATAAAGGATTGGGTTATCTTGCTATTTTGCGCATCTCTGTCTTTGCGTCGAATACTCGACCACTCTGATTGATATGATCGATATAGACACGTCGCGCATCTCCGGGTATCTTCCGCGCTCGGGGCGTGACAGTCTTTGTGGTATCAGAGCCTAAGGTATTCAATTCCTAGGAAAAACCCAAGTCCAAGGATAAGTTGAACCTTTAAACCAGTGAGATTGGGTAGAACCAAGGGTTAGATTTAACATAGTATACGAGTCTTTAAATACGATCACGTACTAATATAGTTATTGTAATTGTAGGATAATGGCTGCCGAACGTGCTCAATGGCGCAACATGCAGCGTACCCTTCAAGGGATGACCCAAGTGCTACAACAGGTAGCACAAGGTGGTGCTCCACGAGCTGGAAGCTTACACCAAGCCTTTAAGAATATGAATCCCCCGAAGTTTATGGGATCGACCGATCCGGACGATGCCGAGCATTGGGTTCGGGAAACCGAACGCATATTCCGTGTCATGCAATGCACGGACCAGGACAAAGTGCTATTAGCTACATTCCAGTTAGAGAAAGATGCTAGATGCTGGTGGGAGTCTATTGAAGCAACCATCGATCCTACTCAAGTAACATGGGAAGAATTCGTGGAATACTTCAATGCTAAATATTTCTCGGACCGAGTCCAAGAAAAGAAGGCTGCCGAATTCGCTGCATTAAAGCAACGATCCTTATCATTAGCAGATTATGAAGCTCAGTTCTCCAGGTTATCTAGATATGCTAAGCATCTTATTAGCACGGAGAAGATGAAAGCCCGTAGATTTCTTAATGGGCTTAGGCCCCACTATATTACTCAATTGGCGCCTATGGACATCCAAATTTATTCTGAAATAGTGCGCCGAGCTCAATTACTTGAAGATGCCACGGAACTATCTGATAGGATCCGTGGAAAAGACAAGAAGGAACAAGTCACGGGTTCGGGTTCTTTCAAACCCAACTTTAAGAAGAGGCCCAATAATGGAGGTTCTTCCTCTCAAGATCAGAAATTCAAGAAGACCAAGCCTTTCTCTATCACCACTACCCCTTCGAATACAGTCTGCAAGCATTGTGACAAGGCTGGTCACAAGACGGAAGAATGCTGGAGGAAATTAGGAGCTTGTCTCCGTTGTGGAAGCCGTGAGCATCGGATTCCCGAGTGTCCATTAATGAACGACCAAGCCGGCGATGGTAAACGCCCGGTGACAAAGAATGCTCGTCTTCATGCAATACAGGAGACCGAACCTGAAGAAGAAGGCGGATTAGTGGAAGGTACATTGAAAATTTGTTCCAAATATGCACATGTCTTATTTGATACGGGTGCATCGCATTCTATTGTTTCTAAGAAGTTTGCTGACCCGTTACCTCTAGAACCGGAATGGATGAAAATAGTGTTGTCTACTCCTCTCGGAAACGAGACGGATATCACGCATCATTACCAAAACTGTGAGGTATTGGTTCGAGGAAAGAATTTTCCTATTGATCTTATCTGTTTAGATCTAAAAGAATATGATGTTATACTAGGAGCAGATTGGTTATCTAAGTACCAGGCAACGGTTGATTGCCGTAATAGTAAGATCGTTTTCAAAGAATTTCCAGAACTGACTTATACTAGTCCTAAGAGTCGAAGCAAATCCCCTCTTATTTCAGCTCTTCGAGCAAGCAAGCTCGTCAGGAAGGGATGTGTATCCTTCCTTGCTTTTGTCACTGTTAAAGAAGCTAAGAAAACCAAGATAGAAGACGTTCAGGTAGTGCGAGAATTCCCAGACGTATTTCCAGAAGATTTGCCGGGATTACCCCCTCAAAGAGAAGTGGCCTTCACCATTGACCTAGTCCCTGGTGCTGGTCCTGTTTCAAAGGCACCATATAGAATGTCCCATGCTGAACTCAAGGAGTTGAAGGAGCAGTTGATGGAACTAATCCAAAAAGGGTTTATTAGACCAAGTACTTCCCCGTGGGGAGCACCAGTCTTATTTGTAAAGAAGAAGGATGGATCCATGAGATTGTGTATCGACTATCGACAGTTGAATCATCTTACTATCAAGAACAAGTATCCACTGCCGAGAATCGATGAATTATTTGATCAGATTTCAGGATCCAAATATTTTTCCAAGATTGATCTCAGGTCGGGATATCATCAGTTAAGAATCAAGGATGATGACATTCACAAGACCGCATTCAGAAGCAGGTATGGCCATTACGAATTTGTTGTTATGCCTTTTGGACTAACAAATGCCCCTGCTGCCTTTATGCAGTTAATGAATAGCATATTCAGGCCTTACTTGGATCAATTCATAGTAGTCTTCATTGATGATATATTGATATATTCTAAGACTAAGGAAGAACATGAAGAGCATTTGAGGATTGCATTGCAAGTCTTGAGGACAAATCAATTATATGCTAAACTCAGCAAATGCGAGTTCTGGCTTGAAGAAGTGGCTTTTCTCGGACATGTCATATCCAAGGACGGTTTATCTGTAGATCCGTCAAAGGTTGAAGCTGTAAGAAACTGGGAAAGACCCACTAATGCAAGCGAGATCAGAAGTTTCTTAGGTCTTGCAGGCTATTATCGGCGATTCATCAAAGATTTCTGTAAGATCGCCGTGCCCCTTACAAGGTTAACTCGTAAGGAGATCCGATATGAATGGAGTGAGGAATGTGAAAGAAGTTTCCAAACTCTTAAGGATCATCTCACTACAGCTCCGGTGTTAGCTCTACCAATAGAAGGAGAGAAATTCGAGGTCTACACTGATGCTTCTGGCATTGGCCTCGGATGTGTCCTAATGCAACAAGGAAAGGTCATAGCATACTCTTCACGTCAACTGAAGAAGCATGAGGAGAATTACCCCGTCCATGACTTAGAACTGGCCGCGGTAGTATTTGCCCTAAAGATATGGAGACACTATCTCTATGGAGTACAGTTCACTGTCTACTCCGATCACAAGAGTCTCAAATATCTATTCTCACAAAAGGAGCTAAACATGAGACAAAGACGCTGGCTAGAATATCTCAAGGACTTCGACTTCAATATACAATACCATCCCGGAAAGGGTAATTATGTTGCTGATGCCCTTAGTCGAAAGCCGAGAGCAATGATAGCCAATTGTATGATACAAGAATGGAGGTTACTTGAACAATTCTCCGAGCTCAATATAAGCTTGGACACGGAATCCAAATTTGTTACATTATCTCATGTAAGCATACAGTCAGATTTATTATCTGAGATACAAGCACTTCAGGGTGATGATCCTATATTAGTGGAAATCAAGGGCAGATTAGAAGGACAATCTGATTTTCAACTAACTTCTGATGGAAGATTATTATTCAAGGGTAGAACTTGTATACCTGATTGTCCGGAATTAAAGAAGAAGATCTTAGATGAAGCTCACCGATCAAGGTACACTATTCATCCTGGATCAACTAAAATGTACCAAGACGTAAAGAGGAACTTTTGGTGGCCCAATATGAAAAGAGAAATAGCGGACTATGTATCACGCTGTCTTACATGCCAACAGGTCAAGGCGGAACACCAAAAGCCTGCTGGAAAACTACACCCTCTAGATATTCCTAAGTGGAAGTGGGAGGATATTGGTATGGACTTCATCATGGGTTTGTCTAAATCTAAAGGAGGACATGATGGAATCTGGGTTATCATTGACCGATTAACTAAATCGGCGCATTTCTTGCCAATAAAAAGCCGATGGTCAATTGGTGTGCTAGCTGCACTGTACATCAAGGAAATAGTCAGGATACATGGAATTCCTATCTCAATCGTGTCTGACAGAGATCCCCGTTTTACTTCTCATTTTTGGAAGGGATTACAACATTCGTTAGGAACAAGGCTCAACTTTAGTACTGCTTTCCACCCACAAACGGATGGTCAGACCGAGAGAACTAACCAGATTGTTGAGGATATGCTTAGAGCATGCATCATTGACTTTGGAGGATGCTGGCACGATCATTTACCACTAGTGGAATTTGCATATAATAATAGCTACCAAGCTAGTATCCAAATGGCACCTTTCGAAGCCTTATACGGAAGGAGTTGCAGATCACCCATATGCTGGAACGAAGTTGGAGAAAAACAACTGCTAGGTCCAGACATGGTAAGGGATACAACTGAGAAGATACAAGTAATCAGAGAAAGATTGCAAGTTGCTCAGACGAGACAAAAAGCTTATGCTGATACAAGAAGGAGAGATCTTGAATTCCAAATCGGAGATCATGTATTTCTCAAGATATCGCCTGGACGTGGCATACGAAGATTTGGTGTTAAGGGCAAGCTTACGCCAAGATTCATCGGACCATTTGAGGTACTTGAAAGAGTTGGCGAGGTTGCTTATCGCATCGCATTGCCTCCTCAATTGTCCGAGGTACATAATGTATTTCACATATCCATGTTGAAGAAGTATGTGCACGATCCATCTCATATTATTGAACATAGAGATCTGGTGATCCAGAAAGATCTCACCTATGAACAGAAGCCTATGAAGATCTTAGATCGAGAAATACGAGCTCTAAGGAATAAGGTTATTCCCATGCTCAAGGTGCAATGGAATAAGCATCCCGAACGCGAAGCGACATGGGAGACCGAGGAATCTATGAAGAAACGATTTCCCGAGTTATTCTAAGAGGTATATACACTCTCCACGTGTATAATTATATATATTGAATTTGGGGACCAAATTCTTTTTAAGTGGGGGAGGGTGTAGCAACCCTGATAAATGAATATTGAAATAAAAGTAAAAACATACATAGTACAGAAGTAATACAGACAAAATAAAGCAAATTAAAAATAACGCCTCTGAGTAAGGCGTTAATTTAAAAATAAACGCCTCTACATACGGCGTGACTAAAGAAAGGACGCCCACGCATGTGGTCGTCAACTCTCACGCGACCAAATAGGCAAGTAAAATAAACGCCCATGTCTTAGGCGTGTTTCAAAAACAAGGAACGCCCTTATACAAGACGTTTCTTAAGAAACGACCTGAACAAGGTCGTTAATTTAAGAATAAACGCCCTGACCAAAGGCGTTAATTCAGTTCGTGACCCGTTCGAACCCAGAGCTTATCCAGGGAAAGATTAACCTAATCTAGTAAGTGTCTATTAGAGTAAGGACTCTATTAGGGATATGTTACCCTCAATCAAACACTACTTTTGTTAGGACTCCAAAATCCTATAAATAGTCTTGTTCGAACAACCCTAAACCTATTTGGACGATCGAACTGCACAGGTACGTGAAGAACATATGTTCTTCTGTTTTCTTCTTCTGTTCCTTTCTTATGAACGTAGCATGAGAAGAATTAATATTCTTCGTTTCTTCTATTCTTGCAGGATAAGAAGACTAACGGGTAAGTCTTCTTTCTTTCTCCTCCTTTACCTCTGTTAAGTTATTACGAAGCATAATACCTTCGTATTCTATCCTCTGTAGGTCGTTCATCTTCATCCAACGTCTGCTGCACCTTTGATTCTTACAGACCCTTCACGGTTATCTCCAAATCAACCCTTTAAGGTAGGATTTTCTCAAGTCTCGTAGCCCAAACTAAAAATAAAAATAAAAGCACCATGCATGATATATTTATACAGTTTGCATGTAGTTTTAATACGTTTTCTGTAAATTTTTCAAGAAACGCCCTTGAATAGGGCGCTACTTTAAAAGAAACGACCATCACAGTGGTCGTTAATTAAAAGTATACGCCTTGTATACAGGCGTTAATTTCATGAACAATCGCATGTAATCAATAATTGATCCTGTTTAAAATTCAATAAATATGAAATATCGATTCTAATATCTTGCATGACTCTACCTGTAAATTCCTGCTAATTTTCTTGTCATGATCATGTCTCCTGTCTTGGAAATTTATTTGTTGAAATATTGTAAATTCCTTGAATTCACGACCTTGACAACGTCGTTTTACACCTGTTAACGCCCCATCACAGGGCGTAAATTGAAAAGAAACGCCCCTTTCTAGGGCGCGTTTTCTGTAAATTCCTGAACTATGTATATCCTGTAAAATAAAATTAAACAGTAACGCCCCTTTCCAGGGCGTGTTTTAAATAAATCCTGAAAATTATTTATATTCTGTCAGATATTCAAATAATGAGACGCCTGCTTATATAGTCGTCAACTCTGAAGAAACGCCCCTGTCCAGGGCGCGTTTTATATAAATTATTGAAATAATGAAATTCTGCAAAACGGAACATAGGTAAACGCCCTTATGTTAGGCGTTACTTACCTGACTAACGCCCCTGACTAGGGCGTGTTTTTCATGAATTAATAAAATTATTGAAAATTTTGTAAAATAGAAATATGTAAACGCCCTTCTGTTAGGCGTTAATTACTTGAGAAACGACTTGACCTAAGTCGTTATTTTACTGTAAAATTGATTTTTCCCTGTTTTTGTTAACCGATGATTTCATATGTTATATAATATATATATCGGCACTATTCTCCACTCCGTGAGTATAGTCCCACGTTTCACGTTGTTTCATCGATCACACTCAACTCTCATTGACATACAAGCTCTCCATTGGACATTCCGTTCCTTTGGACTAGCGAGTTAGTCATAGAGACCTCCGTAAGACTCCTCGTAGCCTTGGATTCCCTCAAGGCCGACTGAGCTGGTTGTACCCTAAAAACCCATTACACGATCCTTGCCATGTCAATCTAAAGAAACATGGTATACCGGCCCTTATGATTATACAAAGAGTATATCATAAGAAATTCTTAATGGGATGATGATATCATGCCATATCATGTCGTTCTTGTAAACCTCAATTCTATGATAAGAATGAGGGTATCTTGCTTGATCTAATGTTTATGTGGACCTCAATTCTATATAAAGAATGTCCATATTGATTTGTCATGGGACCTAAGTTAAGGGAACCATATTCTACCTAGTTTTATTGATATCGTGATTTTACCGTTATTATCGCCAATCTATGTCCTTTGTCATATTTTTGGACTCTATTCTGTCAAAGTTGTCATACATGTCTACAAGCTTGAATATTGAAACTCTCTATTGGCTATATAAACAAGAGTGGATGTCAAAAATACATGATAAATGCCTGTGCATATAGGGCCCGATCTGGTCCTGGGAGGAGCACCCGAAAGTACTTGTGCCCATGGGAGTTAAAATGATAAGGTATCTGGCATTATACCGAGTACTTGACTTGCTTGATTGGACATTCCACACACATCTTGTACTTGAATCGTACTTGACTTTACATGAAATGCGTGGCCCGAAAAAGGGGTAATTTACTTGCTTGATACATGATAGCCAAAGTTCTTGACATGACTTGTTAAACGTGCTTGCTTGAATACCTTGAATACACTTGTCATCTTGTTGGAAGTTCATGATTAAGTTCATCTTATTTCTTGATATTACATTCTCTCTATCTTGTCGTTTTACGCGAGCATGCATAGCTTTATTGCATTCATGAAAGATGTAATTACTTAAACCCCTTGCTAGTACTTGAGATATAATTTCCTACTGAGCGTTCGCTCATTCCGTTTGTCCCTTTGTACTTTTCAGGTAAGTCCGACGACGATGGAAGTCAATCGGATGGGAATGTTCAAGAGTGAAAGTGATAGAGCTGCTCAAGTGTCGTCTAGTCTTTCCTATAGTTTCTTGAGTCAAATATGTATTCTTTTCCTTTTTTATTAAACAGAGTATTGGATTTGTAATAGTCTATCCATTATGAAATAAAGGATTGGGTTATCTTGCTATTTTGCGCATCTCTGTCTTTGCGTCGAATACTCGACCACTCTGATTGATATGATCGATATAGACACGTCGCGCATCTCCGGGTATCTTCCGCGCTCGGGGCGTGACAATCGGCTCGCCGCCGTCCAGTCGAACTTGCAGACTCCCGACAAGAACTGAATTGCAGGACTGTGAGACACGGAATATTTTCACGTAGGAAAAATAGACGATGAAATGTTCTTTTTGAAAAGAGACATTCCTCTGCGTAGAGAGGGTGATTCCGTGTGTGCGCATAGTATCAAACGATTTGGGTTCGGGTGCTGGACCTCTCCCCACTGACCGAAGTCAGTGTTGATTTACATCGGTCTAACGTCCGAACACCTTTGTTTGACTGTCAAAGAAATCCCCAAAGTCTTTTACAGGGTTATGATGTTGAGGGCAAACTCTCTTGAAGAGCTCATGTTGTCCGCTCACTCACCACTGACCAACAGAAACAATTGAATTAGGGCTGGGTCTGAGCAGAACCCTAGGATTTAGGAATGGAAGCGCAAGTATGCGGAAGCCATAGGCATTTTTGAAGTAGGGAGAAATTTTCTGGATCCCGAGGGTATTTCAGTAATTTTACCACCCCAGGGGTATTTTAGTAATATTCCCAGGTCAAGGGTATTTCTGAAATTCGCTCGGCGGGAATGGGAGTTGAACTAGATTCATGACTTCCCGAGACGCTGGGGCTCTTTCTGGAGGGTTACGGGGGCTACTAGGCCGTTTTTAGACCTAGGGTTGGGGTGGCCTTTGAGTGTCGGACTGAGCTGACATCGTCCCCGGGCCCGAGGAATGACAATGGCTTCATAGAAGACTCATGATTGTCAAGTTTGCCAAAGAAGGGGTATATACACAATTTTGTAAAAGTCGGGGGTTTTCTTATAATTTTCCCCCGAGGACATACATAAAACATGCTGAGTACTTTTATAATCAGAATGAGTATAAGGGTTGTCGGCGAGTTGTCGACTGTACAAAAGTCCGCGCTAACGCGAGAAATAGGAGCGTAGCCCCAGTTACAAAAAGTTGCAGGGTATAACTGCAATTTACAGGACATTTATGTTTCTTAGGTCCCGGGGAGGACTTATAATCAATTCTCTCATTGCTAGGGTAGAATTATATGACATAGTCGCCCCGAGAGTTAGAAACAACAACAATACAGCCCGCTGAGGGGAAAGATTACAAAAATACCCTCGTAGGGGTATATACACAAGACCCGGAGACTTACCCCTCGCGGGACAGAACAAACGAACAAAATGCACCAAGTGTGCTTGTACGTAGTTGCTTGATGCTCGCCCCAAGCCCCCTTTTTTGGACCTCCGGGGGTCTAAGAAGTGGGAACCTCCCCGGGAGTGTTCGACCCCGTACGGGTCCAACGGGATGAAAATGACCCCGGGGAGGTCAATTTTCAAAATTTTTTAAGTCCGTGCGCGGGAGAATGGGACCTCCTCGGGGTGGGAGGTCCCCGGGCCAGTCCGGGACCTCCCCGGAATCGCGCGACTCCCGGGGGACCCGTCCGGGGTCGCGCGCCCCCGAGGGGACCTGCCCTGGGTCGCGGACTCCCCGAGGGGGACATGCCCGCCGGGGTCGCGACCCCCGGGCGGGACCTTCCCGGGGTCCCGACCCCCCGGGCTGGCCTGCCCGGGGTCGCGGGCCCCGGGTGGGCCTGTCCGGGGTCAAACGACCTCGGGCAGGTCCTGCCCGGGGTGGTTTGACCCCGGGTGGGTCCGCCCGAGGTCGAATGACCCCGGGGAGGTCACCTCGGGGGCCGCGTGGCCCCGGGAGGCCTTGCCCGCCTGCGTGCCAACCCGCCCGGGGCCGGGCGACCCCGTACGGGTCCACCCGACCCCGGACGGGTCCCTCTCACCCCGGACGGGTTCTTTTCACCCCGACGGGGTTTTTTTGCACACAAAATTTGCTTCCAACAAATGCCCCGCACGGAACGTTCGTCAAAGCCGGGGCGGAGGCAGACGGTCTGTGCCCTCTATAGAGCTGCACCTTACTGCTTCGTTGCTTTCCAGAAAGCTGAGGGTTGATGTTGGCTTGTCTCGGAGAGGCTTGTTGTCCCGAAGTTGACGTAGGCCTGCTTCTGAGAGACTTGTTGGCCTAGAGTTGATGGGGGCTTGCTTTTGAGAGACTTGTTAGCCCGAAGTTGATGGGGGGCCTGCTTCTGAGAGACTTGTTAGCCCGAAGTTGATGGGGGCCTGCTTCTGAGAGACTTGTTGGCCCGATTTGATGTAGGCCTGCTTCTGAGAGCCTTGTTGGCCTAGAGTTGATAGGGGCTTGCTTCTGAGAGACTTGTTAGCCCAAAGTTTATGGGGGCCTGTTTCTGAGAGACTTGTTAGCCCGAAGTTGATGTAGGCCTGTCTCGGAGAGACACATCCGTCTAAGTCGCCGTTGATTGACTGTTGAGCTGTGATAACTGGAAACTGACATTGGCCGACCCTTGGGGGTGTGTTGGCCAAAAGTCGTCGTGTCGGCTGACCACTGGGGTATCATTGAAGATATGTCAGCTGACCACTGAGGTAACATTGAAGATGTGTCGGCTGACCGTTGAGGTATGTCGCCGAATGTTGAAGTTGGCTAATCGTTGACTCGTGATAGCCAGAGTTGACGTAGACCAGCCCTTAGGGCATGTTGGTCTGGGTTGATGTCGGTTGTACCCGGGCTGAGGTAGATACCGTCCAGCACAAACTCGAGTGCAGTGCCACCCTTGGTAAAGGCATCATGACTTGTACATCAAAATTATGTACATTTCATTTTGCTTCAAAAGGGCACTCATCGGATCATGTCTCCTTTCTTGGCTTTAGCTGGTGAGGCTTCATAGCCGCTTTGGAGTTTCCCGGCCCTTGGGATGGAGTGGCCAAATGGTCCTCAACTTAGTGTAGCATTGCCAGATGCATACATTTGATCTCCCTCGGGACGCCTAGATGACTGAGCTTGCGTCTTTATGGGAAGAGTTAGCCCACCTTCGCGCTATTTAGGAGTGGAGGCGGAGGACTCAGCTGACGATTCAGCAGGAGGAGGAGCAACTGTGCAGACTTCAGAGAGCCCAGGCTGAGGTGGGCGCCCAAGTCAAGGCCGCTTACGAGCGCGAGCAGGTGGCCTCCCAAAGAGTGGAGGAGCTTTTGTGAGAGGTCCAAGAGACCGAGGAGCGCAGTCTTGCGCGTGCCGATGTAGACTCTTCGCCGTAGGCTTGAGGGGCTCCAGGAGGAAGCTCTTCAGAGTGAGACTCGCCTTGCTGAGCTGAGGAGGAGCGAGTCTGATGCTTGATAAACCTTTTTTTTTCACTTTACCAGCCCTACCGCCCTTTCGGGTTTTCGCCAGGAATGGCCCCCTTTAGCTTTTTCCAGTGCCCCCTTACGGGTTTTCACACTGAGGGGTACTCATTTTTGCCTAAGACGCCCTTTCGGGTTTTCACCTTAGCCGGGTTAAAGCCTTTTTGCCCTTGATTGCTCCCCTAACAGAAGCAACCAAGTCCGCTGGGGCCTCAATATTTTTAACCCCATTTTTTTTTGGGTCCTATAATGCCAAAAGGCAAGGAGAAAGTGGCACTCCCGTAGGGACGTGTGTGCCACAGAGGTGGGACAAATGTGTGGATTCGACTGCTCTAGCGGGACGTAATTAGCCAAATCCAGAACCAAAAGTTGAACGGGCTGGCAACCCAAGAGAGATGTGTATGTGCCAAGCCCGGTTGGGACAACAAAGGAGGAGGTTTAATAGTCCGAAAGGAACATGCGGGTTAAACCTGGAGGCCGATAGGCGGGATGGGTTGGCAGCCCGAGAGAGTATACATAGGCCAAACCCGAAGCGATGAAAGGAGAGGATTTGACAGCCCGGGTGGGACGTACGAGTCAAATCCGTGAGCCGATAGGCAAATAGGGTTGGCAGCCCGACGAGGGCATGCAGAGGCCAAGCCCGTGGGGACAAAGGAATAGACTTGGCGATCCCGGTGGGGTATATGAGTCAAGTCTAAAGCCAAGAGGCGAGATGGGTTGACAGCCCGAAAGGGGCATGTAGAGGTCAGACCCAGAAGAAGGAAATGACGGATTTGACCGCCCTAATGGGACGTGAGAGTCAAACCCGAAAGCTGATAGGCGAAGATGGGTTGGCAGCCCAAGAGGACATGCTGAGGCCAATCCCAGTGGGACAGGTGCCAGAAGGCATGATGGGTTGGCAGCCCGAGAGGGCATACTAAGACCAATCCTGACAGGAAAATAAGCCGAAATGCATGATGGGTTGGCTGCCCGAGAGAGCATACTGAGGCCAGACCCAGAAGGAAAAATGTGCCGAAAGGCGTGATGAGTTGGCAGCCCGAAAGAGCATACTGAGGCCAATCCCAGAAGAAAAAATGTGCCGAAAGGCGTGATGGGTTGGCAGCCCGAGAGAGCATACTGAAGCCAAAGGAAAAATGTGCCGAAAGGCATGATGGGTTGGCAGCCCGAGAGAGCATACTGAGGCCAATCCCAGAAGGAAAAATGAGTAAGTGGGTTTAACTGCTCGGAAGAGACACATGAGCTAAACCCGGAAGCCGATAGGCGGAATGGGTCGGCAGCCCGAAAGGGGCATGCGTAGGCCGAGCCCGATGGGACAGAGTATGACAACGTGAGAACGTCGGTGGGACTAGGTGTCATGGGATGACATGTAAGGCGTAGCCATAGCATCAATATGATGTTTTGGCCGAGATGGGGTGGAGTCATTGACTTAGAGCCACCCTTAGAATAGACAGAGAGAGGATTTTTTTTTTCACATTACCAACATCACTGCCCTTTCGGGTTTTCGCCGAGGCTGGCCCCCTTTAGCTTTTTCCAGTGCGCCCTTGCGGGTTTTCACACCGAAAGGTTGCCCATTTTTGCCCGAGACGCCCTTTCGAGTTTTCATCTCGACCGAGTCTATGGCCTTTTTGCCCTCAGCCAACCGTTGAAGGATGACTAAGTCCGCCGGGGTATCAATATTTTTTAACCCCTCTTTTTTTTTTTGAATCTTCACTGAGGAGAGGTACTGTCCTGTGGGGACTGCTGTAGAAACTCCTGCGGTTGCGCATGATAGAGCTTCATATGTTTCCCGTTGAGAGGACGGAAGGGATTGTCCCCCTTGTGGTCAAGGACTGTATAGGCCCCTCCTTCGTAGACCTTCTGGATGACGTAAGGCCCACACCAATTAGGCTGGAGTTTGCCGCTGGATCTTCCCGCGAGAACCTCCTTTTCTTTAATCATGACGAGGTCGCCTTTCTTGAACGCCCTTTGCTTGATCAGCTTATCATAGGCACGTGTCATGCGGGCTTGATACACTTGTAAGTGCTTGTAGGCTCTGAGTCTTTCACCTTCAAAGTTGGACAACTCTTCAAGCCTCCTTTCTATCTCAGACTGGTCTTGGCCTGGCAATCCGGCGTGCACAGCAACGCGGTAAGACGCTAGCTCGATCTCCACAGGGACCACCGCTTCGGCTCCATAGACCAGGGAGAATGGGGAACATCCCGTAGGGATTTTGTAAATAGTCCGATAGGCCCATAGGGCTTCTTGGACCTTCTCGCCCCAATCCCGCTTGCGGCCACCTACTATCTTGGACAGCAGCTTGCAGAGGGTCTTGTTGAAAGCTTCGGCCAATCGTTGGCTTGGGGATTGTAGACTGATGACGTCCTCCAGTGAATATGGAATTTGGCCGCCAAAGCATAAACAATCTTGTTCTTGAATGGCGTCCCATTATCGGATATAATCCGGCTGGAGGTGCCGAATTTGTATATGATGTAATGCCTCACAAAGCGGGCAACTATCTCCCCTGTGACTTCTCATAGCGGAACGGCTTCTGCCCATCTGGAGAAGTAATCAGTGGCAGCAAGTATGAACTTGTGCCCCTGGGACGATGGTGGGAATGGTCCCACAATATCCATACCCCGCTCTGCAAATGGCCAAGTAGGCGCTGTTGGATGGAGCGGGTTAGGTGGCCGCCGAGGGACTGGGCCAAATGTTTGGCATTGGTGACATGTACGAGCATATTGGTTGCAGTCTTCGTACATGGTGGGCCAATAAAAACCCCTTGAGCTTGATGCTATTCTTCATCCTAGCTCCTGCTTGATGTGCGCCGCACAGCCCGGAGTGGACCTCGTGCATCACGGTCTTTGCTTCCTTGGATGAGAGGCACCGTAGGAGGACCGATCGGTCTTTTTCATGGACGAGCCTGAAGAGCAGACCATCAATCAGCTGGTAGGATGTTGCCCTGCGTAGCAGTTGCACCCTCTGAGCCCGATCAGGAGGGAGCCAGCCGTTCTTTATTTTTATGATTGGCTAACGCCAATCCTCTTCTTCGGGAGCATTCTTCTCTTGAATATTGTCGACCTCGTAAATAGTAAGGCCGGATTCTTCATCAAGCACACTTGGCATGAGCCTTCGGTGTCTGACTGTAATATTCAATTCTCCCTCAGGCGGGAGTTTTAGGGCCGCTGCCAACTTTGCAAGAACATCAGCCTGGGAATTGCTGCCTCTGGGGACATGGCCTATTTCAAATAGGTAAAAATTTTCCTTGAGCCTCATGACAGCTGCATGATAGGGGACGAGCTCCTTTTTCCGGACGTCATAGACACCCATGACTTGTCGGATGACGAGCTGAGAGTCCCCATAAACTTTGATGCACTTGATGTCCATCTCGAGGGCCAGTTGAAGCCCAATAATCAATGCTTCATACTCTGCCTCATTGTTAGTCAGAGACTTCATGAGAGCGCAAGAGTTGTGGAGGATGCCGCCTTGTGGAGACACAAAGACTACCCCTGCGCCTGATACATAGTCTGTGAGGCAGCCGGCCCTTTTAATTGTCCGGGAGGCACCATCGAAATATAACTCCCAGTGTGGGAGGTCAAGGGTGAGGACACCCGGCTCCATCTGTGGTGGGACTTTTTTTAGAATGCTCCCCAGCTTCTTGAGAAGGCACCAGCATCTCTTCATCGGGCAGCTCAAAGTTGAGCGGCGAATCTTCCGACACAGGGTGCGCTGCTAAGAACTCCGCCATCCCTTGTCCCTTGATCGCCTTGCGTGGGACGAAGGTGATGTCGAACTCCATGAGGATAAGTGCCCATTTACCAAGCCTACCAGAAAGGACAGGCTGGCTGAGCAGAAATTTGAGTGGGTCACATTTTGAGATGAGCTTCACCCGATGAGCTAAAAGATAGTGTCTCAGCTTCTTGACAGCAAACACCAAGGCTAAGCACACCTTCTCCATAGGAGTATATCGGTGTTCGGGCCCTATCAACTTCCGGCTGAGGTAGTATAGTGGTTGCTCCTTGCCCTCTTCATTGATCTGGGCTAACAGAGCCCCTAAAGAGGCATCCATGGCTGCAATGTAGAGGATAAGGGGTTTCCCTCTGACGGGTGCCCCTAAGACTGGAGGAGTCAATAGATACTCCTTGATTTGCTCGAAGGCCTTCTGACAGTCTTCGTCCCATATGAAGGGTGCGCCTTTCTTCATCAATTTACCGAAAGGTAGGCATCTTCCAGAAAGATTAGAAAAGAATCGCCTAATATAAGCGAGTCTTCCTTGAAGAGATCTGAGCTCTGTCAAGTTCTTGGGCGGAGGTAATCCCCTTATGGCCTTGATTTTGTCAGGGTCGACTTCTATGCCTCGGTACTTGACGATGAAGCCAAGGAACTTGCCACTGGAGACGCCGAAGGCGCACTTCATCGGATTCATATTGAGCTGGTACTGTCGAAGGCTTTCGAAGACTCGACGCAGATCAGCCAAGTGATCTTCCCGCCTCTTTGTCTTGACGACCAGATCATCGACGTAGCATTCGACAAGGTCATGTAGCATCTCGTCGAAGATCTTGGTCATTGCCCTTTGATAGGTTGCGCCGGCATTCTTCAGACCGAATGGCATCCTTTTGTAGTTGAAGATCCCCTTAGGAGACCGGAAAGCCGTATGGTCTTTGTCCTTGATGGCCATGCAGATTTGATTATAGCCCGACGACCCGTCCATAAAAGACAAGGCTTCGTGACCGGTGGTCATATCAACCATTGTCTCGGTGATCGGGACAGGGAAGTCATCCTTCGGGCATGCCTTGTTCAAATCCCTGAAGTCGATGCAAACTCGGACTTGGCCATTCTTCTTCTTGACAGGGACGATGTTAGCGAGCCACACAGGGTACATGCAAGGCTCTATGAAATCCACGCCCAGCATCTTGTCAACCTCAGCATTGACTTTCAACTCCAACTCGTGGCGCATACGCCTTTGAGCTTGCTTGACTGGCTTGACTGTTGAAAGTATTGCCAGCTCATGTTCAGCCACAGAAGGGTCGAGCCCGGGCATTTCTTTGTAAGTCCAGGCGAAACAATCTCTGAACTCTTCTAAGAGCTGTCGATACGACTGTCTCTCTTTCTCACTGAGGAGAGCGCTTATGAAGGTGAGACGATGGTCACTTTTGCTTCCGAGATTGATCTCAATCAACTCGTCCACAGTTGCTTGACCCCGTCTTCGAGCTCCGGTGGAGCTGGTTGGAGGTCGACGAAGTCTCCCTCATCATCAGTGCTGGCTTCATAGACTTCAAATTCTTCGAAGCGCTCTTGCTCGTGGCTTGAAGTCGAAGGACTGGTTTCATCATGTTGATGGTTAGCAGGCTGAGCTGCTCTACCCTCTGAAGGGTGATCATTGTCGACTCCTGATGAAGGTGAGGGTGTCATAGACCCATCACCGAACTCCCTTACAGAGTCATCAATCTCGGGCTCAACTTCAGCTTGCCCGTTAGGGAGAGGCAGTAGCCCTATGACATTGACTGCAAAATGGACCTCGAAGTCCGTCTCCTGGTCATAGCCGAGTCCTCGCGTATCTTTGCGGAAGAAGGGAGGCTGCCCGCGGACTTGCGGAGGATTCCATAACTGGTGGAAATATGCTGCCCGCGCAGGGTCCAGAGTCTGCGGGATGTGCTGCTTCTTACACATCTCCTTGATGTACTTTGGCATATCGTCCATCTCCTGGACTGGCTCTGGCGCCACATCGGTGGGAGTATCCCAGCCGAAGTCATCTTCAGGAGGGCCCGGTGGGACTAAGTCACCTTTGTAAAAGATGATCGGCTTGTCCCCCTTTCCCTTGTTGCGTCTCCTTTTCCGTTGATAGGAGACTGTGAAAGTCTTCAACTGCTCCACCTCATACTCTTCCCGTTGGGACGAGAGCTGGAGGCACTTGGGAGGCAAGGAAATGCTTCCGTCTATGACCCGGCTGATGAGGTTAGCTTCAAAGTCAACATTCCGCCTTTCTGGTTGAGTTGGCTTGGAGGCGACATTGAGGCTCAGCCTGTGCAGCTTTACCATGTCTGGATTGACAGTGAAGAGCTGCCCTTCCTCAACTTCAAGGTCCACCTTTCGCTTCCCTTTGTCTTTTATAGGCTCGGGGATTGCTAAAGTGGGCTTCCCAAAATACAGAGAAGCATCGGCCAGATGGCACTCATTGGGGTGGAACGGGGCTTGATCTGCGAAGACCGTATGTTGCTCCCCTTCCTTGGCATATTTAATGCACTGATGCAAAGTCGATGGGACGACCCAATTCTCCTGGAGCTAGGGCCTCCCAAGCAGCATCTGGTAAGATGTGTCGGAGTTGATAATATAGAATGTCGCTTGGGTGACAAAATCGCCCAAGGCTAGTTTGACCACAACCCGACCAAGCGCCTCCTCGGAACCCTGATTGAATCCCGAGATCTTGACATCGGTCACCTTTTGTAAATAGGGTGCCAAGTATAAAGACTTGAAAGTCTTCAAAGGCATGATTTGACGGCCGCTCCAGCGTCAACCAATATGCGATTCACGTCATGCCCATTAATCGTCCCCCTCATATATAAGGGGCGATTGTGGCACGGAGAGGACAGCAACATGTCTTTGTCCGTGAAGGAGATGTTAGCTGTGAATGCTTCATATGCCTGAGCTTGCAACTCTGCAACATGAGCTTCATATGCCTCCGGGTCTTGGAGTATCTTGACCAGAGCCTCCAGAAGATCCTTGCTCCAGGCGATGGCCTCCCAGATGGTGACATTTGTTGGGAACCGCTTCATATGATGAATGATTTTGCGGTCCGCCCGAGCACGGGTCTTGTCGAATGGCGGGATGATCTCCGCCAGGGTCTTTGGCGCCTGGCGAGGTTTCTCCCGCTTAGAAGGGTGCTCCTCCGTATTCTGGCCCTCCGCATCTTCTTGGAATAGCGGAGCCAAAGACTCCTCCGGAGGTGGCAGAGGCCCTTCATGCTGGTCTCCATCAGAAGGACCGGCCTGGCTTGAGGTCTCGACCCTGTTGGAGGGGCCGGCTTGCTCTGACGCCTTCTCGCGCAATGGCGACTTGGCTGACTCCTCTTCTTCATCAGAGGAGGTGATTGTAAAAGGGACACCACCCGGCTTAGCAGTTGAGGTGGGGCCTGAGCCCTCTGAGGAGCTGAGGATGAACGGGATTCCCCGAACTTGAGTTTCCGGGACAGGACCCGGCTTCTCTCCTCTGAATATTATGACCCGGTCTGTGTAGTTGAAAACGCGCCTAGGCGGTGAGGCGGGGCAAGGCGCCCGTCGCCCGCCTCGCGTCGTCCCGGCTCGCCGAGGCCAGCGCCTCGAGCGCGCCTCGCGCGCGTCGGCCGCCTCCGCGCGCCTCGCCCGCTCGCCGCCGCCGCTCGCGCCTACGGATCCGCGTATCGGGTCTCAAGACCCGTTAAAATACCCCGTCCGGGTATGTTAACCTCCCCCCTCCCGAGGGTTTCGAGAGTCGTAACTATGTCTTTTTTTTTGCCTTCGCTGCTTCCACCTCCAAGCGCGGCAGCGGCGACCCGACCCTGTCCTCCCTCCGGCGTCCGGCGAGCGGCAGCGGCGACGGCTACCTCCGGCGTGGTTGTAGCTTCTTCCGGCTTCCTCCGGCGTGCGGCAGCGGCTCCGGCTTCCTCCAGCCACTCTCACTCTCTGTATGTCCACTCTCTCACTCTCTCCGATCTCTCACTGTCTCTCCACTCTCCGATCTCTCTCTCTCACTCTCTCTGATCTCTCTCTCACTCTCACTCTCTCCACTCTCTCACTCTCTCCGATCTCTCTCTCTCTCACTCTCCCCGATCTCTCATTCTCACTCTCTCCACTCTCTCTCTCTCCGATCTCTCACTCACACTCTCTCACTGTCTCTCTGATCTCTCTCTCTCTCACTCTCTCCGATCTCTCACTCTCTCATTGTCTCTCTGATCTCTCTCTCTCTCTCTCACTCTCTCCGATCTCTCACTCTGTCTCTCCACTCTCTCCGATCTCTCACTCTCTCATTGTCTCTCTGATCTCTCTCTCTCTCTCTCACTCTCTCCGATCTCTCACTCTGTCTCTCCACTCTCTCCGATCTCTCACTCTCACTCTCTCCACTCTCTCACTGTCTCTCCGATTTTAATTTTATTTTTTTATTAATTTATCACCTCAAACGCCTCGGCCATCGCCTAGGCCTTTGAGGCGTGAGGCGCCCCCCTGGTCGCCTCGCTCGCCTCACGCCTCAGACTACATAGGACCCGGTCGAGGGCCAGAGGACCTTCACGCCCACGTCCCCGACCGTGCCCTCGGCCACGTCCCCGGCCATTTCTTGCCGAGCGACGTTGATATGTTGTCATAGGAGCCTTGCCTCCAGTGCTATCAGCCGCGGGACAGTAAATGTTGTCAGGCGGCGGGATCGCCACCATGTTGCAGGAGAGTTCTTACAGCATTTTCTCGAGCATCTCGACAGCGAGCTCCTCGTCCTTGTAGAATAAGGAGAGCCCCTCCGGGATCGGGAAGTCTTCACCTTCTTCAAGACGGTGGGCCATTTCCCGGAGCCATTGAAGGAGGCGGGCTTTTCGCCCAAGCTTGTCCCAGGGAATATATTCGTCTAGAGTGACGACCCTGGTAGGACGAGGGGGAGTGTACTCCTCCAGCTCATCGATGAGCTTTTGAAGTCTTTGTAAAGGAGTTGGCTCCTTAGGGGCCTCCATAGCAGCTGCTTGCTCGGCTTGCTTCTTCAGCCTCCTCTTCAAATTCTTCCTACGATTCTTCTCCTGCTTCTTTTGGTGTGCTGCCTCTTGAGAAGAAAGGGGAGTTTGCTTTGGAGGTGGGACTTGCTTGCCCCCAGAATTTTGCTTTTTGCTCCGGGCTGGCTCCTTAGGGGCCTTAGAGCCGCGGCTTCTTCTGGGGACAACCTTGGTCCAAATGGCCTCCTCTGGCTGAGCCTGGAAGGTGGCATTGATTGCCTGAGAAATTATTTCAGGAGGCAACTCCTGGAACTCTGCCGGTCCACAGTGGGGCCTCTGGGGGCTTTGTGGTTCCACCGACTTTGCTTGAGCTGGTGGCTTGGCTTGCTTGAGCTGCTGAGGCCTTTCTAGAATTGGCGACTGTGCCGGCTTGACAGAAGCCTTAACTGGGGCCTTCGCGGGCTCAAGAGGTTGAGTTCTCTCCACGACTAATGGCCTTGCTGACTTGGCAGGAGCTTTGGCTGATGGCTCTGACGCCTTGGCTTTGCCTTTGTTGTCTGGCCAAGAGTTCTCTCTTATGACGATGCCAGGCTGACTGGACCTGGGACGGACCTTGGAACTCTCTCCCGCGGCTTGGCTTCCTGGGTTCTGGACTTTAGGCCATTTATAGGTGACCTTGCCTTTAGTGAGTAATGGGAATTCATCATTTTCCGCGGGCTCACTTGGTCGGGCTAATCGGGAGAAAGCTTCGGTTTCTCGCCGAACCTGCTGGAGAGTCTCCCTGGCGACCTCTGCAAGACGCAACCTTGTCATAGAGTTCCCCTGAGTATCGACGACCCCTCGCTGGATGAGGGCTTCAATGAAATCATGAACCTCTGGGCATTGCCGAGTAGGGTGGGACACCCTTGCATGATACTTGCAATAGCGGGGATGCCTCTTGGCCGTCTCATTATAATAAGACGGCGGATCATGTGTCAGCACCCAGCCATCCTCCAGAAGCTTGTCAAAAATCTTCTCAGTGTCCTCCTTGAGGAAAGAACACTGATGAGATGGTCGCCACCCTGGATACCATAGTGTGGACTTGGGCGATTGGGAACTGGCTCCCTGGGAACTGACTCCCTCCTCCTGTGACTCGGGGAACTGGAAGGCTGCTGGAGCATGAATGACATTGACGGAGAAGTGAAGACTCCTCCGTGCGTGCGGCTGCGGTGGGTCGACTAGGAATTCGCCCATATTGACCTTCCCTCACCTAATTAGGTCCTCGGCGAGGTCTTTGAACGACTCACAGTTGTGGATAATGTGGCCCACAACTTCATGATACGGGCAATAGCCCTGATGAAAAGCAGCACCTGGCATCTGCTCCATGGGTGACGGGCTAATCACCCGCCCGCTGGCATGCGAAGAAGATATTTGGAGTCTTCTCGCAAGGGAAGGAGTATAGCTTCTCTGGCTGCTCGACTTGAAGTGGAGTCACCTCGTCTCCCAATGGATCCTCCTCGTCTTCAGATGAATCTGAGGACTCTTCAGAGAGCCAACCCCTGAGCGGGGCCCGGCCCGCGGGTGATACACCCGCCTCCCGTATGTGGGCTGGAGCTAACCCCCTGGCAAATGGGGCCAAAGGGGAAAGTGGCCAATTGTTCATCAATGCTCTCCAGGAACTGCAGCAGACACCTCTATTCCAATTGCAATTGCCGGATTTCCCCTCGGATTTTCCGAATGGTTCTCCGCAGTGCCAGACATTCAGGGAATGAGGAAGGGGCTGCCCCCGAACCAGTGTGGGACTGTTGATTTGAAGGCCCGGCCTCGGAGGCGTTGGAGCTCGAGACCATCGCCACCATGTGGACGACATTGGCCGACCAATTTGACCGACTCCAAGCATGCGGCTATGGTGGGTCGACGGCGTGGCCCAGCATGTTTACCAAGCCTTTTTGAATGAGCTCTTCTGCTATGTTTTTGAAGACATAACAATCCCCGATGGTATGACCCAACCTCCGGTGATACACACAATAGGTAGGATCGTCAGTTTTATCCACCTCCGTGGGCTTCCGCAGATCCGGCAAGGTGATGAGCTGATCTTTCACGCAGAGATCAAAGAGCATTTTCGTGTGCTCTTTCCTGAAGGAATAGAGCGTCTTCATGTTCTCCGCCAACCGGGACGCACTTGCTTTGGCATCAGGCTTCTTGCCGTTGCCTTTGGATTTTCCTTCCCCTTTTTCTCCATTCGTCGGGGAAAAGTCAACAGCATTTACCTCCTTGCCGCTAGCCAGACGGTCTTTGGAGGGCTTGCCTTTTGCAGAGGCTTGGACAGGGTGATCAGCAAAGAACATCACAATCTCCGCCACCACCGTGTTGAGCTGGTCGAAGCTTCTGATGTTTGAGCCCAGAAGCTTTTCACTGACCTCTGCCGAGAGACCCCTACGGCAGATGGTGATTGCGTCCTCAAGCGTCGGAGGATTATCGCAGCGCATGTTGACGTCCCTCTATCGCTTGATGAAGTCCAACGCTGTTTCACCTTTCTTCTGTCGAAGGGAACAAAACTCTACTAAGGAGACTTTGCGTTCGACCATTTGGAAGCGGTCGACAAACTTCTTCTGCATATCAGCCCAATCAGCTACAGAATTGGGCTTGAGTCTGGAGTACCACTGGAAGGCGGTGCCAGTCAATGACGTGGCGAAGTACCGCAACAAATATGCCTCTTCCAGTGCCAACTCGCCCATGGCCGTCATGTAGTAGGCCAAGTGTTCATGTGGAGAGCCCTGCCCATTGAACTTCTGGAGTTTCGGGACTTTTGGGCAATCCGGTGGAAGCTTCTTGAATTGATGATGGAGGGGATATGGCATGCTGTACAGATCGACGGTGGCCACCCCCTCCCCATGTTGAGCAAACTTCGCCTCCACAATGCGCTCTATCATCTGCTTCTGCGCCATGAGGCTCTCTGCGGCAGGAGTAGCAGATGACCGCGCATTGGCTTCATGCGGCGGGACTTCGAAGTCCACCGCCAGTGGGAGTCTTGCAGCCGTGACAGAGGCATTGGCTGCTGCTGGAATGGGACAAGGCTGCTGATCCGCTCCAGCCGGTGCCGCCTGAGGCGGGGGAGGAACCTCCTTTTCCCGCAAAAGCGACTGTAGCAGGTTCTTGAGCTCTTGGTTCTCCCGTCGAAGCTCGTCCAATGTGGGAGCCCGTGGCTCTTCCCCCAACTCTTCTTCGTGCCGGGAGTGACTGTCCCCATCAACATTGTGGACATCTTCTTGGCGCTCTTCTTGCCGTACTAGCTCGGGCTGAGATGTACCGGCAGCCGGCGCTTGTTGTGTTTGTGCCAGGCCCCGGGACCCGGACCTTGACCTTCTCGAGTATTGGAGAGGCTGATTGAGTTCCCCCGAGGTGCCTTCGGGCTGTTTTTCGCGGAGGTGGCGTAACAGGTGAACACTTTGACGGTGTCATCGGTCACATGGACCACCCACTTTTTCTTGGGCGGTTGTCGCTCCGGCTTGGGCGGCCTCCCAAGTGTGTCAAAGACAGACACTCGGGATGTAGATGCTTGAGGGGAGCGATCCTCCTCCGTGTGCGTGGAACTAGCCCACGGGGAGGTCGGCCGCACCTTCTTGCCGACTCCTCGGTGCTTCTGCCCCCGTAGGGGCTGGGTTGTAAACCCTGGAGAGATCGAGGCTTCAGTGCTCGGCGGACTCCGCATCCGCTGAAGTTCCGACATGCGGAAGGGCTCCTCCGCCCTAGTACGCCTTATAATCCGGGCCTCCTCTTTGGTGACCCAGATCTTCTTCAGATGGAGCTGACGCTCCTCCACTTGGTTACCCCCTGTCTTAGACCGGGGAGCTCGAGGCTTGGGCCGTTGGAGAGGGCCCTAGGTTGCCGCCAGTACGGCAGACTTCTTCTTCGCTCCGTCCTCCCGGACTTGCCGGAGGGGCTCGAAGCGGTTGGAGGTAGGAATAGTCGGGACATGACGATCCCGTGGTAGGATCGGCTCGCCTCCATCGAGCCGGATGCGAATATCTCCGACGATTACAGTCTTGCCGGAGCGAGAGACAGCCGCTTCGGGCTTTGCCCCCTTGCGGCTACGGCATTGCCCCCGTTGAGTAGGGGCGATGTTGGTGACGCCCACCGTAGGCACGGCGTTGCTGAGGCGGCGGCGTTGCCCCCGTTGAGCAGGGGCAGTACCTCTAAGGGTGGCCGTAGTAGGTTTGGCGCTGTTGCGGCGGCGGCGTTACCCCCGTTGAGCAGGAGCAACGCCAACAGTGATTTGATTGACCGAGAAGACTCGGCCAGTAACCGGGGCAGAAGACCTAACACCTTCAGCCTTTGACGTGGCAGTCAAGGTGGCTCGACTGACTGTAGGGATGAAGGGCTTGACACCCTTGACATTTGAAGAGTTGACCGGATGAACCCGATCGAATGCTGCAGTAGAGGGTCTGACGCCCCCGAGGATGGTCTCCTTGACCGGGCGAACCCGGCCAGTCGATGAAGCAGAGTATCTGACACCCTCAGTGATTAGTTTCTTGGCCGAGTGAACCCGACCAGTTGATGGGGCCGAGGGCCTGACGCCCTCAGTGGCAGCCTTGTTGACCGGACTAACCCGGCCAGTGGCTGGGGCCGAGGGACTAACACCCCCGACAGTTGTCTTCTTAGTCGAGTGGACTCGAGTAATAGTTAAGGTTGAGAGCCTGGCACCCTCAGTGGTGATCTTAATGACCAGGCGGACCCGGCCAGCTGCTGAGGTCGAGGGTCTGACACCCTCGACGGCTGTCTCCTTGACCAGGAGGCAAAGATGGCAGTATCGGTTTCGGTATCGGTTTCGGCCGGTACCGAAACCGATACGTATCAGTTTCGGTATCGGTTTCGGTTTCGGCCGAAACTGGTTCAAAACAGTCAGAAAAGGTAAAAATTGTATTGAGCAGGTCCGGTTTCGATCGAAATCGGATGGTTTCGGTCCGGTTTCGGCCGGTTTCGGTCCGAAACCGGCCGATTTCGGTCCGAAACCATTAAAAAAATAATTTTTTTTGGTATCGGACTTGCTACAGTGACAAGGCCCGTTTCTGTTTCGGCCGATACTGCCATCCATGCCAGGAGGACCCGGCCAGTTGCTGAGGTCGACGGTCTGACACCCTCGACGGCTGTCTTCTTGACCGGGAGGACCCGGCCAGTTGATGAGGCCGAGGGCCTGACGCCCCCGACGGTCGCCTTGTTGACCGAGCGAACCCGGCCAACAACTGAGGTTGAGGGCCTGACACCCTCGGTAGTTGTCTTCTTGACCGGGCGAACCCGGTGAGTCGATGGAGCCGAGTGCCTGACGCCCCGTTGCAAGCACGGCTGAACTGGCTTCAGCCACGGGCACCACGCCCAAGAAGAAGGGCGAGCCGACGACGGGCGAGAAGTCGCCGAAAGCTAGTGGGGTCGCCAGGTATCCCATCTTGGCGTGGTTGGCGACGATCTCGGGGCCGTAGGTAACGGCGGCCATCGCTGCTGTTGTTGTTGGTGGTGGTGGTGGTGCGTAGCACGAAAGGAGTGGCGTGCAGATGCACGAAGAGCTCTCAGACGAGCGATGAAAAGTATGCCCTCCTCTTCCCGTCCTGTAAAAGGAAGAGGAGGAAGTCAGAACCTAAAAGAGAGTTTTGGGGAATGACTCTTACAGAAAGAAGAAAGGCAGGAGAGGTCCCACCGGGCGTGCCAGTCTGTGAGACACGGAATATTTTCACGTAGGAAAAATAGACGATGAAATGTTCTTTTTGAAAAGAGACATTCCTCTGCGTAGAGAAGGTGATTCCGTGTGTGCGCATAGTATCAAACGATTTGGGTTCGGGTGCTGGACCTCTCCCCACTGACCGAAGTCAGTGTTGATTTATATCGGCCTAACGTCCGAACACCTTTGTTTGACTGTCAAAGAAATCCCCAAAGTCTTTTACAGTGTTCTGATGTTGAGGGCAAACTCTCTTGAAGAGCTCATGATGTCCGCTCACTCACCACCGACCAGCAGAAACAATTGAATTAGGGCTGGGTCTGAGCAGAACCCTAGGATTTAGGAATGGAAGCGCAAGTATGCGGAAGCCATAGGCATTTTTGAAGTAGGGAGAAATTTTCTGGACCCCGAGGGTATCTCAGTAATTTTACCACCCCAGGAGTATTTTAGTAACATTCCCAGGTCAAGGGTATTTCTGAAATTCTCTGGGCGGGAATGGGAGTTGAACCAGATTCATGACTTCCCGAGACGCTGGGGCTCTTTCTGGAGGGTTGAGGGGGCTACTAAGCCGTTTTTAGGTTGCAGGGGTATTCTGGTAATTTTACCATACCCTACACAGACCTAGGATTGGGGTGGCCTTTGAGTGTCGGACTGAGCTGACATCGTCCCCGGGCCCGAGGAATGACAATGGCTTCATAGAAGACTCATGTATGTCAAGTTTGCCAAAGAAGGGGTATATACACAATTTTGTAAAAGTCGGGGGTTTTCTTATAATTTTCCCCCGAGCACATACATAAAACATGCTGAGTACTTTTATAATCAGAATGAGTACAAGGGTTGTCAGCGAGTTGTCGACTGTACAAAAGTCCGCGCTAACGCGAGAAATAGGAGCGTAGCCCCAGTTACAAAAAGTTGCAGGGTATAACTACAATTTACAGGACATTTATGTTTCTTAGGTCCCGGGGAGGACTTATAAGCAATTCTCCCATTGCTAGGGCGGAATTATATGACATAGTCGCCCCGAGAGTTAGAAACAACAACAATACAGCCCGCTGAGAGGAAAGATTACAAAAATACCCTCGTAGGGGTATATACACAAGACCCGGGGACTTACCCCTCGCGGGTCAGAACAAACGAACAAACGAACAAAATGCTCCAAGTGTGCTTGTACGTAGTTGCTTGATGCTCGCCCCAAGCCCCCTTTTTTGGTCCTCCGGGAGTCTATTTATAGAAGTGGGAACCTCCCCGGGAGTGTTCGACCCCGTACGGGTCCAACGGGATGAAAATGACCCAGGAGAGGTCAATTTTTGAAATTTTTTAAGTCCGTGCGCGGGAGAATGGGACCTCCCCGGGGTGGGAGGTCCCCGGGCCGGTCCGGGACCTCCCCGGGGTCGCGCGACTCCCGGGGGACCCGTCCGGGGTCGCGCGCCCCCGGGGGGACCTGCCCTGGGTCGCGGACTGCCCGGGGTCGCGACCCCCGGGCGGGACCTTCCCGGGGTCGCGACCCCCCGGGCGGGCCTGCCCGGGACCTGCCCGGGGTTGTTTGACCCCGGGTGGGTCCTCCCGGGGTCGAATGACCCCGGGGAGGTCACCTCGGGGGCCGCGGGGCCTCGGGAGGCCCTGCCTGCCTGCGCGCCAACCCACCCGGGGCCGGGCGACCCCGTACGGGTCCCCCCGCCCCGGACGGGTCCCTCTCACCCCGGACGGGTTCTTTTCACCCCGACGGGGTTTTTTTTCACACAAAATTTGCTTCCAACACGGACCGAGAAACTGCCGCGGCGGTCTTCTTATTTTGGCGTGCCCGGCGACGCCCCCATTTAGCAGGGGCGGAGTTGCAATCGATTGTATTGACCAAGAAAGCTCGGCCTTGTAGGAAACAGGGCTCGACGCCTTCGGCTGCAACAAGTTCGGCCGGAGCAGCTGACTCTGTTTGTACGGCAGGGACAACCCCTAGGAAGAAAGGGGAGCCCAACAACGGGGGGAAGTCCCCAACAGCAATCGGAGGTGTCAGATAACCATGCTTGGCATGGGCGGCAACAACCAGCGGTCCGTAGGTCACTACGGCCATTTCAGTGGTTGAGGAGGATTGCTTTCCTTTGAAATTAGCGGTGAAGTCGGAAGCTTCTCTAGTCCCGCCTGCAGAAGCAAATAAGGAAAATGAGAACCTTAGCAAAGGGGCTTAAAGATCTTTTGGACATAAAGATAAAGGCGAGAAAGGTCCCACCAGACGTGCCATCTGTTTACACGCGCAGAACATAATTCGGGAAAAATATGCACATATATTTAGGCTTTTGAGCTTACATATTATAATTTTCACGCGTGTGATTTATCAGACGATTTTAGGGTTTGTGTACGGGACCCTTCCCCACCGACGAAAGTCGGTGTTAATTTACATCGAAACAAATCCGAACACCTTTGATTAACTGCCTAAGATCTCTTTTTCGCCTTTATGGTACCGGCTTCAATGAAAGTTTTAGTCCTAGAGAAGAATTCCCTTGCCCTGAAATATGGACATCATTGCAATTTCGCCTCTTGGAGGGACCTATTTGCAATTTTCCCCTCCAACCTATTTGCAAATTTCCCCTTTGGAGGGGTTCATATGCAATTTACCCTTAAAACAGGGTTTATATGCAATTTTCCCTTGAAATAGGGTTTATATTTGAAGAATATGCCCTTATCTGAATTTTGAAATTTAGCATAGATTTCCTAGACGTTTATGCAATTTCATGAACTTTGAGGGTAAAATTGCAAGCTTTAAATTTTCTGGTTTCCTCCCAGACTTTGGGGATATCTGAACTTGGATCCTTCCATGAAGAAATTTTTGAATCTTTGATTGTGTATAAGCCTCTGGGGGTATCTTTAAAATTTAGGAAAACATGAGGGCGTAGTCGCAAATTTTACAAGCGCTGGGATCTCCTTGTAATTTAACATTAATCTCCCAGAACTTGATATTTCTAGGTCATCCATGATTTTCCCATGGTTTCCCTTCATTATAAATCAAGACAGAGACTAACT
The DNA here is from genome assembly GCA_022559845.1 of Amorphophallus konjac. Lineage (NCBI taxonomy): Eukaryota > Viridiplantae > Streptophyta > Magnoliopsida > Alismatales > Araceae > Amorphophallus > Amorphophallus konjac. Next base: position 201,221,173 of record CM040123.1, read on the forward strand.
TCCTCACATGGGGGTATTTTAGTAAAGTCCCCTTTTAAGTGAGGTATACATGCAATAGGGTTTAAAATCTCAAAAGAAAATAACCCCAGGGCCGCCACCTGCTGCTGCTGCTGCTGCTGCTGCTCCAAGGGCTGCTGCTGCTGCTGCTGCTGCCCTATTTATAGGAGGTGAAGAGAGGGACCCCGGAGGTGATTGCTCCTGGTCTTCAAGTCTGATTTGGTGGAAACCTCCACCAACGGGTATGATTCCTTCCTTTTTGCTTTACATTATTCACTGCACAGTAAGGAGAGAGCAAGACCCGGAGGTGGGCCTCCATGATTCCCCCTTTCTTCTTCTTCTTTCTCTCCTTCTCTTTCTCTTCTCTCTCTCTTTTTCTTTTTACACACAGCAGAGAGGGGAGGCCAATGGGTGCTTACCCCGGAAGAGGGAACTCCGGGTTCTCCTCTTTGCTGCTTCTCTCCTTTTTTTTTTTGGTCTGCTGCGCAACAGAGAGAAAGGGGGAGAGGCCAGTGGGCCCCTCTATTGCGGACTGCACAACCCGGAGAGGGGAAACCTCCGGGTTAGCAGAACCGGAGGTACCACCTCCAGGTCGTCTTCCCCTTTTTTTTGGTTCTGCTGACCCCCTTTTTTTTCCGACCGCAACAGAGAGAAGGAAAGAGAGAGGCCAATGGGCCCCTCTCCACCTGGGCACGCAGCCCAGGGGTGCCACCTCCGGGTGTGCAGAACCCGGAGGGACCACCTCCGGGTCTACTGCACCCGGAGGTGGGCTCCTACGGTCTGCAACACCCGGAGATGGTATCTCCGGGTTTGCAAAACCCGGAGGTAGGCCTCCCGGGTTTGCTGGCCGACTCATTCAAAAAGGGAGAAGGGAGAGAGGGGTGGTCCCCCCCCCCTTTGGTTATTTTTGTCTGCTGTCCTTGGTGCTGGGGAGGAAATTTACCCTTCATGACACCTTGGAAACACTTCTCGGCCACCATGGACGGCCATTTGTTTAAGTTCCTTTCGCATAGGTGTGTGAATTTAACACCGCCCGCCATGTGTTCGACGAAATTTCTGCACGTATAAACACACTAATTTTTGTGTAAGACTTTGCCCAATGGGAAGCCAAGGGCACCTACACTTAAACTCACTATAACGGCTGCGATTTAAATCGCTTGATGCTGTCATTTAGGGGAGTTGTTTTCAAGTGTTTGATGAAATGACAACATACTAAAGCACGCAGTCCTCTTGTATCAAACGTTGCCCGGCGGGATACCAAGGGCATTTGAACTTGATCCATGTGCGACAGTCATGGAAAACATCACTTCGTGCCGTCAAGAGGATCGAATTTGTTTAAATTTCTTAGTTCTGAAATTTAATCAGAAACTTATGGCATGACCATTGTAGGGTTCAACAAGGAGCTCATCTCTCTTCACACGAACCTCGGCTGTCCCTCAGATAAATTGGAAAGTATGCTATAATCTACGGAGATCAACATCACAGCTCTTATCAAGGGTCAAGTATAAGAATAAAAGTTACTAACAACTACCATCACATAATATATTTCTTACAAATAGCAAATGCTGTGCCCCAGCAGCATGAGAAAACTAAGACCAGTCATCTAAATCATGTATCTACAAAATGTCCAAATGGAATGAAAATGTATTCATCATCCTCATCAAGACCAATACCAAGATAGATGAAGAAAAAATAATCATAGACTATTTTTCCCTTGTTCTTCATTAGACAAACTGATTACAGAGCAAGCAAACAGCGAACTACAGAAACAAATTACAGAAGAAGACAGACCTGTGTCAAATATTTGAAAGCATCCACTACAGGAGTTATCATATCCCTGTAAGCCTCAATCTGCAACCAGACAGTGTGAGAATCAATCAAGCTCCCTTGGAAAAGAAAGAACTATAGAAATCCTTGCCCTTACCTGATGAATAATGGTGCGAATTACAGTCACTGGGTTAGCATGAGCCAGTTTTGCCACTGTTCGACCATGCTGCTTCAAGTTTTCCTTGGCAAGGCGTTTCAGGATCCGCCTAGTGTCCAACTGAAAACAAGGACAAATAAGAAACTTAAAAGAATGATCATCTCTACAAGGCAGATGAATATATGAGGAGATAGGAGACCTTTGCAGTTTGCCTTGCAGCCAAAACCATTGGAATCTCATCATCTTTTTCCCACTCGCCATACAAGCGGTAACGTGCCTATACAAGGAAAACAAGGAAAGTTCACAAAATGCAAAATATATATCTATATATCAATTTCACTGCCAAGAAAAATAATTACTACAGCGATAATGATAAAGCAACAAGAAAATTAGTAATTCATAACACTAACCTCATATGGCAGAAGAGATAATACTTCCCATATCTCCTGGCCCACTGCAGGATTCGCGGGTATCAACTGCAAAGAAGGTAGCAAACACGATCCCAGGGCCTCCTCAACCTTCTGCCTTGCCTCTTTAAGTCGAAGGATAGGATCCACCTTCCCTTCATCACATGACTTAGGCAGGGTAATAGTTGTGGGAGAATGCACAAGCCCATGAGCAGAGACATAATATGCTTTTAACACTCTACACACCTGCAAATAAGATTTGTAGTCCCAGGAATCAATAACAGTAACATTTGGAGAACATTCTTCATCAGTGTCAGCTTACCAACGAAAAATAGAAAGTAACAGTCTAAAAGCAATGGCTATAAATGTAACAGCCAGACTGTTTTTTTTCTTTTAAAAGTGGTTGGTACCACTATTGTATTAAAGTAAAAAAAACGGATGTACTAGTATAGCCAATAAGTTCCCAAAAAAATCCTTGTACATGTAAAGACCACACCAAGATAGTGTGGTGCTCTCTAACCCCCCAACAAAATAAAAAGGGAAGAGTTGAGGGAATTTACATTACAAATGAGCTCCGCCCATTCCCTCACTCTTAACACAAATAAAAGAGATAAATGTGTCTTCAGCTCTAACCTTTCTCTTGAAAATCCTATTGTTCCTCCCCCCCCAAGGATCAAAGAGTAGCATGAAGAATCATCCACCAAACTACCCTGTCGCCTTTAAGGAGGTAAGTTCTTCCCCATTTCAGAATCAAGTGATGCACCTCCCTCTGTCGCGCGAAAACACACTGGGTCCTCCTAACAAGCTCCTTCCACACCCCCTATGAGTAGGTGCAACCTACAAACAAGTGGTCCAAGGTCTCATCCAGCTCTCCACACAAGCAGAAAGTCGGATGGATACCCGGAAGGAACTAGAGGAGCCTATCCCATCTAGGGAGCCTCCCGTGTGAAATCCTCCAAGTAAGGAACTTCACCTTCAGCGGACATTTTGACATCCAAACTTGGGGGGCGAGGTTGTGGCGTACCCCTCCATCTGAGATGATGGTGTAAGTTGATCTGACTAAGAAGATCCCCTCTCTCTCCCACCTCCAAGTCCACACATCTCCCTGTCTGCTGAGAACCAAAATCGAGGAGGAAGAGCAAGAGGTCCTAGAATTGCTCCATCTCGTCCAGTCTGAGATCCCTCCAGAAAGTTGATGCCAGGTGCCTCCTAAGAGCTAAGAGTCAAAAGCCTAGGAGACCAACCCCAGAGAATCAACTAAACCGCAAAAAATTTAGGATATGAAGACTCCATAGTGAAGTCACCACACCACCTATCCTTCCAGAAAAGGCACTTGTCACCTTTTCCTAGTCGGACACGGACGCCGGAGAAGATAATATCCCTACATGTCAAGATGTCGCACCAAATAGGTGAAATCTAATGCTTAAAAATGGGGCCAAGTCCCAGAATCTCCTCTTGCCATAGTATCTCTGCCTGATAACTTGCGCCTATAGCCCATCCTCTCTCGCCCCCAGCTTTCACAGCCACTTACATAAAGTCAAATTAAAGTCTCTAACATCTTTGGATCCCAATCCTCCCTCTTCCTTACTTGCGGCCACCCTTCCCCACTTGATGTCATGCCAACCCCTGCACCTCCTGCACTATCATGTTAGAAGAATCTCCCCTGAATAGCTTCTATCTTCTTCACCACCGACTTTAGGATCTGGAACACAGAAGTCATATAAAGCTAAGCTGTCAAAAAATGATCTACAAAAGACCAGCCTGCCACCATAAGATAACAATCTAGCTTTCCAACCAACCAGTCTAAACTCATATCTCTGAACAATAGGTTCCCAATCTACACAACGCATGGCCCCCAGGGACAGTAGAAGACCCAGATAGTAGATAGGGAAAGCCCCTAACTGGCATCCCTAGATGCACACTGCCCTCTGAAGAACTTTGTCCTCCATGTTTAGCCTTACTATAATGCTCTTATTAAAGTTGACCTTAAGACCAGTGGCCGCCTCCAGCAACTCCAATGAAAGTCTAGCCATATAAAGTTGTTGCCCATCCTCTACCAGGAATAGTGTAGTGTCATCTACATGGTGCAACAGATTCTAAAAGTAAATGAGTATATTGGCCAGACTTACATAAAGAAGCAAAATGAGTCACAAGTGTTGAAATCATCCACCGACGAGGGTGAAGTGTTATCTGATCGTTTAGGTAAATCATGCCAAATATAGTTTAAATGTGTGATCCGGTAGTTTGACCAGGGACCCAAAGGCTCAATGTCTAAGTTTGGGGCCCACCACATTACCCTCAGGAACCAATTGGCTTTCTGCCAGAGGTCATAGTCTAGGGCAAAAATCTGGAAGTGGGCCCAGGGGCGAACTCCTTGGTGTATCCCGGGCAGCAACATGAAAGACCAATCTATCAAATGGCCAATGACAAGATCAGCCCAAGCTCCACAATGGACTCCAAAACCCTAGTTTGTCCTACATCAATGTCTCATGGGTGAGCTATTGAGATTTCCCCATCTACTGCTAGGCGACCAGGTGATATATTATGAAAGGATCCACTTCTAGAATATTCCTTAGAAATAGCCTGTGATATGTCAACCAGTAAATGGTCTAGAAGAGCCCCCCCACAAGGATGGTGACACATGTCCCACCCATGGTTTGTCATCTCTTATGAAATGTCGGAGATCTCTTTGAGATCTCCGCCTCTCCAAGGGTCCCGAGAAGAATTTCTACCAAGATCAAGAACAAGAGAGAGAAAAAGAAGAGGGTGGGGAGGAATAGGATAAAGGAGGAGGGAAAAAAGACAAGAAAGAAGAGGCGGATGAAGATATGAAGATGATAGAGGAGGAGCTCGCTAACATGTTCAGATGGCATTAAGATCCAAAAAAAGCAATTCTTGTTTGTGTAAATATGTTTTTGTGTTGTTCTTAAAATACTGTGTTAATTTAATCATATTGAATGACAAAATTGCATTTTCTAATATAAAATCATTAATCTGTGGCCGCTATTCCCCATCCCTCTGAAATCTCTTCCCTTCAGCCTTAGAAGAAAATGTCTTGTTCCAATACAGCATTCGTTGATTCTTATCATACACATAGGTGTATATCTATTTCTGCAATGCCCCAATCTCCCAAGATTTCACTGAGATCTCCTCTCTGACCACCCAAGGCAAAGCCAAGACCCCATATGGCAAACCTTGGTCCCACCTACCTAGAATGCTTAGTGCCCATCTAGGAGTGAAGAATCTTCTCTAAGGGACCCACCACCTACGCAACCACCATGCAACAAGGTGGACTTACCTATAAAGGAAATGAAATATCTGGTTAGTAAAACATTCTCCTTGTCATATAAATATTCATCCATTTCCTTATGCCATGTCAACTTACTAACTTGAGCATCAGAGTGCCTTCCCCACGGGCCAACTGCATGGTTGGCAGTATCGGCCGAAACAGATACGTTTCGGCCGAAACGTATCGGTTTCGGCCGGTACCGATCCGAAACCAGGCCCCAACACTGTAGCAGGTCCGATTCCTAAAAAAAATACTTTTTTAATAGTTTCGGACGAAACCATTAAAGGTTTCGGCCGAAAGTGACCTGTTTCGGTCCGAAACCGTCCGGTTTCGGCCGAAACCAGAGAGGATCACTCATCATCATCATCATCAGAGCATTATCCCAATTAATTGGGGTCGGCTACATGAATCATGTTCCGCCAAAGATTTCTATCAAGTGCAATATTCGTATTTAAACCCAAGAAACTAATGTCCTTCCTAATAACATCGCACCATCTAATTTTAGGCCTTCCCCGAGCTCTTTTACTAGCATCCACTAAGATTTGGTCACATCTTTTAACCGGCGCTGAATTAGGGCGACGACACACATGTCCAAACCACCTGAGTCTATTTTCTCTCATTTTACTATCAATTGGAGCTACCAACAGAGAGGATCACTATTTTTTTTATTTTTTTAAATGGTTTCAACCGGTTTCGACCGAAACCGAAACCGATACCGAAACCAATACTGCCATCCTTGGCCAACTGTGGATCCCCAACGCCCATCTTCTTGCAAGGTGAAGACCATCAAAATCCCTTTGTTCTTCATCCACCCACTTCACCAGATAGACAATGGTGTCACCCACCACTGTCTCCACAATGACTACATAAGCATTCATGCAAAATATCAGACCAAGAGGCAGCATGATAACCAAACGACAGGATTGTAATAATATCATACAACTAGGATAACAGGCTTTGTACCATAAATTGGAGTCACCTTACACTCTATGGCTCCCAAGTCCCAAGTGATGGAATTCCCTTTACCTCCCCCACTTTGGCCAGCTTCCAGGCTGACCAACATCCACTCTCTGCCCCTTTTCCAAAATGGTACTTGTTGGAAGTGCCATGTTCCTAAATGGTACTTGCCAGTTCTCAACCCTAAAACTTCAAGTAAGAGGTCAAGGAGAAATAGGGGGGGGGGGAAGAAACAAAGACATAAATAAAAGTTATAACAAGCAAAGATGCAAATAAAAATAAAAGTTATAACAAGCAAAGATGCAAACAAAGAGGAGTAATAGTGAGAAATATTATAAAAATAATGAAATACAAATAAAAGGAGAAACAATCGGCAGAAGGGGATGAAAGAAGTAAATAAAGATGACTATGGTAGTCTAAACACCCACACTAAGTAGATTTGTTCCGCAATACAGTCTGTAGAGGAAATAATATGTGGAATTGGCCCTTAAATATTGATCCATATATGAAAAACTGGATTACCTTCTGCAAAAGTATAGAATCACGATAAAAAAATGGTCCAGCAACAGTGAGCATCTGAAAAAGTTTCTTTGGAAGATCGACAAAAGAAATTGATTGTAGCCATCCATTTGATGACAACATTGCATCAGTGCTTTCAGAATGCAATTGACAAACAACAGAATATGCAGATGATATAGTCCTCTCAATGTTCCTGCATACATAAAAATGAGGTTATAGAAGCAGACAATGTTGACCAAGGAAGGGAATGCCTTTCTTAGTTTGCATCAAAAAATGACCAACCAAAATCACAGCTGAGTAACAACTATAACAAGGGATCCAGCTATAACTGCTACGGACAAGATTCTGGTTAGTATGCTGATTGAGTCAGGGACCCTGAAGCCCTGCTTGCTCTGCTAGTGGCCCATCTATTGAGTCAAGGTCCAAGGGTTGGCAAAATGATCCAGACAACTACACAGCCCTCGCAGCCAAGCGATGACATGATCATGAACCAGTTGAAAGGGTTGGCCATGGGAATTGGAATCCTAGTTGATGGTCCAGCAGATGCAGTGCAGCTTGACGGAGTGAACAGCAAGGAACAAAAGCAAGTAGGTAAGGGATGTCCCTACAGAGATACCTCAGGCGTCAGGAGAAGGGGCTGGAAAGAAGTTTTCAGGAGAGAAGAGAAAGAGGGAATGGCCTTTGTAGCAGAAAACACGGAACTCTATGGGCCTTAAGGGCCACTCAAAAATAGTCACTAAGCATTTCATGGGAAAGAGTACGAGACAAGGGTGGAGACAGATCTCTGCTGTAAGGACCAGTTGTAACTTGCAAGGCCGTGTAGGATATGGGTCTTAGATTCTTTTGAGGGCAACAGGGATGTGTAGACTTATGTTTTGTATGCTGGGGGTGTGATGGTACATAAATATCTGTCAACTATTTCTTTTAGTAATCATGGTATTCAAACCACCTACCAACAAATGAACAACCTAGTATCAAATCATCCCTAATACAGACAAAATTGAAGTACAGATCCAACTAGAAATTGATATATAATAAAGTGAGAAAACCAACATAAGCTGGAAGTTGAGATGAATCAGTGACAAAAGGAAATAAACTGAAAATAAGAAAGTTCAACTTCTTCTGAATGGACACTTATCAAGTACTATAATGAACAAAAAAACCATGCATATTTAAAATGGAGTAGAGCATGAAATGAAAGTTCCATAGGGAAAAAAAATACAAGTGTGCCAAATGATGCTGTTTCAAAAAATAAGAGTATAAAATCGAAAAGCATGCCCAGAAAGAGATAAGGTAATCACAATAGAACACATAAAAAAATGGATGCAAATAAATAGACCTTAGAAAGAGAAACGTTGGTAAAGGTGAAACAATGTAGTTATTCAAATTGCTGCCAAAACAACATACAAATAGCTAAAAAAATAATATGATCAATTATCCAGATTATAACTGAATATCAGAGCCCAGTTGGACAATAATCAAATGGAAAAACCACCTGATAGAAATATTAAGTACCTGAACAGACCGTCACAGATTTGGATATGTTCTACTGGATTCAGATGGGAAAGACGGTCAAACAGTATTTGGGAATGGTACCTACAAAAGAAAGAGAAGTTAAAAAATTTCTCACCAACCAACCAGAAAAGAAAAATATTTAGCGATAAAATAGAGAAGATACCGAATTATCCGTGCTCATGCATCAGCAAGAAAAGGAAGAGGTGGCTTTATGTGAGAAATATCATTCCAAATAACATAAAAAGAGAAATTTGCCGACTTGTTGAAGGGGAGAAACTAGCTTTATAAGCTAATGAGCAATTAGGATGGAATAATGTTGTCTGTATGCGAGGGTCATCATGGAAGCACTCTCTCACCAGTGTCTGGCATTTTACCAGAGTGTCAAAATACAATCAGTAAATTCAAATCTAAAAACAATCTTACCATCTGGAAGCAAAAGGCAGAAAAATGATTAATGATTGGAATTGCCCACAGATGTCACAGCTCTTGTTCAATTGAACTATATTTAGCAACCATGAGTCCTTATGTCAATAGACGGCTAATTTATGAGAATCTTCACCGCTCAAAGTGGATATGTTTACACAAGCAAAGGCATGGTTATTGAGATGGCCTTGAAGAAGGCTAAGATAAGGTGAATTGGGATGCTTTCATCACTATGGAAGCAGCAGCACATGAAATGCAACGGTACTTAAAAAGGGTGGCAGTAGCAACAACGTTTTCTAGGCAATGCCTAGTTGACAAGGCGCTGTGGACAGACAAGGCAACCAAGGCACCTCGGAAAGCATGAACAAGAGCTGCTCACCTTGGCTCGCCTTGATATGCCTTAATGCCTTGCACGGAGTCTTGGTCACCTTAAGAAGCATAGGCACCTTTCCAATGCTCCCTTTGTTATTACAAGGTGAGGAAACATGGAGAGCCAAATTGTGATGTTAAGTGAAAGTATTGACAAATTGCAAAACCTCAACTGTTATTTAAATTTACTATTAGGATTGAGTTGAGGATGTTCATTTGCAGTGCTTCCACTTCAAGCTACATTTATTGTGTATGTTCAACACTATGATCAATTGTCTAATGCTCTGCAAGTAACCAAACCCAAGAGCAAGTCTAAAAGTGGGCAGCCTTGACCCGGTCCATACGCCGAGCTAGCAAAGGCCGAATCATGGACCACCACATGGTAGGTCACCACTTTGATTGCCTTGGTTGTCTTGACAACTACAAATTATAAGGTATTCGATAATGCCCATGAACTTCCAGGGGTGGGTCCAAGTCAACGACTTCACCCTGTGATGGCAAGTTCATCATAATGACGCCATGGCTATAATTCTAATGTCGCCATGCAATATCCAGTCCCACCGAGATGCCATGGCTATAATCCCAATGTTGCCATGCAGTACTCTGTCCTATCGGGATCGTCAGCATTTTGAACTTTTGGATTTGATTCATATGTCCCCTGGGCTGTCAAATCCGTCTTTCTCATAGAGTTGATTCATGTCTTTCGGCTCGTCAACCCTACTGATATTTTCCAGATTTGACCCCTATGTCCCTTAGGACTGTCAAATCCATTCATTCCTTTTCTAGAGTTGACTCGTACGCCCTTCGGCATGTCAACTCCACCCATATTTTGGACTTCTCGGATTTGATTCACACGCGCCACTAGGACTATCAAATCCATCTTTTCAATCCCATCGGGCTTGGCCTATGAGACCCCTTTCGGGCTGCCAACCCATCCCGCCTATCGGCTTTCGGGATTGACTCACACGTCCCACTAGGTCTGTCAAATCCATCCTTTCATCTTCTGAGTTCGGCCTATGCATCCCTTTCGGGCTGCCAACCCTATCTACCTATCGGCCTTCGGATTTGATTTAAATGTCACATCCGGACTATCAAATCCGTCATTTCAATCCCATCGGGCTTGGCCTATGAGACCCCTTCAAGCTGCCAACCCATCCCGCCTATCGGCTTTTGGATTTGACTCACACGTCCCACTAGGACTGTCAAATCCCTCCTTTCATCTTTCGGGTTCGACCTATGCGTCTCCTTTCGGACTGCCAACCCATCCCTCCTATCAGCTTTCGGATTTGACTCACACGTCCTATTAGGGCTGTCAAATCCATCCTTTCATCTTTCGGGTTCAGCCTATACGTTCCCTTTTGGTCTGCCAACCCATTCCGTCTATCGACTTTCGGATTTGATCCATATGTCCTAGCCGGGCTGTTAAATCCATCCTTTCATATTGTGGATCTAGGCTGTGTCCCCGTTCGGGCTGCCAACCCATCCCGACTTTCGGCTCTCGAGTTTGACTGACCACGTCCCACTAGGATTGTCAAATCCACCCGTTTGTCCCATTGGGTTCGGCTCATACGACCCTCTCGGGATGCCAACCCATTCTGCCTTTCAACATCATAGGTATTAAAAAAAGTTAAAAATATTGATACCCCAGCAGACTTGGTTGTTCTCGTTAGGAGGGTAATCAAGGGCAAAAAGGCTTTCAACCCGACTAAGGTGAAAACCCGCAAGGATGTCTTAGGCAAAAAATGGGTACCTCTCAGTGTGAAAACTCGTAAGGGCGCACTGGAAAAAGCTAAAGGGACTAGTCATGGTGAAAATCCGAAAGGGCTGTAGGGCTGGTAAAGTGATAAAAAAAAAACGAGCATACATGCAAGAGGATGGAAGCAAAAGCTACTGAGCTCCGTCCTTTATTCATCAATCTCATCAAAGAAGGAGCCCAAGACAAGCTCTCGAGGTAACCAAGACAAAAATGGGCAAGATACAAAAGCCCCGTGTACAAAGATTCAACGAGGCCTATCAAGGTTCGGACTCGCTCCTCCTCAGGTCGGCAAAGCGAGTCTCACTCTGAAGAACCTCCTCTTGGAACCCCTCAAGTCTGCGGTGGAGGGTCTCTACCTTGGCCTGTGCACTGCTGCACTCCCCCTCAGCCTCCTGTAAATCCCTCTGTAGCTCCTCTACTCGGAGGGAGGCTCTCCGGCTACGCTCTTAGGCAGCTTCTGTCTGAACACATACCTCGGCATGGGTTGCTCGCAGTTTGCAAAGTTACTCCTCCTCCTGTTAGATCATCATCTGGGTCCTCTACCTCTGCTCCTAAACAACATGTAGGCAGGCGAACTCGTCCCATAGAGCCGTGAGCTCCACTATCCAAGCATCCCTGGGAAGGCCAAATACATGGTAACCTCTGGTGCAACACTCCAAGTGGCCCCTCATGGCCTCAACGGTCGGAAGGGGATCAATCTGTAGCAGTAATTAGAGATTCTGAATAAGCCGAGAGCCCATGTCGGCATCTGCCAGTGCTACACCAAACTGAGGACTGTCAGGCCACTCTATCCCAAGAGCAGAAAAACACTGGGGCTCCTCTAAGGCCACATCTACCAAACCTGAAATCAAAAAAGAGGAGAGACGAGATAGTGAGTGCTCTGTCACAACAAAATTAGCATATGCAAAACTCCAAAGTACAAGTCATAGTGGCCTTACTAGAGATAATCATACACTTGGGATCAGCTATAGAGGGAAGTTCTTTCTCCGGAACTGGAGGAGAAGTGTCGACAGGGGTTGACTCTAACCCCGTAGGCAGTACAGCTACAGCTGAGCTCTCTGCAGGTGAAGTGATATATGTGGCTCATGATATTTCATTTGCACCAATAACAGGGATGAGGGCTTCTAAGTGATAAATGCATACCAGTCTCTACAATGACATTCTCCTCAACCACGAGGGCGTAGGCTTCTGTCGCTGAGGGATGGCTAAAAAAATAAATGTGTAGAGAGATGGTTAATGTCACAGAAAGGAAAATTTATCCGACAGACAATATGGACTTTTGTTAAAAAAATACCTGGAGTTGAAGGCTCAGTAGAGGCAGCCACATGGCTAGCACTGTCCTACTCCCCTAAAGGTGCCCGAGGTGACCCCTCTACCATGTTAGTCTCCCCAGGTTGAGAGAGACGCCTTACCTCCATTTGATCAGCAGTTGTCCAAATCAATGGAACAGTAAACATCAAAATTCCAAATGTGACGAGCATGCACAAGGGAAAATATGCGAAGATACAGCACATACCTGAAGTAAGTTCCCCGCTGGGCTTCTTAATGAAGCTGGCAACATCTGTCAACAACCCTAGGGCAAAAGGTAGTGTTGTTCCGTCAAACACCCCCGATTCTGGGACATTTATATCAGTTATCGTCCCAGGCTCCAAGGCTCTCAAATCTCTGTCATAGTCTAGCATGTCTACATGTGGGCCGGATTCAATAAGTTTGGAGAGCTCGTCTGTGGAGGAGGCCGGCTTGGTAGCTGCACAATGAGTGGCAAGATAAGCAAAGGAGTCACAAACAAAATATGAGGACGATAGACTCCTAAAATTGCCTGGGGTAATCCTGGTCTCTCCGCCTTCAGAAGAACTCAATGAGGAGGAGGAAGATTCCTCACCAAAGGAAGAACTAGAAGTGCCTATACTCGACGAAATGCTGGAACTTCCCCCGCCTGAAGACCCAGAGGATGAAGAGCCCTCCTTGTTGGAAGAGGACTCACCCCCTTCTTCGATAACAGGGAGAGTAGGTTGGATCCCGGGATCCCTTGCAGGCAATGTTGTATTAATAAACATATACGCCATCTCCCCAGTACAAAAGGAGAAGGGAGGAAGTATATAAGAAATTCGTACCTAAAGCCTGGGTAGCAGGGGGCCCCTCCATATCAGGCACAGGAGAGGCGGCAATCACTAGCGTGTAATCATCAGCGGCAAGATCTAAGCCCTCAATATCCCGGCTAACATCAGGGATGGACTCGTCAAAAGCTCAATCCCGCCTCTGTGAAGGCATTCCCCGAACAGGGGGAGAAACTCATTTCAGCTCGAACTTCAGGTGGAGCTGCATCAAAAAAAGTCATGTTTACAACATTGTGTACAAGCTAAAGTTGTAATCCGAAATCGAGTTTTCTCTCACTTACTGGAGACATCCACTCGAGCGGGAGATCCTTCCCCAGGATGAGGACGAGAAGAAGGCCGAGTGTCGTCCTCTTGGCTTTCAGCCCGGGGCCTCTTCTCAGGAATATTAACTCCAGTAGGAGTTGTATCCAGAAAAATCTCCCACAGGGAAACCCTGTCCTCCTGGCCATTGGCATGGTCTGCAAGCAATAAGAGATAGGTGATAGAGCATCTAAAAATATAGAACAGCAAATAAATAACAGAAACAAGTTGAAGCCGGGCAATCAAGCTTATATCTGGCGCCCCTATGGCTCTCTCAGGCTTCAAGATGATCTGCTCAGGCTTCAATCGGAGAGCGTAGGCCACCCTGTTCACAATGTCCAAGATGGCATTAGGAGTGGCAGCCACCTCCAGCTCGGAAATGTACTCCACTAGACCGGCGCAACCCACTGCATTGATCACATGAGCTCTCCACTCTGCAAAAGCATTGCCTGCAAATGCCCCCTCAAGGATCGACTGTGATAACTGGGACTTACTCCTCATACCACAGGAAGCCCTCAAATCCTCCCACCAGGAGTAAGTCGCCGAAGAGTCGGGGGCTGCCCTCGAGTGAGAAGAACTAGAGGTCGAGGCTGCTTCTAGTGCGTCCCTCAAGGGCTTCAGAGCCGCAGCATATTGGCTCCTATCAATGGGAATGAGGAGTCCCTCCTCCCTCCAGCGAGTCTCAATCTCTCTGATGGCTCAAACGGCTCCAGAGAAGTGAGATCTGATGAAGCCTGGGTCAAGGAACAAGAGAGGTAGGTCCTCCCTCCTCAGGCATCTCTCCTCAGCCGCACGGATGGCGTCATTGTGTTGTCTAAATACATTGTTGACTTTGAACCACCAACGCGCATAATGTATATCAAAATGGCCCTTGCATGTTTGTGCTGGAATCGGGTAGTCCTTCACATCACGGTAAAAAGAAGGCCTGCCACGCTACTGCAACTAGATGTACATCCCTCTGCCTGTACTGTCGAAGAGCCAGAGGGAAATCCACATTCAGAGGGATGGCCTAGTCAAACCCGAAATTCCGAGCAAATTGATGTGGATAGTAGGGCTCAAGAACTGCTATGCTGGTGCGGCGATAGACCAGAACACCATGGCGTATGCAGACGACCCACTCAACTAGTGAGTGGGAGGAAGGCAAAGCCCACGAAGACAGTATGCAAATAACTGAATCCCCATATCGTTCCAAATAGGGGTGATAAAGATGGGAGCTGTGGTCAAAATCCAGACTCTCGTCCCTCCCAGTGTGAAGGAAAGACAAAGCACGACGGGCACTGGCCAACTACAAGACGACATCCTGATCCGGGTGACCAGCAAAAGTAAAGATAAGTGGAGCTGTTGCATTGTCGATTGACGTCCTCTGGGAGAGCTCTAGTAAAAGTAAACTGGCCCACGCACTCAAGTAATAGGTGGCATCAAAATGCCCTTATCTCTAGGCGAAGAATGTAAAGTCAAGGCCCCAAAAGAATGATAGATGCTCGCCAACATAATCGGGGCGATGGCAACTCTGCGCCCACATGCCATCAAACAAGCTGGGTAAATCACCTCCGCCCGAAGAACTCCCTCCTCCCCAAGAGGGATCACAAAAGTGGCCAGCTAGTAGGCCAAGTAGGCTGCTAGGTATGTCAAAGGCGGCAGCTCCCTCGAATTCCACCCCTGCGCTGGAGCAGACAAGTGGCGCGGGTGTGAAGCAAATTTCAATATGACTTCTCTGCACTGCTCCCAAGTCATGCCGGATGAAGCAAACTCTTCATAGAAACAGTACGGGCCACTGTAGAAATGTATCACCCAGGCATTCAGTGTCACTCGGGGTGTACGAGCAACCTTCTCTTTGCCCACTAGGGCTAAGTCCCTCCATGTCTTCATCAAATACCTGAAGCAATAAAGAAGAACATATCTGCCAGTCTCATCCGAAGCACTAAGATGTAAATCATCCAAAGACAGCTCCTCATAAGACTGTCCACAAATCGTCAGGCCAGAGATCCTATGAAAAGCCCACAAGTCCAATGAAATCTCTCCCTCTGTAGTGACAAAAGTGTTCTAGCGACAGTTGAATCTCACAGCTAATGCCTGAAGTAATCCTGTGTGGCAAGGGTAGAAATACAATGTTGATGTCACCGCATGGCGGATTCCAGCCCTATCAAGTACCGTCAACAGTGAAAATGCCCCACAGCCATTTTGTCGCACCTCGACGGTAACAGTGAGAGGGAATAGCAGGCCACTTCCCGTAGCAACTGGGAGCCTTCAGTGTTAATATCCTCTCCAGCAAGCAGTCATGGTCGTCATCATCATGTGCAAAAGCCGCCCCAGAAGGGGCCAAAAACATATTGTCCACTACAACGTCCACGGCCCTATGGTGTCTTGAAAAATGCCAGATCGCTGATGACGACGGTCTCGTGCGAACTGTGAAGCTGTCAAACTGGCTTAAGAAGCCCAGGCTCTTCTGATCAAGGTATTGTCTCTGCCGAATGAAGTCCTCTGGGAAGCTCAGATAAGAAAAAGTGCAAGTACCCTGCATACCGTCTCTCCCGAGCAATATAGCCCGCTCGAGACAGCGCCTCTCCTCTGGCAAGAGGATCATCATCCTCCATACTAGGAGGCATAAAGCTCTGGATGAAGGATAGAAGATGCCGGTCCAATGGGTAGTGAGATGGATATCCCCAATATTGGTCATATACATAAAATCCATGTCTCCTCGTGATACAAGAAATGTCAACTATGACTTCATCTGAATTAGCATTCTCAGTCGGGCCCTCAGCGACCCAAGAAAGACCACGGTCCACAACATCAAAATTGTCAAAGGTGATGTTGCGTGGAGGGAAAGGCGACATGGGTCTATCCGTCCTCTACACATAATGATCATCAGAGTTCCCAACTCTCAACCTCCGAAACTGATCTCTACCTCTACTTTGGCGAGCCATGTCTGCAGGAGCTGCAAAATAAACAAAGACATGAATCGAAAGGCGAATTAAGCATAAGGACAGCAACAAAGCATTGAGACGCAATCCTACAAAGTCCCATCATGTCAATGGACTGGGGACAAATAAAAGCTACAAAAGGCACGGGCCATCCACCCCCGCCCCCGGCCTTGACGGATGTCTCGTGGGGGGCATTTGCTGCACCTGCTAATTTCCTCGAATAGATCGAGACACTTCACTCGAGTAGCTCGAGGTTCAACATGCGGCGTACCGTCATTCCATGGAATATTTCCACACGTCGAGACTCTATAGCCCAACCATTATATCAATCATAAACCCCTCACAGCAAACGAGGTGGTTGAAAGCCAAGAGTCCACGACGACTGTCAGGGTCGTATGGTCTCAGACGAACTCCAAAGCGAGGATTTCTTCCTCAAACGTCCATGGTGGAGGATAATCATACAAAGAAAACCCTTACAGCAAAAAAAGAGGGCGCAAGAGATGGTGTACACACCTCCGAAGAAGTCCAACGCACGTATACCACGCAGCTCGAACGAACACAAGCTCCCTCCTCTTGGCCGACGGCACAAGGAAGACGACAACCGAACAAGAATAACGCTTTCTCCTCTCTCCATGCGGCATGCTGCGAGAAAAAAGGCTGAAAAAAACCTAAAACCAAGGGTTTATACAAAGGAGCAGGCTCGAGGGACCCGTCTGAGTCGAACGGACCCGTTCGGGGTCGCTCGACCCCGGACAGTCCCACGCGCGACCGGGCGGACCCGTCCAGGGTCGCATGCCGTGGGGCGGACTCGCCCGAGGTCGCCTAACCCCGGCGAGACCTGTCTAGGGTCAAACGACCCCGACGGGACCCGCCCGGGGTCAAACGACCCCAGACAGACCCGCCTAGGGTCAAATGAACCTGGGCAGGTCCCGTGCGGCCTGCCCAAGGTCGTTTGACCCCGGGTGGGGTCCCCGGGGTCATTTGACCCGGCCGCCCTCCTCACTCTCTCGCGGAAGGAAAAAAAAAAAGGAAAAAGACCCTCCCGGGGTCATTTCGAATCATATCCACGCCGTACGGGGTCAGTCAACCCTGGTGGCTTCTTACTTTCATAAATATCCTCGGGGGTCCAAGGAGGAGGGAGACCTACGAAGAGACAGACATACGGATCTCCACGTAGCACGAGGAGCTTTGTTTGTTATTTTGGTCCATTAAGAGTATGTAATACCCCGAGTCCTGTATTTATGCCCCTGGAGGCTATATTTGTATTTATGCCCCCCGGAGGTTATATTGGTAATTTTTCATACGTCCTAGACGGCCAAATTATGTAATTCCCCCATAAATGTCCCTCCCGAGACTGCAAGGAAATTCAAGTCTTGTTGTTTGCAGTTTTATCCTGCAATTTTTTGTAATTGGGGCTATGTCCCTACGTCCAGCGTCAGTGCGGAGACCTCATTTCTTTTGTACAGTCGACAACTCACCGACAGTCTTTGTATTCATATGGATCATGAATGCACCCAAGTGTTCCTTTATGTGCTGGTCAAGGAAAATTACCAAGGAGCCCTTGACTTTCAAAAATTGTGCATTCTTCTCTCGAAAATAGACACGTGCGTGTTTTCCATGAAACCCATCGTCGTTCTTCCACTCAAAGACTTCGTCAAACTACCCTTGCACCTAAGCGTGGTCTTGAACCCTAAGCCTACCCTGGGTCCGATAAAATTATCGAAATACCCTTGTAGTCCAGAAATGGCTAAATAACCCCTAAATTCTTTGGAAATGACCTCAGCATCTTTGGAAGTCAGAGATTTTACCATACTCTCCCTGCAACTCGGAAATCCTAGAAATGCCCCTGGCCTGGTAAAATTATCAAAATACCCCTAAAAACCCTAAATTATCAAAATATCCCTGGAGTCCAGGAAACCTCCCGACACTTCAAAAGTGCCTACGCCTTCTACAAAATTACAGTCATATCCTCAAATTGCCTAATGGCCTTTGATAAAACTCTAATTTTATTAGTACTTCGATGGAGAGTGAGAACTAGCTTTGAGCCGTGCAAGCAAACCTGCCCTAGGTATCAAGACCCTTATAGAGGATCTTAAGATTTCTTTGACAGTTAAACAAAGGTGTTCAGACGTTAGGCCGATGTAAGTCAACGCTGACTGTAGTCAATGGGGAAAGGTCTAGCACTCGAACCCAAATCGTCTGATACGATACGCACCCACAGAATAAACCCCACACAGGCTACTTATACAACCCCTCTATGTGCAATATTCATAATTCTTTCAAAAGAATATTTCGTGACCAACAACTAATAATGGTTGAAGATTTAACGGTGGCACCATTCTAAATTTTGCACCGATGGCAATGGAACCCTCCTTTATCTGTCATATAAAGTCCAGCCAACATGTCCAAGAGCCAAGCCCAAATGCAATTCCAGTCCAGTGTTGACATCTCTAAGTGGCGTAACATCAAGAAAGCAAATAATCATCACCATACCCCAAAAATGAGGACAAGCAGCAATTTCCCATTTCCATGTATCCTACCGTACATCAAACAGCGTTCTGCTCCCGTGGTGAGTCCCTACCCAAATTGTTCTACCATACACAAACTTTTCATTTCATTATAGAGCCTTAGCCTGGAGCCTAGAAAGATCATCAACACGAGCACAATACCAAAGTTCACAGGGTCGGGATGGCAGGTCCACTAAAAGAGGCACCTCAAGCATCTACAACTACAAAGTAAAACACATGAAAGATGCACCCCTACCTGCCCAACAAATTCCCTCATAAAACATAAGTTTTGCTACCATTAGCTTCTCAACAAGTGAACAGACAAGAGAGAACTTAAAAATTATAAGAGCAAAGTATTTTGCCTCAGTTTCTTTTATTTATTGCAATCTGGTTTATATCCAAAAAGAATTTTTTAGATTACATCAATACAAGAAGCAGACAGCAACTACAAGTTGAAAAACCATCAGCATGCTCATGGTTCCACATGGGCTCATCATATGCAACACATGTTCGAATGTTCCCACCTTTCCACCCAAAAAAGGTTTGGATGTTCAGACATCTGGTTTAAATAGCAAGAAAGAGAGCAACCTTTGCTGAATTTCTATGTTACAGGGAAGCATCCCATTCTACAATTCATAATTTAGGCGTCAAAACCAACTAGATGTTTCTTAGATAATGAGTTTGCTTCCACTCTGAGTCATGATTGCCAAAACAAAAGTCAAACAAATCAAAAGGCTAGCCATGGAATGTACGGGTAATTAGCTTGGCTTGTCCATTGTTTTCAAGGCGTCGCCTAGACAACAAGACTCTCCAAGGCACCCAAGGGGACAAGGCGTCTAGGCGAGCAGCCCATTAAGGCACTCACCTGGCTGCCTTGGTGCACAAAGGCCACCTTGGGCCTGCCTAGCCTGCCTTGGTAGGACATCCACTCCTTGATTGAGATTTGTTTAGTATTTGGGCAAAAATTCAGAGGTAATTTTGAAAATTTGACAAATGATATGTCAAAATTAGAAAAAGATGATAAGACTTTCATTTCCCTTTTCTCTTTCTCTCGGATTCTTCTCCCCGTCGGTTTCTCTTCCCTCCTCTTAGGGCATTGATTCATATTTGCATGGTGCACTTTTTGAAGTTAGTACCCTTTTTGTGTCTCCCTTTAATAATTCACAAGTGGAGATTTATGAAATTATTATGTTGACGTGCTTATAATTTATCCAGAAATGTGTCATATTTATGCTTCCTTTTAATATAAAGTAACTATTTGAATACCAAATTTTAGATTAAAATTTTTATATCGATTGACAGGTATTCACAAATTCTTATTCGTTTTATCCTTATTAATTTGTTATTGTTTGCCATTTATTCTGTTTTTACTTTTTAAAATAAAGGTATATGTTGAAGATTTGTGGATATCAAATTTTCTATTAACTAAAGATAGAACTTATATGTAGAAAATGTATAGTAGTAGTTCTCTTGTAATGTACTTAGTTATATAAACTACGCTTCACCTAGGCGCCTTGCCTTGTTGCCTAAGTAGTAAGGCAGTGGGCCACCGCCTTGGTCGCCTTGGACGCCTTGACAACCATGGGCTTGTCCCCTTGATGAACCATTAAGTGGGTGCGACAGATGACAGTTAGTTATTAGTATCCTAGCAAGATTAGCAGACAGCATCAGAGATGGATGCAGATGAAGAGGTTTGTAAATAACCGAGCAATCATGAATGCGTATCAATTTGGAAGGGTTTACCTTGTTGGCCAATAATTTGAGAGGCCTTATTGAATATGAACATACAAACCGCAATTGATTTGTATAACATAGTTCCCCCACCTTTATCAAATAAAGTATCAAACAAATTCACAATCCATGACAAATGCAGAGCATCTTATTATACAATATCAAGATCCCTTTTGATTCCAGTGCAATATGCAGAATCTGCGACGCATGCCTGAACACATACCTCACAGCTTCCACAACAAGATCCTGAACCTTTTCAATGAGACCATGGGAGAAAGCTAGAATGTTGATGCAATGACATCAAAAACTAAAGAAAAACGTTACACAGAAGATACACCAAGTACACAACTTTATTCAACAGTGGAAATTCTTCTTTCCTAGACTTTGTTAGTGTGATTGTGCCACTCTCCACTTATGGAAGTAATGGAGTAAAGTCAGTAAACTATGCGAGCACACATGAGATATGGCATTGGACGGTAGTAAGAAAGACAAATAACAGACAACACAATTTGCACTAGACTGGGGGAATGGCATTATTTCATTTGTAATGTGAACCCCACCTCTTCTATCATTTTTGGCTTTCTTAAGTGGAGCTTGAGAGTCACCATCTAGGTGTGCTCGTTTATAGAGGGACTTTTCTACATGTCTCCCTTTTATACGTGTACGTCCTTATTTTATTTTAATACAATTCATGGTACTAAGAACTCCCCAACCCCCAACCGATTAAAAAAAAATGCAAACAACGTAAATGATAGCAGGCTATTGTAAAAATTCTTAAGAAAAAAAACACACCACAGGAAAATTGCAGAAGCACCAGACACCACATAACAGATCCCCCTTTACAACACTCTTCACAACCAACCTAAGAAACATTGAACACTGACCTCTAAAACCACAACTGCCCTATGCCCATATAAACATCTGAGAGTCAAAGTGAGACCCATCATAAAGCAGGCCAGGGATTGCCATATTTTTCCATCAACTCTCAGAATTCAACCACATTCCCATACTCTAACCCGAGCAGGATCATGGAGTGGAAACCATCTGCTTGCACCAAGGTATTTCCCAGTACTGGTTTCGGTACCCGGAAGGCCTGTACCGGTACGTGTACAAACTGTTACCGGCCGGTACGGTACCAGTTCCTCACTTCTCCACAGGGTTTCACCTCCCCCATATATGTTATATATATCTTATCACAATCAGTTGGTTATGTATACAATTAAATTTTATTACGAGGGTCCTTTTGTAAATAACCAACACTTTTTAACACCAACCCCAATCAAGCATTCGAGCCCAGCTTAGGGCAAAAGCGATGGTGGTGAACACCATCACCACTGCCGCCACCGTCCTTGCCTGATCCCGCCGCTGCCGGAGGAGATGCGACTGCTGCAGCTCACACTCCGGTCAGTCCCACCCTGTTCTCTCTCTCTCCCCCACCCCTTCTCTCTCTCCCTCTCCCTCTATCTCTCTCTCTCTATCAAGAGCCCAGAGGAGGCAGCAGTCTGGTTTTTATTTCTTTATTTTTTAATGCCAGTACCGGACAGTACAATGTAGAATGGGAGGAACCGGACCGGCCAAGGCCGGTACCTGTACGTACCGGCCCGGTACAGTACATACCGGACGGTACTGAATACCATGGCCTGCACCAAACCAAAAGATTCCTCCACTTAACAGTTCATAGCACAAATGAGAGGTCCTAATGTCCTTTCCGGACAATGTCCATGGGTATATCAAAGACAAAATGGGGACTCTGCCATGTAGGAATTCCAATGGAGGCTAGATGCCCATATAAAAGGTTACACCACAACCTGTCCATTAACAACAATATAATAATGCCACATGCATGTAACATCTGCGCTGAAGAATCATCAACTGGAAATTATCTGCGAAGCCACTAAAGAATGTGCTCCATACCCAAAAATAGCACAACTTCCCTGCATTCAACTCTCACAGGACCACAGCTGAAATCTATGGTCAAAGCATATCATTTAGCACCAATATAAACAAAAGCTGCAAACATATTTTTATCACTTGTAGCTACACGAAAGGCCAAAAAAGATATAAAACAAGGCCCCCAACTGATGCTCTGTCAAACACAAACTGATCTTCAACAGTTAATACTACACATCTTGAATATGTGTGCCCATAAAAGCCACATTACCCTGCTTGAACCATCAGCACTACTTCTAAAGTTTCTCAACTGCCCAATTGTTATCAACAGTTGTCAGCAAGATGCCATGTTCATTTTCTACATCTTGCTTCATGACAGTGAGTGTATACCCACTCTTCCACAAATTAAAAGCAAAAATCATCATTACCATATCCCCTCAGACTACTTACTGCGTAAGCAGTTAAACCAATGGCCCATACTTAATCAGGATCCATTACACACAATATGCCGACTCCTACCGGTAATCGTGGGTACTCGTTGACCTCACAAATAGGATTCATAGACATATAACTCGCTTCCTATGATCCAGCCTTCTCCAGGGCCAAGGATGGTGCAAACGTGACCGGTGACTCAACCATATATGCATTTGAGAGATCGTTTCTTATTTTGTGCCAGTAATTTATAAAGCAGTCCAAAACAGGTGAAATTGTTATAACAAGTGTACAGAAAACATGATTGGCCAGATAACATACCAGTCCTCAACGAAGAGAAAACCGACAAGCAGACCCAAACTCTGATTATTATCAAGCTCATTAGCACGTTCCAATACTGCTTTGGCTTCCATGTCCAATGCAGCGAAAAGATCCACCGTGAAGTCAGGCTTCTCCTCATCAGCAAGATCCTTCCCAGTAGCAGCCAGATTTATTTTGCCAATTTTATTGACCTGAAAAATGAGCATATGAATTACAGATAAAATGAACAAGAAGAGTAAAATGGACAGGGAAATTCAGTACCAACTCAAAATTTGATGTCAAAGATCAAGGGAAAATAAATTGTGAGTTATAAATTATGCTCATGTCATATTTGTTATTATGCTGAAAGTTGATTAAGTTGGTATAAGTTTGCTTGAGATAACAAGCAAGAGTACTATGATGTCAACAAGATGCTCTACCATTTCAAATCTTTTCGCCAAAAATACATCATAGTGCTCAAATGCCTCACTCTCCTGGGGAAGTAGATGAGAATATCTGAAATAATGAGTTAAAAAAAATTAGTTCGGATAAAAGCCTGGCATCTACCAAAAAACAGTTCTGGCAAAATGAAACATTCACCGCCATTGCACAATGAGCAGAGTGGACTATTTAGATTTAATCAAAAGAATGGTTTAGCATGGAAAGAAAATCCATGCTTCTTTAGATGGACTAGCTAACAGGAAACTTTACAGTGGGGATTGAAGCCAATCTTATGCAATACACAGCAGAATTTTTTTTCAGTAGGTTTCTTCTTTGCAGACTTAAGAAGAATTATACGAGAGTTGGGAAGTTCATGGGTGTTAGAAAACAATGAGCTAGAAGTTGCATGGCCATGTAAGCAAAGACAAAAATAATAGAGAAGTCAGTCGATAGAAAACTGAATCTGAGTTCGAAGGATTACCATGATCAGTTAAGAATGTGATTTTCATATAAAAGACATGAATCAGTATTATCAGTTCACAGTGGCTATGGATGGTAACATAGCAGAGCCTCAACAGTAGCAGATTAGTGCAACTTATTTGTTCATGAATCATGACATGACATGGGAAGTCAATAGGGAAGAACGAGCAGTCAGCATATTAAGGATATTAACTAAATTTGACTTGTCAGTAGGGGTAAAATGCTACATCGAACCTATCCATTTTAGAATTTTCAGATCAAAGGATAAAAAAAAAATGTGATTCACTAGAGAGACACTCTTCCACAAGAGGAAAAGATCTTACAGAAGGGTTGTCCACACCATTAATTGGAAGAAATTTTGCAAGGGCCAGAGGCAAAAGAATAAGACAGAACGGGATTGCTTCCTATTGCATCCAAGAAAAAGCTTTACTGGCTAAATGGGTACAGAAGGTTGGCAGCAATGGAGACAGTCTCAGTTAAGATCATTAGAGCAATAATCCAAGTCAAACAACACATGGAACCCTTTTCAGGAGGGCTCAGCTACATGAACTTCTAAAACCCCTCAACCTCCAGCAGTCTGGGGTGGGACAAAGTTTATGGCAAACCATGAGAACCTCCTATCAGATGTGGAGTTGGTGTCCCTGGGTGGTTTTCAACACAGCATCTGCTAGTGAAATGGAGTCGTTGCACCAAATGAAAAACCTGAATGCTTTGAAGCAACATATGTAACTTATCGCCTTCTAATTATAATTCCCTTCCTCTATCTGAAGGTCTATAACAGCCACCGTAGTTAGTCTATGGTTCCTCAAACTTGGAAACAGAGAATGGGCAATATATTAATTCTGGAAAATTCCATGGTGTGGATAGTTTTTTATTCAAAAGATGATTCCCAAAAATATACCGCCTATCAACATCCAAAGGACAAGTTTTTGGAAAGTTGTTAATGAGGACTGATTGCAACAGTTCATGGGAACTCGGTTCTGAACAAACTTGAATGTATTAGGAAAGTGAGTCCATACACCATAATGAAACAGGAAATTGTGGAATAGAAGAAACGGTGTAATCTTCGATTAGATCTGCTACAAAATGCTGACAGAAGGTGCTCCTCCATCCCATCCTTTTTCCTCCCTCTCTCTCTAACAATTGAGTTTTTGGGAGTACTCCTTTCTTTCTTGTAAATTCTTCACTTTTATATATGATGTGGAATCATTCACTTACAAAAAACACAATTATGGATGTGACGGTGGAGACTGACGAAGAAAGCATAAAGGAGTACAAATTGCATAAAACCTTAATTTGAAAATATTAGGGGTTTAATACTCCAATAAGTATTGAATACTTTAAATACACCTTGGATAGTTAAAGATCATCTTTTTATATAAATTTCTTTGTTAGATCAGGCCCTTTTTCTCCCAAATCAGCTGATTAGGCCAGGCTAATCTGATCTGAATTAGGCTGGGAATGGCTGATCCAACGGAATTGCCCAATTCTGCAATGCATGCCGGGGAGCAACCCTAGCAGGCTCTCTGCAAATAAGCACCAGACTCTTACAAATGATTCCAATATGCCATATGGAACTCCAACAATGTAAATCAATCCCCATGACCATAGTGATGATACAACACCCAAAGGATACCTCAAATCAACTGACGACGAACCGCAATAATACAGATCAGGCCCCATAACCTTAACAACCACACAACATGGATAAATATAAGCAGACTTAGGATAGGAGAACTTCTTATGAACTAAAGTCAAACTCCTTGTAAAAACAATGAAGCAACAATAAGCATGCTTATCTAAACATGTTAGACAAATGCCTAAAGCTGTGAGAGGTAAAAATCCAAACAAAAGAAAGTAAGATCACAGAAAAACAAGATTGATCAACAAAATGAGCGAAACCCATTCTACAAGACAAATTACAATGCACTTACACACTATCAAGATCAATAAGCTCTGCCTTGACTAACAAAGCTGCAAGACGATAAAGTCCAAAAGGAACCGGACTATTCACATCCATGCGTTGATAATATTGAAACTTGAACCCAAGAATCTGGGAAGCATGAGACTGAGAAAAAAAATGTGCAACATGATAAGGGTAAAATATGTCAAGTAATAAGAACAAAGTAAAACAGTTGCATTAAATACCTCCGTTCATACCTTTGGAAACATAGGAATGAGGTCATAAAAGACATTGGAGTCTGGATGAATCTCAAAACATTCTAGCACCTGATACACCAGAGTCACTATACAAGGTTCATGAATCTTCAAAAGAAACTTACTGCCGTCAAAATATCAGCATCAAAAGCAATCCAAGTACATAGCTTTTGACGACTTAGTTGGTACCAACTTGACATTCTAACAGAAAACAAAAAGGAGGTCACAAACAACTTACTATATCAAAAACACGATTTGGATCAAGGTCGAAGTGTCCAATTAATGACTGCAAAAAGAGTTTTGTCAGATGCAAAACAAGGGAAGAAGTTGCTGAATGCAATAGTCCAGAACCTTAATCAAGCTGACTGTAGCTGTTGAAGCATTATCAGTTTTAACCAAGCCACTCTGACAAAGAAGTGTAACCTAAAAAGACAACCATAACAGTAAATAGTTGGTCAAATCCACAACAGAGCAAGAGTTTGGAAATATCTGCATCCAAGAAAAGCATAGGATAAATAAACAGTGAAAAGCATAAATTGTAAGCCTATGCTGCTGCATAATCCGTAGGAAAAATATAGCATACACCACCAATTATACAGAATATTAGAACATGACAAATAAAAACTTAAATAAAGATAAGAAACACAAAACAGCATTTAATTTAGTTATAATCAATCAGCTGAGCCCATCCCCACTTCAAACAGTGCTATAAAGTGATAATCACCAGAAAAGCCTTAAAAAATATATACTTCAAAAAAATAGGACACATAAAGTAGCATTAACAAAGCATCTTTCATTTCCAAAAAGAAAGCAAATGATTCAAAAAATCCAACTTGTTTTTTTTCTGAAAGGTGACCAAAGGCCACAATTTCATTAAATAAAAAAAGAAGCGAGTACAGACCAAAAAAATAAGAAAGAAGCCTCTATCAAGATGATAGAGCCCAACAACCCCCAAAAAACAATCAGTAAACCCACCCCATCCATCCAATCATTACAAAATCACTTTCCTCCAGGAATACAGTTTTCCCAAAAAGATAGAATCTCTATTTCTACTGCCCAATCTACCAAGGTGCCAATCCTGAATGAAGTGGATACAACTCTCAATCATTTCTAAAGGTTGACCAAATTCTCCTCTGAAAATTCTACTATTCCTTCCTTCCATAGGGCCCACAGCAGAGCTGCAAAGCACAGACACCAGACTTCGCCCTCTTGTGTTACTGGATTAAGTTCCTTCCAAACAGCCAGAAGTTCAGAGATACTGCTTCTAGGATACCATGTGCCACCGACTACTATAAAGAGCTGCCTCCACACAGAATCAACAATACCACAAGTAAGAAATAAATGATCCAATAATTCCTTAAAGCTTCCACAGAAAATACAAGTTGAGGAGACACGTATCTTTAACCTTTTCAATCTGTCAGAAGTTGGTAACATGTTCCAAGCTATTTTCCACAGGAAGATTCAGATTTTTATAGGTAAGAGTTTATTCTGGACCTTCCTGCTCCACTGGAATTCTCTTCCACCCCTAGACAAAACCCTGGTAGCTGACTTGACTGAAAATAGGCCATGTTTATTCCATCACCAAATCCTTCTATCATCACTATCCTACTTAATGGTAACAGCATGTAGAACCCAGATGAGGTGGATGAATTCAACAATTTTTGTATCATAAAGATTCCTGAAGAAGACCAAATCCCAATGGGTACATCTGAAGAAATTGCTAACCCTTTGATGCAGAGAACTTGTGAGTTGATATATATTTGGGAACGTAAAGGTCTGTTATCTAGCCAAGCATCCTCCCAAAACAAAGTGGGCATCCCATGACCAACCCATATCGTGGAGCATCTGTAGAAGTCCAAATTACTGCTAATATTCCTCCAAATAGGGGACATAAGAGTGCAAGCCTTCAAATTCTTTGCCCAGAAGCTGTCTCCCAGAAGGTATTTGTGTCTCACCAGCCTGACCCAAAGAGATTATCTTTACTATCTAATCTCCACAACCACTTAGCCAAGAGAGCCTTATTCATGGTTTCAAGAGACACCAGCCCCACCCCCCTCCACCTTGCTTCTACAAGCATTCCTCCATTTAATGAGATGGAGCCCTTTCTCCTGTGGTCCTTCAACATTCCAGAAAAAGGCCGCTATGATGGACTCAAGCTTGTTACAAACTATAGCAGGAATCTTAAGAATAGAGAGATAATAAATGGCAAGACTTAGAGAGAACTGTCTTTGAAAGAATCCATTTCCCACCAGCAGATAAGAAATTGCCTTTCCAGCCTTGATCCATGGTCAAAGTTTTTAAGCAGACCCCAATCTGAACATCTAACCCTACAATCTGTTAAAGGTAGGCCCATATATTTGATGGGGAAAGAGGTCCAATTTGAACCCAACATGTGAGCAATAGTCTCCTTATCTTCTGGCACAGAAATTCCAACCAGGTTACTCTTAGTGAAATTAATCTTCAGACCCATGGCAGCCTCTAGAATCTTAAGCAAAATCTTCCGGTTAGCCACCTTCTCTATCTTGATTGTAGAGAAAAGAATGGTATCATCAGCATAGTGAATGTGTCACGTATTCATGTGATCTGGTCATTTTTATACCTTCAATAAGATCTGCCTCAGAAGCTCTCTCCCACATCACGCTTAGGGCCTGTCCGACCAACAAAGGTGAGAGAGGGTCCCCTTGTCTAATTCCCTGTGAAATCCCAAAGAAACCACAGGGCAGACCATTAACCATGATTGAGAACATAGGCGTTTCAACACAACCCATCTACCCTATCCACTTCCCATGAAAACCCATCAGCTGCATAAGTCTATGTAAACACTTTCAATTTACCCTGTCATATACCTTCTTGTAAGTCGATTTTAAAGATAATAGATTCTCTCTTTCTCTATTTCTAATCAGATATGCATTAATAAGCTGACGTGAAGTTGTCTAAGATATATCTTCCCTTGATGAAAGCAGATTGAATATCATCTACCACTTTTCCTATCACCTCTTTAGCCTATTTGCCAGAGATCTTGTAACTTCCATTTAACAAGATGTGTCTGCAATTCACAATGTGCTCTGCATTTTCCTTCTTGAGAATTAAGCCCAAAAAGTAAAATTGAACCTCTTGATGCACCAAGGGTTTTCCACAAATTCCTTAACTACTGCCATGAAGTCTTTCTTGATAACATCCCCAAATTGTTGATAGAATCCCAAAGAAAAGCCATCTGGACCAGGTGATTTACTGGCCCCCATGCTGAAGATTGCATTTTTTAGGTCCTCCACGGAGACCGGGGAAATAAGTCTAAGAGCATCTTACGTTGAAATCGTCTAAATGATCAACTGCATATATCGGGCCTCCAGTGTTCCTCTTCCTTAAATAGAACTTCATAGTACTTAAACACTGCTGCATTCAATTCCTTCTCATCTTCAAGAGTTGACTCTTCAATTTTCAAAGAACCTATCCTCATATTTCTCTTTTTGGAGCTGGCCACCACATGGAAGTAAGTTGTATTCTTATCCCCTTCCCTCAGCCAAGTCTCCTTGG
This sequence comes from Amorphophallus konjac, assembly GCA_022559845.1. Lineage (NCBI taxonomy): Eukaryota > Viridiplantae > Streptophyta > Magnoliopsida > Alismatales > Araceae > Amorphophallus > Amorphophallus konjac. The sequence continues at coordinate 201,251,139 of CM040123.1, forward strand.
CCCTCTGCTTCCACTTCAGTTCTCTTTAAAAGCCCATTCATTGTATTGATTCTTGACCTCCTTCCATTGATCTCTTTCTTTGACAGCCTATCTTGATCATTATTTATATCACATCCTTCAATTTTGCTCAGGAGGTCTTGGCTGATTCTTGCAGCAGCTCCAAAAGTTTGGTTGCTCCACCACCACATTTCTTCTCCACTTTAGTTTCTGTGCAAATGCAGCACAAGCATAATTGTCCTTAGGGATTTCAATCCACCTTCTTTTTGACCAAATTCTTGAATTATTCATGTATGGACCAGGCTAGCTCATATCTAAACAGTTCATGTTGGCCATTTTTGCTGGGGTGTGAGGAAAGCAGCGAAAAGATGTGATCGGAAACTACTCGGGACAAGCCTCTGCCTGAACAAGAAGAAAACTTCTGAAACCATTCTGTGGTAATGAAGAATTTGTCTAAACTTAGATCTCGCCTTAGAGTTAGACCAAGTAAAATAAAAATTGGGTATTTCAATCTCCACCAATTGAGACATTTCCAACTAATTCAAAAAAGCTTCCATTTCTGCTGACCAACTGTGGTGATTGACTCTTTCCCATGGGTATCTCACTGCATTAATCACCACCTGCACGCCAACCTACTTTGCATCTGGATTTTACATCCTTCAATTCACCAAAGAACTGTGTTTTGCTTTCTTGCTCCTGTGGCCCATAAACTCCAGTGAAAGTCCATGAGAAATCATCTCTTTGTCATTTGATATCTGCTGAAAGACAGAACCTGCCTGAATAAGATCCTGTACATTGCATAATGTTATGGTCCCAAAGAGGCAATAAACCACCCTTGTTTCCATCAGTTGGTTTCAAAGCTCATTCCTGCAACTTATTTGCCCCAGTTTTGTGATAAGGTCATTTTGAATGTCTGACATCTTTGTTTTTTTGCAAGCAGAGCAGGTTAACACGGTATTGAAACACCGTGGATCTCACTTCCCTAATATTGTTTTCCCCATGCAGTCCTCTTATATTCCAAATAACAATCTGCATTAAGTAGATTGTGCCCAGCCCTTTCCCCATGTCTTTTCTCTGTCTGGGCGCCTCCAATTGCAAGTTACTCTATAAATCTGATCTCCCTTGAACCAATCCTCAATCCCCCTCTATTTCCCTTCTGCTCAAATTCAGAATCAAGTTCAATTTTTTTGGAATTTTTCTAAGAAACTTTCTACCATCTCCTCTTTCCCCAAAGAGAAATACCAACAACCAATCCCATCTCCTTCATTATCTCATCAGACCATTCCTCCAAACCATCTGGTCGAATGAACACCCCATCTCCTCCACTCCCAACCCCAGCTGCCACAAAATAAGGTCCTGCTGCCTTACTGGAGATAGAACATCAGCCCGAGTTCCTATTTCCAGTCTGCAAAGGAGAGGAGAGCAATCCAATCTAGAACTGGTTTTGGAGACGTAGACGATCACCATATTCTAGCAAGGGTATCCAAAAAGTCTCCGCACCAGTTTCCCCAGGCCGCACAACTCCTGAAACATCAGCCTGCAAACTGACATCCAGGGAGGGGTCACATGCTTCAAGAGCGGACCCTCTTCCCTTGTTGCAAGTGCTATCCAATCTTTCTCAGGTCAGCTTAGGATAGAAAGTGAAAAACAAAGACATGGAAAAATATAGGCAAATGTCCACCACATGATACTGCAGCAGCAGTCTCAAAGAGACAGGGCTAAAGCTGAAGCTTGGCTGGCCTGAACTAGCCATAGCCTTTAAGGCTCCAGCCCAAGGATTTGCACAATCCTACCCTGCAAATGGCAAAAGCTGGACAGAAATGGCTGCCCCAAACCAGGATGCAAATAAAATCATCAATCTGTTGATAGAAAGTGTGCTGTCAAGTTGGGCAATATGGATTTTGTCGACCATTCTTACCGCAAAACTCAAATATGTTGCACATCCCGAGACATAGTAGACAGGTAAACTGTCCAGCACTAATCTGCAAAGGACTAATCTACTCCCATAAGACAGAAGTCTCGCCTTACAGTTCGCCAGTCTCGCCTCATACCTCTGAATAATAGGAAGCCAATCTGCACACCGAAGAGCTCCTGGGATGAGAGGGAGCCCCAAATAAGAAATAGGAAAAGTCCTTGTCTAACAACCCAAAATCCGAGCAGTCCTGTGAAGTGGCTTGTCGTCCATGTTAACCCCAACAACCAAACTCTTGCTGAAGCTTACCTACAAGCCAGTAGTCACCTCCAACAGCTCCAGTAAAATCCTCGCCACATACATATGCCTCTCATCCTCTGCCAAGAAAAGGATGGTATCATCGGCATACTGGAAGTAGGTGACCGAAAGCTCACCTCTCCCAACCTAGAATCCCCTGATCAAACCTGCAGCATTTGCTCTCTACCATACCCTGCTAAGAACACTAGCTACCAGCATAGAGAGAAAAGGAGACATAGAATCTCCCTACCTGAGGCCCCTGCCACTGCAGAAGAAGGAAGTTAGCTTTCCATTAATAAAAACCGCAAAGGAAGCAGAACAAATGCAAGCCCTAATCCGGTGGATCCATGTGTCCCCAAAACTCATAAGCTCCAGCACATCAAATAGGTAAGACCAGTTGACCCTATCATAGGCCTTTTCAAAATCCAACTTCAAGACGACCATTTTCTTTCTTTGAATCTTCATAGCATACAAACACTCATGATCCACCAAGAAATTATCCTGAACATGGTGTCCCCTAATAAAAGTTCCTTGGAAGCAGCTAACCATCTTGTCCATAAACCTTTCCAATCTCCATACCAGCAATTTGGTGATGATCTTGTACGTTCTATTCAACAAGCTGATAAGCCTAAAATCACGAAAGTCCTGTGCCCCTTGCTTCTTGGGGACGAGAACAATGAGGGTTTTGTTAATTCCCCTCAAGTGGGCTCTCCCCTCCTGAAATTCCTTAACTGCTACCAAAAAATCAGATTAGAAAACATCCCAACACTATTGAAAAAAGACCGAAGGGAAACCATCTAGCCATGGAGCTCTATCTCCTGCAAGAGAAAAAACTAACTGCTTGACCTCCACCACAGTGAAGGTCTGCGAGATGGCAATCCTCTCCTCTTAAGAAAACCATGGAAGAAACACATCTACAATCCTCGGTCCAAAGTGATCCTCCTCTAAAAATAGCCTAGAATAGTAGTCTCTCGCTAGACCCCTGATCTGCTCATATGAAGAGATGGATAGTTCACCCACCCGAATGCAAGTAATGGTGTTGACCCTCCTCCTCCCAGATGCTATGCGCTGACAGTAAGCTATATTTCTGTCTTCCTCTTTGATCCATCTATCCCTCGATCTTTGCCTCCAATAGATCTCTCTGAAGAGGATCTCATCAAACTAGCATCTCAGAGTGTCTCTTAGTCTCGTATCCTCTGCGTCCATAAGACCTACCTCCTCCAAAGTAGCCAAACCCTCAATCTGTTGTAGAATTTTGTCCTTGACTGCCCTCGCCGAAAGGGTTTTGCCCGCCCCCAGATCTTAAAAACATCAATAGTGTTCCTCAATCTGGAAACAAGAATAGCCATAGCAGAGCTTCCGATAACCTGTGCAGACCAAGCCTCCCTGATAGTATCCATGAAATCCTCCTCCCTGAACCAGTATCTCTCCAACCTAAATGTGGGCCTCCTTTCCTGCAAACGACTAGTCTTCAAGAGAATTGACTTATGATCCGACACAGATCTAGCCAATGGGAGAACTTGTACCTGACTCCTAATCTACAGATATAAGGAATCTATCCAACCTCGAATAAGAAGCCTCCGCTCTCATATTGGACCAAGTAAAACAACCGTGTGCCATGCCAATATCCACCAGAGCCGCCTCCTCAATGAAGGCAGAGAAGTCATCCATATCCCCCATGTGAACAGTATCACCCGACCTCTCCACGGGACCACCACTGCATTAAAATCCCCTCCTACACACCAAGGCCTACCCAAAGAGAGATGTAGACTGATCAGCTCCTCCCAAAGAAGATGCTTTGCCTCTCTCCCCTGTGGCCCATACACCCCGGTGAAATCCAATGAAAAGTCATCCTTCACCGACGTGAAATGAAAAGAAATGGCCCACCTGCTAATATGCCTATCAACCAACATCTCATCAACCTTATAGAGGTTCCAAAGGATCATGATGCCCCCTGACCTCCCCTCTGCCGAAAAATCAACACCTCTGAAAAGTCTAGCACCCCCTAACTCCCTCATAAGACACTCCTCTTCCCCTTCACACTTGGTTTCTTGAATGAAAAGAATATCAATCTTGTATTCCCCTTCACACTTGGTTTCTTGAATGAAAAGAATATCAATCTAGTATCTCCTCACTAACTCCTTAACCGCCCTCTTCTTCTCTGCCCCCCCCTAATCTTCTCACATTCCATGAGACAATCCTCACAGAGACATAGTGTAATCCCTCTCCTCCTCTTCCCCTTCCCCTTCCTCCTCCCTCACCTCCCCCCCTATGTTGAGCCCTTTCCTCCTACAGGACCACCGCACACCACCTCTTACAGATATTGGTGCATGCCCCTCTCGCATCTTTCTCAGCCCCTACTTCAAAGGAGATACCCACTTGATCGGCCATCTCCCTCACCTGCTCCTCCATCATTTTCTAAGCAGCCGTCATCATCTCCCGCACCTCCACTCTCGTCATGTGGTCCTCTTTTGCTCCCTACCATCTGTGATGAGGGCCACCGACCCCTCTGGTAAGGCCGACAGGGCCAGTTCCTCGTCTGAAAGAACACCGTCTTCAAAGTTCTACGCTTCCGCCGTGTTGGCAGGGTCTTTAGAATCAATCTTGATGACATGCTCATGCTGCCCTGCTTCACAAGGACTGCCAACCTCTGGAGGCACAACCGGCGAAGCCTCCGCAGCAGCCGCAGACGACCTGCGGCCTGTAACAGGTCGGCGGGCTAGAGTGACCAGTTGAAGATGGAGAAAGGAGGGTCTGACAGCCATCGCCCCCCCAATACCCCTCCTCTGGCGAGCCCTCGACCACCACCTCTTTTCCTTTCCGTCCGACCGCTGTCGATTGCCAATCCTGCCCCCCTGTCTAGGCCACAGAGGACAGCCTCCGTCGGAGGTAGACCAGCTGACGATGAGGGAGAGCTAATGACGAGCTGACCAGCGACCACCAGCGGACCCTTGCTCCACTACTGCAGATGCCCCTCCGGCGCTATCAAGAGGGGGAGACGGCCCATAGCTAGTCTCGGCGACCCGCCACGAAACGGAGCCACCGGTAAGTTGCGGGTCTCCCCTCCCGACCCGTTAGCCTACTCCGAAAGGACACCCGAACCAACATTCGAAGAGCCAGGACCAGACCGGTCAAGCCCCGAATGATAGCTACAGGATGGCCGATTCGAATTCAAATCAACCGCCAAAACGCGCCCGGACAAGTCATCTCCTACCTCCGCCTGATGCCCTAGGCGTGACACCAGCGCCACCACCTCCTCAAGCAGCCACACTTGGATGACCACTGGGACACCGTCAAGGACCACCATGATGACTGGTGGAATGTCTGAGGGACTCGCATCCTGAACCACGGCAACGACCGACGTACGGGAACTCATTAGTGAGAAGCCCAAGCTGCCAGCCTCCAACTGACCAAAACTTCCCGCCAGAAAAGCCACACCTCCATCATCATAGAGATAAAGTAGGACCCCCTCAAAGATGACCCGGTACCTCTTCATCGGCAGGTTAGGAAAAGTGCCTCTAGCCTTCCACCACCGCAATAGTCCGATGAGAGCTTTGCCGAGACATCCAACCTCCACCATCCTACCGACAACGTCCTCCTCCTCCCCCACCACCAGAAAAGTGGAAGATGTGATCTTCAGGCAAGGATGGCAAACTCGGTTTCAGACTCGATTTCGGCCGGGTCCGAAACCGATACGACTCAGTATCAGTTTCGGCCGAAACCGGTCGCAACCCAGATAAAAGGTTAAAAAATCAAATTAATTCTAAAAAATCTGGAAAAAAAATCATAAAAATATAAATAATCACTTAAAATCATAAAAATCATTACACATGCATTTGACTATATAAGTTAGTGCAACAACCTTGAAGTAGACAACTACAAAAATTGAGAATAATTCAGAAAAATAAGAACAATCACATAAAAATCAGAAAATTTATTAGACATGCATTTGATTGTAAAGAAATTAGATTAAGTGCAATAAACATGAAGTAGACATTGAAATTCAAACATTGAACATGTTAAAGTTAAACTAATATTCTTGAGTACATACTAAGCATAAAGTAGATTCAAGCATTACAATAAACTTAATTAGGCACAGTAAATGTTACGAAAATTAAATGATCTTTACTTAAATGAAGAGACACTAATATGGGTAATAACTAGAACATTCTCCCTCATCGTCTAGCTTTTCATATTCATACCCATAAGAAGGATGCATGTACGGTCTATATTCACTATAACCGAACAATGAGGTAGCCAAGTCCTGCATCCCTCTTTAGATCCCTCTTGGAGTGTTTAGTTGGCTTGAGCCGAATCCAGTATCAACATAAGAATCTTCAAGATGAGAAGAGAAACTGGTCGGATATGGATGGAACTGGAATGATGGTACATAACCCCACGACCCATAAATCGCTGTCTCCTGTTGGCCACCTCCATAACCTGGTTGATGCCCATATTGACTCTGTGACTCATGTCCTCCCTCACCCTGACTGTATCCTCTGCATGTGTCTGCGTGGAAGAAGGAAGGACCACCAACATCCCCACCGCCAGTAGTAACACCTGCAGCACCTGTAGCACCTGCAGTCTCCAGTCGCCTTTTGACCTTTGGGGATGCTTTTTCCTGTGCCGGTGTGCTTTCTTCTTCCACCCTTGACATGAATCTTGCTCCCCTTGGCGTGTGCCTCAAATAAATCTGCTTCAACTGCTCAATTGCCAGGTCCTCTCGAGCAGCAACATTTCTCCTCTCAATTTGCCCATACACTGATGTACTTCTTCTTAAGGATGTAGGTGCCTTGCCCATTTTAGGAGTGACTGGCATGCTATCTGAGTCTGAGTGTCTAGCTGGCTGAAAATCATGCTGCTCCTCAGTGTCCTCAACAACCCTAGACATGTGCGCATGAATATCTCTGGCCCTCTTTTATTTTCTTCTTAATTCGGGATCTCTTGGCTCATCTTCATCTAGTATGCCCTCTGCCCATCTTCTATCATCATCTTCAAAAACAGGCTCATCAACCTGCTCTCGTGTCTCCACCCAAGACTGCAACGGATTCTCATCATCAAATAAGGCATCCACATCAATTTCTGCGGCGACATCCCCGGCGGCGCGTTTGTCTCGCAGCTGTTGTCTCAACCTCATATTCTTTATTCTCAACCTCATATTGTAGTGGCAATACACTAATTTCTCTAACCGTTCAGCCTTTAGCCGATTGCGAACCTTCGAGTGTATAAGGCTGAACGTGCTCCAATTTCTTTCACATTGGCTTGCCGATGTTGTTTGACTGAGCACCCTAACTGCAATGAAAGCCAATGCATTGCTGCCCACATCTCGGTTGTTCACCATTATCCACCAGTCAGCTGTTCCACCAACCATAAACAAATGCATATAAATTGTAGAAATATATATTAAGGTTAAGAAATCCAAAAAATAAAATATACATGGGCTCACTCTTCCCACAGCGTATTGCAATTGGGAGTCAGCATATGTCCCAGTCCTCATTCTATAATGGTTCATCTACAAACATAAAGTAATACATTAACATAACTACTTAAATAAATTCTATACATGTTATTGATAAAATCAAATAAAAGTGAACCTCTACTTCGGCCTCAAGTCTCTTTTCTGGATTCCTCGATAAACGACCAATGACTTTTAAAGTCCCTAGAAGCACCTCGCCATCAACATGTGCATCGGCACCGTACATAAATTGAGGGTTGAGGAAATAACCTGCATTTGTGTATAATTAACTAAATGAAATTTATAAAATAACATAAAGGCAATACCCCAATTTCAGTACAATTAATCACTCACCGGCTGCATGCAAGTCGTGGTGTAATGTGTTGTCCCATCTCTAGTCAATAATTTTCCACCATTTTGCATAATGTCTGAGAAGGGAATGTTGTAACTCCAATTTGACACGGTCCATGGCCTCGTACAGATAGCCCATATCATTCTATGACAAAAGCCCCAAATTCTATGACCTAATTAGTACTTAATTAGCAATTAACCCTTAATCACCCTTGGAAAAAATTAATTACCCGCATGCTCCCAACCCAAAATCTTCAATGAAGTTTAATTTAACTTCAATTGAGCCTAAGCAAATCAAAATAGACAAAAGTTCCAATTTCTATGACCTAATTAGGGCTTAATTAGCAATTAACCCTTAATCACCCTTGGGAAAAATTAATTACCCGCATGATCCCACCCCAAAATCCTCAATGAAGCTTAATTTAACTTCAATTGAGCCTAAGCAAATCAAAATAAACAAAAGCCCCAATTTCTATGACCTAATTAGAGCTTAATTAGCAATTAACCCTTAATCACCCTTGGGAAAAATTAATTACCCGCATGATCCCACCCCAAAATCCTCAATGAAGCTTAATTTAAGTTCAATTGAGCTTAAGGAAATCAAAATAGACAAAAGCCCCAATTTTTATAAACTGATTAGGGTTTAATTAGCAATTAACCCTTAAGGCCTTAATCACCCTTGGAAGAAACTTAATAAGCAAGGCTTGCTCACCCCAAATTTTTAACCCAACCAAAATAACACAACAAAACAATCAAACCCTAAATTAACCCAATGAAATTAACCTCAAACAAAATAATCAAACCCTTGATGTTGTGTTGGCCCCCGGTGTGCGCAGCAAGGCTCCCTCTCGGCCTCTCCCTGTCCACCTCCAGCAGACGCAGCAGCAGAATCGCAGCACTGCAACAGCCTTGGCCCTTGGTCGCACGGCAGCAACTCGCAGCAACTCGCAGCAGCAGGATCGCAGCACTGCAACAGCCTTGGCCCTTGGTCGCACGGCAGCAGGTCGCAGCAACTCGCAGTAGCAGGTGGCAGCAGCAGCCAGCAGCAGCTCGCAACAACAGCCAACAGGTCGCAACAGCAGCAGCAGGTAGCAGCAGCAGCAGCAGGCGTTCGTAGCAACTTGCAGGGTTTCGGCCGTTTCGGCCGTGGGATGGGGTTTCGGGGGGGAGAAGAATGGGTTTCGGCCAAAATCGGGGGGGTTCACGTGGATTTCGGCCGAAATCGGACGATTTCGGGCCGAAACCGTCGGGTTTCGGACCGAAACCGATATCTCCTTTAAGTTTCGGACCTGCACAGTAAACAGGTGGGTTTTCGTATCGGGTATGGCCGAAACCGAAACGTTTCGGCCGAAACTGCCAACAATGTCTTCAGGACCTCCCAACAACCACCGGAAGCCTCCACCAAACGCCTCTGGATCTCTTCTGCCACCATCTACCCTTCGAGCATGGCAACAAAGAGACACCTCCTCAGCCACTCATGTCTGCCCTACAAGGCCTCCGCCAAAAGCTCCCATGCATCACACCATCTCCTACTGGCCCACCCCAATGCCGGTGGAAAGGTCTTGAGAGCTTCCAAGTAGGAACGGTGCCCCCCCCAACCTTCCGAAAGGCCCTACATTAAACGGTCCCTGCTACTGGCAGAATTGCCTAATGTGACCACGGCGGCCACAATTGAAGCAGGTAGGAGGGTGGTCGGCAACCAGTCCCTCCTCACGACAGGTGCCTCTGCCTGAGGCGAACCCCGACGAGCGGCGGCGGAGCATGGACCCGAACCACCAAAACCCCCTAACCCCAAACTTCTCTCTCTAGAAAAGGCTAAAGAGAGAGTAAAGGGTGAACTGCAACTTCCTCAGCTTCCCACTTGACAAATAATATATGGTCTGCATTACTTTGAGTATAACCAAAGCAAATCATAGCAAGCCAAAATCAATCAAACCAAACTCAAGAAGACTATATAAGATCATACAGTGCCTCATGTAATCTGCACACTTTACCACCTATAGGATAGCTTAGAGAGAGTTGCATGGATACTTATTCTTGGGGATCACATTCAGAAATGCATTCTTCACATCCAACTGAAACAGTTTCTAGGAATATTAAACAGTAAAAGAAATAATGAATCGGATAAATTTTAGTTTGGCCACGAGAACAAAGGCCTCCTCATAATCCACACCATAAGTCTGAGTGAATTTTGTTGCAACTAGCTTCCTATGGAGCCACCTGGCTTGTACTTAGTGGTAAACACCCACTTGAAACCAACCAATTGCTTCCCCTTTAGGGAATCAATGAATTCCCATATTTAATTTTTTTATAGTCTTTTCATCTATTGCACACAGCCATTTAGGATCCCTCGCAGCTTCTGTAACTGACTTGGGCACATAGACAGTAGATAATGCAGTGACAAAGGCATTATAGGAAGGAGATAATTGAGAGTAAGTAACAAATTTAGAAATAGGATGTTTAGTACACTCTCGTACCCTTGCAAAGAGTAACAGATAAATCAAGGTCAAGAGGCTCAATGGACCTAGAGATTCAACAATTTCATGAAAAGAACATTCCATAGGCTGGTCCTCCACTCTTTTCAGGTATCTGGAGTAGGTGATCAGCTCTACAAGTGGCTCCTTAGTAGCAAAATTATCCCCAACTTCAAAAGATGATTCTCCTATAGCATGATTTTGAGCAAACAACTTTTGACACAGAGAAAGAGGAAGAGTTTGAAAGAACAACTCAGAAGTATATAGGACACAACAATGCTCCCCTGAGAAGGCACTTAGGAGGAGAAATAAGACTCTAACTCACTAAAGGTGACATCTTTGATGACATACTTCTGCCTGGTCTTGGGGTCAAAACATTTGTATCCCTTTTCAGTTGGAGAATAACCCAGAAACACACCCTTAATGGCACGAGAGTCGGGCTTTGTAGATCTTGGCCAAAGACAATGAATGAAATGCAAATAGCCAAAGACTTTGGGAGGTAGAGGGAACAAAAGATGACCAAAATATAAAAAGGTAGTGGGAACCCTGAATCCAATCACTCTGGACGGCATACAGTTTTTTTTTTTTTTGGAAAGCGGGTAATACCACTGATTGTATAAATGAAAAAGGAGTGTACAAGTGTAAGAAAGCTCCCCAAAAAGAGATCCAATACAAACACACCAACACGGTGTATGGCCAATTATCTTCCCAACAAAGCAAAAAGAGGTGAGTTAAGGGCATTCACATTATAAAACAATTTCGCACATTCCCTCACTCTAGCACAAATGAAAGAAATAAGAGAATCTTCCACTCTAGCTTCCCGTTTAACTGGAAGGCATACAGTTGATGACATAAACTGCAATAAGAACTATCTCACCCAAAACCTTTTGGGAAGGTTACGGTGGAAAAGAAGAGCCCTCACCGTCTCCAACAAGCGTCTATTTTTCCTCTCAACCACCCCATTCTGTTGAGAGATACAAGCACATGAAGATTCATGGATAATTCCTTCTTGCTCAACAAAAACTCTACATTTCTTGTAAAGAATTCTATGCATTATCACACTTTTATCTTTTTCTCAAAGTGATTTTCAATTATCTTACAAAAAACTTATATCACCCCTGGGACTTTTTCTCTTGATTTCAACAAATAAATCCATGTACAATGAGTATAGTCATCAATGAAACTCACAAAATAACGAAAGCCAGCCAGAGGAACTGAGGATGGTCCCCAAATATCAGAGTGAACAAGCTCAAAAGGAGCTGAACTTTTATTCATTGAAATTGAAAATTGAGCACGACATGGTTTTGCTGAATGACAAACATGATAATTGAGTGTTTCTACAGTCACTTGACCAAACAATGTAGGAAACAAGGCTCTCAAAGTCAAAGACATAAAGGAAAGATGACCAAGAACAATGCATAAATACAAGTCATAACGGTCTGTTACACAAGAGTCTATGACCTATGGAGAAGGGACCTGAGGAGCAAAAGTTGTCCTTAGTGCTATACCAGCAACACCTGACCGAGCACAGGTGGGTGAGGGTATATAAGAACTAGTTCACAGCAATGAAAGGAGTCTCTGGAGTTGTGCAATGTCCTGGAAGAACAAACCCAGAAGGATAAAACCTGAAGAACTAACCGATCCTTGATCAGGTGAGTGAGTTGACTAACCGCCTATAGAGTGAGATGCGACTGCATTGCCATTTCCTTGTTATCCCTTCTTCCCATTTTTGAACTTCAAGGGTTTTTTCTCAATATCCAAATCCCAACAATCATTAATAAAATGATTCTCACGACAGTGACTACAAATCCTGCTAGTCTGGATTTTGTCTTTATGCTGATTGGACACTCCTTTTCCACTTTTTCTATCCAACACCCACCAAGGTTGAAAATTCTCCAATACCGGGACTATTAAGTGGTTTGGTAGTGTCATTCATGGCTCTCCTATGGCTTTCCTCATTTAAGATTTTGAAATACACCTGTTCCAAGGAGAGAAATGGTTCCATGCTCAAAAGGACACCCAAGTTCTAGATTAAGAACGGCCAAGAATTTGAACACCCAAGTTCGTTGAATATAATTCAGAGGCTTTTTCTAATCCTCTACACACGACCAGTCATCAATAGCAAAGCAATCCAAGTCTTCCCATTCGCTTCATAGAGTCCCCAAGTAGGTGGTGACAAACAAATCTCCCTGTTTCAGGTCACATATTTTATTTGTCAACTGATATACGCAGACAACATCTTGTGTTTGCCCGAACATTTCTGCAAGGGGTGTCCACATCTCCCTTGCAGTCTTGCGCCATAGGATGATTAGTTGAATTTCAGGACCAACTAAATTAAAAATCCAGGATATAGCAATAATATTTTCTAAGTGCAATTTGTCATATCCAGAATCTTCAAGGCATGGCTTCTTTATTTTCCATTGATGTACCCACTCTTGCCACAACCAGAGATGTAGATTTCTGCAGTCGCCGGACATACCATATAATTATTTTCATTAAACTTCATTGGTGTAAATTGAAGCGAAGTGTTCTCATTGGCCATAGGGACAAGTGAGGGATCAGCAGCTCTAGGGAATTTGGAGATAACTTTGGACTGCATAGAGTATTGATTTTAGTGCAAACACTTGCTGTTGACGCTGACCAGCAACCACTAAGGGGTGACTCCCCTATACAAAAGCCCTAAACAGTTGGAGCAAGCAACCAACCAACCCTGGTTACAACAAGGGAGAGACAATAGGCGGGGAGAGCACTGCATCAACCAGTCTCGAACAGGTGGTGGGCAGAACAACCCGGCAACAGGTGGCGGATTGGCCACCCAGCCCACAAGGAGGGACAAAGTATAAGAGAAAGGGGTCCTGAACAAGGATGGTAGTCACGGTTTCGGTTTCGGAGGGGTCCGAAACCAATTAAATAACTATTTTTTCTTAATAGCCTACATTTGGTTTCGGCCGAAACTGGGGCTTCGGTATCGTTTCGGTTCGGTCCGAAACTGCCATCTATGGTCCTGAACTCCAAGACCCAGAAGTTCTTGGTCGCAAACAGCTTCTTCACATAGAGGAGCCAACCGGTCCCTTTATCACTGCTGCATGCTGATGAGATACACAGTCACAGGAGAAGACACCTAGATGGCATGGAGCGGTACAAGGGAGGCCCGGAAGGCCCTAAACAGATCGTTGCTCTAATGCCATGAAGCTTTTCATGGTCACATGCTGCTGGAACAGAAGGCATAGAAGAGAAAGAAGAGAGAGGGAGACTGAAGAAAGGAGATGGACCTATGTATTCTAGCCACATACCTCCCAAGGATTCTTATTAAAGAACCTAATCAAAAACAAGACTCAAATGCCCCTATTACAACGACACAAGTCAAGGGTATTAAGAGTAAAGAACAAAAAGGGTTTAAGTTAACCAGATCCACCGTAGTGGGCCAGGTAATCAACCCGACTTAAACAGATCCGTTCAGGCCCAGATCGGCCTGAACACAGTCTATCTCCTACACACAACACAGTTGCACAGCTGAAATGGAAGCTTTTAGGGAGTGGCTACAATTGACAAAGCTGATGGAAGTTCATGCACCAAATTTTTATTATACATGATCAAATTCCAGGGCAAAGTCAAGACTAGACAGACTCTTTATTTCTATTGAATGGCACCAGAAGCTCCCCTCATGCTTTGCTAGAGACTTACCTCAGGTCATGTCACATCATATTCCTCTGTTGTTATCTATGACTCCAAAGAGAAAAGGTAACATCAGGCTCCTGGTCCACTCACGAAGAACTCAAGGATCTCGTCAAGATGTGGTGGAATGATGCCCCAAGGAGAAATATACCTGCCTCTCCTTTGCTAAGAAACTCAAGTCAGAGGTAAAATGAGGGAGTGAAAGAACACTTTTGGTGCTGCCACTAGAATTAGACAAGAATTTCTTCAGCTGATTGAACGCTTTGACCTGAAGGATGACCAACGAGTTTTATCTAATGAAGATAGAGCACAATGGAATGAGGTTAAGAAGCAATATGATGAGTGGGCATGTAGAGAAGAGTTGAGATGGAAGCAGAGGGCAAAGGAATCTTGGCTGGGGAAGGGGATAGGGATACAATTTTCTTCCATACTATGGCTAGTGTAAAGAAGAGAATATCCTAAAAAATTCTACTAAATTCGGTGATACTACAGTTGAGGATGGGGATGACTTGAACACAGCTGTGGTGAATTACTATGAAACACTTTTTAAGGAAGAAGACCAGTGGAGAGTCTGGAGACCGGCAGTAAATGTTGGATGTCCTTTAGGCAGATTTCTAATGAGGATGCACAGAATCTCATCACTCCTCTCTCCGAGGAGGAAATTGGATAGGCTGTCTTCAGCATGGAAGCTTGTAAATCATCTGGACTAGACGACTTCACCCTGGGGCCAATTTTGGGATGTTACCAGAGAGGACTTCTTGGCAGCAGTGAGGGAGTTTGAAAATCACCCATGGGGAATTAAGAGCTTCAATTCAACCTATGTAGTCTTAATTTCATACAAGAAAAATGCTAAGCAAATAGGTGACTATAGACCCATTTCATTGCTGAATGGAAGCTAGAAGATTATCACAAAGTCCCTCACTACTAGACTTAAGGGTATGATTGGGAAGGTGGCCGATGATACACAATCTGCCTTTATACAGGGAAGATACATCTTAGACAATTTTATGGCAGCTTACGAATGCATCTTTGATCAAACAACCAGGAAGAAAGGATGCATGATGTTCAAAATTGACTTTGAAAAGGCTTATGATAGGGTCAGCTGGAGGTGTTTATACAGTCATGCAGGTAATGGGGTTTCATCCAAAATGGATACAGTGGATTAAAAGCTGCATTGGAATGGAACACTAAGTTTTCAGTATTAATCAATGGCACTCCATGTGGGATTTTCGGAAGCTCGAGGGGGATTAGACAAGGGGACCATCTTTCACCTCTTCTCTTTGTTTTGGTTGGGCAACTTGAGCATGATCTGGAAGAGAGTTTCTAATGCTAGTCTCATCGAAGGAATAAAACTGGCCAGATCTGAAGAACAGGTTATTCACCTACAGTATGCTGATGATACTCTATAGTCTCTATTATACTCTAGTACCAGGCATGACAAAGTAGCCAATCTGAACGTGCTGCTCAAGGTCTTGGATGTCACACAGGTCTGAAGATAAACTTTACAAAAAGCAGTCTGGTTGGACTCTATGTGCCAGAAGTGAGGAAAAACCACATCGCTCAGGTGATGGGGTCCCAATGGGCATCATTCCCAATTAAATACTTGGGGTTACCTCTGTCTAATAGATCAATAAGAGGGTCTGAGTGCGATGCAGCAGTCAACAATTTTAATAATAAGCTACAGGGATGGAAAGGCCAACTCCTGCTGGAAGGAAATGGGTCATGTCAAAGGTGGTGCTTTCAAGTCTGCCCATCTACTACTTATCTCTTTTCAAGATACCAATGATGGTACAGTACATAAGAAACTGGAATCCATCCAGGCAGGTTTTTCCTGGAAAGGCAAAGGACCACAAGAGAGAGGGCTACACTTAATCAGATTGGAAAATGTTCCCAAAAGCAAGGAGGGGGGAGTGGAATTGACCCCTCTACATATCACTAATAAGGCACTTTTGACTAAATGGTTGTGGAGGGTGGAAAGAGAAGATCAAGCTTTGTGGGTCAGATTGGTGAAGCACAAATACTTTCGGGAAAAGGGGTCGATGGATTGAGGGTCTGAAATCTCACTCAATTATGTCCCCGATATGGAGACACATTTGTAATAATATTGATTTCTACAAATGCTCATCAGAGATTCAGATTGGTAACAACCTTGTCACTCAGTTCTGGGAAGACCCGTGGGTGGGGAACATACCCTTAAAGGATAGGTTCCCTAGACTCTGAGATCATTTGTTCTTCGCAACAAACAGTTGGCAGATTATACTAAGGAACACAATGGGACCTCATTTTTTTCAGAAATTTTCATGATTATGAAGCTCCTGACTACTTTGAACTAATCTCAGTTCTTCACAATGCGATTATTAACCAGGACATCAGCGACAATAGGAAACGGAGATGGGAGAAGAATGACATTTTCTCTGTCAAGTCAGCCAGCAAGATGCTATCTCAGGGAGGAGTTAAGGTGACTGGAGCAGATTAGTTTGGAATAAAGTTTGGAATAAAAATCTGCCAATATAAATTGAATTTTTCTTCTGGAAAATATCTTGGCAAAGACTCCCAACTTGTGACAGATTGAGAAAATTGAAGTTGAACATTTTCAGAAGATGTGTCTTCTGCGAAAGCTTTAAGGAAACAATCAATCACTTATTCCTTGTGGAATTATTGAATCAGTTTGGAGACAGTTTTTCAAGGTTGTGGGAGCCTCTTGGACTGAAGGTAATTAATTGCTAAGCTGATGGCAGATTGGAGGGGTCTAAATCCTGCAAGGCAAGAAGAGGAGACTTAGGTGCTGTCTCTACCAGCCTTCCTATGGGCAATCTGGAAAGAAAGGAACAGCAGAAAATCAGTTGATTTCAACTAAAATTGGTATATCTGTCTCTCTCTAACTTTTCTAGAGAGAGAAGCTATTGGATTTTGGGGACCCGATGCGGCGACCAAAGTTCACCCTGGGGGCCAACTGGACCTCCCAGAGAAGGGGGGAAGGGGTTAGCGCCAGTCGCCTGCTCTCCGACATCCGTTTGATGGGTTCTGTTTCGCATGCGGGGGAGAGGACACACCCGCCACTTCTGTAAGGGAAGCCAGGGACGACAAGCACCGTCCACAAGAAGGACCTCCGAGGGTGGCACCCACAAATGCACCTTTGCAGAGGTCGTCCGAGGGGGAACGCCACCAGGGTCCTGGCCGGGCGAGTGCCAAGAGGTCGGTAACATCCCCGAAGACCTTTTCATAGGCCGACTAGACTGGCTGCACCATTGTCTCTGGGTATCCCAGATAGAAAGGAAAATGGACGTGGAAGGGTTCAAGGAGGCCTTAGAGGGTAGAGGGTCAGACAAGGAAAAGTGGGAAGTCTGCCCGCCGCCCGGTGTTCAAGAACGGGTTCCTAGCTGTCGGACAGTGCCCGGAGGTCGTGGACGAGGCCGTGAAAGAAGGGTTCCTTCTGGCCGGAGGGGGGGTACTCCGGATGCGCAGGTGGACCTGTAGGCAGGGATCCTTCCCCAATCCAAGGGTCGTCAGGCTGTGAATCAGGTTTCTCGGCCTGCTGATTTTCCTGTGTGAGGAGGGGCTGGGGAGAATCATTGGTGGGTTCGGCAGGGTGGAGGCTGGAAGCCTGCAGCTGCTCCTGGCTGGCGATGTCAGCACGATGGAGGCTACAATCCAGGTGACAAGCCCCCAGTCCATCCATCAGGTGCTGACATTCGCCGTCAGACATGAAGACTCCGTTGTCCGAGTGCTGGTGCGGCCGGAGCTGGAAGTGTCATAGTGGCAGCAGCCGGAAACCCTAGGGCAACTGCCTGGAGGGTTCGAGGTGGGGGGGTGTACTACGTGGCAAGCTGAGGTGCCCCGATTCAAATTCAAATCGATGTGGCCATTCTCCTCGGCCAGAAGTTGCGAATGGGCAGGTGGGCCGGGCTCATGGTGTGGGCCAGACCGCGGGCGTTTTGGGCTAGTGGGCCATCCTGAAGCGAGCTGCGGATCAACTCAACAGACCCAGAACCCATATCCGATAGCGCTTACCCGCGACTTACTAGCCGGATCCGGGATAGCGGGTATCGCGAACCCGGCATTGTCATCTCCCCTGGCTGCTAACTGCTAGAGGGGAGCTCGGCCAGGTCGTGTCGGTGCAAGTAGAGGGCGAGGGAATAACTCCAGCAACCAACAGCGATCCTCCCCGCCATTTGTGGTCGTCAACGCTACCCCCAGATGGATCTAGTGAAGTGGGCGATGCCGAGATGGTGAAGCTCCCCTCTTGGAGTTCTCGGTGAGGACTATACAAGCCTTGGGAGACCCGCCTAGGCAGCTGGAGAGCTAGGAACTCCCATCCTCAAGGGCCCCCGCCACAAAAGGAGATGTAGCTGAGCCCCATCTCTTCCTTAGCCAGCTTCCTCTAGCCACCCTTGGGCCGCCCCAATGGCCTCGGCGGCGCAAGCCCCAGTGGACCGAACTCGTCTACACTACTTCTCATAAGCGTCTCTTGCTGGAGTCGGGTAGAAGTGGTGGGAAAGGTGGCAATACCGTGATGGAGCTGCCCTCATGTCAGCTAGCCAGGGGGGCAGGATGCTCGGAGGAGCCTATCAGACTGACGGCGGCAAGGGAGCAGGGGGACGAAGAGATTGTCTCAGGCATACCTGGGGCCGAGGAGGGTGACTTAGAAGAGGAAGAAGCAAAGGAGAGGAGTGCACTGAGCAAGGAGAAGGAGAGAGGGATGATGTGGATAGTGGATAAGATGATGGAGGCTCACATAAGAGACCTAGCGGACAATCTGGGGGTCTCTTTTGAGGAGGTGGAGAAAGATATTAGGGGGATGTTTATCAAAATCCAAAAGAGGTGGGTCATTGTATTGGCAAGGGAGGCGAAGAGGGCTAAATCTCCAAAAAGAGTTGTGAGGAGGGGGATTGAGAGGGAGGGGGGGAGAGGGGCAGGGGGGAAGAAGGGGACCCATTCCTATCCTTATGAGGATCATCTCTTAGAACGTGAGAGGTTTAGGTGGAGGTGAGAAGAAGAGGGTGATGAAAGAGTTGGTGAGAAGATGCAAGGTGGACATCATGTGTTTGCAAGAAACCAAGTGCGAAAGTGACGAGGAGGGACTCATGAGGGAGATAGGGGGCGGCAGACTTTCGAAGGGGGTGACCTCCCCAACAATGGGGAGGGTAGGCGGCATTAATATTTTGTGGAACCCGTTTAAGGTTGAGGAGGGGGAGGTAAATAGGTAGGTAGGTAGGGGGACCATTTCCCTTCACTTCCACAGCACGAGGGACGGCTTCTCTTGGGACTTCTCGGGAGTCTATTATAGCCCACAAACTAGGGAGGGAAAGAAAGCACTATGGGAGGAGCTGCTCCTCTACCACCGCAGCTCAAGCCCGCCTTCGTGTGTAGGTGGTGATTTTAATGTAGTGATGGCGGCTTCGGAGAGGATGGGAGTTAATCCCCACTTGGAGCAGATGGAAGACTTATGCAACTTTATAGAAGAGGCAACTCTCATCGGCATTGTATTGGTGAATAACTATTCCAATTTGAGGTCAACACCGGCATGTTGTAAGCTAGACAGGCTCCTCATATGGGTGGATTGGGAAAATCACTTCCCTTACGTGCAGGCTTCCTGTTTGGCCAGACCAACATCAGATCAGAAGCCCATTCTTTTGAAGACCAGCCGCAAGCAAGATAGGAGATAGGGATTCAAATTTGAGAGATTTTGGTTTAGGGAGACAGACTTCATAGACACAGTCAGGAAGGCTCGGAATATGCAAAGGAATGATGGATCTGCAATGGCTACTTTGGTTGGAAAACTGAAGCATTTGGCTCGAGTGCTTAGAAGGTGGGGTGTTGATAAAAAGTCATCGAGTAGACTAACCAAGGAAAGAATTCTCCAGCAACTGGAAGGTCTAGGCTACTTGGAGGAGGCAGTACTGATGTATGACACTAGCATGACGTGTAGGGACACTCTTAGGGCAGAGCTTCATGAGATACTCACCAAGAAAGAGATTTATTGGAAGCAGCGATCTAGGGAGAAATAACTCAAGGAAGGCGACATGAACACTACTTATTTTCATATAATTGCTTCGAGAAAGAGAATTAACCATATAGCTTCCATTGAGGTCGGTGGATGGATTGTAAATAGAGAGGACATTAAGGGAGGTGCAAAGGCTGCAGAATGTGAAGCTTCGTCCAATCTTTTTGTGAAGGAAGAGACAAGACAGACAATCTTTTCCCTCGCAGGTGATAAAGCATCAGGCCTAGATGGCTTCCCTACAATTTTCTTCATATCATCAAGGAGGACCTGATCCAAGCCTTAGAAGATTTCAAGGAGGGTAGGGAGCTCATTTGAGCAATATCAATAAAACCCACTTGGTCCTTGTCCCAAAGAAGCAACGGGATTTTAGACCCATCAGCTTGTTGAATAGTACCTACAAAATTATCATGAAGCTACCGGCCAGGAGACCTGACAGGGTGATCGGTAAGTGGTTAGTGGTCACCAAGGGACTTTCATCAGGGAAAGACGCACTCAGGAGAACTTGTTACTCACGAGTGCTTGCATGTTATGAAGACCTAGAGGAAAAGGGGTGTGGTGCTAAAGCTAGACTTTGAAAAGGTTTAGGACGGTGTTAATTGACAGTGTCTCCTTCAAACTTTAGCAAAGATGGGTTTTGACCAGAAGTGGATTCGGTGGATCTGAGCCTATATCTCCTCTGCCTCCTCCTTTGTCCTTATTCATGGAAAACTCACTCCTTTTCACGGTGACAGAGGGCTCCGTCAAGGAGATCCTTTGTCCCCCCTCTTGTTTGTCTTAGTGGCACAAATCTTGAGTAGGATGTGGATGAGAGTTGAAATGGCAAGTATCACTAAAGGCTTCCAAGCTGGACATCACAGTATTAGCATCACCCATCTGCAGTATGCGGATGACACTATTCTCTTTCTAGCTGATAGGGAAAGATAGCTATATGATGCCAGGTTGATGCTTGAGCTTCCACAAGAGATCAACGGGCTGAAGGTGAACTACGGTAACAGCCGCATGGCTGACATGGAAGAGAGATTACTCAAGAGAACAGCTTTTATTTTGAGTTGTCAGGTAGGAGATTTTCCTTTCTCCTACTTGGGCCTCCCATTGCCCCCAGGGACTCTTCAGTGTAGAGATTGACAAGTGGTTGTGCAGAGATATGAATCCAGACTTGTAGATTGGAAGGCAAAGCTCCTCTCTTATGGGGGGGGGGGGGGCGCAATGGTGTTATGCAAACTGTGCTTGAAAATCTGCCTATCTATTATCTTTTGATCTTCAAGATTCCCAAAACAGTGGCCAAGACTCTGGAGTCTATTTAAATTAGATTCTTCTAGCATGACAGTGGAGATAGTGGTAGGGGTTGGCATGGCATCTCCTAGGGGAGTTTGCAAAACCAATGAAGCAGGAGAACTAAAGAACATCAAGGATTTCAACCTGTCATTGATGTGTAGATGGCTATGGAGGCTCGGGTGGAAGACAGCGGCCTATGTCTAGACCTCATCAAGCGCGGATATTATAACAATACCAAAGAGTGGGATCTGACACCGGCTCACTTGTATAATGCCTCCCCGATCTGGAGAGGCAACCTCTAGTAAGACCATGTCAGCTTTTCTAATGTGCCGGTCAGTTTGAGTAATGGACAAAGACGTTGATTCTAGAAGGACAGGTGGTGTGCGGACTTCAACTAGAAGAATCTTTTCTAAAACTCTTTGCTATTTCAACTACACTCGGCGCTTCAGTAGCACAACATTTTGACATGCAACTATCGAGGGGGACATGGTCGCCTATCTTCAGAAGGAACCTTACACACGAGGAGATGGACCAAATGGAGATTCTCTTGTCGGTCCTAAACTAGTGGACTCCAGGGCTGACAGGTGGGTGTAGAGATGGGGGGAGTAGGGTGGTTTCTCGGTCAGGACTGTTTACACTCTCATTTCAGACGGGAGAGTATGCCATTGTTTCGCTCCGCAGACTTAGGTTCTCAAGAGCCCACTGAAGGTGAAATTGATATGACGTATCTTCCACGGCCGGCTACCCACTTGTGAATCTGTGATAGGATTGCCCCCTACCTCCATGATATAGCTACCTTGAGGTGCTTGTGTGGGGAAGAGGAGGAAAGACCTAAACCACCTATTCACAGGATGCCCCTTTTCTAAGGTGGTATGAAATAGAATCAATGATAGAGTCCACCACTCCTTGGGCCACTTTGAGAGTGAGCATCACCTCCTCAATTGGCACAAGAAGTGGATCCTAAAGGGGGATAAAATTATCTGGTGGCTCATGCTTCATGCTACTCTATGGGCTTTGTGGAGTGAAAAGAATAGCAGAATCTTTAGAAGGGAAGCAAGAGCGGAGGATGGGATTGTTTCCTTTGTTTGTGAGAGAGTGTGTGAGTAGGCAAAGCATCTATGTAATGTGGAGTCACATAACTCCTCCCTTGTCCATTTGTTGGGAGGTTAGCTAGGGGCGTACCTTTTGGTGTGGAAGTTTTGTATATGGACTTTTGGGAGCTGACTGAGTATACTTGTACATCTCTCTTTCTTTTACTATTAATACAATTGTGGTACCGTACACTTTAAAAAAAAGGAACAGCAAAATTTCAAAGGAGAATCCAAGCGGCCAGTTAAAGTGATCAAAAGCTGCATTCATTTCATAAAAGAATGCCATTTTTACAGACATGGGAGCACCATTAGGGACACTTGTCTGTTGAGTTAAAATGTACAACTGGAGAAGACTTATTTTGTAATCGGGCTTGGGTTCCTGTATTGGGGTAGGGGTTGCTACTGTGTTGTCTGGGTGGGGGACTGTCTCTATCATCTTGGTAGAGTCTACCCAGTTTCTTTCCTGTATCTTCTTTTCGATTAATGAATAGTGGCCATTGGTCACCTTCCAAAAACAATCAAAGTGCCATTTTTGCCAGGGAGGCTAGAGATCACATGTTGAAGAATAAGCAATCGACCACTGTGAAATGGTTGGCATGGGATCTCAATACCATGGCATGTTGCCAGCAGGGGTAAGAGGCTCTGGTGTTCTCAGGAGTTCCAATTTCTGCTGTAGGTTATTGAGGTATTTCAAGCTTTGTTGATCCCTTCAATGTTTTGAAGGATGTAAATGAAAAATTGAAGATACAAGACAGTGGAATTAACTGGAGTTTGCAGTGTTCTTGATGAAGGTAGATAATGTTTCTTGCTCAAAAGAGATTTTAGAGCCGAGATTGGGCAACACGATTTTTTGGTGAAGATGTCTGCAGAATCCCCATTGTTGAGATGTGTGAACACTATAGACTTGATGTATAAAAAGATTGTCCAGTCGCACAAGAATTACATTGCTCAAAATGAAGAGCACATGGCTGGAGCAAGGTTTAGGGAACTCTCACCAATTCAAGCAAGTTGAGGTGGAGTGCACACCACAAGGGAGGTGTTTATGATATGGTGCACATGCCAGCTATCAATTAGGTTGATTTGGATTTTAACGGCCCAGGGCAAAGGTGACCAATTCAAGTTAAAGCAGTTGTGGGAGAGGTGTTCAATTATCAATGAGGAGGACAAAGGTTCAGCAGACTTGGTTCAGGGGGACGCCATACACATCCCAAGTGGTGAAAGGTTCATGCAAGAGAATAAAGAGATCTGAGTGGAGAGTTATTCCTCTGCGAGTTTATCAATTGAAACAAGGGATGGACATCAAAGCAAGCTCTATTGTCCAGAAAGACCCTCTGGAAAGAGCACAATGGACTCTGACTCATTTAAAGGCAGATGATAATCACGAAGGTGAAGATGTAGTGGATCACGGGCTCACAGTTATGGACACAAAAAGGAGGGGGTTCCCTCAATGGATCTCCCCAGGGGAAGCAGCTCAACCCAGGGTAAGGAGGCAGGATTGATGCCACAATGCTCACCCACTTTCCTGGGAAAGCGTGACAGCATCCTCCCACCCACCCCCCCAACCTCAGGTGCTATTCAAAATTGATGCAAAGTCAAGCAAGAAAAAATTGAGATTCCCCCAGCAGTGGGCATGCAAAGGATCTACATGCATCATTAGGCAATTTTGGGAAGTCGCACGGTATCACGTGGAAGCTATGATGAATGGAGAATGGGCCATTAACAGAAAAACAGAGATGATCAGACTGGTAGACAGTGAATTCCGGAATCTTTGACTGATAATGAAGCTTTGATTGAGAAAGATGCAATAGTGGAGACAAAGTTGTCAGAAGACCTTGATAGAATCAAGTTAGCATAAGCATGTGGCCATGATGAGATAGCAGAGAAGGCAAGTATTTTGGGTATACAAATTCAGAATAAAAATAGGGCAGTTCCAAAGACTTTGGGATGAAAACACAGGCAACAAAAGTTTATACCAAGAAGACTAAAGGAGGTCATGCATTTGCCAAATTTTCCCATACTTTTATTTCCCTAACCAATTTTCACAAATTTTTCAAATACCTAAATCAGATAGTAGGGAAAACTTTTCCCTAGATGCTTGGAATATTCTCTTTTTCCCTGGGATCTATTTTCCCACGTTCGCCCATGGGGAAATAGATCCCAATGAAATTTTCCCACTCACTCGTCTCTCCCAGGATTGAATGCAAACATGGGATTTCATTTTCATGAGTTTTCCCATAAAAATCACAAGCATATGTTTATACTTTCCTGGAAACTATCTACTGTCGATTTTTACTTCTAGGAAAAGTATTTCCCCTTAATGTTCATTTCCCGGGAAATTTTGAGAATGCAACCCCCCCCCACAAGGGGAAGAGGTAGTTACAAAGCTTATTCATATCTTCTAATAGTGAGAAGCAAGCTGAAAACCATAATGGCTCTAGAATCGAAAGAAAGGCTTGGTCTTAAAGGTTAGTGTTCTCTACTGTTCATTAGCAGGTGCTCCCTCCAAATTGTCAGAATTCAAACAGGTATCTGGCAATATGGAGAAAAAGAATAAGCAGTCCAAATCTGGATCTGAGGTACTCTGCACAGCAAGTTCAACACTAACAGGCTGTGGCATCAGACAATTGGAATCAGCACTTCGTGCTTCTCCTGTGACTGTTCACCGGTGAAGCTGTTTTTGGACATTGGAGTACTTTATCTGATCCTGTCAACATCCACTTTCGAGGGTGCGAGAAGTTATTCCGCTTGTAAGCTCAGGCAAGTTCATACCATCTCCTGCAAGACAGACAAGCTTTGAAACAGCTTTTAAGCCAATTTTACATCATGCTGTTTCTGGTGGATTTAGGGTGGCAACTGTTAGTCTTAATTTCTTCAAAGGGATGGGCAAGAGTGTTTTCTTATTTCTTTCGAATTAATCCTCTCCTTTACTTGTTCTACAGTTTGAGGTGTTGGGGACAAAGGTGTGAGCTGTGGTGTCCCGCTAAATGAGGAATATTTCCTTCCTCAGTTCATTGTACTGCCTCTATTTATTTATTAATAATCTTTTGGTGCCATCTGCAATTCGTTCAAAAAAAGTTAAAAATAAAAACACAGAGTCAAAGTTGACTCACCAGCTTGGCATAGCCTTCACTTTCTTCACGTAGAAGATTGAACTTTGTTTGCTGGTAAAGAAGGCGGGTGTTCACCCTAACCTACAATTCAAAATGGACACTGAGTAGAAGATATCAATATAAACAAAGGCATATGTATGCATTAGACAACTAAGTTGATGTCCATGTTACTAACATAACAAGTCAAAAACTACCAATAACTTTGAAAATAACATGGAAGTCAATACATAACAAATAAGATCAACACTGTTCAGAGAACATATACACAGGAATGAAGGAAATGATATACCTCCTTGGCCTTCAGATCTTGAGCTTTTATCTTGGACAATTCAGACTCCGATAAAAACTCCTCCTGTAAAAGGGAAAGAGTGACAAAACCTCATAAGGTGAACAAGGAGAAAGAGATTACCCAAAAATGGAATCAGAATGGTTTTAAAAAAAATATATTATAACATAAATCATAATTCACCTCGCACCGTTCTTGAAAAAGCCTGCATGGAACCAATGTAGACTCCACCAGCCATTTAGCCTATGCCATAAGAAATTTCATTAATGCAAAAAATTCACTCATTGAATAAGGTAAAACAAATGACTGACTAAATTTCTAATATCTTTAAACCCATTTCAGAAGGTTTTTAGGACCATTAATTTGATTGCCACAACAGAACTGTTATCACAAAAAGCACTTGTAATTTTGTGCACTGGATTGGGCTTTTATTAACTGTAAGTTAGTTTAGACGAAAACTAGTTTAACAGGCAAAACCATCACCACCACTGTAAGTAAGTTTAGACGAAAACTAAGAATTTAACTTCTTTTCTCCTTTTTTTCACTGTAAATAGACTTCAAATGTCACTTGTGAATGTTTACATAAAAGTACTTTCTTTATGTATTCTAGACTTCATAGTTGTTGCTGTGTAACTTTCTGCCATTACATCTTTTGCTCTCGTGCTTCTTCCTTAAGACTAAGGTTTTTCCTAAACTTTCACCTTTTGTCCTTAATACAATGCAGGTTGGACATTGTCCAAAAAGTGGAATTGCTTTCTCTAAATCCAAAAACAAAAACATGTTCAAGATAATTCCTTTTGTAGATCATTCTTTAATTGACAAGAAAGAAGGCAGAAGGCCACAAGCACATATCCCCTCATGGTAAGGCAGCCCACATGTTTTTCAGGTGTCCACACCTACCTCTTTCATTAACCGGATAAAAATTCCCTCCAAAATTACAACAAAACTTGAACGAACTCCCAGTTATTGTGACAAAAATTGTTATTATGCAATAGGTTAACTCCATATATTAGCATTTAATCTCAGATTCCAGCACCATCTCAGTGGGTCAGGAAGGATCATCACTTCCTGTTTTTCTCGGAGAGATCACAAGATACATTCTAATCCTCCTCCCACTCTATACTTTCTTCACCTGCCATTCTCTCTCCTCCTCCTCAACTTTCTGCTTCTCTTGCCTCCCTTCTCCTCATCTCTCTTCTTCTTGATCCCAGTATCAGTAATCGCAACACCATAGAAAGAGAGACATATCAAGGATAATCTTGAAGAGATATAAGAGATGCCACTCCATATGTCTTAGACTTAGTCATAGCCTATTTGCAAACATAGTTACATAGACCATGAAACTTCGACAGAAACGGCCACATTCCCTTCTATGAAGAGCTGGTGGCATCACTACTGTTGGTCCTTGAAGCAAAGTTGTAAACTATTATTCTTAAAACTGCTGCCAGAGATGGTCATTCCTGTCATAATGTAAGTAACGATTTTTTTAGCATTTCTTGGTTAATGCTTGTTTATACCCTTACATTTTATTTTTGGTCTGTACTATCAATTGCAGGGACTCAAGGACATTGATGTCTTCTCATTTCTGTAATTTAGAAAGAAAGAAGAATTCCACCCACCAACACAATGCAAGCAACTCCATTTGTGCTTGCATTGGAGAAAGCCGAATTTTAAAGGAAAACAACACGGCAAGGACCAAAAGGACATCAAGAGAAAAATAAAATAAGTGCACAAGAAACAGTTAGAAGATAAAAAAATGGAGAAAGGAAATATTATCTTACCATTCTGACAAGACGAGATCGATATTCCCCAGGCATTGTATGCTGTGAAACAACATATATTTGTTTAGATCTACAAATATTTCCATTATGACAAATTGTGTGAAAAAAAATCTCATGAAATCAGATGATCTCACCATATTTTTTAATAAATAACAGCCATATTTATGACAAATGACAAAAATATTGGCCCATCAAAACAGACAAGAAAGGGAGAGAAAAATTACATAACTACACAAGGTAAAAGTTTGAGCAGATATAGCAATTCAAATTGGAGGGTCAGGTGAATAGATCTGGTTGCCATAAAGTGACTAACCCATCAGAAATATAAATACCTTCAAAAAATCATTGCAGACAATCTTAGGATTTTTCGAAAGGTGGCCAATAGAATGAAATTTCACTTGAAAAAAGAAAAAAGATCCTGCAAAAGTTGAGGTCATTACATAGCAGCTCTACCAAGATAGCAAAACATGCCATTAGGGCTGTGAATCATAACCGTTTACCCGGTATCCACCCCAAACCCGTATACAAAAAACAGGTATCATATCTTTTCTTTACCCATTATCATCATATTGGAATGAGTCCAGACCCATCCAATTATACCTTATTTTTATGGGTGTGGTTTGGGTATGGGTACAGGGTCTGCGAGTACCTGATAGTGTTTGGAAAAACTTCCCAACCCTCTCAATTCCAACCAGGTTCCAGGCCCGTCCCGCCTCCCTCCTTCTCTTCCATCCCATCCCTCTTCTTCAATTGCCACCATCGCAATAATTTCATGAAGTACTCTTCCATCACCACAATGACCTCCTTCTCCTTCAGGTGGCACCGCCATCTTCAGGACGGGGTCATCATCGTCAGCATGGCTTCCCCGCCTGATTGATGATTCACGCCCCTCTGAGGAGGAGGTCGACATCACCATCATCCCCTTCCGCCACGACAACCCTGTGGCCAATGAGGACATGAATTCCGACGGCAGCCCGTGTCCAAGGTGATGCATGAAGTGAGGGTGCTGGACCTGCCAGTGGTGATTCGTATAGGAGGACCCCAGTTCCGATTTTGGAGCAGAGATCCCCTCCAACCTGGTGTTGGCATCGTTGTCCTTGATGTCATTCGACCTAGTGTACTGGAGATCCCTCCAGTTGCTGCATCAAACTTACTCTTGGTCCTCCTCCCTGTAGCGGAGCTTACCATGGCCATCATCTCTCTCATCATCACAGTCCCACTCATATGGCAAGTGATAGCCATTGTGAGAGGTGGTGGTGGTTGGCGGATGCATGACGGAGGAGGACAGGGGGGCGAGGTACAAGGAGATGGAGAGGTGGCATTGGAAGGAGGCTAAGGTGGAGAGCGGAGCCGGTGAGGCAGAGGGAGTGGAGTTGGTCGGAATGGACGGCGGTGAGGTGATGGTGGGAATGGATGCCCTCCTTCATGAGGCAGCGCCAATCCCTGCAGCACCGCACCGTGTCCTCGCTGCTTTCAGTTCCACCAGGATCGGGTCTGCTTGTTGATATCCATACCAAACCTGAAAATAAGTCCAGAAATGAGTATGGATCTACAATCCAAAGAAACTATCAGGCCTGGGTCTGAGTATAGTCTAACTTGGGTTTGCTGCTCAACTAAGACCCACCCAGACCAGACCCATTTGACATCCCTGCATGCCATCTGGACACACAGAAAGCTCCAAAACTCAGAGGCCATTACATAGCAGCTCTAGCAAGCCAGCAAAATGTGCCTAATGGGCCCACCCATTATAGCACCAAAAAGAGGGGGCGGAGGGGTGAACATCAAACAAGAGTATTAAGGAAGATAACCAATCATGGCACAAGAATCGTCAATGTAAGGAGTTCTAATCCATGTTTCAGAGCTATCGAATTTGCATACTAGCATGCAATGCACCAGTGTTTAAGAAAAGCCACAAACCATAATAATATCATAAACATTCCTTGTCTTCCTTCCTAAGCACGTTGTTGTTCCATCATAACCTAAATGCAACGAACAGGTTCAGCAGATAGGATTCTTCCTTGAATGGGCAAACACTTATATCAGAATAACATAATACCTTCAGGAACCCCCAGTTGGAGAGAGAACGATAACCAGGATCCTTAAAATAGGGGTATCATTTTTTAAAATAGGGGTATCATGCTCTCCTTAATAATGGAAACACCAATGGCCAACACCCCTGCAATGCATTTGCACTTCTTCACAAGTGTCTACCTTATGTCCGCTCCCCAGACAGACTCTGCAGTGTCACCCCAGAACTGGATCAAAAGTTATCTTGTAAGCAAGGAATACCATATCAGATCTCCCAATCATCTTGGAAGGCTGAAGAGAAGAGATCTCAGAGAGTTAAGGAATAGCGGCCAAAGATGATGTAATCTTATAATTAAGAAAAGGCTTTAAATTATATGCATTTGGACATTAAATATGATTAACACAATAGTAATATTATTAAATATGATATCTGTTCCCTGCAGAACATTTGTGTGGAGTCAAAGTTCCAAGAAACTTCTTATAACACATTTTGCCACACCAGAATGTGAATATAGAAAACGTCAATTGCCATCTCCACACCTTTAGCAAATGAAAGGATCAGCAGTTCAGCACTCAACTCAGTCTAGACGGCTGCCCCTTTCCCAAGGCGACTTGGAAGGAGATCATGCTAAAGGCTCATGAGCAACACAGCATCCAAGAAACATGGACAATTTACTGCTTCGCTCAGATAATCTGCTTTCCCTTGTTTTGCCTCCTTCAGTAGAATTCTTACGCCCATTCTAATGTTGTAATTTCAATTCTGTTGTGTAAAGACTTGTGACATACTCTTATTTCCTGCTTGTCACCAAACAAATCCATATCCGACAGCATATACATGCAAACCATACATATATGTCACTGAAAATTCATTAAGTCTGATGGATAAAGTCTATCACACAATACATTTAACAGCAACTTCCCAT
Source organism: Amorphophallus konjac (assembly GCA_022559845.1). Lineage (NCBI taxonomy): Eukaryota > Viridiplantae > Streptophyta > Magnoliopsida > Alismatales > Araceae > Amorphophallus > Amorphophallus konjac. The sequence continues at coordinate 201,281,798 of CM040123.1, forward strand.
TTTTCTTCCGCATTGTCTTGATCCACCTAACACTTTTGCTTTTTTCTTTTGATTTTTTCCTTTTAAATGAAAAAAATATGACTCTGAAAAGCATAGAATGAACTAAGTTCCATATCGTTTTCAAAATTCAAATACATGCACATGATTGTGATGTGCATGCAAAGCATTGCCTTCACATTTCAAATGAAAAGGGAAACAAAATCCATAACACAAATTGAATAAACATCCCCAATATTTCACATCCTGTACGCTTCCCAATTTTCTGACCCAGTGTAGCATATGCCATAAGCACATATAATTGCACCAGCCAGACTTCAATTGAATCCCTTCTTTGGGAGGCATAATGCCAAATCAGGTCTGTTGTTCATTTTGATCCTATTAAGTTTCAGACAATTCTCTTCTACAGAATATCAAGATTCATTTTGCAATTTACAGTGTTTGGAAGAAAGATGATCATATCAATTCACTTGTCCATTATCAATTGGAACGACAACTTACTTGTTTGGGGGAAGTTTAGAACAATATCATCACCGAACAATAAATAAGAAGGAAGACCTCTTTTAGTAACTACTGTAGAAAATCCATGGCAATGTGGACATTCCAAATTCAAGACGGCAGGATGATGTACCAAAGAAATGGAGGCTATCCACATATTAAAGCAAGTAACAATATTTGACAATGGCACAAGAAAATCCAATATTGGCCACATGAACAGGATCCAATTCAATTTTATCTCGTGGTTGCCTACCACCAAGTGTCTTATTTTGTTTTACTTAGAGTTAGACATCCATTTGCCACCTAAGAAACTGAAACGAGAATCAATGGGCAACTGCTGCCAGGGTTTGAAGAGCCTTTGTGGGAGGATGCACGAAGGTTGCATGTGTGATGATGATTTTTCCCAGATGGACAAATTCATGTTTCTACTATCTATGCAAGTTTTTCATCCAGTTAACCACCTTCTCGTTGATTGACAGTGATATTCCACATTGCCACCTTGAGAGAATTAAATAAAGAAAGGAAAGATCCATAAGTTCCAAAGTGAATGCTCTTCGTGGTGGCGAAGAGGAAAAACATATTTGCCAATGCTAGCCACACAGATAAGACTTTGACCGTCTTGACCTTCCAAAAAGACTTTGAGCATCTCATTTCAGTGTACCACCGAGAAAAATATCTTTGTAAGCCATCTAATCCAACCCGCCAATTCTTATTCATTTAGGCTAACATCCACTAAAAACCAAACACAAACTTTAGAAGAAAAACATGATCTTTAAACAGTCTTAAGTTCGCATATGCACGGGGGACACAGTAAACAAACGACCAAACACATAAAAACCAGCATCCTGACTTTCTTGAGATAGAGAAAGAAAGCAAACCCACGTCCTGCCCCATGTGAGCGACGATGTCGGCCAAAACGGAAGCCATCTCCTCGTCAGAATGCTCGGAGGCGAAGGTCGCCGAGTCCAACGCCGCTCTACACCTCTGGAAAGTCAAGTCCCCGCGCACCTACCACCGCCATACCCCAAGAAAAAAGCCATTTCAAACCAGCAACACGAAGAAACCAAACAAACCACGCAAAAACACGAGTTGCTGAAGACCCCAAAATCAGACCATGGCCCAGCAGAGCTCGTAGAGGAACCGGCGCATAGGGACGGCCTCCGGCAGCTTGAAGCTGCTGTTCGAGTTCTTCCATTCCCGGAGGGCCTCCTCGGTGACGAACTTGGACTCCGGGGATTGCACAGACATCTCAGCCCCCTGCGAGCGTGTGGGGAAACTGAGTTGTGTGCGGAGGAGTGGGCGATCTTGGGAGAAGATATAGAAACTCTAGGGTTTCAGGTGTTCTTCGAATTGGAGGGCCGCGGGCATGGAAACGGCCGGGGAGAGATTTACAGAGGTGGGAGAAAAAAAGCACCTTTCGTCTATCAAGAGAGAAGGATTTAGGAGGCGCCGCGGAATTTTAGAACTCTGTTTGGTAAAAACCCCGTCTGCTTGTGATACTCTGAATTTAACTATTCATGGAAAAAGTTCTCTCTTTTTTTACTGCCCCACTCCTACAATTAGGTTAGGTTTGGCAACTCGTTGGGTCGTGGATATTCATGAATAATCTCTCGACAGATTTAATCTCTCTCAAAACATACGAGTTCTTGACTTACGTGAACTTGAGATTTCAAAGAAAAAGAAAGAATAAGACACAAAAAAGTCACATTCTCGTAATCCTTCGAAGTAATTTCATAGTTGATTTTGATGATTTTAAATGATGCATAATCTTCATTCTCCCGCACACTTCTCCTGTAAACGAAACCTGTGAATTATTTGGAGAATGAGAAACTTACCTGTATTGTCAAACACGAACTTAGGTGTAAAGTTGGGATCTTCATTTTTTGGGAACTTCATCTTGGGGGGTTCAAAATCATCTTTAAATCTTTAAAAATAAAATTATAAAAATATCATGCATGAATTAATATTAATAGAAATATCATTCATTTTATCAAAACCTCGTAAAAATATCATCGCGATTAAAATCCGTCGATGAGAAGATAAATATTTCACAAAGGCTCTATTATTCCCGTTAGTTGTCATCCTATGATAAAAATATCTTTTCTTTAATAAAGGATTTTAAAGATGAAGATAGTTTACTCTTCTTCTCACCACTTTGGTTGAGAGAGAGAGAGAGAGTGAGTGAGTGATGCACCAAAAGGGACCTCCCCTCTTGCATTGGGTGGGTTGTACACACAAAGGGTGAGAATAGATAGAGAGATGAAAGTATTAGAGGGGACTTCTCTGGTGCTAACAAGCCACCTAGTGGGAGGTGCCGAGGTGGGTTGCACAGAGAGAGAGAGTGTGTGGGGAGAGAGAGTATAAAGAGAGAAGTGAGGAGGGTCCACCTCCTCCATGGTTGCCCATGATCCTAGCAAATCAAATGCCCCAACGACGATGGGGAGTGTCTGGAGAGGTTTAAGGAGCATGCATCGCCATGGTGATCCATGATCTCAGGGAAGGTAGAGGTAGTAGGCAGTGATTTCAAGGCCACCAGCAGCGACGCCAGATCCTCCTTGCGTGGATGAATCATCTCCTTCCCGTCCCCTCTCCCCCCACCCATCTTTGCAACTAGAGAGAGAGGAGGGAAGGAGTGTAGCAACTCAGATTAAAAGAAATATATAAATAAATGAATATAATCTCTCGACCAAAGTAAATATTATTTTGATATAATTATTATGAGTTAAATAAATTTTCAATAATTGAAATAGTAAATTAGGCTAATATTAAACACTTAATTTTGCTTAAAAGATGGAATAAATCCCTAAAACTCGTAATGCCTCAAATCCCTAAATTCTAATTGGGCTAAATGGGCCAAAACTTAAGTAATTGGGCCTCTAATCTTAATTAAACTTTAATCCACTCAGATAGAGTCGTTCCCTTGTGAAACCCTAACCTAATTAGGGTTAAATTGTGCTAGGTGGCCATAGATTTAAAAAGGAATCGAAAATTTCAGAGTAAAATCTATCCATTGGGCAATAGGTCGAAGTAGGACTCTTGAGTCTCTAAAGTCTATAAAATAAAACCTAAATTTATTCTAGTAATCTCTAATAGTTCGTAGAAGAGGCTAGAGGTCATGCTAGGGCATAGATCGAGGAGGAGGATCGAGGTTTAGGTGTCTTGTGTTTTTCTTTCCTCTTCTTCCCTAAACCGATTCTAAGATAAGTGTTCTCTCATGCTTAACTTAAATTGATCAAGTAACTAGGTTTATTTGTATGTCTAGTTCGTTTTTATACATTTCCCCCCATTTTTTATTGACCTACACGCATGTATTTTGAGTCCTATAAATGAGATATCGTTATTTTCATGTTTTTCCGCCGAAATGGACTTTCTATTTGAGATCATATCCGTCATAGGGAGCACGTTCTGAACGCGTCCCAGCGATAGATCGTGACCTGATGATCACGGTGCCCTTGATGACTGCGTTCTGTTTGAGATGTGGCGCCTAGCGCAACCGCGTTCTGTCCCGGGTTACCTGAAACCCTATATTTTTTAGCATGTTAAATATGTAACTTTTGTGTCAAAAATTATCATTCTTCTTTAAGCACGTCGTTTAAACAATTAATTGATTAGGTACTTTATATTAAACCATGATTAAATTCTTTAAAGTTATTTATTTTGATTTATGAATCCCCTCTTGCGATTAATGCTATCTTCGTGCCATCTTTTACCTTCATATCCGGTTCTTTCTTGAAAATTGACTCTATCATATTTAAAAGGCATAAATGTTTACGTGTGATTAAATGATTCCATGATAGCCTCTGATTTATATTTAAATATTTTAATCGATGGTTTAATTATTATTTTATCTTGAAGATCATGTAACTCCGGTGACATGTATCAACCGTTATTGTGGTTTTTGCTTATATCTACATTGCCTAATTCTTGATGAAATTAGAATCCTCCGCTGGATATTCGTTCCGTCGGATTAAAACTTCTTCACTAAGACCTCCATAAGTCTCCGTGAGCTATAGATTCTCACATACATGCTAATAAGTGTACATTTTTATATATTTATTTATGTTACACATATCATTTATGGACTTTAATGTAATAAATTATATAATATTTACAGTTAATCTTAGTCTTAGACTAAATTTGAATTTTTTTAAAATTAATTAAATATTTAAAACACAAATTAATCATTGAGACTTGAGAAGTATTTAAGAGAAATAAAAATTGCATGATTATAGAACATTTAAATACATTTGATAAATTTATTTTCACACGGGGGACTAAAGCATACATTTATACATTTTTTTCAAACATTGTGTACAGTGCCTCAAGAAGAAGAACAATAGCTTTGTGTGTGATTGGCGACTGCCGAAGAGGGAGAAGAAGAAGGTGACAGCGGTGTCTGCTGTCTGTTGATTCGAAGCAATTGCCGGTGGAGTAGCACGTCGACGTGCTCCAGGCGACGTGAAGAGAAGAACGGCTCCGGCAGAACGACGATGCCAATGGCAGTCGTGCATAGAGCTGTCAGCACAGACAGAGCCGGTAAAGAAGCAATGATGCTGGCCGACGTGGAGGAAGAGGAGAACGGTAGTGGTGGTGTGCCGGCCAGCGTGGAAGATGAGGAGAAGCACGATGGCCTCCAGCGGCTTGACGCGTGCACGGTTGGATGCGGCATAATAGTGGATCGGCAAAAGATGGTGGGCCACCGTGCGTGTAGGGTGTCGAATGAGTTCACAAGTGATCGGCGGTGGCCCCTGTGCATGTGCAGGTAGGAATGGATGACTTCTGCGACAACAGGTGGCTGATGTGTCTTCTGATGGTGGCAGCAAGCAGTGGCATCGTGCATTTGGTGGGAACACCGGCTGGGAGAAGAAGAAGAGAAGAAGAAGAGACCGCGGCGTGGGCTATGGCGGGCTATGATGTGCTGCCGGTTGGGTTGCTTGGTTGGGGGCATCTTTGCATGAAAGCATGGCTGGAGGTTGGGAAGAATCATAAGAGAAGCAACAGCCAGCTTGGAAGAAGAAAAAGCATTGGAGGGTTGCGGCATGGGCCATGGGTTTACATGAAAGAGAGAGACGCAAGAACAAGCTGGTGTGGCAGGTGGAAGCTGCGTATGGACGGTTAGGCATTGCAGCAGGGTTGGCATCGTTTCGTTGACAACCCCATGGCAACATGCATAAGGGCATCAAAGGTAGCAGGTGAGCATGTGCAGGTTAAATGAGAAGAAAAGAAAATGAAGGGGAGCGTGGTTTTGCCCTATAAAAAGGGCTTGAGAGGAGTTGTTTGGGGTGCTCTTCTCCCGCTTGAACTTCTTTCTTTGTAGTTAATTTTGGGTTTCTTAATTGTTAGAAGTAGGGTAGAGACTATCTATCTTGCCCGTATCCACTTTTTTTCTTCCTCTTCCATCTCCACCTCTTCCTCTATATTTCTTCTTCCCCCTCTGTAACGTCCCTGGGTTTCAGATTGTGTTTCGGCGGGTTTCGGATTGTGTCCGAGTGGGTTTCAGACTTTAATATCGGATCTTCGGGCCCCTAGATGACATGTATGTGAATTATTTTAGGTCCATGGCGGCATGTGGAGCTCCTAGCTTTTTTCTGAATTTTTTTCTGGGTCAAAATGTATTTTCTGGAGTTTTTCCAGAGTTATTGTGAATTTTCTAATTAAAATAAAAAAGGGAAAAAGGAAAGAAATAATAAAATTATCTTATTTTAAATCCCCTCCCCTTATTTCTCCCCCTCTCTCCCGTAACTCACCTCTCCCTCCCTCTCTCGTTCTCTCCCTCTCACTCTCACGTCACTCCCTCTCTCCCTCTTCTTCTCCGGCGACCGACAGGGAGGATTTGCAGGCGAGGTGGAGGGCGACGCGGGCGACGAGCGGCGAGGACTAGAGCGTGGAACGGGAGGCGACGGCGTGGCGGGAAGTTTTCAAGTTTTCATGAAGAACCAGTTGTGGAACGAAGTGATTTTGGCGTGGATTGGCCCCGAACTTGCGTGGTTTCTTCAGAAAAGATAGGGGGATAGATCTCTGACCTTTGTACTTTAGTTCCCTACGATTCATGCCGATTAAAGTGAGTTCGAGTAGGTTTCCCTTTTTGTTAGGGTTAAAATACATATTTCGGGATGAGAGACGATACCGCTGATTCGGGCGGCGTTCTTTGATTTAATTGCTAGATTTCGAGCTAATGGATTGCCGGAATGTGTTTTCCCTTGATTTTGTTGTATTTTTCTTGCGATTTGAGGCCGGGATCAGGCCGAATGCGTTACGTGGAGTGGTATGGGTGTGTGTGGGGCAATTGATGGAATCGCCCATTTCTATGATCTTTTTGTGGTTTTTTTGAGTCATTCTGGTGTGTGGAAGGTGGAGGAGGCATGTTTATGTGTTTTTCCCTTCGTACGAGATGAACAGGGCGTGGAACGGACGAATTCGCACTGGTTCGCGAAGGTCCGGATCGGAAGAATGAACGCGGTCAGTCGCCCAACCGCGTTTAGCTTCTAGATAACGGTCGCAGCATGAACAGGAACCGTGTCCAGGGTGAAAAGGGGGCTAAGTCGATAAACCTGGACACGGTGGTTAGGATGGCCGCGTTCAGGATTGACGCGGTCAGATGACCGACCACGTCTCTGATAGTCGCGATTCTTAACCAACTGCATTCCCAGCTGGTCGACTGACCAAGATGGCCGGTCAACCAACCCATCCCTGGCAGGTCGACCGACCTGTGGTCCAGGTCGACCAACTAGTGGTCTAGGTCGACCGGGATGAGGGCTTTTTAGCCCGTTTGATTCCCGTGAATGGGTTTTCACCCCGGAACATAGAAATTATAATATATTCACATAAACACATGAAAATTGGGCCATTTCGGCCTTGTGAGGGCGACGGTCGCCCGAGAATAGATTCACATAATACGAGATTTATAGATTCCCTACGGTGGGTTTGACCTATGTATAGTATTATTTCCACGTGGCTTGCGTGCCCGTGGTGAGTCGTATCCGCGTGAGTTCTGTGACCGTGGAGGGTCATATCCTCGTGAGTTCCATGATTGCGGTGGGTAGTCCTTGTGTAAGTTTAGTGGGCCGGTATCCACTAGTTTCCGTCACCCGGTCGTGGGCAATTTTCTTAGCACCCCATGGTGTCATACTGTGGTTTATAGTGGTTTGCATGCGTGTGTACACCCATTCTTGAGATTCCCGCGAGACCGCATATAATAGTGTTATATGGTAAATTCTCGCGAGACCGATGATGATAGAGTTACATAGTGGGTTTTCGCGAGGCCGCAGAAGATCATGTTTGGTGGTTACAATGCCTTGAAGGCATTTTGTGTCAGACCATGCGAGACCGCCTAGTGTGTACGACGCTCCTTGTTCAGAGGCGAGACTGCCTACGCGTATGTACCTTGGTTAGGACAAGTGTAAATTATTGTCAGGTGCAGTGACACGTATCCTATGTCAGGTAGCTGGACACGACCGTGCAGTGGGACGCAGAGGCACAGATCCTAGCCAGTCCCAGGGTATGGTGTGTGTGTGTGTGTGTCTCCTCTGCTCCTCCCGAGACCGGGTGTAGGCAGTGCGCGGGCATATGAGACCTTATCGCAGTATAAGACGTCAGTTGTAACGACCCGAGAATCCGATTACCGGGAAGGCCCGATAACCCGAGACTCGTACCGCCACCCACGAGTCCGAAGACTCGGAAGGGTTAAAAGGATGGTGTGGAAACTACATAAGCATCACAGATAATTGCAGAAATTAAACAGTTATAATATTAAGCAGGAAATAAATTAACAATTTACATGGTCCCCAATAAAGAACAATAATAACGGCAGTCCACGACTAGTACAGTGACAAGAAAGAAAAGGACAGCTACACGGGGCATCCCCCGGCTCTGACCTCTGGCACTACCTCTGGGCACCCGCACCACGCTGCGCTCCTGACGCGCTCCCCGAAGGTGGCGCCTCACCTGAAACACGGTGAAAACACGCAGGGAATGAGTCTCAGAACAAGACTCAGTAGGGATCACTCGAACCCTACCTCGAAAAACGAGAAACCATTACTCTAGCGGTAAGAAAGTACCCCGGAAAGGAAAGCCCTGTACTCTACAGAACTAGACCCTACGGCACGCAAACCGACACACGTGCCACGGTACGAGAAGACCGAAACTCAACGATCGAACCGTCAAAACCCGAAGGTCGGAAACACACGACTGACAGTCTAACACTCCGTACTCGACAGGAGTACCACCCACTAGAAGCACAGCCGGTAGCGTCCCCTGACGTCTTACACCGCACCGCAGGTGAACCGCCTGACGTGGTAGGTCCTACCCGAGGCGCAAACACCGTACAAGTAACCACAAACAAGTAACTAGCTGGGGTCACGCCCGTCGACGTGGGTCCAACCGCCCCCAACCACGTGTGCACACACAGACCTTGCGTCACTAGGTCTGGTCCTCTGACCGGTTTTCCCCCGTAGCCGGACTCTGGCTACCGACGAGGGGCCTACGGTAACCGGTCCACAAACCGTCTCGAAAGGTGGGTGCCCGTACACCACTCCCAGGTGAGACCAGCACCTCGTACTGGTGGGCTACGACTAGTGGAGGGTCACTGAAGGAGTAGACTCTCGAGTCAACGGAAAACAACGTCCGAAACCGACAACGTGTGGGAATCACCCCACGCACCAGCTCCGTCAAACGGGGCCACGGTCGGAGAAAAACGGACGCACCGCCCACGGCCAAACTCATGACCAAGGCAAACGGAACCTCCGGACACCAAAGACACGGTCACGGAACTCCACGGGGTGCCCGGGACGCACACACGGCCCAAGGGGAACACCCAACAACGAACCAAATCGCGCTAGGGATACCTAGCGCGACAGGGCATGTCGCGCTAGGGTCCCCTAGCGCAACAAGGGTTGTCGCGCTATGGCCCCATAGCGCGACACGGACCATCGCGCTAGGGATACCTAGCGCGACAGGGACCATCGCGCTAGGTACGCCTAGCGCGACAATGATGATCGCGCTAGGGCCCCATAGCGCGACACGAACCGCCAAACTGTTCATCTTCTCCGATGAACGCGCTCGGTCGGGGCAGCGCGACCTCCAAGAACGCGCTACTGGAGTATAGCGCGTTCTCAGTCCGCGGCCGAAAACGGTAAGAACGCCCAAAAATTCTAACCACGCCCCCATACCTCCATAGGAGAGGGGGAAAACAAAGGGGAAGACCCCTGGGGACCCCTAGCATGATTCTAGGCCCTCAAAACACGAATCCATGCATTGAATCCATAGATCGGGCGAGCTCTCCCCAAATCATGGAAAAACCCAAAAACGCTCAAATGATCCCCTCTCGGCCTCCCCGCGGCCTATAAATCACGGAAAAGAACGGCATGAGGCTAAGGAACGTCACCCTACCTCAATGGAGCGAATGCTCCGCCGGATCGATCACGAATCACGAAGAATGCTCGAAGCTTCACGAACTCCCCACGCTTCCCACGCTCGCCGCACGCCCACGAGATCGCCTCACCGTCGCCCACGCGTCCGCGCCGTCGCCCCGCCGCCGTCCGTAGCCGGAGAGGGGTTCGCCGCGTCCGAATGGGAGAGAGGGAGAGAGAGGGGGCTCACGGTCGCGAGAGAGAGGAGGAAGAAGAAAGAGAAAAGGGAAAGAAAAAGAAAAAGGAATTAGGATTTATAGAAAATCCGAATTTTCGGAAAAATACCGAAAAATAGAAAAATACATTTCTGGAATCCTCGGAACGCACCGATCGCAACGGTACCACTCGTGCCCGGGTGAACGGCCCAGTTAACCCGCAGCGAGCGTCCGAAGGAAAAGCCGAAACACACACCGGGAATCGGAAAACACACGCGGAAAAGCCGCGGAACGCCTCCGGGCCTCCGAAACGACTCCGGATCGCGCCGATCCGAACACGAAAGATGTCCGAAACGAAATTTCGGACACAACAGAGCTGGACGCTCCGAAAACCAGATCCGGGACCCACGAAGAAGGATCCGAAAGGTCCGGGATATTACAGCCCTCCCCCCTTAAGGAATTTCGTCCTCGAAATTGAGAACAACCCAAGGGGAAAGAAGAGGAAGACTCACTCAAACAGATACGGGAACTGCTGACGCATCTCGTCCTCACGTTCCCACGAAGCCTCACCACCAGAGTGTCGTTGCCACACGACCTTCACCAAGGGAATGACCTTGTTCCGCAGGCGCTGCTCTCGCCTATCCTCCACGCGGATCGGAAACTCTGGGAGAGAAAGATCTGGAGTCACCTCAGGCCAAACAGAAAACTCGAGCACATGAGAGTCATCGGGCATATACTTCCGCAACATCGAGACGTGGAACACGTCATGCACCGACGCCAACTCAGGAGGTAACTGCAACCGGTAAGCAACCTCACCGATGCGTTCCACAATCGCGAAAGGACCAATATAGCGGGGACTCAGCTTCCCACGCCGTCCAAAACGCATCACCCCCTTCATCGGAGAAACTCTCAAGAACACATGATCGCCCACGGCGAACTCGAGGGGCTGCCGCCTACGGTCAGCATAGCTCTTCTGCCGACTCTGGGCCGCCAACATGTTCTGACGAACCAGGTGCACAACATCCACACATTGCTGCACCAACTCCGGTCCCGTCAAAACACGCTCACCCACCTCAAACCAATCAAGTGGAGTCCGACAAGGACGCCCATACAGAGCCTCATAGGGAGCCATGCCGATGCTCGAATGATAGCTGTTGTTATAGGCAAACTCCACCAACGGTAGGTGATGAATCCAACTCCCCTGCCACTCCAGGCAGCAGGATCTCAGCATGTCCTCCAAAGTCTGAATGGTCCTCTCAGACTGACCATCTGACTGTGGATGATACGCCGAGCTAAATGCCAACTCCGTGCCAAGAGCTCGCTGGAAACCCCTCCAGAATCCAGAAGTGAAGCGCGGATCCCGATCCGACACGATCGAAATGGGAACCCCATGCAACGGCACGATCCGCTCCACATACAGACGAGCCAACCTGGACACGCTCCAGCTGACCTTGACCGGTAACAATCGAGTCACCTTCGTCAGCCGATCCACCAGTAACCAAATACTGTCCTGCCCACTCGGGGTCCTTGGCAACCCCACCACAAAATCTGTGGTCACATGGTCCCACTTCCAAGCAGGAACATCCAAGGGCTGGAGAGTACCTCCTGGTCGCTGATGCTCCGCCTTCACCTGCTGACAGATCAGGCACCTGGCCACAAATTCGGCGACATCTCTCTTCATGCCAGGCCACCAAAACTGCCTCCGCAAGTTCCGATACATCTTCGTCGCACCCGGGTGCACAGTGTACCTGCTCCCATGAGCCTCGCGTAACACCGCACGACGAACCTGCTCCTCCGCTGGGACGTACAACCTGCCACGAAACCTCGCAGCACCGTCCTCGCCGAGCTCTACGTCAGCCATCGCAAGAATCCGGGGCAACTCAGGGTCCGCATGCTGAGCCTCTGTCACCTGACGACGGATAGCAGGAGTGACAGTCAGACTCGCAAGCACTGCCAACCCTCGCTCCTGGGGAATCTTGAGCCTGAAAGATACCTCGGGCACTTGTTCCCAGAGCCTCCACTTCCTCAACATCAAGGTACTGACCGCCACCTTCCGACTCAAGGCATCGGCGACGACATTCATCCTGCCCGGCTGATAAGACAGGGTGAAGTCATAGTCCTTCATGAACTCCATCCAACGCCTTTGTCTGAGGTTCAGATCTCTCTGCGAGAACACATACCTCAAACTCTGATGGTCAGTGAACACCTCGAACTTCTCACCGTACAGATAATGCCTCCAGATCTTCAGCGCGAAGATCACCGCCGCCAACTCAAGATCATGGGTAGGGTAGTTCTCCTCATGGGGCTTTAGCTGCCGAGATGCATAAGCCACCACTCTACCATGCTGCATCAGAACAGCACCCAATCCAACGCCGGAAGCATCTGTACACACCACAAAACCTCCCGATCCAGAAGGCAAAACCAACACCGGAGCCGAGGTGAGCAACCTCTTCAGTTCACTGAAGCTCTGCTCACACTCCTCGGACCAAACGAAAGGCACATCCTTCCGCGTGAGCCTCGTCATCGGGGTCGCAATGCGGGAAAAATCCTGGATAAACCGGCGATAATACCCCGCAAGCCCCAAGAAACTCCGGATCTCCGTCACCGACCTCGGCCTCGGCCACTGCATCACAGCCTCGACCTTGGCGGGATCCACGGAAATGCCATCACCAGAAATCACGTGCCCCAGAAAGTGCACCTCGCTGAGCCAAAACTCGCACTTGCTGAGCTTCGCATACAACTGGTGATCTCGCAACGTCTGCAGCACCACACCCAAATGGTACGCATGCTCCTCAGCAGACCGCGAATAAACAAGGATGTCATCCACGAAGATGACCACGAACTGGTCCAAATACGGATGGAACACCCTCTGCATCAAGTCCATGAAGGCTGCTGGGGCATTGGTGAGCCCAAACGGCATCACCAGAAACTCATAATGCCCGTACCTCGTACTGAACGCAGTCTTCTCCACATCGGACTCGCGAATTCTCAGCTGATAGTAACCGGACCGCAAATCAATCCGCGAGAACACTCGCGCAGACTGAAGCTGGTCGAACAAATCATCAATCCGCGGCAACGGATACTTGTTCTTAATGGTCACTTCATTCAGCTGCCGATAGTCAATGCATAGCCGCAGACTACCGTCCTTCTTCTTCACAAACAACACGGGCGCACCCCAAGGGGAAAAGCTCGGACGAATGTACCCCTTGGCCAACAGTTCCTGCAACTGCGCCCTCAACTCCCTCAGCTCAGCGGGGGCCATACGGTAGGGAGCCTTCGCCAAAGGTCCCGTACCAGGTACAACCTCGATCACGAAATCGATCTCCCGCTGGGGAGGTAATCCAGGCAACTCCTCAGGAAAAACATCGGGAAACTCGCACACCACCGCAATGTCCTCGACATTCGGCTCCATCCGGTCAGACACAACCACAGACGCGAGAAAACCCTGACAACCTGAATCAAGCAATCGACGGGCTCGAATAGCAGAGATAAGGAATCGAGAAGAGGTGGAACGGATACCTTGGAAATAGAAGGTCCTCTTGCTCGGATGCTGGAAGTAGACCCTCTTCATCCCACAATCCACCACCGCTCCATGAGTCTCGAGCCAATCCATGCCTAGAATCACGTCGTAATCCCGAAGCTGCAATGCATACAACCTGCCTGGCATACTCCGCCCATCGATCCACACCGGAACCTGGTCGAAGCAATACGGAGTGACCATAAAATCACCCGAAGGCAACTCCACTGCCAAATCACAGGACAACTGGGTCACCGGCTCCTCGACGCTCGACGCGAAATCCTCCGAAATAAACGAATGAGACGCGCCAGAATCAAATAAAACCCGAGCCGCACAACCCAAAATCTGAACGGTACCTTCCACGAGCTGCGACGCCACTGCCTCTGCCCTGGTCAAGTGCGTGATCTGGCCACGAGCCCTCTGCCTGCCTCCCACACTAGCTGACCTGGGTAGCGGCGGATACTGTCCCTGCTGCTGCTGCTGCTGGGGAACCTGCTGCTGCGGCGGCCTCTGAGGACAGTCACGCGCCATGTGCCCTGGCTGGTCACACCGAAAACAGATGATCGGCGCCGTGCACTGCCTGCCTGGGTGGGTCCCACCACACCGTGGACAAGGTCCTCGCGATCCACCCACTGATCCCTGACGCTGCAAAGGAATCGGCTGCTGTACACTGCCCGATGAAGCTTGCCCTTGATCCTTGTGCTTCTTCCGAAGACTCTTCTTCAAGAACTTCTTGATCTTCGAGCCGAAGGACGCAGATCCTGCCACTGACGCTGCCGGTGCCGGTACTCCTGAACCACCCGACGCATGCTGGAAGAAACCCTGCTGCTGGGTAGCCGACTGCTGGCTGCGACCTGACAAAGACTGTCCCTGGCTGATCGGTCCTCGAGTCCTCTGCATATCCATCTCCAGGGAAATCGCAACACGAGACGCCGTCTCTAGATCAGTGGCCCCATTCGCGATCAAATGGTGCCTCAGCTCCAACCTCAAGCCCTGCACAAACTGCGTCGTCCTCACCCTCTCATGCTCCATGATATGAGGTGCATACCGACCCAGCTCGACAAATCGGGCCCTATACTGCAACACGGACATGTCACCCTGCACCAGCTCCAGAAACTCCCGCATCCGCTGCGTAGCAACGACGTCTGGACAGTACGTACGCTCGAAAGCACTGACAAAGTCACCCCACTCGACCTGCTCAAGTGGACGAAGCTGAAAGGACGTCTTCCACTCGGAAGACCACCACCTCCGAGCCGTACCCTGCAACTGGTTGTAGGCCAACCCCACTCTGTCCTCGGCAGTACTCTTCGCAGAACTGAACACCCGCTCCATCTCATCGAGCCAATCACGAGCCGCATCAGGGTCTGCCTGGCCGCTAAAGTAAGGTGGATGGAACTGCATGAAGTCCCTCACCGCTCGGCCTGGCCCACCCCTAGCTGACGAGCCCTCAACAGCCTCTCCGCCAAACTGCTGAGACATGAGATGGTACATGCCACGGAAGAAATCCTCGGCCCCCGGAGCCCTCGCAGCATCCGCGGCCTCGGTAGCTCCCGGAACTCTGCTATGCTCCTCCTGGTCCCTCTGGACCCCCTGCTGGATCTCCTGACCTCCAGCCGACTGCCCCTGCTGAGAGCGAGAACTCCTCCTCGGCGCCATCCTCGCTCCTGAAGCACAAGACAGAAAACACGGAAACGGCAATGTCAGAATAAAACACGCGGTGCCCAATGCCAGCGTCACATGTACATCATCGTTGTGGACTAGTGGACCACTACAATTACCTATGATTCTCATGTAATTCCACAACCGCGCTCTGATACCAGCTGTAACGACCCGAGAATCCGATTACCGGGAAGGCCCGATAACCCGAGACTCGTACCGCCACCCACGAGTCCGAAGACTCGGAAGGGTTAAAAGGATGGTGTGGAAACTACATAAGCATCACAGATAATTGCAGAAATTAAACAGTTATAATATTAAGCAGGAAATAAATTAACAATTTACATGGTCCACAATAAAGAACAATAATAACAGCAGTCCACGACTAGTACAGTGACAAGAAAGAAAAGTACAGCTACACGGGGCATCCCCCGGCTCTGACCTCTGGCACTACCTCTGGGCACCCGCACCACGCTGCGCTCCTGACGCGCTCCCCGAAGGTGGCGCCTCACCTGAAACACGGTGAAAACACGCAGGGAATGAGTCTCAGAACAAGACTCAGTAGGGATCACTCGAACCCTACCTCGAAAAACGAGAAACCACTACTCTAGCGGTAGAAAGTACCTCGGAAAGGAAAGCCCTGTACTCTACAGAACTAGACCCTACGGCACGCAAACCGACACACGTGCCACGGTACGAGAAGACCGAAACTCAACGATCGAACCGTCAAAACCCGAAGGTCGGAAACACACGACTGACAGTCTAACACTCCGTACTCGACAGGAGTACCACCCACTAGAAGCACAGCCGGTAGCGTCCCCTGACGTCTTACACCGCACCGCAGGTGAACCGCCTGACGTGGTAGGTCCTACCCGAGGCGCAAACACCGTACAAGTAACCACAAACAAGTAACTAGCTGGGGTCACGCCCGTCGACGTGGGTCCAACCGCCCCCAACCACGTGTGCACACACAGACCTTGCGTCACTAGGTCTGGTCCTCTGACCGGTTTTCCCCCGTAGCCGGACTCTGGCTACCGACGAGGGGCCTACGGTAACCGGTCCACAAACCGTCTCGAAAGGTGGGTGCCCGTACACCACTCCCAGGTGAGACCAGCACCTCGTACTGGTGGGCTACGACTAGTGGAGGGTCACTGAAGGAGTAGACTCTCGAGTCAACGGAAAACAACGTCCGAAACCGACAACGTGTGGGAATCACCCCACGCACCAGCTCCGTCAAACGGGGCCACGGTCGGAGAAAAACAGACGCACCGCCCACGGCCAAACTCATGACCAAGGCAAACGGAACCTCCGGACACCAAAGACACGGTCACGGAACTCCACGGGGTGCCCGGGACGCACACACGGCCCAAGGGGAACACCCAACAACGAACCAAATCGCGCTAGGGATACCTAGCGCGACAGGGCATGTCGCGCTAGGGTCCCCTAGCGCAACAAGGGTTGTCGCGCTATGGCCCCATAGCGCGACACGGACCATCGCGCTAGGGATACCTAGCGCGACAGGGACCATCGCGCTAGGTACGCCTAGCGCGACAATGATGATCGCGCTAGGGCCCCATAGCGCGACACGAACCGCCAAACTGTTCATCTTCTCCGATGAACGCGCTCGGTCGGGGCAGCGCGACCTCCAAGAACGCGCTACTGGAGTATAGCGCGTTCTCAGTCCGCGGCCGAAAACGGTAAGAACGCCCAAAAATTCTAACCACGCCCCCATGCCTCCATAGGAGAGGGGGAAAACAAAGGGGAAGACCCCTGGGGACCCCTAGCATGATTCTAGGCCCTCAAAACACGAATCCATGCATTGAATCCATAGATCGGGCGAGCTCTCCCCAAATCATGGAAAAACCCAAAAACGCTCGAATGATCCCCTCTCGGCCTCCCCGCGGCCTACAAATCACGGAAAAGAACGGCATGAGGCTAAGGAACGTCACCCTACCTCAATGGAGCGAATGCTCCGCCGGATTGATCACGAATCACGAAGAATGCTCGAAGCTTCACGAACTCCCCACGCTTCCCACGCTCGCCGCACGCCCACGAGATCGCCTCACCGTCGCCCACGCGTCCGCGCCGTCGCCCCGCCGCCGTCCGAAGCCGGAGAGGGGTTCGCCGCGTCCGAATGGGAGAGAGGGAGAGAGAGGGGGCTCACGGTCGCGAGAGAGAGGAGGAAGAAGAAAGAGAAAAGGGAAAGAAAAAGAAAAAGGAATTAGGATTTATAGAAAATCCGAATTTTCGAAAAATACCGAAAAATAGAAAAATACATTTCTGGAATCCTCGGAACGCACCGATCGCAACGGTACCACTCGTGCCCGGGTGAACGGCCCAGTTAACCCGCAGCGAGCGTCCGAAGGAAAAGCCGAAACACACACCGGGAATCGGAAAACACACGCGGAAAAGCCGCGGAACGCCTCCGGGCCTCCGAAACGACTCCGGATCGCGCCGATCCGAACACGAAAGATGTCCGAAACGAAATTTCGGACACAACAGAGCTGGACGCTCCGAAAACCAGATCCGGGACCCACGAAGAAGATCCGAAAGGTCCGGGATATTACAGCCCTCCCCCCTTAAGGAATTTCGTCCTCGAAATTGAGAACAACCCAAGGGGAAAGAAGAGGAAGACTCACTCAAACAGATACGGGAACTGCTGACGCATCTCGTCCTCACGTTCCCACGAAGCCTCACCACCAGAGTGTCGTTGCCACACGACCTTCACCAAGGGAATGACCTTGTTCCGCAGGCGCTGCTCTCGCCTATCCTCCACGCGGATCGGAAACTCTGGGAGAGAAAGATCTGGAGTCACCTCAGGCCAAACAGAAAACTCGAGCACATGAGAGTCATCGGGCATATACTTCCGCAACATCGAGACGTGGAACACGTCATGCACCGACGCCAACTCAGGAGGTAATTGCAACCGGTAAGCAACCTCACCGATGCGTTCCACAATCGCGAAAGGACCAATATAGCGGGGACTCAGCTTCCCACGCCGTCCAAAGCGCATCACCCCCTTCATCGGAGAAACTCTCAAGAACACATGATCGCCCACGGCGAACTCGAGGGGTTGCCGCCTACGGTCAGCATAGCTCTTCTGCCGACTCTGGGCCGCCAACATGTTCTGACGAATCAGGTGCACAACATCCACACATTGCTGCACCAACTCCGGTCCCGTCAAAACACGCTCACCCACCTCAAACCAATCAAGCGGAGTCCGACAAGGACGCCCATACAGAGCCTCATAGGGAGCCATGCCGATGCTCGAATGATAGCTGTTGTTATAGGCAAACTCCACCAACGGTAGGTGATGAATCCAACTCCCCTGCCACTCCAGGCAGCAGGATCTCAGCATGTCCTCCAAAGTCTGAATGGTCCTCTCAGACTGACCATCTGACTGTGGATGATACGCCGAGCTAAATGCCAACTCCGTGCCAAGAGCTCGCTGGAAACCCCTCCAGAATCCAGAAGTGAAGCGCGGATCCCGATCCGACACGATCGAAATGGGAACCCCATGCAACGGAACGATCCGCTCCACATACAGACGAGCCAACCTGGACACGCTCCAGCTGACCTTGACCGGTAACAATCGAGTCACCTTCGTCAGCCGATCCACCAGTAACCAAATACTGTCCTGCCCACTCGGGGTCCTTGGCAACCCCACCACAAAATCTGTGGTCACATGGTCCCACTTCCAAGCAGGAACATCCAAGGGCTGGAGAGTACCTCCTGGTCGCTGATGCTCCGCCTTCACCTGCTGACAGATCAGGCACCTGGCCACAAATTCGGCGACATCTCTCTTCATGCCAGGCCACCAAAACTGCCTCCGCAAGTTCCGATACATCTTCGTCGCACCCGGGTGCACAGTGTACCTGCTCCCATGAGCCTCGCGTAACACCGCACGACGAACCTGCTCCTCCGCTGGGACGTACAACCTGCCACGAAACCTCGCAGCACCGTCCTCGCCGAGCTCTACGTCAGCCATCGCAAGAATCCGGGGCAACTCAGGGTCCGCATGCTGAGCCTCTGTCACCTGACGACGGATAGCAGGAGTGACAGTCAGACTCGCAAGCACTGCCAACCCTCGCTCCTGGGGAATCTTGAGCCTGAAAGATACCTCGGGCACTTGTTCCCAGAGCCTCCACTTCCTCAACATCAAGGTACTGACCGCCACCTTCCGACTCAAGGCATCGGCGACGACATTCATCCTGCCCGGCTGATAAGACAGGGTGAAGTCATAGTCCTTCATGAACTCCATCCAACGCCTTTGTCTGAGGTTCAGATCTCGCTGCGAGAACACATACCTCAAACTCTGATGGTCAGTGAACACCTCGAACTTCTCACCGTACAGATAATGCCTCCAGATCTTCAGCGCGAAGATCACCGCCGCCAACTCAAGATCATGGGTAGGGTAGTTCTCCTCATGGGGCTTTAGCTGCCGAGATGCATAAGCCACCACTCTACCATGCTGCATCAGAACAGCACCCAATCCAACGCCGGAAGCATCTGTACACACCACAAAACCTCCCGATCCAGAAGGCAAAACCAACACCGGAGCCGAGGTGAGCAACCTCTTCAGTTCACTGAAGCTCTGCTCACACTCCTCGGACCAAACGAAAGGCACATCCTTCCGCGTGAGCCTCGTCATCGGGGTCGCAATGCGGGAAAAATCCTGGATAAACCGGCGATAATACCCCGCAAGCCCCAAGAAACTCCGAATCTCCGTCACCGACCTCGGCCTCGGCCACTGCATCACAGCCTCGACCTTGGCGGGATCCACGGAAATGCCATCACCAGAAATCACATGCCCCAGAAAGTGCACCTCGCTGAGCCAAAACTCGCACTTGCTGAGCTTCGCATACAACTGGTGATCTCGCAACGTCTGCAGCACCACACCCAAATGGTACGCATGCTCCTCAGCAGACCGCGAATAAACAAGGATGTCATCCACGAAGATGACCACGAATTGGTCCAAATACGGATGGAACACCCTCTGCATCAAGTCCATGAAGGCTGCTGGGGCATTGGTGAGCCCAAACGGCATCACCAGAAACTCATAATGCCCGTACCTCGTACTGAACGCAGTCTTCTCCACATCGGACTCGCGAATTCTCAGCTGATAGTAACCGGACCGCAAATCAATCCGCGAGAACACCCGCGCAGACTGAAGCTGGTCGAACAAATCATCAATCCGCGGCAACGGATACTTGTTCTTAATGGTCACTTCATTCAGCTGCCGATAGTCAATGCATAGCCGCAGACTACCGTCCTTCTTCTTCACAAACAACACGGGCGCACCCCAAGGGGAAAAGCTCGGACGAATGTACCCCTTGGCCAACAGTTCCTGCAACTGCGCCCTCAGCTCCCTCAGCTCAGCGGGGGCCATACGATAGGGAGCCTTCGCCAAAGGTCCCGTACCAGGTACAACCTCGATCACGAAATCGATCTCCCGCTGGGGAGGTAATCCAGGCAACTCCTCAGGAAAAACATCGGGAAACTCGCACACCACCGCAATGTCCACGACATTCGGCTCCATCCGGTCAGACACAACCACAGACGCGAGAAAACCCTGACAACCTGAATCAAGCAATCGACGGGCTCGAATAGCAGAGATAAGGAATCGAGAAGAGGTGGAACGGATACCTTGGAAATAGAAGGTCCTCTTGCTCGGATGCTGGAAGTAGACCCTCTTCATCCCACAATCCACCACCGCTCCATGAGTCTCGAGCCAATCCATGCCTAGAATCACGTCGTAATCCCGAAGCTGCAATGCATACAACCTGCCTGGCATACTCCGCCCATCGATCCACACCGGAACCTGGTCGAAGCAATACGGAGTGACCATAAAATCACCCGAAGGCAACTCCACTGCCAAATCACAGGACAACTGGGTCACCGGCTCCTCGACGCTCGACGCGAAATCCTCCGAAATAAACGAATGAGACGCGCCAGAATCAAATAAAACCCGAGCCGCACAACCCAAAATCTGAACGGTACCTTCCACGAGCTGCGACGCCACTGCCTCTGCCCTGGTCAAGTGCGTGATCTGGCCACGAGCTCTCTGCCTGCCTCCCACACTAGCTGACCTGGGTAGCGGCGGATACTGTCCCTGCTGCTGCTACTGCAGGGGAACCTGCTGCTGCGGCGGCCTCTGAGGACAGTCACGCGCCATGTGCCCTGGCTGGTCACACCGAAAACAGATGATCGGCGCCGTGCACTGCCTGCCTGGGTGGGTCCCACCACACCGTGGACAAGGTCCTCGCGATCCACCCACTGATCCCTGACGCTGCAAAGGAATCGGCTGCTGTACACTGCCCGATGAAGCTTGCCCTTGATCCTTGTGCTTCTTCCGAAGACTCTTCTTCAAGAACTTCTTGATCTTCGAGCCGAAGGACGCAGATCCTGCCACTGACGCTGCCGGTGCCGGTACTCCTGAACCACCCGACGCATGCTGGAAGAAACCCTGCTGCTGGGTAGCCGACTGCTGGCTGCGACCTGACAAAGACTGTCCCTGGCTGATCGGTCCTCGAGTCCTCTGCATATCCATCTCCAGGGAAATCGCAACACGAGACGCCGTCTCTAGATCAGTGGCCCCATTCGCGATCAAATGGTGCCTCAGCTCCAACCTCAAGCCCTGCACAAACTGCGTCGTCCTCACCCTCTCATGCTCCATGATATGAGGTGCATACCGACCCAGCTCGACAAATCGGGCCCTATACTGCAACACGGACATGTCACCCTGCACCAGCTCCAGAAACTCCCGCATCCGCTGCGTAGCAACGACGTCTGGACAGTACGTACGCTCGAAAGCACTGACAAAGTCACCCCACTCGACCTGCTCAAGTGGACGAAACTGAAAGGACGTCTTCCACTCGGAAGACCACCACCTCCGAGCCGTACCCTGCAACTGGTTGTAGGCCAACCCCACTCTGTCCTCGGCAGTACTCTTCGCAGAACTGAACACCCGCTCCATCTCATCGAGCCAATCGCGAGCCGCATCAGGGTCTGCCTGGCCGCTAAAGTAAGGTGGATGGAACTGCATAAAGTCCCTCACCGCTCGGCCTGGCCCACCCCTAGCTGACGAGCCCTCAACAGCCTCTCCGCCAAACTGCTGAGACATGAGATGGTACATGCCACGGAAGAAATCCTCGGCCCCCGGAGCCCTCGCAGCATCCGCGGCCTCGGTAGCTCCCGGAACTCTGCTATGCTCCTCCTGGTCCCTCTGGACCCCCTGCTGGATCTCCTGACCTCCAGCCGACTGCCCCTGCTGAGAGCGAGAACTCCTCCTCGGCGCCATCCTCGCTCCTGAAGCACAAGACAGAAAACACGGAAACGGCAATGTCAGAATAAAACACGCGGTGCCCAATGCCAGCGTCACATGTACATCATCGTTGTGGACTAGTGGACCAATACAATTACCTATGATTCTCATGTAATTCCACAACCGCGCTCTGATACCAGCTGTAACGACCCGAGAATCCGATTACCGGGAAGGCCCGATAACCCGAGACTCGTACCGCCACCCACGAGTCCGAAGACTCGGAAGGGTTAAAAGGATGGTGTGGAAACTACATAAGCATCACAGATAATTGCAGAAATTAAACAGTTATAATATTAAGCAGGAAATAAATTAACAATTTACATGGTCCCCAATAAAGAACAATAATAACGGCAGTCCACGACTAGTACAGTGACAAGAAAGAAAAGTACAGCTACACGGGGCATCCCCCGGCTCTGACCTCTGGCACTACCTCTGGCACCCGCACCACGCTGCGCTCCTGACGCGCTCCCCGAAGGTGGCGCCTCACCTGAAACACGGTGAAAACACGCAGGGAATGAGTCTCAGAACAAGACTCAGTAGGGATCACTCGAACCCTACCTCGAAAAATGAGAAACCACTACTCTAGCGGTAAGAAAGTACCCCGGAAAGGAAAGCCCTGTACTCTACAGAACTAGACCCTACGGCACGCAAACCGACACACGTGCCACGGTACGAGAAGACCGAAACTCAACGATCGAACCGTCAAAACCCGAAGGTCGGAAACACACGACTGACAGTCTAACACTCCGTACTCGACAGGAGTACCACCCACTAGAAGCACAGCCGGTAGCGTCCCCTGACGTCTTACACCGCACCGCAGGTGAACCGCCTGACGTGGTAGGTCCTACCCGAGGCGCAAACACCGTACAAGTAACCACAAACAAGTAACTAGCTGGGGTCACGCCCGTCGACGTGGGTCCAACCGCCCCCAACCACGTGTGCACACACAGACCTTGCGTCACTAGGTCTGGTCCTCTGACCGGTTTTCCCCCGTAGCCGGACTCTGGCTACCGACGAGGGGCCTACGGTAACCGGTCCACAAACCGTCTCGAAAGGTGGGTGCCCGTACACCACTCCCAGGTGAGACCAGCACCTCGTACTGGTGGGCTACGACTAGTGGAGGGTCACTGAAGGAGTAGACTCTCGAGTCAACGGAAAACAACGTCCGAAACCGACAACGTGTGGGAATCACCCCACGCACCAGCTCCGTCAAACGGGGCCACGGTCGGAGAAAAACGGACGCACCGCTCACGGCCAAACTCATGACCAAGGCAAACGGAACCTCCGGACACCAAAGACACGGTCACGGAACTCCAACGGGTGCCCGGGACGCACACACGGCCCAAGGGGAACACCCAACAACGAACTAAATCGCGCTAGGGATACCTAGCGCGACAGGGCATGTCGCGCTAGGGTCCCCTAGCGCAACAAGGGTTGTCGCGCTATGGCCCCATAGCGCGACACGGACCATCGCGCTAGGGATACCTAGCGCGACAGGGACCATCGCGCTAGGTACGCCTAGCGCGACAATGATGATCGCGCTAGGGCCCCATAGCGCGACACGAACCGCCAAACTGTTCATCTTCTCCGATGAACGCGCTCGGTCAGGGCAGCGCGACCTCCAAGAACGCGCTACTGGAGTATAGCGCGTTCTCAGTCCGCGGCCGAAAACGGTAAGAACGCCCAAAAATTCTAACCACGCCCCCATGCCTCCATAGGAGAGGGGGAAAACAAAGGGGAAGACCCCTGGGGACCCCTAGCATGATTCTAGGCCCTCAAAACACGAATCCATGCATTGAATCCATAGATCGGGCGAGCTCTCCCCAAATCATGGAAAAACCCAAAAACGCTCGAATGATCCCCTCTCGGCCTCCCCGCGGCCTACAAATCACGGAAAAGAACGGCATGAGGCTAAGGAACGTCACCCTACCTCAATGGAGCGAATGCTCCGCCGGATTGATCACGAATCACGAAGAATGCTCGAAGCTTCACGAACTCCCCACGCTTCCCACGCTCGCCGCACGCCCACGAGATCGCCTCACCGTCGCCCACGCGTCCGCGCCGTCGCCCCGCCGCCGTCCGAAGCCGGAGAGGGGTTCGCCGCGTCCGAATGGGAGAGAGGGAGAGAGAGGGGGCTCACGGTCGCGAGAGAGAGGAGGAAGAAGAAAGAGAAAAGGGAAAGAAAAAGAAAAAGGAATTAGGATTTATAGAAAATCTGAATTTTCGGAAAAATACCGAAAAATAGAAAAATACATTTCTGGAATCCTCGGAACGCACCGATCGCAACGGTACCACTCGTGCCCGGGTGAACGGCCCAGTTAACCCGCAGCGAGCGTCCGAAGGAAAAGCCGAAACACACACCGGGAATCGGAAAACACACGCGGAAAAGCCGCGGAACGCCTCCGGGCCTCCGAAACGACTCCGGATCGCGCCGATCCGAACACGAAAGATGTCCGAAACGAAATTTCGGACACAACAGAGCTGGACGCTCCGAAAACCAGATCCGGGACCCACGAAGAAAGATCCGAAAGGTCCGGGATATTACATCAGTAGATGCATCTGGCCTTGTTGTGTATACTCGAGTAGCGGACCCTATACCAGTAAGGTTGAGTTACTGACAGCGTTGTCATTGGCCCTTCCGACAGACGGGCTGGTGTTGCCCTGTGTGAAGGGCATGGTTCTCTCACTGGTCCTGTAACGTCCGAGAATTTTGTAGGAATTTTCTGAAATGAAATATAATTATTAAACATTTAAAGAGGTTTAATAGGCTATTAAAAAAATTTGGGCTAATCAAATCAATCCAAAAGCCCTATATTAACCAAAGGGCTAAGCCCAATTCAAAAAGGCCAAGAGACCCAATTCCAAGACCTTTAGGCCCAAGCCCAATTATAGAAACGTAACTGGGGCTATTTTCATATTTAAAAGGGGGATAAATAGGCCTTAAGGAGATAATTAGCTGATAAATATTATTTTACGAAAAATTCGGAAAGACCACCAAGTAGCGGTCTATCGCACGACCGCGTCTTCACGGTAGCGGTCCCAAGACGACCGTTTCTTCCTTCCGTCAATGAACTCTGGAGAAACGTGAAAAGTTTGGATCTTGACAACCTAATCGCCTTGGATCGAAGCTATCTGGTATAGGAGATTCTCTAGAACTCTCTAAGGATCGATCCTATCCCAATTTAGGACTCTAAGTTCGATCTAATCCCCAAACCCTAGGCAAACCTTATAAATAGGGTTCAAGTTTGACCTACGTGAACCTTTGTTTTGGAGCAAGTAGTTCGACGGTAAGGGGACCTCATCTCAGGTTAGTTCTTAAGAACTTTATATTCTCCTTAGTTTTATCTAACTCACCTCCAATTTTCGTGCTAGAAGACCCACCCGTTGGAGAGCTAGAGCGTCTGCAAGTCTCTGGTTCGTGCAGGCTGCACATGAAATAGTGCACCGGTCCAGTGAGAATCGAGAAATTAGAAGCCCTAAACGAGGTTAGTTCAAGTTAAGTTTTTAGAACTTTTTGTTCCCCTTTCTATCTTCTACCTACCCTCCAAATTTCATGGATTTAGGTCAAGTGGTTAAGGAGAACGAGGGACAGGAAGTTGCTGGTTTAGCACAGGACGTGCAGAAACTAGGGCGTCCTTCCAGTCCAAAATCTGAAGTTTAAAGCCAATTACGGAGGTAGGTTATCTCATGGAAATGTTAAATTAACAAGTTAGGAATAAAAACCCTCTAGTTTCATGTGATTTCATGCTCTGATGTGACGAATTTCATGTTTTATTTACACTGCGCAATTAACTTATTTTTGCATACATGAACCATGTCCTTAATAAAAAAAGTTAATGATTTTGGTTTAATTCGTGTAACCCCTGCATCTCCATGAGCTATCCTATCTTGTCTCACTGTCCAAGCAAGTTTTCATGAGATTTATTACCTTACAATAGGCTTTAGTTGCTCTATTTTTACCCTTCTGGCTGACAGGATAGAAACGGTTAGACAGAGGCCGCTAATGCACTAAAGCGGTCCCCAAATGACTGCGTAGGGATAGAAGCGGTCCTAAGTAGATCACTTTTATGTTTCAGCTTTCTGCATGCTGTTAACCAGAAACAGATTGCAGAACAGCCCTATTTATCATATGTTAGGCCTAGATAATTAGGTTCTACTCCTGATTATGATGTTGTATTCATAATTTCAGTTATGTTGACTACCCATCTTAATAGATTTCATGTTCTTTATGCGTTTTAAACTTATTTTTTACTTATGCTACTTTCATGCCAAAACATATACTCTTATATTAATGATCGTGTTTTCATGCGATTCATGGACTTGTTTAGTGATGATTTGATCGTTGTTTTCCCACGATCCCTTCTCATCTACAGTCTTTTCTTAAGTACATGACACGTATTTCGGTACGATGCCATTAGTTACACTTTGCACTCATAGACACACAATCTTGATTTTGTGACCCTCTCCGTTGGATATTTCTTCAACCGGACTAGGTGATCTTATTTAAGGCCTCCACAAGTCTCCGCGAGCCTGGGATTCCCACTAGGACGCCGAGCTGATTGTACCCTCAAAACCCAATTATTTAGAAAGTACTCACAAGACTGGTATTTTTATGTGTCCTGGATTGTAGCGGCCCTCAGGCGACCGCTACTTGACAGTAGCGGTCATCCCGTGACCGCGTTAGTCTAGATTTTACCACTGCGTCAACCCTTCTTTCTTCGTGCGTCGACTCTATATAGAAACAGTCCTGACCTGACCGCCAAATTCATGATAGCAGTCCTGCCTTGACCACCTCTGTCCAGAAACGGTCCAGTAACGACCGCTTCTACCCAGTTCTAGTCTAACCCGAGGTTTGACCCAAGGGTTGATTTTCCTATGTTCCTAGATGATCTATTGATGATCTAGAACCCCATACCTTGTTCAAAACGTTATTAATAAATTATGAAGGTTAAGGAATGCGTCGTTATATTGTCGGATTTCTTCCGTAGCATGACCTTGTCATTAAATCATCCTTGACCTCATGATTTCAATTTCTGTACGTTCTTACCTTGATATTTGTTATCATGAAACTATACTTTATTTCTCGTGGAAGTAGCTTGATTTATAACTTGAAGATGCAAGAGCGGGCACGGACAGTGTCCATGGGCTCGACACTAGCCCCCTCGACTTATAGCCGGAAACGTACTATAAACCATGCGATATGATGCTTAGTGGCGTCGCATTGCGCTGTGAGTATTTTTTTTATAAACGGGTGAAAATCACGAGATAATCTTGTGAAATTTACATGCTTGCTAGTACATTCTTGTTACATGACTTTCTAGTGCATAGTCTTTATGGTTATGAAAAGTACATTTTAGTTCATGAAAGGCCACTTTACCTTATATCTTGCTTGATCATGCTCTATTATCCCTTCACATTCTTCATATCTCTATGATCTCGTTATTAATGTTACTTGGATTTTATTCGTATGATTTACCGCATTCCTTTTATCTTATTTTCTAGAGCAAAAATATTAATTACTTAAACATTGCCTTCATGTTGATACAAAGATACATACTGGGCAAGTGTGCTCATTCCCTGCTTCTTTTCCAATCTTTCAGGATATTCTAGCGGGTCGGATTCAGACTATTCAAGTGATGGATCCGAGAGTGAATAAAGAAGGAGCGAAGCCGTAGATTGTCATTAGTTAATAGTCAAGAGTCACTATGTAATTTTCACTTTATTGAGTCTAGTCAGTTAAAGAGTCAAGAGTCAATATCATGTACTTTGATTATTATTCAATAAAAGTAAAGATTTTGTTCAATTATCGTGCATTCATACTTGTATGTGGATGTGTTAGCGCTCTGAATATATTGCTCGCTTGCGGCGTACTAGCCAGCTGTCCACGTTCCTGAATATCTTCCACTATACTTATATCTTGGAGCGTGACAATTAAAGTGATATCAGAGCCTAGGTATAAGTAAGTCCTAAAAAAATGTCATGTCATAGACTAAGTCCAATGAATTAAGGACCCAGACCTATAAACTAAGGAATGGAATTTCCAAACCCATGTGAGAATTGGGTAGAGCCTAGGATGAGATAATTAATTAGAAATTACCTCTAGGTTAAATTATATCGATTCTATAGGAATTAACAAACTGTTCTTCTTCTCAGACACCATCCTAAAATGGCTCACCGTGTCAACTAGGACGAGATGTAACAAACTATTACGGGTCTCACCCAAGCTCTCCAAACCGTGGCCCAAGCTGGCGCTAGGGTAGGTGCGGGAAATTTACACGAGAATTTTTAGAGCTTAAATCCTCCCCGATTATCTGGATCTGCCAACCCTGATGAAGCAGAAAATTAGATTGACGAGATGAACAGTATATTTGAGGTCATGCAATTCACTGACCAAGAGAAGGTCCGTCTTGCCACATTTTAACTGAATAAGGATGCACGTACGTGGTGGAAGGCACAACCACAAAATGCACAGCTTACGTGGGATAGATTTCTTACACTCTTTCGAGCGAAATACTTCTCCGAGCACGTCAAGGAGAGAAAAGCCGTAGAATTCGCTTCTCTTCGCCAAGGCATGATGTCCGTGGCGGAGTATGAACTTCAGTTCGCTCGACTGGCACCATATGCTCCTCATTTGGTTAGCACCGATCTACTAAAGGCTAACCGATGTATGGATAGCTTGAGGCCCATTTTTATTACTCAACTTGGACCCCATAATATCCGTACTTATGCGGAGATGGTCCAACGTGCACATTTATGTGAAAGGACCTTGGAAAAGGTCGAAAAGTTTAAAGGCAAGGAAAAGGAATCTAGCCGGAAGTCCGATCGACAAGAGAGGAAAGGAGAGAGATTCAGCATCACAGAACCCTACAAGTCCTGTGACAACAAGAAGCGATCCTGTAATGACAACGGGAGTGGCAATGGCAAAGGCAAAAAGATCAAGGAGGAAGAAAGAGCTGTCAAACTGCTTGTACATTTTGCGAGAAGTTCGGCCATTCGACTGAAGAGTGCTGGAAGCGCCTTGGCGCTTGTTTACGATGTGGAAGTTGGGAGCACCGTATGCCCGATTGCCCTCTTATGAAGGAATAACCTTCTAATGGCGGTCGTAGGCACCAAGCTCGCCTCAATGCCGTGATGGGTGAATAAACGCCCAAAGATGATGGGCTAATGAAAGGTACTGTTCAAATTTATTCGCATCCTGCATTTGTAATTTGATACTGGTGCCTCTCATTCTTTTATATCTACTACCTTTGTAAAATTTTTACCAATTTCACATGTTCCTCTACCATCGGACCTTGCAATCACAATACCTTTAGGTCCCGGAAAAAAACTTACAACCCACTATCCAGATAGTGAGGTAACTGTAGAAGGCCATAATCTTCCTGTAAATCTCGTATGCCTCGACATGGAAGGCTACAATGCCATCATAGGTGTAGATTGACTTGTTGACCATGACACCTATATAAATTATCACCATAGGAGAATTTTTTTTTCGAAAATCAGGTCTCTCGCGATTCTCTTTCATTGGCATCAAGTATAGAAATCATCCTACCATCATCTCTTCTCTTCACGCTTGCAAACTCATTTCGCAAGGATGTGAAGCTTTTCTTACTTCCGTGATTGTCACCGAGTCCAGGAAATCCTCATAGAAGAAATTCCTATTGTCAAAGAGTTCCCTGATGTGTTTCCAATTGATTTACCCGGTTTACCGCCTGAAAGGGAAGTGAATTTCTCCATTGAACTCATCCCAGGAGTAGCACCTGTTATAATAGCTCCCTACAGGATGTCCCCTACGGAACTCAAGGAATTGAAGAGGCAACTTCAAGAGTTGCTAGACAAGGGCTTCATACGTCCCAGCATATCCCCTTGGGGTGCGCCGGTCTTATTCGTCAGAAAGAAAGACGGATCCCTCAGGCTATGTATCGATTACCGGCGACTAAATCAACTCACCATCAAGAACAAATATCCGTTGCCGCGTATCGACGAATCGTTTGATTAAATTTCTGGAGCAGAATATTTCTCCAAGATCGACCTCAAGTCGGGCTACCATCAGCTAAGGATCAAAGATGAAGACGTCTACAAGTCTGCTTTCCGAAGCAGATATGGGCATTATGAGTTCGTGGTGATGCCGTTTAGGTTAACAAATGCCCCGGCAACATTTATGCAACTTATGAATAATGTGTTTAGGCCCTATCTCAACCGATTTATGGTCGTATTTATCGATGATATTCTCATCTATTCTAAAATGAAGGAAGAACATGAAGAACATTTAAGAATAACTTTGCAAACTCTAAGAGAGCATCAACTCTACGCAAAGCTCAGCAAGTGCGAGTTCTGGCTAAAGGAGATTTCTTTCCTTGGCCATATTATTTCAAAATAAGGTATCATTGTTGATCCTTCAAAGGTGGAAGCTGTCAAGAATTAGAGCCGACCAACGACCGTATTCGAAGTTAGAAGCTTTATTGGTTTGGCTGGCTATTATAGGCGATTCATCAAGGATTTCTCCAAAATCGCCGTTCCCTTGACTAGGCTTACAAGAAAGGAAAACCCCTTTATATGGACGAAGCATTGCAAAGAGAATTTTCTAACCCTTAAAGATCATTTAACCACTGCCCCTGTCTTGGCACTACCTGTTGAAGGTGGTGAATTTTAAGTGTACACGGATGCATCTGGCATTGTCCTCGGGTGCGTCCTTATGCAACATGGCAAGGTGATATGTTATGCTTCAAGGCAATTGAAGCGTCATTAAGAGAACTACCCCGTCTACAATCTGGAATTGGCTGCTGTTATCTTCGCTTTAAAAATCTGGCGACATTAGCTTTATGTGGAGAAATTCACTATATTTTCGGACCACAAAAGTATAAAATACCTTTTTACCCAAAAGGAACTTAACATGAGACAAAGAAGATGGCAGGAGTACCTTAAGGACTTCGACTTCTCTATTCAGTATCATCCAGACAAAGCAAATGCTGTAACTGATGCTCTTAGCAGAAGACCAATGGCAACTCTAGCAAGCCTCAGGAAATGTATGACTTATCTTATAGAGGATTTTACTCATTTGAATCTAGATCTGGATGTAGAAGAATAAAAGGGTATTATTGCCAATATCCGGTCACAACCTACACTGATCGAAGATCTAGTCAAATTACAGGAAAATGACCCCACGTTAACGGAGATCAAGATTAATATTGATCAAAGGCCGGAGTTCTCTATCTCAACCGATGGAAGGTTATTATTTAAAGGTCAAATCTGTGTACCGGATAATGCCGACAGTAAGAAATTGATCATGGAAGAAGCTCATAAATCAAGGTATGCTATTCACCATGGTGCTACCAAGATGTATCAAGACCTGAAAAGGAATTTTTGGTGGCCCAACATGAAGAGAGAAATAGCGGACTTTGTATCCCGCTGCTTCACTTGTCAGCAAGTTAAGGCAAAACATCAAAAGCCCGCTGGTAAACTACATCTCTTGGAAATTCCCGAATGGAAGTGGGAAAGCATAGGGATGGATTTCATCATGGGTTTACCTAACACAAGAGGTGGACATCATGGTATATGGGTGATCATATACCGAATGACTAAATCGGCACACTTTCTACCTATAAAAGGTCGATGGTATGTGGATATTCTAGTAACCTTATACATGAAGGAGATTGTCAAGTTACATGGTGTCCCTGTGACCATTATCTCCGATTGAGACCGTCGATTCACATCTCAATTCTGGAAGGGTCTACAACACTCATTGGGGACCCAACTCAATTTCAGCATTACTTTCCATCCACAAACTAATGGTCAAACTGAAAGGACAAATCAGGTGATGGAAGATATGCTCAGGACATATGTTATTGATTTCGGTGGGAGTTGGCATGGTCACCTGCCTCTAGTTGAATTTACCTACAACAATAGTTACCAAGCTAGTATTCAAATGGCGCCATTCGAGGCACTATATGGAAGAAGCTGCCGCTCACCAATATGCTGGAATGAACTTGGAGAAAGGCAACTTATAGGTCCTGAAATCATTCGAGATACTACCGAAAAGATAAAGCTCATTCGAGAAAGACTTCATATGGCACAAGATAGACAGAAACCATATGCTGATAATCGAAGGCGTGATCTGGAATTCCAAGTAGGAGACCATGTGTTTCTCAAGGTTTCTCCGGGTCGAGATATTCGAAGGTTCGACATTAAAGGTAAGTTCACTCCAAGATTCATCGGCCCCTTTAAAATTCTCGAAAGGGTTGGCGAGGCCGCATACCGGATTGCCTTGCCCCCACAATTAGCTGGAGTCCACGATGTATTCCATGTCTCAATGCTCAAAAGATATGTCTATGACCCATTTCATGTCATAAGTCATGACAACCTGGAAATTCAAAAGGACTTGACGTACGAGCAAAATCCCATCAAGATCATTGATCGAGAGGTGCGTCAGCTTCAGAATAAAACTATTCCCATGGTCAAAGTCCAATAGAGCAAATCTTGGCCACACGAGGTGTGACGACCCAGAGCTCCGGATACCGATATATCGATAAAATCAATACACCGATACCAAGAACTGGGGAAGCCACCCAAGCGGCTGATGAGGCCCCTGAAGGGTTAGTGGAAGTTGCTGAGGAGTTGCATAACGAATTGGGACCACAGGCGCGCAATATTAATTAGAACAACAATTAATAAGTAAATGCGGAAGCAATTTAAAATATCAGAGTGGTAGAATATATACAATAGTCCAGATTTACAGAAAGAGAGAGGTCCACTGTACAACTACACGGGGCATGCCCCGGCACAACAGAACAAAAGATAAACCAACACAGCTGGCACTCTAACGACGCTCGGCACAACCCCGAGCAGAACCGGCGGACGACTGGGGCGGCTCACCTGAAAGAAGGAAGGGTGAGTCACAGCCAGACTCAGTAGGGGTCACGCGGATCCCTACCTCACACTAAACAAGCAGGCAGGCAAATATAAAAGCAATTAGAGCATGCATTTAAATAATAAGGCAGATGCATAATTTAATAAATAAATAATGACAGAAAATAAATCTACTAACAGAATAAACTAGCACTAACCAAGTGAAGTGAGAGGCGGAACAACCCACTAGAAGAACAAGACCAGATGCGTCCCTTGACGACTTACACTGCGTCTCGGCAACTCGCAAGTCTGGCTCATGACAAACGAGAGGCGTAACAGGACCAAACCAAGTACTAGTCAGAGCAACACTCGTCAGTGTCAGTCCAAGTCTCCGACCATGTGTGCACACACTGACTCCTGCCTAGAGCCAGGTCTCTAGCTAGTTCCCCCCCGTTGGACGCAACGGTAATCGTAGGGGCCCACGGTAACTAGCTTACAAACCGTTCAATGGGAACACCCCTCCACCTCTCCCGGGTGGGACGACACACTCGGTCACTGGGCTACGACTAGTGGTTCCATCACAAGGAAGTGAAAGCAACTCTATCGGAATCGAACAAGCAGACGGCTTTTGAAAACCCCAGGGAATGTAACGGTCTACAGCCGCCGCATCACAGTGGTGTGACGGTCGAGGACTGGCGCGTTACATCGACTGTGACGCATCTGCCCCTGGCCGTCAGAGCCACCGAAGCCAAACGAATCCCACAATGATCAAATAGGGTGTAACGGTCGGCGGCCACGCCGTCACCGCGTGTAACGGTCTGGGTGCAGCGCGTTACATCAACTGTAATGCGTTGGACCCTGGCCGTTACAGCCACCCGAGGCCAAAATCAACGAACAGTTTTTCAAACCGTTCACAGGCGGTGTAACGCGCTCGCGCTGGCCCGTTAGGGCGCCCTAACGGTCGACCGACGGGCCGTCAGGCCAACCACCATACGAGGCCAACAGAAAACAAGCAGAAGTGTAACGGTCAGGGGCCTGACCGTTACACACACTGTGACGCCTCTGCTAAGGGCCGTTACAGTGCTGTAACGCGTCCCGTGAGGGCCGTTACACGTGTGACGGTTCCTGGTAGGACCGTCACACCGACTGGGAGCTAAAACCGAAACGCTTAAAACCAAGCCCCCTCCCGGTCGAGCCGGATCAACGGGGAAACAAAGAAAAACTATAAAACCTACCAAACCACAACGCTACACTAATAAAGCATGCATCAAAACATGAAAACAATGCCCATGAAGTGATTTTCAAGAATTTAGCCCAAAATTACACTAACATGGAATTTTGCATGGAAATTGAAGAAAACATCTATGAATGGGCATGCATGCTATGCCAATGCGATCCTAGCGAGACAAGGATTCCATCCCCCTACCTTAATCGCGACGAAAATCGAGTTTGGGCCGCATGCAAGCAAGGGGTCGCCGCGGCTCCTCTCGCCCCGTCCCGTCACCACGCCCGACGAATCGCGACGAGGTCGGCACCTATGCGTTCCTCGCGATGAGACGGTTCCAACGACACCTCCCGCGCCTCGATCCGCGGCCGTCCGGACCAAGACCGAGAGAGTGGGGGAGGAGGGATCGCGTGAGGGAGAGAGAGGGTGAGAGAGAGAACGAGTGAGGGAGAGAGAAATCGGTGGGGAGAGAGAGGGAGAGAGAGAGAGAGAGAGAGAGAGAGATATATATATATATATATATATATATATATATATATATATATATATCCTCAAAAATAGCTGAAATTCACAGAATAAAATCTAGATCCGAACCACTAAGGATCCGCTTAAGACGCGGGTCTTACACGAGGCAACATGGGAAACAAAAGAAACTATACATAAAAGATTTTCGGAGATATTTGAATGTAAGTACACTCCCCTTAAAAGACAACATGCATCGAATTTGGGGACCAAATTCTTTTTAAGTGGGGGAGGGTGTAATGCCCGAGAATTTTTTAAGAATTTTATAAAATGAAATATAATTATTAAATATTTAAAGAGGCTTAATAGGCTATTAAAAGAATTTTGGGC
The DNA here is from genome assembly GCA_022559845.1 of Amorphophallus konjac. Taxonomy (NCBI): domain Eukaryota; kingdom Viridiplantae; phylum Streptophyta; class Magnoliopsida; order Alismatales; family Araceae; genus Amorphophallus; species Amorphophallus konjac. The sequence goes on from CM040123.1 coordinate 201,317,271, forward strand.
CAATCAAATCAATCCAAAAGCCTTATATTAACCAAAGGGCTAAGCCCAATTCAAAAAGGCCTAAAGATCCAATTCCAAGACCTTTAGACCCAAGTCCAATTATAGAAACGTAATTGAGACTATTTTTAGATTTAAAAAGGGGATAAATAGGCCTTAAGGAGATAATTAGCTGATAAATATTATTTTTCAAAAAATTCAGAAAGACCAGCAAGTAGCGGTCTATCGCACGACTGCGTCTTCACGGTAGCGGTCCCAAGATGACCGTTTCTTCCGTCCGTGAACGAACTCTGGAGAAATGTGAAAAGTTTGGATCTTTGACAACCTAATCGCCTTGGATCGAAGTTATCTGGTATAGGAGACTCTCTAGAACTCTCTAAGGATCGATCCTACTCCAATTTAGGACTCTAAGTTCGATGTAATCCCCAAACCCTAGGCAAACCTTATAAATAAGGTTCAAGTTCGACCTGCGTGAACCTTTGTTTTGGAGCGCGTAGTTCGACGGTAAGGGGACCTCATCTCAGGTTAGTTCTTGAGAACTTTATGTTCTCCTTAGTTTTATCTAACTCACCTTCAATTTTCGTGCTAGAAGACCTAGCCGTTGGAGAGCTAGAGCATCTGCAAGTCTCTGGTTCCTGCATGCTGCACAATAAATAGTGCATCGGACCAGTGAGCATCAAGAAATTAGAAGCCCTAAATGAGGTTAGTTCAAGTTGAGTCTTTAGAACTTTTTATTCCCCTTTCTATCTTCTACCTACCCTCCAAATTTCATGGATTTAGGTCAAGTGGTTAAGGAGAATGGGGGACTGGAAGTTGATGGTTTAGCACAGGACGTGCAAAAACTAGGGCGTCCTTCCAGTCCAAAATCTGAAGTTTAAAGCCAATTACGAAGGTAGGTTATCTCATGAAAATGCTAAATTAACAAGTTAGGAATAAAAGTCCTCTAGTTTCATGTTATTTCATGCTCTGTATGTGACGAATTTCATGTTTTATTTACATTGTGCAGTTAAGTTATTTTTGCATACATGAACCATGTCCTTAATAAGAAAACTTAATGATTTTGGTTTAATTCGTGTAACCCTTGCATCTCCATGAGCTATCCTATCTTGTCTCACTGTCCAAACAGGTTTTCATGAGGTTTATTACCTTAGAATAGGCTTTAGTTGTTCTATTTTTACCCTTCTGGCTGACAAGATAGAAACGGTCACACGGAGACCGCTAATGCACTAAAGCCGTCCCCAAATGACCACGTAGAGATAGAAACAGTCCTAAGTAGACCGCTTTTATGTTTAGGTTTTTTGCATGCTATTAACCCGAAACAGATTGTAGAACAACCCTATTTATCATATGTTAGGCCTAGATAATTAGGTTCTACTCCTGATTATGATGTTGTATTCATAATTTTAGTTATGTTGACTACCCATCTTAATAGATTTCATGTTCTTTATGCGTTTTAAACCTATTTTTTGCTTATGCTACTTTCATGCCAAAACATATACTCTTGTATTAATGATCATGTTTTCATGCGATTCATGGACTTGTTTAGTGATGATTTGATCGCTATTTTATCACAATCCCTTCTCATCTACAGTCTTTTCTTAAGTACATGGCATGTATTTCGATACGGTGTCATTAGTTTCACTTTGCACTCATAGACACACAATCTTGGACTTGTGACCCTCTCCGTTAGATATTCCTTCCACCGGACTAGGTGATAATGTTTTAAGGCCTCCGTAAGTCTCCGCGAGCCTGGGATTCCCACTAGGATGTTGAGCTGGTTGTACCCTCAAAACCCAATTGTCTAGAAAGTACTCACAAGATCGGTGTTTTTCTGTGTCTTGGATTGTAGCGGCCCTCAGGCGACCGCTACTGTCAAGTAGCGGTCATCCCATGACCGCGTTAGTCTAGATTTTACCACTACGTCGACTTCTTTCTTCATGCGTCGACTCTATATAGAAACGATCCTGACCTGACTGCCAAATTCATGATAGCGGTCCTGCCTTGACTGCCTCTGTCCAGAAACGGTCCAGTAATGACCGCTTCTACCCAGTTCCTGTCTAACCCAAGGTTTGACCCAAGGGTTGATTTTTCTATGTTCCTAGATGATCTATTGATGATCTAGAACCCCACACCTTGTTCAAAAAGTTATTAATAAATTATGAAAGTTAAAAAATGCGTCGTTATGCTGCTAGATTTCTTCTGTAGCATGACCTTGTCATTAAATCATCCTTGACCTCATGATTTCAATTTTTGTACGTTCTTACCTTGATATTTGTTATCATGAAACTATAGTTTGAACTTGTACATTATTGGCCTACTTTATTTCTCGTGGAAGTAGCTTGATTTATAACTTGAAGATGCAAGAGCGGGCATGGACAGTGTCCAAGGGTTCGACGCTAGCCCCCTCGACAGATAGCCGGAAACGTACTATAAACCATGGGGTATGATGCTTACTGGCGTCATATTATGTTGGGAATACTTTTTTATAAACAGGTGAAAATCACGAGGCAATCTTGTGAAATTTACATGCATGCTAGTACATTCTTGTTACATGACTTTCTAGTGCATAGTCTTTATGGTTATGAAAAGTACATTTTAGTTCATGAAAGGCCACTTTACCTTATATCTTGCTTGATCATGCTCTATTATCCCTTCACATTCTTTATATCTCTATGATCTCGTTATTAATGTTACTTGGATTTTATTCGTATGATTTACCGCATTCCTTTTATCTTGTTTTCTAGAGCAAAAATATTAATTACTTAAACATTGCCTTCATGTTGATACGAAGATACATACTGGGCAAGTGTGCCCATTCCTTACTTCTTTTCCAATCTTTCAGGACATTCTAGCGGGTCGGATTCAGATTATTCAAGTGATGGATCCGAGAGTGAATAAAGAAGGAGTGAAGTCATAGATTGTCATTAGTTGATAGTTAAGAGTCACTATGTAATTTTCACTTTATTGAGTCTAGTCAGTTAAAGAGTCAAGAGTCAATATCATGTACTTTGATTATTATTCAATAAAAGTAAAGGTTTTGTTCAATTATTGTGTATTCATACTTATATGTGCATGTGTTAGCACTCTGAATATATTGCTCGCTTGCGGCGTACTAGCCGGCTGTTCATATTCCTGAATATCTTCCGTTGTACTTATTTCTCGGGGCGTGACAGGTCCTAGCTCAAGACCGAGGTTTACCAGTATCTAGATGTCCTCCCGAGGGTGGAGGTTACACGTATGGCTGTGTGGCCTTGTTAAAGGTTCCGTCAGTGAAGGCAAGTTGTTATGACCGCGAGAGTTGGGTAGCGTAGAGGCTCCATAGTTCCTTCGCTTACCGTTCTTGTTGTTCCGACTACTATGGTTTACTATTGTTATTTTACTATCGTTGTTTATTGTTGTTACTGTTGTTACTGCTCACCGTTTTCATTATGGCGGGGATCTGCGGGACCCCTACGGAGCTAATGAGATAAGGCTCACTCCCTGCTTTTTCAGGTACATCGCTTCTCCTCAAGGTGGTGTGTCTCTGTCGGAAGACCTTTAGACGCCAGCTTGCCAGTGCCGGGGTGTGCCCCATAGCAGTGTACGTTTCTTTTTAGTCGACTGTACTTGTGGACTGGACTCTGTAGTTATGTTATTTGATATTAAATGTAATTTTATTTATGCCAGATTAGTTGATTAATTTTGTGAATTAATTTCCAGCAATTATTGTGAATTTCAATGCATAACCACAACACCCCAAATAATCCTTCCGAGCTTTCCAGCTCGTGGGTGGCGGCATAGGATCCGAATGGCATCAGGTTTGACTCGGTATCAGAATCTTGGGTCGTTATAGATGGTATCAGAGCGTAGTTGTGAAAATATATGAGAATTTGAAACGAATGTAGTGTCTAAGAGTTCAAAGAGTCCAGTACAGTCGGTAGCTGGCTTAGGGCGCTTTATTTTATTCACCCCCCATTGTTTTCCGTGTTATGTTAAGGATCAGATGGCGTCGAGGAGGCAGACTTGATCATTGCTTGAGGTGCCGACGGGGGCTCGAGAGGAGCTGAGAAGAGAGGAACCAGGTGTTGATATGTTTTTCCCCCTCCTCTCCCTTACCTTTCTATATCAAGATATAAAAATCGAAGTAAAGACTAAAAGGGTGGAGAGGTGTGTGCATGATCGTGATCGCCACCAAGACACGAGGTACCGAAGAATACTACATACCTTGGAAAGGGGGGAAGACACTCGCCCAAAGTGCAGCGCTGGCAGTTGTACACGGTTCAGTTAAGACCGCTCAATGACGTGGATGACTGCTCGATAGGCCGTGTACAACGCTGGAGAGAGAGTGCGGGATGAAGACTGGTTGGCTTCAAACGGTCTGCAGTTGGCCGCAAGAAGGCGTTGCACGGTCCTAGATAAGCCGTGTACACCAGCCAACAGATGGAAAATGACCGCGCTATGCCACCAAACCCCAAGTTGTAGAACTTGATCCTCCACCCCTTCCGACCGGCCAGAGGGGATGGGCCTCATGCTGAGCTTGTGCTGACCTACAAAACAACGTAGACAACAAGAAAACAAAGCCCAAATCAATCCTGAAATGTGTAGTAACTATAAAAGAATGAAAGAACACCCATGTAATTGGAATGGGGAATACCTGGGGGTTGGGTTTTTAACCCCTATAGGGCGTAAGAAAATAATAGGAGGGGTGATATAATAGAGGTGACAGTGAAAAACGTGGACGAAGATAGGAAGAAAATAAGCATGCAAATGTATGAAAGAAATGACTTAGACACTTAGACCAAAACATGAAATAAACACTACTTCTTGAACCGGAGGCTCAAATGGATGTAGAGAGCCTCCCTCCCTGACCATAGTTCGCTCAAGAATTCGGCAGCACTCGTCGCGAACGCTGAATCTCCCCCCTTTCAAGCTTAGACTAAGGGTACTATTTATAGCCCCTGAAAGTCCACTCGAAATTGAGGGGTTTTCAGAGAAAATTAGGCCAAGATTATGAAAGATAAATCAAAGATAATATCCCTAGCTTTTACCAAGATCAAACGGAACTCAATTTGGTTGAGAATCCGTGGAGAAAATAACGGAGTAAGTGAGAGGTTTAACCACGGGTGGAGAGAGAAAATCCAATGAAACCAAAGATCTCGGGTGAGTACGCGGTCGATCGATAGGCCACCCAGCCCAGTACACGGTCCATTGCTAGACCGCCTACCGCTGTCGGTGGTAAATAGATAAATCATTAAATTATCCAATTATCCCATCGAACCGACCGGCTATCACGGCGCTGGACTCTTTAGGATAAAACGGTCTAATGCTAGACCATTCAATAAATGGTACGGTCAATGCTAGGCCGTGCAAAACGTGTCGGTGATAAATCCAATAAAATAGGATAAATAGATAATTATCTGAAAAACCAACCGACTTAGGACTCTGGGAGCTAAACGGTCTAAAGATAGGCCGTTTAATGGGAGTAAATGGCTGAACTCAGACCGTGCAAAGGCCTGTCGGTGAAAATTCAGGGAAATCAAATAAATATCCAATAAATCGCTTAGAGTATGTAAACGGTTCTAAACAGACCGCTCCGCCTCTGCACGGCCCATCGCTAGACTGCGTACAGGCTGGGCGTTTGAAATAAATAAAATGGGATAAACAAGCCCATTTACCCAAAAACCAAGTGAAGTGAAGGCCCAATAAGCCCGATTCCAAGAGTAGACCTAGCCAGTGAGGGAGATACCTATAGAATAAGCCCAAAGATGTGCCTGAAAATGGCCCAATGAGTAATGGACAACTCGAGACATCAACAAATGGTGATAAGAAGAATGACCCAACTCAAAGGTAAAAAAATGGGTGTCAACACCAGGTAGTGAGTCACCTCCCCCAGTGATAGCGGCCCCGGGTGTGCCAGGTCAAGCCAAGTTTTATACCAGTATGTACTAGTTTTTCACATTGTAGATGATTCGACAGTGTTATGGTCAGGAGGCTGGCGAAGGTAGTTCGTCGCATAGTGGCCATGGACATGTTTTGCTAGAGTTTCTATGGTTTTACCCATCGACGTTTGAAGGCCAGTCGGATCCTGATGCAGTGAGATCGTGGATTGATGCTGTGGAACACGTGTTCCGATCAATAGAATGTGTGGATGATGAGAAAGTCTTGCTGGCGAGTTATCAGTTGCAGTGATCAACTTTGTTGTGGTGGACTACAGAGTGGGAATCGGCATTCCAATCACGTCCTCTACGGTAGATCCCGTGGCAGGAGTTTGATGGGAATCGACGTCGAGCATTGACATTTTTATTTTGCATTTGTGTCCTTTAGTTTGCTTTTATATCCTTGGGAAAGTATATGTGTAATTGTAAGGCTTTGTAAGCCAATGTGTCATTCCCTAGGATTGTGTGAGTTTTTATGCAAATTATCAGTAGGTCCAGCAAGGGAGCCCTTACTCCTTCCCCATTGGTCCACAAAAGCCATATGGGTCCATGTGGGGCTGGTCAAAGTCTTAGGTGGCATCTAGAAGGTCAATTGGACACATGGGAGACAAGTGGTTGAAAATGTCAAAAGGAGGCCACCTACCTTACCTACCTAGTCAAAGGAGAGCCCCCTCCATATATAATTTATTTATTTTAGGTTTTTGACCACATGGGGGAAGAAAATGGCCTATTTCCCATGAAATTCCCAGCCCCTCACCCCTTGCCATTCTCTATATAAGCCTATGTATAGTGTCATTAGAGATTTAATGAAGAAATTATGTGAAAATTGTTTGAAGCAAGAAGGGTGTGCCCTCTCTCCTCTCTCCCTCTGGTTTTCCTTCTCCATCCTCTACATTTCAAGGTTGTGAACCCTTCTATCTTAGCTCCTCCACATCTAATTTCATTCTGTGCCGCCGCCGCCGCCGTTCGTGCCGCCATCGAGCCGCCACGAGCCACCGTCGGAAGTTCTGTCCAGGTTCTATCTTGCTAGATAGAAGGCCACTCCGAGAATTTTAGCTCCCAATTCTCTCATCTTCTAGAGCTACTATTTTCAGGGTACGTTCTAGGATTCACCATAACCCTTTAGAAAAATAAAAAAAAAATTATAGTCCCATTTTATAATTTTCCATTTTCGTGCATCTCAACCCACTAGTTCTGCCTTTTGTTCAGATCCAGTCACAGTCACCCTGAGTTTTGCCTTCTTGATCCCCTTTTTGATTTTTTCTGGAACCCCCAAAATTATTGGAGGTTCTTCCCACCATCCCCTCAACCCAAGAATTTTCGTGGAATTTCCACAGGCCACCACCTATTTTTTAAAATTCACTTTCAAATCCCTCTATAGTTCTACCTACCTCTGTCTAAATCCGATCACCCTCTAGTATAAAATACATTTCCCCACCCAAATCTCAACAAAACATTTCACAAAAATTATTGCCGTTTTCCTCTCCCTCCCCTCTATAACCTTCATGAAGAGCTCGAAGCCTGAATCTGAGGTCTACCCCACGGTCAAAGGTAGTTCTCAGGAAACTACTCTGCTGTTCTGAGATTTCAGGAACTGTCCAACAGTAACTTCAAAAATCAACAAAGGCCAGATCCGTGCAGATCCAGTTCATTTCTATGGTCTTAGATTGAAGGACTTCGAAAGAGATTTCCAACGGTATCTCCTGTGCTTCGATCCGACATCAGGATTGATTGCAGCAGCCGATCTCGTCGGAGCGCACGCCTGAAAATAGAAGCAGCAGATCCGTGGGCACTCTTTCCGACCGGTGCCGATCGGAGCCGCCCGGCCTCCGGCAGGCGAACCAGCGCGCCGCCATCCCAGGAAGCGCCCCTCCAGGCGTCTCCACCACAGTGGTGCCGCCCCGGTCCCACACGGCCCCACCGACCAGCACGTGGGCCCCACAACCAATAGTACACGCTGTCCGAACCGTGCCGACGGGGTGATCAAGTGCAGCCCGTCAACCCGAGATCGGTCCTCCCGGACCCACTTGTGTAGCCCTTTACCTCCCTGCGTGGAGTGGGCGATATTTCATTGCTGCACTTTAATTCATTACTGTTACCGGGAGTTACCGAATTCGGTCGGGGCCGTCTTCCCCACGCCGAGAGCGTGGAGGTATCGTATTCGCTCCTTGCTTGGCACTTTGCTTTATTTTCGTATGTATTTCTTTATGCCGTTGCTTGAGAGCATGTTAGGATAATCTAGCTCGTAATATTTTTATATCACCGCTGTTGCGAGAGAGAGCGAGACCGTCCCGTGACCCGATCCGAGCACAAAATTGTGAGTTGACCACCCTAGCTCTTGCCGGTTTCTCAACCGTGCACGTCCGACGCTTCTCTCGATAAGGGACAATCGCGAGTTTGCGTAGAGTCCAAGGGTTGTATATCCAATTGGAGTCGAGTCCGTGGTCCGTCCCGCATCAGTTTGGTATCAGAGCTAGTTGAGTCTAGGGTAGTCATTTGTAAAACTCAAAAAAAATAAAAAAGAGTCATTTACGTCGAGTCTAAGTGTTAGTCGGTCTAAAGTTGCATCCACATACCATTGTTCGGTATATAAAAAGGTGTTGTCCGAACGTTAGGCTACGTCTATCGGGAAGGCCGCACACTTGCGCGAGTGATCTTCAGATCGATTAACTCCGCCACGTACCGAATCTTGGTCGTGTCTAGGTTGGTAGTCGAGTTGGCATTCCAACTTTGTATTACTTAGGGTTGTGTCTAGTGTTTTGTCCAAGTGTCAGCATGGCCATCCAGTAGCTTCCCCGTGTCCCATGGATTACCGAACACCCGGATCTTATCCATGGTGGCGATACTATCTAAAATGGAAGGATCACCCGAACGACCCCAAAAGGTCCGACGCCCGGGACTTCTATGGCTCCGAAAACCCGAGTGACTACTTAGAGTGGGAAGCCGTTATGGACGACTACTTTGAGTGTTATATTATGTCCGGTCCCGCGCAAGTCGACTTAGCCAAAAGGTGACTTTTCTATGAGGCCACTGAAACATGGAGGGACATCAAGTACATCCGGGAAGATAGGAGGCTAAGGCCCATCGAGTCATGGTGGGATATGAAGAGAGCGCTTAGGAGGGTCTACCTTCCCCATCCACCTACCTCCAACTACGGGGGTCATACCACTAGCCATCCCCACCAACTCACCCGCAATCAAGTGGGCCACACCTCCAACCAACCCCGCCCCTTCACCTCCATCCAAGCCCTCCAAAGCAACCCCACTCAAGTGGTCCACCCCGTCGCCTCCAACCAACCTCCCCTTGGCTTCCCCGTCCAATCCCACCCAAGCACCTCCAACCAAGTGGAAGCCCCGCTTCTAGTCGAGTCTAGGTCCACACCCGAGCCGAGAGCCGAGGAGCAAGTCCACTCCGAGATCCCCACTCCAACCCGCTCCTTTGAGGAAATCGAGAAAAAGTTTTGGGATTGGCTGGAAAGGACACGTGCTTCTTCACCATCCACGAGTGCTCCATTGCCGTCTACTTCCGAACTTTATTCGGAACCATCTTATTTGGAGCCACCAAAACCCGAGCCACCCGTGTTTCTTACGGGAACGCTATACATAGCCGAGTCACTTCTTAGTTGGCTCAAGGATGGCTTGGTCCCACGTCCTTACCCTTCTATGGACCCCACCTTACCTATAGTGCCCGTCAACTCCTTCCACACTACCTTTCGGTCTAGTCACCATGTTGATACATTGGATGACCTTATTATGAGATTAGACGCGTAATGGAAGTTGACGCATTTTTTGGCCCGAAGCTTCGACCAACCCACTAGTCGTAGCTTCACCCATCTGGCCTTAGGGTCCATTACCTCCGTGTGCACCGTGGGTTGTATCACCACGGAGGTTCTCTTATTCCTCCCCATGTCGGCCGAACCCGACTTCATACCCTTTCGTCCGAGGGAGGAACCATACATCCTACACATGATCACCGTCCCACCAACAATGCATGAAGGTGACTATCCACACCTTCAAGACTTCTACACCGGGGACCGTGACTTGTGGGAACCTACCACAAGGGGTCATACCTTCTTTGATCCCTTTGACCCATTCCCTAGTAGGCCCCATGACCCACCTTATATACTTCACTTCTTCAAGGGAATCCACTACCACACTCCTTCTCCATGGGCCGGGTCGTCTACACCCACCAAGCCCGTTCACTTGCGAGATACACCATCCTCTAGGGGAAAGGAAGAAGATGCATTTGGAACCCCTGGCCCTCCCACCTCTAAGTCCAATATGCATGCATGGCCCACTTTAGGAGGTCTAGGAATTCCACATTCCGCCAACTACCGGTTAAGTCTAATGCATGCATGGCACACATTCGGGTGTCCTGGTCCGCCGTCACCCATGTACGGGTCGGACTAAGATTAGGTGTGTCTAGGGTCTTGTGTGTCTGTGCATACATCAAGTCGAGTCGGTTTGTATGCTCGCGTTGTTGGCCATTTCGAGTTCGAGGCTTGTCAGACTATTGGGATCGGTTCTACCTCATATCGGATCTAGTCACACAAGGGACAAGCGGTGATTCCTAGTGAGTCTTCGAGCCGCCTTCCCTCAGTTGAGAGTGACCCCACCACGGAGTGTCCACCTCTAGCCTCATTCCCATGGCAGCGTGTGCATATTGAATCTATACGGGGTGAGCAGGTGTCGATTACTTGGAGTGGAGCGTACTCCGAGCTTCCAGGTACGATGACAGATCCGCCGACGTCACGGGCAGCCGCACCCCTTACTCGACGGGGTCGAGTTCCTCCCGCCCGGGGAGAGTTGATGGGAATCGACGCCGAGCATTGACATTTTTATTTTGCATTTGTGTCCTTTAGTTTACTTTTATATCATTGGAAAAGTATATGTGCAATTGTAAGGCTTTGTAAGCCAATGTGTCATTCCCTAGGATTGTGTGGGTTTTTATACAAATTGTCAGTAGGTCAAGCAAGGGGGCCCTTATTCCTTCCCCATTGGTCCACATAAGCCATATGGGTCCATGTGGGGCTGGTCAAAGTCTTAGGTGGCATCTAGAAGGTCAATTGGACACATGGGAGATAAGTGGTTGAAAATGTCAAAGGGAGGCCACCTACCTTACCTACCTAGTCAAAGGAGTGCCCCCTACAAATGTAATTCATTTACTTTAGGTTTTTGACCACATGGGGGAAGAAAATGGCCTATTTCTCACGAAATTCCCAGCCCCCCACCCATTACCATGCTCTATATAAGCCTATGTATAGTGTCATTAGAGATTTAATGAAGAAATTATGTGAAAATTGTTTGAAGCAAGAAGGGTGTGCCCTCTCTCCTCTCTCCCTCATATTTTCCTTCTCCATCCTCTACATTTCAAGGTTGTTAACCCTTCTATCTTAGCTCCTCCACATCTAATTTCATTCTGTGCCGCCGCCGCCGCCGTTCGTGCCGCCATCGAGTCGCCACGAGCCACCGTTGGAAGTTCTGTCCAAGTTCTGTCTTGCTGGACAGAAGGCCACTCTGAGAATTTTAGCTCCCAATTCTCTCATCTTCTAGAGCTGATATTTTCAGGATACGTTCTAGGGTTCATCATAACCCTTCATAAAAATTGAAAAAAAAATAGTCCCGTTTTATAATTTTCCATTTTCGTGCATCTCCACCCACCAGTTCTGCCTTTTGTTCAGATCCAGTCATAGATGTTGATTTTATTTTGCTTCTCTATCTTCTTTTTCTTGGGGTCTTAATGATGATACGTAGCAAGATGACAAGCAAATAATCAAAGATCTGCACTTAACCTATGAACATGTGATCATGAACCTAGGCAACCAAAGCAAGCTGTAGCATGGGCATGCTATCTCAACCAAACTAAGCTAAGGAATAAAGGAAAAACACACGTCGGGGCGTGGAGCAAGGAGTAAATAGAAACACACCGCAAGGGGTGGAACAAGCAAGGAAATAAAAGATGTGAGATGCGAAAGAGAAAGCTAATGCCCAATACTTAAGAAAGATGTGATCGCCACCAAAGTAAAAACAAGCCAACGACCTGAAAATACCTTGGAAATAGATGGATGAAGCACCCGCCCACGGGAGAGGAAAGATCAAAGAAACCTGCTGGTCAGCTTGATGTAACGGTCAGAACCCTGTGCGTCACTTGGAAGTGACGGTCGCTCGATAGACCGCTGGAAGAATATGACGCGCCTGAACCAGACCGTCAAATAACCTGCAGTAGCAAAGCGTGAATCCTTTTAACTCCAACTCTTCCAGCCGGCTAGAAGACTTGTGCCTCGTACTGGTGGACCTGTAAACCTGCCAAAGACGTGGAAAGCAAGAGAGAACAACCCAAATTAGCCCTTTAGACAATATAGCATCAATTCTTCAATAAACACAATATCATCAAAAGGAAAGCGAAATACCGGGAGGTTTTGGTTTTTTAACCCCTCTGGGCGTTTTAAAAGATTGGGAGGAAGTTTAGATGATGAAAACCAGTGAAAAACGTGGAGAAAGGAGAGAAATAATGCTTATGATGAAAGGGAGATGGAAAAAGAATTCAATATGCAAATATGAACTTTGAAACCAAGAGGAACAGATACTCCCTTCACCAGGCAACAAGCGAACGTGAGAAGCACTTCTCCTTGATCAAACATGACTCTAAAATGCGGCAGCACTTCGTTGCAAACTCCAGAATTTTCCCCCTTTGGACCATGAAGTCAAGGGTTCTATTTATAGACCCTCAAACCCTCAGGTCGAGCAGAGGAAAAATCCAGCAAGATAAAGGGATAACTCTTAGCAAATCCTTGAAGATAATATCACCAAGAGTCCATAGAATCAAACAGAAGGTCCTGAGGATTAGATTTGGAAGAGATATCGTCAATCCAAGTTCTTATCTCGACCACGGAGTAGCAGGGAAAAGGCCTGAACTGCTAGGACTCTTTGAAGGAAGTAACGGCTGCACGACAGACCGCCACAGTGAAATAACGCATCAAGGGACATCCGTTACTTTCAACCTTATCCCAAAGAGATAAGATCAACAGGAAGAAGATCAAAACAATAGGACTCTGTAAAGAAAGCAACGGCCAAGTCATAGGGCGTCACAATAAAACAACGGCTGCACGACAGACCGTTATATTCAACATATAGGCCAAAGGATAAGCTTTGGAACAAGACCTCAAGCTTCAGGACTCTTCAAGGAGTAACGGCCCAGGACCCATCCGTTAGAAGGAAGAAACGCGCCTGGAACAGACCGTTATTACCAATGGAATGAAGGTTTTGCTAAGCATTAGTCAAAATGAAATGCCACAAAGAGCCACATCCGATCAAGGAGTCAAGACCCAAGAAATGATCTTCAACTAAACAAAGAGACTCGATGAAGGGTGAACAACTCGGAGCATCATATATAATGAATAAAGAGATGACCCGACTTATTGGTCATAAAACAGGTGTCAACAGATGTCCCTCCTTAACGTCCTCTTTGCAGGGGAGCGAGCGGAGGTGAAGCGAAAATAAAATGGAACATGGAGATGAAGCAGAAACGAAGTGGAGTGGATCAAAAAATGGGCGTTACGGTAAACGACACCCGTTCTTTACCAACAAGCGATAGGAATTTTCTGGAAAAACTTCGAACTGATCACAAGGAAATAGCCAACCAAAGGACGCATGTCTGGAGGAACTAACAACTAAGGAAAGGAAACACGGCTAGCCGCCGGAGGCAACGGAAAGGAAAGAGAACTGACTAAACTCCAGACAGGAATCTTCAGCCAACCAAATCGAGCGACGAGATCAAAGGAAACCTTCTAATTCAGAGTGGAATAATTCTCCTCATTCGAGATCAAGAACACAGCTATTCACCATCATCGATCTACCTTGAACAGATGAAGCACATGAATGCTTAAAAGATGCGCCTGATGTATGCTGGGCTAAAGGAAAAGAAATCTTTAAAACGAATGCAAAGAAAGATAAAATATCCAGATACTCGAGAATAATATTGCTAAGTTAGAGAAACCAGGGTCAGGTCACCATCTGCAACAACGGCGTGCAAGACAGAACCATCATTCCCAAATTTTTCCAACCTAATGGCCTATCCAACGATTAAACATGTGAACTTAGATCATCATCATTTTTGTTTAAGGGGATGTTTGAACACATTTATTTTATTTTAGTTTAGTTTAGTTTATTTATTTATTTTATTATTTATTTATTTGTTCATTGGCATGCCAGTCACCGAAGTGACAATTTTATTGTGCGCTCGATCTGACATGGTCAGTCGATTGTGAAGTCCGAGTCAGGACCCGAAGTCCGTCATACCCTGAACGCTATGACGTTAATTACGTCCTCCCTAAGGAAGACAGCCCTTGATTAAACGCTAAAAGTAGGAGGCCCCGAGAGGCAAAAAATATATTCGTGTGCGCAATTTGGATTTCATACCAGAGCCTGGAAGGCGGGCAAGATAATAATAACATCAACTGTAGAAACAGACGATATCGTTAAGTCAGCGGTTCAGAGATCGAGCTTAGGGGGAAGGGGAAATTTCAGTCACAGGCAGACTGGGCCGTGGCCGTGATAGGGGTTCAAAACATCGATCGATATTTCGGCAGCATTTCCCCTTCTTCTGGATCATGCCCAGGGGGAAATAGGCTATCACCCACGGAGTGCCGGGATGAAAGCCAAGAGAGAGAGAAGTGTTGAACTTCCCGAATCGCATATCTGCCATGGGGCAATATTTGATATTCCCTATAAAAGCCGGCGGCACTCATGCAGTGGCAGAGCCCTCCCGAGCTAAAGGGGTTATTCATGAACCCGATGCGAGACGACGGAAAGCGAGTGAACGCTCAATGTTGCGCCCTCGCACGCGGATCGACCTGCGCGGTCAGGTCGCGGGGATCGACCTGCCCGGTCAGGTCGCGGGGGTCAAGGGGGTAGCGCCCCTTGCGGGGGTTTCCGGGGGCAGCTTAATATTGGCTTTCATCATCCTGGGGGAATTTTGACAGCACCTCCCCTAGACTTAGCATTTGCCAGAGAATGGTATAGGCTGACATCCACGGAGTGCCGGGATGAAAGCCGGAAAATGAGTGAGCACTAAGGTTCGAAGAGACTGTCCATGTCTCTGGCGTCGGTCATTTGGCTGGCCAAGGGGGGGGGGGGTTCTCGGCATGAGCATTTGGTAGATAGAGAGAGGGTTCTCGGCATGGGCATTTAGTGGACGAAGGGAGGCTCTCGGCCTGGTCCTTGGGCTGGCCAAGGGGGCTCTCGACATGACCTGTTAGTGGACAAAGGGGGGGCTTCTCGGCGCGCTATGAAGTGGCCAAAGGGGGGCTTCTCGGCCTGGGCCTAAGTGGCAGAAGGAGGGGGGGCTCTCGGCGTGCTATGAAGTGGCCAAAAGGGGCTCTCGGCATGGACATTTGGCTGGCCAAGGGGGGTTCTCGGCCTAGGCATTTGGTGGATGGAGGGAGCTCTCGGCACAAGGCTTCCCGGCGCGCTCATGGCCGCGCCGGGAGCCTAGCGCCGAGAGGCTGTGGGCTGTGGGTTTTCACACAAGAAAAGGCTTTGTCGTTTAGCTGAAAGGAGGGGAAGGTTTCTTATGGCTCTCGGCGGGGAAACTCGCACGCCGAGAGGATGGAATGCAGGCAGGAGTTCAGGGTTTCAGAGCTCGAAAACGATGCTCTGTTTCTGGTTTTTTGGGTTTTATGGCTCAGATCGAGATCGAATCAAGGATGCATGAAGAGGTTTCACGAACACCTCTGCTAGAAGGATGCCAAGGGATCTGAGAGGCCGGATCATCAAGAAGAGGAGAGACCATCCTAGGGGCCTGAGTAGCCTTTGACTGTCTGCTGCCAGACGTCTGGGGGAGTCAAGAGATGGCTGTCTCTGATTCCCCAGACTAGCATATCATCATCTGAGAAGCAAAACGGCGATGAAAGAACCCTCGATGCTGGGACCCCAGGCCTTAATCATCCAATCGATTGGAATGAAGATCCAGGGTTGCATTCGTCTGCGGGTTCAAACGTATCTTTTATAGCCGGCAGTCCGGGGAACCAAGAGATTGATGTCTCTGGTTCCCGGACAGCACAAGAGGCTTGAGGGCAAGAATCAAACACATACGGAGGGCATATCATTGAAGCAGGAAGAGAGAAGAGAATAGAACCCAGCAACCCATTGAACAAGGGTGGGGGTTCTACCTTCATCCCTGTTTGAAGAACAGACCCGACTCCGAAGATAAAATCATTTCGCCGATGGGGCATTCACACAAACGGTATGCATACATATGGAGACAAAAGAAGATAGTATCGCCTAAAATCCATCACGGCCATTGCATTTATTCATCTCACCCTTACTTACATCGACTTCATAACTGAAGCCAAGAAACATACAGGGAGAAAAAAAAGGAGGAGAATCGTATGAATAATCTAAACATCAAGACTTCGACTATCCCATACGGAGAATCAGTAATAAGAAAAAAAGAAAGAAACATCGAACATGGGGGGGAGGGTGGAGCATTGACTCCTCTCCCTCCCCCTATCACCCCACCTGGAGCCCTTCTTCTTTTCTTTCTTCTACTTCTTCTTTCGACGGAGACTCTCTCCCTCTCTTTTCCTATCTCTTTTCTTTCTGGCTATCTCTTCGCTCTTTTTTCTTTTGCCTCTTTCTTTTCTTCTTTTCTGTCTGTCCGCTCTATTCCGCCCCTTTCTTGTGGGAGAAGTAATGGGTTTTTATAGGGCCATGTTCACGGTGATGGCATTCGGCGTGCCTGCAGCACTAGTTCCCGGCGCGCCCATTCGAGGGGCTTCCCGGCGCGCATGCATTCAACATCTCGGCGCAGCTTTTGGGCTTCGACAAGAAGCTCCCGGCGCCACTTTCACAGGCCCAATTAAGCCTTTTAGACTAGGGCTTTGCTAGTCCTTCAAGTACACCATTACCCAAGAGGGCCCTTCATTGACGACATATCTTGTATCGAGATCATCTCAAGGTTCCATCGGTGAACAAACTGGGGCTTTATCAGTATTGCCATCTGAATGATGACGACAACACCGGATATTAGCCAGGCCTGAGATGGTCCTAGCCGGGCAATTGGTTGGTGGTGAGGATCCTCCCTCAATCCTGACTTTGCAGGCATCTTCCAGTCTTTGTCGCTGGTCTGGTCCCATCTTTATCTTTGTTCATATTTTAGCTGTCAACAGGGGAACATCAGATCCCGGAACACACGAATGACCAGCCGGTTCTCGAGATAATATATCATAAATAACATATAGTAATGCATTAAAGGATAAGGGAAAGAGATACAATACCTGACTTACCTGCCTGACGAACGGCAGAGCGTGACTTTGTTCATAAATTCCTTCATGGAAAGAGGTTAGCCAATAACAAATATGAACACGAATTAAGGCATAACCATTTGTACGTGCGAGAGGCATCAATAATGAACAACATGAAAGACAATGGAACCATTTTAACATTAATTAGACCATTTAATTCATCAAGAAATTTGCAAGTTTTTAACGGTCTAGTGTAAGAGCGTCACACGAAATAACGGACCAATACTGGGCCGTCATAAACCAGGCGGTTCACATTCTTCAATAAAACAGGGCCAACACATGTAACGGTCGAAGACAGACGCGTCAGAAGGATGTGACGGTCGGTCGATAGATCGTCACATTTCCTGAGCGTTCAAAAAAATAAAACCCGAACGGTCACGGCCCATTCATTCAACACTCAACACCCCAAAAACCTCCAACCGAGAAACCCTCCGGTGATTCCAACCCCACCACTCCAATGGCCGACGACGAGCCATCCCAGCCGCCTCCATAGAAGAGGGAGAGAGGAAAGAGGAAGGCAATACGGCGGTTCCACCGCCGGCTAGAACGGGAGGCCATCCCGTCGGTGGAAGAAGAGCAAACGGCGAGAAGAGATCCAAGGGAGGAAGAGGGAGCTCCCACGGCTGCAGAGGACCAAGAAGAAGCCCCCTTGGGTGAAGAGGAACCCAAAGAACTAGCCAAGAAGAGGAGAAGGGGCATGGACCATGAGGTAGGTCCCCTCGCCCTAATTTTAATTTTTGATTTTTTTGAATTTTATTTGTGAATGCATGCGGGGTTGAGGGGTAGAAATGGGTCCTCGAACCCATTAGGAATGATTGTAGGCCATTTGGCCAAGGTGAGAGATCTCGGGAATGCAAAGGAAAAAAAAACCCAAAGGCAGACGATGTGACGGTCCTGCCAGCGACCGTCACACGCCTGACGCGCCACCCTGAGTGCGTCAGAGCCAAGTAACGCCCCACCCCAGGGCCGTTACATCTACCAGAGATCCAAACTGTTTTTAGGGTTTTCTAATTTCTGAATTTTTGTTTTGTTTTCATTTTATAAATGTTTATGCAATGATTTTATGATGCAATTGACTAACCAATGATCTACATGAATGCAGGGAAAGAGAAGAACGCGGATCTCCTGGCTGCAGATCCGGGTAGTGTACCAGGCATTGCCCGATTACCAGAGGGAGAGATTAGCCGGGATGTGATTCGTCGAGGTGCTCAGCATCGAGGTGATCCGGATGGACACACCCTTGCTGTACGCGTTGCACGAGAGGTGGGACCCAGTCAGCAGAGCCTTCATCTTCCCGTGGGGCCACATGATCCCCACACTGGAAGACATAGCGAGGATTACGGGATTGAGAGTCCACGGAGCTGCAGTGACAGGAAGGACGTACGGCGACTACCGGGAGATGGCACAACAGCTGCTCAGACTGGATCTGATCAGGCCGGGACAGTCCTCATCTCAACTCTCGAGATCAGTACTGCAGGAGAGCTTGGGGTTGAGAGGAGCAGTGATCGCCGTAGGAGAGCTACCAGAGGAGCATCTGGGCAGAGTGATAGACCAGGTGCGCCCTCACGTGGCGGCGGAGGCAGGACCCGAGGGAGATAAAGTACTGAGACGCTTCCTGATGCTGCTATACAGGAAGCTCCTCTTCGCGACTCGAGCGGACGTCATCAGATGCAGACTGCTTCCGATGATAGAAAACTTGCACAGAGTCGGGAGAAATGCATGGGGAGCAGTAGTGCTCGCGTTCCTGTTCGAGTCCCTCAGCACGACGGACCGACATACGATGCTGGGCGGCTTCTCGCCTTTTATGCAGGTGAGTGTACTTTAAATGCTTTCTATATTATGCAAAAATGATATGATTATGCAATTTGACTGGCTTGATTTCTAAAATGCAGATCTGGAGCTACATGTATCTCCCGAGTATTGGGAGAGGCACACTACTCCACCCCGGCCACATCTCGATCGCGAGGCGATGGACGGTAGCGAGGGACACAGGGTCGATCATCAGATTGACCCGGACGATCCAGGACGACCTGGACTCCTACCCACACACGTCGGTAAGTCCAGAACTCGGAATGATTTCTACATGCTTTAAAATGCTTCTATATGCCTTTAAATGCTTCTACATGATGAACTTATATGCTGATGAATGGACTTAATGTTTCTAGGTGAGATGGACCCCGTACCGCGGCGAGGTTTACAAGGGACAGCCGTGGGTAGAGGCGGCCTTGTCGTACAGGGGGCGAGACATATGGCTGTATTGCATCCACATCATCGAGCCTCTGCACTACAGGCTGATCCTGCGGACTCGGGGATTACACCAGCCCGAGGTGACCTTTCCACGCCACAGTGATGACCACCCAGGCAAGTCGGCAAGGGGCATCAGTGGCAACGTGGATTGGTGCGCCCGGAAGGCGAAGTACGTCCACGACTGGAATAGGCGGGGTCGAGCGGTGAAGGAGCGAGATGAGAGCGATGAGGCATATCTAAAGGCCTTCGCTTGACTCTACGGCGACCGGGTGTACCGAGGTACCCGACGACCGGTATGCAACTCTAAACCTTAAACCTCTTTATATGCAAAAAATGCAATGCTATATGTAAACGACTCACATGCTTTCTAAATGCAGCTAGACCCTGAGGGACGGATAGCCGAGCTAGAGGGATTACTTCACTCCACGATCCAGCAGCGGGACGAGTACCAGACAGCCCTGGAGCTCCTGGTGAGACTCTAAACTTAAATGATTATGCTCGTGAAATGCTTAATGCGATTAATCATGAAAATGCAGCGGGCCGAGGGAGCCCAACGAGCTGGACCGGATGCCCCATCGTCTTCCTCTCAGCCTGCGGGAGGCAGGGCAGAGCAGGATGCCGAGTTCGCTCGGGCGGTTGCCCGGGCCGAGGAGGCGGAGGCCACCCTCGCAGAGCGGGTAAGATGCTAAGATGCTCATGCTCATGATGATGCCAATTAAATGCCTTATGATTAACTATATGAAATGCAATCTACAGGCGAGAGAGATAGCCGCAGCAGTGGCCGAGGTGAGGCAGGCTCGGTCGGAGGCAGAGCGTCTCCAGGCGGAGATAGAGAGGAGGAGACAGAGAGAGCCCGAGCAGAAACAGAGCTTGTGCGGGCGGAGATGGCCAGATTGCGAGCGGAGACCCCGCGACGCCCGGACAACGGAGAGATGGAGCGACTCAGGGCTGACATCGCACGTGTAAGAGGCGAGCGAGATCAGTTCCGAGTGCAGACCTTCGAGATGAAGGGCGCGATTGGGGCCTTGAAGGATGCACTCCGGCTTCTAGGGAAGAGGTCGGGGACGAGCAGCCGGAGCCAGAGCGTGGCCCCCATCAGCGGAGTTCGCGGGTATTTTACCAGTTCTTCCGGCCATCGGAGGAACGAGGAGGCGGACCAGAGACGACAGCCAGAGGGTGAGCACAGCGCCATGGGACCAACAGCCAGGCAGCCCGAGGGTACCGGAGATAGTGATGGCGGCCCGGGAGATAAGCCGGCCGAGTGATATATGATTTTTCTTTTCCTTTTCTTATCACTTGTACATGACTTATATAGAAAAATGGAGTGAAAAATGAAATTTCTTTTTGGTCTTTTGTTATCTTGTGCAGGATTGTGTGTTTGTGAAATGTCAAAAACAAATGAAGGATTGTATGTGATGATGAATGCGTGAGATGTGTGTAGGAAAGCATGTATAGGAATGCATGTATGGGAAGAATGAAAAACAGTTGTGCATGAGAATGTGCGAAGAAGGAGGTGTAAAATGTGAAAGATCGCCAGGTCTAGGCAAGGGCAGGAAGGAATAGCCTCAATTCAGCAGCAGAGAATGTAACGGTCTAAGTTCAGACCATCATAATCAAATAACGCGCTAGATAAGGGCCGTTAACCATGACAGCGGTCAAATTGCAGCTGGGGCTGTAGGAAAAGTGACGGTCAACGGAAGGCACGTCAAATACAAATAACGGCCAAATGCTAGACCGTTGATCATGGCAGAGCGATGGTTTGCAGGGCAACTAGCAGGAAATGCGACGGCCCAAAAGAGATGCGTCGGGGGGAAGCAACGGTCCTGACCAAGACCGTCGGGAAATGTTTAGCCCAGAAGCCAAGGAGCTGAACGGCTGAGGGTGTAACGGCTCAGGGTTCACGCGTTACGAAAGAACGACGGTCAAACGCTGGACCGTCAGACTCCACAGAACAGGAACGGGCGAACTTGAACCTACAGGAAATGCGATGGCCCCATTCTGGTGCGTCAGAGACAAATGACGGTCCCACGATGGACCGTTGGAGCCTGAGTTGTGTTCCGAGACGGATTGAGCCGTGAGAGCCTAAACTCGAGATTTATCCACTTAATCTCCCACTAGAACTTATCTAGATTGAAGATAAGGCCTCCTAACTCAAGTCTTATCCTTTTAAAACCAAAATCAAGCCTTTAAAACTTGGAAACCCAACCAAAAATCGTAGCTTTGCTGAAACCTCTGCTCTAGGGCTGAAAGACCACTCCTAAAGGTAGAAATCAAGATGAAGAGAAGCTTTGAGGTGATGACTATGGAGGAGAAGGTCTACATCGGACCTAAGGCTGCAAGAAAGGAACACAGAGATCTTCAACGGGTAACCTCGATTCCCAAGCACCTAAGCTCTAATGCTCAAAGGGTGGTAAGTTTCAACAACCCAACCAAGTTCAGAATTTTCTACACTTCAATTCCTTTCATGACTCCCTCTTCTTCTCCTTCTTAAGCCCCTTCCTGGCCCAAGATGCTATTCAAATCTGAAGTGGGTGGCTCCCATGGTAAAGGCACTCCCTAGAGAAGTCACATCAATCCTTAAAGTATGGCACCTTCAACCTCTCTTGGTCTTAGGCAAAAACTTTCAGAAATTATCTTTAGAATGGCCAAGTATGTCAGCTCTTGTAGAGTTGTGGCATCCACAAACTCATACCTTCATCTTCCCTTCCTTTGAAGCGACAGTCCTATTAGAAGAGGTAGAGACTGAGGCCCCCCTGGACAGTAATGAAGCTGATCGCACAGAAGCTGTAGTACTTCTCCCTCGGAAGACTTTTGCTTAGACCTTAATGGAAGATAGTTTTCAGCCGCGCCTTCCTCTCCAGGTGAAGCCTCCAGCTTTTACAGATCAGGGTGAACCTGTCGTTTTCTTCTCGCAAGAATATATCCAGGTATCATGTTCTCCTTTTCGGAATGCGATCATTGCCAAGTGCTCTTATGGTCGCCCTTCAATTCCGAAAATCAAGACATGTCTCTCGCTGCGTTTGCATATGAGATCTGAGTTTATCATTAGAAGACTAAATGCCAGACATATTCTGATTCGGATGGACTGTGAAGCAGATTTTCTTAAAGTTCTTTTACAAAAAAATCTTTATATCAAAGGCTTTTTGTTCAGGTTTTTTAGATGGACTCATGACTTTGATTTTGAAGCAGATCCTCCTACTGCTCCTGTCTGGATTGGATTTCCCTCCCTTCCTGTTAATTTCTACCATGAGGAAATGATTCGATCAATAGCAGGCAATATTGGTCCGGTGCTGCGAATTCATGATGCTACAACAGCTATGTCAAACACCTCTGAGGCCTTGGTTTGTGTTGAAATTAATCTAGAGATGCAGCGGAAAACTCGACTCTGGATTGGAAAAGGCAATGGTGGTTTCTGGCAATCAATCAACTACCATAGAGTGCCTCTTTTGTGTTCCTATTGCCATAAGATTGGGCATCAAGAAGAGAATTGCAAGAAGAAACAGAGGAAGAATGTAACTCGAGAGCAACAGATAGATCATGCTACTGTTAATCATACAGGCTTGCCGAATCCGCCAATAAATCGCAGACAGGTCTTTCGGCCCCGGCAGGTGGATCCTCCGGCTGTTCGGCAAAATGTGGCAACCGGAAATAGGTTTGAAATTCTTCATCAGGTGGTGGAGTCTTTTGATGTGCAGCAAGCTCTTTCTGATGCAAATGGAGCCATTGGGGTAGGCCAGGATCGGGTGCAGGCGATTGATAAAGGAACCCATGGGTCCCAGGCACTGGATGACTGTGAATCACTAGTTAGTAAAGGGAACTCAGTTCCTTCTCCCTTGAACAGCCTTGCTGGTGAAGTTGAAGTGGACAATCAACAGAGTTGTATTGAGACTAAAGAGATACCAATTTCAGTTGCTAAGACTCTGGTGATTTGTGATGCGAGGTTTCTAATAAGTTTGAGGAGACAGATTTATACTCAGCTTGCATTTCAGTGGCTGACAAGGCGCGGTTGGATAATGAGATACTGCAAGTCAAACTGCTTGGAAAAGGAAGTGGAAATTCCAATAAGCCTCTTGATGGTGGGGTCATCACCAGATCGAAAGCCAGATCGATGGAGGACATTATCTGGAATCCCCAATGATACAACCTATTGTTTTTTGGAATATAAGGGGGGTTGGGAATTCTGCTTCTCGTAGATGTTTAAAACAAATTGTGCAGTCAAATAAGGCCAGCTTGGTGGCCATTTCAGAACCTATGATTTCTTTTGATAGAGCCCCACAATTGGGAAGATATCTCAATCTCAGGGGCTATGCTGGCAATAACTCAGAAGAATCCAAGATTTGGGTCTTCTGGCATGAAAGCAATAATTTGGAGGTTATAGTCTCTTCTCCACAGTATATTACCTTGGGTCAAAAAATTGAAAATTCTTTTTGTACATATTATACTTTTGTATATGCTTCTTGCAATCCTCGTATAAGACAGGATTTATTCAATGACCTTGCTTTTTTTGGTGCTTCGGTGTCGACTCCATGGTTGGTGGGGGGAGATTTCAATTGTATAGCAAAGTTGTCTGAGAAGGTTGGTGGAGAACCTCCAGCCCTAGCATCAATGTTGGAGTTCAATTCTTTCTCCTGCTCTGCAGGTTTGATTGATGCTGGATTTCAAGGACCATGTATGACTTGGAAAAATAACAGATATGGTGCTGCAAACATCCGGGCTAGGCTTGATCGAATTTTTGTAAATAGCAATTGCCTATCCATGGCTTCTCATTTTACAGTTAAGCATTTACCAAGAGGCCCTTCAGATCATGCTCCTTTGTTGCTCCATTTGGACCATTTGCCTACAAGGCCTGGTCGTTTTGTCTTCCAAAAAATGTGGTGCACTCATGATTCTTTCAAACAACTAGTTTCTACTGTATGGAGGCAGGCACAGATCAATCACCCAAATGCCTTGGACAGGCTTTTCCTAAAGTTGAAGGCTGTTAAAGAAGCTCTTAGAAAATGGAACAAAGAAGTTTTTGGGGATATCTCTCTGAATAAAAACCAAGCTGAGGCAAAAGTTGTTACTAAACAAAACCTCTTTGATACAGATCCCTCCCCCATTAATAAAGAGGGTCTATCTACAGCTAATGCCAGGCTTCGACAAGCTCTTTTTAGAGAGGAGCTTTTCTGGAATCAAAAATCAAGGATAGATTGGATTGAGAGTGGTGATAGAAACACAGCTTTTTACCATGCAATTTCTCAGTGTAACAGAAGAAGAAATGTTATAACTAGACTTAAAGTTGGAAGTCCAACTGAGTGGTGTAATGAACAGGCAACCCTTCAGAATCATGCAGTAGCATATTTCAAACAACTCTTCACATCATAGGAGCATATGATAGATCAGTCTATGCTTAATTATATTCCCCAGGTTATAACTGAGGATCAAAATCAATCTCTTTATGCCTTGCCAGATGCAATTGAGGTTCGGAATGCAGTCTGGTCCTTAAAAGGTTCCAGTTCCCCTGGCCCAAATGGCTTTAGTGGAGATTTCTTTACCTTTGCTTGGGACATTGTGGGGGAAGATGTTATAGCAGCGGTATGTGCTTTTTTTAAAGGATTTCCCCTTCCAAGGAGAATTTCCTCCTCCCTCATTACTTTAATTCCCAAGGTGCATGAACCTAAGTCCTTCAATGACTTTAGACCTATCAGCCTATGCAATTTCTTATACAAAATCATCACCCGGATCATTTCTGAAAGGTTGGCTCCATTATTGCCAAATATTATTTCTTTGGAGCAAGGAGCTTTTGTGAAAGGCAGATATATTCTGGATAATATAGCACTAGCTCGATAACTCATGATGGATCTAAACAGGAAAGTGAGAGGCCACAATATGATTGTTAAATTAGATATGGCTAAAGCCTATGATAGGATGGAGTGGGATTTCGTTATAGCAGTATTGAAGAGAATGGGCTTTAATTCTAGATTTACTTCATATATTGGTATGATCCTTTACAATAGCTGGTTCTCTGTCAACTTTAATGGCATGGCAACTGGTTTTTTCCAGTCTAGCAGAGGCATAAGGCAAGGAGATCCTCTTGCCCCTTTCCTGTTCATAATAGCATCAGAAGTATTAAGTAGGGGCCTCTCTACTTTATTTCACTCTGGTCATCTGAAAGGATATAAAGGGCCAAGGCACAGTAAACAGGTCACTCATTTACTATATGCAGATGACACCTTGGTTTTTCTAAATACTAGTAGGAATAACATTGAGGCTTTCAAACATTTTATCAACTGTTATGAAAACAGTTCAGGGCAGAAAGTCAATGCTACAAAGAGCAGTTTTATTTTATCTTCCAAGGCTCCTGATTCTCTTAGACAATCTATCCGCTCTCTTACAGGTTATAAGTATCAGTCTGATGGCTTGAATTATCTGGGTATTCCTGTTAAGCAAGGCAGATATCTTTGTTCAGACTTTAAATTCCTAATAGACAAGATACACACTAAGTTGGAAGGATGGCAATCTAGCCTATTGTCAGCAGCAGGGAGGGCTGTGCTAATTGATTCTGTCTTGCACAGTATGCCTGTCTACCTTGCTTCAACATGTTTTATACCAAAGAAGGTGATACATATCATTGAAAGTTTGAGTGCTAATTTTTCTGGCATGGTCAAAGTAAAACAAGGAGACATTAGGTAGCTTGGCATGATATCCAAAAGCCTCGGGTGGAGGGGGGGCTGGGAATCAGGGATTTGGTAGGTGTTCAAATCTCCCTGGCTGTTAAGATGCTGTGGAATATTTTACATGGGCTATCTCTTTGGTCTGCTTATGCTAGATGTAGATTCATCAAATTTCATTTTGCTTGCTGCTCTAAGCCCTTTCCTGCTGGCATGCCTATGGCTATTTTCAGGCAAGCTAGAGATGTTATTATATAGCATAGCAGATGGTTTATTGGTGGTGGGGAAGAACCTGATTTTCTGAGGGACAATTGGACTGGAAGTGGGCCTCTGTATAGTTATGCCCCAGACAGTGGTGTTAATAGGGGTGCAGGCCCTCCTTTGGCCTCTGTAAGAGAGGTTTTTCTGGACCCTCAACATGTTGCTAGGGATTTCAGTGCTCCAAATCAACTTCCGAACATTCAATTAACCAGTGAAACTGATGTATGTGTTTGGACTGGATCTCTAAAAGGTAACTTTTCTATCAAGTCAGTATATAATATGATTCGGTCTAAGGGCTTGAGGAGGCAAGCTTGGGCCAAGTTATGGCACTCTACCATACCCCCGAGGGCTGCATTATTTGGTTGGAAGATTCTACATCGAGCTGTTCCGGTTGATAGTAGGGTTATGGATTGTGGGATTCATTTGGTCTCCAAGTGTAACTGTTGTTCCCATCCTAGCCAGGAGGATCTTAATCATGTTTTTATTACTGGAGAGATGGCAACTGAATTATGGAGATGGGTATATCCTTTTATTAACTACAGAGCATGGCCTAGTGATCAAATTACAGCTCGGTTATGGAATCTCATTTCTGTTACAGATATGCAGTCAGCATTTAGCTTTATTGGGATGCTTGCTGTTATTATGATGCTATGGGAAATATGGAAGTCCAGATGTGCAGCTAGATTTGAAGGTGTGCCTTTCAACTATGCGGTTGTCAAAAGGAAAATTTTATGCTCTATTACCATAGCTCTTGACAGGTTAATTTTCCATAAACCTCTGTCACATGCTCAGTCCAGATGCCTTGCTGACCTAGATATATTCCCCCGGATAGTAGTCAAGAAGCCAATTATTGTCTCATGTAAATTAGCAATGCAAGGCTATACTCTACATCTTGATGGAGCCTCGAAAGGTAATCCTGGCAGAAGTGGGGGAGGTGGCTGCATAAGAGATACAATAGGGGGTTTGATAGCTGCTTTTGCCTTCACTTATGGCATTGGGTATAGCCTTGTGGCTGAAACCAGAGCACTACATGATGGCCTTGCTGTTGCAAAATAGTGTGGCATTAGATTAACAACCATTTTTTCGGATTGTACTGTTCTTGTGGAGGCAGCAAGGAAGGGAATTGTCCCTAGTTGGATGACACTACCATGGTGGAAGAAGATTATGATGTTGCTCAAGGAAAATGGCTGCCCGGTCCAACATATATATAGAGAAGTAAACCAGTTGGCTGATTCCTTGGCATCCTATGCATGTAATGCATCGGCTAATTCGGTCTATACTCGAGATAGAGACCTTCCATGGCCGGCTAGAGGTGCTTTCAGGATTGATAAAGCAGGACTGCCAGCATTTCGGTTCTAGTTTTCCTGGTTACATTTTAGTCTCATTTACTATACTGTTTTCTTCTTGGTTTCATTGTGGGCTATGGCCCCTTTTCTCCTCAAGGGTATATCCCCAAGGATTTTGTAATTGTTTCAGCAAAAGCAATAAAATCTAGGGCCTTGGTGCTGCCTGGGGGAGTGAGAACACTCTTCCTTTCTGAGGAAGAGTGCACTTGATCAGGTCTAGCTCCAGATTGGCCGGTTTTTGCTTTAAAAAAAAAGAGGTAGAGACCTACCTAGCCCTTCCTAAGACTAAGGTGGGGGATGAAGACCGGGTTTGCTACACGGTTGAGCCTATTGACCCGTCCTTGATCTTGAGTGATTTTATCCATAATCCGAAGGACGTGAGGACCATGATCAGCCCACACCACATTCATTTGATACCCTTGGCACAATGGATAGTGTCCCATTGCAAGAACAAGTGGGAGAGACACGAAGTAATAGCCAAGGCGGTGGCGGTGTGCTTATGCGGAGTCTTACTTTTCACCACAACCGACCACCTTTTAGACATAAAAAATCTCAGCATTATTAGTGGGTTGTGGCGGGGAACGTCCATCTCTCAAGCGATCCTCTCATACCTCTATGAAGGACTAAGTTTAGCTTGCCTAGGAGGACCTTTGTTCGACTCTATGATACTCCTTGAGTGTTGGATGGGAGTGAGAGTCAAATTCCAACCAAAGGAAGACATAACTTCAGCCAGCCGAATCTTCGGGAGCCACCCTCTCTTCTTCATTGGAGGGGCATTTAGATACTCTTCACAGGTTGAATGCAAGACGGCGGATAAGAAAACTCGGGATGAATGGTGCCTCTTCTTCAACACTTTGCCAATAGACAAGTTCAATATGCGACCAAGAATCCTTCGAAGCACTCCTCTTAAAATACCGCGGCGTCAAGGCCTGGACCTCCAGCTAGTAGGGAACACTACAATGGCGATCTACAACCCACACCGGTGCCATCTTCAGATCGGACTTCCAAGAACCCAAGCTCCTGCACTATCACACTACCCTCCCCTTCTATCTAGGAAGATGGGGACCGAGGAGGATGAAAGAGCGATCCGGAACGCGCTGACCATGTGGGAGATCAGCAAAGTGCGCCCGTGGCAAGAAGAAGTTGAAGAGAACGACGAAGCACGCCGAGGCTACGTGAAAGAGTTGAGGAAGATCCGCCCTCTTGCAGATGAAAAACTTAATGTAGCTTGATTTTTTTTTATTTAGAGAGATGTTGGTTGTATGACAAAAAGTTGGAATTTTGTGAATTCATTTTTCATTAAGCTTGATTGAATGAGATGAGATTGTCTTAGTTGAATGAGCAGAAGTTTTGTGGCTTGATCCTCTGGAATGATGTGAACATGCAGAGCCTCTGGAGTATGTAACGGATGTGCATTGGGCCACTACAAAGAAACGACGGTCTGACGATAGGCCGTCAGAATGGAAGCACGAAGAACCCTGTTCTCTGAGGGATGTAACGGTCCAGACTCAGGCCGTTAGAGTAAGTAACGGTCCTAACCTTGGCCGTTAGACTGATGGCTGCTGAAAGAAAGAAAGCTTATGCAAGAAGAGGAGTGACGGTAGGGATATGACCGTTAGATGACTGTAGCGGTCTGGTGATGACGCGTTACAGCCTTTGAATCTCCATAATTGTGAGCTTCTCACTTTGATCTTGATCCTGTGTTCTACGCACACTTTAAACATGAAACAAGTTAGATCTGTTCTTAGACTCAACCCCTTTCCTTGAAGCAAGTTAGATAATGACCGTTTCTCAATATTTGGTCAAGGGGTGGAGCCTTGTTAAAATAGGCGGAAAACATAATGAAAATAATGCAATGCATATGATAGTGTTTTTCGAAGGTTTTGGAGAATATCTAATTTTTGTGAGACTTTTGAAAATATTTGATTTTTTTTGGGTTTTGAAAATATTTGATGTTTTTTTTGTATTATGGAAATATTTGATTTTTTTTAGATTCTGAAAAATATTAAATTCGTTTGGATTTTGAAAATATTTGATTTTTTTTTGATTTTGGAAAGCCAGTGCTTCCCCAGCAGCGTGAGCCCTTCCTTGTTGATATCGAGTCCGGGGGTGGGTGTGAGAGAAGATGACGACCCCTGGACAAGGTCCAAATTGTCATGATGGTGTTTCTGCCAGGGCCATACCCAGGGTACTAATCTTGGTCCTAAAAGAAAAATAGAATACGGGGGGATGTCCCTGCCAAACCAACCCAGAAGAAGAAGGGTAAGCTTTAGGCCAGATATAGAAGTTTTTTTAAGACTTGATTTCCTTTCCGTACAACCCTTTTAGAGATTTGGTCTGTTGTGCCGGGGCTTTGAGTCCGTCATCGAACCTTAATCCACCCTAGGCATGCATGCGACCGGGCTCATAACGTCCCGTGGGGAACTGTACTGCCACTCTTGTCATGTCTAGCTTTTTTTGCTTTGCCTTTCTGGAGCTTTGGAATTCATAATTCATACTATATCGACTTTGAGGTGATGCTTTTGATTTTGTTATAGAGATTGCCCCTTCGCTGTCTCTTTTGTTTCTTGTGGCGTCAGGTCATAACGGACTGCCCCTATTTGAGACGTCCTCTCGTGAGGGTGTTTGGATCGGTTATCGCCTCCTTATTCTCTTCTTGCCCCTGGTTTTAGCTGAAGGAAGAAACATACAGGGACCTTGACTTTCCCCCAAAGCATGGCCAAGGAGAAACATTATCCTTTCTCAACGTGGAAAACCTGACCAGGGACGTCGTGTAGTGTGTGATTGCCTCACTCGGGACTCCTTTAGTGACAGGAGGAGCATCTTGCTGCCGGGGTAGCACATGGTTAGACTCTAAGGAAAGAAACGCTTAAGATACAACCCATTCCACGGGTGAGAGAGCTCCTCACCTTCTGCGTTTACTAAACGGTAAGCATTTCCCGGATAAGCTTCTTTTACGACAAACGACCCTTCCCAATTAGGTTATAATTTAGACCTAGGACCTGCAGACCGAATGAACTTTCACTTCAAAACCATATCACCTTTTTGAAACTTACATTCGATTACCTTCTTTTGAAAATAACGCGAAACCCTTTTTTGATAAACGGATACATGATCGGCCGCATTCATCCTCTTCTCATCTAAGAGTTCCAACTGAACCAGCAACGCCTCTCGACGTTCATCGAGATTAAGTTCCTTATCAAGCTGCACTCTAAGGGAAGGGATCAGGATCTCATATGGGAGCACCGCCTCCATCCCGTAGGTAAGAGAATAGGGAGTTTGTCCCGTAGGGGTACGAACGGAGGTGCGGTAAGCCCACAGAGCTTCCACTAATCTTTCTGGCCAATCAGAAAACTTATGAGCTTCACATGTTTTCTTGATGATTTTAAGAAGAGTTTTATTAGTGGCCTCGACTTGACCGTTGCCTTGAGGATAATATGGAGATGAATGATGCAATGCAATATTGAACTTCTTACATAGGTCCTTGAGCTCTTGAGAAACGAACTGGGGTCCGTTGTCGGTGATGATGCTGCTTGGCACTCCGAACAGTGAGATGATATTCTTCATAATAAAGCGGCACACCGTTGTAGTTTTGATCTCTGCGTACGTCTCGGCTTCAGCCCACTTGGTGAAGTACTCAGTGGCGGTAAGGATAAAGGATTTCTGCTTGATCTGGGAATTAGGATCACCGAGCGGGCCGACAACGTCAAAGGCCCACATAGAGAATGGCCAAGGAGTGGTCATAGGATGGAGAGACGAAGTTGGAGAATGAATTTTATCAGCGTGGAGTTGGCACTTAAGACACCTCCGGACATAGAGGGAGCAATCTTCCTCTAGAGTGGGCCAATAGTAGCCCTGCCTTAGGATCTTCTTCGCTAGAGCCTGGCCATTGACATGACCCCCACACTCACTAGAATGGGCTGCTTCAGCCACCTTCCAAGCTTCAATATCATCTAAGCATCTCATGAGCATCCCATTAGTAGCGCGCCTGTACAGTTCTCCTGCGACAATAGTATACCTTGCAGCGGCTCTTCTGATTGACTTGCGTTGCTCAACAGTTGCCCCTTCTGGGAACAATCCCTCCTTACAAAACAACTCGATTTCATGATACCAAGGCAACTCTTCTTCGTCCAGGATCTCTTCTAGCTCTGTTAAAGATACTTCCTTAAGATCTTCCTTCTCAGCTCTTGCCTCTACAGATTTCCTAAGATTGATGAACCAAGGGTCCTGAAGAGAGGGTGCATCCAATCTCTGAACGACGATAGTCTCAGTGCTCCGACTGAGAGGGAAAGATAGGGAAGAAGCAAGGGATGCCAGAGCATCAGCTAGAATGTTCTGAGAACGGGGAGTATGGATGTAGATCAGCTTACGGAATTGCCTGGCAAGGAGCGTGACCAGATCTTGATAAGGCTTGAGCTTGGGGTCACGAGTACGGTAAGTGGACAGAACTTGCCGTAGGACGAGCTGAGAATCTCCTATTAATGTTTAAATAACGCACGCCTAGGAGATAGGCATGCTTCAATCCGGCCAGGAGAGCCTCATACTCAGCGATGTTGTTGGTAGCAGGAAATCGAAGTTGATAAGCAAAGGGAATGGTCACCCCCTCTGGAGTAAGCAGAACAGCACCGATCCCTCGGCCTTGAGAATTGAGTGCACCGTCGAAGTGCATAGACCAAAAGGGGTGATGAGAGATAACAGAAAGATGCTCATCAGGGAAATCGTCCTGGATGGAATCGGTATGAGGAATGGGGAGATGAGCGAGATGCTCAGTAATGGCATATCCCTTGACCGCCTTTTGAACAACAAAGGTGATGTCGAATTGAGAGAGGAAGCTCTGCCAGCGAGCTAACCTACTGGAAAGGACGGGCTTTTCTAAGAGATAGCGAATCGGGTCCATTCTAGAGATCAACCTAACTGGGTGGGCAAGAAAATAGTGTTTAAGCTTCTGAGCTACCCACACTAAGGCGGCACAAGTCTTCTCCATAGCGGTGTATCTGGACTTAGCTGGGTTGAATAACCGAGAGAGGTAATACGTAGCCCGCTCTTTTCCTTCATCATCCACTTGTGCTAAGACCGCCCCTAGGGAGTCCTCAATGACCGAGATATATAGGATTAGGGGTTTCCCAGGGACAGGAGGTTGCAAAACCGGGGGATTGGACAGATATTCCTTCAAGTCCTCGTAGGCCTTTTGACAATCTTCATTCCATTCAAATTTAGCCCCCGCCTTAAGCAATTCATAAAATGGACGGCACCTCTGAGAATGCTGGGATATGAATCTTCTGATGAATTGCAATCTACCAATCAATCCTCGAAGTTCCGTAATGTTCTTAGGCGGAGGCATATCCATGACGGCCTGTGCTTTGTTAGGATCAATCTGGATCCCCCGTTTGCTCACTATAAAGCCTAGAAGCTTCCCTGAGGAGACTCCGAATACACACTTCTTCGGATTCATCTTAAGCTTGTACTCCCTGGCTCTTTGCAGCACCTTGGCCAGAATAGAGGGGTGTTCCTCTTTGGTTCTTGACTTCACCAGAATGTCATCCACGTAAGCTTCCATATAGATGTGCATCATGTCGTGGAAGATGGCCATCATCGCCCTTTGATAGGTGGCGCCCGTGTTCTTCAGACCGAACGGCATAACCACATAACAGTACGTGCCCCAGGGCGTGGTGAAGGAGGTTTTCTCTTGATCTTCTGGAGCGAGACGGATTTGATTATATCCTGAGTAACCATCCATAAATGACAACGATTCGTACCCGGCGGTACTGTCGACCAAGACATCAATGTGAGGCAATGGGAAATCATCCTTGGGACATGCTTTATTGAGATCCCTGAAATCGATACAAATACGCACCTTTCCATCCTTCTTGATGATAGGGACTATGTTTGCCACCCACTGAGGATATAGAACAACTCTGATGAATCTGGCCTTATATAACTTGTCAACTTCTTCCTTGATCCTCAAGGCCATGTGGGGGTGAAATCTTCTTGACCGTTGTTTGACAGGTGTTGCCCCTGGTTTAAGCACGAGTCGATGTTCCACTAAAGATGGGTCAAGACCTGGCATGTCCTCATAAGATCAGGCGAAGGAATCGCTATGCTCCCTTAGAACTTTGATCAAATCTTCTTCTACTTGTGGAGGGAGATTAGCGGCAATAATGATGGGCCTGGGGTCTTCTTCGGTTCCCAGATTGATTTCTTTCGTAGGTTCATCCACTGCTGATGACGGCTCGTCTAATTTCTTAAGTCCTTCCGCGTACATATCAGCAGTGTCATCTACGTTGCTGTCCTCATTAACCGGATCTTTTTCACCCAAGATTTCATAGACGCCGAGTCCGTCATCACCCCACGCCCCTTCTATTTCTTCTTCATCCTCAATCGTAATTGCCGTAGCAATAAATTCCGGACATTTTAAAAGGGCGTGACAGCGCTGAGCTAGGTCTTGCAAGAACCTATCAGGAACAGATTTGGGAGGACGCACAAGCAGGCGCGGCTCAGAGGAAGAAGGGTTGGATGACCTAGAACAAGACCCTACTTCTTTAGACCTAACTAATTCTACTTCCCTAGACTCGATAGACCCTAATCCTAACCTAGGAGAAAGGAGACCTAGTGGAAGGGAAGGAGCAGGGGACTCGTGCCCCTGGGATGAGGATGGAGACAGGGTAGCATAATCTTCCACTGAAATCTCCATTTTGAATTTGACGTTTTTTTTTGGAGATCAGCAGAGACTATACAGCAAGATGGAGGAGGCGGAAGCTGCATAGGGAATAGCTCAGGGAAGATGTAGTCAAAGAAGGGATCGGAAGATGAGAACCACATCTCGTGGAGTTGGGCGTTGGGAGGAGGAGGAGTGAATAGAGTGGATAGATCAATGGGCGGGCAGTGCCCGCAAGCGCAAGGAACAAATAGAATCTCGGGCGGATCAACGAAGGATGGATTTACCATGATAGGAGGGAGACGGGGTAAGAACTCCCATTGCTGGAGGAGAGATTGAAAGAGGGAGGGAGACCAAGAAAAGACAATCGGCGAGCTCCCCTCCTCCCGTGGAGCATCGTCTGGCCGCTTCTTCGGTCTCCATTGCATGAGCCGAACCTCTTGCTTCTTTTGGCAGTCTTCTTCATGAAACAACCCCTGAAGGGTTTGACCACAATCAAGCATATCATGTTCTGGCCTTTTTAGTGCCGGTGGAGGACTGGCAATCGGACATACTGTACTTCTCTTTAACGGAGCTGGCTGCAGAGCTAATGTGCCGGGCTGGAGAGGCCCTCGGACAAAGTGCTGACGGTAGTCCCAGGTGAGTGGCCCAGAATCACCCATCATAGATAATGCAATTTCGTTGTAGCCAAGACCTCTCCTGCCCATCTTTCTTCCCTTGGGTATGGGCTTGGTCATTCCCTTTAATTGTGCACCGAGGCCTCTCCCCGGTTGGTAGCCCAGTTTCAGTATAATGTTCCAGCCTTTTGAGTCTCGGATCTGGGGCTTCATCTTGATGTTAACTGGAGTAGTGATGGGCCTAGGAGGTATATAAGCCCAAGGGAAGTTTAAATCCAGCATTGATATGACGGGTCGGCTGCTTGGCCAAAGTGTAGGAAGAATCTGTTCTGAAATGGCCTTAACCAATTGCACTGTAGATAGGCTTTTGACCTTGACGACCCTCCATTGGAAAGGGAATTTGACGCACTGATGTGCGGTGGAGGGCACGGCACCGAGCGTATCCAGCCATGGACGACCCAAGATAGCCTTGAACATAGGGTCGATGTCTAGTACATAGAATTCCACGGCCATTGTAAGGGGTCCGAGCTCTGCTTGGATGGTGACCACCCCGTGACATGCTCGCCTTGAGTTGTCATATGCTGCTATAGTGGTAGGGGTAGGTCGTAATAACTCTTCAGATATGTTGCAAGCTCGGAGGGTACTGAGTGGGCACACATTGATTGAAGCCCCTGTGTCAACCAGCGCTGCTTCAATGCTGACTTTGTTCAGGGTGATTGTAATGCAGAGCGGCATTTGCCGAGCTTCCGGGAGTGCTAGCTCGGATTCTGAAAATGTGATTGCTGGCCCTTTGGAAATAGTTGCTAGGGCCATTGGTAAGCTGTCGACTGCCATATCTGCGCTGACCATTACCTTCTGTAAGAAATCTCTCAGTGCATCCTGATAAAGGGTAGACCTTTTGATCAGCTCCAGCACATATATTTTAGCGGGCACTCGGTCCAGATGATGTAGCAAGTCATATTGAGTACCCGGCAAAGGTTCAGTTTCTTCTCGCTCGGCTGTTGGCTGAGAGGACTGGGGATTGGAATTAGTAGGGTAGTTCCGATGGAACATCTTCCCGCTCCTTAAGGCGCAACTCGTAGCGGCCGCGACATCGGTGGATAGTATGATGGGCCCTGCGGGGTGGATGAGCGGTGTAGGCTGTGTAGGGGAGATGATTTGGTGGGGTGTGAGGTTGGTGATGGTGGTGAGTGGTGGTGAGCGGATGATGAGTGAAGGATTGATGGAAGGCAGGATGGTGATGGTGGATGGTATGGATGGAGGGAGTGTTGGTGGAGGAGTCAAGACAGGTGATAGGTTAGGCGATGGCGTGATGATGGTAGCAGAGGCAAGTGGCGAAGGGTATGACGGAGTGGTGGGTGGTAGTGAATTTGTTGGAGCGGGCGTAAACGGGAGGACAAGTGGAGAGGGTATTGGGTGTGAAGGAAGGATGAAGGAGGGGGTAAGAGGATTGCGGTGGTTGTGGTGGAGGGCCATGACTTGCGGTGTGGTGCCATCGTCATCAAAAGACCACTCGGCACTAGGGGCCGGAGGTTGAACTACGTTCACTTGAGCCGGGGCCGGCGGCTGGGGTTGCTGTGGAGCAGGCGGATGATTTGGCATCGGATTTTGATGGATCTCCAGATCCTGAGCCTGTTGTAGTTGCTGTTGTGGTAGTGGCTGCTGCGGCTGCGGTGCTTGTTGCTGCTGCACTTGCTGCCTTGGTGGCTGCCTTCTTTTCTCTTTGATTTCAACAATGGCCCGATGCATCTCGGCCCAATCGATTCTCTGCCCTTCATGAAGATCGTATACCAGATCCCGGAACTGATAACATCCTTCGATAGTGTGGCCTGGCTGCCTATGGAACATGCAATATTTCGTTTGATCAACGGCTGGGTTCCAGTTAGGCCGTTCCGGAGGAAGTTGAATTGCATTCACCGACATAAGAGCCGAGAAGATATCCATGAGGGTCTCTGGCAGTGGAGGATATTGTACTCTCTTGGGGGCCGGACGCTTGTTGTTCGGATTGTTGTTATAGCCGTTGGGTGGAGGGACATTGTGGTATTGTGGAGGTGGTGGTTGTTGTTGTGGAGCGATGAAGGCATTTTGTGGAACGGTGAAGGCAGGCAGAGGGTTTTGTGGAGCGGCTTGAAAGTTCTGTGAAGCGGGATTTTGTGGAGTGCGGGGGTTTTAGGGGAAGCGGAATGGTGCGGCTTGGAATGGAAAGGCAACGGCTTGTACCTGTTCGTTTGTCTGGACTCCCTCGGTAACCGGCCCTTGTGGTTTCTTGTGATATTTGGGCTTTTGGTTTTCAAATAGGGCGTGTATGGGAGAATCCTTGAACTGGGTTTGTATGAAGCGCGCCCGACTGTAGAGTTGATGCATGTTAGCTATATCATTCATTGCCAGGATGTTCCTGAAGGTCGGGGTAGCATTTGAAATGAGCAGCTTGACCTTCTCTTCCTCCGGAATGTGGCCAGGCACTCTAGCAGCCATCTGTCTCCACCTGTCTGCATAAGTGGCGAACTCCTCATCTGGCTTCATCTTCTCAGCTACTAGATCTGTAAATGAGTATTCCGGGCCGACCCTGTCTTGGAACCGCTGGATAAATTTGTCCTTTACTACCTTGAAACTTTCAGCTTCTTCTAGCGGCAAAGAGTAGAACCACTCCAGAGCAACACCATCCAAAGATCGGCAGAATAAGTACGCCATAAGGCGATCATCATATTGGAACTGCGCCGACTCATATAGAAAATTCCTCACATGAATGAAGGGATTGCCGTTCCCATCGTACTTGCGATAGTTAGGGAGTTCCGATTGCGGAGGGAATCGAATGTTCTGAAAGCTCGGGATAGGAACATCTGCCAAAGATTGTGGGCCAACCCGCTTCTGGAGGAAATCGAGTTGTTGCTGCATGGTGGCCCATTTATCAAGCAAGTCCTGCTCTCGGGAGGGAGCAGGGGTAGTGAAGGAAGCCGATTGAATTTGGGGAGCAGATGGAACGATTGTGGCAGAAGGTGGAAGCCCATAGGCAGGAGTGAAGGAATAAACAGTGGAGATGGGGGGCCCATAAGAAGGGTATTGGGCCTGAGACTGGCTCAGATTAGAATGGGCTTGAGCCACCCCTTGCTGAGGGCGCAAGAAATCTGAAGGGCCCATGAGAACTTGCGGAGCTATCAGGCCCGATGTATGATGATCTACCTGAGCAAAGGAAGGGATTGGTGACTTCCCTTTATCAAAAGATTGATAGGCTGAGTTGGAAGATTGGCCCGTCTCCATACCTGTGAAAGTGATGGTCCGGGGTTGGACCGGGTGAGATCAATCGGAGTGGGCTGGACAGAGGGCCCACTGATTCTAGATGGATCGATAGGAGGGTTGGATTTAGAAGGGGATGCGTTGGACCCTTGCATGGCCTAATAAAGAACTTGAAGTTGGGTCGGATCTAATTGGGCCATCATCTGAAGAATGGAGCCCGCGGAAGGAGTGGAGAGAGGAGGGGTAGCTTGACCACCTTCTATAGAAGTGGAGGATGGAAGAGGGGTAGTCCCCTCTCCAGAAGAAAAGGTGATAACCCTAGGAGGGTTTTTGATAGGTTGCAAGGCCTGGATATAGAGGGGGGGTGAATGTATCCTGCTCTAAAAATCGCCCAATTAAAACTCTAATGCTCAAGTATGCGGAAATAAAAGCAGATTATGAAATATGCTGAAAATGCTTAGAAGCAACTCAGCAAGACAACACAAATCTATTAACTCTCACACGCTCCTAAGCAAGCATCTAAAGATCGCAGCAGAGAAAATAACATATAAGGAAAAACACACCACAAGAGAACACCAAGATTTTTTAGGTGGTTCGGTCCAAAGACCTACGTCCACCCCTCACTCCAAATCGGAGTGAGGCTTCCACTAGCTAGGCTAGAAACTGCAGACTCAGTCTGCAATAAATTGTTGCCACACAGCTTGACCAGGGGAACAACCTCCCCTCTTCCTCCCAACCGGAGGGACACCCCAAGTGACTCTCAGCCACTTGGAAACCAGAGACGCAAGTCTCTCTTCCTCCAGACCAGGAGGGAACAGCTAGTCTTGCAACCACAAGACCAGAACCGGAGGATCAATCCTCCCTTCCTCCAAACCGGAGGAAAACCTAGAGACCTAAGTCTCTCTTCCTCTGAAATCCAGAGGGAAGCACATGTGACACCAAGCCACCTACAAACTAGAGGTCTCGGACCTCTCTTCCTCCCAACCGGAGGGAACCCGACCTCACACAAGAGAGTCGGAAGAACAACTGTTGAAGGTTTAAAAGGAAAAACAAAAACGCAGCAACAGAAAGCTGGAAGAATAAAATGCACAAAGGCTCTCGCAGGAGCTGGCTGGCCTGGATTTGATCCACGGTCCAGTAGGAACTGATCTTCAGTTGAAGCTTCCTTTGGTCAAGCTCTCTCTTCTTATCACTCTTCTTTTTCTTCTCTTTCACAGGCTCTCTCTCTGTCTCTTCTTTCTTCTTCTTCTGCTCACAGCCTCTCTGCTTTCTCTATCTCTTCTTTCTCTTCTGCACTTCTTCTTCTAGCACTGGCTGCTTCTACTTCAGTCACTCTCTACGCTCCCTACTCTTCAGAGGAAGAAGACACATATTTATAGCAGCAGCAGATTAGGGCAGCGTGTGCTCTTCACGATTCTCGCCCAAATGCTTCAGTCCACGTGGAGGCTCCTCTGCATCTCGGATCACGTGCCAGATGCCAACCTCGTATCACGTGCCCCACTCTTCATAGGCTCCACGAACAGTACCTGTCACACAGTCATAGGAGATTTAATCAGAAGGATAGAATGTATAGACTTTGAAGACTTAGCCAACGAGTGTATTGACTTGAACAGCTAGCCACGAGTGTATAGACTTAAGATGTGATAACAAGTGTGTAGACTTGAACTTAGAAATGAATGTATAGACATTAGAACAGCAAAAGGTGCACTATACTGAAAACGACACGGGGTACATAAGATGACTACAGCACGAGATAAACAGAGAACGACACGAGGTACATACAGTATCAAAGCTAACACTACAAGGATAACGACACGAAGTCAGATGAGAACAGCACGAGGTAAGAGAGAACGACACGAGGTAAAACGGTAGTAAAACACGCGATCAGAGAAAACCTGGACGAAGATAGAAAGAAGCAACACGAAAAAAAAAAACAACACTAAGACATAAACACAGAACTAACACGGAGACATACAAAACAAAAGATAACACGAAGACACAAACATAGAAACAACACGAAGACATACAAAACAAAAGATAACACGAAGACACAAACATAGAAACAACACGAAGACATACAAAACAAAAGATAACATGAAGACACAGGAAAACGACTCGAACACGAGGACGACACGGGCTGAAAACAACTCGAAGACGAAAAACAGAAACCGACACGAAGTGTGGTCACAAAGCAAGAAAGACACGGGGTCTTGAAAGAAACAACACGAATACA
Source organism: Amorphophallus konjac (assembly GCA_022559845.1). Classification (NCBI taxonomy): domain Eukaryota; kingdom Viridiplantae; phylum Streptophyta; class Magnoliopsida; order Alismatales; family Araceae; genus Amorphophallus; species Amorphophallus konjac. The sequence goes on from CM040123.1 coordinate 201,357,728, forward strand.
GACGACTCGAAGACATAGGAGTGACACAGATGGAGCGACACGAGGTGGCACAGAAAGCAGCACGAGGTGCTGCAGTGTTCAGCACGCGATGGAACAAATAACGACACGAAGACAACTGGAATGATGCGTGTAGCAGTTCGTTGTACATACTTCTAATGTACAGACTTTGAAACAAAGAGTGTATAGACTTGAGAGATCAAGGCACAAGGTATAGACTTTGCCCAAGGAAACGAATGTGTAGACTTTGGCTTGGAACGAAGGTAAGGATGAGGCTGTAAAGACTTGGCCAATATGAGACACTGTACAGACTTTGTCAAGTGACTGGCTGTACAGACTTCAGAAGATGAAGACTCTGTATCGACTTGAAACAAAGGTGGTGTATAGACTTAAGCATTCTGAGCATAACAAAAGCTATGCATGTATAGACTCCATGATCAAAATGCAATGCTGACTGATGTATACACTTGGCAAATAGATTGATGCATGAACTACCCTGTACAAACTTTAAGACTTAATGAGCAACAAAAAGGGACAAAGCAGCATGGCGTCAACCCAGCTGTTCCACTGCGTCAACGCAGCAAGTAAGCCATCAACTACTGTGTCAACGCAGTGTCCTTGTAACGTCAACGCAGCTAGTGAACAGACAGCCAATGCGTCAACCCAATCTCCAACTGCGTCAACGCACTCATTGCACAGAACCCATATTAATGAAAGACAGACATGCAGACATGCAGACATGGTGAGTGTACAATCTATGCCATGCTCACAGTTAAGTTGTTTTTTTTTTTGTGTACCAAGTTCTGAATGAAGTAAACACATATGACATCAATTTGTCATCATCAACACATGTAAACTATATCATCATCAAAACATAAGAAAACACATATGACATCAAACATATGAGAATCATAGTGTTTGTCATCATCAAAACACAACATCCAACAATCTAGCCATATTCATGAGTAGCTATTCAAGCAAACAATCAGATATTCAAGCAGTCAAACAGTCAACACACCTCAGTGTGACTCATGGTGTGTCAGCCATCATCAAAACCACACAGGGGCACAACAATCTCCCCCTTTTTTATGATGGCAACACTATGAGTTACACTGACTCAGATTAGATTCTTCTCCCCCTTTGCCTTTATCAAAAAATGAAATAGGGAAACAATTCAGTAAAGCACAGGAAGGTTATACTTCCCTTTGGTTTGTTGATGGTTCGAAGGAGGCCTTTTCTTTGGAGACATCTATCTTCCAAATGAATCCGTTCAAGAGCTTCTCCCCCTTTGACTTCAGCAAAAAGACATGAGTTGAAGAGGAAAGAATAAGACTGTATAAAAAGAGTGAAATAAAAGCTCCTCCTTTTGATCAATCTGCCCCTTTTGTCAAACAACTTATGCAGTGATGCATATGCAACAAATACTCCCCCTTTGACATGGCAGAAGATATAGAGCTAATGCAGACAAACAACATGATCAGACAATCTAGCACATTGTCCCCTTATGCATATAGTCTCTCAAACAGACCAGAGAATCTAGCCCTTATGATCTATGATGCAAGATACCAATTGTTAGGGTGCAAGAGAAATCCACAAGGATGAACTCTGGTTATCCAAAAACTGCAAGTACACATGATAAACTGAGAGAAGTGCTTCTCAAAAATGATAACCAGTCTAATACCACTGAATCAAAACACAGTGATAAAGAGCCATAAGATGAGCAGATTCAATATTTAGTGAAAGTTGAGATATTGAACTTTTCAGCAAGATACTAACTTCATAGAACAAACTTTTAAGTTCTAGAGTCCTCCATTATAAAAGCTTATGAAACCTTGATTTTCAGATATGGTTTAAGAATGATGTAAACAAGTTTTTCAAAAAGAATTGTACTCATATCTGAACCAGCTCTTAATAAAAAGGAACTAAAAGCTCATATAAAATTCTAGTTCAACCAACTTCCATCTTACTTAGTTTACTTTCCATGACAGTTTTAGGAGATACATAAGAGAATGCAACAGAATTTTACATTGTTCTTTCAGAATTTGATTTACACTTGTTCATAATTTTCTTTTTAAATGAACAATTTTGGTTTATCAACACCTTTTGACATGGGGAAACACCTTGATCAGAGGCCCGAATCCCCAGTTACTCAGTGTGACAACCGTATTGCTTCTCCCATTTTGGAGAACAGAGGTAGCATTGGAAGTATCTTTGGCATGAGGATACACCTTGATTAGAGGCCAGAATCCCTAGTTACTCAATATAACAATGCCATTGCTCTGCCAAATTTTCACAGTATTTTCAATCATCTCTTTAAGCAGAGTTAACCATGATACTTCATGACACAATCCTTTGGACAGGTTTCTCAGTAACCACAGTTATTGCTCTGTCCATGATTCAGAACAAGTACATTATATATCTCAGTCAACATAGACAAGGATATCAACTTTTCAGATGACAGAAGCTCTTACATGAATTTACATGAAGCAGACAGTTAAAGTTTATTAAGAGATTGAATCAGATATTTCCAAATTCCTTGTGTCCAAACAGGAGTACATAAGACTTAAACCAGTTCCAGTTAACAAATGTTCTTAAGCATGTATAATGGAAGGTTTCTCATTAAAGATGTTTTTAACTTTCATGAAGTAGTATTCAGACTGAAAGTTTACTTCATATCTCAGCTTAGTAACTCAAGAGAGCTGACTGATATTTCAACAGACAGCATGGATTCTGAAAAATTTCAGCAAGGAATCTGCCCTTGAGCAAAGAAGTTCAGACTTGACTGGATTGAAGTGAAGCTCTCCTTCAGCAGATTTAGGAGAGACAGACAGATGCCTATAAAGTATGAATTCAGATTTTGAACAACTTCAGAAGCAGTCAAGGAAGATCTTTTGATACCACTTTCGTGATGGAATCACTGACACTAAAGAATTGACAAGATGAATCAAGTAGGTGGATAGGAAGAGTTCAGATAAAAACACAACTGAACGGTTTAAGCATGCTCCCCCTATCTATATGCAGTGAGATTTCCCTTCCCCCCTTTTTTTTTGATTTTTCAAAGAAGTGATATGCTATGCAATGATTCCCTCTAACTAAAAACACTGAATCATCCTATATGTCATGCAGACACTGTAGATGTTGAATGACTATGCAACAACAGATTTAACATGCTATGCAGTAAATCTAAAAACAGTTGAGTGATTTCAGATGTATGAATAATGCTCCCCCTAGATGTATGCATTCATTCTATCTTTTTGGCATTTTCAATGATAGTGTGTCAAGTGCATGATTAGGCAATTCTCATATATGCACTCAGCTCAAAGTACAAACACGAAAGCTCACAAGGCTCAATGCAAGAGTCAAAACAAACAAAAAGCATGTATGCATGAAACTATGACTTATCAGATCAACCATAAATTTCATTTGAACGGATTTGAGAAATTTACCTGAATGGGGTTTTATCAACTTGGGTGCCTTAGTTTATTTTCCCCTTTTTATTCTTCAGCTTCCAAGGCACACCTGCAAGTTAGCACACTATCTTGCATGGGCAGGTACCCAAACAGTCTTGGGTCCTGCATGGTTAATAGTGACACCTTTGGTAGGTGTTCTAAACACCCTTTTCGCATTTAGGTCATCAGATCTCATCAGATGGTAATTATTCATTGAATGACCTAATACACCACAATAATAGCAAGAGGCAGCAGATTTCAGATTTGTTTTATGCACATTCTGATTAGCATGAGTTCTATGTGCATTTGCATGAAATTTTCTGTTAACAGAATTAAGATTCTGCTTACCAACATAAGCCAGCCAACAGTCAGCAGCTCTATGGCCTGGCTTCCCACATTCAAAACATGCAAGTGTTTTCCTTTCAAAAACAAATTCATTTCTATCAGAAATATTTCTATTGACAGGGAATTTACCAAGTTTATTGTTAAACTTCCTTCCCTGAGCATGCCAACATTGGGCTGCAATGTGGCCCATCTTGCCACAGTGAAAGCATGAACTAGAATTTCTTCCACCAGCCCTCAGCCAGCATTCAATGGCCCTGTGGCCTGTCTTTCCACACTCAAAGCATGTAATGAGCTTATCTTTAAAAACAAATTTGTTCTTATTAGGACCATGTTGGCTTGCAGGAGATTTACCATGATATGAATGAGATGTTTTCTTATCATTTGCAAACCAGCATTGTGCAATTGTGTGTCCTAATTTACCACAGTGAAAACATTCTATTTTCTTTTTCTGAAATGAAGGATTTCTATCATGAAGGTTCCTAGCAGTCATATCATCCTTCTCCATCAATTTACACTCATGCATCAGATGACCAAATTTATGACAATAATGGCATGACATTTTCCTTTTAGATGCATGTGAATGTGTGTGTGAACTTTGAACAACATGCCCTAATGAACCCTTTTTATTTATTTTCTGTTTTTTAATCTTTTTTTGATTTTTGTTCTGTTCTTCAGTTTTCTGAACAATGGGCTGTTTATCTTTTGAGGTGGTGGCTACATTTGAAGCTTTTACAAAAGATGTCATCAACTTGCTCTGAAACTCTTTCTTATTAGCATTGTTGTAGCCCAGCCCTTCCTTCCTAGTGTTGATTTTTACACCTAGTAGCTTGTCTACATTTTTCTGCCCACTTACAAATTTTGACAGAGAATTGTTCAGATCATTTATTTCAGATTGAAGAGAAAAAATCTGATGTTCATAGTTGACTATATCTTCTTCACAGACCAGAATTTGTTCATGCATCACATCATTCAAAGTTCTAAGGGTATCAATTTCTGATTTCAATTTGAGCTCATTTTTACTTTCAAACACATATTTTCTTTTTTCAAATGTCAGCAATCTCTCTGACAGGGTGGAGTTCAACTGTTTTAATTTTTCAATTTCCTCCTTTAGACTAGTGTTCTCCTGCTCAAGTTTATCATCATCAAACAAAACATCAGTTAGGAAACTTGGATATTCTGATTTACAGTTTTCAAAGTTTTCCTGAAATTTTAAGTTTGCAACACTAACAGCCTTGAACTCTTCATTGATCAATTTGTTTTCATTCTCAAGACTGATTAGTTTTTGTTCAGATTCTTGACATTGATTTCTGAGTTTAGTGTTTTCAGATTCAACATGATCAAGTTCTGATTGGATTCTATCTAATTTCGACACTTGTCTTCTGAGTATCTCATTTTCATTTTTCAGAATTTCAGGATTTTCTAAATTTTCAGTTCCAGAAATAGGATCCCTTAGACTTGTTAATTTCTTTATCAGACTTTTATCCTTCTTCCTCAATTTTTCATGGGAGTTTAACAGATTAGCATAGGCATCCTCCCAGTCATCTAAAGTGAAATTATCGAAAGGATTGATTACCTCTTCAGCATCTTCAAATTTATCTTGATCAGTGCTTTGGTCGCTCTTATCAGCCATCAAGCAGCTATCCTCATTCATCCTCTGAGCTAGCTTCAACTGATCCAGAATGTCATTTGCGCATAAAAACAAGAGTGTAGAGCCTTATAAGTAGCTTCTTTCATTAATCTCAAAACTTTCTGATTCTCTCCATTTCTTGATCTATCACTTTTAGTCCATTTGGACTCTTCCTTTGGTAGTCTATGAGGACCATGTGAAATTAACTTCCACAGATCCGGATCCATCAATTCCACATAATTGTGTAGACTGCTAACCCATGAATTAAAGTTAGAACCATTGTAAACCGGTGGAGAACCCATGGATTAAATTGGCAAGTAGATTTATGCAGCAAAGAGTAAAATCAGAAATGCACCAAGGGACAACAGGATCCTCTGCAGATCGTTGGATCTGATCAATCAGAGAACCGCTCTGATACCAATTGATAGGTTGCAAGGCCTGGATACAGAGGGGGGTGAATGTATCCTGCTCTAAAAATCGCCCAATTAAAACTCTAATGCTCAAGTATGCGGAAATAAAAGCAGATTATGAAATGTGCTGAAAATGCTTAGAAGCAACTCAGCAAGACAACACAAATCTATTAGCTCTCACACGCTCCTAAGCAAGCATCTAAAGATCGCAGCAGAGAAAATAACATATAAGGAAAAACACACCACAAGAGAACACGAAGATTTTTTAGGTGGTTCGGTCCAAAGACCTACGTCCACCCCTCACTCCAAATCGGAGTGAGGCTTCCACTAGCTAGGCTAGAAACTGCAGACTCAGTCTGCAACAAATTACTGCCACACAGCTTGACCAGGGGAACAATCTCCCCTCTTCCTCCCAACCGGAGGGACACCCCAAGTGACTCCCAGCCACTTGGAAACCAGAGACGCAAGTCTCTCTTCCTCCAGACCAGGAGGGAACAGCTAGTCTTGCAACCACAAGACCAGAACCGGAGGATCAATCCTCCCTTCCTCCAAACCGGAGGGAAACCTAGAGACCTAAGTCTCTCTTCCTCTGAAACCCAGAGGGAAGCACAGGTGACACCAAGCCACCTGCAAACTAGAGGTCTCGGACCTCTCTTCCTCCCAACCGGAGGGAACCCGACCTCACACAAGAGAGTCGAAAGAACAACTGTTGAAGGTTTAAAAGGAAAAACAAAAACGCAGCAACAGAAAGCTGGAAGAATAAAATGCACAAAGGCTCTCGCAGGAGCTGGCTGGCCTGGATTTGATCCACGGTCCAGTAGGAACTGATCTTCAGTTGAAGCTTCCTTTGCTCTAGCTCTCTCTTCTTCTCACTCTTCTTTTTCTTCTCTTTCGCAGGCTCTCTCTCTGTCTCTTCTTTCTTCTTTCTTCTTCTTCTGCTCACAGCCTCTCTGCTTTCTCTATCTCTTCTTTCTCTTCTGTACTTCTTCTTCTGCTCACAGCCTCTCTGCTTTCTCTATCTCTTCTGTCTCTTCTGCACTTCTTCTTCTGCTCACAGCCTCTCTGCTTTCTCTATCTCTTCTTTCTCTTCTGCACTTCTTCTTCTAGCGCTGGCTGCTTCTACTTCAGTCACTCTCTACGCTACACTCCTCTTCAGAGGAAGAAGACACATATTTATAGCAGCAGCAGATTAGGGCAGCGTGTGCTCTCCACGATTCTCGCCCAAATGCTTCAGTCCACGTGGAGGCTCCTCTGCATCTCGGATCACGTGCCAGATGCCAACCTCGTATCACGTGCCCCACTCTTCATAGGCTCCACGAACAGTACCTGTCACACAGTCATAGGAGATTTAATCAGAAGGATAGAATGTATAGACTTTGAAGACTTAGCCAACGAGTGTATTGACTTGAACAACTAGCCACGAGTGTATAGACTTAAGATGTGATAACAAGTGTGTAGACTTGAACTTAGAAATGAATGTATAGACATTAGAACAGCAAAAGGTGCACTATACTGAAAACGACACGGGGTACATAAGATGACTACAGCACGAGATAAACAGAGAACGACACGAGGTACATACAGTATCAAAGCTAACACTACAAGGATAACGACACGAAGTCAGATGAGAACAGCACTAGGTAAGAGAGAACGACACGAGGTAAAACGGTAGTAAAACACGCGATCAGAGAAAACCTGGACGAAGATAGAAAGAAGCAACACGAAAAAAAAAATAACACTAAGACATAAACACAGAACTAACACGGAGACATACAAAACAAAAGATAACACGAAGACACAAACATAGAAACAACACGAAGACATACAAAACAAAAGATAACACGAAGACACAAATATAGAAACAACACGAAGACATACAAAACAAAAGATAACACGAAGACACAAGAAAACGACTTGAACACGAGGACGACACGGGCTGAAAACAACTCGAAGACGAAAAATAGAAACCGACACGAAGTGTGGTCACAAAGCAAGAAAGACACGGGGTCTTGGAAGAAACAACACGAATACAGACGGCTCGAAGACATAGGAGTGACATAGATGGAGCGACATGAGGTGGCACAGAAAGCAGCACGAGGTGCTACAGTGTTCAGCACGCGATGGAACAAATAACGACACGAAGACAACTGGAATGATGCGTGTAGCAGTTCGTTGTACATACTTCCAATGTACAGACTTTGAAACAAAGAGTGTACAGACTTGAGAGATCAAGGCACGATGTATAGACTTTGCCCAAGGAAACGAATGTGTAGACTTTGGCTTGGAACGAAGGTAAGGATGAGGCTGTAAAGACTTGGCCAATATGAGACACTGTACAGACTTTGTCAAGTGACTGGCTGTACAGACTTCAGAAGATGAAGACTCTGTATCGACTTGAAACAAAGGCAGTGTATAGACTTAAGCATTCTGAGCATAACAAAAGCTATGAATGTATAGACTCCATGATCAAAATGCAATGCTGACTGATGTATACACTTGGCAAATAGATTGATGCATGAACTACCCTGTACAAACTTTAAGACTTAATAAGCAACAAAAAGGGACAAAGCAGCATGGCGTCAACCCAGCTGTTCCACTGCGTCAACGCAGCAAGTAAGTCATCAACTACTGTGTCAACGCAGTGTCCTTGTAACGTCAACGCAGCTAGTGAACAGACAGCCAATGCGTCAACCCAATCTCTAACTGCGTCAATGCACTCATTGCACAGAACCCATATTAATGAAAGATAGACATGCAGACATGCAGACATGGTGAGTGTACAATCTATGCCATGCTCACAGTTAAGTTGTTTTTTTTTTGTGTACCAAGTTCTGAATGAAGTAAACACATATGACATCAATTTGTCATCATCAACACATGTAAACTATATCATCATCAAAACATAAGAAAACACATATGACATCAAACATATGAGAATCATAGTGTTTGTCATCATCAAAACATAATATCCAACAATCTAGCCATATTCATGAGTAGCTATTCAAGCAAACAATCAGATATTCAAGCAGTCAAGCAGTCAACACACCTCAGTGTGACTCATGGTGTGTCAGCCATCATCAAAACCACACAGGGGCACAACAGTTTTCAAGGAGCCCTTGAGGAAGAGAGTCCTCTTGGGAATGAGGAGGATTGAATGATGCCATGGCAGACTCGAAGAGAGGATTGGAATAGAACGTGAAGAAGGAATTGACTTGAGGAGATGGTTCGGACGGACGAAAATAGCTCCACATGCAACGGACAACCTTGACGATGCAAACAATCAACACAAACAATCACATAATCAGCAACCAAACTCGAAGGTTTTAACAAAAGATGTAAGTGATAAAAGATGAATACACCCCAAGTCAACCAAGTTGTTTAATATGATGCAGCAAGATTCTTGTGATTTCTCCTTCAGAACTTTAGTGAATTGATTGAAACGTGCTCTCAACAATGGGTTCCTAACAGGAGATGTGTATGGGACTTGTCTTGACTCTAAGTGTAATCACTCCTCCACTTATGCAACCCTAGACACGGGGTGGGAAAGGTACAACCAGCCCGGCGTCCGTGTGGGAATCCACGGCTCGCGGGGACTTATGGAGGTCCTTGGTGTGATTTCCTAGTCGGCCCCAAGGAATATGGAGACGAGAGGTCCTCACAACAAGGTAGGAAAATGCAATCTAAGATATGAACGTATGAATGCCCCTATGTGCACCGGAGTGCATGCAAAGTCTAGCCTATGATCTAACAAACAATGATGCACGCAATGATATGGAGATATGAAACAAAGCAAGGAGGAAGTCAAGTATCACCCAAGCAAAGAGTCACAGCAGAAACTGCGGAAATAAATGCACGTCGGATGCGTACTTGTCTGGAGTATAACGGTCGAGGAACCCTGCGTCAGAATAAAATAACGACCGAAGATGAGACCGCCAGAAGTAATATAACGTAGGGAGGTAGGACCGTCAAATGAGCCAGAGAGCCAAAATCAACCAGAAGTAACAGGAAAAGACCGTGAAAACTCTCGCAGCAGAACAGATGTGGCGGTCTAATGACCCTGCGTCAGAGGACTCCAACGCAGGGACACAGGGCCGTCAGAACGCTCAGAAAACTAGGATCAACAGGAGATAAGAGGAAAACGGAAGGGGAACAACATAAGAGATGATGGCAGGTTTAACAGGAATCAAAAGCACGATTGGCACAAGTTGTCCCACCGTGATCGCCAAAAAATTATCTGTTGATTTTATTTTGCTTCTCTATCTTCTTTTTCTTGGGGTCTTAATGATGATACGTAGCAAGATGACAAGCAAATAATCAAAGATTTGCACTCAACCTATGAACATGTGATCATGAACCTAGGCAACCAAAGCAAGCTGTAGCATGGGCATGCTATCTCAACCAAACTAAGCTAAGGAATAAAGGAAAAACACACGCCGGGGCGTGGAGCAAGGAGTAAATAGAAACACACCGCAAGGGGTGGGACAAGCAAGGAAATAAAAGATGTGAGATGCGAAAGAGAAAGCTAATGCCCAATACTTAAGAAAGATGTGATCGCCACCAAAGTAAAAACAAGCCAAAGACATGAAAATACCTTAGAAATAAGTGGATGAAGCACCCGCCCACGAGAGAGGAAAGATCAAAGAAACCTGCAGGTCAGCTTGATGTAACGGTCAGAACCCTGTGCGTCACTTGGAAGTGACGGTCGCTCGATAGACCACTGGAAGAATATGACGCGCCTGAACCAGACCGTCAAATAACCTGCAGTAGCAAAGCATGAATCCTTTTAACTCCAACTCTTCCAGCTGGCTCGAAGACTTGGGCCTCGTACTGGTGGACCTGTAAACCTGCCAAAGACGTGGAAAGCAAGAGAGAACAACCCAAATTAGCCCTTTAGACAATATAGCATCAATTCTTCAATAAACACAATATCATCAAAAGGAAAGCGAAATACCGGGAGGTTTTGGTTTTTTTAACCCCTCTGGGCGTTTTAAAAGATTGGGAGGAAGTTTAGATGATGAAAACCAGTGAAAAACGTGGAGAAAGGAGAGAAATAATGCTTATGATGAAAGGGAGATGGAAAAGGAATTCAATATGCAAATATGAACTTTGAAACCAAGAGGAACATATACTCCCTTCACCAGGCAACAAACGAACGTGAGAAGCACTTCTCCTTGATCAAACGTGACTCTAAAATGCGGCAGCACTTCGTCGCAAACTCCAGAATTTTCCCCCTTTGGACCATGAAGTCAAGGGTTCTATTTATAGACCCTCAAACCCTCAGGTCGAGCAGAGGAAAAATCCAGCAAGATAAAGGGATAACTCTTAGCAAATCCTTGAAGATAATATCACCAAGAGTCCATAGAATCAAACAGAAGGTCCTGAGGATTAGATTTGGAAGAGATATCGTCAATCCAAGTTCTTATCTCGACCACGGAGTAGCAGAGAAAAGGCCTGAACTGCTAGGACTCTCTGAAGGAAGTAACGGCTGCACGACAGACCGCCACAGTGAAATAACGCATCAAGGGACATCCGTTACTTTCAACCTTATCCCAAAGAGATAAGATCAACAGGAAGAAGATCAAAACAATAGGACTCTGTAAAGAAAGCAACGGCCAAGTCATAGGGCGTCACAATAAAACAACGGCTGCACGACAGACCGTTATATTCAACATATAGGCCAAAGGATAAGCTTTGGAACAAGACCTCAAGCTTCAGGACTCTTCAAGGAGTAACGGCCCAGGACCCATCCGTTAGAAGGAAGAAACGCGCCTGGAACAGACCGTTATTACCAATGGAATGAAGGTTTTGCTAAGCATTAGTCAAAATGAAATGCCACAAAGAGCCACATCCGATCAAGGAGTCAAGACCCAAGAAATGATCTTCAACTAAACAAAGAGACTCGATGAAGGGTGAACAACTCGGAGCATCATATATAATGAATAAAGAGATGACCTGACTTATTGGTCATAAAACGGGTGTCAACAATAGACACCCTGAGTTTCACCTTCTTGGTCCCCTTTTTAATTTTTTCTGGAATCTCCAAAATTATTGGAGGTTCTTCCCACCATCCCCTCCACCCAAGATTTTTCATGGAATTTCCACAGGCCACCACCTATTTTTTAAAATTCACTTTATGATCCCTCTTTAGTTCTGCCTACCTCTGTCCAGATCCGATCACTCTCCAATATAAAATACATTTCCCCACCCAAATCTCAACAAAACATTTCACAAAAATTATTACCGTTTTCCTCTCCCTCCCCTCTATAACTTTCATGAAGAGCTCGAAGCCTGAATCTGAGGTGTATCCCGTGGTCAAAGGCAGTTCTCAGGAAACTGCTCTACTGTTCTGAGATTTCGAGAACTGTCCAACAGCAACTTCAAAAATCAACAAAGGCCAGATCCGTGTAGATCCAGTTCATTTATCTGGTCCTAGATTGAAGGACTTCAAAAGAGCTTTCCAACGGTATCTCCAGTGCTTCGATCTGACATCAGGATTGATCGCAACAGCCGATCTCGCCAGAGCGCACGCCTGAAAACAGAAGCAGCAGATCCGTGGGCACTCTTTCCGACCGGTGCCGATCGGAGCCGCCCGACCTCCGGCTGGCGAACCAGCGCGCCGCCATCCCAGGAAGCGCCCCTCCAAGCCTCTCCACCACAGTGGTGCCGCCCCGCTCCCACACGGCCCCACCGACCAGCACGTGGGCCCCACAACCAGCAGCACACGCCGTCTGAACCGTGCCGACGGGGTGATCAAGTGCAGCCCGTCAACCCAAGATCGGTCCTCCCGGGCCCACTTGTGTAGCCCTTTACCTCCCTGCATGGAGTGGACGATATTTCATTGCTGTAATTTAATTCATTACTGTTACCGGGAGTTACCGAATTCGGTCGGGACCGTCTTCCCCACGCCGAGAGCGTGGAGGTATCGTATTCGCTCCTTGCTTGGCACTTTGCTTTATTTTCGTATGTATTTCTTTATGCCGCTGCTTGAGAGCATGTTAGGATAATCTAACTCGCAATATTTTTATATCACCACTGTTGCGAGAGAGAGTGAGACCATCCCGTGACCTGATCCGGGCACAAAATTGTGAGTTGACCACCCTAGCTCTTGCCGGTTTCTCAACCGTGCACGTCCGACGCTTCCCTCGATAAGGGACGATCGCGAGTTTGCGTAGAGTCCAAGGGTTGCATATCCAATTGGAGTCGAGTCCGTGATCCGTCCCGCATCAGTTTGGTATCAGAGCTAGTTGAGTCTAGGGTAGTCATTTGTAAAACTCCAAAAAAAAATAAAAAGAGTCATTTACGTCGAGTCTAAGTGTTAGTCGGTCTAAGGTTGCATCCGCATACCATTGTTCGGTATATAAAAATGTGTTGTCCGAACGTTAGGCTACGTCTATCGGGAAGGCCGCACACTTGCACGAGTGATCTTCAGATCGATTAACTCCGCCACGTACTGAATCTTGGTCGTGTCTAGGTTGGTAGTTGAGTCGGCATTCCAACTTTGTATTACTTTGGGTCATGTCTAGTGTTTTGTCCAAGTGTCGGCATGGCCATCCACTAGCTTCCCCATGTCCCATGGATTACCGAACACCCGGATCTTATCCATGGTGGCGATAGTATCTAAAATGGAAGGACCACCCGAACCACCCCCAAAGGCCCGAAGCCCGGGACTTCTATGGCTCCGAAAACTCGAGTGACAACTTAGAGTGGGAAGCCGTTATGGATGACTACTTTGAGTGTTATCTTATGTCCGGTCCCGCGCAAGTCAACTTAGCCAAAAGGTGACTTTTCTATGAGGCCGCTAAAACATGGAGGGACATCAAGTACATCCGGGAAGATAGGAGGCTAAGGCCCATCGAGTCATGGTAGGATATGAAGAGAGCGCTTAGGAGGGTCTACCTTCCCCGTCCACCTACCTCCAATTACGGGGGTCATACCACTAGCCATCCCCACCAACTCACCCGCAATCAAGTGGGCCACACCCCAACCAACCCCGCCCCTTCACCCCCATCCAAGCCCTCCAAAGCAACCCCACTCAAGTGGTCCACCCCGTCGCCTCCAACCAACCTCCCCTTGGCTTCCCCGTCCAATTCCACCCAAGCACCTCCAACCAAGTGGAAGCCCCGCTTCTAGTCGAGTCTAGGTCCACACTCGAGCCGAGAGCCGAGGAGCAAGTCCACTCCGAGGTCCCCACTCCAACCCGCTCCTTTGAGGAAATCGAGAAAAAGTTTTGGGATTGGCTGGAAAGGACACGTGCTTCTTCACCATCCACGAGTGCTCCATTGCCATCTACTTCCGAACTTTATTCGGAACCATCTTATTTGGAGCCACCAAAACCCGAGCCACCCGTGTTTCTTACGGGAACGCTATACATAGCCGAGTCACTTCTTAGTTGGCTCAAGGATGGCTTGGTCCCACGTCCTTACCCTTCTATGGACCCCACCTTACCTATAGTGCCCGTCAACTCCTTCCACACTACCTTTCGGTCTAGTCACCATGTTGATACATTGGATGACCTTATTATGAGATTAGACGCGTAATGGAAGTTGACGCATTTATTGGCCCGAAGCTTCGACCAACCCACTAGTCGTAGCTTCACCCATCCGGCCTTAGGGTCCATTACCTCCGTGTGCATCGTGGGTTGTATCACCACGGAGGTTCTCTTATTCCTCCCCATGTCGGCCGAACCTGACTTCATACCCTTTCGTCCGAGGGAGGAACCATACATCCTACACATGATCACCGTCCCACCAACAATGCATGAAGGTGACTATCCACACCTTCAAGACTTCTACGCCGGGGACCGTGACTTGTGGGAACCTACCACAAGGGGTCATACCTTCTTTGATCCCTTTGACCCATTCCCTAGTAGGCCCCATGACCCACCTTATATACTTCACTTCTTCAAGGGAATCCACTACCACACTCCTTCTCCATGGGCCGGGTCGTCTACACCCACCAAGCCCGTTCACTTGCGAGATACACCATCCTCTAGGGGAAAGGAAGAAGATGCATTTGGAACCCCTGGCCCTCCCACCTCTAAGTCCAATATGCATGCATGGCCCACTTTAGGAGGTCTAGGAATTCCACATTCCGCCAACTACCGGTTAAGTCTAATGCATGCATGGCACACATTCGGGTGTCCTGGTCCGCCGTCACCCATGTACGGGTCGGACTAACATTAGGTGTGTCTAGGATCTTGTGTGTCTGTGCATACATCGAGTCGAGTCGGTTTGTATGCTCGCGTTGTTGGCCCTTTCAAGTTCGAGGCTTGTCGGACTATTGGGATCGGTTCTACCTCATATCGGATCTAGTCACATAAGGGACAAGCGGTGATTCCTAATGAGTCTTTGAGCCGCCTTCTCTCATTTGAGAGTGACCCCACCCCGGAGTGTCCACCTCTAGCCTCATTCCCATGGCAGCGTGTGCATATCAAATCTATACGGGGTGAGCAGGTGTCGATTACTTGGAGTGGAGCGTACTCTGCGCTTCCAGGTACGATGACGGATCCGCCGACGTCACGAGCAGCCGCACCCCTTACTCGACGGGGTCGAGTTCCTCCCACCCGGGGAGAGTTGATGGGAATCGACGCCAAGCATTGACATTTTTATTTTGCATTTGTGTCCTTTAGTTTGCTTTTATATCCTTGGGAAAGTATATGTGCAATTGTAAGGCTTTGTAAGCCAATGTGTCATTCCCTAGGATTGTGTGGGTTTTTATGCAAATTGTCAGTAGGTCCAGCAAGGGGGCCCTTAATCCTTCCCCATTGGTCCACATAAGCCATATGGGTCCATGTGGGGCTGGTCAAAGTCTTAGGTGGCATCTAGAAGGTCAATTGGACACATGGGAGACAAGTGGTTGAAAATGTCAAAAGGATGCCACCTACCTTACCTACCTAGTCAAAGGAGTGCCCCCTCCATATATAATTTATTTATTTTAGGTTTTTGACCACATGGGGGAAGAAAATGACCTATTTCCCATGAAATTCCCAGCCCCCCACCCATTGCCATTCTCTATATAAGCCTATGTATAGTGTCATTAGAGATTTAATGAAGCAATTATGTGAAAATTGTTTGAAGCAAGAAGGGTGTGCCCTCTCTCCTCTCTCCCTTAGGTTTTCCTTCTCCATCCTCTGCATTTCAAGGTTGTGAACCATTCTATCTTAGCTCCTCCACATCTAATTTCATTCTGTGCCGCCGCTGCCGCCGTTCGTGCCGCCATCGAGCCGCCACGAGCGACCGTCAGAAGTTCTGTCCAGGTTCTGTCTTGCTTGATAGAAGGCCACTCTGAGAATTTTAGCTCCCAATTCTCTCATCTTCTTGAGCTAATATTTTCAGGATACGTTCTAGGGTTCATCATAACCCTCCATAAAAATTAAAAAAAAATAGTCCCGTTTTATAATTTTCCATTTTCGTGCATCTCCACCCACCAGTTCTACCTTTTGTTCAGATCCAGTCACAGTCATCCTGAGTTTCACCTTCTTGGTCCCCTTTTTGATTTTTTCCGGAACCTCCAAAATTATTGGAGGTTCTTCCCACCATTCCCTCCACCCAAGAATTTTCATGATATTTCCACTAGCCACCACCTATTTTTTAAAATTCACTTTCAGATCCCTCTATAGTTCTGCCTACCTCTGTCCAGATCAGATCACCCACCAGTATAAAATACATTTCCCCACCCAAATCTCAACAAAACCTTTCACAAAAATAATTGCCGTTTTCCTCTTCCTCCCCTCTATAACTTTCATGAAGAGCTCAAAGCCTGAATCTGAGGTCTACCCTGCGGTCAAAGGTAGTTCTTAGGAAACTGCTCTACTGTTCTAAGATTTCGGGAACTGTCCAATAGCAACTTCAAAAATCAACAAAGGCCAGATCCGTATAGATCCAGTTCATTTCTCTAGTCCTAGATTGAAGGACTTCGAAAGAGCTTTCGAACGGTATCTCATGTGCTTCGATCCGACATCAGGATTGATCGCAGCAGTCTATCTCGCCGGAGCGCGCGCCTGAAAATAGAAGCAGCAGATCCGTGGGCACTCTTTCCGACCGGTGCCGATCGGAGCCACCCGGCCTCCGGCCGGCGAACCAGCGCGCCGCCATCCCAGAAAGTGCCCCTCCAGGCGTCTCCACCACAGTGGTGCCGCCCCGGTCCCACACGGCCCCACCGACTAGCACGTGGGCCCCACAACCAGCAGCACACGCCGTCCGAACCGTGCCGACGGGGTGATCAAGTGCAGCCCGTCAACCCGAGATCGGTCCTCCCGGACCCACTTGTGTAGCCCTTTACCTCCCTGCGTGGAGTGGGTGATATTTCATTGCTGTAATTTAATTCATTACTGTTACCGGGAGTTACCGAATTCGGTCGGGACCGTCTTCCCCACGTCGAGAGCGTGGAGGTATCGTATTCGCTCCTTGCTTGGCACTTTGCTTTATTTTCGTATGTATTTCTTTATGCCGCTGCTTGAGAGCATGTTAGGATAATCTAGCTCGCAATATTTTTATATCACCACTGTTGCGAGAGAGAGCGAGACCGTCCTGTGACCCAATCCGGGCACAAAATTGTGAGTTGACCACCCTAGCTCTTGCAGGTTTCTCAACTGTGCATGTCCGACGCTTCCCTCGATAAGGGACGATCGCGAGTTTGCGTAGAGTCCAAGGGTTGCATATCCAATTGGAGCCGAGTCCGTGGTCCGTCCCACATCAGAGTTTCTTGCAGCCTTTGAGTGAGTTTTCAACCAAGAGCACGTCAGGACAAAGAGGATGTATCAGTTTATAGAGCTGACCCAGGGGGATATGTCAGTGATGTAGTATCGATCCAGATTTGTAGAGTTGAGTTACTATGCTCCCCATATCATGGCAGATGAAAGGTTGAGGACTCAGCAGTTTATCAGAGTTCTGAGGCTAGAACTTAGACATCTAGTGATTGCAACCCATGTGACAGACATGGAATCAGCCTATCAAGCCATGGCAAATGTAGAGGAGGATTGGCCGAGGACCTAGGAATAGGCCGGTGTAGGGCAGTCCCAGTCAAGTCAGGGTCAGTAGAGGACCCTTCAGCAGTAGTGTGTTTCCCAGCAGCTTCAGAGGCAGTTAGAATCGTCATCTCTTCCATCTCCTGGCACAAGTTCTTCCCCTCCAAGGTTGAGATTCAATCAGATGTCGAGGTTATTCAGAAGAAGTAGGTTTGGCAGAAGATGCCAGTAGCAGGAGGAGCGGGTTTCAGCAGTGTCTAATCAGCAACTAGAGATTCGACCACTGCAGCATGGTATGAATGAGTAGCCAGGACAATGTCTGAGATGTGGTGGGTTTCATGAGGGCAGCCCATGCACTGTGGATGAAGCAGAACTGGAATGTTTTAGGTGTGGTCAAATCGGACACATTGCACGCGAGTGCCTATGGCGGCCTCCCTAGTCCTAACCATCTCAACAGCAGTTCACTAGCCTGGCGAGACAGGGATCCTGGCGTGCGCGAGGTACCTGATCGGGAAGAGTGGTAGCACCCCACCTCGTGGAAGGTATGTGTGAACTTTGGTTATTATATGATGTGTTTTTGTCGATTCCGTTGTTTTCTTTATATAATTATGTTTCCTTGTGTTTGTGCTCTTTCCCGGATCGTGTTCGGGAGTCCATGTGAGCGTCCTGTGGGTTGGCAGTGGAGCTGCCTATAAGGGTTATACGCTCATCCCTCTCTGTGTCATTGGTGTCCAGGTGCCGTTAAGATTGTACAGAATCGGGTGAGGGGAATCACCAGCCGAGTTAATATGTCATGTCGTAGGGATGGTGTTGAATCTCCCAATGTGTTTTGATATTAAGACCTGCGCATGTAGGTGGATTGTCTGGCGAGGAAGGGAGGTTGTGTTCCAGAATTGAGGAGTGTGAGTTCTTTCACCCCCATGTCTGGATTCAGTCTATTTTTATTGGAGGCCGTGTCATGGCAGATGTCGGGTCTCCCCCTGTTTCGGTAGTATGGTCAGTGTAGAGTTGTGTAGTGGAAGCATGGTGGGACCATAACCCATAAGCTCTAGGATCAAGTTGGTAGTGAATGGCATGCATTTCAATGGTAAGCGAGCCCTGGAGATTTTATAGTCAACTGTGGAGAGTTGACTTTGGATGTAGGGTTGTGTTGGCCATGTGAGTGGCCTCAGTTGCCATGTGTCAGCGGCAGTATCGTGCTATGTGGCCCAAGCAGAATTGAGAATCGGGGAGCTCAACGATGAGAGTTGTCAGATAAGGATAATTATGGCAACAATCCTTTTCGTGAATTGTGTCGTGTGGCTCAGAGTGGAGTCACGTAGCGACTGGTATTGGGGTAGGTTGTAACCGTTTGGACTGGTTATAATGCGTAGATGTACGTTGCTCAGAGTTGAGCCAGCGATTTGACCAACCTTTGTCGGCATGGATGTTCCAAGGGTGGACCCGAGGAATGAGAGGTGTTGGTGTTGAGAGGAGACCCTATGTGGATGCCATGATGAGTAATCGAGGGAGCTAAGCGTGTTGTTTAAATGCCTTGATGATATGTAGTTTAGTGCACCGATTGATCGGCGGATGGGATATTTCAGACCAGATAAATGATGTGATGGTTGTGGATGGAGAGCTCAGCTATGATAAGACTCGAGAGAGTTTGGAACTTGGTGCTTCTTGTGGTGCCACTGTCCGGATTGTGGTGTTTCCCTGGATTGGAAGGAGTTGTGCAAGTCAATTTGAATGGTGTGGCATTCGTATGGGCGCTGGCAATTGGTCATTGTCGGTTAGCAGGTATGGTGGAACTGTGGGGTTGGTAAGCACGAATAGATGGTTGTAAGATGGAACAACTATCTCCTCAATGAAAGAATCCCTCAAAGTGTGATGTGAGATGGGAGTCCCACCATTGGAAAGGAGCTTGAGGCAGTGTGCCCCGGACTAGTGTGATTGAGGAGTTCGAGGTTCGCGCTAGTGACCTCGTTGTTCTTCCTCCTCTTAAGAAGTTGGAGTTGGTCGGATGGCCAGGGAGGACCAAGATGGTGCCAAGATATGTGTGGCTAGTGTTCGGAGGAACTGGTTGGTGGCCCTGTAGAGAAGCATGAGAGGAATTATGGTCAGAGGACTTCTGGTCGATGTGTGATCGGTGACTGGCGGATGGTTTTCTGCAACTGAGGTATGCCCAATGAGTTGGGTATTATGTGATGTGGATTTTGGACTGTGAAGTCCTAGGCAGTTGATCATAATATGTTCCACGGACGTTGATAGTGACCGGGGAGACATTGGCCTTGGGACTGATGTTAACCGGTGAGCTTGAGGTGTTCGGCTCAGAAGCATGTGTCGCTAGCTATGAGGAGCCGTCAGAAGTGTTGTAGCGAGTCGAGATTGGTGGTGAGGTCGTCATTTGGGGATGAAATGTGATTGTGCTCCTTGCAAGGAGTACTCGGCATTTAGCAGCTGAAGAAGCTGATGTCTCGAATATGTGGCTTAGTGTGGTTTCCCTGTGAGGGTCGTGTGTCCCCCCTATGCATGCGGAGTGTTTCAGACGTTGCTTGTGCCCATAAGAGTTTCAAGGAAGCTGAGGCGATGTCAGACTTGTTGGTTTTGTGTACCCCGATCGGTCTGGGGTTCGGCGTGAATTGTCGTGATAGAGAAAGAAGGCTTTATTGGCTATTTTGGCTAGCAGTGTCCCTCTGAGGATGTTGTATGGTGAGTAGAGTGGTTTTGTAGTGATTGTGAGGTCTTACCCATTGGGTGAGTTCTTCCCCGTGAGTGCTGTGCATTGTATTAAATTTCGAGGATGAAATTTCTATAAGGGGGGAGCACTGTAATGTCCTCGTGTTTTGGATCGTGTTTCCGCGGGTGGCAGATCATGTCCGTGTGGGTTTCAGACTTTAATATTGGATCTTCGGACCCCTAGATGGTATGTATGTGAATTATTTTGGGTCTGTGGCGGTGCGGCGCGTAGAGCGGCCTAGCTTTTTTTTGGAATTTTTCTAGGTCAGTATGTATTTTCAGGATTTTTTTGGAGTTATTCTGAATTTTCTAATTAAAATGAAAAAAAAGAAAAAGGAAAAGAAATACTATTTTTTTCTTATTTTAAACCCTCCCCTCATTTCTCCCCCTCTCTCCTGTAACTCACCTCTCCCTCCCTCTCTCATTCTCTCCCTCTCACACTTACGTCTCTCCCTCTTCTTCTCCGACGGCCGATGGGGAGGATTTGCGAGCAAGGTGGAGGGCGGTGTGGGCGATGAGCGGTGAGGACCTGAGCGTGGAATGGGAGGCGGCGTCGTGGCAGAAAGTTTTCAAGTTTTTGTGAAGAATCGGTTGCGGAATGAAGCGGTTTTGGCGTGGATCGGTCTTGAACTTGCGTGGTTTCTTCGAAAAAGGTAGGGGGACAGATCCCTGACCTTTGTACTTTAATTCTCTGCGATTTCGTGCCGATTAAAGTGAGTTCGAGCAGGATTCCCTTTTTGTTAGGGTTAAAATGCATATTTTGGGGTGAGAGATGATTCCACCGATTCGGGCGACGTTCTTTGATTTAATTGCTAGATTTTGAGCTAATGGATTGTCGGGATGTGTTTCACCTTGATTTTGTTGTATTTTTCTTCCGATTTGAGGCCGGGATGAGGCCGAATGCGTTATGTGGAGCGGTATGGGTGTATGTGTGGCAATTGATGGAATCACCCATTTCTATGATCTTTTTTGTGGTTTTTTTAGTCCGTCCAATGTGTGGAAGGTGGAGGAGGTATTTTTTTTGTGTTTTCCCCTTCGTACGAGATGAACGGGGCGTGGAACAGATTAATTCGTGCTGGTTCGCGAAGGTCTAGATCGGAAGCATGAACACGGTCGATCGCCTAACCATGTTGAGCTTCTAGATAATGGTCGTGGCATGAACAGAGACCACGTCCAGGGTGAAAAGGGGGGCTAAGTCGGTAAACCTAAACACGGTGGTCAGGACTACCGCTTTCAGGATTGATGCGGTCAGATGATGGACAACGTCTTTGGTAGTTGCGATTCTTACCCCAACCGCGTTCCTAGCCGGTCGACTGATCGGGATGGCTGGTCGATCGACCCATCCCTGGCAGGTCGACCGACCTGTGGTCCAGGTTGACCGGGATGAGGGCTTTTCAGCCCGTTTGAGTCCCGTGAATGGGTTTTCACCCCGGAACATAGAAATTAATAATATATTCACATAAACACATGGAGATTGGGCCATTTTGGCCTTACGAGGATGGCAGTCACCCGAGAATAGATTCACGTAATACGAGATTTATGGATTCCCTACAGTGGGTTTGAATGTATGTATAATATTGTTTCCACGTGGCTTGCATGCCCGTGGTGAGTCATATCCGCGTGAGTTCTGTGACCGCGGAGGGTCATATCCGTGTGAGTTCCATGATTGCTGTGGGTAGTCCTTATGTAAGTTTAGTGGTCCAGTATCCACTAGTTTTCATCATCTGGTCGTGGGTAGTTTTCGTAGCACCCCGTGGTGTCATACCGTGGTTTATAGTGGTTTACGTGCGTGTGTCAGCCCATTCTTAAGATTCCCGCAAGACCGCGGATGATAGTGCTATATGGTAAATTCTCGCGAGACCGCGGATGATAGAGTTACACGGTGGGTTTCCGGAAGATCATGTTTTGTGGTTACACTACCTTGAGGGCATTTCATGTCAGACTGGGCGAGATCACCTAGTGTGTACGATGCTCCTTGTTCAGAGGTGAGACCGTCTGAGCGTATGTACCTTGGTTAGGACAAGTGTACATTGCTGTCGGGTGCAGTGGCACATGCCTCATGTCAGGTAGCTGAACACGGCCATGCTTGTTTTGTCAGTGAAGACGGGTTGTTACGACCTCGAGAGTAGGGTAATAGGGTAGCGTAGAGGCTCTGTAGTTCCTCCGCTTATCGTTCTTGTTGTCCTGGCCGCTGTGGTTTACTATTGTTATTTTACTATTATTGTTTATTGTTATTACTGTTGTTACTGCTCACCATTTTCGTTGTGGTGGGGCTCTGCGAGACCCCTACTGAGCTAATGAGATGAGACTCACTCCCTACTTTTTCAGGTGCAGCCCTTCTCCTCGAGGTGGTGCGCCTCGATCGGAGGACCTTTAGCCGCCATGTTGCCAGTGCTGGGGTGTATCTCGTAGCAGTGTATGTTTCTTTTTAGTTGACTGTACTTGTGGACTGGACTCTGTAGTTATGTTATTTGACATTAAATGTAATTTTATTTCTGCCAGATTAGTTGATTAATTTTGTGAATTAATTTCCTGTAATTATTTTGAATTTCAATGCATAACCACAACACTAGGGCTGTTAATGGGCCTGGCCGGCCCGACAGGCCCGCGGGCCGGGCCCGATTTCGGGCCGGGCCGCAAGGTCTTTTTCGGCCCGCGGACTTTTAGTCGGGCCTAAAAGTCCGGCCCGACTAGACTCGCGGGCCGGGCTCGGGCCGGGCCGGCCCGGCCCGATCCCTTTTTTTATTATCACTTGAAATTTTAAAAACTATTTAGTCAAACTTACGTTATTTTACTTAATTAAAAATTTTAAATATCTCTTTTCACACAAATTATGTAATTAATATCAAAACTTTAATTTATTTAGTGAGATTATAAGTTTTATAGTATTAAATCTATTTATTTTTATTATTTTTATTATTTTATTTAAGTAGTCGGGCCGGGCCTTAGTCGGGCTTTGAATTTTTTACATAATATGAGGCCCGGCCCGACATAGGTCGGGCCCGGGCCGGGCTCGGGCCTTACTCTTGATAAGTCGGGCCCGGGCCGGGCCGACCTAAGCCCAGCCCGGGCCCGGCCCATTGACAGCCCTAACAACACCCCAAATAACCCTTCCGAGCTTTCCAGCTCGTGGGTGGCGGCGTAGGATCCAAATAGTATTAGGTTTGACTCGGTATCCAGATCTTGGGTCGTTACACCCTCCCTCTAATGTTTCTTCCAAAGACAACTTAAGAAGGGTGACTTCCATGACTCCGGTATGAGTGTACGTAGTCGTTCTCAGTAGGTCATGAATTAAAGGCTTGAGGAGGACGACACCATCACCCTCACACCACGGCTTCGACATCCTCTTCTCTAGCTCTTCCCTTGGTGCTATTTGTCATTTATTTTCTTTAAGTTGTAATTTCTATTTTTGCACTTTCATGTTGTAGGCTTTATCTTTTAATTAATAAAATTCGTGTTGATTTTATTTTCTCTCTCTAGAACTTGTTCTCTATATCTTACTTTCTCTCTCTTGCCTCTTTCTATTTCTTCTTCCTCTCTCTCTGCATTTCTCTCTCTTAACCCTCCAAACTTCTTTAGATAGATTTATTTCATGTTCTTTAGATTCTAAACTCAACCATCAATTTTGCTCTAAAAGAAATCTAAACTTTTCAATTTAAAATCTCAACCTCCCTGTGGATTTAACTCGTGCTCGCCATTACACGACGTCTTTTTATTTTATTGCGAGTCGATATTTTAAGTTTGGTTACCGTGTGTGTTTTTAACGATGAACTTCATGTGATATTAATTTTTGGCACCATTGACCATGTGGTTTATGATTTTTAATTTGATTATCTTATGTTTTTTGTACATAAATTAACACTAATATTTTTTATTTTCTATTTTGCAGAAAAAAGAAGAAATCAGATATGAAAATCCAAATAAGTGATCTGTTAGTAATTAAAGGTCCTATTCTGAAAATTAAAAAAAGAGAAATCTGAAAATAAAAAATAAAAAAATAAAAAAAATAAAAAATGTGGGATCGTTATCCAAGTATCTTATTTTCTTGATGTTATAAATTTAGTTAGCCTCTATATTTATATAATCTCAAAAAAAATCTTGTTGGCTAGGTAGCTTCATTAACTAAAAATAAAAAAATAAAAAATACTTGAACACAAAATAAAAGACTTCATTTAAAAATTAGAAACATCGTGTTTAAGACATTCATCATATTGGATTACATCTTTGTTAGTTATTTAATTTTTTATATTCATTTATTTCATTTGTTGAAGATTGCGAGTGACAAGGTGAGTTCCTCCTTATTTTGCCAAAGCATGTTCATACATTTTTATCTTATTTTGGCATAAACAAATCCCCTTATTTGAACATTGGTTGTTGCATCTCATTTCAAAATATTTTAAGTGCAATACCTCCTAAGTAAGATAAGAGAAGGATTTCATCACCCTTCCTTAGCCCAAAACAACTGCCTCTGTATTTTTTGCATTACATCTAGCCTAATAAAAGCAAATAGACTCGACCCTAGGATCACACTAAGATTTTGGTGCCACGTGAGTATATCCACATTTCGAAAACCGGTGTTTAAGGCTAGAGGTAAAAAGATAAACGTCTAAGCGGATAAGTGATTACTTAATTAGGTCCTTGAGAAAGGAATGGGAGATCTCTTACTTGGGTGGTGGACGAACTTGAGGGTGAGTTTGAGTGGTGTCCTAATCACTTTGCAAAACCCAACTTGTAGACTTAGATTATCCCTAGGTGTCTTAGATTAATTTGGTTGATCACTTGTTTATGTTTATTAAAAAAATAAAAAAAAAACAAAAATTAAGTAATAAATAAAAAATAAATAAAGAGTGAGAAATAATTCACATCCATGGATTAGACACACAAATTAGGTAACTTGGACCGATTGATTGATCAGCTCTTGCCTATGGACCCAAACCTCTTCATGCTACCCATTCGTCAAGAGAATGATCATATGTGGGCCTGCCCGACCATTATGAAGGTGATGGCCCAAACCAATTCTGGTCTCTTATCCAAAACAACTTGACTTATTATGAAAGTTCATACTCTTGGTCGGCCCAAAATGAGAGTCCCTCACCTATGGTGGACTAGTTTCTATCCTTTACCCAAGATCACACCCAAATCACTCAGTTCTTTCACAATGGGGCCCATGATCTAGCTCTCACCTAATGACAAGTCTAAAATTCTCAAGGCCTCTCCACACCTTACTTTCACCCATATGCACATACTTTTAACTCTGATTGGAGAGACCAACAAAAAGTTTCTTGGGAATCTCATCAAGAACATGCCTAAAATCCTCTGTAACAAAAATTTCAAAATTGGGCTCAATACCCAAAAAACCCTTATAATCAAGCCTAACATAGAGGACAATCCATATACTCTTCACCATCTCAATATCAGACTGACTACCCATCAAATTACTACCCTCCACAATTTGATTCTCAATCCCCTCATCTATCTCTTCCATACACAAATCTCAGTGAGGACATGTTTAATGAATTGCATCGGCTCATCCTAGAATCTTTCCAAGCCAACCAACAACTCTTTGCGACCAACCAACAGACTTTTGCCAGAGTGGAGGCCCATCTGGCCCAGCTTAATGAAAACACCATGGGTATAGAAGTGGACCAATTGTATAGCTATCACACTGCAAGCTCTGAATATCAACTTCCTAGATTTGGCCATAATGAAAGTTTATATGATCAACCCATGATTCTCCAATCCATAAATCATCACTCTTGACTTAGATGATGAGGGGATTATGGAAGAGTCATACCAGGAGAATAAATTAGAGGGAGGTGGTAGCAGTCTTGGCATCAATATAGAGGAGCAGCCCGAGGAGCCCAAGCCCAATTCCATATGTGAGGAGAGTAATGATGAGTTTGTTGATCTTAAGTTGGGAGGAGAAGAAAAAGAAGAAGAAGAATTGCTAATTGATGATCAAATTTCATTAATTTTCTTTTATGAATTTGATGAGTCCTTGTTCCAAATAAAGGATGAATAAAATGAGGGGGTGGAGAGAGAATTGAGTGTTTACATAAACCATTCTTCTTGGGTAAGGGAGGAGACAGATACTCTGATTGAAATTCACCCTTGTTGTGTCTCCTATGGATTTGATAATACTATGTTTTGTTGACTGGCAACAATTTAGTTGACTTTATTTTGACTTTGACAACATTGTCACTTTGATGTCTTTCTCTAAGTCAGAATTCATATTTAGTCAAGTAAAAGTCTGTGCATGTATCAATTTTCATTATTAAGGTCGATGCATGTTGCATGTCTAGGCAGATGCAGGTCAGTGCACATTTTGCTAGGTCAGGGTTAGGTCGGTGCAGGTTTTCACAAAGTTAAACATTGAGGTCGATGCATGATGCATGTCTAGGTAGATGCAGGTCGGTGAACATTTTGCTAGGTCAGGGTAAGGTCGGTGCAGGTTTTTACATAGTTAAACACCAAGGTCGATGCATGTTTTCCAACCTGCACACAAGGTCAAAACATACATTTCTAGCAATGCATCAGGTCTGTGCATGTTTGCGCTTAACTGACTAAGGTCGGTGCACATTACTGATCATTAATGAAGGTCGGTGCACATTCTGTTGATCTGCATATAGGTCGGTGCACATTACTGATCATTAATGAAGGTCGATGCACATGCTCACTCGTGCGTATCAAGGTCTACCTATGTTACTGTTACAAGTCTGTGCACATTTCTCATATTAAGGTCGATGCTAACCAAAGGTCGATGTAGGTCTCTCCATACTGCACTTTCCACACTGCACATATAGGTCTGTGCACAGTGGGTAATCAGGTCTACGCATGCATAGAAGTCCAAGTATTGTATGTGACTAAGGTCTATGCATATGCAAGTTTCAAGTTTGTGCATATGTATTACTAGCCTGCAAGAGGTCCGAGCATGGTCATTCACAAGTCTGAGCATATGTACGAATTGCATATTCAAGTCGGTGCACATGCACCACTTTGATCAGACAGATTGATGCATTTCTTATACTTACCTAAAATATATTAATGCATCGTTGTCTGACTTATACCATGATCATATTTTTTATATAGGTCAGAGCATATTGACTATTACTCATGTTTACAATCTATTTGACTAAATGCCTTTCATTCCTTTAACATGAATTTAAACACCTTTAGTGCAGATCGAAGTCACGTGCTTCGAGGCTCAACTTAAAGAGGCACATGATCCAAGAAGGAGCCGTGCCTGGAGATTTAGACACTTGGACAACTCACCCCTATATTCTGACACGTGGACTTCCAGCGGAGCACCTGTTTCAAATCTCCTTTAGCGGGAACGTGTTTCCCATGCGCTCGCAAGGCTATAAATAGAGGCCAGGTCGCTCAATCAAAGATAACAAAAGAGAGAAGAAAAGAGAAGGAGGAGAGTGAGCCAGAAAGAGAAAGATCAAGCAAGAAGCACAGTGAAGGAGTGAGAAGGTCTGAGTGTTTCTAGAGTTAAATAGAATTCAGTTGAGAGAAAAGAATGAGAGTGAAGAGCTGAGATAGAAACATGGGATCGGAAAGTGGAGATCTACTCTGAGAGCTGTGAGTATTCAGAAGATCTGTAAGTGGAGCCTTATACGTCTCGATCTCTGGATCAAATCCAGGCATCATTCTGCTCAAGGGAGCTACAAATTGTCTTGGATTTTTCATTTGATTCTGCTCTTGATATTTTCTATTCGCTACGATTTCTTTAAGCTGTGTATCAGCAGGTTGTCAAGCTGTGTGTCAGCGGCAAGGAAGTAATTCCTTGGAAGCAAGCTATAAGGCTCAGCAGAGCAAGCTGTGAGGATCAGCTGTCTGGGATCTATTCCCCAAAGCTGTGGATCAGCGTTTTGTAGGGATCCATTCCCCAAAGCTGTGGATCAGCGGTTCTTAAGCTGTGTGTCAGCGGAAGCCTTACTCAATTGAGTAAGGGGTGGACGTAGATCTCTGGACTGAAATCGAACCACCTTAAAAACCTTCTTGCAGTGTGTGTGTGATCTTATTGTGCTCTACTTCTTCCTTATAGTGCATCTTATTGAATACGCTTTACTATTATCTGAATTTCTGATATTCCGTTCTGCTTGAACTTTCACCAGTGCTGTATATCAAAAGGTTTAGTCCAAACGATAGGTTACACCTATCTGGAATACTTAACCTTGTGTGAGGAGATTCTGATTCCAACCTTCACCTAGTACATCATTATCTGGATGAATGTTCCTTAATCTTGAGTGATATTTTGATTAAATTGATTATGTTAGCCGTAGCATTTTAATTCCGCATTTTAAGTGCTTTAAATTGGCTAAGATAAGGGGTAGATCTATTCACCCCCCCTCTAGATCTGTTAGTCATCCGAAACAACACTTGGTATCAGAGTCTAACTCTTTATAAGGGTTTTACATCCCGAAGAGGTTAGCTAAAATGGATGCAAAAGGATTAACAACTAAGGGTCATTCAGTGAGTAAACCACCTTACTTCAATGGATCTGACTATGCATACTGGAAGAATCGTATGCAGGTTTTCTTAAGAGCTAAAGATTACGAAATCTGGAAAGTAGTCAGCCGAGGTCCTTTTGAGCTTCTTGAAGATGAAGATGTCTGGACTTGGGAGCAGATTCGAAAGTCAACTCTGAATTGGAGTGCAATCAACGCCATACAATGCGCTCTACATCCCACTGAATTCTCCAGAGTGTCTTCCTGTACCACAGAAAAGGAGATGTGAGACAAACTTCAGGTAATCTACGAAGGTACTTCTCAAGTAAGAGAAACTAAATCCAACATGCTCGTTTCTGAATACGAAGCTTTTAAAATGAAACCAGATGAAACAATTTCTGAGATATATGCTAGGTTAATGCTACTCACTAACAGTCTGAAGAGTTTAGGCAAAGTTTACAGTGAGTACAAGATTGTCAGAAAGATTCTTCGGTCTTTGACACCAGTCTGGCATACGAAGGCTACCGTAGTTGAAGAATCTAGAAACATGACAACTACTGGTGTAGACGAGCTAATTGGATCCCTCATGACGTACGAGTTAAATCTCAAGAGGGTAGATGATGTTGAGAAGAAAAAGAAGCCACTGGCACTTAAGGTAAGCTCCAGAAGAAGGGAGTCTTCTAGCGAACACAGTTCTTCCAGTTTTGAAGAAGATGCATGCGAGTTCGCTATGTTGACCAGAAAGTTTAAGAAATTTTTGAAGAAAGAAGGTAAATATTTCAGACGCAAATACTCCTCTGTTAAAAGACATTCTAAGTTTAAATCTGAAAATATCAGATTGTCTGACGGCATAGTTTGTTATAATTGCAGGAAGTCAGGGCACTTAAAGGCAGATTGCCCAGAGCTGCATAAAGAGAATCAGCTCAAGTTGAAAAATAAGAAGGCAAAGGCTATGGTGAGCACTTGGAGTGATGATGAAGAAGACAGTAACAACAGCTCCTCTGAAAGCAATGATGGAGACAAACTATGTCTGATGGCTAGAAGAGAGGAGGAAGAAATAACAGACGAAGAGGTGAGTTCTCCCTTTGAAAATTTCACTCATAGTGATTGGGAAGACGCATATGCTAAAATCCTAGATAAATATGATGATATGCGTAGGGAGAACAGACATCTTAAAAAGAAAATCAACTCTCTAGTTAATGATACTTCATAAAATGATAGGATTGCATGTTTAGAAAAAGAAAATTCTAAATTGCAAAATTCTCTTGCTGAAAATGATGAATACAAAAATGTTTTTAAAGAACTTAGAAGTGAAAACGAAAGTTTGAAAAATGTCATTGATGAATTGAAAGTTAAAATGCAAATGTTTGAAGTGGAAATAAAGATATCTAATGAGAAATATGAAGCTGTGAAATGTGTGAATGAAGAATTGAAGAAAAATGTCAAAAATCTAAATCTGGAAATAAACGATAAACAAAAATCTCTTGAGGCCATGACACAAGGCACTGAGAATCTGAATGCTACCTTTGGAACAATAGCAAATTACAGAAAAGAAGGATTAGGATTTAATCTAACTAGTAATAAAAGTTTTGGAGCCAAAACCATTTCTTTTGCTGCTGAAAAAGAAAAAGGAAAATACAATCCCCTAATAAAAATGAACATTGAACAAAATAAAGGACAAAGGGAAAAGAAAAGTGAATGATGTCATAGAAAGTAGCTCACACTCCACTGCACCTAAGCCCAAGAGTCTGGGTCAGAGTTCAGCTACTAAAACTCAAGTCCAAGGAGGTACTAAGACCAAGGAAATCTAGCCTCAACAGAAAGGTCGAGATATAAAACACACTGCACCAATGCACATTTACTCTGGGTTTCAGTCCTCCAAACACAGAAGTCAGAGAAGGGGTACCTCAGGTCATTGGGTGCATCAACACAATTCTTAGAGAGGATCAATGCAACCTAGGTCTTGGTCTTCTAAAAATCAAAATTTTTATGATTATCACAGAAATACTCAATCCATGTTCAATAATGAATACACACATTCTAAGGCCTCTCAGATCAACAACTACTAGCATAAAAACTCAAAAGTTTTCAAAACTCAGAAACCTGCTCAAAATTCAAATAATTTTCAGAATAAGCACAATGAGCAGAAAATTAAAAAATCCACAAAATCAACCGAGTCAACAAAACAAATATGGATTCCAAAATATATGCTACCTTGCTTGCATGAGTTGACTATTGTCGTGGGGCCCAAATATTCTTGGGTTCTAAAATCTTCCACTTAATTGATTTTGCAGGTATGCCTTGCAGCCCACCACAACACATGGTATCTTGATAGTGGCTGTTCTAGGCACATGACCGGGGACAAAGAGAAGTTTTGTATGCTTACTGAAAAGAATGTTGGTCGTGTTACTTTTGGTGGAAACTCCAAGGGCAGAATAATAGGATCGATCAGGTAAGATAGGTAAATGTTTTTCCTGTTGCATTGATGATGTATTATTAGTAGAAGGACTTGCATATAATCTACTCAGCATCAGTCAATTATGTGATAAGGGGTGTAAGGTTATTTTTGACTCACTTGTTTGCACCATTCTTGAACCTAATTTTGAAATTGTGAAGTTTACTGGAAAAAGAGTCAATAACATGTATATGGTTGACTTGGATGATAAAGTTCATATGAACATGTGCCTGTCTGTAGATAAAGAAGACATTGCATTTCTTTGGCATCGTAGGCTAGGACATGCTAGCTATGGAATTTTACATAAGTTGAATAAATTCTGCATGGTAAAAAGATTACCTGAAATATCATTGAAAGAAAAGAATAAAATTTGTGAAGCTTGTACTCAAGGAAAATAAACTAGAAAATCTCTAAAGTCCAGAACTGAAACCATGTCTTCTAAACCATTCGAACTAATTCACATGGATTAATTTATTTGGACCAACTAGAACAGTTAGCTTGACTGGTAGAAGATATTGCTTTGTCATTGTATATGATTTTTCTAGATTTACTTGGGTCTTCTTTATAACTCACAAAAATGAAGCATTTGATAAATTTCAGGAATTCTTCTACAAAGTAAAACAGGATGGTAAGTTCTCTATATCTAATATCCTGTCTGACCATGGTGGTGAGTTTGAAAACTCACAGTTTGATGTTTTCTGTAGGGAAAATGGAATAACACATAGGTTCTCTTCACCAAGAACTCTAGAACAAAATGGAGTAGTTGAAATGAAAAATCGAACCTTGATAGAAATGGCAAGAACTGTGCTGGTTGAGAGTGGGTTACCTAGAAGATTTTGGGCTGAAGCTGTGAACACTTTGTGTCATATCATCAACAGAGCTTTGGTAAGACCCTCATGTAAAAAGACTCCTTATGAGTTATTAAAAGGTAAGAAACCCTCACTGGCTCACTTTAAGGATTTTAGATCAAAATGTTTCATTCATGTTAACTCTAAGAGAGATCTTGATAAGTTTGAGGCTAAGAGTGAACCTGGAATCTTTCTAGGATATTCAGAAATATCCAGATCTTATAGAGTTTACAATAATAAATCTGAAACAGTTAAAGAGACACCTCATGTAATATTTTAAGAAACATCTAACAGAACTGAAGATGATTTTTGCAGGGATAAGAATGAAGGAGAAATTTTAGAGAACAAAGAAGAACAAGGAACTGAAGATGAATATGGGGAGCCAGAAATTCAGGGGGAGGCAAATGGGGTCTCAGGTAATCAACTTATCAATATCAGAAATCTTAGAGATCACTCATTAGAAAATATTATTAATAATATTAATGAACCTCCTAGAACTAGAGCTCATTTCAGAATTGAAAATGAATTGAACTCATTTGCCTTAGTTTCTTAGATAGAACCCAAGAACATAGAAAGTGCCCTACAGGATGAACATTAGATAAATGCCATGCATGATGAACTTAATCAATTTGATAGGAACAAGGTTCGACACTTAGTTCTTAAACCCACACATGGAAATGTAATATGGACTAAATGGGTCTATCGAAATAAAACTAATGAGCAGGGCAATATAATCAGAAATAAGGCTAGGCTTGTAGCTCAGGGGTACAATCAGAAATTTGGTATTGACTTTGAAGAATCTTTTGCTCCTGTAGCTAGGCTAGAAGTCATTAGGATTCTTTTAGCAATTGCATGCAGTTTAGGAATAACTCTCTAGCAGATGGATGTTAAATCTGCATTTTTAAATGGTGAAATAAAAGAAGATGCTTTTGTAAAACAACCCCCTGGTTTTGAGTGTCTTGATTTTCCTGACCATATTTATAAGCTCGACAAGGCACTCTATGGACTGAAGCAAGCTCCTCGAGCTTGGTATGACAGACTAAGCAAATTCCTCATAGACAAAGGATTCTCCAGAGGTAAGGTTGACCAGACATTGTTCATAAAGGTATGTGATAAAGATATTCTGGTTGTACAGATATATGTAGATGATATAGTGTTCGGGTCAACCAAGCCTACTATGTGTGAGGAGTTTTCTGAATTGATGACCAACGAATTTGAAATGAGCTCAATGGGAGAATTAAAATTCTTTTTTGGATTGTAGGTCTGTCAGACTAAAGAAGGGACATTTATAACTCAAGAGAAGTATATCAAGGATCTACTGAAGAAATTCAAGATGGAAAACCTCAAAGCCATAACTGCACCAATGGGCACATCAACTAGCCTAGATGCTGACCCTGAAGGTAAAATGGTTGATACAAAACTCTACAGAGGTATGATTGGATCCTTGTTATATCTTACTACATCTCGTCCTAATATTCAATTTTCAGTTTGTCTGTGTGCACGTTTTCAAGCTAGTCCTAAGGACTCACATATAATAGCTATAAAAAGGGTTTTTAGGTATCTGTCTGGCACCCTAAACTTAGGTTTATGGTATCCTACTCGGTGTGAGTTAGACCTCATAGCTTACACTGATGTAGACTATGCAGGGTGTAGGATAGATAAGAAAAGTACTAGTGGATATTGTCAATATCTAAGTGGTTGTCTAGTGTCTTGGGCATCTAAGAAACAACACACTGTTGCCTTATCCACTAATGAGGCAGAGTATGTGGCAGCAGGAAACTGTGCAGCTCAAGTTCTCTGGATTAAGCACCAACTTATTGACTATCACATTAACCTTGGTTGTGTTATAATTCTTTGTGATAACACTAGTGCCATCTCTCTTACTAAAAATCCAGTTCACCATTCACGGACTAAGCACATTGAAATTAAGCACCATTTTCTAAGAGATGAAGTAAACAAAAAGGAAATTGAAATAGAATTCATTGAGTCAGAAAAATAAATTGCTGACATTTTTACCAAGCCCCTTGGGAATGAAAGATTTAAATATTTAAGAAGGGAACTAGGCTTGTGCAAATTTCAACATGATGGTTGATAATTCATTCTTGTCTATTCTGAATAAATGTTGTTTCATCTGCTAGATTGTCAAATGCATGAGTATGTCAGTGGCATATGCATTTTGTCATCTTGATGTCAGAGGTATATCGAATGGTATGATCGTAGAAGGACAAAATTTATGTATGGAAATCCATACTATGTGTAGAGGCCAGCCCTCCGCCAAGTACCCTACATCACATACATTTCTGAGTTCCTATCTCCTTATGTCACAATGTTGTGTCTAATGCATATAGACAGGGGAATTTTCATTCATTTTGAGAGGGGGAGTTCAGAATAAAATTTGAATCAGCACAGATTACTTGCTCATCTTCTAAATAATGGCGACACCCAGAGTCGACATCCTTGAGAATTCTTTCTGCCAAATCATGAATCTATCTGTCTATATCTCATCTTTGGTATCAAATTCTTGAAAATGTCTTGCAATTCAGTACCTCTGAAATAATGACAATCTGATAATCAGTTCATCATTCTAAGCTACTAAAATCAGAAATCTTCTATTGTAAGAATCTTTTATTGTTTCATGAATGAACTGATGAAACTTAATAATTTTTAGAGTCTAAAAATTGAATTCACTGAACTGGGTTGTTTATGACAATTAATAGCTCTCAACCAATTTTTTCATAATATGTCTGATAGAGTCTTCAGATATCTGAAAGTTCTTGGATTAATGATTTCTTGGTTGAGATACTTTGAATGAGTATTATTTTTAAACAAGTCTTTCTAAATACAAAGGGCAGCTAGATCATATAAACAAGTCAAAATCTGCAAAGGCAGAGTAATGATTGAACGCACTGAGAAACTGGGTACTTCATCAGTGAAATGGAGAAAAACTCATATCATGAACTGCTTCAAGTTATCTCCATTCAAAGGTCAAAACAGTATGGGTAGTTTCATTGAGTAACTAGGGGTACTGGCGTCTGATAAACGTATACCCTTATGCAAAAAGGTGAAAATTATATCTAATGTTTTGATATATGAAACATGATAGTACATTTTACTAAGTAACTAGGGGTACTGGCGTCTAATCAACGTGTACCCTTATGATAAAAGGCATAAATGATACTTCACTGTTTAATTGTCTGGAAACAAAAAGGAATACTGTTGTTACCCTAAAGTGAAAATTAAGGAATGTCAATTTGTTTAACCTCAATACATATCCTTGACACTCCTAAAGAAATTAAATGATTTCTGAGCTAGTAAGATACATTAAGGCCAAGTCCTTCATGTCAAATGTGATTCCGATTTATTGCTATTAAAGGTTTTTACAAACTCATTCAAGAGTCCAGTAAATACACTCTAATATTTATTACTATTAAACCTGAATTCTATCAAGAATATAGTACATAGAATCCTATATCAGAAGAATTTGAGCTCTGTATGCTTAGTTTAATGAACAATCACTCAGAATGTCAATCAGACTTGTACTCTCCTACTTCTTGATGCTATACTGTCTTTCTTATCTCTACCATTTTCTTCTTTGCTAATGGCAAATAGGGAGAAGTATTGTTTTTGATGGGGGAGATTGTTTTTGATAGGGTATTGCAAAAAGCTTAGTGGGAGAGAGTCTCTATGAAGTATTGAATTAGGAAATACTATGTCAAAATTCATGCATATAGTAGATCTTGCATATGTATATCTTTGTCTACTTGCATGCTTTCCACTTCATTGTACTTGACTGTCATTCTTGCATATTCTGACTAAGAGTGTTATGAATGTTACCATCAAAATATAATTGAGTTGCCATCATCAAAAAGGGGGAGAATGTTGTGTCTCCTATGGATTTGATAATGCTATGTTTTGTTGACGGGCAACAGTTTAGTTGACTTTATTTTGACTTTGGCAACATTGTCACTTTGATGTCTTTCTCTAAGTCAGAATTCATATTTAGTCAAGTAAAAGTCTGTGCATGTATCAGTTTTCATTATTAAGGTCGATGCATGTTGCATGTCTAGGCAGATGCAGGTCGGTGCACATTTTTCTAGGTCAGGGTTAGGTCGGTGTAGGTTTTCACATAGTTAAACATTGAGGTCGATGCATGTCTAGGCAAATGCAGGTCGGTGCACATTTTGCTAGGTCAGGGTAAGGTCGGTGTAGGTTTTCACATAGTTAAACATCAAGGTCGATGCATGTTTTCCAACCTGCACACAAGGTCAAAACATACATTTCTAGCAATGCATCAGGTCTGTGCATGTTTGCACTTAACTGACTAAGGTCGGTGCACATTCTGTTGATCTGCATATAGGTCGGTGCACATTACTGATCATTAATGAAGGTTGATGCACATGCTCACTCGTGTGTATCAAGGTCTACCTATGTTACTGTTACAAGTCTGTGCACATTTCTCATATTAAGGTCGATGCTAACCAAAGGTCGATGCAGGTCTCTCCATACTGCACTTTCCACACTGCACATATAGGTCTGTGCACATTGGGTAATCAGGTCTACGCATGCATAGAAGTCCATGTATTGTATGTGACTAAGGTCTATGCATATGCAAGTTTCAAGTCTGTGCATATGCATTACCAGCCTGTAAGAGGTCCGAGCATGGTCATTCACAAGTCTGAGCATATGTACGAATTGCATATTCAAGTCGGTGCACATGCACCACTTTGATCAGACAGATTAATACATTTCTTACACTTACCTAAAATATATTAATGCATCGTTGTCTGACTTATACCATGATCATATTTTTTATATAAGTTAGAGCATATTGACTATTACTCATGTTTACAATCTGTTTGACTAAATTCCTTTCATTCCTTTAACAGGAATTTAAACACCTTTAGTGCAGATCAAAGTCACATGCTTCGGGGCTCAACTTAAAGAGGCACATGATCTAATAAGGAGCCGCGCCTGGAGATTTGGACACTTGGACAGCTCACCCCTATATTTTGACACGTGGACTTCCAGCGGAGAACTTGTTTCAAATCTCCTTTGGCGGGAACGTGTTTCGCACGCGCTCGCAAGGCTATAGATAGAGGCCAAGTTGCTCAATCAAAGATAACGAAAGAGAGAAGAAAAGAGAAGGAGGAGAGTGATATAGAAAGAGAAAGATCAAGCAAGAAGCACAGTGAAGGGGTGAGAAGGTCTGAGCGTTTCTAGAGTTCAATAGAATTCAATTGAGAGAAAAGAATGAGAGTGAAGAGTTGAGATAGAAACATGGGATCGGAAAGTGGAGATCTACTCTAAGAGCTGTGAGCATTCAGGAGATCTATAAGTGGATCCTTGTACGTCTCGATCTCTGGATCAAATCCAGACATCGTTCTGCTCAAGTGAGCTACAGATTGTCTTGAAGTTTTCATTTGATTCTACTCTTGATATTTTCTATTCGCTACGATTTCTATAAGCTGTGTATCAGCAGGTTGTCAAGCTGTGTGTCAGCGGCAAGGAAGTAATTCCTTGGAAGTAAGCTGTAAGGCTCAGCAGAGCAAGCTGTGAGGATCAGCTGTCTGGGATCTATTCCCCAAAACTGTGGATCAGCGTTTTGTTGGGATCCATTCCCCAAAGCTATGGATCAGCGGTTCTTAAGCTGTGTCAGTAGAAGCCCTACTCAATTGAGTAAGGGGTGGATGTAGATCTCTAGACTGAGATCGAATCACCTTAAAAACCTTCTTGTAGTGTGTGTGTGATCTTATTGTGCTCTTCTTCTTCCTTATAGTGCATCTTATTAAATACACTTTACTATTATCTGAATTTCTGATATTCCGTTCTGCTTGAACTTTCACCAGTGCTGTATATCAAAAGGTTTAGTCCAAACGATAGGTTACACCTATCCGGAATACTTAACCTTGTGTGAGGAGATTCTGATTCCAACCTCCACCTAGTACAACATTATATGGATGAATGTTTCTTAATCTTGAGTGATATTTTGATTAAATTGATCGTGTTAGCCGTAGCATTTTAATTCCACATTTTAAGTGCTTTAAATTGGCTAAGATTAGGGGTAGATCTATTCACCCCCCTCTAGATCTGTTAGTCATCCGAAACAACAACCCTGATCGGGCATCTGTTGATTTAGGGGAGGGTGTGAATCTTTTACCTATCCCTGACCTCGGTGATATCATTTTGAACACTCTTCAATTAGCTAACTGGTCAGATCCACCTGAGCCTTATGAGCTTCCTTGTGTTGAGGAGTACATTACTTTCAACCCCAATCATCCTTGTCTCCTTGACACTAGCCATGTGGTGGAATCCCTAAAAACCTTCGACACCCTAACCCTGTCCCACCTCAACAATATGCAAGTAAATCCTAAAATTAAGGTTGGAGAAGACAACTTGGGGATAATAAGGTTTGCATTGATGTGTTTAACGCTTATAAATACCTTAAGTGTAAAGAGGAATACTTTATAATTGAAGATATGATAATTCCTCTACGATTCTCTGACCAAGGGGGTTAGTCCGGATTGCTAGACTCCTTGGCATATCTTTGGCCCATGTTCATACATGCATCATCTTTTCCTCCCAAGGTATAAGGGTTGAAACTTAAAGGAGGATAAGATCACATGGTGGCTCATTCTGAATACACCATGTTGGTTATGGAGCTATATTGTGCCTGGTTAAAGACGTTAAACTTAACGCTTCTTGGGAGGTAACCCAAAATTTTTAGGAGTTTTATTGTGATTTTGTTGATGTCATGTAGGTCCTAATAAATGACAAGTTGAGATGAGAGATGATTGAATGTGCCCTCGCCAATACTCTAGGTGTTAAGTGCACCCACTCATGAGTACGCCCTTGGAGGACTACTTCTACACGCCCTAAGTTGTACCTTAACTTCTCAATGCTCATATATACATTGTTCTATTTTTTTTATATTATTTATGTCATTGAGGACAATATCATTTAAGTTGGGGGGAGGGAAATCAATTTGCAAATTAAATACAACCTATAGATTTTTTTAAATTTTTTTTGAAAAAATCAAACCGAGTTTTCATGATTCATGCCTCATAAAAGATAATTTAGAATGGAAGAAGCTAAGAAGAAAGATAATGGAAAAATTTTAATATCTAGCCATGAAAACTGACTTAGAATATCTTAAAAGTCGATTAGCACTTCGAGAAAAAAAATCATTTGTACACTAATAAAGCAAGCAGGGTAAGCCTTTTGTCATGTGGTGTGGTGTCTGACACTATATTTCCTAGTGAAGAAATATTTTTGGACAATGCTACCTGCTAAATAAAGTGTGAGAAAAAGTTTGAAAAAAATCATAGAAAATGTCCATGATCTTAGTAACCGGGTCTTCCCACCTGACAAGTGAAGAGTTTTGTGTTAAACGGTGAAGAGATGTGCAACACCATGTGTTTGAAAAAGAAGAAAAAGAAGAAAATAAGGTAGAGTGAAAGGTACCATACTCAACGTTCTAATTTGGGATATGTGCAAAGTTGAAAGACACGTATCTTAAATGGCACTATGAGGGATACAATTGTCCAGCGGCAGATTTAGATTTTACAAGCACAAGTGCTATGGGATTTAGGATGTGTTCTAAGTTATGTACATTAATTTCCAAATTTAAAGTTAGTGTGCTTCAATATTTCCAAAGTCTTGATTCGAAGTTAATTTTATGAAGGAGGATCTGGGAATGAGGTATGAAACTTTTAAACTCTTGTTGGTCCTTAATTTCTAATTATTTACATTGCTAAGGGACTAGCAATGAGTAAGTTGGGAGGTGTGATAAGTGTTATGTCCATGTGATTTTGATGATGTCATACACTATTGTTGGGTCCCGTGCGGTGCAATGGGATCTAGAAGGGGGGGGGGTTGAATAGATCCTATCACGAACTATGGCCTATTTAAAACTTGATTACCAAAAGCATAGACCACCCCTAAACACTTAGACACAAACCACAACGGATTTAGACGGAATGGGTTAAGTGTAAACGGCGGTCTTAAGACTACACAGGTTGTGGTACAAGCTAAGGTTCTTCTCAGCAAACCTCTGATGTGTGTGTGAACAAGGTGATCCTTATTTAATGGAAGATGCTCCCTAGTGCCTGAGTGCAAAGATGCAGCAGGTAGTCAAGGGAATGCTAGTACCATCCAAGGAATGGATGGTGTATATGCAAGAGTGCGAAGTCCACAAAGCTTGAGTGTGCGATGGTAATGAACCTGATTATATGCAATGAAGCAAGCACACCAACCTGTGAATGGGGATAGAGGATATGAAGCAAGCCCACAAGATGTTCAACCCACAAAACAAGGATTTTAAGGTGGTTTGGTTGTAGACCCACAACCTACATCCACCCCTCACCAAACCCGGTGATGCTTACCCTTGTAAAAGCAAGACCGTGGAGAACCTCCACAACATCCGCTGACTAACAGCTTGAACCGCTGACTAATAGCTTGAACTGCTGACTAACAGCTTGAACCGCTGACTAACAGCTTGCTATCCACCCAGAGGATCAGATCCTCTCTTCCTCTGAAAACCCAGAGGGACACCAGAGGGACAACACCCTCCCTTCTTCTGATTGCTCAGAAGGAACCCGGTCCCAAAATAGGGGATCAGAAGAGCAAGAGGATTGTACCAAAAACACAAAAGAAAATAATGCAAATGCAGTGAGGAAACAACAGTGACAATATAAACACCAGCTGAAACAATAGATCAAGACGAGGATGCTGGTGACTGCAGCTACAAGGTTAGATCCAAGGATCCTTTTCTTCAAACACCGGTAGACTGCAGGGCTACTCTCTCTCAAGACTGATCTTATTTTCTTCTTCTCTTACAACACTGGACTTAGTCAAACTAGTGCTGGGCTACTCTCACTCCCTTCTTTTCTTTCTCATAGGTTTTCTTCTTGGATGCTCAAGGGCGCGGGTTTCTTCCAAGGCAGCTACAACTTCTTCAATTGAGGAAGCTTACTATATATAGGAAAGCCAAGGGAAGGTTTTCCCGCCACAAGGTCTTCCATTAGATCATGCAGCAACGATTTTCCCTCCAAAGTCTTCTTCCCTTGAAGCATGCGCCAATGATGTACTTGAGTGCATTCCATGGCAGCTAGAATGGTAGGATGGTGGCGGCAGAGAAGAACATAGACTTTTTCTTTCTTTAGATACTTTCCAAGTCTTCACATTAAATGCCCTTTAGACATGTGGTCATCTCATTGGCTGGAGTTTACTTTCTATCTTGCTGAGGAATGCTGGGACAGGAGTCACATGGGGTGACAGTAAAAAGGTGGCAGACTGTGAGGTATCCTTTCCTCAGCTGGATTTATGACAAAGGTAACTCCAAGAAGGTAGATTAAATGAGACATGATGATAGGGACAAAAGTCAAACCTGGGTACTCCATCCAGACCTCGAAATCCATGTATTTGGACACTTGCGGTACCTATTTCTCTCTCAGGATTGCCCAATTGATTTGACAGACTTCTGGCTTGAGAGCTTCTGGAAGACCAATGTGTCAACTTGCTGAGAAGGAGGTGTCGGCACTTCTTATGAAGTCTTCTTGTATAACTGTCTCTGGAAGGGCCAAAGTGTCAACCTGCGATAACTGAGGTGTCGACACTTCTTTAAGGATCCGGTCTTCAATGCTTTCTGGAAGGGCCAATGTGTCGGCACGCTGGAACAAGGTGTCGACACATCTAATGAAAGCTTCTTATATAGCGGTCTCTGGAAGCCCAGGTTGTCGACCTACTGGTGGCAAGGTGTCAACACTTCTTAGGAAAACTGCCAATATATTGCTCTCTGGAAGACCAAAGTGCTGACACGTTGGAACAAGGTGTCGACACTTCCTTTAAGACTTCAACATGTGCATAAACTTTCAGCAACGTGCACTGACTTGATATATGCAAGAACCTTGAAATATGCTCAGACTTGGTATGTGCTCAGACCTTGAAATGTGCTCAGACTTGATTTGTGCTTTGACCATGATATATGCACAGACTTGATTTCTTAGCTACATAGTGCATGTGCATCGACCTTATATAAAGGGACAAGAATGTGCACAGACCTTCTATGCCTTAGATAAGAATGTGCATCGACCTTAGGTTAACATGTGCACATACATTGTGCGTTGAAGCAAAACATGCACCGACCCTCCTTTGCTGAATCGCTAAAGGTGCACCGTCCTTAGTAGTCTTGAAATCAAACGTGCACCGACCTTCACTTGGGCATGTGCACATAGCATCGACCTTAGTTAACACAAGATCCAAACATGTCTCTACCTTGGTTCATATGTGCACAGACTTTGTCTTCATATGTGCACCGACCTTGGTCTTGCGCTGACAAAATGTGCCCAGACCTTCATTCTGCGCTGGCTCAATGTGCACTGACCCTGTAAGCTATCGAGCAAATGTGCACCGACCTTAGTCTTTCAACTTTGGTATGTGCATCGACCTTACTTGCGTGCTAGCGAGACTGAGGTAGCATCGACCTTATGTTTATATCAACACCATGTGCATCGACCTTGGTTCTGCACAGACTGGATATGCATCGACCTTACTTCTTCACTAACAGAATGTGCATCGACCTTTGTTCTTGAAGTGCTGATGTGCATCGACCTTAGCAGCTGCACAGACTTGACTGCATGGACTTCTGTAAAACCTATTGCCTTGAATTCTGTGTTGCCAAAACCTAGATTTTCGTGCACCTAGTATTATCATCTATCTTGATTTCTGTGCATCCAGTTGCCTCGATTTTTGTGCACTTGATTTCTTCCACTTATCAGAGATGGCACAGAGATGTATCTTTTTGCTTATGTTGTCATGACCTGAAATGTATGAATATATGTTTGTCAAATGCAGGTCAGCATTATCAATGAGTCATAGTCAGACATCATCAAAACAATAGAATTAAGCATATTACACACATGCCCAACCTTCTCCCAATATTCTCCCCCTTTTTGATGATGGCAACTATGAGTCATTATGAGTCAAGGTGCGAAGAAATATAATCATGAATTGAAGCACAATGACTTTCTCTCCCCATATAAGTCTTTCCCCTTTATGCATTCAAGACTCTCCCCCTTATGCATACCCTAGTTAATGACACATATAATTATCTCCCCCTTTGACATCATCAAAACAATAGAATAGAGAGAATATATGGCACAGTTAGGAAAGAAAGGAGTAGAGTAGGAGATTATTAGCACATGATGTGCAGAGTGAAAGTAAGTACATACCTATAGGGAGCAAGGAAGCGTGCAGCAACCTGAGATACCTTGTCAGTGTTCACAAATTGATGTGAAAATACATGCCAATGGTTGTACACTGATTAAAGTTTTCAATTGTTGAGTCCTTAAAGGTTCTCTTGTAGGGTCCCTCATGAATGCAAGTAATGTAAGTATTATGCGGAGAGAAGACCGTGCAGACAAGGAGATGCTATCACTTGTTAGAGAGTGATGCTGAGTGTTTAGAGAGCAAGTGATACCAATTGTTAGTGACCAGCACAATATTAATTGTTAGGCCCTTTGGCATGGCAGAAACATATTTACACAAATAGTCATCAAATGTCATGATGACATGGCAAGACAACTTGAACTGAGTCATGAGAAACAAATGTATGCAAGACATTTAACCATGGCAACATGATACAGCACGAGAGAGGTACAACACCCAAATTCAAGAGCAGCTTGTTGGGTCCTTTGTTGATGTTGGGTCCCTTGGTTTGGCATGAGAAGTTCACATAAGGTAGGATCGGATGCCATGAATTCACATCAAAGTAATATGGACTGAATCACTGTAGACATATATGTGCATGAGATTTGAGCATAATAAAACAATGCAGTTCTTTTTGGTTTTCTATTTTTCAGATTTTTTAAGATTTTCTATGCAATGCATAGAGATGAAAAATGCACACTAACCATATGCTGGACGAACTGAAGCCAGTAGCTTTAGGGACTTGATTTTACTAGTTGATGAGTAAATGTTGAACAAGGTTATGTCCCTTGGCATGGCAGAGGAAGATCACGACACAAGAGCAACATGAACTGAGTTATGAGAGGCAAATAGATGCAGAAGATGTTATCATAGCAACATGATGCACTTCGAGAGTAATATAGCTACTACATCACAAATTTGATTATCAGATTTTTCAAGTTTTTAATGGTTTTCTGGTTTTCAGATTTTTAAGATTTTTTATGCAGTGCATAGAAGATGCAGACCACCTATGTATGTGAAGACTGAAACCAGCTGCATGGGAATCATGATACCAATTAGCCTGTTGCCAGTTGATGAGAAGGCTGATGCTAGATATCAATTGTTAAGAAAATGGTGATGCTTTCATGATAGCTTGAGTGAATTATGCAGATTGGTCTAGAGAAGGCAAAAATCATTGGAGCATGAAGCGATATGAGGCCAATTTGCCTTAATGGCAGATATCAGGACATCTAGACCGAATTCTGGTTGCAAGGGGTCGACTCTAAGGGTCGACACTTGGAGATTTTTGAGGCAGAGAATCCAAGAACTGATAAGATGAGGGTTCCTCATTCTGAAGCCAAGTTCATAAATACAGAGTTACAGATTTTTTAGAATTTCCAGTTGTAGAACTTTAGTAAAGCTACCCTTAAAATAAGATTGGTTTAA
Source organism: Amorphophallus konjac (assembly GCA_022559845.1). Taxonomy (NCBI): domain Eukaryota; kingdom Viridiplantae; phylum Streptophyta; class Magnoliopsida; order Alismatales; family Araceae; genus Amorphophallus; species Amorphophallus konjac. Next base: position 201,402,628 of record CM040123.1, read on the forward strand.
CACTGATAAATTCTGAGTTTTTCAATAAAACCGCTTGAAAGCATCTGCATGCAATACAAAAGTTCATACTGAAACAAGGTTAACCTCCACTTACCTTACTCATTCAATTCCATTAGCTCCTTTGAGAGTTACTACGAAAAGTATTGAGATTAAACAAGCATGAAGACTAATTGGAATTCTAGAATTTCAGTAGATTTACTTTTAACTTTTGCTATCACACTCATAATTTTCATTGAGCACAAGAGGATTTTTACGAGCATTTAAGTCCAGTCATGCCTTGTATCTTGAGAATACACATTGGTTAGACGCCAGTATCCCTAGGTACTTGGTGTGACTGACTGTCATGCCACGAATGGAACAGAGATAACATTGTCACCTCATGACATATTGTAATACCTTGGATTCTTATCAAATTCTTATTGGGTCTTTTGGATCTTCTTCGGAGAGTTTCGGATCGCTTTTGTGGGTCTTGAGTTGAGTTTTACGATCCATGTGACTTTTTCTCTCGTACTAGTTATGGAACCCTATGGTGAGTTTGTTTCTCAGTTCATCGACTCGTGGACGCCGCAGTTGCGATGTACTCGTTGAGAGGATCGTTTCGACTATTTTTGCGTATTTTTCCTGAAGTAGTCCATTTTCGGGCTAATTATCAGATTTTTAGAAATTAGAAAAATTTCCTAATTTCTTTCTTTTTCTTTCTTCTTCCTCTCTCCTCCTTCTCCTTTCGCCGCGACCCTCTCTCTCTCTCCCATTTTCTCTCCTCTCTCGCCCTCTCGACTCCGGCTACAGACGGAGGAGGCTCGTGGGCGAGGTGGCGATGACGTGGGGTCCATTAGGTGCGCGATCGGGCGAGGATCGGATCGGTTTTGGCGCGATCCCAAACGGTGGATTCAAAGCCGACGGTCGAGCTCGCGACGTGGTTTTCGGCGTGGTTTAGTCGCTTCGGCGCACGGTTTCTTCGGTGGAGGTAGGGAGATGGATCACCTACTTCTCCTCTACGTTTTCTCTGTAGTTTCACGTCGTTCGGTCCTAGAACAAGCGAGTTTGGGGTCGTTTAGTGAAAACTGTGATTTTAGGAGTTCGTAGGGTTCGCCAGAAAATGGCGACCATTTTTTAGTATAATTAGTATCAAACGAACCACTGGGATGTCTGGATCCCATTCCCGTAAGTTTCGTCGTGATTGGTTGTCATTCGGGGCCGGTAGGAGTCCGGGAACCCCGGTGACCCAATTTGGGTCGATTCATTGGAATCGCCCGTTTCTCGTGAACGAATGGTTGCATGTGACCCTTCCGGCTTGTGTAAGGTGTTTTTCATCGTTTAGGACCGTTTCCCATGCGTTTAGACGCGAATGGGGCGTGAAACGGGCCGATTCAGCCTTTTCCTTTGTTTTCCCGCCGTATCGCTTTGGCGGCCGTTCCAGAGACCGCCACAGGTCTCTGGCGGCCCCACGATAGACCGCCACATCCTTCAGTGTGTCGGTAGTCTCGAGGTCAGTTTAGGTTGGCGGCCCAACCTCTGACCGCCACTTGCCTTTGGCGGCCCTATAGTGGTGCGCCAAGGCTCGTTGTTTCTCGACGTTGTGTCAGTCGGTCCTCTCTGGCGGCCCTTCCTTGGAGCGCCAGGAGTCATTGACTAGGGTCAATAGTCTATGTCGGTTCGTGTTGGCGGCCTAGTGTATGACCGCCACTCTATTGTAGCGCGCCTACTATAGGCCGCCATAGTGTGTTTTGACTGGGTCTGAGGTCTATGTCGGTTGGATCTACCGATCCGACCTTCATGCGTTTCTTTGATGTAGCGCGTCTTCCTTCGACCGCTACAATTCTCTAGCGGCCTAGTCTAGGACCTCCATAGTCTTGTCCCCGTTGGGGTGTAGCGGCCTTACCCTCGACCGCCTCTTCCATATAGTGGCCTAAAGGTGGACCGCCATATCCCCAGGGTGTTGTTTTCCGAGGTTTTGATTTCTAAGGGTCTTGGCTTGACCTTGTTGTCTGCCCACTGTCCCGTGGATGTCTCTTGACATCCTATGAGGGCTAAGACTACATTAGAAGGTAGCCAGGAGTTTTCTTGCTTGAAGTAGGATTCTCTTTCCTACTGTAGAATCGTCATTGTCTGGTTCCGGTCAACCCATGGTCACCCAGTGGTTGACAGGCAACCTTGTGTGTGTCTCAGCGGTTCTGTCAAGTTCGAGACCTAGTTCTGGATGTCTTAAGGTGTCGTATTACCTCGGTTTATGTGTCCAGGCGTGGTGAGGGTCTTGTTACTTCCTCAGGTCTCCGTGTGTCATTTTCTACGATTGTTTCTTCTAGATTAGGATTAGACCGATTGGCGGCTTGTACCGCTTTGTACAACGATCTTGACCTGAGTCTTCGGACTCAAGGATCATTGTGTTGGCAGGTCTAGTTGACTGTCCTGAGTCAGGTAGCAGTCTGGTATGCTTCCTCGTGTCCTGTGCTTCGTAGTACGTACGACAGTGTTTTCTTGCCTGTCTGTACTACAGCACTTCTACTTCAGAGTTTTGTGTCTAGTGAGTCTCCACTAGTCGTAGCCTGTCGACACGTTCCAGTGTTGGCCCACCTGGGAGTGGTGGTATGGTAGTTCCCGAGGTACGGTTTGTAAGCTAGTTTCAGTGGGCTCCCTTGCCTTGCAGTAGTGTCCTGCTGGGGGAGAAAACTAGCTAGAGACATGGCTCAAGGCATTGAGTTTGTGTGTGCACACGTGGTCATGGGCGTACGACTGGCCCCGACGGGCGTGACCCTGATTAGTCACTCGTTACTGTAGTTCCTATCTTGGTTCTGAGTGTGTCTTAGTCTCTGTCGTGTTTCGGGTGATAGCGTAGGCGAGACACTTGAGACGCAGCATAAGACGTCAGTGGACGCAGCTGGCTATTCTTCTAGTGAGGACGTACTTCCGTCACGTGACTCTCGCGTTTCTCGTATGTCGTGACCTTTCTGGGTTAGCCCTCTCGTGGTCTTACCCGAGGTCAGTGTTGTGTCGTGTGCACGGCGTTCTAGTCGTGTATGTGGTCGTGTCTAGAAGAGCGTGTACGGCAATCGTGTTGTGCCCCCTGTGCCTTGATGATGTTATATAGTTTTGATGATAGCAACCACTCATGAATCATCTAAGATTAGAATTAGTAAATGTTCTGCATGCTTCATCGTTCTTCATACTTCAGCATATACACTTCATGCATGAAGAGGAAAGGGGGTGTGCGTTAACACAGTATGGGCATTGCATTGACGCAGCTATACAGTGCATTGTCTGTTCTCTGCATCAGGTCTATTCTTGTTCGTGCATAGCTTGCATTGATGCATTAATTATAGTTGCACGCCACATAGTCAGTGCATTGACCATCTCTTGCATATCACTGATCGATGCGTGTTTGCATGTGTTAGCCATAGTCAGTGCACTCGTTTGTTTCATGCGTACACTAAGTCTGCACACAGTTGGTTTGATGACTGAGCAAGTCTATACATCCATTAGCTGATGACTTAGCAAGTCTATACATCCGTTAACTCAGCTCGTGGCTTAGTCAGTGCATCAGTGTTCATTGTGCATGTGTGCATCTTTCTCATCAAAGTCTGTACATTCTTTGGTGGCTAGTCTGTACATTCTTATCAAAGAGTGAGCAGTAAAGAAGAAGAAGAAGAAGAAAGAGAAATCAAGAGTTTAGAAGAAGAAGAAGAGAGTCATCTGAAGCTTTGTCTCTACTGGACCGTGGATCAAATCCAGGCCAGTCAGCTCTTTGAGAGCCACTTTGTGTTTTATCGTATACAGCTTTCTGTCGCTGTGATTTCCCATTTCTTGTGTTTCCTTTTACCTTTGTTTCAAGCTGTTTGTCAGCAGAGCAAGCTGTGACGCTCAGGGGGCAGAGGAGGATTCCTCTGGACGGGTTAAGCTGTAAGCCCCAGCGGATGGCGAAGCTGTAATGCTCAGCGGTCAAGCTGTTAGTCAGTGGTTTGTAGGCAAGCTGTGTCACCCAACGGTTTTCAAGCTGTTAGTCAGCAGTAATCCACACTCTGGATTGAGTGTGGGGTGGACGTAGGTCTGGAGGACCGAACCACCTAAAAATCTTTTGTGCAGTGGTTTGCATGTTATTTTGATTCTGCTAGATGCTTGACTAGGATCGTGATCTGATTGCATGTCTATCGAGTGACTCGTGATCTGGTTGTAGTTCAGCTGCACGTGCGCTATCTGATCGTTTACCTCTAAGCATCACGTTAGGATGCCAGTCTTTTGTCCAGAGAGTCAAGTTGTTAACTAAGTCTATTAGTTTTTACTTCCGCAATAGTCATCTGATTTAAGTTTCAATTACTCAATTTTAGAACAAGTTTTTGAAGGGGATTCATTCACCCCCCTCTGAATCCATCGCACCGGTCCCAACAATTGGTATCAGAGCCTAACTCTTTTTCAGGGACTAACATCCTAAAGAGGAATGGCCATGAGCGTTAAGGGAATGACAGCAGAAGGACATTCAACCTCCAAGCCTCCGTACTTCGACGGATCTAACTACGCATACTGGAAGAACAGAATGCAGGTCTTTCTGAGGGCAAAAGACTACGAGATCTGGAGGGTAGTGAGTAAGGGACCATTCGAACTGCACGAGAATGAAGAGGTTTGGACGAGAGAGGAAATCAGAAAGTCTACTTTGAACTGGAGTGCCATAAACTCTATTTAGTGTGCACTTCATCCTACTGAATTCTCCAGAGTCTCATCGTGCAAAACCGCCAAGGAAATGTGGGACACACTGGAGGTTATCTACGAAGGGACATCACAGGTGAGAGAGACCAAGGCAAATATGCTGGTCTCTGAATATGAAGCATTCCGGATGAAACCTGGTGAGACTGTGACTGAGATGTATGCTCGTCTGACGATCATAACTAACAGTCTGAGGAATTTGGGAAAGAACTATTCCGGCTATGAGATTGTAAGGAAGATCTTGCGGTCTCTGACTCCTGTCTGGCACACAAAGGCGACAGTGATCGAGGAGTCAAGAGATCTTCAGACGATGAAAGTTGACGAGCTAATAGGTTCTCTAATGGCATATGAGATGAACCTTCCCAAAATTGATGAGCTCGAGAACAAGAAGAAACCAATTGCGCTGAAGGCTAGTTCCAGCAAAACAAGCAGATCCAGCCATAGTGGATCATCAAGCGAGCAGAGCAGCCTATCTGGGTCAGAAATCGATGGAGATCAACTTGCTATGTTGACAAGAGAGTTCAGGCGATTCTTGAGAAAAGAAGGCAGAAATTTCGGCCGAAGACAATTCAGCGGCCGGTGACACAGCAGGTATAGGTCCAACCCAGCTAAGAAACCTGACACTAATGTTTGCTATCATTGTAGGAAGGCTGAGCATATGAAGGCAGATTGTCCAGAGCTCCAGAAGCTGAAAGAAAAGTCCAAGAAAAAAGCTCCCAAAGGAAAAGCAATGGTGAGCACATGGAGCGACGAGGACGAGGGCAATTTGAGCATTACATCAGAAAGTGAAGACGAAGAAAAGCTCATATGCCTGATGGCCAGGAATGATGAAAAGGAAGAAGAAGACTCCGATGAGGTATCCTCTCCCTTCGAGCACTATATAATTTCTGATTGGGAGGATGCTTACGGAGACTTGCTAGATAAAGTGGATGATATTAGAATGGAGAACATGCATTTGAAGAAGAAAGTAAACTCACTTATGAATGATAAAACCATGTCTGATAAAATAGCCTGTCTGCAATCGGCAAATGATAGTTTAAAAATTTCATGTGCTGAATCTGATGATTTGAAGCATGCTTTAATAGATTCTAGAAAGGAAAGTGAATGGTTAATGAATGTCATTGATGATTTGAAGCTGAGAGTTCAATTGTTTGAAAATGAAGCAAAAATTTCAAATGAGAAATATGAAGCTGTTTTGTGTGTGAATTCTAAATTAAAGAAAACAGTTGAAAATTTAGAAAAAGAAAATGTTGACAAAAGGAAAATAATAGAAAATATGACCCAAGGCACAGACAATCTCAATGCCCTGTTAGGGTCAAAGGTAAATTTCAAAAAAGAAGGTCTTGGATTCAACTCAACTGCCACTAAAAGCCTTGCCATGAAAACCATATCATTTGTGACAGAAAAAAAGAAGGGACCTCTCATAAAAATGGTAAGTGAAAATTCTGTTTCAAAAATTATTAATTCGAAAATGTCCAGTGCCAAGGACAAGGGTAAACATAAGGTAGGTGAGCTTAGCAGATCTTGCCCTTCACCCAAATATAAGTCTCAGGTTCAGGGTCAGCCTCCAAGCAAGTCTAAACCCCAGGGCAAAGCCACCAAGTCTCCACCATCATCACCTGTCCAGAAGAAGACCCAACATAAACCTGTACAGAAGTCTAGTGGGTCAACAGTGCAAGGGAGACATAATGCTGCATGGGGCCAGAAAAGCCATACTTACCAGCCCAAGGTTCAGACCTATTATACTTATCCTCAGAAACAGGTGCAATCATTCTATAGGTCTGGATGGAATCAGGTCCAAGGGAGGTCTAGATATCAACCTTTTACCACTCATTGGCATAGACCTCAATTTGCTAGCTGGGTTGGTCAGTCTAGGACTACAGCTGGCCGCAATTATCTGAGGACCTATTGGCCTGGGGCACTGGCACAAAAACAATTTTGCTGCTAATAAAGATGGAGCCAGAACTCAATATAAACCAAAGCACCAGAGGAAGAAGGTTCAATCAGTTGGTGCTGAGAGAAAGAAAGATGATGAACAGAATGTCATGAATTCCACTAAGCCAACCATGTTTAGACAAATGTGGATTCTTAAACAATTGATGTCTTATTTCAATTGTTCTGTTTCTGCTTCGGAGCCCAAACAGTTTTGGGTTCCAAAATTCTCCACCTGATTGTGATTGCAGGTATGCCTGGCATCCAGAAGCAATATGTGGTATCTTGATAGTGGCTGTTCCAGGCATATGACAGGAGACAAGGCCAAATTTTGCATGCTGACTGAGAAGAATGGAGGTCTTGTCACCTTTGGAGGAAATACAAAGGGTAAAATCATCGGGTCAGGTAAGGTAGGTAAGTGTACTACCTGTTGCATTGAAGAAGTACTGCTGGTTGATGGACTTGCACATATTATCTCTGTAGTCGATGCATAGTCGGGCATATAGTCGACGGATGGTTGCACATGTAGTCAATCAATTGCATTGTATAGACTTTATGTTGAAGCATACTCTACACATAGTCGATGCACCCAATGTGTTAACTGCATGATAGGTCGAACATTGCATAGTTTAGAAATACATATTGTTGTCAGGGGGAGGTTTGCATTATCAGAACTAAGTTCAACCCCTTCACAGAATGGATAACAGTCTAGTGATTGGTTCATTATAGCTGAAATTATTACAACCCTTCTGTTATAAGAATCACATGTGCTTACTGATTGAAACTAAGGTTTAACTTTAATAGACTGTAAAGTTTAAAAGACTGTCTTCTGAAAATAAGATGATAGAAAGCATTTATAGCTCTTAACCTCTATCTCATGATTATGATAGAACAAGTCCTCACAGTACCTGAACATGACAGATTTAGTGTTGGTTAAGGTTTGAAAACCAAGAATCATGTATTGTTCTTAAACAAGTCTCTCCAAAAATCACAAGGGCAGCTAAATTTAAGATCATCAAAGAAAAAGAAGTGAACAAAGTGGCAGAGCAATGACTGAGTTTCACTGAGAAACTGAGGTCTTCATCAAAGAAATGGAGAGTACCTTAAGTCATGAAGTGACGCAGGTTATCTCTGTTCATTTGGTCGAATCTACAAGAGAGATTTCACTGAGTAACTAGGGGTATTGGCCTCTGATCAAGGTATACCCTTAACGTCAAAGGTGCAAATTATTCCTGTAGCTTTGATCAGAAATAGATATAGTAGTTTGTGCTTAGTAACTGGGGGTATCAGCCTCTGATCAAGGTATACACCTAATGTCAACGGCATAAATGATACTTGTCTGTTCAATAAGTTCATGTTTCAGAAGCATGTGAATGAAATTGCTGTAACCCTTAGAAAACAAATATCATTGAGTGTCAATTGTTTAATCTCAATACAAGTTCAGGTGTCTTTCCTTGCCTTTCACTTTCTCTGAAGTAACTAGGGTCTTGTATCAACCTAGACTATTATGGCCATGTGACTTAAGTTCATTGCTATAATTGAAGCATATGATCCTATCTCAGAAAGCCAGTTCTTTCTCCTCACCTTCTATCACTGTTAAACCTAATTGACATCAAGAAAGCCATTGCTCGATTCATATATTTTAAGGATTGCATCATAATGTCCTCACATTCTGAACTGCCACATAGAACGTTGCTCCTGACTTTCCTCCTTATTTGTTGATGGCAAAGGGGGAGAATGTGCAGGGGGAGATGGGAGATGAGATAGGAGTCTCATTTAGTGCATACGTCTATTAGTGCATAAGTCTGTGCATGCATGAACTGATCTCATGGCATCTATTCATTGTGTTGCCATCATCAAAAAGGGGGAGATTGTTGTGCCCCCTGTGCCTTGATGATGTTATATAGTTTTGATGATAGCAACCACTAATGAATCATGTAAGATTAGAATTAGTAAATGTTCTGCATGCTTCATCATTCTTCATACTTCAGCATATACACTTCATGCATGAAGAGGAAAGGGGGTGTGCGTTAACACAGTATGGGCATTGCATTGACGTACCTATACGGTGCATTGTCTATTCTCTACATCAGGTCTATTCTAGTTCGTGCATAGCTTGCATTGGTGCATTAACTATAGTTGCACGCCACATAGTCAGTGCATTGACCATCTCTTGCATATCACTGATCGATGCGTGTTTGCATGTGTTAGCCATAGTCAGTGCACTCGTTTGTTTCATGCGTACATTAAGTCTGCACACGGTTGGTTTGATGACTGAGCAAGTCTATACATCCATTAGCTGATGACTGAGCAAGTCTATACATCCATTAGCTGATGACTGAGCAAGTCTGTACATCCGTTAACTCAGCTCGTGGCTTAGTTAGTGCATCAGTGTTCATTGTGCATGTGTGCATCTTTCTCATCAAAGTCTGTACATTCTTTGGTGGCTAGTCTGTACATTCTCATCAAAGAGTGAGCAGTAAAGAAGAAGAAGAAGAAGAAAGAGAAATCAAGAGTTTAGAAGAAGAAGAAGAGAGTCATCTGAAGCTTTGTCTCTACTGGACCGTGGATCAAATCCAGGCCAGTCAGCTCTTTGAGAGCCACTTTGTGTTTTATCGTATACAGCTTTCTGTCACTGTGATTTCCCATTTCTTGTGTTTCTTTTTACCTTTGTTTCAAGCTGTTTGTCAGCAGAGCAAGCTGTGACGCTCAGCGGGCAGAGGAGGATTCCTCTGGACGGGTTAAGCTGTAAGCCCCAGCGGATGGCGAAGCTGTAATGCCCAGCGATCAAGCCGTTAGTCAGCGGTTTGTAGGCAAGCTGTGTCGCCCAGCAGTTTTCAAGCTGTTAGTCAGCAGTAATTCACACTCTGGATTGAGTGTGGGGTGAACGTAGGTCTGGAGGACCGAACCACCTAAAAATCTTTTGTGCAGTGGTTTGCATGTTATTTTGATTCTGCTAGATGCTTGACTAGGATCGTGATCTAATTGCATGTCTATCGAGTGACTCGTGATTTGGTTGTAGTTCAGCTGCACGTGCGCTATCTGATCATTTACCTCTAAGCATCACGTTAGGATGCCAGTCTTTTATCCAGAGAGTCAAGTTGTTAACTAAGTCTATTAGTTTCTGCTTCCGCAATAGTCATCTGATTTAAGTTTCAATTACTCAGTTTTAGAACAAGTTTTTGAACGGGATTCATTCACCCCCCTCTGAATCCATTGCACCGGTCCCAACAAATCGAGCCATGTATGCTTTAGGGCGTCCGTGTCTGTTTAGATCTTTTCTAGGTTTTTGTCTGTCTTTGTAGGCTCGACATATTGACAACTCCTGACTTTGTTCGCCTTCCTGTTGCTGTCTGGAGTAATTTGGCAGGCCGAGGTTAGTTCGGCAGTCGTGTTTTCCTTCAGGTACGGCTTCTTTTCCCTTTTCTTTTAGCTGCTCCACTCCTTCCGTTTTCGGTTTTCTTTTACAACTTTGTAGTTTAGTTTTCCTGCTTTACTACTCCTGTTGTTTACCTGCTGTTTTAGCGTGTTATTGCGTTATTTTTCAGTGGGGATCCGCGTGACCCCTACTGGGCCAGTGACACGAGGCTCACCCTTACTTTTTAGGTGGGTGGCATCTTCTGCTTCCGCGGTTCCTGGTGTGACATGTCCGTAGCTGCCATCGGTACCTGGATCAAGTTTCCCCCGACCTCAGTGTACGTCCTTCTTTTCTGTTGACTGTAATGCTTGTCTTTTCTTTGGACTTGACTCTGGTATAATTTTTAATTTAAACTGTTAATTAAAAAGGTAATTTTATTTCTACTACTTTAGTTAATCGATCTAATGAAATTTAATTGCTTACTGTTGTATCTATGTGGCTTCAATGTACTACACGACAATCCTTTTTCCCTTCGGAGCTTTACAGCTCTTGGGAGGCTTCACGGGTTCCAAGTGGTATCGGATCTGCTCGGTAGTCCTATCGGGTATATCCGGTATCCAGGATCAGGGTCGTCACAGGTGGTATCAGAGCATTGTTGTGTGAAGTACATGGGAATTTGAGATATACAATTTCCAGAGTCCTGAAAGTCCAGTACAGTCTTTAGCTGGCTTAGGTTTCGTGATTCGTTGTCATTTTATCACTGTTTCTCTATGATTTTGTGTATCTGCCTTGGCACTGTGTGGACCAGGTTTTGTCGGTTAGCCATGCTGTGCTCTTCTCTCCGGGTAGAGTTAGCATGCGACTCGATCAGATGTAATATATGAGTGAGGACTGACTTGATTGTGTTGTGGTCCGGTGCTATCGTTGGCGTCCTGTGTGCCAGGTGTTCCCTGCTGCCTTTGGCACTGGAGCCGATGATGTTGTCGAGCTGTCAGCTGAGAGGACTATGTCTCCTTGTTTAAGCTGATACTTGCCATGTTTATCGTTTTGTTTTCCCGTTAGCTGTGTCGTGTCTCCTTTCCTGTAAGACGTAAACGACGTTGCCTCGTTTCAGAGGTGTCAGACTTGTGTTCACTTATGTCGTGCTCGATCCAGAGCGTGTACTTTTGATTATGGCCCGACTATGTCCCTCTGAATTTTATTTCTCGAGATTCGCATTGTTTCAAGTTGTGTTTTGGGGTTGTTCTTCCCTGCTTCTCCTTTGCTAGTCCTTAAATTTTGAGGATGAAATTTCTTAAAGGAGGGGAGGATGTAATGCCCTGCATTCTTATCGGATTCTTATTGGGTCTTTCGGATCTTCTTCGAAGAGTTTCGGATCGCTTTTGTGGGTCCTGAGTTGAGTTTTACGATCCATGTGGGTTTTTCTCTCGTACTAGTTATGGAACCCTACGGTGACTTTGTTTTTCAGTTCATCGACTCGTGGATGTCGCAATTGCGATGTACTCATCGAGAGGATCGTTTCAACCATTTTTACGTATTTTTCTGAAGTAGTCCATTTTCGGGCTAATTATCAGATTTTCAAAAATTAGAAAAATTTTCTAATTTCTTTCTTCTTCCTCTCTCCTCCTTCTCATTTCGCCGCGACCCTCTCTCTCTCCCGTTTTCTCTCCTCTCTCGCCCTCTCGGCTCTGGCTGCAGATGGAGGAGTCTCGTGGGTGAGGTGGCGACGGCGTGGGGTCCATGAGGTGCGCGATCGGGCGAGGATCAGATCGGTTTTGGCGCGATCCCGAACGATGGATTCAAAGTCGACGGTCGAGCTCGTGACGTGGTTTTCGGCGTGGTTTAGTCGCTTCGGCGCACGGTTTCTTCGATGGAGGTAGGGAGACAGATCACCTACTTCTCCTCTACGTTTTCCCTACAGTTTCACGTCATTCGGTACTAGAACAAACGAGTTTGGGCTCGTTTAGCGAAAACTATGATTTTAGGAGTTCGTAGAGTTCACCGAAAAACGGTGACCATTTTTTAGTATAATTAGTATCAAACGAACCGTTGGGATGTCTGGATCCCATTCCCGTAAGTTTCGTCGTGATTGGTTGTCATTCGGGGCCGGTAGGAGTCCGGGAACCCCGGTGACCCAATTTGGGTCGATTAGTTGGAATCGCCAGTTTCTCGCGAACAAATGGTTGCATGTGACCCTTCCGGCTTATGGAAGGTGTTTTTCATCATTTAGGACTGTTTCCCCTGCATTTAGATGCGAATGGGGCGTGGAACGGGCCGATTCGACCTTTTCCTTTGGTTTCCCACCGTATCGCTTTGGCAGCCGTTCCAGAGACCGCCACAGGTCTCTGGCGGCCCCACGATAGACCGCCACATCCTTCAGTGTGTTGGTAGTCTCGAGGTCAGTTTAGGTTGGCGGCCCAACCTCTGACCGCCACTTGCCTTTGGCGGCCCTATAGTGGTGCGCCAAGGCTCGTTGTTTCTCGACGTTCGTGTCAGTCGGTCCTCTCTGGCGGCCCTTCCTTGGAGCGCCAGGAGTCGTTGACTAGGGTCAATAGTCTATGCCGGTTCGTGTTGGCGGCCTAGTGTATGACCGCCACTCTACTGTAGCGCGCCTACTATAGGCCGCCACAGTGTGTTTTGATCGGGTCTGAGGTCTATGTCGGTTGGATCTAGTGGTTCGACCTTCATGCGTTTCTTTGATGTAGCGCGTCTTCCTTCAACCACTATAGTTCTCTAGCGGCCTAGTCTAGGACCGCCAAAGTCTTGTCCCTGTTGGGGTGTAGCGGCCCTACCCTCGACCGCCTCTTCCATATAGCGGCCCAAAGGTGGACTGCCATATCCCCAGGGTGTTGTTTTTCGAGGTTTTGATTTCTAAGGGTCTTGGCTTGACCTTGTGGTCTGCCCACTGTCACGTGGATATCTCTTGACATCCTATGAGGGCTAATACTACATTAGAAGGTAGCCAGGAGTTTTCTTGCTTGAAGTAGGATTCTCTTTCCTACTGTAGAATCGTCATTTTTTGGTTCCGGTCAACCCGGGGTCACCTAGTGGTTGACAGGCAACCTTGTGTGTGTGTCGGCGGTTCTGTCCAGTTCGAGACCTAGTTCTGGATGCCTCGAGGTGTCATCTTACCTCGATTTACATGTCCAGGTGTGCTGAGGGTCTTGTTACTCCCTCAGGTCTCAGTGTGTCATTTTCTACGGTTGTTTCTTCTGGCTTTGGATTAGACCGATTGGCGGCTTGTACCACTTTGTACAACGATCTTGACCTGAGTCTTCGGACTCAAGGATCATTGTGTTGGCAGGTCTTGTTGACTGTCCTGAGTCAGGTAGCAGTCTGGTATTCTACCTCGTGTCCTGTGCTTCGTAGTACGTCGACAGTGTTTCCTCTCCTATCTGTACTACATCACTTCTACTTCAGAGTTTTGTGTCTAGTGAGCCTCCACTAGTCGTAGCCTGTCGACACGTTCCAGTGTTGGCCCACCTGGGAGTGGTGGTACGGCAGTTCCCGAGGTACGGTTTGTAAGCTAGTTTCTGTGGGCTCCCTTGCCTTGCAGTAGTGTCCTACTGGGGGAGAAAACTAGCTAGAGGCCTGGCTCAAGGCATTGAGCTTGTGTTTGCATACGTGGTCAGGGGTGTAGGACTGGCGCTGACGGGCGTGACCCTGATTAGTCACTCGTTACTGTAGTTCCTGTCCTGGTTTTGAGTGTGTCTTAGTCTCTGTCGTGTTTCGGGTGACAGCGTAGGCGAGACACTTGAGGCGCAGCATAAGACGTCAGTGGACGTAGCTGACTATTCTTCTAGTGAGGACGTACTTCCGTCACGTGACACGTGACTCTCATGTTTCTCGTACGTCGTGACCTTTCCGGGTTAGCCCTCTCGTGGTCTTGCCCGAGGTCAGTGTTGTGTCGTGTGCACGGCGTTCTAGTCATGTATGTGGTCGTGTCTAGAAGAGCGTGTACGATAATCGAGCCATGTATGCTTTAGGGCGTCCGTGTCTGTTTAGATCTTTTCTAGGTTTTTGTCTGTCTTTGTAGGCTCGACAGATCGGCAACTCCTGACTTTGTTAGATCAGAGTTCACCTTCCTGTTGCTGTATGGAGTAATTTGGGAGGCCGAGGTTAGTTCTGCAGCCGTGTTTTCCTTCAGGTACGGCTTCTTTTCCCTTTTATTTTAGCTGCTCCACTCCTCCCGTTTCCAGTTTTCTTTTACAGCTTTGTAGTTTAGTTTTCCTGCTTTACTACTCCTACTGTTTACCTGCTGTTTTAGCGTGTTACTGTGTTATTTTTTAGTGGGGATCCGCGTGACCCCTACTGGGCCAGTGACACGAGGCTCACCCCTACTTTTTAGGTGGGTGGCGTCTTCTGCTTCCGCGGTTCCTGGTGTGACGTGTCCGTAGCTGCCAGCGGTACCTGCGTCGAGTTTTCCCCGACCTCAGTGTACGTCCTTCTTTTCTGTTGACTGTACTGCTAGTCTTTCCTTTGGACTGGACTCTGGTGTAATTATTAATTGAAACTATTAATTAAAAAGTAATTTAATTTCTGCTACTTTAGCAAACCGATCTAATAAAATTTAATTGCTTACTGTTGTATCTGTGTGGCTTCAATGTACTACACGCCAATCTTTTTTCCCTTCAGAGCTTTACAACTCTTGGGAGGCTTCACGGGTTCCAAGTGGTATCGGGTCTGCTCGGTAGTCCTATCGGGTATATCCGGTATCCGAGATCCGGGTCGTCACACATATCGAACCTCAAATTGTTGATGAGGGGACATATTTCTCAGCAATTTTACCATTGCTCTGCCTTGATTTTTCTTTTATATCACTGCAGAGTTAACAAGGGCACTTCATGACATATCTTACCTCATTTTCTATGAGGAGGCATATTTCTCAGTGTACTAGTGTCATTGCTCTGAGATAGTTAGCTCTTATTAATTCCAGTAAATCAAATTGTTTAAAGACAATACTTAGCTGAAGTTTCTCAAACAAGAAAGCCTTTGTACTAAAGATAAACTTTCAGATATAAGAAGACATATCATGTCAAAACATGAAAAGCTGGTTTAAGTCTATTATGACCGAGTGTAACCACTTTCAGGATAATTAAACTTTAAAGCTCAAGAAATCATTAATTTTAAACCAATAGCTTTCATTTTCAGGGTAGTCATAAAGCTCCATAAAGGAAGATTCTTCTAGAAGATTTACTCTGATAAATGAGTTCAACAACAGATCAAAAATCCTCCAAGAAGATCAAGGCATTCAAGGAATTAAGGAAACATTCAACTAATGGTTCAAGGAATAACAGATTCCAGACAATCCAAATCAATTTAGACTCAAGATGGAATTTAGTGTAACAACATTATGAAGCAGGGTCTGATTTCAGCAGAGAGGAGAGATGATTACTGGTGAGACGGAATAAGGAACACTCCCCCTGAGGATATGCAGTGAGCTCAGGCTGAATTAAGTGAGATAGGACCAGCAGCCTCAAAGGAGTGTCGACATTTGCTTTTCATGGTGTCGACACACTGAGCTCAGACAGAGAGTAGTTTTCGAACAAAATGAACTGAGAGTTTGACCTGAGTAGGTCTAAGGTCTATCTGATCAACTCTCCAAGAGGATGTAGTCTTTGCAAATGACAACAAAAAGAGTGCATGAATGCAGACTGAATTTTGATGTTTACTCCCTCTAAACATGTGCATGGGTTGACAATGGAGTATGCAACCTATGACTTAAGTGAACACACTATGCATTAAACATGATACCATTTGATATGCAATCCTTGGGTTCCTTTAACATGGTGTGCATTGGCGTGTATTAGACCATAATATGATGCAATCATGGATTATTTGCAATGCATCCTAAACTGAAATGCAGACATAATTTTTAATGTGCAGATAGATACATGCTACTTACTCCCTCTTTTTGATGATTTCAATATGGTGTGCAATCAATTCTGAAATCAGTATATGCATGATAACAAATGCACATGGGTAAACTTTGAAATGCAAGAACTCCCCCTAACTTTATGTATTGAATGTCTGAATTCTGAGTGCAGCATATGCAATGAAATCAATGGAGGGAATGCGATGACTTTTTCATATGAACATCTAGACTGTTCTAATGATTGGTTGACCCTTGGTACCTGGCGGAGAACTGAGGTCTTAAGACCACCTCACGCATGATGTGGGTTTCCAGACAGAAGAGATCTGCCCTTCTCCCAGCTTACCATTTTTATATACCAAGAGGTCATGCAGAGTTGGGTCCCTTGATCATGAAATGTATGATAATGCATGAAATTCCAAGATGATGCTTAGTGACCACAACACGTACAGATTCAACCATATGCTATGCATTTCTACACTTAGGTGCAAAATCTTAAACTCCCCCTTTGTTGAATGCTCATGGAAGTTAAGACAGACAATCAACATATTATTAGTCCACATGAGTGATGAGTTGAGATGTGGGTGTGTAGCCATAGCCCATGGCCGACATCATCAAAAGCAATGATCATCAATGCTAAGCAAGAAGTTCACATGGTTGCTAAAGGTAGCAGGGGTCAAATAGCAACTCATCATCATAGCAATTCCATCAGCATGACAAATTTTTTATGGATTACACAGCTGAATTAATTAATTGATCTCTGTTACAAGGCGGAGGTTTGGATCTGAGACCCTGCTCACGCATAGTGAGAGTTCCGGGCAAGCATGACTTGCCTTTCTATTCTGCACCATTTGATATACCAGAGGTCAGACAAGGTGTGAGCAAGTAATCTAGCTTAGATGTTTATCTCACACCATGGGGGTATTTAGATGGAGCATGGAAGTTTTCAGACATGCAGGATTTATTTAGAACAAGAAGGTATTTCTAAATATAATGACCCATAATAACCCTAACATGCAGATTTAACATGAATTAAAAGGTTTATTTACATACATGTGCCTTGAGCATTTATTTGCTGGTTGAGCGTTGCTCAACTCCAAGGCACCTGCACTCAAAATTCTCATTTTGAGTTTATAGGTACCCAAGCTTGCCTGGGTCCTGGTTGGTTAGCAACACTTCTAGCAAATGACATTATTTTCGTTGCTGCTTTTTGGTCACGCACTCTCGTCCAAGGACAGTGATTGGATGTATGTCCATATTCACCACAATAGAAGCAACGCACAAGGAATTTACCATTCTTTATGTGTGCAGGTGCATAGAGCCTTTGTGAATGAGCATGGGTACCGCCATGTTGACCATGAGAATGAGTCTTACCTTTCAGATACCAACATTCCTTGACTATGTGACCAATCTTTCCATAGTGGAAGCAGCAAGGCGGCGGATGTCTTCTTACAGCCATTGAGTGCATTGACCTATCCTGATGAGTGTGTCGACGTACAGGTTCATAACTGGGCTTCTGAACATGAGTGTGCAGAGGATGCTTTCTCCCAGTGTTGACCTATCTTTTGCCTTGGCTCTTTACATTGTTCCTTCTATTTTGGCATGCTCTTTGTTCATCATTCTTCAAGGTAAGGCAGTCATGCACGGTGTGATCAAGCATACCACAATAGAAGCAATAAACATTCATTTCATAGGAGGCATGGTAGTTATCATGGCATTTCCTAGCATGCATGTCAAAACTAGCAAATTCATTTTTTTGTTTTTGCATGGAAGCCTTCCTTTTCTGTTTTTGATTTTTCTGAACAGCATGCGGTTTTGGATGACCATAAGAGGTGCTGACTTCAAGTGAGCCAGTGACAAACGAGGTATCCACCTTGCTTCCAAGGGACTTTTTGTTCACAAGTTTGTACCTCAAACCTTCTCTTTGAAGGTTGACCCTAGTTCCCATAATTCTGTCCAAATTATCTTTGCTCTGATCAAACTTTGACAGAGAATTCTTTAGGTCTTTCTTTTCACTCTCCAATGAGGAGACATGTAGTTCAGACTCAGCAAGGTCCTCTTCGCACGCAGCCAATTGCTCATTGAGCATGGCATTCACACCCTTGTACTTTTCAATTTCCAACTGAAGTTCATTCAGTTTCTCAGGGTTATCATTAACAATGCCCTTGCCTTTTTCACAGATAGATAGTCTTTCAAGCAACATGTCAATTTGTTCTTTTAGACTTTTATTTACTTCAATCAACCTCTCATCATGGATTAACCCACCAAGCAAAGTTTGATCATTAGAGATTGATTTAGGTTGGTTTTGAAGTTTTCTTACATTTTCTTCCAACCTAGTGATTTCAGCTTGAGGGATTTCATTTTCATCTCTCAAGCAGGCAGTGCTTTCTTTATGCACGTCTACATCAATCATAAGAGTGTCATTGAGCTCCTCAAAAGCAGAACAATTGTTACAAAAGGAGCTCTCATTCTGACTATTTTTCTTTAAATCCCTTTTCAACCTTTTATTTTCTGATTTCACTTTCTTGTACTGCTTGATCAACTCATCATAGGCCTCCATAAGTTCTTCAAACGTAAATTCCTCGGAGTCAGAGCTTACCTGAGATGAGGATGGATCACTGGACTGTTCAGGATGGTCGGCCATGAGACATTCATGCTCTAGTTCTTCTCCCTTCTCATGGATGGTCACCAGTCTGTCCAAGATTTGCTTGGCTGTGCTGCAGGTGGACACAAGGTGAGATAACCTGAAATCAACTGCAACTTTTGTCAAGTTGAATGCAACAAGGTTGTCATTATGTTTGGTATCGTGATCAGCAGACCATTCATCTGAGCTTAATGGCAGCTTATGAGGACCAATGTATATAAGGTTCCACAATTGTGGATCTATGGATTTGACATAGACAAACATTCTCCCTAGCCATATAGAAAAATCTGAGCCATCATAAATAGGCGGAGAAGCCAACGAAGCATGTGTAGCAAATGAATCCATTTTCTCAAAATGCACCGGGATCTTTCCCTGCAGATCGTAGGATCTAGGAATGGCAGAGCTCGGCTCTGATACCACTTGTTGGGTCCTGTGCGGTGCAATGGGATCTAGAAGGGGGGTTGAATAGATCCTATCACGAACTATGGCCTATTTAAAACTTGACTACCAAAAGCATAGACCACCCCTAAACACTTAGAGACAAAGCACATCGGATTTAGACGGAATGGGTTAAGTGTAAACAGCGGTCTTAAGACTACACAGGTTGTGGTACAAGCTAAGATGCTTCTCAGCAAACCTCTGATGTGTGTGTGAACAAGGCGATCCTTATTTAATGGAAGATGCTCCCTAGTGCCTGAGTACAAAGATGCAATAGGCAATCAAGGAAATGCTAGTAGCGTCCAAGGAATGGATGGTGTATATGCAAGAGTGCGTAGTCCACAAAGCTTGAGTGTGCGATGGTAATGAACCCGATTATATGCAATGAAGCAAGCACACCAACATGTGAATGGGGATAGAGGATATGGAGCAAGCCCACATGATGTTCAACCCACAACACAAGGATTTTAAGGTGGTTCGGTTGTAGACCCACAACCTACGTCCACCCCTCACCAAACTCGGTGAGGTTTACCCTTGCAAAAGCAAGACCGTGGAGAATCTCCACAACATCCGCTGACTAACAGCTTGAACCGCTGACTAACAGCTTGAACCATTGACTAACAGCTTGCTATCCACCCAGAGGATCAGATCCTCTCTTCCTCTGAAAACCCAGAGGGACACCGGAGGGACCACCCTCCCTTCTTCTGATTGCTCAGAAGGAACCCGGTCCCAAAATAGGGGATCAGAAAAGCAAGAGGATTGTATCAAAACCACAAAAGAAAATACTTCAAATGCAGTAAGGAAACAAGAGTGAATATAAACACCAGCTGAAATAATAGATCAAGACGAGGATGCTGGTGACTGCAGCTACAAGGTTAGATCCAAGGATCCTTTTCTTCAAACACCGGTAGACTATAGGGCTGCTCTCTCTCAAGGCTGATCTTCTTTTCTTCTTCTCTTACAACACTGGACTTAGTCAAACTAGTGCTGGGCTGCTCTCACTCCCTTCTTTTCTTTCTCACAGGTTTTCTTCTTGGATGCTCAAGGGCGTGAGTTTCTTCCAAGGTAGCTGCAACTTCTTCAGTTGAGGAAGCTTAATATATATAGGAAAGCCCGGGGAAGGTTTTCCCACCACAAGGTCTTCCATTAGATCATGCAACAACGATTTTCCCCCCAAAGTCTTCTTCCCTTGAAGCATGCGTCGATGATGTACTTGAGTGCATTCCATGGCAGCTGGAATAGTAGGACGGTGGCGGCAGAGAAGAACAGAGATTGTTTCTTTCTATAGATACTTTCCGAGTCTTCACATTAAATGCCCTTTAGACATGTGGTCATCTCATTGATTGGAGTTTACTTTCTGTCTTGCTGAGGAATGCTGGGACAAGAGTCACATGGGGTGACAGTAAAAATGTGGCAGACATTGAGGTATCCTTTCTCCAGCTGGATTTCTGACAAAGGTAACTCCAAGAAGGTAGATTAAATGAGACATGATGACAAGAACAAAATTCAAACCTGGGTACTCCATCCATACCTCGAAATTCATGTATTTGGACACTTGCGGTACCTATTTTCTCTCTCTGGATTGCCCAATTGATTTGACAGACTTCTGGCTTGAGAGTTTCTGGAAGACCAATGTGTCGACCTGCTGAGAAGGAGGTGCCGTCACTTCTTATGAAGTCTTCTTGTATAACTGTCTCCGGAAGCCCAAAGTGTCAACCTACGATAACTGAGGTGTCGACACTTCTTTAAGGATCCGGTCTTCAATGCTTTCAAGAAGGGCCAATGTGTCGGCACGCTGGAACAAGGTGTCGACACATCTAATGAAAGCTTCTTATATAGCGGTCTCTGGAAGCCCAGGGTGTCGACCTGCTGGTGGCAAGGTGTCGACACTTCTTAGGAAAATTGCCAATATATTGCTCTCTGGAAGACCAAAGTGCTGGCACGCTGGAACAAGGTGTCGACACTTCCTTTAAGACTTCAGCAAGTGCACAGACTTTCAGCAACATGCACTGACTTGATATATGTAAGGACCTTGAAATATGCTCAGACTTGGTATGTGCTCGGACCTTGAAATGTGCTCAGACTTGATTTGTGCTCTGACCTTGATATATACATAGACTTGATTTCTTAGCTACATGAGTGCATGTGCATCGACCTTATATAAAGGGACAGGAATGTGCACAGACCTTCTATGCCTTAGATAAGAATGTACATCGACCTTAGGTTCACATGTGCACAGACATTGTGCGTTGAAGCAAAACATGCACCGACCCTCCTTTGCTGAATCACTAAAGGTGCACCGTCCTTAGTAGTCTTAAAACCAAATGTGCACCGACCTTCACTTGCGCATGTGCACATAGCATTGACCTTAGTTAACACAAGATCCAAACATGCCTCGACCTTAGTTCATATCTGCACAGACTTTGTCTTCATATGTGCACCGACCTTGGTCTTGCGCTGGCAAAATGTGCACATACCTTCATTCTGCGCTGGCTCAATGTGCACCGACCTTGTAAGCTATCGAGCAAATGTGCACTGACCTTAGTCTTTCAACTTTGGTATGTGCATCGACCTTACTTGCGTGCTAGCGAGACTGAGTTAGCATCGACCTTATGTTTATATCAGCACCATGTGCATCGACCTTGGTTCTGCACAGACTGGATATGCATCGACCTTACTTCTTCACTAATAGAATGTACATCGACCTTTGTTCTTGAAGTGCTGATGTGCATCGACCTTAGCAGCTGCATAGACCTGACTACATGGACTTCTGTAAAACCTGTTGCCTTGAATTCTATGTTGCCAAAGCCTAGATTTTTGTGCACCGAGTATTATCATCTGCCTTGATTTCTGTGCATCCAGTTGCCTCGATTTCTGTGCACTTGATTTCTTCCACTTATCAGAGATAGCACAGAGATGTATCTTTTTACTTATGTTGTCATGACCTGAAATGTATGAATATATGTTTGTCAAATGCAGGTCAGACTTATCAATGAGTCATAGTTAGACATCATCAAAATAATAGAATTAAGCATGTTACACACACATGCCCAACATTCTCCCAACAACTATGACTAATTAAACTTTGGTTTTGATGATGTTACACATAATGAGTCATTATGATAAGAACTCTTCATGATTTTAATAGTGTCATGCCTCATATGCTCTTGATGATGTCAACGATTGTTTGATTATGTTAATACATGAATATCCATGAGGTTTTGTAAAGTCAGGATCATTTTTGATCAAAGGAATGGCCAAATGCATATAATCAAGTCAGTTGCATGAAAATCAAGAAGCCAAGTCGACTCCAAATGCTTCTAAAATCGACTCCACCAAGCAGACAGCACCGCTAGGTCAAGGGTGACAAATGGAACCGTATCGGTGATAAATAGACCCGTATCGGTGTAAAATGGATTCTAAGTGTGAAAAATGGATTGTAGTGAAGAAGTCTTCACACTTCCTCTTGCTACGTTGACACAGTACTATTGATAGGTCGACGCATGTGTACGCCAGAAGGCTTGGCCAGTTGAAGAGGACTAAGGCTGACAAATGGCTTCTTAAGGGTGAAAAATAGACTATCAACGGTGACAAATGGGTTGATAGTGGTGACAAATAGATTGAATGAAGGAAAAGGATGAGAAGCCTGAAGAAGAAGAAGAAAGTGGACTCCGTCTGCCAAAAGGATGTTGACCACAGTCAAACAAGCTCAGTCAAAGTTGACCTTGGTCAAAGTCAATGATCGTCAAAGTGACCCGCTAAGCTTAAACTTCATGCTGACCAAGTCAATGCTGACCCAAGTCAAAGTCAACATTAGTCAAAGTCAACACATGTCAAGCTCGGTCCAGTCCAAGCTTCAGTTAAACCCTACCAGCTATAGTGATCCAGCTATGTTGACCTCGGTCAACTTAACTCTAGACAGTTCAAAACGCTCACATGAACAAGGGTGAACTGAAGAAGTATAAGGGTGACAAATAGATACCTAAGGGTGACAAATAGGTATCTAAGGGTGAAAAATGGGCAACAAGCCTTATCGCATGAAGTTACAAGGAGGGAAGTCAACTTCGGGACCTGCTCAAGTCGACTCCAGTTATATGAAGTTCACAGAAAAGATGAACTGCAAAGCAGAGCAAGGGCGACGGCTGACTAGCGCCTACGGGTGAAAAATATATACCTAAGGTTGAAAAATGTACACCTAAGGGTGACAAATAGATTAAAGGTGACGGCTCTTTTGCCTCACGGTAACAAGTGGCCAGTTCGAAGAAGGTGGCATCGACATAGTGGAGCAATTGCGTCAACGTAGTAACGGCTTCAGTAGCAGCAGTGGCCAGTGCGAAGAAGGATGTGTCGACGCGACATTTACAGTGCGGCAACGCATACTCTACAGATAGAACACGTTATAAGGTGTCCTCGAAGAAGGCTATGTCGACGCTACACCTTCAGTGCGTCGACGCACTCAGTGTGAACTCCGAAAGCGTCCTTTGCGAGCTAACACGTGAGAAGGATCTGGGTCCAATAGTCCAAGTCTAAGTGATTGAAAGGGACATGCTTCATTGGTTCAAGGTTCTAGAAGACCTTCTGGCAGAAAATATTCCCATATTTACAACTGGACCAATTACAGAACTCTTAGAGAGGGTTTCATCTAGAAACGAGTTTTGCCTTGAGGAACAAGAACTCTCAATCTGTTGTGTACTACATGAAGAGGATTGGCAGGCCAATGAGAAGCCACCGTACCTTATCATCTTCGTGCCAATCGGTGGCCACTCTTCCCAAGATCTGGAAGCATTTTACGGATCTAGACGGCCCAGATTTCTTCCTACCAAATCAGAGTCTACAAAGCTCGTACCATGCATGCAAAAAGAAAAAGATGCTGGAACCAAAAGCAACGCTTGGGGGACATGCTCTAACGGATGACAGACAAGCATATGAGATAAGTTGATGTGGGACGGATGACGACCGGGCTAAGACGTACGACCGACTCGTTGTGCGGCCAGCACTAGCACACTAAGGCAAGCCAGGCGGCTGACCACCGTGGTATTCTTCGGGTGGAGACGTCTCTCAACAGCGACTCTCTTGAGCCCGATGATCGTCCCTTGCGAGGGAAACGTGGGGATCGTGGCGATTAAGAAACCACCGTCGCCTAGGGTGCTAATTCGCGCTCGGTGCTCGACTGGAGCTATGGAACGGGCGCTCACAACTCACACTCACGGTGATTTTGCAGCTAGCTAACGGCCCTATTCTCACAAACGCAGCAATATAGAAAGCACACTAAATCAGCAAATGTAGATGTCGGAACGAGCACGTACCTCCACGACTAGGCGTGGGGAAGAACTCCCGGCCGATTTTCGAACAACCCCAATACACAAATGATTAACTTTACAATTTCAGAACTGAACACCCACTCCACACAGGGAGGTATCGGGCTACAATTGATAATTTTGGTGTTTCTGGAACCCGGGTTGACGGGCCACACTCGCAGGAGGCGAGGGACGCGTGCCGGAGCCGCTCGGGTACGCCGACGGAAAGCCGACCCGGTTCTGTCCACGCTGGTCACCCTGCGCAGCGAACTTGCGGAGGCCGGTACGGCCAGATCCGATACCCGATCGGAGCACCGTTTGTTGTAGAATGTCTGCGACAGGATGTAGTTTCTTCACTCCGAAGGGCGCGATCAGATCTTTTCAGATCTGGGCGCAGTAACATTTCTTCTCAACTTCTGGTTTTGAGCTCCCAGAACGACGCAGCGACACGGTAAAATGATTGAAAAATAGCTGACGGTGTCGGATTGAGACGTTCTTTGTGGGAGATTGTTGGCGACGTCAAGAGAAAGACGTACTCCAAATATCCCTCACAGATCTCGACTGGATGAGTTGGGGAGGACTCTAGAAGTCGGCTCTGGTTTGGGGCTGGATCTGCTCAGATCTCTTGCGCGATCTCACGAGAATCACCGCCACGAATAGCACGATTATCAGATCGAGGCGAGACCAGCAGCAACGCGAAGATGACTCGAAATCCTACGATCTCTCTTCAGGAACCAGCTTCAGATGGCGTCAGGGTTGGGCTGGAGAAATTAAAACACAGTCACCTCCAGATCTGGGCAGCAATCTGGAACCAATCTGCGCGCCTCCACGAAACGAATCGTTGCCGTTACTCACGAACTCCGATTGACGCGAAACCAGCGCTAAAATTTTCCTAACTCACAGAGGTATCACTGGGATTTGTTGTGGAAGAAGAAGATAAGAGGAAGATGGGGATACGGGGTCGAGTCACATGACCCAATTCTGTCCAGTCACATGACAGAACCAAGGGAGTCACACCCAAGGAAGAACAAGAGAATCACTCTCTTAAACACACTTTCTTTCATAAAACTTTCATTCACTTCTGCACACACACTATACATGGCTTTAAATAGACAAATGCAAGGGGTAGGGGAGGGACTTACGTGGGATACATGGAGAGGGAGGGGGGGCTGCGCCCCTTGACCAAGAGAGAAAGGGAGAGGGGGACAACCAACATGTTGGCTCACCTACCTTTGAAATCCATGTAAAGATGGTAGGTGGCAGCCATTTTGAACTTGACCAGCAGCCATTCTTAATGCTCCCATGTGGTAAATGGGAATAGAAGAAAAGAAAAAATGTCTAGCCTAATACAACAAAAAAAGGGGGCGCCCCCTACTTGGGCCCTTCTTGGGCCAAGTTGGCTCAAGTCCAACTAAGGCCATTCACAAGCCCATTCCACTCCAACCTAGATGGCCCATGTGGAAGGGAAGCTTAATGGGGCCTTAAGTGGCTTAAGATCTAATATGAAGCTTAATGAAGCCTCATAGCCCAATATGACAATCAGCCCTTAATGGACTCTAAAAGACTTACCCAATTGGCTTCTTAAATGCCTTACAATGAGCCCAATATGAAAAACTCAAGTAGAATGTTCATTACAAGCCCAATCTCAATGCAAAAAGAGTCCAAATTGAAGTCACATTGTCCCTAATTTGAAGGGAAGCCGAAGTAGTCAACTTGGTGCTCCGCGTATGGCACCGTCGGTTCGCCGATGTGTCACTGATCGCCCTGGTGTCCGCACCATAAGTGGTTCGAAGAAGATAGCAAGGAAAGAGCCGTGGAGAATAGATAGGCAGGTAAAAAGCCCAGTTTGTAGAAGGAGAAGAGAAATGTGATATAAGAGAGAACATTCGATCAGTAGAGCAACCTCTAGAGGATAGAGAAGCTGAGCCACATCTAGAAGAAGAGAGACGAGAAGAGAGGAAGAGAGGAAGAGAAAGGAGAGAAGAATCTGAGGGAGAGAGAGCTGCTGCAGTTTAGAGAGAAAGAGAAGGAGTGTTGAGAGGAAGAGGAAGAGAAGCCAAGCCAAGTCCCGTATTACAGTCAATGTGCTTCCATAGGAAGCTACATTCATGGTTTCACATTGAGAGCTTTCTTTGTGCTATTTCAGTTCAGCGTTTGTTGTTGTTTTTTCTTTTCATTTTCTTCATTGTACTTCCGACATCCTATTCAGGGGTCAGGTTCCCTCTGTGGTTTCAGAGGAAGGGAGAAGTGTTTTTCCAGGTTCCCTCTGTGGTTTCAGAGGAAGGGAGAAGTGTTTCTCCGGGTTCCTTCTGTGTAGCAGAAGAAGAGAGGATTCGTTCCTCTGGGTTGTGAGCAGCTGGAAGTTGTTCACGTTTTCCTTCTGGGTCTTTCAGAAGAAGGGAGGAGTGTGTTCCTCTGGGTTAAGCTATGTATCAGCGTTTGTTGCAGACTGAGTCTGCGTTCTTGCTTTGTGCAAGGGAAGCCTCACTCGGGTTGAGTGAGGGGTGGCTGTAGGTCTGTGGGTAGCAGACCGAACGGCCTAAAAAATCTGCTGTCCAGTGTGGCATGCCTGTGTGATTGCTTTCTTGCTAGATGTTTGCTTAGGAACGTTCTCCATATTTGCTATAGCATATAGTGTGCGAGTTTCTCTATTGTGTGAAGAGTTGTTTTATTATGCTATGTTCATCGAAAAGAGGGGGCACATCTATTCACCCCCCCTCTAGATCAGCCTTCCATACACTATCCATGATTCAGAGCACACAACAATTGGTATCAGAGAGGGTCTCTGATAGATCAGATTTAACCATCTGCAGAGAAGGTCCTGCTGCATAGGTGTCTTTATGATCATGGATCATTACTCTGATTTACTTCCTCTGGTTCATCCTCATGTGTTTAACAGTTCTTATTTTTCTTTGTGGCTAGGTAGGATGTGTAAATTTGGTAGTTCAATTAATCCAAACCTATGGAACCTCATCTCTAAAGGTCCACATAAAGTGCCTAAGGACAAGACCAAATGGACCGATGTTCACAGGATGAAAAACCATGATAATCTTAGAGCTCTTGATATTTTGAAATCTGCTCTTGATCATGATATCTTTCCTTTTGTTTCTGCTTGTAGGAATGCAAAGGATATAATGAAAAAATTGATGGCTGTCAATGATAAGAAGGAGAGTCAAAGATGCTTGATGGCCAAGGGAGATAAAGAATCTGAGGTACACTCTCCCTTTGAACATTTTTCAACTAGTGATTGGGAAGTGGCTTATTTTAAACTCATGGATAAACATGATATGTACAAGAAATAAAATAAAGCCTTGAAGAAGAAAATCAACACCATTGTGCATCATCATAGCCTGAGTGAAGAAAATGCCTCCATGGAATCTGGAATTCATAATATGAGGAAATTAGTTGAAAATCTGGAAAATGGAAGGAGTGAAATGAAAGACTTGGAAGTAGAAAATGAAAGTTTAAGAAATGAAATTGATGATTTGAATCTTTGAAAAATTTGAAGCTGTCAATATTGTAAATGCAGAACTTCAAGAATTTTTTGAAATATCTGAAGCTAAAAATAGGAAACTTAGAAAAGAAGCTGAAAACACATGTTCTATTAATTCTGCATGTAAAAATTGTTCATTTCAGAAAATGATAAATGAAGGTCTCCATTCTGATCTTGAGTGGCAAGAAAAACTAATTGACTCGTTGAAAGAAGAAAACAGACACATGCTATCGAAGGTATTGGACCTTGAACAAGTAAATGAAGAACTGAATGAGAAACTGAACTCAACGCCCAATGATGAAAAACTTGTAAAAGAAAATGAAAATTTAAAGGAACAAAATAAAAAGTTGATGGTGCTGAATACTGTCATGTCAGAGAGGTTATTATCTCTAGAAAAAGGAAAATCCACTGCAATCAATGACGAATCTGAAAAAGTGCATGTAATAGAACACTAAATTGAAAGTTATAAAAGTGCAAATAAAGTGTTGAATGAGTTTGTTGTATGCAGTGAACAGGAGATTACTAGTTATGAGTTGCATATTACATCCCTTGAAAATGAAATTCATAATTTGAATGATTCATTGTCTAAGTTTGTTGAAGGGAAAAATAATTTGGATAAACTCTTAGGTACCAAGGTTAATTTTCAAAAGGAAGGGCTTGGCTACAGCCCAGTGAACAAGAAATCATTTGAACATAAATTGCAAACCTCATTTGTTCATCCTTTTGATGTTCCTGGCACATCTAAGAAACTTGCTCCTGTTTCATAGCTGAAAACTCTTAAAATCAGTTCTGACAAAAAGAAATCTATGAACAGAAAATCTCAAATTGGTATTGCTGGTACCCATGTGCATGTTGTACACAATTCCAATTCACACACACATACACACTCAAAGAAAATTTCTTATCATTACTGTGGTAAATTTGGCCATATGATGCTTGAATGTCGTATCAAGAAATTTGACAATCTGAATGCATGCAAAAGAACCAATGGTTTCAAAAATTCCAAAAAGTTTTCAAATAGAAGAGGTTCATATCAAAATTGTCATGTGCATGATAGAAAACATGTTAAAAATCATGCTATCCAAGAAAGGACAATCATATGCTTTTACTGTGGACAATCATATGCTTTTACTGTGGTCACGCAATGCAGGACTCTTTTGTTTTGAAAAAGGATGAATTTCAAGCTCATATAAAACCCACTATCCAAAGAAGGCCAAAATTGTTCTCAAACAAGAGGCCTTACTGTCATAACTGTAGAAAGACTGGCCACACAGTCAAGGACTGTTGGCATGTGAAAGGAAATCATAATTTCCATGACAGAGATGGCAGAACTACTGCCTTCCCACAGAAATTCCATGCACATCCCTTGAAGAAGAACTTGAATGCATTCATTCATTGTCATTACTATGGGAAGTCAGGTCACACTATGAATGGTTGTCTTGTAATGAAAGTTGATGATGTGAATGCTTTGAAATCATGGATTACACAAACGAAAGGTGCTACTAACTGTACAGGACCCAAGAGATCTTGGGTACCTTTGAACAGAAAATGAGAAATTATTCTTGCAGGTGTGTCTTGGAGAAAGGAAATAAAAAGGGGGCTCATTAAATAAGCAAGGCACCCTAGTTTGGTATAACCCCAGTCTCTATGTTTATGATCCTTATTTTTAGGATTTTGAAGTTGGCTGCATATGTTTTCATGTGTGCATATATCATGCTGAACCATTGAACTCACTTCAAATCTGCTGCAGGAAAGTTCAATGCATGCTTTGTACTGCTGCATATGTTCATATGCATGCTTATATTCATTAGCATTGAACTCATGATGCATTTTCATGCATGACCTTATGGTATATTAATTGGTGTTGGGAGAAGGACATATTATGTCTGTCTGGAAACTCACACTAAGCGTGAGGTAGTTATCAAGCCTAAGTTCTCCGCCAAGTACCATAGGTCATTCCTGCAATTGAAGTTGCACATTCTTCATAAGATCATGTTCATCATACTCTCTTGGATGATTTTCATATTTAGCTTACATATTCAATGCATTTAGTGAGGGGGAGTAAGTAGCATGCATCTATCTGCTCTTGCTTGATCAAGTTGCACATTCATTGTGTTTAAGTCCAAAAATTCATTTGAAGTGCATGCACACCCTGTTGTTGTTCAAAGAGAAACATAATTGATCCATGCTCACTGCATATGCGTCTCTTTGCATGCTCATGCATAACTTGAAGAATCTGCTTGGAATGCGTAGCATCTTCATCATGACTAAATGCATTTAGTTAAGGGGAGCAAGTGTCTCATGCTTTGATTTACATTTCTCTCATGCACAATTTGCATTTAGTCATGGGGAGCCATTGCTAATCTGGCATCATTTAAATACATGTCATTGGTAATAGAAAACTCAAAAAGTCCATGCATCCATTTAGAGTCAATTTGAGTTGAGGAGTATTTCTGGAAAAGCTCAAGTCAACTTGAGGACTGCACAAGTCGACTTCTCTGCAGTACACTGTAAATGCTCTCTTCTGTTTGAGTCATTCAAGTTGACTTAAAGACTGTACAAGTCGACTTCATCTGTTTGCCTTAAAATTTCTGACAAGCTTTGTCTCTCTGGCTCACTCTCATCATTCCTCACTCCATGTTCTCATGAATCTGAGAGTAAATGACTTGCTTCTGTTCTATGGACTTCAAATTCCTTGCATTTGCTGAAAAAGGGGTGGTCTTTTTAGAAAATTCTTGATCACAATTCATCCTCAGCCTTAACCTTGAAAATCTACTTTCAAAATCCAGCATTCTCTCAGGGGGAGCTTCTCTAAGATCTTAGTTTACACTCTCTCAAGAGGTGTCTCCTCTCATTGATGTCAGCATTTGGTTTCAGACATTCTCATAAATTGGCATCCATGCTACTTCTGTAAATCTTGAAACCAGTCTGCTTGATCTTTCTTGAAAAATTGCCTTCATTGTTGAATCCTAAACTGCCTTCATTGTTGAATCCTATTGAAACACATTGAACTACATTGTGCTCAGAATATTCCAATCTGTTCACAAATTCATTAATCTGAGTAAATCATTTATCAGAATCTTCTTTTATAAGGTTATATGATTACCCATGAATAAAACTATTGGTTTAAGCCTAATGAATTCAAGAGTTTAAAAAATTGAATTCCCTGAAAAAGATTGCATTCTAAACTTAATAGATCTCAACCAATTCCCACATGTCGTGTCCCGTGAAATCTCCTAAAATCTAAAAATTTTAGGTCTATGGCAACCTTGGTTGAGAAACTTGGATTAAGTATTGTTCTTAAACATAAAAGAATCTGAAAATTTCCAAAGGGTAGCACATGATAAAAAATGGTGAATCAATGCTCAAGACAGAGCAATGGCTAAGAGTTCACTGAGAAACTAAGCCCTTCATCAAAGAAATGTAGTGGACTTAATCATGAAGTGCCTCTGTGATGTGCACTAATACTCGTTGTTAAAAGTCGTGTCACAATTTCAAAAATTACAGCACTCACTCACTAAAACGATTTTAAACCCAAGTAGACTGGTAAGAACGGGTCGATCCCACGGAGAGGAATATTTTTAATTAAAGTAAGTTGGAAAACCCTTATATTTATGAAAGCCAAATTTGAGTGAGTTTATAGAAAAAGAAAATAAAATTGCATGGAATTGAAGTTATCTAAAGAATATGAGAGGGTTGAGAAAAGAATTTGGAAGAAGTGGAGAGAGGAATATAAGAACTCAATTCCAAAAGATTTAATTTTTATTGCTAAGAAGAAATATTACAAGTGCATGAAAATAAAAATTACAACTTGAAATAAAAGAACAAGGGAAGAAATAGAGCCAAGATAGTGAAGAATAGCGCCGCCCACGCCGTACCGAGCCTTTGATTGGATCGCCCAACCTTGGAGAGGTACGCCGCCTTTAGAGCACCGAAGAAGAATCTCCGCCTTTGGGATGTGTGAAGAAAATAGAGAAGGGAGAGATAGATAGAAGAGGAGAAGAATAATTAAAAATAGTAGAAGAGAGGTGTGTGCGTGGGTTTGAAAACAGAGAGAAGAGAGGGATTGAGAAGGTACGAGAGAGAAACAAAAGCACAGTAAATAATGAAAAAGATGAAAAATAGAGTGTGCAAAGAATGAAAATAACTTTAGAACAGAGGAGAATTAGGAGATGTGGAAGAAGAGAAAGTTGAAGATCAGAGAAAGAGGAAGAAGATTGATGAAGAGAGCAGAGGGAGAGGAACATCGAAAGATGGTGAAAATTGGCAAAGAACAGACTGTGAAAAACGTAGATGAACAGTAAAAAATACATAACAGAACTTTAGAAAATTGAGGATAACTTGAAAACTAGAGAGAATTAGAAGAAAATTGAGGATAACTTGAAAACTAGAGAGAATTAGAAGAAGAGGAAGAAGAAGAAATTAAAGAGCACTGAAAAATGGAGAACTTTGCTGAAGATAATAAATTGAAAGGCAGAGCAGAAAAGCATGTAAAAGGCTAGGAAAGGCTAAGAAAAGTTAAGATTTTTCACGGTTGCTCTCGAATGACTACTTATAATGTGCAGAGGCTTCCCACGATCGAGACTTTGAGGATTGAGTCGAGATCTGACTTTTCAGC
Source organism: Amorphophallus konjac (assembly GCA_022559845.1). NCBI lineage: Eukaryota > Viridiplantae > Streptophyta > Magnoliopsida > Alismatales > Araceae > Amorphophallus > Amorphophallus konjac. The sequence goes on from CM040123.1 coordinate 201,434,975, forward strand.
ATCCCATCTTGCTTGATTAGGCTTCTTGCCAGCAAAAGAGTCCTCCTTGCATCAAACTTGGAAAGATTGCTTCGATTAGAACGGGCAGCTTCCATCTTCGCTTCTGACTGTAAATGACGACCGTCGCAGTTGTCATTTATTCCTTAATGAGTGACTTTTCATTCGGGCACACATTCCTCATTTTCTTATTTTAATATTTTCTTCATTTCTCGTCAAGAGGAATGGGCGACTTTATGAACGGTCGTAGCTTCTTTCCCACGGAATGGACGCTCGAGCACATGGGTGCTCATTCTTTTCCTTTTTCCAGCCCCTTTTCTTTTTATTTTCCGTACACAAGGATTGAACGCCTACGTAAGCAGTCGCTCATTCATTCCCATTTTCTTTCCTTTTCTTACAAAAGGATTAAGCGCCCGCTCGAGCGGTCACTTATTCTTCAATGAACGACAATACGAACATGCGTTTATTCTTTCTTCTCAGAATTGGCTTGAAAATGGCACCTTCTTGCGAAGTCATTCATTCCTAAATGGGCGCCCTTCTGCTTGGTCGCACATTCCTGAAATTCTAAAAAATTCAAATAATCATTGTTCTTGATCCAAAATGGTTATGCAATTTCTTAACTGAATCTCACATTATCATTTTTACTCAAAAAATGATGGTAAAATATATGCAGACTCAAATTATGTGTGAGAAAGAGATTATTCATCTAAATTGCATAATTTTGTTCTTTTAATACTCAAAGATGGTACATGTGATGCAAATTATGATATAAATTGTGATACTCATCACACCCCCAGCTTACTCACTGCTAGTCCCTTAGCAATGTAAATAAATTAGAATTTAGGACTAACAAAAGTTTGCGAAGTCCATACTTTCATATCTAACTTTTCCTTCACAGAATCAACCAAAGATTAGGAATCCGGAAGCAGTAACACACACTAGCCTTATGTAGGAAATTTAGGTACATGATCAAGAATTCAAATCAAAGTTCAGTAGCACTTGTGCATGTGTAAAGACCAAATCCACAGTATACATAATTGCATCCCCCATTTGCTATTCCAAGCAAGTGCCTTTCAACCCTGCACATCTTAATCAGATCATTAAGCATACTAACTTTTTATCTACCTTATCTATTTGTCCCTTTTAGGATCTTTTTATTTTTCTACACACATGATACTGCACTACCCTTCACTGTTTAAGACGAACCTCGACTCTTGCCTTAGGAGAAGCAAGCCCGGTTACTAAGATTCGGGACATTTTTCATGGTATATTTTTTCTCTTTTTTTCCCAACAATGTACTTTTACACTTATTTGATAAATAACCTGGCAAAAAGTTATATTAAAAAGATCTCTTCCTTAAGAAGTGTATAGTATCAGACAACATATCCAAAATAACAGAAGGCTTGTCCTGCTTGTTTCATTAGCGTGCAAAGTGATTTCTATTAGGATATTTAGGTGCAAGACTGAGATCTAGAGGGGGGGGGGGTGAATAGATCCCCTCCAAAAATTTCTTCAATTAAAACTCTCGCTATAAAATCGTGTGGAAATAAAACTAGATGGTTCAAGCTAAATAGATGTTCTATTGCAGTTCACACTCGAAATCTTAGCAAGCACACGTTGCCTGAGATTCTACAAAGCACACAGACAACACTTCGCAGTGGTGTTGCATACGGACTGATAACACACAGAAGAACATCAAATAGTAAATGCTCAGATAGCCTACGAAGGGGGGTAGAAGGTATGGAATTGGACAGTCACACAAACAACAGTGCACATAGATTTTAGATGGTTCAGTCTGCTAACATAGACCTACGTCCATCCCCCGCTCAAACCCGAGTGTGGCTTTCCGCTGACAAACAACTTGAACCGCTGAGCATCACAACTTGCCTACACTGCTGAGCAACACAGCCTACTATCCGCTGAGCCTTACAGCTTTGCTAACTCAAGGAATCAATCCTTGCTGCTGAGCCTCACAACTTGCTGTCCGAGGAACCAATCCTCACCGCTACCTCACAGCTTGAAGATAGATTCAGAAGAAAACAAGGAAACAAAAGAACAACAGAAAAGAAACGAACAAAGCAAATGTAGCTCGATGAGCATAGTGGTCTGGATTTGATCCAAAGATCACAGATCTGAAATAACTCTAGCTGCACACTCTTTCACTGCTCGGATACTTCACTCTTCTTCTTCTTCCTCTCACGATCACCTTCTCTGAACTCTTTCTTCTTTCTCTCAATTCTTTTCTTCTGCTCACTCGATGACTCTCTTATCTTCACCGCAGCTCTCTTTCTCTACTTCTTCTCTTCGCAGCACTACTCTCTTGGTTGCGTTCTATAACAACTCCCTTCTATCTTTAGCCCAGTCACCGCTTTTAGCTCGGAGAAGGATGCTTCCTATTTATATGAAAAATATGGCTTCCGAAGATGCTTTTTGGTTAAAGTAATTTGATTGCTTTTTATCCCATTGAGCCATGTGACAGGATGAGATTATTCCACTACTCATCAAACCTTGGATCATGTGCCCAATCATAAGCTTCCTGGGTCCACATGCCACCTTTCCCGCCATTCCTGGGATCACGTGTCACTTATGCTGATTACAGGGTCGAACACCTTTATTGGATCTGGACTTAAGTTAAGGGTTTCGAATCCTGTAGCATTGACCTCACTAGCAACAGCTAATACAATTGCATTGACCTTTGACTTAGTGCATCTAGGCACTGTTCTAATGCTCTGACCTTATGGCTTAAGGTAGTGCTGCTTCGATCTTCTTTTCCTGCTGCTGCTAATGACCAAGACATTCAGTTGAGTTCTATTGACTTCAGGTGCTTCTGATGTCTTGAAGTCTTCTGACTTGGATAGTTAGACTGACTTGCTGAACTTGTGCTGAAAGTGAATTGCTGTATTTGAGCTTGCTGCTGCTACTATGGTGAATTGCTATAGACTTGGCTAATGGAGCCCTTGAGTTCCTTTTGATGGCTGTAGACTGACTTCCACTAGGGTCCATTAATTTCTTCTGCTGCCTTGACCTTGTGCATTGTAATATGCATCGACCTATCCTTAGAATGCTCAGACCTTAGTTGATCTGTAATGTTTAGTTCCCAGCAACTGCATCAACTTGTCTCTTGAGTGCTCAGACCTTGTTAGTTGGAGCTTTGATCTTCTGCCTCGAGCTGCCTCATAAGTGCACCGACCTCCTCACAGATGTAGCACATGAGTATCTTGATGCATCGACCTGTTGGCTTTGAAGTGTTGATATGCTTCGACTTGAGTGATATTACCAACACTGCTGCACCGATCTTTATTTGTAGGAACTACTTTGTTGCCACGAGGCAAAGCTTCAATGGATCGAGACATTTCCTTAGGCTTGACTTCCTGACGAGTGGTATATCAAGGCTTGGCTTGAAGCATCGACCTGTGCCTTCTGCTTGTCATTGTCCCATTGATGCAGTTCTAGGTGCATCGACCTTAAGGACATAGTGGGTGAATGTGCACCGACCTTACATGACACAATGAATATATGTGCACCGACCTTACATGACACAATGAATATATTTGCACCGACCTTACCTGACAAAGAGAATGTATATGCACCGACCTGATAGCACATGTTATGTATGTAGTGTACCAACATGATAGAGCAAGACTTCTTCAGTCGCATCGACCTTCTAGACCAAAAGTACACATGTGCATCGACCTTCTAGACCGAAAGTCATATGTGCATCGACCTGTTAGTACAAGGCCGATGGGAGATGCATCGACCTTTCAATGCAACTCTTCTGCATAAGCACTGACCTTCTCGACTGGAATACATATATGCACCGACCTTACTCTTCTCAATGCATGAACATGCATCGACCTTATAGTGCAGTAGCATGAGTATGCATCGACCTTATTGTGTATAACAATGTGAATGCGTTGATCATGTCTGACTCCATCCTTTCTTTCTTTAGCTCAATCTGCTGATTTCTTACTATCATCAGTTCTCCACTGTCTGACTATCTTGCCACTGTCCTGTACAACACTTTACAGCAAGCTCATGAAAATGCACATGTAGAACAAGACATTAAACACTTGTCATTATCAAAACCACAGACAACAGTGTTTGGCATCATCAAACCACAATGAATCAATGCAACATAAACACATATGACATCACGCACAGATGAGTCATAGTGTTTGGCATCATCAAAACCACAGGGATACACCATTCTTCCCCTTTTTGATGATGGCAACACTATGAGTCATAATGAGTCATAAAACAACATGTTGACTCATATCTCAAACTATTCTCCCCCTTTGACTTCATCAAAAAGCAAGTAATAGTTTGATAAAATTAGTGAAGATAAATGCAAAGCATGTATTGATATGATTGAGATAAAAACTATTCTCCTCCTTTCCAAATGAACCGAAACTCCCAGACAATTCAAATCATGTAACCCTAATCCCCCTGAAAATGAGAGGTGATCTCCCCTTAGGACCAATCCGACAGAGGGGAATTGAAGTGAGTATAAGGGTAATATAGTGAGTATCAGGTATGACAATCAAGTTTAAGCAGATCATGCTGACTAATAAGATGTTGATGACTGACTAATAAGATTCTGATGAAGCAATCTCCCCCTTTGACAGTACAGAGAGATTGGAATGGAAGTAAATCATCAGACATATAGAGTTAAACATACACAAGTTCAATAATAGTATCAGCAAAATCACAGGAACAATCGTAGATGAGTTCAGGTCATGACCGATTACATCAAGAGCAGTGAGCAGAATCTAATATTGAATTGAATTACAATGAAGTAGAGGGTTTTCAATGAGATACCAATTTCATAAATCTAAGAATAAAAATATTTCAGAGTCTTCCATTATAAGGACTTATGAATGAATCTTTATTGAACAACATAGTTTAAATATGATGTATATGGAGTTTGTCCTTAGAGATGTCTGTACTCATATCTGAAGTCAAATTTTAATAAAAATGAACCAAGCCCTCGTATGACATTCTTGTTTAACCTCTTTCCATCTTACTTATTTAACTTTCAATGACTCCTTCATGAATTACAAGAAATAGTATTGAGGTTAAACAGCCATGAATACATCTGATTTTGTCCAGGATTACACAAAATTTTCTTTTGCAACTATTTTCCAGATTTTTCTTTTGTTTAGCAACAATTTTCATGTTCAAAATTCAGGAGCAATTGAGTTTAGTACACCCTTGTAACTAGAGGATACACGTTGTTTAGACGCCAGTATCCCTAAGCACTTGGTATGACAAACTGTCATGCTTCAAATTGAACAGAGATAACAATAGTATAGCTTTTGATGTGAGGCACAACACGTCTTAGGTGAAGTGACCCAGTTACTCACCACACATCAAGTCAATGCTCTGCCATTTTTCACAGATATTTCAATCAACTTTTCAGCAAAGGTAACTATGGCACTTCATGACATAGGTTTACTGCATTTCTTTTACGGAGGACCCAGTTTCTCGGTGACCAAAGTCATTTCTCTGACCATATTTTATTTTCAGACATTTCTTAGAACAATCAAATATTTAAGAACAATACTCATCTCATGTATCTCAACCAAAGTAAGCCATGATTTTAAAAATTTTAGATTTCAGAAGGTTTTACATGATATAACATGAATCAACCGGTTAAAGTTTATTAAAGGATTGACTTAGATATTTTCAAGATGTTCAAATCCAAACTCAAGAAATATATGAAACTTAAACCAGTTAAAAATTTCAGACATTCATAATTCTGTATAACATAAGATTCCTTTTCTAGATCGTTTTCAAATTTATGAACAAGGTATACACATTGAAAATTTTCGAATTAACAATCAAGACAAGAGAATTTTGAAGAAATCAGATGACATTCTCAAAGAAAATTTAAGGTAGCCCACACCATCTCAACAAATGCATGAGCAGCAGACAACAAATTTGAAGGTCATAAGAGTGATGAACTCAAAAGATTTCATAACAGATGAGATCAAAAATCAGATGAAGCTTGAGTAAAGAGATGACCCCTCAAAGTTCAATAAAGGTAACTGAACTGTAGTTAGAATCATATGAGAAAACAATGAGGTTGACTAGTTGCAGCACAGAACATCAATCAGAAAGGATCATAGCCAAGAGATCAACACAGACTGAATCAAAGAGCATCGGTTGACCGAAGTGAACAATTTGGTTGACCGAAATAGACAGCAATGGAATTATGAGGCATAGAGCAGATGTTAGTCATGCAATTTCAAAGACATGATTTATGCTCCCCCTAAATGCATGCATGAGCTGGCAATTGATGTATATGTCAGAGTGATGGGCTCCCCGTATCTATATGCATTGAAATGGCAAAATTCTGAGTGCAACATATGTCACGCCCTGAGCGCGGAAGGAAGCCGGAGTGCGTGACGAGTTTATATCGATCATGTCAATCATAGCGTTAGTGTATTCGACACAAAGACAGAGTGTGCAAAAGTAAAGATAACCCAATCCTTTATTCAATCACAACCCCAAAGTACTTCTATTACAATTTACTTAATGAAAGTGCTAGACTCAATAAAAGGGAAAAGTACCAAGAATGACTCAAGAAAATAGAAAGATAAGACTAGTTGACGCTTGGATAGACGGAGTAGCTCTAATCTCTTCACTCTTGACCTTCCCCATCCGATTGAGTCTCGTCATCGGACTTACTTGAAAAATAGGGGAGAACACTGGATGAGCGAACGCTCAGTAGGAATTATATCTCAAGTGCTAGCTTGCTTTAAGTAGATTACAAGTTACATGAATGCAATATAGCTATGCATGCTCGCATAAAATGACAATAAAGAGTGTATGTCAAGATAGAGAGTGCATATCAAAAGATAGTTGAGTGAACTAGCATGTCTTTCAAGAACTCATATCAAGATATTCAAGCAAGTATATTCGTCATGTCATGTCGAGAATTGGCTATCATGTTTTAAGCAAGTATATAATAAATACCCTTTCTGGGTCACGCAAGTCATGTCATGTCAAGTCGAGTCAAGCACGAGAGTTGTGGAATGTCATTTAACTAGATCGACAAGTACTTCGGTGCAATGCTACACCGTGATCATTACAACTCCCATGGGCACTAGTACTTTTGGGTGCTCCTCCCAGGACCAGATTGGGCCCTATATGCGCAGTCATCGATCATGTATTTTTCGACATCCACTATAGTTATAGCCAATATAGAATTCCAAAGGAACTAAACTTGTAGGAACTTTAAGGTAGATCATATGGAATAGAATTTCAAGGATTGAACATGACGTGTAAGGACGATAATAACGGTATAATCACGATTAACGATAAAACTAGGTGGAGTCGGCTCCCTAGATGGGTGCCATGACATTAAGAATAAGCGCCCATGTAGATATGGTCGCTCGTTCTTGTTCATGATAAGGTAGATCGATTTAGTGTCCACAAGTATGGCACATAATTCTTAAAGAGTATTAATGGTATGGTTCCCCATTCCATTAGTTCAAGAATATTCTCATGACATCCACATAGCATGTCACGAGGGCCGGTATACCATGTTTCTTTAGAGTGACATGGCAATTAGATAGTGTCATAGGTTTTTATGGTACAACCAGCTCAATCGGCCTTGAAGGAATCCAAGGCATAGGGGAGACTTACAGAGGTCTCTATGACTAACTCACCAGTCCGAAGAAACGGAATGTCCAACGAAGGGCTTGTAAGTCACCGAGAAAATATAGGGTAATCGATAAATCATTGAAAAAAAACGTGGGACTATACTCACGGCTGGAATATAGTGCCATGTATGTAACCCATTGGAAGGGTGTACATGAAACAACGGAAAATCTAAAGGACAGAAAATTGGTGCCTAGGTCATGGACTCTATTTCTAAAATAGCGTCTGGGGTACAACCAGTATTTCTTAAATGGCGCCTGTGACCCAGCCATCAATTTTTAATTCATGTTCCAATTTTAGTGTAAATAAATCCTGGAATTTTATACTCTTTTAGCACAACGTTTGGTTCTGTTTTAATTCGCGCCCATGGCATAGCCATGTTTCAGAAATTGGCGCCCTGGTTCGTGTCATGTTTCAAAAAATCGTGCCCATGCTTTGGGCGTCCCATTCAATAAAATGACACGGTGATTGTCGCTATTTAAGCCAGTGTATAAATTTGCATGAACAGTGTCGTTTCTCCAAACAAGATAATTTTCCAGGGACAAGTACATGAATAGGTAGAGAAAAATACCAGGAATCTAGCAATGCACGCATGTATTTGATTAGATGTCCACATTTCAAGTTATTAAATTTTGAATATGATGCTTTTATAATTAACCAAAAAAATAGCGACTGCTAAATGGTCATAAATTCAGAATAGCGCCCATGACTGGGTCGCTATTTCACTGTGAATCCGAAATTCAACAGAAATCTATTAGAACAGGGTTAAAATATAGCAAAATGCATGCATGATCCCTAATCCTACTGTGTTAGGCTTAGCAATTGAGAAGACCTACCTTTGTGTGAAGATTTGGTTGGTAATCGATTAAAGGAATTGAAGAACAAAGGAGCAGTCAATGCTCTGCAACAATTAAGAGGCTTCTTTTGATAACCGCATCAACAGAGGAAGTTGATTGTTATTCACCCTGTAGCTTCACGAGATATTGTAGCAACAGTAACTCTAATGATCTTTCCTTAATAGTAAATGCCCTTCCTTCAAGTGCGTTGGCAGAAGGATGGAAGAAGAAGGAAGCTCTTCTTCTTTGGTAGAGGCAGCAACGTCCAGGCAACATGTTGATTTTTGGTTTGAAGAATTGGAGAACGATAAAGAATAGATGGAGACTAAAGGCAGCTGTAGTCTTCTCTGCAACTGAAGTAGAAAGTGATGGCAAGAAGCTTTGTCCAGCATCAAAGGAAGAAGTTAATAGCGGGCTTCTTATTGCTCAGTTGTGGGAGGTAGAATGAGGGAGAAGAAGCAATGTCAGTGGATGTAGCAGCGAAGTATTAACGTGTTGGGGGGGTTCTAGTAGGGTATTTATAGGGGTTTGGAGAGTTAGAGTTTGAGTAGGATTAACACTTCAAGCAAGAATCCTAATAGTATTAGGATTTCTCTATAATTACTCCTACTAAATAATACTTTTCGAAACACATTTACTTCATAGTTCGATCCCTTCCCAATTAATACATCTATCAGTTCGAACCGGAGTAATTGGTGTTCCCGTTATTTCTTCATTTCACGTTAAATTTTAATGGTTACAATGTTTGGGGATTTTTATCTTTTTTATTTGATGGGGTCTTGTTGTGAAATTTTATGGGTAAGATTTTTTCATTTTTCTCTATTTTTTTATATAATTAGTTTTACAAAATTCTTTTAATTTAAAAAGTGGCACTATTCACTTTTTAAAGAAATAGCGACTGTGCATTTGACTTTTTATGTGTTTAATGCGCCTATACGTTGGGCGCTATTTACCTTCTTCCTCTTGCCATCAACACTCCAAAATACCAAAATTTTATATATGCCTATTCTATTATCTTTTAATTATCTTTAATGTATTTAAATCTTATCAATGTACCATTCTTCCCTTAAATGTAATAAGTATGAAATATTATATTTTCTAAATTATTAAATATATCTAAATTGATGTTTTCTCCAAGGTTTATTGATTATTAATTCATATAAAATTACAATATGACTTTAAATGGCTATTAAAAATGCCATTCTATTCTTAATCCATTATAATACAAGGGTAGGGTCTATGAGATCCTTTTGTAAAGCCCACTAGGACGTCATGGGGTTGTGTACAGGGTCTGGGCCTTGTCTAATTGTTGGTTTTAATTTATTTAGACTTTCTAGTCCCTTATTTTACAAGGGTTGCTACACTCTCCCCCACTTAAAAGAATTTGGTTCCTAAATTCAATCGTATATAAACGTGGAGGGTGAAGAGTACATACCATTTATAATAAGTCCAGGAATCGTTTCTTCATAGACTCCTCGGTCTCCCATGTGGCTTCGTGTTCTGAGCATTTACTCCATTGCACCTTGACCATGGGAATGGTTTTGTTCCTTAGTGTATGTACCTCGCGATCGAGGATCTTCATGGGCTTTTGTTCATATGTGAGATCCTTTTGAATCACTAGGTCTCTATGATCGATAATATGTGACAGATCATGCACATATTTCTTTAACATGGATATGTGGAACACATTATGAACTTCAGACAACTGAGGAGGTAACGCAACGCGGTAAGCAACTTCGCCAACTCTTTCTAGTATCTCAAAAGGTCCGATAAACCTCGGTGTAAGCTTGCCCTTAACACCGAATCTCCTAATTCCTCGTCCAGGTGAAATCTTGAGAAATACGTGATCTCCGACTTGGAATTCGAGATCTCTTCTTCTTGTGTCAGCATAAGCCTTCTGTCTAGACTGAGCCACTTGAAGTCTCTCTCTAATCAACTGAATCTTTTCGGTGGTATCCCTTACCATGTTTGGGCCTAATAGTTATTTCTCGCCAACTTCATCCCAGCACAAGGGTGATCGGCAACTCCTTCCGTACAAGGCTTCGAAAGGTGCCATTTGTATGCTTGCCTGGAACTATTGTTGTATGCAAACTCGACCAAAGGCAAGTGATCACGCCATCTTCCACCAAAATCAATGATACAAGCTCTGAGCATATCTTCTACCACCTGATTGGTTCTTTCGGTTTGACCATCCGTTTGAGGATGAAAAGCTATACTAAAGTTAAGTCTCGTCCCCAACGAATGTTTTAGACCATTCCAAAAATGAGAAGTAAATCGTGGGTCTCGGTCAGACATGATTGAGATAGGAACGCCTTGTAGTCTGACTATCTCCTTAATGTACGAAGCAGCAAGAACATCAACTGACCATTGGCTCTTGATTGGCAAGAAGTGTGCCGACTTAGTCAAACGGTCGATGATGACCCATATTCCATCATGTCCTCCTTTAGATTTAGATAGACCCATAATGAAGTCCATATCGATCTCTTCCCACTTCCACTTGGGAATGCCAAGAGGATGTAGCTTACCGGTAGGCTTTTGGTGTTCTGCCTTGACTTGTTGACACGTGAGACAGCGAGACACAGAGTCCGCTACTTCTCTTTTCATATTGGGCCACCAGAAGGTCCTTTTCAAATCTTGGTACATTTTGGTAGATCCTGGATAAATCATGTACCTTGATCTGTGAGCTTCATCTAATATTTTCTTCTTCAGTTCTGGACAATCCGGTATACAAGTTCTATCTCTGAATAATAATCTTCCATCCGATGTTATCTTGAAGTCAGACTGCTCTTCTATCTTGCCCTTGATTTCCACTAATATTGGGTCGTTATCTTGAAGTCCTTGTATTTTTGAGATTAGATATGGCTGTATACTCATGTGGGATAGTGTAACACACCTGCTCTCCTTGTCCATGCTTATATCAAGCTTAGAGAATTGTTCTAACAACTTCCACTCCTGAATCATACAATTGGCTAATAGTGCTCTCGACTTTCGACTGAGGGCGTCTGCTACAGGATTACCCTTTCCAGGATGATATTGTATTGTGAAGTCGAAGTCCTTGAGATATTCTAGCCAACGTCTTTGCCTCATATTCAATTCCTTCTGAGAGAATAGATACTTGAGACTTTTATGGTCAGAGTATACAGTAAACTGCACTCCGTATAGATAATGTCTCCATATCTTCAGCGTAAACACTACCACAGCCAATTCTAAGTCATGGACTGGGTAGTTCTCCTCGTGCTTCTTCAATTGGCGAGAAGAGTAAGCTATAACTCTTCCTTGTTGCATTAAGACACATCCGAGGCCAATGCCAGATGCATCAGTGCATACCTCAAACTTTTCTCCTTCAACTGGTAAAGCTAAGACCGGAGCAGTAGTTAGGTGATCCTTGAGAGCTTGGAAGCCTCTTTCACATTCCTCGCTCCATTCATAACGGATCTCCTTGCGAGTTAGCCTATTGAGTGGTACGGCGATCTTGGAGAAATCCTTGATGAATCGCCTATAATAGCCTGCAAAACCTAAGAAACTACAGATCTCGCTAGCATTGGTCGGTCTTTACCAATTCTTTACAGCTTCAACTTTTGATGGATCTACGGATAGTCCATCCTTTGAAATCATATGACCTAGGAAAGATACTTCTTCCAGCCAGAATTCACATTTACTAAGCTTTGCATATAGCTGATTCATCCTTAATATTTGTAATGCAATCCTCAAATACTCCTCATGCTCTTCCTTGGTCTTTGAATAGATCAGTATATCATCAATGAAAACCACCACGAACTGATCTAGATGAGGCCTGAATATACTATTCATCAACTGCATAAAGGCTACAGGGGCATTCGTTAGTCCAAAAGGCATAACAATAAATTCATAGTGCCCATACCTGCTCCTGAACGCGGTCTTATGAATGTCCTCATCTTTGATCCTTAGTTGGTGATATCCCGACCTAAGATCAATCTTTGAGAAATACTTGGATCCAGATATTTGATCAAATAATTCATCGATTCTCGGCAGTGGATACTTGTTCTTGATAGTGAAATGATTCAACTGTCGATAGTCGATGCATAACCTCATGGATCCATCTTTCTTCTTTACAAACAACACATGTGATCCCCACGGGGAAGTGCTTGGTCTAATAAAGCCCTTCTTTAGAAGTTCCATGAATTGTTCCTTTAGTTCTTTGAGTTCAGCCGGGGACATCCTATATGGTGCCTTAGAAACTGGACCAGCACCAGGGATCAAATCGATGGTGAATGCCACTTCTCTTTGTGGAGGTAATCCAGGCAAATCTTCCGGAAACATATTCGGAAATTCTTCCACAACATGGATGTCTTCTAGCTTAGTCTCCTTAGTCTCCTTAATGGTGACAAAAGCAAGGAAGGATACACATCCTTTCCTTATTAGCTTGATAGCTCGAAGAGCTGAAATAAGAGGTGACTTGCTCAGATTCTCAGGGCTAGTATAGACTAGTCCCAGAAATTCTTTGAAAGTAACCTTGCTATTACGGAAATCAATAGTTGCCTGGTATTTGGATAGCCAATCCGCTCCTAATATGATATCATATTCCTTCAAATCTAGGCATATTAGGTTGATAGGAAAGTTTCTACCCTCGACCAAGACTTCATAGTTTTGGTAATGATGAGTAATATCGGCTTCGCTTCCGAGAGGAGTAGACAAAACTAATTTTATCCATTCTGGTTCCATAGGTAATGGATCAACAAACTTATTGGAAATAAATGAATGCGATGTACCGGTATCAAATAAGACATATGCAGACTTGGAACAAACTTTCAATGTACCTTTCACTAGTCCGCCTTCGTCTTGATCTACCTCCTTAATAGCCTGGAGATGTGCATTCTTCATTGTCGGGCGCTTCACTTCATCGGCTTGTTCAGTAAGCAACGGACAGTCGGGAATCCGATGATCACGGCTCCCACAACGGAGACAAGCTCCAAGTTTTCTCTAACATTCTTCGGCCTTATGTCCGGCCTTGTCACAATGTTTACACACCACTTTAGAAGGTGTGGTGGTGATGGAGAACGGCTTGTTAATCTTTTTAACTTTCTTTTCCTGGGAGGACTCTCCTCCATTACTTGGCCTCTTCTTGTTGAATTTGGGTTTGAAGGAACCAGAACTAGTGACATGTTCCTTCTCATCTTTCCCACGAATCCTATCAGATAGCTCCGTGGCATCTTCTAGTAACTGGGCTCGTCGTACCATCTCCGAATAGACTTGTATGTCCATCGGCGCCAGTTGTGTGATATATTGGGGCCTGAGCCCATTTAGAAATCTCCTAGCTTTCATCTTCTCGGTACTGACTAGGTGTTTAGCATACCGAGACAACCTCGAGAATTATGCCTCGTACTCAGCCACCGACAAAGATCGTTGCTTAAGTGTGGCGAATTCGGCGGCTTTCTTCTCTTGAACTCGGTCTGAGAAATACTTGTTGTTGAAATGTTCAACAAATTCCTCCCAAGTAACTTGGTCTTGCTCCAAAGTGACTTCTACTTACTCCCACCAGTATCGGGCGTCCCTTTCCAGTTGAAATGTTGCTAATAAGACCTTCTCTTGGTCTGTGCATTGCATAACTCTAAAGATACGTTCAGTCTCTCGGATCCAGTGCTCGGCATCATCCGGATCAGTGGATCCCATGAACTTAGGAGGGTTCATGTTTCTGAAACTTTGGTGGAGGTTTCCCGCTTCACGGTGTGCACCTCCTTGTGCTACCTATTGAAGTGCTTGAGTAAGACCTTGGACGGTCCTTTGCATGTCGCGCCACTGAGCATGTTCTGCGGCCATGGTCCTACAATTACAATAACTATTCTAATATGTGATTATGTTCAAAGGTATTAGTTTCTAAGTTAACTCAACCCTAGGTTCTACCCAATCTCACCAGGTAAAGGTTTAAACATATCCTTGGACTTGGGTTTCCTAGGAATTGAATATCCTAGGATCTGATACTACAAAAACTGTCACGCCCCGAGCGCGGAAGGAACCCGGAGTGCGTGACGAGTTTATATCGATCATGTCAATCAGAGCGTTAGTGTATTCGACACAAAGACAGAGTGCACAAAAGTAAAGATAACCCAATCCTTTATTCAATCACAACCCCAAAGTACTTTTATTACAATTTACATAATGAAAGTGCTAGGACTCAATAAAAGGGAAAAGTACCAAGAATGACTCAAGAAAATAGAAAGATAAGACTAGTTGACGCTTAGATAGACGGAGTAGCTCTAATATCTTCACTCTTGACCTTCCCCATCCGACTGAGTCTCGTCATCGGACTTACCTGAAAAATAGGGGAGAACACTGGATGAGCGAACGCACAGTAGGAATTATATCTCAAGTGCTAGCTTGCTTTAAGTAGATTACAAGTTACATGAATGCAATATAGCTATGCATGCTCGCATAAAACGACAATAAAGAGTGTATGTCAAGATAGAGAGTGCATATCAAAAGATAGTTGAGTGAACTAGCATGTCTTTCAAGAACTCATATCAAGATATTCAAGCAAGTATATTCGTCATGTCATGTCGAGAATTGACTATCATGTTTCAAGCAAGTATATAATAAATACCCTTTCCGGGTCACGCAAGTCATGTCATGTCAAGTCGAGTCAAGCACGAGATTTGTGGAATGTCATTTAACTAGATCGACAAGTACTTCGGTGCAATGCCACACCATGATCATTACAACTCCCATGGGCACTAGTACTTTCAGGTGCTCCTCCCATGTAAGACCCCAGATAATTAATAAGGAATAAAATATTCCAAACAAATAAAAATAATTGATATATATGATTAGAGGTACTTAATAAACGTAAAACCATCCAAGAGAAATACATAAAATTGGGCCAAAATGAAATAACACCCTTTCTTAAGGCGCTAATTAAATAACGCCCTCTCTTAAGGCGTTAGTTGTATAAATAACGCCCTGATCATGGGCGCTAATTCATAGCAAAAAAAAAATAGAAATTTAGCGCCAAAATATGGAAAATGTAAAAGACGACCCTAGTTAAGGCGTCATTTTATAAAAACATGCCCTCTGGTGAGGGCGCTACTTAATAAAAAGACGCTCTTGTCTCAGACGTCTCTTTCCCTGAGAGTTAAATTAAGGCATGCTCGTTCGCTGCATGGCCTGTGTTAGGGTTCTCCGATGCAAATGGGAGTAGGCGGCTGCTATCTTGGAAGGGGTGAGGTCCATGCATAGAAGGTTTAAAACCTTACCAATCTTGATCAAAAATCCCTTCCGTATCTGAGCATTTGAATCCCCCAGAACCCACACAACCCTATAAAACTACGTCTCCATCGATCGTAGCAATGTTTCTGCTGCATCGACGCCATCCTGCTACTGCGAATGCAAGTGAGGAAGGCTTCTCCCTCTTCTTCATTCTTCTTCCTGCTGACGAACGTGTGAAGGCGTTCCTCTGCTTCCCCCGTCATCCTGCTGAGGCCTGCACTAGACCACGGGCATTCATCGTCATCATTTTCTTCCTCCTGTGAACCACGAAGTGCATTCTTCATCCTGCTGTTGTTTGAGACAGACCATCGTAAAAGCTTCAGACCTTCATCCTGTTCACCAGATCATCCACAGAGGTAGGTTATCTCAAGTCTCGTAGCCCAAACAAGCATAAATCATGATCATATTGTAGGTTATCTCAAGTCTCGTAGCCCAAACTAGCATAGATTATGTAATAATATCATCCATGATCTCATGCATATAGTCTTATTGCGTTTTCAAAGGTTCTGTAAGATTTTAAAATAAGCGACCCTGCCAAGAGTGCTAATTTAAAATAAGCGACCCAGCCCAGGGCGCTAATTCAAGATCTGACGCCCTGCCCAGGAGTCGTCAATTCTTTGAAATTATTAAATACTCATGTTTAAAAATTTTTAATCTATGAAACCATCAATCCAATCTAATGCATGATTATACCCCTTGAATCCTACTATTTTTCTTGTCCTGACCATGTAACTTGTTGTCCCAAAATTGTATTACCTGTAGATTTTCACTGTTCATGTTAAATCTTGGATGAACTTGAATTAACGACCTGATACAGGCCGTCTCTTATAGAACTGACGCCCCACCAAAGGGCGCTAATTTAAAAGTAATGCCCCTGTACAAGGCACGTTTTTGTTAAAATTCCAGAATATAGAAATTTCCTGAAAAATATAATTATATAATGGATGACCCCTGTATAAGTCGTCAAATTATAAATAAACGCCCCTGTAAAAGGCGTTAATTCAATAAGTAATGACTTAGATTAAGTCACTAATTTCCTGTGTAATTATTTCATACTACTTTCTGTGAACCGAGGGTTTCTATATCTATATATATCGGCACTATGTTCCATTCCGTGAATATAGTCCCATGTTTCACGATGGTTATCGCATTACCCCTCAATTCTCGGTGACCTACAATCTCTCCATTGGACATTCCGTTCCTTTGGACTAGCAAGTTAGTCATAGAGACCTCCGTAAGACTCCTCGAGCCTTGGATTCCCTCAAGGCCGACTGAGTAGGTTGTACCATAAAAACCCTTTACACTATTTTGCCATGTCACTCTTTAGAAACATGGTTTACCGGCCCTCATGATATGCTATATGGATATCATGAGTATATTCTTAATGGAATGTGGACATTGTATCATTGATATGCTGTTCTTGTGGACCTCAATTCTATATCAAATGGGTGACCATCCATGTATATGGATACCTATTTGTTATGGTACCCAATTGGGGAACTAAATCTACCCAGTTTTATCGACACTCATGATTATACCGTCATTATCGGTTTTTGAACTCTAAAAGCTATTTCCTTGAATTCCGTGGAACCTATCCACAAATCTATCTTGATATCTTACATGAGTTTGTTCTCGGAATTCCATGGCTATACATAAAGTGGTTGTCTAGATATTACATGTAACAATGTCAGCGCATATAGGGCCCGATCTGGTCCTGAGAGGAGCACCCGAAAGTACTTGTGCCCATGGGAGTTATATTGATCACGGTGTGACATTACACCGAAGTACTTGCTTGAATCTACGACATCTCCACTATATCTCTATCTCTCTCTCGCGTGCTTGACTTGATTGACTTGACATGACTTGCGTGGCCCGGAATGGGCAAAGTACTTGCTTGTTAATAGCCATTATTTCACGACATGAAAGACTTTGTTGATATACTTGGTACTCATTCAAATACTTGAATACTTGAAATTCCCTATCTTGGATCAACATCATATGTTATTTCCTCTCGTTATCCTGTTCAATTCCATAACATTTTATTTTACATGTTTTACATATAGACTTGCATTTTCATTTGAAAAAGTTAATCACTTAAACCAATTGTTAGTTCTTGAGATATAATTCCTACTGAGCGTTCGCTCATCTAGTTCCTTTCCCCAACCTTTCAGGTAATATGGACCCTGATTCGGACTCAGATGGGCAGGAGCAAGAGTGACGAGCGTAGAACCTGCAAGTGTCATGCGGCTACTACCATTTATCGTGTCTTGTCGTCCTTGGTTTATTCTTGGAGTTTTGTCGTTGGATATGGTGTTATGTCAATGTGTTGTAATAATTAAGGCTTATGGGCCTGGTTCGAATTATTAAGTCTTGGAGTATGTGACTTTATTTATGGGTTTGTTATTATCACTGGTATCAGTGTTTGATTATGTTTCAAAAGCTCATCTTATTGCGCACTCTATTTTGATGTCGAAATTCTACTTGCTCTGATTGACATGATTGATATAAACTCGTCGCGTTCTCCCGGGTTCCTTCCGCGCTCGGGGCGTGACAGTTTTTGTGGTATCAGAGCCTAGGATTTCAAGTCCTAGGAAACCCAAGTCTAAGGATAGGTCTATCCCAAACCGTGAGGATGGGTAGTGCCGTGGGTATAAGTCCTTATAGGGCATCCGACTACAAATTTCAACATGAAACTAATTAAGGTCGACTCTTTGTAGGACTATGGCTGCTGAACGCGCACAATGGCGTGAGATGCAACGAACTGTTCAGGGCCTGACCCAGGCCTTGCAATAGGTGGCTCAAGGTGGGGCACACCATGGAGCTGGCGACCTCCATCGGAGTTTTAGGAACCTCAACCCTCCGAGGTTCGCAGGATCATCAAACCCTGAGGATGCAGAGAATTGGATAAAAGAGATCGAACGGATCTTCCGCGTCATGCAATGCGCAGATGATGAAAGGGTGCTTCTAGCCACGTTCCAACTGGAACGGGACGCTCGTGCTTGGTGGGAGTCTGTTGAGGCCACCTTACCCGAAAATCATGTTACTTGGGTCGAATTTGTCGAGCACTTCAATAGCAAGTACTTCTCCGACTGTGTTCAGGAGAAAAAGGCCGCAGAATTTGCTGCCTTGAAGCAACGATCCTTGTCGGTAGCTGAATATTGTTGATTTCACTTTGCCTATCTATCTTTCCTTTGGGGTTTTGAATGATGAAACGACAAGCAAGTAATAAAAGATCCACTCTTAACCTATGAACATGTGATCATGAACCTAGGCAATCAAAGCTAGCTCTAGCATGGGCATGCTATCTCGCTCAAACTACGCTAAAGAAGAGGGAAAACACACGCCGGGGCGTGGAGCAAAAGAGTAAATAAAACACACCACAAGGGGTGGAGCAAGCAAGGAAATAAAAGAGATATGTGATGAATGAGAAAGCTAATGCCCAAGACTAAGGAAAGATGTGATCGCCACCAAAGTAAAAACAAGCAAAAGACCTGTAAATACCTTGGAAATAGGTGGATGAGGCACCCGCCCACGGGAGAGAAAACCAAAGAGAACCTGCAGGTCAGCTAGAAATAACGGCCAGGACCCTGTGCGTTACTTGGAAAGTAACGGCCACCCGATAGACCGCCAGGAGAAGATGACGCGCCTGCACCAGACCGTCAGATAACCTGTAGTAGCAAAGTGTAGATTCTTTTAACTCCAACTCTTCCAGCCGGCTAGAAGACTTGGGCCTCGTACTGGTGAACCTGTAAACCTGCCAAAGATGTAGAAGACAAGAACAAAACAACCCAAATTAGCCCTTTCAATAATATAGCATCAATTCTCAAAGAACTTAAGGACATCAAAAGGAAAGGAAATTACCGGGGAGTTTTTGGTTTTTTAACCCCTCTGGGTGTTTTTAAAAGATTAGGAGGATGTTTGGATGCTTAGAGAACAGTGAGAAAACGTGGAGAAAGAGGAGGGACAATGCTTTGATTGAGGAAAAACCAGGGAAGAACTTAAGCATGCAATGAACTTGAAAGACTAAAACCAAAGTACTCCCTTGATCATGAGATGGATGAACGTGGGAAGCAGTTCCTCTTGGATGAAGATGGCTCCTGAGTTCGGCAGCACTTCGTCGTGAATTTCAAAATCCTCCCCCTTTGGGCCATGAAGTCAAGGGTTCTATTTATAGACCCTTAAACTCTTAGGTCGAGCAGAGGATAATCCAGCAAGATAAAGGGATAATTCTTAGCAAATCCTCGAAGATAATATCACCAAGAGTCCATAGAATCAAACAGAAGGTTTTGAGGATCAGATTTGAAAGAGATATCGTCAATCCAAACCCTTATCTTCGGCCACGGAGTAGCAGAGAAAAGGCCTGAACTGCCAGGACTCTCTGAAGGAAGTAACGGCTGCACGACAGACCGCCACTTGGAAATAACGCTCCAAGGAACATCCGTCACTATCAACCTTATCCCTAAAAGATAAGATCAACGGGAAGAAGACCCAACAAGTTGGACTCTTCAAGGAAGCAACGGCCAAGACATAGGGCGTCAGAATGAAACAACGGCTGCACGACAGACCGTTATTATCAACGTGTAATCAAAAGGATAAGCTTTAAAACGAGGCCTTAAGCCTTAGGACTCTTCAAAGAGTAACGGTCCAGGACCCATCCGTCAGAATGAAACAACGCGCCTAGGACCGACCGTTATTATCATTGAGGTTCAAAAATGAAATGAGGGGCTTGCTAAGATTCATCCAATGAAACGCCACCAGGAGCCATATCCGATCAAAGAGTTCAGACCCAAGAAATAGGCTTCAACCAATCAAGAGACTCAATGAAGAGTGAACAACTCAGAGCATCATATAGAATGAATAAGGAGATGACCCGACTTATTGGGTATAAAACGGGTGTCAACAGATGCCCCTCCTTAACGTCCTCTTTGCAGGGGAACGAGCGGAGGTGAAGCAAAAGCAAAATGGAACATGGAGATGTAGCGAAAATGAAGCAGAGTGGATCAAAAAGAGGGCGTTAAGGTAAACGACACCCGTTCTCAACCAATAAGCTATAGTAATTTTCTGGAAAGCTTCAAAACTGATCACAAGAAAATAGCCAACCAAAGGATGCAAGTCTGGAGGAGCTAATAACTAAGGAAAGGAAACACGGCTAGCCACCGGAGGCAACGGAAAGAACAAGAGACTAAACTCCAGACTGGAATCTTCAGCCAACCAGATCAAGCGAATAGATCGAAGGAAAATCTTCTAATTAAGAGTGGAATAATTCTCCTTATCCGAGATCAAGAACACAGCTATTCACTATCACTGAGATACCTTGAACGGATGAAGCTTTATGAATGCTCAAAGAATGCGCATGATGCATGCTGGGCTTAAAGGAAAAGAAATCATCAAAGCAAATGCAAAAGAAAGATAAAATAGAAAGATACTCGAGAATAATATTGCTAGACCGGAGAAATTTGGGTCAGGACACCATCTGCAACCACGTCGTGCAAGATAGAACCATCGTCCCCAAACTTATTCCAATCTAACGGCCTATCCAACGATTAAACCATGTGAACTTAGATCATCATCATTTTTGTTTAAGGGGAACATCAGATCCTGGAACATATGAATAACCAGCCGGTTCTCGAGATAATATCATAGATAACGTATAGTAATGCATTAAGGGATAAGGGACGAGATACAAATACCATACTTACCTGCTTGACGAACGGCAGAGCGTGACTTTGTTCATAAATTCCTTCATGGAAAGAGGTTAGCCAAAAAATAAATATGAACACGGATCAAGGCGTAACCATTTGTACGTGCGAGAGACATCATCAATGAACATCTTGACAGAACATGGAACCATTTTGACATCAATTAGACCATTTAATTCATCAAGAAACTTGCAAGTTTGTAACGGTCTGATGAAAGGGCGTCACATAAAGTAACGGACCATCCCTAGTCCGTCATAAACCAGGCGGTTCACATTCTTCAATAAAACAGTCCAATCATATGTAACGGTCATATCCAGACACGTCAGAAGGATGTAACGGCCAAACGATAGACCGTCGCATTTCCTGAGCATTCAAAAAAATAACAACTGAGCGGTCACGGCCCATCATTCCACATTCAAGCAATCAAACGCCCAAAACTCAAACCGAGAGAAACCACCGGCGACCACCGCCCCCACCACCGTAATGGCCGGCGACGAGGCTCCCCAGCCACCACCACAGAGGAGAGAGAGAGGGAAACGGATGGCCATACGGCGGTTCCACCGCCGTCTCGAACGGGAAGCGATCCCGCCGGTCACGGAAGAGGAAACGGCGAGGAGAAGCCCAAGAGAAGAAGAAGAAGCTCCCACGGTCGTGGAGGACCAAGGGGAAGCCCCATTGGGTGCAGAGGAACCCAAAGAGCCAGATAAGAAGAGGAAGAGAGGCATGGACCGTGAGGTAGGTCCTTCCGCCCTAACTTCAATTTTTATGAATGCATGTGGGATATAAGGGTAGAAATGGGTCTACGAACCCACTAGGAAAGATTGTAGGCCATTCGGCCAAGGTGGGAAGCCACGGGGATACAAGGGAAAAAACCTCCAAACGCAGACAATGTGACGGTCTTGCCAGCGACCGTCACTCGCCTGACGCACCACCCCGAGTCCGTCAGAAGCAAACGACGCCCTACCCCAGGGCCGTCACATCTGCCAGGGTTTTAAACTGTTTTTAGGGTTTTCAATTTTCAAATTTTTGTTTAGTTTTCAATTTTAAAATGCTTATGCAATGTTTATGATACAATGGACTGACTTGTGATCTAAATAACATGCAGGGAAAGTGAAGATCAAGGGTCTCCTGGCTGCAGGTCCGGGCCGTGTACCAAGCACTGCCGGACTACCAGAGGGAGCGACTGGCTGGCATGGGATTCACCGAGGTGCTCAGCATCGAGGTGATCCGGATGGACACGCCCCTGCTGTACGCGCTGCACGAGAGATGGGACCCGATCAGTAGAGCTTTCATCTTCCCGTGGGGCCACATGATCCCCACACTGGAAGACATAGCGAGGATTACAGGACTGAGAGTCCATGGAGCCGCAGTGACCGGATGGACTTACGGCGACTACCGGGAGATGGCACATCAGCTGCTCGGATTAGATTTGATCAGGCCGGGACAGTCCTCCTCCCAGCTCTCGAGATCAGTACTGCAGGAGAGCCTGGGGCTGAGAGGAGCGGCGATAGCCGTAGGAGAGCTACCCGAGGAGCATTTGGGCAGAGTGATAGACCAGGTGCGCCCTCGCGTGGCGGCGGAGGCAGGACCTGAGGGAGATAGAGTGCTCAGATGCTTCCTGATGCTGCTAGTCGGGAAGCTCCTCTTCGCGACTCGGGCAGACGTCATCAGCTGCAGACTACTACCGATGATAGAGAATTTGCACAAAGTTGGGAGATATGCTTGGGGAGCAGCAGTGCTCGCATTCCTGTTCGAGTCCCTGAGCACTACAGACCGGTAGACGATGCTGAGCGGCTTCTCGCCTTTCTTATAGGTAAATGCACTTTAAATCCTTTCTTTTATGCCAAAATGTTTATGATATGCCATGTGACTGACTTGATTTCTAAAAAATGCAGATCTGGAGCTATATGTACCTCCCGGGCATCAGGAGAGGCGCGCTACTCCATCCTGACCGCATACCGATCGTGAGGCGCTGGTCGGTGGCGAGGGACACAAGGTCGATCATCAGACTGACCCGGACGATCCAGGATGACCTGGACTCCTTCCCACATACGTCGGTGAGTCCAGAACTCAAAATGATTTCTATATGCTTCTATATGCTTCTAAATGCTTTTTAAATGCCTCTAATGCTTTTAATGCTTTTATATGCTAATGCTGATGAATGAACTAAATGCTTTCAGGTGAGATGGACCCCATACCGCGGTGAGGTTTACACGGGACAGCCGTGGGTAGAGGCGGCCTTGTCGTACCGGGGACGAGACATATGGCTGCATTGCATCCATATCATCGAGCCTCTGCACTACAGGCTGATCCTGCGGACCCGGGGACTACATCAGCCCGAGGTGACCTTTCCACGCCACAGTGATGACCACCCCGGTAAGTCAGCAAGGGGCATCAGTGGCAATGTGGATTGGTGCGCCCGGAAGGTGAAGTACATCCATGACTGGAACAGGCGGGGCCGAGCGGTGAAGGAACGAGATGAGAGCGACGAGGCATATCTGAAGGCCTTTGCTCGACTCTACGGCGACCGGGTGTACCGAGGTACCCGACGACCGGTATGCAATTCTAAACCCTTTCTATATGCAAAAAAAAATGCAATGTGATAGATGTACTGACTCATGCTTTCTACATGCAGCTAGACCCTGAGGGACGGATAGCTGAGCTGGAGGGATTACTCCACTCCACCATCCAGCAGCGGGACGGGTATCGGACCGCTCTGGAGCTCCTGGTGAGACTTTAAAACCTAGACTTAAAATGCTTATGATTATGACAATTGATGTTTATGATGCACATGCTGATTAACCATGGTCCCTAACCCTGTCTTCTAAATGCAGCGGGCCGAGAGAGCCCAACGAGTCGGACCGGATGCCCTATCGTCTTCCTCACAGCCTGCGGGAGGCAGGGCTGAGCAGGAGGCTGATTTTGTTCGGGCGGTTGCCCGGGCCGAGGAGGCAGAGGCCACCCTCGCGGAGCGGGTAAGATGCTAAAAATACTCATGCTTATGATCTTACCTAAAAATGCCTTATGATTAACTATATGAAATGCAATCTACATGTAAGAGAGCTAGCAGCAGCAGTGGCCGAGGCCAGGCAGGCGAGGATAGAGGCAGAAAGAAGCCGAGCTGAGACTGATCGAGCCCGAGCGGAGACAGAGCTTGTATGGGCAGAGATGGCCCGACTGAGAGCGGAGACCCCGCGACGCTTGGATGAGGCGGAGGGGGAGCGACTACGAACGGAGTTAGCTTGGGCTCACGCTGAGGTGGAGAAGCTCCGAATCGGGACGGCGGACTTGGATCGCTACCGTACCGAGGCACGGGAGACGCGGCGTCAGATCTTCACACTGAAGATCGAGCTGCGGACGCTGGAGCGGATGGTCCGGATGATGGGCCGGGGACCGGAGCGGAGTGCTTCCCAGAGTGGGATACAGAGGAGTGCTGCCCCGAGCAGCTCGGTAGGGGATTTTCTTGTCAGCTCCTCCGGCCAACGGAGGAATGAGAGGGCGGAGCGGGGACAGCAGGAGGAGAGTGCTTCGATAGCGCCACCACCCGCGAGGAGACCCGAGGATAGAGAGGATGATGGCGGTCCGGCGGATAAGTCGGCCGAATGATGTATTTTTATGTTTTCTTATTACTTGTATGTAACTTTATGGAATGGAATGAAATCTTTTTTTTTTTTTTTGGGTTTTCTGTTTATTTTGTGCGAACGTGAATGAATGGATGCGTGTTTGAATGTGCAGGGACGGATGAAATGAATGGATGAATGGTTATGTGTTTGAATATGCATGTGCGGGTGAGGTGTGTATGAATGAATGTATGAGACATAGGTAGGAATGAATGTATGCATGAGTCATTTGCAGGAATGTATGTGTGTGAAAATGTAGAGAGAATGAGGTGTACAATGCGAGAGACCGCCAGGTCTAGGCAAGGGCAGAAGGAATAGCTTGAATTCAGCAGCAGAGAAAGTAACGATCCAGGTTCAGACCATCATAATCAAACGACGCGCTAGCCAAAGGCCGTTAATCATAACGGAGTCCCATCCTGTAGCTGAGGTTGCAGGCAAAATGACGGCCAACTGAAGGTGCGTCAAAGGTAAATAACGGCCTAAAGCTGGACCGTTAATCATGGCAGAACGATAGTTTGCAGGGCGACTAGCAGAAAATGCGACGGCCTAAAGTAGACGCGTCAGAATGAAGCAACGGCCACAACCAGGACCGTCAGGTATGCTTAGCCCAGAGTAGAACGAATTGAGTGGTTGAGAGTGTAACGGCTCAGGGTTCGCGCGTTACAAGAAACGACGGTCAGCCCTTAGACCGTTAATCTCCACAGAACATGATCGGGGAAATTAAACCCCACAGGAAAATGCGATGGCCTAAGGTTGGCGCGTCGAAGTGAAATAACGGCCGTACGATAGACCGTTAGATCTTGGGTTGTATTCCGAGACGGATTGAGCCGTGAGAACTTAAACCCGAGGTTTAGCCATCTAATCCCTTACTAGAACTTATCTAGATTGAAGATAAAGCCTTCCAACTCAAGTCTTATCCTTTCAAAGCCAAAATTAAACCTTTAAGACTTGGAAACTCAACCAAAAATCGTATCTTTACTGAAAACCTCTGCTTTAGGGTTGAAGAACCTCTCCTAAGGGCAGAAATCAAGATGAAGAGAAGCTTCGAGGTGATGGCTACGGAGGAGAAGGTCTACACCGGACCTCAAGCTGCCAGAAAAGAACATGGAGAGCTCCAACGGTTGACATCAATTCCCAAGCACTTAAGCTTCAATGTTCAAAGGGTGGTAAGTCCCTCAACAACACATCCATGTTCAGAAAATTCTGCACTTCAATTCGTTTTATGACTTCTTCTTCTCCTTCTTTCTTCAAGCCTCTTCCTTGCCCAAGATGCTACTCTAATCTGAAGTGGGTGGCTCCCATGGTAAAGGCCCTCCCTATAGAAGTCACATCCATCCTTAAAGCTTGGCACCTTCAACCTCTCTTGGTTTTGGGCAAAAATTTCCAGAAATTATCTTTAGATTGGCCAAGTATTTCAGCTCTTGTAGAACTATGGCATCCACAAACTCATACCTTCATCTTCCCTTCCTTCGAAGCAACAGTCCTTTTAGAAGAGGTAGAGACCTACCTAGCCCTTCCTAAGACTAAGGCGGGGGATGAAGATCGGGTTTGCTACACAATAGAGCCTATTGACCCGTCTTTGATCTTGAGTGATTTCATTCATAATCCAAAGGACATGAGAACCATGATCAGCCCACACCACATTCACTTGATACCCTTGGTGCAATGGATAGTGTCTCATTGTAAAAACAAGTGGGAGAGACATGAGGCAATAGCCAAGGCGGTGGCGGTTTGCTTATGCGGAGTCTTCCTCTTCACCACGACCGACCACCTCTTAGACATCCAAAATCTTAGTATTATTAGCGAGCTGTGGCGGGGAATGTCCATCTCTCAAGCGGTCCTCTCATACCTCTATGAAGGACTTAGCTCGGCTTGCCTAGGAGGACTTTTGTTCGGCTCCATGATACTCCTTGAGTGCTGGATAGGAGTGAGAGTCAAATTCCAACAAAAGGAAGACATAACTTCAGCTAGCCGAATCTTCGGGAGCCACCCTCTCTTCTTCATTGGAGGGGCATTTGGATACTCTTCTCAGGTTGAATGCAAGACGACGGATAAGAAAACGCGGGATGAATGGCGCCTCTTCTTCAACACTCTACCAATGGACAAGTTCATCATGCGACCAAGAATCCTTCGAAGCATTCTTCTTAAAATACCGCGGCATCAAAGCTTGGACCTCCAGCTAGTGGGGAATACCGCCATGGCTATCTACAACCCGCACCGGTGCCATCTTCAGATCGGACTTCCAAGAACCCAAGCTCCTGCACTATCACACTACCCTCCCCTTCTACCTAGGAAGATGGGGACCGAGGAAGACGAAAGAGCAGTACGGACCGCGCTGACCATGTGGGAGATCAGCAAGGTGCGCCCGTGGCGAGAAGAAGTTGAAGAGGACGACACAGCACGCCATGATTATGTGAAAGAGCTGAGGAAAATCCGCCCTCTTGCGGATAAGAAATTAAATGTACCTTGATTTTCTTTTGTTCATGAGAGAAGTTGTTTGTTATTATCAATCAAAGCTGAAAACTTTTTATGAATGTTATATTTCGTTTAATCTTGCTTGAATAAGATGATATTGCTTCAACTGAACGGACGTGAGTTTTGTGGTTTGAATGGCCAGAGTGATGTGAAGAGGCAGAGCCTCTGGAGGATGTAACGGATGGGCAGTGGACCGCCATAAAGAAACGACGGCCTGAAGATGAGCCGTCAGAATGAAAGCATTATCAATCCTGCTCTCTGAAGCATGCGACGGATAGGCGATGGGCCGCTATATGGAAGTGACGGTATAGACCAGACCGTCAGAGCGATAATGGTTTGATGAAATAAAAGCCCACGCCTGAAGGGAATTAACGGTCAAGGGGAGTGCCGTTAAATGACTGTGACGGTCGAACACTGATGCGTCATATTTTGTGTAGTTGCAATCCTGCACTTGAACCTGTTGTCTGCACATGCTAAGACGTGAAACAAGTTAGATCTGTTCTTAGACTCAACCTCTTGCCTTGAAGCAAGTTAGATAATGACCGTTTCTTGATATTTGGTCAAGGGGTGGAGCCTTATTAAATAGGCGGAAAGCATAATGAAAATGCAATGTATACCATGCAGATGATGGAGTTTTGGAAAACATCTAATTTTTTTGTGGGATTTTCGCAGATATTTGTATTTTTTTTGGATTTTGGAAATATTTGGTGTTTTTTGGATTTTTGAAAATATTTGATTTTTGGATTTTGAAAATATTTGATGTTTTTGGATTTTGAAAACATTTGATGTTTTTAGATTTTGCAAATATTTGATGTTTTTGGATTTTGAAAATATTTGATGTTTTTGGATTTTGCAAATATTTGATGTTTTTGGGATTTTAAAAAACCAGTGCCTGCCCAGTAACACGATCTCTTCCTTGTTCAGAATCCGAAGTCCCGAGGTTGGTGTGTAATACGGGTGACAATCCCTGGCCAAGGCCCACTTCTCATGACGGTGTTTTTAACAAGGCCATACCCAAGGTACTAATCTTGGTCCTAAAAGAAAAAAGGAACACGGGGGTAAGCTTAGGCCAGATATGGAAGTTTTTAGGACTTGATTTCTTCACCGTACAACCCTGTTAAGGATTTGGTCTGTTGCGCCGGGGCTTTGTGTCCGTCATCGAACCTTCGTCCACTCTAGGCATGCATTCGACCGGGCTCATGACGTCCCGCGAGGAACTATACTGCCACTCTTATCATGCCTAGTTTTCCTGTTTTTGCATTCCTGGAGTTTTGGAGTTCAGAATCGGTGGACTTTTGAGATGATGCTTTTAATTTTGTCGTAGAGATTACCCCTTTTCTTTTCCCTTCGTTTCTTGTAGCGTCAGGTCATAACGGACTTGCCCCTATTTGAGACCTCCTCTCGTTAGGGTGTTTGGATTAGTTGTCGCCTCCTTATTCACTTCTTGCCCGTGGATTCAGCCGAAGAATGAAGCGGACAGGGACTTTGATTTTCCCCTAAAGCATGGCCGAGGAAAAACAGTGTCTTTTAGAATCGGAAAACCTGACCAGGGATGTCGTGTAGTGTGTGATTGCCTTACTCGGGACCCTTCTTAGTGAAACAGGAGGGAGCATCCTGCTGCCGGGGAAGCATGTGGCTTAGACTCTAAGGAAAGAAACGCTTAAGATACAACCCATTCCACGGGTGAGAGAGCTCCTCACCTTCCGCATTTATTAAACGATAAGCATTTCCTGGATAAGCTTCTTTTACGACAAACGGTCCTTCCCAGTTAGGTTGTAACTTAGATCTTGGACCTGCAGACTGAATGAATTTGCGTTTCAAAACCATATCACCTTTTTGAAATTTACGTTCGATTACCTTCTTTTGAAAATAACGTGAAACCCTCTTTTGATAAACGGATACGTGATCGGCCGCGTTCATCCTCTTCTCATCCAAGAGTTCCAGCTGGACTAGTAACGCCTCTCGACGTTCATCGAGATTAAGTTCCTTATCAAGCTGCACTCTAAGGGAAGGGATCAGGATCTCATATGGGAGCACCGCCTCCATCCTGTAGGTAAGAGAATAGGGAGTTTGTCCCGTAGGGGTACGGACGGAGGTGCGGTAAGCCCACAGAGCTTCTACTAGTCTTTCTGGCCAATCAAAAACTTATGAGCTTCGCATGTTTTCTTGATGATTTTAAGAAGGGTTTTATTAGTGGCTTCGGCTTGACCGTTGCCTTGAGGATAATATGGAGATGAATGATGCAATGCAATATTGAACTTCTTACAGAGGTCCTTAAGCTCTTGGGAGATGAACTGGGGTCCGTTGTCGGTGATGATGCTGCTTGGCACTCCGAACTGTGAGATGATATTCTTCATAATAAAGCAGCACACTGTTGTAGCTTTGATTTCTGCATACGCCTCGGCTTCGGCCCACTTGGTGAAGTACTCAGTGGCGGTAAAGATAAAGGACTTCTGCTTGATCTGAGAATTAGGATCACCGAGCGGGCCGACAACATCGAAAGCCCACATAGAGAATGGCCAAGGAGCGGTCATAGGATGGAGAGATGAAGCTGGAGAATGAATTTTATCAGCATGGAGTTGGCATTTAAGACACCTCCTGACATAGAGGGAGCAATCTTCCTCTAGAGTGGGCCAGTAGTAGCCCTGCCTAAGGATCTTCTTTGCTAGAGTCTGGCCATTGATATGACCTCCACACTCACTAGAATGGGCTGCTTCAGCCACCTTCTAAGCTTTAACATCATCTAAGCATCTCATGAGCATTCCGTTAGTAGCGCGCCTGTATAGTTCTCCTGCAACAATGGTGTACCTTGCGGCGGCTCTTCTGATTGACTTGCGTTGCTCAGCTTTTGCCCCTTCTGGGAACGACCCCTCTTTGCAAAACAACTCGATTTCATGATACCAAGGTAATTCCTCTTCGTCCAGAATCTCCTCTAGTTCTGCTAGTGAAACTTCCTTGAGATCTTCCTTCTCAGCCTTTGCCTCTACGGATTTCCTAAGGTTAAGGTACCAAGGATCCTGAAGAGAGGGCGTGTCCAATCTCTGGACGACGACAGTCTCAGTGCTCCGACTGAGAGGGAAAGATAGGGAAGAAGCAAGGGATGCCAGAGCATCAACTAGAATGTTCTGAGAACGGGGAGTATGGATATAGATCAGCTTACGGAATTGCCTAGCGAGAAGCGTGACCAAATCTTGGTAAGGCTTGAGCTTAGGGTCACGAGTACGGTAAGTGGACAGAACTTACCGTAGGACGAGCTGAGAGTCTCCTATGATGTTCAAATAACGCGCACCTAAGAGGTAGGCGTGTTTCAAGCCGGCCATGAGAGCCTCATACTCAGCGATGTTGTTGGTAGCAGGAAACCGAAGCTGATAAGCAAAGGGAATGGTTACCCCCTCTGGGGTAAGCAGAACAGCACCGATCCCTCGGCCTTGAGAGTTGAGCGCACCATCGAAGTGCAGAGACCAGAAGGGGTGATGAGAGATAACAGAAAGATGCTCATCAGGGAAATCATCCTGAATAGAATCGGTGCGAGGAATAGGGAGATGCGCAAGATGCTCAGCAATGGCATATCCTTTGACTGCCTTCTGAACGACGAAGGTGATGTCGAACTGAGAGAGGAAGCTCTGCCAGCGAGCTAACCTACTAGAAAGGACAGGTTTTTCTAAGAGATAGCGGATCGGGTCCATTCTAGAGATCAACCTAACTGGGTGGGCAAGGAAGTAGTGTTTGAGATTCTGAGCTACCCACACTAAGGTGGCACAAGTCTTCTCTATAGCAGTGTACTTGGATTCAGTTGGATTAAACAACTGAGAAAGGTAGTAAGCAGCCCGCTCTTTCCCTTCATCATCTACTTGTGCTAGGACCGCCCCTAAGGAGTCCTCAATAACCGAGATGTATAGGATTAGGGGTTTCCCAGGGACAGGAGGTTGCAGAACCGGGGGATTGGATAGATATTCCTTGAGGTCTTCATAGGCCTTCTGACAATCTTCATTCCATTCAAACTTGACCCCCGCCTTAAGCAATTCGTAAAACGGACGGCACTTTTGAGAATGCTGGGATATGAATCTTCTGATAAATTGCAATCTACCAATCAATCCTCGAAGTTCCGTAATGTTCTTTGGCGGAGGCATGTCCATGATGGCCTGTGCTTTATTAGGATCAATCTGGATCCCCCGTTTGCTTACTATGAACCCTAGCAGCTTCCCTGAGGAGACTCCGAATACGCACTTCTTCGGATTCATCTTGAGCTTGTACTCCCTGGCTCTCTGGAGCACCTTAGCCAGGATGGATGGGTGTTCTTCCTTAGTTCTTGACTTCACCAGGATGTCATCCACGTAAGCTTCCATATAGATATGCATCATGTCGTGGAAGATGGCCATCATCGCCCTTTGATAGGTGGCACATGCGTTCTTCAGACCGAATGGCATAACCACATAACAATACGTGCCCCAGGGCGTGGTGAAGGAAGTTTTCTCTTGATCTTCCGGAGCGAGACGGATCTGATTGTAGCCCGAGTATCCATCCATGAATGAGAGAGCTTCATACCCGGCTGTATTATCCACTAGGACGTCTATATGGGGTAGCGGGAAATCATCTTTGGGACATGCTTTGTTAAGATCCCTGAAGTCAATGCATATGCGCACTTTTCCATCTTTCTTAAGAACCGGGACTATGTTTGCCACCCACTGAGGATATAAAACTACTCTGATGAATCTGGCTTTGTATAGCTTGTCGACCTCTTCTTTGATCCTCAAGGCCATGTGGGGGTGAAATCTTCTTGACCTTTGTTTCACAGGTGTTGCCCTAGGTTTAAGCACGAGTCGATGTTCCACTAAAGAGGGGTCAAGACCTGGCATGTCCTCGTAAGACCAGACGAAGGAATCGCTATACTCCCTTAGAACCTTAATCAATTCCTCTTCTACTTGTGAAGGGAGATTAGCAGCAATAATGATGGGCCTTGGGTCTTCTTCGGTTCCTAGATTGATTTTTTTTTGTAGGTTCGTCCACCGACGTCGACGGCTCGTCGAATCTTTTCAATCCTTGTGCGTATAAGTCGGCGGTGTCATCTACATCGCTGTCTTCATTAATTGGATCCTTCTCATCCAACATCTCATAGACGCCTAATCCGTCATCGCTCCATACCCCTTCTATTTCCTCGTCATCTTCAATTACAATTGCCGTGGCGACGAATTCCGGGCACTTCAAAAGAGCATGGCATCGCTGAGCTAAATCTTGCAAGAACCTATCGGGAACAGATCGGGAAGGATGCGCCAGCGAGCGCGGCTCAGCAGAGGAAGGGTTGGACGACCTGGAACAAGACCCTACTTCTCTAGATCTAACTGACTCTAATTCCCTAGACTCGACGGACCCTAATCCTAACCTAGGGAAGAGGAAGCCTAGTGGAAGGGAAGGAGCAGGGGACTCGTGCCCCTGGGAGGAAGATGGCGATAGGATAGCGTAATCTTCCACCGAAATCTCCATTTCAAATTTGACGTTTTTTTTGGAGATCAGCGGAGACTACACAGCAAGATGGAGGAGGTGGGAGCTGCATAGGGAATAGCTCGGGGAAAATGCAGTCAAAGAAAGGATCGGAAGAAGAGAACCACATCTCGTGGAGTTGGGCGTTGGGAGGAGGAGGAGTGAAGAGAGTGGATAGATCAATGGGTGGGCACTTCCCGCAAGCACAAGGAACAAATAGAATCTCAGGTGGATCAATGAAAGATGGATTTATTATGATGGGAGGAAGGCGGGGTATGAAGTCGCCTTGCTGGAAAATAGATTGGAGGCGTGAGGGAGACCAAGAAAAGGCAATTGGAGAGCTCCCCTCCTTTTGTAAATCAATAATAGGCTGCTTCTTCGGCCTCCACTGCACAAGCCGAACCCCTTGCTTCTTCTGACATTCTTCCTCATGAAAGAGCCCCTGCAAGGCCTGACTATAGTCGAGCATATCATCATCTGACCCTCCCGGCAATGGGGGCGGGTTGGTAATCGGACAGACTGCATTTCTTTCTGGCTGAACTGGTCTTGAAGTTAATGTACCGGGCTGGAGAGGCCCCTTGACAAAATGTTGACGATAATCCCAGGTGAGTGGCCCAGAATCACCCATCATTGATAATGCTGTCTCCTTGTAGCGGAGACCTCTCCTGCCCATTTTTCTTCCCTTGGGTACGGGCTTGGTCATTCCTTGTAATTGCGCACCGAGGCCTCTCCCCGGTTGATAGCCTAGTTTTAGTATGATGTTCCAGCCTTTGGAATCTCGGATCTGCGGCTTCACTTTGATGTTGACTGGAGTAGTGATGGGCTTGGGAGCTGTGTAAGCCCAAGGAAAATTCAGATCCAGCACTGATATAACGGGCCGGCTACTTGGCCAAAGTGTGGGAAGAACCTGCTCTGATATGGCCTTAACTGTCTGTACCGCGGACAGGCTTTTAACTTTGACGACCCTCCCTTGGAAGGGGAATTTGACGCACTGATGTGCGGTAGAGGGCACGGCACCGAGTGTATCAATCCACGGACGACCCAGGATAGCCTTGAACATAGGGTCGATATCAAGCACATAGAATTCCACGGCCATTGTAAGGGGCCCGAGCTCTACCTGAATGGTGATCACCCCGTGACACGCTCGCCTCGAGTTGTCATACACTGCTATAGTGGTGGGGGTAGGCCGTAATAACTCTTCAGATATGTTGCATGCTCGGAGGGTGCTAAGTGGACAAACATTAATTGAAGCCCCTGTGTCAACCAGCGCTGCTTCAATGCTGACCTTGTTCAGAGTGATTGTAATGCAGAGCGGCATTTGCCGAGCTTCCGGAGGTGCCAGCTCAGTTTCTGAAAATGTAATTGCCGGCCCTTTGGAGATGGTTGCTACTGCGGTCGGTAAGCTGTCGACTGCCATATCTTCACTGACCATTACCTTCTGTAAAAAGTCTCTTAGTGCATCCTGATGAAGGGTAGACCTTTTGATCAGCTCTAGCACAGATATTTTAGCGGGCACCCGGTCTAGATGATGTAACAAGTCATATTGAGTACCTGGCAGCGGTTCAGTTTCTTCTTGCTCAGCCGTTGGTTGGGAGGACTGGGGATTAGAAGTAGTGGGGTAATTCCGATGGAACATCTTCCCGCTCCTCAGCGCACAATTCGCTGCAGCATTTGAAGATAGTATGATGGGCCCTGCGGGGTGGATGAATGGAACAGGTGGTGCGGGAGAGACGGTTTGGTGGAGCGTAAGGTTGGTGGTGGTAATGGGCGGTGAGCGGATGATGGGCGAAGGGTTGGTGGAAGGCAGGGTGGTGATGAGTGTCGACGCGGGTGGAGGGAAGGCTAGCGGAAAGGTAAGGATGGATGAAGGGTTGGATGGTGGTGTGATGACGGTGACGGGGTTAAGTGGTGGAGGGTATGATGGAACGGTGGGTGGTAAGGAATCTGCTGAAGCGGGTGTAATCGGGAGGATGAATGGAGGGGATGTTGGGTGTGCAGGAAGGACGAAGGAGGGAGTGAGAGGATTGCGGTGGTTATGGTGGAGGGCCATGACTTGTGGTGCGGCACTGTCATCATCAAAAGACCACCCGACATTGGGAGCCGGTGGTTGGACCACGTTTACTTGTGCTGGTGCTGGCGGCTGCTGCTGAGGAGTGGGGGGATGATTCGGCATCGAGTTCTGGTGGATGCCCAGGTCCTGTACTTGCTGTGGTTGCTGTGGTTGCTGTTGTGGTAGCTGCTGCGGCTGCGGTGCCTGTTGCTGCTGCACTTGCGGCCTCGGCTGCTGCCCTCTTTTCTCCTTGATCTCAACAATGGCCCGATGCATTGTGGCCCAATCTATCCTTTGCCCTTCGTGGAGATCATATACCAGATCCCGGAACTGGAAACATCCTTCTATGGTA
Source organism: Amorphophallus konjac (assembly GCA_022559845.1). NCBI lineage: Eukaryota > Viridiplantae > Streptophyta > Magnoliopsida > Alismatales > Araceae > Amorphophallus > Amorphophallus konjac. Next base: position 201,470,386 of record CM040123.1, read on the forward strand.
TGGCCCGGCTGCCTATGGAACATACAATATTTAGTCTGATCAACGGCTGGGTTCCAAGTAGGCCGTTCTGGAGGAAGTTGGATCGCATTTACCGACATGAGGGCGGAGAAGATATCTGTAAGTGTCTCTGGCAATGGAGGGTATTGAGCACTCCTGGGAGCCGGGCGCTTGCTGTTAGGGTTGTTGTTGTTGTAGCCGTTAGGTGGAGGGACATTGTGGTATTGCGGAGGTGGTGGTTGTTGTGGATTGGTGAAGGCATTTTGTGGAGTGACAAAGGTAGGCGGAGGGTTTTGTGGGGTTGCCTGGAAGTTTTGTGGAGCTGGGTTTTGGGAATTGCGGGGGTTTTGGGGGAAGCGGAATGGTGCGGCCTGAAACGGGAAGGCAACGACTTGTACTTGCTCATTTGTTTGGACTCCTTCGGTAACCGTCCCTTGTGGTTTCTTGTGGTACTTGGGCTTTTGGTTTTCGATGAGGGAATGGATTGGGGAGTCCTTGAATTGAGTCTGGATGAAGCCCGCCCGGCTGTAGAGTTGATGCATATTAGCTATGTCATTCATTGCCAGGATGTTGCGAAAGGTCGGGGTGGCATTGGAAATCAACAGTTTGACCTTTTCTTCCTCCGGAATGTGACCAGGCACTCTGGCGGCAATCTGTCTCCACCTGTCTGCATAGGTGGCGAAATCTTCGTCTGGTTTCATCTTCTCGGCCACTAGATCGGTGAATGAGTATTATGGGCCGACCCTGTCTTGGAACCGCTGGATGAATTTGTCCTTGACTACCTTGAAACTCTCAGCCTCTTCCAGTGGTAGAGAATAGAACCATTCCAGAGCAACACCATCTAAAGATCGGCGGAACAAATACGCCATAAGGTGATCATCATACTGGAATTGCGCCGATTCATATAGAAAATCCCTCACATGAATAAAGGGATTGCTGTTCCCATCGTACTTGCGGTAGTTGGGGAGCTCTGATTGAGGAGGGAATCGGATATTCTGGAAGCTCGGAACAGGAATATCGGCCAAAGATTGTGGGCCAACCCGCTTCTGGAGAAAATCGAGTTGCTGCTGCATGGCGGCCCACTTGTCGAGCAAGTCCTGCTCTCGGGAGGGAGCAGGGGCGGTGAAAGACGCTGGTTGAATGTGGGGAGCAGATGGAACGGTTATAGCAGAAGGTGGGTGCCCACAGGAAGGAGTGGAGGGATAAACAGTAGGGATGAGGGGCCCGTAAGAAGGATATTGGGCATAAGCTTGACCCAGATTAGGATAAGCTTGGGCTGCCCCTTGCTGAGAGCGTAAGAAATCGGAAGGGCCCATGAGAACTTGCGGAGCTACCGGAGTAGATATGTGATGATCCATTTGAACGAAAGAAGGGATGGGTGACTTTCCCTTATCGAAAGATTGTTGGGCCGAATTGGAAGACTGGCCCGTTTCCATGCCCGTGAAAGTGATGGTCCGTGGTTGGACCGGAGTAAGATCAATTGGAATGGGCTGAGCGGGGAGCCCAACAGTGGAAGGATTGGATTGATTTTGGATGATGGTAGGAGGAGATGCGTTGGACCCTTGCATGGTCTGATAAAGAACTTGGAGTTGGGCCGGATCCAATTGGGCCATCATCTGAAGGACGGAGCCCGCGGAGGGAGTGGTGAAAGAAGGGGTAACTTGACCACCTTCCATAGAAGTGGAGGACGGAAGAGGGGTAGTCCCCTCCCCGGAGGAAAAGGTAACAACCCTAGGAGGGTTCTCAAGGAGCCCTTGAGGAAGGGAGTCCTCTTGGGAGCGGGGAGGATTAAAGGATGCCATGGTGGACTCGAAAAGAGGATTGGAATAGAATGTGAAGAAGGAATTGACTTGAGGAGATGATTCGGATGGACGAAAACAACTCCACATGCAACGAACAACCTTGGCAAAAATGCAAAAACAACCAACAAAAACACACAATAAGCAACCAAACTTAGGTGATTCTAACAAGATACAAGTGATAAAAGATGAAAGCACTCAAAGGCAACCAAGTTGTTTAGAATGATGCGACAGGGTTCTTATGATTTCTCCTTTGGAACTTTAGTGGATTTGATTGATATGTGCTCTCAACAATGGGTTCCTAGTAGGAGATGGATATGGGACTTGGTTTGACTCTAAGTGTAATCACTCCTTCACTTATGCAACCCTAGACGCGGGGTAGGAAAGGTACAACCGGCCCGGCGTCCGTGTGGGAATCCACGGCTCGCGGGGACTTATGGAGGTCCCTGCTATGATTTCCTGGTCGGCTCCAAGGAATATGGAGACGAGAGGTCCTCACAACAAGGTAGGAAAATGCAATCTAAGATATGACAAGATGAGTGACCCTATGTGCACCGGAGTGCATGCAAAGTCTAGCCTAAAATCTAGCAATCAATGATGTACACAATGATATGAAGGTATGAACAAAACAAGGAGGAAGTCAAGTACCACCCAAGCAATAAATCACAGCAGAAATTGCGAAAATAAATGCACCTCGGATGCGTACCTGCCAGGAGTATGACGGTCGAAGAACCCTGCGTCAGAGTAAAATAACGGTAGAATTCCAGACCGCCAGAAATGATATAACGCAGGGAGATGGGTCCGTCAAATGAGCCAGAGCCAAAATCGGACAGAAATAACAGAAAACCCGTGGAAGCTCACACAGCAGAACCAAAGTGGCGGTCTAATGCCCCTGCATCAGAGAACTGTAACGCAGGGCCACAGGGCCGTCGGAGCACCCAGAAAACCAGAATCAGCAGGAAGTAAAAGGGGGAAACCAAGGGCAACTAAACAAGCAGATGATGGCAGGTCTAAACAGGAATCAAAAGCACGATTGGCACAAGTTGTCCCACCGTGATCGCCAAAAAATTATCTGTTGATTTTACTTTGCCTATCTATCTTTCCTTTGGGGTTTTGAATGATGAAACGACAAGCAAGTAATCAAAGATCCACTCTTAACCTATGAACATGTGATCATGAACCTAGGCAATCAAAGCTAGCTCTAGCATGGGCATGCTATCTCGCTCAAACTACGCTAAAGAAGAGGGAAAACACACGCCGGGGCGTGGAGCAAAAGAGTAAATAAAACACACCACAAGGGGTGGAGCAAGCAAGGAAATAAAAGAGATATGTGATGAATGAGAAAGCTAATGCCCAAGACTAAGGAAAGATGTGATCACCACCAAAGTAAAAACAAGCAAAAGACCTGTAAATACCTTGGAAATAGGTGGATGAGGCACCCGCCCACGGGAGAGAAAACCAAAGAGAACCTGCAGGTCAGCTAGAAATAACGGCCAGGACCCTGTGCGTTACTTGGAAAGTAACGGCCACCCGATAGACCGCCAGGAGAAGATGACGCGCCTGTACCAGACCGTCAGATAACCTGCAGTAGCAAAGTGTAGATTCTTTTAACTCCAACTCTTCCAGCCGGCTAGAAGACTTGGGCCTCGTACTGGTGAACCTGTAAACCTACCAAAGATGTAGAAGACAAGAACAAAACAACCCAAATTAGCCCTTTCAATAATATAGCATCAATTCTCAAAGAACTTAAGGACATCAAAAGGAAAGGGGATTACCGGGGAGTTTTTGGTTTTTTAACCCCTCTGGGCGTTTTTAAAAGATTAGGAGGATGTTTGGATGCTTAGAGAACAGTGAGAAAACGTGGAGAAAGAGGAGGGACAATGCTTTGATTGAGGAAAAACCAGGGAAGAACTTAAGCATGCAATGAACTTGAAAGACTAAAACCAAAGTACTCCCTTGATCATGAGATGGATGAACGTGGGAAGCAGTTCCTCTTGGATGAAGATGGCTCCTGAGTTCGGCAGCACTTCGTCGTGAATTTCAAAATCCTCCCCCTTTGGGCCATGAAGTCAAGGGTTCTATTTATAGACCCTTAAACTCTTAGGTCGAGCAGAGGATAATCCAGCAAGATAAAGGGATAATTCTTAGCAAATCCTCGAAGATAATATCACCAAGAGTCCATAGAATCAAACAGAAGGTTTTGAGGATCAGATTTGAAAGAGATATCGTCAATCCAAACCCTTATCTTCGGCCACGGAGTAGCAGAGAAAAGGCCTGAACTGCCAGGACTCTCTGAAGGAAGTAACGGCTGCACGACAGACCGCCACTTGGAAATAACGCTCCAAGGAACATCCGTCACTATCAACCTTATCCCTAAAAGATAAGATCAACGGGAAGAAGACCCAACAAGTTGGACTCTTCAAGGAAGCAACGGCCAAGACATAGGGCGTCAGAATGAAACAACGGCTGCACGACAGACCGTTATTATCAACGTGTAATCAAAAGGATAAGCTTTAAAACGAGGCCTTAAGCCTTAGGACTCTTCAAAGAGTAACGGTCCAGGACCCATCCGTCAGAATGAAACAACGCGCCTAGGACCGACCGTTATTATCATTGAGGTTCAAAAATGAAATGAGGGGCTTACTAAGATTCATCCAATGAAACGCCACTAGGAGCCATATCCGATCAAAGAGTTCAGACCCAAGAAATAGGCTTCAACCAATCAAGAGACTCAATGAAGAGTGAACAACTTAGAGCATCATATAGAATGAATAAGGAGATGACCCGACTTATTGGGTATAAAATGGGTGTCAACAACTATGAACCCCAGTTCTCCCGATTATCTAGATATGCACCACATTTAGTGTGCACTGAAAAGATGAAAGCAAGGAGGTTCTTGAATGGGTTACGACCCCAGTATATCACCCAGCTCGCTCCCTTGGATATCCAAGTATACTCAGAGAAGGTACGTCGTACCCAGTTGCTAGAAGACGCCACAGAACTGTCTGACAAAATCCGTGGTAAGGATAAAAGGGAGAATGTTACAAGCCCCAACTCTTTTAAACCGTCTTTTAAGAAGCGGACCAATAATGGAGGCGAACCCTCCAAAGAGAAAAAATTCAAGAAGGGCAACAACAAACCTTTCTCCATCACGGCGCCACCTAAGGAGAATTGTAAATATTGCGACAAGCCGGGTCATCAGGCTGCGGAATGCTGGTGTAACGCCCGGTAATTTTAGAATAGGAATAAAATATATACATAAGTATATAATGTTTAATGATTAAAGTTTATTCAAATAAATACTTGGTCAAGTGATGTTCCTAAAGGGTTGCTCAGATCGAACCTGCCTCTGATACCTAGGACAAGGACTAATAAAAGTTAAAGAACTTATGAGCAATAAAATCTCTAAATAGAAGATTACTAAGATCTCAATGTATGTGAGAACTAGCCACACCAAATCAATGAGGTATAGAACCTTAGAGATAGTCTTAAGAGCCTTATTTATGCATAGACGGAAATACATGCAAGTTATTAAAAGATATAAGTCGTATGTGTAAGGTCTTGACAAATAAACAAGTAAGACTTCCAAACAAAGTAAACTTGTGTAAAGGAACAAATAGAAATAACTAGTTACCAATATAATTATTAGGCCTTGATAAAGGATTAACATTTTTAATGCTAAGCTCCATTGGCCCAAACTCAACCCAAGCATTTTACGCTTAATGGGCTTTTAACACGTTTTATTATCTTCTCCCATATAGGCAATATATATATACCTAGAAATAGAAGGAAAGTATATATTATATACGAATGAACAAATAAAAGAGTGAAATGGAAATAACGCCTCTAGTACAGGCGCTACTTAAAGAATACACGCCCTCATGGAAGGCGTGCCTAAAGAAAGGACGCCCACACGAGCGGTCGTCAACTCTCACGCGACCAAATTGGGCAAGTAAAAGAAACGCCCCTTTCATGGGCGTGTTTTTAAACAAAGAACGCCCTCGTACCAGGCACTTCTTATGAAACGACTTGAACCAGGTCGTCAATTCAGGAATCGACGCCCTGACCAAAGTCGTTAATTCCATTCGTGAACCGTTCGAACCCAGAGCTTATCCAGGGAAGGATCATGTTAATCTAGTAAGTGGTTAATAGGGCAAGGACTCTAATAGGGATATATTACCCTCACTCAAACTCTAACCCTAATAGGACCCCCAAAATCCTATAAATACCTTTGATCACCCAAGCCCTAAAAACTATTTGGTCGATCGTCTGTTACGGTATGTATTCTTGTAGCCTTTCCTATGATTCTTTAGAGTTCGTGAAGAATAATAATTATTCTTCTTGTTCAGGAAACTCTGCTGCTGCCGTCGAAGAATAGGTAATATTCTTCTATCTTTTTCCTTAAACGTCGATTATAACTATGAAGATTATTAACATCTTCATCTTCCTTCTTTTTCTCTTCCTCTACAGGTTCTGTAGCGTGAAGATCTCTGAAGAACATTTGTTCTACCTCCTGCTGCTGCTGCTGTTGAAGCAACAGAGCTCATATTCTATCTAATCCTTCACGTTCCATCTTCCCAAATCTTCTTAAGGTAGGTTTTCTCAAGTCACTGTAGCCCAAACTAAATTGATACAGTACAATAATCATCATGCATATACATGGTTTGGTTTACTATAGTTTCTGAACGACTTTCTGTTAATTTCTTGAAAGAAACGTTCTTAGCAAGGGCGTGATTATGAAATACACGCCCCAGACTAGGACGCTATTTTACAAGTCACGACCCTGCCAAGGTCGTCAATTTTAGATTTGACGCCCTGTACATAGGCGTTAATTTCATTTAATCATTAATCACCCATGTTAAGAATTGATTATCTATGAAATCATGATTCTACAATAATGCATGATCATATGTCTTCAAACCTGTTAATTTTATTGTCATGACCATACATTCGTTCTCCACGAATTCTATTATCCTGAAATTATTACTGTCCATGAAAATTCATGGTATTTCTTGAATTCACGACCGTGGCTAGGTCGTCTTTCACTGGACTAACGCCCAATATTAGGGCGTGAATTTGAAAGTAACGCCCCTTCATAGGGCGCGTTTCTGTTAAAATCCCGAACAATATATTCTGTAAAAATAAGAATTTAATGATTAACGCCCCTGCCAAGGGCGCGTTCTTGATAGTTTCTGAAAATAAATATGTTCTGTAAAATATTATAAATAAAAAGACGCCTGCTACTGTAGTCGTCTCCTTGCAAAGAAACGCCCCTGACCAGGGCGCGTTTTAGATAATTAATGAAATATTGAAATTATGAAAAATGGAAACATGTGTAAACGCCCTTCTGTTAGGCGTTAATTACTTGATAAACGACTCTGCTTAAGTCGTTACTTTACTGTAGAACTGATTTTTCCACTGTTTCTGTTAACCGATGGTTTCATATGTTATATAATATATATATCGGCACTATTCTCCACTCCGTGAGTATAGTCCCACGTTTCACGATTGTTTTATCAATCACACTCAACTCTCATTGACATACAAGCTCTCCATTGGACATTCCGTTCCTTTGGACTAGCGAGTTAGTCATAGAGACCTCTGTAAGACTTCTCGTAGCCTTGGATTCCCTCAAGGCCGACTGAGCTGGTTGTACCCTAAAAACCCATTACACCATTGATGCCATGTCACTCTAAAGAAACATGGTATACCGGCCCTTATGATTATACAAAGAGTATATCATAAGAAATTCTTAATGGGATGATGATATCATGCCATATCATGTCATTCTTGTAAACCTCAATTCTATGATAAGAATGAGGGTATCTTACCTTTGATATACTGTTCATGTGGATCTCAATTCTATATATAGAATGTCCATATCGATTTGTCATGGTACCTAAGTTAAGGGAACCTAATTCCACCCAGTTTATCAACATGTCATGATTTATATGCTTTGCGTGGATTTTATCGCCAGTATGTCCTTACTCAAGGGTCTTGCCCTTGAATTCCATGAAAATCTTATCTTATCATCCTAATTAAAGCTTGTTCTTGGAACTCCTTATTGGCTATAAACTATCGTGGATGTCTAGATCTATCATGAATGCTGTGCATATAGGGCCCGATCTGGTCTTGGGAGGAGCGCCCGAAAGTACTAGTGCCCATGGGAGTTTTAATGATAACGGTGTCTAGCATTGCACCGGAGTACTCTTTATCTTGATCTTTGGCATTCCATGATCTCTCTTTTCTTACGTTCGTGACTTGACTTGCGTGACTTTACTAGCGTGGCCCGACACGGGTAATGTACTTGCGTGAAATAGCCAATAATCTATAAAGTCTCTCATGAAAGTTCTTGTTTATTATTCGCTTGAAGGTTTTGCCCGATGTGTTATTCTCTTGATTAGTTACTTGTTCAGTTATTTCTACATGCATAGCCTTATTGCATTCACATGTGAAAAATGTAATTACTTAAACCCATTGCTAGTGCTTGAGATATAATTTCCTACTGAGCATTCGCTCACTCCGTTTTATTCCAACATTTTCAGGTAATCAGGTGGCTAGCAAGACCGAGACCCACACGGGCGGGATAAGTGTGCAAGCGAGCTGTGGAAACTAGTGAACCTGAGTCTTTTATTTTTCTCGAGTCTAGATAGTATTATCTAGCTAAGTTAGCGTATCGTCTCTTATTCAGTTATCTTGTCTAAGTCTGTTAGTATGTCGTTATCTTCTTTTCCATTATGTTGAAGTCTCCAAGATGGACAACAAGTTCTTGTAAGAGATTCATATTAGAAATAAAATTTCTATTGTTGTTCAAAATTATCTTGGTCTTATGCGATTGCTCTTGATCATTCACGACTGTTTTACTGCCACGTTCCAAGCAAACGACACGTTCCGCTGCTATCGGCCCGGGGCGTGACAGCTGGAGAAGGCTTGGAGCATGCCTTCGTTGTGGGAGTAAAGAACACCGTATTCCCGATTGTCCGATGATGAACGAGCAAAGTGAGCCGGAGACAAAGGAAGAGAAGCATCCGGCAAAGAAGCAAGGACGTTTACAAGCTCTCCAGGAGACGGAACCAACCGAGGGTGGGTTGGTGGAAGGTATTTTGACTGTCTGCTCTAAATATGCTCAAGTACTGTTTGATACTGGCGCCACACATTCTTTTGTTTCAAAGAAATTTGCTGCTTCATTCTCTATGGAACCCGAATGGATAGACTTGGTAATTTCTACCCCGTTAGGGAATGAGTCTGATGTCACTTTCCATTACCCAAACTGCAAGGTTATAGTTAAAGCTCACAACTTACCTGCAGATTTAATATGCTTAGACTTAAAGGAGTACGATGTAATTTTAGGGGCCGATTGGCTATCCACCCACCGGGCAACTGTAGACTGCCGAAATGGAAAAGTAACTTTTGTGGATTACCCGGAGTTAACTTACGTTACTCCCCGGAAGAGATCACCAGTCATCTCTGCTCTTCGAGCCCATAAACTTATCAACAAAGGATGCGAGGCATTCTTAGCATTTGTAACTGCCACAGAGGCTAAGGTAGCTAGACTAGAAGACATTCTAGTGGTTCGGGAGTTCTCCGATGTTTTCCCTGAAGATTTGCCTGGTTTGCCACCAGAGGGAGAGGTCTCGTTCACTATAGACCTTGTTCCGGGTGCCGGACCTGTTTCCAAAGCACCCTACAGAATGTCCCCCGTAGAATTAAAAGAATTGAAGGAGCAGCTTATGGAGCTATTGAAGAAAGGATTTATTAGACCAAGTACTTCCCCATGGGGAGCACCAGTGTTGTTCGTCAAGAAGAAGGATGGATCGATGAGGCTGTGCATCGATTATCGGCAGCTGAACCACCTCACTATCAAGAATAAATATCCACTGCCGAGGATTGATGAACTCTTTGATCAGATTTCTGGAGCAAAGTATTTCTCAAAAATTGATCTTCGATCAGGTTATCACCAATTGAGGATCAAGGACGAGGATATTCACAAAACTGCATTCTGAAGCAGGTACGGGCATTATGAATTTACTGTTATGCCTTTTGGACTAACAAATGCCCCTGCAGCTTTTATGCAGCTTATGAATAGCATCTTTAGACCACATCTGGATAAATTTATTGTGGTTTTTATCGATGATATCCTGATATATTCAAAGTCTGAAGAGGAGCATGAAGTGCATTTAAGAATAGCATTGCAGATATTGAGGGATAATCAATTATATGCCAAATTTAGCAAATGCGAGTTTTGGCTGGAAGAAGTGTCCTTCTTAGGACATGTAATTTCAAAAGATGGAATCTCAGTGGACCCCGCAAAGGTTGAAGCGGTAAGGAATTGGGAACAACCATCAAATGCAACAGAAATTAGGAGTTTCCTTGGTCTTGCTGGTTATTACCGGCGTTTTATTAAAAACTTCTCAAAGATTGCAGTACCACTCACCAGGCTGACTCGCAAGGAAGTACCATATGAGTGGAATGAGGAATGTGAACAAAGTTTCCAAACGTTGAAGGACCATTTGACCACTGCTCCAGTCTTGGCCCTTCCTATTGAAGGAGAGAAGTATGAGGTATATACCGATGCTTCCGGTATTGGCCTCGGTTGTGTGTTAATGCAACAGGGAAGAGTCATTGCGTACTCTTCTAGGCAGTTGAAGAAGCATGAGGAAAACTACCCGGTGCATGACTTGGAGTTGGCCGCGGTAGTATTTGTACTAAAAATCTGGAGACACTATCTCTACGGAGAACAATTCACAGTATTCTCCGATCATAAGAGCCTCAAATATCTATTCTCTCAGAAGGAGCTTAATATGAGGCAACATCGATGGCTGGAATATTTAAAGGACTTTGATTTCACTATTCATTATCACCCCGGTAAGGGGAATTCGGTAGCCGACGCCTTGAGTCGAAAGCCGAGAACCCTTATAGCCAGCTGTATGATACGGGAATGAAAACTATTAGAGGAATTCTCTAGATTAAATATAAGCACGGACCAGAAAGATGGGTGTATTACACTCTCTCACATGAGTGTGCATCCAGATTTGCTATCCGAAATCAAAAAGTTGCAAGATGAAGATCCTGGAATGATTGAACTCAGGGAGAAACTAGATCAAAGAATCGGGTTCAAGATAGCAATTGATAGAAGACTAATGTTTCAGGAAAGGACATGTGTTCCGGACTGTCCTGAGTTGAAAAGGAAGATTCTAGATGAAGCTCACCGCTCTAGGTATACCATTCATCCTGGAGCAACGAAGATGTACAACGATCTAAAAAGAACTTTCTGGTGGCCGAACATGAAGAGGGAGGTAGCAGACTTTGTGTCTCGCTGTCTCACGTGCCAACAAGTGAAAGCGGAACACCAAAGGCCCGCCGGAAAGTTACACCCCCTTGATATTCCCAAATGGAAATGGGAAGAAATTGGTATGGATTTCATCATGGGATTGCCTAAATCTAGAGGCGGACATGATGGTATTTGGGTAATCATCGACCGACTGACCAAGTCGGCGCATTTCTTGCCCATTAAAAGTCGATGGTCGGTTGATGTTTTGGCCGCATTATATATTAAGGAGATCGTGAGATTGGATGGAGTCCCAACATCAATCGTGTCTGACCGAGACCCTTGCTTCACTTCTCATTTCTGGAAGTGTCTACAACACTCTTTGGGGACGAAGCTCAACTTCAGTACTGCTTTCCATCCCCAGACCCACGGTCAGACCGAGAGAACAAACCAAATAGTTGAAGACATGCTACGGGCTTGTATTATTGACTTTGGCCGAGGCTGGCATGATAATTTTCCCCTAGCCGAGTTTGCATACAACAATAGTTACCAAGCCAGTATACAGATGGCTCCATTTGAAGCCTTGTACGGCAGGAGTTGCCGATCTCCTATATGCTGGGATGAGGTTGGCGAGAAACAACTACTAGGGCCTGATATGGTAAGAAATACAATAGAGAAGGTTGAACTTATCCGAGAAAGACTCAAAGTAGCACAATCCCGACAGAAATCTTATGCAGATAATAGAAGAAGGGAATTAGAGTTCCAAGTCGGAGACCATGTTTACCTCAAGGTCTCACCCGGTCGAGGAATAAGGAGGTTCGGAGTTAAAGGCAAGCTCACACCAAGATTCATTGGTCCATTCGAAATATTGGCAAGAGTGGGCGAGGTAGCCTATCGTCTTACTTTGCCTCCTCAATTGTCGAAAGTGCACAACGTGTTCCACATTTCCATGCTGAAGAGGTATGTACACGACCCTTTCCACGTCATTGATCATAGCAACTTAATGATTCAAAGGGACCTCACTTATGAACAAAAGCCAATGAAGATTCTTGATCGAGAGGTCCGAATCTTAAGAAACAAGACCATTAGAAACTGAGGAATCTATGTGAAGAAGATATCCAGAATTGTTCTAAATCGTAAGTACTCTATACCCTCCATGTCTCCATTTCACGCAATTGAATTTGGAGACCAAATTCTTTTAAGTGGGGGAGGGTGTAAGACCCCAGATAATTAATAAGGAATAAAATATTCCAAACAAATAAAAATAATTGATATATATGATTAGAGGTACTTAATAAACGTAAAACCATCCAAGAGGAATACATAAAATTGGGCCAAAATGAAATAACGCCCTTTCTTAAGGCGCTAATTAAATAACACCCTCTCTTAAGACGTTAGTTGTATAAATAACGCCCTGATCATGGGCGCTAATTCATACCAAAAAAAAAAAAAGAAATTTAGCGCCAAAATATGGAAAATGTAAAAGACGACCCTAGTTAAGGCGTCATTTTATAAAAACACACCCTCTGGTGAGGGCGCTACTTAATAAAAAGACGCTCTTGTCTCAGACGTCTCTTTCCCTGAGAGTTAAATTAAGGCATGCTCGTTCGCTGCATGGCCTGTGTTAGGGTTCTCCGATGCAAATGGGAGCAGGCGGCTGCTATCTTGGAAGGGGTGAGGTCCATGCATAGAAGGTTTAAAACCTTACCAATCTTGATCAAAAATCCCTTCCGTATCTGAGCATTTGAATCCCCCAGAACCCACACAACCCTATAAAACTACGTCTCCGTCGATCGTAGCAACGTTACTACTGCATCGACGCCATCATGCTGCTGTGAATGCAAGTGAGGAAGGCTTCTCCCTCTTCTTCATTCTTATTCCTGCTGACGAACGTGTGAAGGCGTTCCTCTGCTTCCCCCGTCATCCTGCTGAGGCCTGCACTAGACCACGGGCATTCATCGTCATCATTTTCTTCCTCCTGTGAACCACGAAGTGCATTCTTCATCCTGCTGTTGTTTGAGACAGACCATCGTAAAAGCTTCAGACCTTCATCCTGTTCACCAGATCATCCACAGAGGTAGGTTATCTCAAGTCTCGTAGCCCAAACAAGCATAAATCATGATCATATTGTAGGTTATCTCAAGTCTCGTAGCCCAAACTAGCATAGATTATGTAATAATATCATCCATGATCTCATGCATATAGTCTTATTGCGTTTTCAAAGGTTCTGTAAGATTTTAAAATAAGCGACCCTGCCAAGGGTGCTAATTTAAAATAAGCGACCCAGCCTAGGGCGCTAATTCAAGATCTGACGCCCTGCCCAGGAGTCGTCAATTCTTTGAAATTATTAAATACTCATGTTTAAAAATTTTAATCTATGAAACCATCAATCCAATCTAATGCATGATTATACCCCTTGAATCCTGCTATTTTTCTTGTCCTGACCATGTAACTTGTTGTCCCAAAATTGTATTACCTGGAGATTTTCACTGTTCATGTTAAATCTTGGATGAACTTGAATTAACGACCTGATACAGGCCGTCTCTTATAGAACTGACGCCCCACCAAAGGGCGCTAATTTAAAAGTAACGCCCCTGTACAAGGCGCGTTTTTGTTAAAATTCCAGAATATAGAAATTTCCTGAAAAATATAATTATATAATGGACGACCCCTGTATAAGTCGTCAAATTATAAATAAACGCCCATGTAAAAGGCGTTAATTCGATAAGTAATGACTTAGATTAAGTCACTAATTTCCTGTGTAATTATTTCATACTGCTTTCTGTGAACCGAGGGTTTCTATATCTATATATACATATATATATATATATATATATATATATATATATATATATATATATATATATCGGCACTATGTTCCATTCCGTGAATATAGTCCCATGTTTCACGATGGTTATCGCATTACCCCTCAATTCTCGGTGACCTACAAGCTCTCCATTGGACATTCCGTTCCTTTGGACTAGCAAATTAGTCATAGAGACCTCCGTAAGACTCCTCGAGCCTTGGATTCCCTCAAGGCCGACTGAGCAGGTTGTACCATAAAAACCCTTTACACTATTTTGCCATGTCACTCTTTAGAAACATGGTTTACCGGCCCTCATGATATGCTATATGGATATCATGAGTATATTCTTAATGGAATGTGGACATCATATCATTGATATGCTGTTCTTGTGGACCTCAATTCTATATCAAATGGGTGACCATCCTTGTATATGGATACCTATTTGTTATGGTACCCAATTGGGGAACTAAATCTACCCAATTTTATCGACACTCATGATTATACCGTCATTATCGGTTTTTGAACTCTAAAAGCTATTTCCTTGAATTCCGTGGAACCTATCCACAAATCTATCTTGATATCTTACATGAGTTTGTTCTCGGAATTCCATGGCTATACATAAAGTGGTTGTCTAGATATTACATGTAACAATGTCAGCGCATATAGGGCCCGATCTGGTCATGGGAGGAGCACCCGAAAGTACTTGTGCCCATGGGAGTTATATTGATCACGGTGTGACATTGCACCGAAGTACTTGCTTGAATCTACGACATCTCCACTATATCTCTATCTCTCTCTCGCGTGCTTGACTTGATTGACTTGACATGACTTGCGTGGCCCGGAATGGGCAAAGTACTTGCTTGTTAATAGCCATTATTTCACGACATGAAAGACTTTGTTGATATACTTGGTACTCATTCAAATACTTGAATACTTGAAATTCCCTATCTTGGATCAACAGCATATGTTATTTCCTCTCGTTATCCTGTTCAATTCCATAACATTTTATTTTACATGTTTTGCATATAGACTTGCATTTTCATTTGAAAAAGTTAATCACTTAAACCAATTGCTAGTTCTTGAGATATAATTCCTACTGAGCGTTCGCTCATCTAGTTCCTTTCCCCAACCTTTCAGGTAATACGGACCCTGATTCGGACTCAGATGGGCAGGAGCAAGAGTGATGAGCGTAGAACCTGCAAGCGTCATGCGGCTACTACCATTTATCGTGTCTTGTCGTCCTTGGTTTATTCTTGGAGTTTTGTCGTTGGATATGGTGTTATGTCAATGTGTTGTAATAATTAAGGCTTATGGGCCTGGTTCGAATTATTAAGTCTTGGAGTATGTGACTTTATTTATGGGTTTGTTATTATCACGGGTATCAGTGTTTGATTATGTTTCAAAAGCTCATCTTATTGCGCACTCTATTTTGATGTCGAAATTCTACTTGCTCTGATTGACATGATTGATATAAACTCGTCGCGTTCTCCCGGGTTCCTTCCGCGCTCGGGGCGTGACATCCCAGGACCAGATCGGGCCCTATATGCGCGGTCATTGATCATGTATTTTTCGACATCCACTATAGTTATAGCCAATATAGAATTCCAAAGGAACTAAACTTGTAGGAACTTTAAGGTAGATCATATGGAATAGAATTTCAAGGATTGAACATGACGTATAAGGACGATAATAATGGTATAATCACGATTAACGATAAAACTAGGTGGAGTCGGCTCCCTAGATGGGTGCCATGACATTAAGAATAAGCGCCCATGTAGATATGGTCGCTCGTTCTTGTACATGATAAGGTAGATCGAATTAGTGTCCACAAGTATGGCACATAATTCTTAAAGAGTATTAATGGCATGGTTCCCCATTCCATTATTTCAAGAATATTCTCATGACATCCACATAGCATGTCACGAGGGCCGGTATATCATGTTTCTTTAGAGTGACATGGCAATTAGATAGTGTCATAGGTTATGGTACAACCAGCTCAATCGGCCTTGAGGGAATCCAAGGCATCGATGAGACTTACGGAGGTCTCTATGACTAACTCACCAGTCCGAAGGAACGGAATGTCCAACGAAGGGCTTGTAAGTCACCGAGAAAATATAGGGTAATCGATAAATCATCAAAAAAAAAAATGTGGGACTATACTCACGGCTGGAATATAGTGCCATGTATGTAACCCATTGGAAGGGTGTACATGAAACAACAGAAAATCTAAAGGACAGAAAATTGGCGCCTGGGTCATGGACTCTATTTCTAAAATAGCGCCTGGGGTACATCCACTATTTCTTAAATGGCGCCTGTGACCCAGCCATCAATTTTTAATTCATGTTCCAATTTTAGTGTAAATAAATCCTGGAATTTTATACCCTTTTAGCACAACGTTTGGTTCTATTTTAATTCGCGCCCATGGCATAGCCATGTTTCAGAAATTGGCGCCCTGGTTCGTGTCATGTTTCGATAAATCGCGCCCATGCTTTGGGCATCCCATTCAATAAAACGACAGGGTGATTGTTGCTATTTAAGCCAGTGTATAAATTTACATGAACAATGTCGTTTCTCAAATAAGATAATTTTCCAGGGACAAGTACATGAATAGGTAGAGAAAAATACCAGGAATCTAGCAATGCACACATGTATTTGATTAGATGTCCACATTTCAAGTTATTAAATTTTGAATATGCTGGTTTTATAATTAACCAAAAAAATAGCGACTGCTAAATGGTCGTAAATTCAGAATAGCGCCCATGACTGGGTCGCTATTTCACTGTGAATCTGAAATTCAACAGAAAGCTATTAGAATGGGGTAAAAATATAGCAAAATGCATGCATGATCCCTAATCTTACTGTGTTAGGCTTAACAATTGAGAAGACCTACCTTTGTGTGAAGATTTGGTTGGTAATCGATTAAAGGAATTGTAGAACAAAAGAGTAGTCAATGCTCTGCAACAATTAAGAGGCTTCTTTTGATAACCACAGCAACAGAGAAAGTTGATTGTTATTCACCCTGTAGCTTCACGAGATATTGTAGCAGCAGTAACTCTAATGATCTTCCCTTAACAGTAAATGCCCTTCCTTCAAGTGCGTTGGCAGAAGGATGGAAGAAGAAGGAAGCTCTTCTTCTTTGGTAGAGCAGCAACGTCCAGGCAACAAGTTGATTTTTGGTTTGAAGAATTGGAGAACGATGAAGAATAGATGGAGACTAAAGGCAGCTGTAGTCTTCTCTACAACTGAAGTAGAAAGTGATGGCAAGAAGCTTTGTCCAGCATCAAAGGAAGAAGTTAATAGCGGGCTTCTTATTGCTCAACCGTGGGAGGTAGAATGAGGGAGAAGAAGCAATGTCAGTGGATGTAGCAGCAAAGTATTAACGCGTTGGGGGGGGGGGGGGGCGTTCTAGTAGGGTATTTATAGGGGTTTGGAGAGTTAGAGTTTGAGTAGGATTAACACTTCAAGCAAGAATCCTATTAGTATTAGGATTTCCCTATAATTACTCCTACTAAATAATACTTTCCGAAACATAGTTACTTCCTAGTTCGATCCCTTCCCAATTAATACATCTATCAGTTCGAACCGGAGTAATTGGTGTTCCGGTTATTTCTTCATTTCACGTTAATTTTTAATGGTTGCAATGTTTGGGGATTTTTATCTTTTTTATTTGATGGGGTCTTGTTGTGAAATTTTATGGGTAAGATTTTTTCATTTTTATCTATATTTCCATATAATTATTTTTACAAAATTCTTTTAATTTAAAAAGTGGCACTATTCACTTTTTAAAGAAATAGCGACTCTGCATTTGACTTTTTATGTGTTTAATGCGCCTATACGTTGGGCGCTATTTACCTTCTTCCTCTTGCCATCAACACTCCAAAAGATCGAAAGTGCATATATGCCTATTCTATTATCTTTTAATTATCTTTAATGTATTTAAATCTTATCAATGTACCCTTCTTCCCTTAAATGTAATAAGTATGAAATATTATATTTTATAAATTATTAAATATATCTAAATTGATGTTTTCTCCAAGGTTTATTGATTATTAATTCATATAAAATTACAATATGACTTTAAATGGCTATTAAAAATGCCATTCTATTCTTAATCCATTATGATACAAGGGTAGGGTCTATGAGATCCTTTTGTAAGGCCCACTAGGACGTCATGGGGTTGTGTACAGGGTCTGGGCCTTGTCTAATTGTTGGTTTTAATTTATTTAGACTTTCTAGTCCCTTATTTTACCAGGGTTGCTACAACATATGCAATGAACATGATAGGGAGATTGATGACTTCATACCAGTATGCTGAACTCCCCCTAAAAGTGTGCATGTAATCAATCAATCTTTTTGGTATTTTCAATATGAATGATATGCAATCAATTCTGAAATCAATATATGCATGATAACAAATGCACATGAGTAAATTATGAAATGCAGGAACTCCCCGTATGTATGTGCATTTATGTCAATCAATCCTGTTGACGCATGAATGATATGCAATTAACAACATGTATGCATATGCATTGACTCCAACTAACTAAATGCATTGAGCCATCATATAAGACATGAAGACCATGCAGGGGGTTATTTAACTAAGCTTATAACTGACTGAATTTATCTATATGCAATTTGACCTATGGTACCAGGCGGAGAACTTAGATCCTAGGATCACCTCTCGCATGGTGAAAGCTTCCAGATAGGTTTAATCTGTCCTTATTCATATCACCATTTATTATACCATAAAGTCATGCATGAAGGTGCATCACGAATACAATGCAGTCCTATATGCAATGCAACTTTTTAAAGTCATTTTGGCAAACACACATGTATGCGGATGAAAAACATATGCAACAAATTTTCAGTGAATGTATTATGACAAGTATCAACCAAATGTAATTAGCATGTGCATGCATCAACTATATGCACTTCAGATTTTCAATCTACAAATGAGTGTGCAGATGAATTTTCTGTAACTATCTATGACCTATGCAGATTGCATATGCACATGTGAAGGTCTATGCATGAGTAGACTAACATATGCAATGAGAGGTTTATTGATAACAGTGCAAATGATATTTGCAATCATGAAAACTCAAAAGTAGCCCAAAAATTGCAATTCCTCCTAGATCATTCAACAGCTTGAAATGCTTAACACATGAATCAGATATGTCCAGAAATGTAGCTTTTAAGAGAGAAATAGCAATCAACAAACAAGATTATAAAAATAGAAAAGAGGTTTTATCGAACTCAGGTGCCTTGGTTTATTGAACCCCTTTTTATTCCTCAACCCCCAAGGCATTCCTGCAAAACATATTCGTATTTTGTGAATTTTGGTACCCAAGAATTCTTGAGTCCTGAAATGTTAGTGGCACCATTGAAGGGTGCTCTCCACATTTTCTGAACATAAAAATCATCAAACTTCATTACAAAACAATTATTCATAAAATGTCCAGATTTCCCACAATAATGACAATATCCTAGATTTTTCACAGGTTTCTGATAAGAGTTTTTCCTGAAATTCTGTGAATAATTAGAATTGTTATCATGAAACATTTTCTTTTCTTTTGCATGCCAACAATCCTTGACTGTATGGCCAAGCTTTTCACAGTGAAAACATTAAAGAGAATTTCTTCTATCAACATTCAGCCAACATTCATTTACCCTGTGGCCTGGTGTTCTATAGCTAAAGCACACAATGTGCTGGCCATTTGAAACAGATTTATTTTCAGTAAAGACATGATGATTTGCAGGGAATTTAACATATTTATCATGAGAATGAAATTTTCTCTCTCCTTTAGCATGCCAACATTGTGTAGTAGTGTGTCCATACTTACCACAATAATGACATGAAGTGTAAAGTTTTGTGATCTTCTTATGCATATGAGCATTAGCATGAGAATTATGTGCATGAAAATGAGTATTTCTGGTTCTCACATGAAAGTTTTATCTTTTATGACCAGCCAACCAACAATTTGCAGTTCTGTGGCCTGGCTTCCCACACTCAAATCATGCAAGTGATTTTTTCTTAAAAACATATTTATTTCTACCAAAAGTATTTTCTAGGAAAATTGATAGGTTTAGAATTAAATTTTCTCTTTTGGGCATGCCAACAGTTAGCAGCAATATGGCCTACCTTAACACAACAATAGCAATGAATTTTCTTGTTTTGAACAGAAGATGTTTCCTAACATGAAAATTTCTAGCATGTATCCTATCAACATTTTGTTCATCATTTTTCATTATTAGGCAGTCATGCATCATATGTCCATACCTCCCACAATAGAAACATGAGACATAGTTTTGTTTTGAAGCATGGGGTTTTGCATAGGAGTTCTTGGTATGCATGGTAAACTTGTTGAAAGTCTTTTTCTGAGTTTTATTATTCTGTTTCTGAATTTTCTTTTGTTCTTGCATTTTTTTATTTTCAGGCTGTTTCACTTGAGATGTGGTGGCTACATTTGATGCTTTTACAAACGATGTCATTAGCTTATTTTTAAAAGCTTTCTTGTTAACATTATTGTAGCCCAGTCCTTCCTTTTGAACATTTACCTTAAATCCTAGCAGCCTATTCAAATTTTCTTGGCCATTAACAAACTTTGATAGTGAAT
Source organism: Amorphophallus konjac (assembly GCA_022559845.1). Taxonomy (NCBI): domain Eukaryota; kingdom Viridiplantae; phylum Streptophyta; class Magnoliopsida; order Alismatales; family Araceae; genus Amorphophallus; species Amorphophallus konjac. The sequence goes on from CM040123.1 coordinate 201,490,870, forward strand.
TCTTCAAATCCTAAATTTCATTTTCTAAAGTGGCAATGTGTATCTCATAGCTAACAATCTCTTGTTCACTGCAATTAACACATTCATTCAACACCTTGTTTGCAGTTTTATAATTTTTAATTTCTTGTTCCAGATTGCGTAATTTTTCAGACTCATCTATGCAAACAAAGTTTTCTTTTTCAAGAATTATTAATCTATCTGTCATAGCCGAATTTAACAGCATCAGCTTTTCAATCTCTTCCGTCAGCTTTTCAGACATAGCAGTATTTAACTGTTTCAATTCTTCATTTTCTTTTATCGATTTTTCATTCTGAACAAGATCATTTTTTAAGACTTGATCATCTCTCAATAAATTCAGCTTGTCTTCTAGCTCAGAGATTTTGGAGAGAAATTCTTGGTTTTCATTTTTCAATAAACAAATTTGTTTCTTATGCATATGAACATCAGACAAGCAGTCATCATAAGATTGCTTCAGTTTCAAACAGTTTTCACAAGAGGAGTTTGAATTATTCTGATCAATTCTCTTCTTCAATTTTTTATTCTCAGATTTCATTTTCTTATATCTATCAGATAGTTCTTTATACATACTCAACAATTCATCAAATGAAATCTCTTCAGATCTGGAGCTTACCTGAGATGCTGTCTCATTCATTTGATCACTGCGATTGGCCATCAGGCATTGTTCTTCCTACTTCCTATGAGTAGCAGTCACTCTATCCAATATTTCCTTTCCAGAAGTGCATCTAAGTACAAAAGGAAACAAGTCAATATCAATTACAGCCATCAAGAAATTAAGAACTGTGATATTATTACAGTTCTTCAATCTATCCTCATTGGACCACTTGGTCTGATCATGAGGTAACTTATGTGGGCCGTTAGATATAAGACTCCATAGGTTAGAATCAATGGAGTTCATGAAAACACATAGGTCGCCTAACCATTCGTCAAAGTTCGAACCATCAAATACCGGTGAATACACCATTCAATACAATTCAGAGGAATGACTTAAAATGACAAAGCACAAAAAAAAAATAGCAGGATCCTTTGCAGATCGTTGGATCTGATGAATCAGAGCCCGCTCTAATACCAATCGTTAGGATATTTAGGCGTAAGACTGAGATCTAGAGGGGGGGGGGATGAATAGATCCCCTCCAAAAATTTCTTCAATTAAAACTCTCGCTATAAAATCGTGTGGAAATAAAACTAGATGGCTCAAGCTAAACAGATGTTCTATTGCAGTTCACACTCGAAATCTTAGCAAGCACACGTTGCCTGAGATTCTACGAAGCACGTAGACAACACTTCGCATCGGCGTTGGATACGGACTGATAACACATAGAAGAACTTCAAATAGTAAATGCTAAGACGGCCTGCGAAGGGGGATAGAAGATATGGAATTGGACAGTCACACAAACCACAGTGCACATAGATTTTAGATGGTTCAGTCTGCTACCACAGACCTTCGTCCATCCCCCTCTCAAACCCGAGTGAGGCTTTCTGCTGACAAACAGCTTGAACCGCTGAGCATCACAGCTTGCCTACACCGTTGAGCAACACATCTTGTTATCCGCTGAGCCTTATAGCTTTGCTAACCCAAGGAATCAATCCTTGCTGCAGAGCCTTATAGCTTGTTGTCCGAGGAACCAATCCTCACCGCTGCCTCACAGCTTGAAGATAGATTAAGAAGAAAACAAGGAAATGAAAGAACAATAGAAAAGAAACGAACAAAGCAAATGTAGCTCGATGAGCACAGTGGTCTGGATTTGATCCAAAGACCACATATCTGAAATAACTCTGGCTGCACACTCTTTCACTGCTCGGATACTTCACTCTTCTTCTTCTTCCTCTCACGATCTCCTTCTCTGAACTCTCTCCTTTCTCTCAATTCTTTTCTTCTGCTCACTCGATGACTCTCTTCTCTTCACCGCAACTCTCTTTCTCTACTTCTTCTCTTCGCAGCACTACTCTCTTCGCAGCCTTCTATAACAGCTCCCTTTTATCTTTTAGCTCGGAGAAGGATGCTTCCTATTTATATGAAAAACAGGGCTTCCGGAGATGTTTTTTGGTTAAAGTAATTTGATTGCTTTTTATCCCATTGGGCCATGTGACAGGATGAGATTATTCCTCTACTCATCGAGCCTTGGATCACGTGCCCAATCATAAGCTTCCTGGGTCCACGTGCCACCTTTCCCGCCATTCCTGGGATCACGTGTCACTTATACTGATTACAGGGTCGAACACCTTTATTGGATCTGGACTTAAGTTAAGGGTTTTGAATCCTGTAGCATTGACCTCACTAGCAACAGCTGATACAACTGTATCGACCTTTGACTTAGTGCATCTAGGCACTATTCTAATGCTCTGACCTTCTGGCTTAAGGCAGTGCTACTTCGATCTTCTTTTGAAGCTACTGCTAATGACCAAGACATTCAATTGAGTTCTATTGACTTCAGGTGCTTCTGATGTCTTGAAGTCTTCTGACTTGGAGAGTTAGACTGACTTGCTGAACTTGTACTGAAAGTGAATTGCTATATTTGAGCTTGCTGCTGCTGCTATGGTGAATTGCTATAGACTTGGCTAATAGAGCCCTTGAGTTCCTTTTGATGGCTGTAGACTGACTTCCACTAGGGTCCATTAATTTCTTCTGCTGCCTTGACCTTGTGCATTGTAATATGCATCGACCTATCCTTAGAATGCTCAGACCTTAGTTGATCTGCAATGTTCAGTTCCCAGAAACTGCATCGACCTATCTCTTGAGTGCTCAGACCTTGTTAGTTAGAGCTTTGCTCTTCTGCCTCGAGCTGCCTCATAAGTGCACCGACCTCCTCACAGATGTAGCACATGAGTATCTCGATGCATCGACCTGTTGGCTTTGAAGTGTTGATATGCTTCGACTTGAGTGATATTACCAACACTGCTGCACCGACCTTTATTTGCATGAACTACTTTGCTACCACGAGGCAAGCTTCAATGGATCAAGACATTTCCTTAGGCTTGACTTCCTGACGAGTGGTATATCAAGGCTTGGCTTGAAGCATCGACCTGTGCCTTCTGCTTGTCATTATCCCATTGATGCAGTTCTAGGTGCATCGACCTTAAGGACATAGTGGGTGAATGTGCACCGACTTTACATGACACAATGAATATATGTGCACCGACCTTCCATGACACAATGAATATGTGTGCACCGACATTACTTGACAAAGAGAATGTATATGCACCAACCTGATAGCACATGTTATGTATGTAGTGCACCGACCTGATAGAGCAAGACTTCTTCAGTCGCATCGACCTTCTAGACCAAAAGTACGCATGTGCATCGACCTTCTAGACCGAAAGTCATATGTTCATCGACCTGTTGGTACAAGGCCGATGGGAGATGCATCGACCTTTCGATGCAACTCTTCTGCATAAGCACTGACCTTCTAGACTGGAATACATATATGCACCGACCTTACTCTTCTCAATGCATGAACATGCATCGACCTTATAGTGCAGTAGCATGAGTATACATCGACCTTATTGTGTATAACAATGTGAATGTGTTGATCATGCCTGACTTCATCCTTGCTTTCTTTAGCTCAATCTGTTGATTTCTTATTGTCATTAGTTCTCCACTGTCTGACTATCTTGCCACTGTCTTGTACCACACTTTACAGCAAGCTCATGAAAATGCACATGTAGAACAAGACATTAAACACTTGTCATTATCAAAACCACAGACAACAGTGTTTGGCATCATCAAACCATAATGAATCAATGCAACATAAACATATATGACATCATCAAAACCATAATGTTTGACATCATCAAAACCACAAGGGTACAATAATTTCTTTTCTTTTGAAGTGCTAAAAGGACTTTAAAAAGTTTTCCATGGCTAGATTGAATAAAGTATCCATCATCCTTCTCCCTAGTCTTTTCTATTCCAGAATTACTTTTAATTCAAGCATGAATCAAGAAAACTTAATTGGGGATTTCATCTTTCCACTTTTATTTCAATGTAAATACAAGACAAAATGGTATGCAGGACATTATGCAAGTACTTCTATCAGGTTGTACTATATGTATCATAAAATTTTTCTCTCTCCCCCCCAACTTGAATGACATTGTCCTCAATGACATATGTAATAGAAAGTAATAGACAAATGTAATAGAGAGTACGGTTGGGATGGAAGGATACAACCTGGTGCGCGGGACGAATTACTCCATCATTGATATGTGATGGCTCCTTCTCCACTTGACCTGACTATTGAAAAGAAACTAAAGCAAAACATCAAATAACAAAAATATTGAGTTACCTCCCAGAAGCGCTAAGTTTTTCATCTTCAGCCAGACGCATAAAAGCTCAAAAAGTATTTAATTTAGATCACACAATGCAATGGATTCTTTAGGTGACAATTGCTCATTCTCCAAATATGGTTTCAATCGTTGACCGTTAACAGTACAAATATGACCATTTTGTGGATTCAAAATTTTAACAACTCCATGGTCAAATGCTTTAACAACCACGAACGGTCCATCCCATCTAGATTTCAACTTTCCTGGGAGCAGCGTAGCCTCGAATTGAAAAGCCAAACATTTTGATTAACATGAAAATTCTTCATGTGAATATACTTATCATAAAAAGCCTTGGTTTTAGCTTTATAAATCTTAGAATTTTCATAGGCCTCATTACGCAGTTCCTCCAATTCATTAAGTTGTAGAGCTATTTGGGACCCAGCTTGATTCAGATCAAAACCTACTTGTTTAATGGCCCAATATGCTCTATGTTCAAGTTCTACAGGGAGGTGGCAGGCATTTCCAAAGATGAGGCGATATGGTGACATGCCAATGGGAGTTTTAAATGCAGTTCTATAGGCCCATAATGCACCATCTAGTCTCTCGGACCAGTCTTTTCTATCAGGGCGAACTGTTTTATGCAAAATGCTCTTAATCTCCATATTGGATACTTCTACCTGGCCACTAGTTTGGGGATGATAGGGGGTGGCGAGCTTGTGAGTAATGCCATATTTGCAGAGTAAAGCTCGAAACTAAGAATGCGTGAAATGCGAACCCCCATAACTTATGATAGCACTAGGACAACCAAATCTAGAAAATATGTTTTTCTTTACAAACTTCATTACAACCTTGTGATCATTGGTCCTAGTGGCTATAGCTTCAATCCATTTCGAAGCATAATCGACCACCACCAAGATATATTCATTGCCAAAGGATGGTGGAAACGGTCCCATGAAGTCTATACCCCAAACATCAAAAATTTCAACTATCAGAATGGGATTCAGCGGCATCATATCTCTTTTTGTATTATTACCCATAGGTTGACACCTCAAACATGTTTTAGCAAATTCATACGTATCTTTAAATAAAGTGAGCCAATAGAATCCACGTTGTAATACCTTAGCCGCAGTCTTCTTTCCTGAAAAGTGTCTCCTGCATGCTAAATTGTGACAGAAATTCAACACAGACTGTTGTTCCTCATCGGGGACACATCTTTGTATAATATGATCAGGACCCATGTGAAACAGTTCCGGGTCCTCCCAAAAGTAGTGCTTGACCTTAGCAAAGAAGTGATCCTTTTCCTGTCTAGTCCACCCACCCGAGATTTATCCTAATGTCAAGTAGTTAACTATGTGAGCATACCAGGGGGTTGAAGAGTGAGAGATAGCAAGCAAATGCTCATAAGGAACGGAATCTGACATGGGAGCGCTTGTAGGTATGACAGTACGCGACAGATGGTCAGCAACGACATTCTCTAACCCCTTTTTGTCCTAAATTTCCAGATCAAATTCTTGTACCAAGAGAATCCATCGAATCAAACGGGATTTTGCATCCTTCTTAGTGAGCAAATATTTCAAAGCAGCATGATCTGAATAAACAATAACTTTCGCACCTAAAAGATAAGAACGGAATTTCCCCAGGGTAAAAACAACAGCTAAAAGTTCTTTCTCCGTGGTTGTGTAGTTCAACTGAGCATCCGTGAGGGTGCGGCTCGCATAATAGATTACCACAGGTTTCTTATCAATCCTCTATCCTAAGACAGCTCCAATAGCATAGTCTGAGGCATCGCACATGGTTTTGAACGGCAGCGATCAATCTGGTGTTTGAAGAATCAGAGCTTGAGTTAGGGCCGCTTTCAAGGAATGAAATGCCTCTAAATAAGAATTGTCTAACTGAAAAGGAGTGTCTTTGGCTAGCAACTAAGTAAACGGATGAGCAATGGCAGAGATGTTCTTAATGAATCTTCTATAAAAACCCGCATGGCCAAGAAAAGAACAGATTTGCTTGACAGACGAAGGGGGAGGAAGATTGGAAATCGGATCAAACTTAGCTTTATCTACCTCTATTCCCCTTTCGGAAATAACATGGCGTATAATAATATCTTCTCTCACCATGAAGTGACTTTTCTCCAAACTTAACACAAGATTAGATTCTATGCACCTTTTCAACACCTTAGTCAAGTTCTCCAAGCAATTTTCAAATGAGGCACCAAACACAGAGAAGTCATCCATAAAAACTTCCAAAAAATCCCCCACCATTTCAGAAAAGATTGCTATCATGTATCGCTGAAAGGTGGCAGGGGCGTTACACAGCCCAAACGACATCCTTCGAAAAGTAAACATGCCGTAAGGACACGTGAATGTAGTTTTCTCTTGATCCTCCAGGTAGATTGCAACTTGATTGTGCCCGGAGTAGCCATCCAAAAAGTAAAAGTATTTCTGCCCAGCCAGTCTCTCCAAGATCTGATCTACAAACGGGAGAGGGAAATGATCCTTCTTTGTCATTGAATTCAATTTTCTATAGTCTATGCAAACTCTCCACCCCGTTTGTAATCTCAAGGGCACTTCTTCTCCTTTTTCATTTGTAACAACGGTCAGCCCTGATTTCTTTGGAACAACTTATGTGGGACTGACCCACTTGTTGAGTCTTGTTGAATCTTTACATGTTTTGATGATGACAACACTATAAGTCTTAGTAGTGTTCAGAAATATGTCTTCACTTCAGGTATACAAGGACTGTCTTCGTGTTGGTTGACACTTCGTCATGTTTGTATTTCCAACACGCCGTGTCATCTTCTCTTACTTCATGTTGTTTATAATTTTCTATCCTTCACTTCACTTCGTTGTTCGTATCGTTCCCTTTGTTCTTTAGTTGTTCATCTCGTGTCGTTTCTTTTCTGCTCCCACTGCTTCATCACGTGTCATGATAGCCGTGGCATCTGTCTGTCTTCGTGTTGTTTTCAGTATGTGTCAATTTCGTCTTCGTGTCATTTTTACCTCGTGTCGTGTTACCCCGTGTCAATTACTATTTCGACTTCATGTCGTTATCAGTCCGCATCTTCCTTATGTTGAAATCACACCTCGTGTCGATTACTGTTTTTACTTCGTGTTGTTTTCAACCCGTGTCGATTACTGTTTTTACTTCGTGTTGTTTTCAACCCGTGTCGATTACTGTTTTTACTTCGTGTTGTTTTCAACCCGTGTCGATTACTGTTTCGACTTCGTGTTAGTTTCACTACGTGTCGTGTTTTCCACACCACGTGTCGTTGTCGCTTTAGTAACCTCACCTCGTGTCGGTTACTGTTGTCTCCATGACTTCGTGTCGTTGTTGTTCCACTGCGTGCAGAACAGTGCAGCACCTCGTGTTGCTTTCTGTATACCACCTCGTATCGTTTCCCAGTGAATCTCGTGTCATCTCTTACGTCTACTCGTTCAACCCCGTGTCAACTTCTGTGTTCGTCTTCATGTTGATCTTTATCATTAGACCTCGTGTCCTTCTCACTTTGACCACACTTTGTGGTGCTTTACGTAGACCTCGTGTCGTGCCTGTTTGCAACCACTTCGTGTTGGTTTCTGTTTTGTCTACATATATCTCGTGTCGTTCTTCTTTTTACCTTGTGTTGTTTTATAACCTCACTTCGTGTCGTTCTCTTTGTTGTGTCAGTTCTGTCACAGTGTATCTCGTGTCATTCTTTCCTTACTTCGTGCTGTATTCACCTTGTGTATCTCGTGTCATTCTTTCCTTACTTCGTGCTGTATTCACCTTGTGTATCTCGTGTCGTTCTCAGTGCATCTAGTATTGCTACTACATACTTCGTGCAGATCTAGTTATTGTGGCCCTGAGTTTTAATGGCTTTTCATCTCTTTGCAGGTCCGAGGAAGAAATATTCCCCAGTGACAGGCAGCACGTGATCCGAGGTTGGAATGGAGCCTGCTGAGAGACTGCCACGTGGTCCGAATTCTTAGGGCTGGAAATGTGGAGGTCACACGTCGTGGCTGATACTGCTGCTGCTGCTGCTGCTGCTATATATATATGAGCCTTCTTCCACTGAAGAAGATTGATCGAGTTGGCAAAAAGAAAAGCTCATACAGAGAGCCACGATCCAGATAGAAAAAGAAAAGGAGGAATAGAAGAGCAGAAGGAGAAGAAGAAAGAGTGAAGAAAGAAGAAAGAGTAAAAAAAAGAAGAAGTGCAGCAGAGAGAGTGAGAGATTAGGAGAGTAGAAGAAAGAGAGAGAGAAGAGCAGAGATTGAGAGAGTGAAAGAGAAGAAGAAGAAGAAGAAGAGATGAGAAGAGGAAGAAAAGCTTACCTGAAGATCCGTCTACTGGACCGTGGATCAAATCCAGGCCAGTCAGCTCCGTTGAGAGCCACATTATGTGTTTCGTTTTTCAGCTTTCTGTTTTGCTGAAGTTATTTTTCGTTTATTGTTCTTTCCTTTGTTTTCTGGTTTGCTGAGCTTTTCGACCCTCTGGTTTGAGGTCGGGTTCCCTCCGGTTAGGAGGAAGGGAGATCTGATCTCCAGTTGCAAGTAGCTGGGAGCTACTTGTGGGTTCCCTCCGGCTTGGAGGAAGGGAGACTTGTCTCCGGTTCTGGGCTTGTGGATTCAAGTCCAGAGGTTCCCTCCGGTTTGGAGGAAGAGGGGAGGTTGTTCCCCTGGTCAAGCTGTGTGGCAGCAATTGTTTGCAGACTGAGTCTGCTTGGTTCTAGCGTGTGCTAGTGAAGCCTCACTCCGGTTGGGAGTAAGGGGTGGATGTAGGTCTGAAGGACCGAACCACCTAAAAATCTTTTGAGCAGTGGCTTGATTGTTTGGTTTGCTTCGCTAGATGCTTGAATAGGTGCGCTCAATGGGTTTGTATTTGAGTAGAATAGAATTGGTTCTATTCTGTTTCCTTATCTAGCATCCGTTTTTTAAATTTGGTCATTATTCGTAGAAGGATTCATTCACCCCCCCTCTGTATCCGGGCCAAGCATCCTAACAGTTGGTATCAGAGCCGGTGTCTGCGTATAAGGTCCAGCGACCTGCAGATTCGCTCTTGCGGTCTTAGGTGCTTATTTGCCTTAGTGCATCAATATTCCTGCTGCATTGAATATTTCTGCTCTTGCTTCAATGGCCTGTCCACCTGTCTTCAGTGGTCTTGATGTCACCCAGTGGCACAGTGCTTTACGTGCTTATGTTAAGTCCGTTGACCCAGATCTGTGGAAAGTGATTTCACATGGTCCTAATGAACTACCAAAGAAAAGGTCCAAATGGACTAACAGTCACGAATCAATGTATGAGAAGAATCAGACAGCTATAAATCTGATGAAAGCAGCCACTGACAAAGCGTTTCATTCATGTTTCCTTGATTGCAGATCTGCAAGGGATATGTTGGAAATGATGAAGAGAAGCGGGAAAGGAAATCGAACAAGCTGCATGATGGCCAACAGAAGCGATCAAGGCAGCAATCAAACTGAAGAAGACGATGATGATGAGGTAAATCTCTTCGAGAACTTCTCTCTAGAAGATTGGGGGAATGCATATGCTGAACTATTTGAATCTCATGAACTGTTAAGAAAACAGTATAAAAAGTTGAAGAAGAGTACTCGGGTAGATAGTTCTAGCTCTCCATGTAAAAATTGTTCAAGTACGAAGCAATCACATGATGCATGTCTGTCAGATAATCATATGCATAAAAACCAGAATGCAGAACTGGAGATGGAACTTGAACGTGTCTACTCTGAACTGAACAATCTAAAATCTGAGGATGACTCTCTCAGAAAGTTCTCTGAAGAACAATTAGAGAAACTTAAACGAGAGAATGAGTTGCTGATTGAAAAATTTAATGCCATAAAATCTGTGAACATAGAATTACAGAAAGATTTTGAAAAACAACAAAAGGATTTGAGGGAGTTTGAAGCTAGGAGAGAAACCATGGTTAACTCAGAAGATCAGCTTCTAATAAATGAGTTAATTCAAAATGGTAAGCTTAAAGAAGAAGTTGAAAAATTAAAACTGTTAAACAGTGCCATGTCTGAAAGACTTCTCACATTGGAAAAAGGGAAAGCTATCTGTACAAACGAGACTGAAGAGGTAGATGAGCTAAGAAAGGAAATTGAAGAATACAAAACAGCTAACAAGGTTTTGAATGAAGCTGTCAATTGTAGTGAACAAGAGATCACTAGTTATGAAATACACATTGCATCTCTTGAAAATGAAATTCAAGATTTGAAAGCTTCCTTGTCTAAATTTGTTGATGGGCAGAAAAACCTAGACAAGCTGCTAGGTGTAAAAGTCAATGTCAAAAAGGAAGGGTTGGGCTACAATAATCTCAATAAGAAGGCCTTGCAGAACAAAGTAATGACATCCTTTGTAAATACTTCAAATGTAGCCAATACATTAAAAGACAAACAGCCCATTGTTCAGAAAATTCTGGGAACAAAGATTAACTCTAACAAGGAAGGACTGGGTTACAGTCTAGTCATGAGGAAGGATGATGGAGTCAACCTGAAAACTGTCTTTGTCAAATCCTCTGAACAGGAAAAACCTTCTATCTCATCTCCACCTCAGTACAAGGCTAAGAAAACAGAAAAACAAAATAAAAATCATAAAACATCAAAAATTCAAAGGAACAATCTGCATGCTAAGAACTCATCAGATAAATGCCATGTTTTAAAGAAATCAAGTGGCTCATGTCATTATTGTGGTAAGTATGGACATCTTATGAGTAACTGTTTTGTGATGGAAAAAGATGACAACAAGCATGTTAGAAAATCTGTGTCTGGTCAGAAAAGGAATGTCAAATGTTCTAATTATGATAAAGTAGGACACACTACTGCTCATTGTTGGTTTGCAAGTAGTAAGGAAAAATCATGCTCATATTATACAAAACACTTTGCAAATCAGCATGTCTTTAACAAGAACCAGCACATTATATGTTTTAATTGCAACAAAATTGGTCACAAGGCCTCTGAATGCTGGTCAGGTTCCTTTAGAAGAAATTCTCTCGTTTGCTCTCACTGTAGAAAGCATGGCCACATAGTCAAGGACTGTTGGCATATTCAGGGTAGAAATGTGAATCTCAAACATGCCAACTTCCCTGTAAAAGAATCAACAAAACCTTCATGTCATCACTGTGGGAAGTCAGGTCACAGGGCTGCAACCTGTTGGCTGGCAGGATATCAAAACCAAACCAGTTTTGGTAAACAGAAATTTTACCCTGTTAACAGAAAATCTCATGTGTATGCACATAGAATTCATGCTAATAAAAATGTGCATAAATCAGATCAGAAAACCACTCCTGGAAATGTGCTGAGAAAACTTGCTAAACATAATAATGTCATGTCAGGACCCAAGACCTCTTGGGTACCTGTTTGTGCAAAATAAACCTTATTTTGCAGGTGTGCCTTGGGACTGGAATAAAAGGGGTAATGATCCAAGGCACTCAAGAAGAAAACCCCATTCTCACATTGTTCAGGTAATCTCTCTACATGTCTCATTTTGAAACCTATTGCATATCTGGTTTGATGTACTCTTGCTTATCCTGCTCTTAGTTTCATCTAGTGCATGCATATTGAATCTGCTCTTGCATATTCATTCACCATCTGCAAGTTGCATTATTTCCTAAACATGCACTCTGAAAAATTCATGGAAATCTAATTGCTGATAGGATTGTTAAGTTTACCCTGTTATTCATGACCTCTATGGTATATCAAATGGTAAGCTACCCAAGGCAGGGAAATCTGTCCGGAGGTCTTTACTATGTGTGAGGTGGTCTCTGAGACCAAATGCTCCGCCTAGTACCATAAGTCATTTGGTTGATCAGGGGAGCCAGTATGTGCATGATTCACATCTCACATGTTTAACCGTCTTGGCAAACACTGCATTCAATAAAAAATTAATACCTCCAAGAGTCGTGTGTGAGATGTCCTTGAGTGGGCTGAAAAGGAGCTTGTCAGGCCATTTGGTTTCTGAGGGCCGATGCAGTTTATGTGGTATTAAGATCTGTCATCTCATGAGGTTGTAGCTTGCTGCTCAAGAGCTTCTCTGGATGTGAGACAGAACCTCCTCAAGAATTCTATATTTGGATGTGTCCTTAGTGCCTAATGTCTTGAGTGATCTCTCACTTGTTGGCTTGCTGATAGGAGTGCTGCTCATCTCATTTCATCTCTCTCTATTCGATCAGCCACCCCCTTATCTCTAACCTATCACTCTTGGTTCAGATTCTCTCTCGAAGAAATTGTGGTTTCAGTCTTCTTGCTCTTATCAAATAAGATCTGTATACCTTAAACCACCCAATATCAAGTGTATCAATCTACACCCGTTGATAAAGAACTTCAATGTTTGGGGGTTATATTTGGTCCTTGATCCTTCTAAGCTATCTCAAGTGTTGATCAACATTTTATAAAACTTTCTGTTAAATGAGAAAAACTTATTGAGGATCTCGACTTAACTGAAACTTATGTGAAAAGAGCTCTGAGATAAAAATGGTGTTAAGTAAGATATTTTAAAAAAAAAATGAATGAGAAGTGCTACCAGGGAATACGCCATTATTTGTGGCAGAGCAATGGTTTTTGTGGAGAAATAGACACTCTAGATCAATGAAGTCCAGAGTCTCTGTCATGATACAATTAGCTATCTCTGTGTAGAAATGTTAAAATAAAAAAAAAGGAAGGGGAAAAAGTCCTCAAAGAAAAATATCTTTGGCATAAAGGTAGTTCGTCCTGAGTAACCAGGGTTTCTGGTGTCTGATAAACATGTCTCCTTGTGTAAAAAGGGACTATACTACCTTGTGTTCAACAAATTGGTTGACTCTGTATGCCTTCTCGTCCATTAAATGAAGAAATGATTTCTGCTTGACATTAATGTGTTATTTCGTTGCTTGACAAACATAAGGTGCAATTTAATCGTGTCTCTCTCTAGGTTAAGCAACTTTAACAGCTAATTTTGTGATTATGCTGATTTAATATCTTGAGTTAACTGACCTTGGTTTTTGGAAGAATATAACCCGTCCACATATTGAAGGGCTAACCTAATATGGTGTAGCTGCGTTACATCAGAACTAAGGGTATTTTGGGTATTTACAGAAATAAGTGTGATAAGAGTAAAAAGCTACTCGACAACACCTTTTTTTTTGTTCACACGTCTTCAACCTCAAACCCTTATTTCCCTTTGTCGATTCCTATTCATCCTCGTGCCGCTCCACCTTGAGCGTCTTCTTCAAACCTATCTCCATCTCTTCCCGCTCACCTTCTTCCCCCCACAGAGGTCCATTCCTCTCTTCAGTCTAGCATCGCGTCCAACAGCAGCCTGCAAGAGAGAGTTGATACTCTGAAAGTTCCGGCAGATGGATCAGCAAAGGTCAGCAGCTCCGGGTGACAGGAAGAGGAAGGGAAAAGAAATAGTTGAAGAGCCTTCATCTAAACAACAGAGATGTGTTGAGCCAGAACCTGCTGCGGCAGTATCTTCAGAACAAGGTACCAGGATTTTTGAGTCAACCGTATCCTTAGAAAGTGGGAAAATCATCCCTCCTAGAATAATAGATTTCGAGATGAAACTTTGGTCTCGAAGTTCCCAGAACTGTTGAAAATCTTTGAATTTCAGGAGTGGAGAATTTTCCTAGAAAATCACCGTGTCTATTACCCTAGGCCGGTAATGGAATTTTACAATAACTTGTCCTTGAGCCGAGACAAGTCTGCCTTATTATCTTCTGTTAAAGGGGTCGAGTTATCTGTTACTTGTGAGTCCCTCCACCAAGCCCTTGGTATTCCAGATAAAGGGGAGGTAGAGGGAAGCTTTCGATACAGTCTCCATGAAGCCTTCTCAGTCATTACTGGTAAACCCAGTAACATTCATGATAAAGGGCAGTTAAAGCTAAAGGCCTATCAGACATCATCATTTCCTCCTCTTCACAAGCTCCTTCAGAATGTCATCGCGTCCATTATCACCCCACAGACTGGGGCTAGAGGAAGAATAACAGACACACAGAGATTTCTACTGTTCTGTCTGATTCAAAATGTAAAGATTTGTCTGCCAGAGATCATTTTTTCGGTCATGAAGGGATGCATTGGATCCAAGAGACATCTTCCCTATGCCGCCCATCTGACAGACATATTCAAGCACTCTGAGATTTGCTTGGATGGAGAGGCCGCATCAGAAGTTAAGGCCAGAAACATTTTTAATATGAACTTTGTTTCAGTATTTTTGGGCTTAGAGGACTCCTCTATGGTGGGACAAGCTAAGGTCCAAAAGGCCAGGGAATCACAATCTCAGGGGGAGCATTTGGAAGAATTTCAAATCTCAGCCCAAGCTGGTGAGCAATTGGTTTCTGAGATTGCTCAACAGGAAATACCAGGTGAACAACCAGTGTCCACCTTGCCAGCTGCACCCATCGAAGTACCCTTCTCATTTCAGAGGCTTGTTGAGGCTGCATCTGAGGACATCAGATTGTCTGACGAAAGCATTCAGACAGATCTAGATGCAACTATCGCTGGGATATTTGATTCTTTTGGGAAGACATCTGAGGAGGTAACAGTGCCTGAGGAACAGCCAGCTAAAGAGCACGAATTTTCTGATCAAGAAATTGCTGTGTTTGTTAAAGAAATTTTAAGAGAAACTGTTGAGCGAAGCTTGGAAGAGGCTACCGACTTGGTCGTATCTGAAAGTCTTGAGCAGGCCTTTGTTGACAGACCTACTGATCAGGAACTCATGGAAGATAGAGGAAAGGCTCCTGTCATAGAACTAGATTCAGAATCTTCAAGTGAAGAAGAGGTACCTGAAGGTATATTCCCTCAGAAAGAAACTCAAGCTGCAGATGAAGTTCAGGTCCCAGCCGAGAGCAGTCAAATGCCAGTACAAGAGGAAGCAGCTGAGAGGACTGAACCTCGCAGTGAATTTTTTGGTACACTTCTAGGTCCACCTAGACTTCTATCTGCAGAGGCACCCAACATTGAATCTACTCGGGCGCCCAACATTGAAGAGCTTCTCATAAACCTGACTCAGCAGATGCAAAAACAAGACAAGAAATTAGATGATCTGCTTACATTTGTCACTCTCAACATTAATCAGGTACATACCAGATTACTGAAGCTTGAGATATCTCTCCTCACTGAATGGAGACGATTCCTTCTAAACAAAAGGGCTTCAGATGATGCAAACAAATCCTTGATGGAAGGATTACAGGAGATTTGTTCAAAAATTGCAAAAGCTCTGAGAGAGTCACATGATGTTAATATTTCCTCCTTCAAAATGTCTTCTACCATAATAGATCATTGCTATGAGATCAGAACAGCTTTAGAATTGTTGAAGAAGTCTTCAAGTGCCCTAGGTCCAGGCATTCAGCAAATCTATGATAAGTTGGTCACCTTCTTATCAGAAATGACAACTCTGACTGACAGATATGAAACGGTCAATGTTCGCCAAGACGACATTATTTCTGAAGTGGCAAATGTCAGAAGCACTGTGGCGTATTGGCTTGCTGAACTATCAAATGATTTAAAGGAATTTCAGTCTATCTTGGGTTCAACACCTGGTCACGCCTCTTCCAGCAGAACTCCACCTCAAGAACATTCTTCTGCTCCTCCAAGGGGGAGACCACCTCTTGGCAGGCCGCGTGGCCCCTCTAGCAGACAAGCCAGATACTTTTCCTGAAAAGACTATGCTCTGTATTTTGTTGCCCTTTTGAGGCCTTCTCTCTCAGATTCTTGGACTTATTAATTTAACTCATATCATTTGCATTGTTGCATTCTTCTTGTTTCATTCTTTTTGATGATGTCAAAGGGGGAGAAATCAGGCTTTTGAGCTCGTTGGTTTTTGCTAGCTCGTTCTTGAGAATGTTTAATGTGTTTGTGTTTTTCATTGAGAATGGCTATTTCGCCTTGGAGAAATCAGGCCGTTGCTAGCTCGTTGAGAATGGCTATTTAGTGTTTTTCCTTTCTCTGCAAAGACTCAAGACTCATAGTGTTGCCATCCATCAAAAAGGGGGAGATTGTTGAGTCTTGTTGAATCTTTACATGTTTTGATGATGACAACACTATAAGTCTTAGTAGTGTTCAGAAATATGTCTTCACTTCAGGTATACAAGGACTGTCTTCGTGTTGGTTGACACTTCGTCATGTTTGTATTTCCAACACGCCGTGTCGTCTTCTCTTACTTCATGTTGTTTATAATTTTCTGTCCTTCACTTCACTTCGTTGTTCGTATCGTTCCCTTTGTTCTTTAGTTGTTTATCTCATGTCGTTTCTTTTCTGCTCCCACTGCTTCATCACGTGTCATGATAGCCGTGGCATCTGTCTGTCTTCGTGTTGTTTTCAGTATGTGTCAATTTCGTCTTCGTGTCGTTTTTACCTCGTGTCGTGTTACCCCGTGTCAATTACTGTTTCGACTTCATGTCGTTATCAGTCCGCATCTTCCTTATGTTGAAATCACACCTCGTGTCGATTACTGTTTTTACTTCGTGTTGTTTTCAACCCGTGTCGATTACTGTTTTTACTTCGTGTTGTTTTCAACCCGTGTCGATTACTGTTTTTACTTCGTGTTGTTTTCAACCCGTGTCGATTACTGTTTCGACTTCGTGTTAGTTTCACTACGTGTCGTGTTTTCCACACCACGTGTCGTTGTCGCTTTAGTAACCTCACCTCGTGTCGGTTACTGTTGTCTCCATGACTTCGTGTCGTTGTTGTTCCACTGCGTGCAGAACAGTGCAGCACCTCGTGTTGCTTTCTGTATACCACCTCGTATCGTTTCCCAGTGAATCTCGTGTCATCTCTTACGTCTACTCGTTCAACCCCGTGTCAACTTCTGTGTTCGTCTTCATGTTGATCTTTATCATTAGACCTCGTGTCCTTCTCACTTTGACCACACTTTGTGGTGCTTTACGTAGACCTCGTGTCGTGCCTGTTTGCAACCACTTCGTGTTGGTTTCTGTTTTATCTACATATATCTCGTGTCGTTCTTCTTTTTACCTTGTGTTGTTTTATAACCTCACTTCATGTCGTTCTCTTTGTTGTGTCAGTTCTGTCACAGTGTATCTCGTGTCATTCTTTCCTTACTTCGTGCTGTATTCACCTTGTGTATCTCGTGTCATTCTTTCCTTACTTCGTGCTGTATTCACCTTGTGTATCTCGTGTCGTTCTCAGTGCATCTAGTATTGCTACTACATACTTCGTGCAGATCTAGTTATTGTGGCCCTGAGTTTTAATGGCTTTTCATCTCTTTGCAGGTCCGAGGAAGAAATATTCCCCAGTGACAGGCAGCACGTGATCCGAGGCTGGAATGGAGCCTGCTGAGAGACTGCCACGTGGTCCGAATTCTTAGGGCTGGAAATGTGGAGGTCACACGTCGTGGCTGATACTGCTGCTGCTGCTGCTGCTGCTGCTGCTATATATATATGAGCCTTCTTCCACTGAAGAAGATTGATCGAGTTGGCAAAAAGAAAAGCTCATACAGAGAGCCACGATCCAGATAGAAAAAGAAAAGGAGGAATAGAAGAGCAGAAGGAGAAGAAGAAAGAGTGAAGAAAGAAGAAAGAGTAAAAAAAAGAAGAAGTGCAGTAGAGAGAGTGAGAGATTAGGAGAGTAGAAGAAAGAGAGAGAGAAGAGCAGAGATTGAGAGAGTGAAAGAGAAGAAGAAGAAGAAGAAGAGATGAGAAGAGGAAGAAAAGCTTACCTGAAGATCCGTCTACTGGACCGTGGATCAAATCCAGGCCAGTCAGCTCCGTTGAGAGCCACATTATGTGTTTCGTTTTTCAGCTTTCTGTTTTGCTGAAGTTATTTTTCGTTTATTGTTCTTTCCTTTGTTTTCTGGTTTGCTGAGCTTTTCGACCCTCTGGTTTGAGGTCGGGTTCCCTCCGGTTAGGAGGAAGGGAGATATGATCTCCAGTTGCAAGTAGCTGGGAGCTACTTGTGGGTTCCCTCCGGCTTGGAGGAAGGGAGACTTGTCTCCGGTTCAGGGCTTGTGGATTCAAGTCCAGAGGTTCCCTCCGGTTTGGAGGAAGAGGGGAGGTTGTTCCCCTGGTCAAGCTGTGTGGCAGCAATTGTTTGCAGACTGAGTCTGCTTGGTTCTAGCGTGTGCTAGTGAAGCCTCACTCCGGTTGGGAGTAAGGGGTGGATGTAGGTATGAAGGACCGAACCACCTAAAAATCTTTTGAGCAGTGGCTTGATTGTTTGGTTTGCTTCCGCTAGATGCTTGAATAGGTGCGCTCAATGGGTTTGTATTTGAGTAGAATAGAATTGGTTCTATTCTGTTTCCTTATCTAGCATCCGTTTTTTAAATTTGGTCATTATTCGTAGAAGGATTCATTCACCCCCCCTCTGTATCCGGGCCAAGCATCCTAACACCACTTACTATCAGAGATGGGATATATGATCTCGGCATCCAACCACTACACTACCTCCTTCTTAACCACCTCTTTCATATTCGGATTAAGCCTGCGCTGCATTTCCCTACTCGGCTTGGCGTTGTCCTCTAAATAGATGTAGTGCATGCAAACATCCAGACTAATTCCTTTTAAATCAGCCACAGACCAATCTATCACTCCCCTATGCTCCTTAAGGACATCTAAGAGTTGAGATTCTTGAGCGGAGGTGAGGTTAGAGGCAATTATGACAGGTAAAGTGTGATCAGGGCCCAGATAAGCATATTTTAAAGAATCCGGAAGAGGTTTGAGTTCCAGAGCAGGAGGGTGTTCAAGAGATGGAAGAGTAGGTTCGGATTGCAACGGAGGAAGTGGCTCTACCCTAGAGTATGGTGCAAAAGAGAGAGGAGAATCTTGGAGCAAGCTACCCTCTTCTAAGGTTTCCTCGATGTCATCCGGACTTTCTTCAATCGATCAATAACATTACATTCTTCCTCTTGGTCCGAATATTGAGATGCCTTAAAAACATTCAAGAAAAGTTTCTCACCTCCAAATGATATGTCCATCATTCCCGTGGCGCAATTAATGTTGGCCTTTGCCGTGGCTAAAAACGAACGTCCCAAAATAATAGGTGCATGCTTGAGTTCCTGGGACGAGGCCATATCCAAGATTAAGAAATCCACAGGGAAATAGCATTCATGGACTTTGACTATAACATCCTCTAACAAACCCCTTGGAGTTTTAGCCGATCGATCCGCTAATTGAAGGATTATTGAAGTTGGTTTTAATTCTACTAGATCAAACTGCTCATATATAAAGGTGGGTAAAAGATTCAGACTTGCTCCTAAGTCTAGCAACGCTCTATCAAAAGTAACACCACTTATGTCATATGAAATCAACGGAGCTCCGAGGTCCTTTAATTTCTTTGGTAAATGATTCATCAAAACGGCACTCACATCCTCAGATAAGCGGATCTTTTGAGTAATTGCTTCGGTTCCCTCTTCGGGGTACAAAGCTCTTTCAAAAATTTTACGTAAGCCGGCACATGCTTGATGGCATCCAATAATGGAATATTAATGTTCACCTGCTTAAACAATTCCATTAATTCTTCTTGATGGACCGGCTGCTTCTTGCTAGCTTTAGACTTCAAAGCATCAGGGAACGGGGCCTTTGGTGCATACTCATGGGGTTTTTCTTCAACCTTTTCTTTGCCTTTATCAAGTTCCTTCCTCTCACCGTCCGGCTTCTTCGTTTCAACAATGATGGGCTCATCTTCCTCACTATCACTTTCTTCTTGGGCCTTTTGGGCCGAGCTACCACCAACTCCCCTAGCCTTATAAGGATCATCTAAAGTTCTCCCGCTCCTAAGAGTGGAAATAAGCTTAGCGTTCTTATATTGAGGACCAGCAAGAGGGGGAAGCTGAGGTTGGTTTGGTTGAGGAAGAAGAGGAGCTTTTTGTGGGAAACATAGAGGTTGATTTTTAGGATTAGCCACTGGTTGGCTAGGAAGTTGACATACTTATCTCCTCATATTACTTGCAGCCAATTGCCCTATTTGACCCTCCAACTTATCAATGGATTGTTGTTGAGAAAGAATGAGTTGTTGAAGTTGGTCAAATTTATCATCGAAATTGGGCTGAGGGGGTTGAGGAGGAGGAGGTTGAAAAGGAATCTGAGCTTGATAACGATTTGGAGGATATTGATGATACTGGCCTTGATACGACTGAGTTTGATGATACGGGGCCTGAGAATGCTGATAAGGAGGTTGAGATTGTTGATGTTGAGCTTGAAAAGAAGATTGATAAGAGAAATTTTGGTGAGATTGATTCGAAACTGGTAAAGATTGTTTTAGAATTGGATGGTTTGAGGGATTGGATTGCATGGATGGTCCTTTTTGATTTTTCTAAGAAAAATTTGGGTGATTTCTCCGGCCCGGATTGTAGGTATTGGAATAAGGATCATAAGCAGGCTTGGAGACACCCTGAGCAGCAAAGATTTGTTCTTGGATGAACGGGGGAAGCTGGGCTGCCGTGGGGCAATCGGTAACGGCATGACTTGGGCTTGAGCAAAGAGCACAAACTCTTGATGGTTAGAATATGAGAATGGCTGGGATTACTGAGCAAAAGAAAAAGAAGGTTCCTGTCTATTCATGGACAACAATTGATCTAGCTTTTGAGCTACCAAGTCGACCTTCTCCATCCTTAGCGCCAACATGTCCACTTTATTTAACTTTTGCGCAAGAGCATTGATATCCATCTTATTCTCAGTTTCTCCTTGATTCTTAACTTCATAAAGCCCAGCCCTCTTAGATGGCCCAATCATTCTCTCATATGATGATAGCGAGGCATGACTAATGGAATTTTCACTTAACATCTCAAATAACTCATAAGCTTCATCCTCGCTCTTACTCATAAAAGCTCCCCCACATGACGCATCTACCATTTGACGATAATTTTTAGTTAATCCCTTATAGAATGCCTGAACTATTTGCCATCTTGACAATCCATGGTGTGGGTACTTTCTTAGCAAATCTTTCAATCTATCCCAAGCTTCATGGATTTGTTCCCCAGGATTTTGAGTGAATCCAGTGATGGCTCTCCTCATGATATTGGTTCGCCCTATAGGATAAAATTTCTTCAATTTTTTTTTTTACATTTCAGCCCATGTGTCTATTGATCTACCCACGGCTCCTAACCAATATTTAGCTTTATCCTTGAGATAGAATGGGAAGAGAGTTAACCTAAGAGCATCATCAGAAAAGTTTTGGATCTTAACAGTAGAGAAAATCTGGAGGAACTCATCAAGATGTTTGTTGGGATCTTCATTGGTATTGCCATAGAAAGATGGTAACATTTGAATGGTGCTTGATTTAATCTCATATTGGGCCGCTTGGTTTTGGGGTGCTTGAACATAAAAGGAAGGTTGATATTGATTTGGCATGAAATATTCCTTCATTTGCTTGGGAGCTACTTGTTGTTGTTGATTTTGATCCGCCATGAGGTTAGGTTGATGTTGATTTCTAAGATGTACTAACCCCTCAATCTCACCTATGGGTCCTAGCAAAGGTGGATGTAGGGATCTCCTACCTTGCATGTAATGAAAAAAGGGCCCAAAGGGAGTGTTTTTTTTATTTTGTTATTTTTTTCAAAATGATGCAAAAGCAATAACAACTATATGAGTTATGTATGCAAAAATGATGATTTTTTTTTTCAAATTTCTAATGGCAAGCTAACTTCAAGGTACTTCTTGGTACAATCGGCCCAGCGTCCGTGAGGGAATCCATGGGCGTGGGGACTTATGGAGGTCTTAAAAAAGGAGATTCTAATCTAAAAAGACGGAGTGTTCAATGGAGGGTCCTTTCAATTCTAAGAGGGGTGTTCCTATATTGCTCTTAAGAAGGGAGAAAGAGAGATTTTTTTTCTTTTTGATGCAAACGAAGAAATAATCAACTAGATGCAATAATGCATGCAAGAGATGTGACTAACATGAAATCATGATGATGATGAAAATATTTTTTTCTTTGGATTTTCTATTTTCTATTTTCTAATTTTTTAGAGAATTTTTTATTCTATTTTTTTTCTTCAAAAAGAGAGATGGATAAAAGATAAATATCAACTAAAAACACTAAACAACATGCAACATACTGAAAAATAAGACCTAAAATCATGCGTTCTGAGTTTTTCTAGTTTTCTGATTTTTTTGGATTTTTTAAGATTTTGTTTGATTTTTTTGAGATTTTTCAGAAACTTTCAAAACAGGACCTGTACCTACACTTACAGACCTTTGGCGACGTTTAATTATCAGAATTTACAGATTTCTAGAATTCAGCTCCATGTCGTGACAGATACAGACTTTCAGCGACGCTTTCTGGCTTTTTGCAACAATTGATTTTTTGTGAATTTCAGGTCCGAATTTATCTTTTTCTTTGATTTTCTGATTTTTTTTCTTTTTCCTACAAAATAAAAATAAAAAAATTAATATACAAATATACACATCAAACACAAGAATTTTCAACTATCAAAAATCATTTTCCTTTCCCGGCAACGGCACCAAAAATTGATGTGCACTAATACTCGTCGTTAAAAGCCGTGCCACAATTTTAAAAATTATCGCACTCACTCACTAAAAAGATTTTAAAACCAAGTAGACTGGTAAGAACGGGTCGATCCCACGGAGAGGAATATTTTCAATTAAAGTAAGTTGGAAAACCCTTATATTTATGAAAGCCGAATTTGAGTGAGTTTATAGAAAAAGAAAATAAAATTGCATGGAATTGAAGTTATCTAAAGAATATGAGAGGATTGAGAAAAGAATTTGGAGGAAGTGGAGAGAGGAATAGAAGAACTCAATTACAAATGATTTAATTTTTATTGCTAAGAAGAAAGATTACAAGTGCATGAAAATAAAAATTACAACTTGAAATAAAAGAACAAGGGAAGAAATAGAGCCAATATAGTGAAGAATAGCGTCGCCCACGTCGTGCCGAACCTTTGATTGGATCGCCCCGCCTTGGAGAGGTACGCCGCCTTTAGAGCACCGAAGAAGAATCTCTGCCTTTGGGATGTGTGAAGAAAATAGAGGAGGGAGAGATAGATAGAAGAGGAGAAGAATAATTAAAAACTGTAGAAGAGAGGTGTGTGCGTGGGTTTGAAAACAGAGAGAAGAGAGGGATTGAGAAGGTATGTGAGAGAAAGAAAAGCTCAGTAAATAATGAAAAAAAAGAAAAATAGAGTGTGAGAAGAATGGAAATAACTTTAGAACGGAGGAGAATTAGGAGATGTGGAAGAAGAGAAAGTTGAAGATCAGAGAAAGAGGAAGAAGATTGATGAAGAGAGTAGAGGGAGAGAAAGATCTGAAGATGGTGAAAATTGGCGAAGAACAGACTGTGAAAAACGTAGATGAACAGTAAAAAGCGCAGAACAAAATTTTAGAAAACTGAGGATAACTTGAAAACTAGAGAGAATTAGAAGAAGAGGAAGAAGAAGAAATTAAAGAGCACTTGAAAACGGAGAACTTTGCTGAAGACAGTAAATTGAAAGGTAGAGCAGAAAAGCATGTAAAAGGCTAGGAAAGGCTCAGAAAAGCTAAGATTTTTCACGGTTGCTCTCGGGCGACTATTTATAATGTGCAGAGGCTTCCCATGATCGAGACTTTGAGGATTGAGTCGAGATCCTACTTTTCAGCATCCCATCTTGCTTGATTAGGCTTCTTGCCAGCAAAAGAGTCCTCCTTGCATCAAACTTGGAAAGATTGCTTCGATTAGAACGGGCAACTTCCGTCTTGGCTTCTGACTGTAAATGGCAACCGCCGCAGTTGTCATTTATTCCTTAATGAGAGACTTTTCATTGGGGCACACATTCCTTATTTCTTTATTTTAACATTTCCTTCATTTCTCGTCAAGAGGAATGGGCGACTTTATGAACGGTCGTAACTTCTTTCCCACGGAATGGACGCCCGAGCGCATGGGCGCTCATTCTTTTCCTTTTTCCAACCCCTTTTCTTTTTATTTTCCGTAGACAAGGATTGAACGCCTACGTAAGCATTCACTCATTCATTCCCATTTTATTTCTTTTTATTACAAAAGTATTAAGCGCCCACTCAAGCGGTCGCTTATTCTTTAATGAACGACAATGCGAACAACCGCTTATTCTTTCTTCTCAGAACTGACTTGAAACTGACGCCTTCTTGCGAAGTCATTCATTCCTAAATGGGCGCCCTTCTGCTTGGTCGCACATTCTTGAAATTCTAAAAAATTCAAATAGCCATTGTTCTTGATTCAAAATAGTTATGCAATTTCTTAACTGAATCTCAGATTATCATTTTCACTCAAAGAATGATGGTAAAATATATGCATACTCAAATTATGTGTGAGAATGGAGTTATTCATCTAAATTGTATGATTTTGTTCTTTTAATGCTCAAAGATGATACATGTGATGCAAATTATGATATAAATTGTGATACTCATCACTATGCTATCTCTGCTCGAAGTGAAGCAGAATAGTAAGTCTCACTGAGTAACTAGGGGTGCTGACGTCTGATCAACGTACACTCATATGTCAAAAGGTGTGGACTATACTTGACTACTCTAAAAATTATAAGCCAAAAAGAAAAATCTAAAACTATGACCAAAAGGTGCTGTAACCCTATGGATAAAATCAGAAATGTCCATGTTGTTTAATTGCAATACTTATTTTTAGTTACTTCTAAGGGAGTCCTTGATTTTGAATGAGTAAGGTTAAGGGAGGTTAAACTAGATTTAAACATGTAGCATTGGTTTATTTCTATTAAGTCTGAGTGCAAAATGATTCAATGAGTTTAATTAATAAACTCTAAGTTTATTACACTTAAACCAAGCAAGAAATAAGGGATGTGTCATAAAAATCTTATACCATAAGAATCTGAAAATTGCAAGCTTGACTAATGAATAGTGTTTCAGATTGTAATTCTTCTGATACAATGACCTCTTGAACTCCATGAAATAATTCTTCCAATTATTTTTGACAACACTCTACTTGTGCTACTTTGGATTGTCACAGCTGATAAATTTGTCATTGCAAACTTTTGTTGCTATTCTTCATGTCCGGCTTACTGAAATGTGTTGTGTAAATGATGTTTTGATGATGTCTCACTATAAGTCATTAATCAACTAATTAAGAAACTCATGAAGCATCTTTTAATTGGCAGGTGATAAAATTGATGGTTTGCACAGAAATCTAGAATAGGTTGGCAAAAGAAAGGGAAATCAAATTGATAGCTGAACTCAGCTAAGAATTGCAAGTTCAAGAAGGCTGCATCGACCTCACAGTCTAGCTGCTCTGACCTCAGGCCTTCACAGGAAGAAGAAAGTCCAAGCGGTTCTCTGATTATCTCATAGCCGTATCAAATGGTCTAGAGATGAAGGCTGCGTCGACGCCATGCCCTCACTCGTCGACGCCGTCCATGAAAGATTGCCAGCTACTCAAGAACCCTTGAAGTTGCATCGACGCAAGATCCCTGTTGCTTCAACGCAGTCAAGAGGGAAAGGCCCAACCATGCACAAGACTGTCAACGCACACAAAGGCAACGACTATTGTCAAATAAGGGTGACAAATAGCTGATGATTCGTGAAAATAGTCTTTAGCAATAACAAATAGCTTGCAAGGGTGTAAAATGGCCTGTTAAGTTCAAATGAGTAAAATCAACACAGGCTGCGTCAACGCATCGCCATTGCTGCGTCAACGCAACTAGCTAGGGAAGCAAAGGAGTCGACCCTCAGAGTCAACCCCATTCTTCTGGCTTTCTGCCACGCCAGGATGCGTCGACCCTTTCCTCTCAGGGCGTCGACGCAGTGGGTCTTCCAAAAGCCGTTTAGAGGCCTGCTCTCAACAGCCGCGTCGACCTGCTTTCACAGGAGGTCGACCTTAGGCTCCTCCCTGAAGCCGTTGTAAACACGATTTTTCAAGGCTGCGTCAACCTCACTTTCACAGGAGGTCGACCTCATGCTGTTCTCCAGAAGCTCTTCAGGCTATTTCTGTCAAACTCGTCAGACAATCCAAGAACCAAAAATAGCAACCACAAACCTCCAAAAACACAGTTTTTGAGATCTGGAAAAGGGTCCTAGGACAAGTCACTGTCCTTGTCATCATTTGATTTCCATATCAGCATTTTTGGTCAATGGATCTGTCAGGTTACAAATGGGGAAAGGTCACCTTTCAAGGCAGTCTGCTTTATGCATCCAACCAATAAGAGGTGTTGTCCAGAAGATCCTCCAGGACAGAAAAATGTCCTTCCTTCTGCCAGCCAATGAGGCAGTAGATGTTGCAGGTCTTCTCATGCAAAGAATTCTTAAGAATTCCAGCCAATCAGATTGCAAAGATTTGGAGGGAAATATCCCTACCTCTTGTGCCTATAAATTGATCGCCCCTTCTTGCATATAGCTACTGCTGGAGCTGCCATTGCCAAAGGAGGATTCAAGCTCGCCTAGAGGAAGAGCAAAACATGAGAAAGAAAGAAAGAGAAGAAAAGAGAAAGGAGAGCTTGCTCAGAATTCCATCAAAAGAGAAAGGAGAAAGAGAGGAGAAGGATCTGCAGCCAAGCCAAGCCAGCCAGCCCTGGTTCCACTACTTTCTTGTTTTGCACCGTCGCTTCTAGTGTTCTTTTGTCTGGAATCTGTGCACTTGCACCATCTTGTTTTGGGATTTTGTGTTTCTTCATTCTACTATAAGTTATCATTCGTGTGTGTGGGGAGTTGTCACTGTGGAAGCTGCAGTTGCTGCGTGTGTGTATTTACTTTCGTGTTTGTTTTGTTTCTTCTTCGTGAGATTTCATTCCCGTGTGTGTTGAGGACTTGTCCTCATGCATGTGTGTGGGGCTTGTCCCCATATTCTGCTGGGTTTCCAGCGTGTGTGTGTGTGTCTCTTTTGGCCAACGAGTGAAAGCCTCACCGAGTTGGTGAGAGGTGGACGTAGGTGTGCCAAGGTGCAACCGAACCACCTTAAAAGCTCTGTGTTGTGGTTTGCATTTCCATATCTTCTATCCCCGCTTCACATGTGACTTGATTTGTCCTAGTGTGTCTGTTATCATTTAGCTCCACTAATCTACCTTGTGACTTAGCTCGTGTTGCTATCTTTTACAGTTTGTTTGAAGAAGTCTAAAAATTAGGTATAGGATCTATTCACCCCCTATAGATCCTCTCATACCATCCAACACAATGGATCTTTCACATCTGCTGAAACCTGTCATTGCTTGTGATGTGCTACTTTTCAAGTCTAGCCTTTCCTCAATTGGTATCAGACTCCTCTACTTATTCAGCCTGCGTACCAAACTCCATCCTTTTTGCTGATGTCAAAGGGGGAGAAGAATTTGATGAGTCATTTGCATTCATTTGCATTTGGGTAATTGAATGCATTATCTGTCGGTATCAGTATAAAGGGGTAGAGAGTTTTGAGGAGGAAAGAGTCATGATGAGTCTTGTACACTTTGGGCCTCATTGTATACTCATTGACATTTGTGGTTAAATGGCCATAATGACTCATAGTGTTGCCATCATCAAAAAGGGGGAGAATGTTATGTCCATGTGGTTTTGATGATGTCATACACTATGACTCATTAAACTGTGGTTTTGATGATGTCACACACAATGAGTCATTATGATAAGAACTCTTCATGATTTTAATAGTGTCATGCCTCATATGCTCTTGATGATGTCAATGGTTGTTTGATTATGTTAATAAATGAATATCCATGAGTTTTTGTGAAGTCATGATCATTTTTGATCAAAGGAATGGCCAAATGCATATAATCAAGTCAGTTGCATGAAAATCAAGAAGCCAAGTCGACTCCAAATGCTTCTGAAGTCGACTCCGCCAAGCAGACAGCACCGCCAGGTTAAGGGTGACAAATGGAGCCGTATCGGTGACAAATGGAGCCATATCAGTGACAAATAGACCCGTATCGGTGTAAAATGGCTTCTAAGTGTGAAAAAGGGATTGTAGTGAAGAAGTCTTCACACTTCCGCTTGTTGTGTCGACGTAGTACTCTTGATAGGTCGACGCATGTGTACGCCAGAAGGCTTGGCCAGTTGAAGAGGACTAAGGCTGACAAATCGCTTCTTAAGGGTGAAAACTAGACTATCAACGGTGACAAATGGGTTGATAGTGGTGACAAATGGATTGAATGAAGGAAAATGATGAGAAGCCTGAAGAAGAAGAAAGTGGACTCCGTCTGCCAAAAGGATGTTGACCATAGTCAAACAAGTTCAGTCAAAGTTGGCCTTGGTCAAAGTCAACGATCATCAAAGTGACCTAGCTAAGCTTAAACTTCATGCTGACTAAGTCAATATTGACCCAAGTCAAAGTCAACATCAGTCAAAGTCAACATATGTCAAACTCAGTCCAGTCCAAGCTTCAGTCAAACCTTATAAGCTACAGTGATCCAGTTATGTTTACCTCGGTCAACTTAACTCCAGATAGTTCAAAACGCTCACATGAACAAGGGTGAACTGAAGAAGTACAAGGGTGACAAATAGATATATAAGGGTGACAAATAGGTATCTAAGGGTAAAAAATGGCTGAGTAAGGGTGAAAAATGGGCAACAGGCCCTATCGCATGAAGTTACAAGGAGGGAAGTCGACTTTGGGACATGCTCAAGTTGACTCCAATTATATGAAGTTCACAGAAAAGATGAACTGCAAAGCAGAGCAAGGGCGACGACTGACCAGCGCCTAAGGGTGAAAAACATACACCTAAGGGTGACAAATAGATTAAAGGTGACGGCTTTTTCGCCTCACGGTAACAAGTGGCCAGTTCGAAGAAGGTGGCATCGACGCAGTGGAGCAATTGCGTCAACGCAGTAATGGCTTCAGTCGCAGCAGTGACCAGTGCGAAGAAGGATGCATCGACGCGACATTTACAGTGCGGCAACGCACACTCTGTAGACAGAACATGTTATAAGGTGTCCTTAAAGAAGGCTACGTCGACGCTACACCTTCGGTGCGTCGACGCACTCAGTTTGAACTCCGAAAGCCTCCTTTGCGAGCTAACACGTGAGAAGGATCTGGGTCCAATAGTCCAAATCTAAGTGATTGAAAGGGACGTGCTTCATTGGTTCAAGGTTCTAGAAGACCTTCTGGCAGAAAATATTCCCATCTTTACAGTTGGACCGATTTCAGAACTCCTGGAGAGGGTTTCATCCAGAAATAGGTTTTGCCTTGAGCAACAAGAACTCTCAATCTGCTGTGTACTGCATGAAGAGGATTGGCAGGCCAATGAGAAGCCACCGTACCTTATCACCTTCGAGCCAAAGAGTGGCCACTCTTCCCAGGATCTGGAAGCATTATGCGGATCTGGACAGCCCAGATTTCTTCCTTCCAAATCAGAGTCTACAAAGCTCGTACCATGCATGTAAAAAGAAAAAGATGCGGGAACCAAAAGTAGCGCTTGGGGGACATGCTCTGACGGAGGACAGACAAGCATATGAGATAAGAGGTTCGAAGAAGATAGCAAGGAAAGAGGCGCGTAGAATAGATAGGCAGAGAAAGAGCCCAGTTTGTAGAAGGAAAAGAGAAAGGTGATACAAGAGAGAACATTCGATCAGTAGAGCAACCTCCAGAGGATAGAGGACCTGAGCCACATCTATAAGAAAAGAGAAGAGAAGAGAGGAAGAGAAAGGAGAGAAGAATCTGAGGGTGAGAGAGCTACTGCAGTTCATAGAGAAAGAAAAAGAGTATTGAGAGGAAGAGAAGCCAAGCCAAGTCTCGCATTATAGTCAAAATGTTTCTATAGGAAGCTACATTCCTGGTTTCACATTGAGAGCTTTCTTTGCGCTGTTTCAGTTCAGCGTTTGTTATTTTTTTTTCTTTTCATTTCTTCATTATACTTTCGACATCCTGTTCAGGGGTCGGGTTCCCTCTGTGGTTTCAGAGGAAGGGAGAAGTGTTTCTCCGGGTTCCCTCCGTGGTTTCAGAGGAAGGGAGAAGTGTTTCTCTGGGTTCCTTTTGTGTAGCAGAAGAAGAGAGGATTCGTTCCTCTAGGTTGTGAGTAGCTGGAAGTTGTTCACGTTTTCCTTCTGGGTCTTTTAGAAGAAGGGAGGAGTGTGTTCCTCCGAGTTAAGTTATATATCAGCGTTTGTTGCAGACTGAGTCTGCGATCTTGCTTTGTGCAAGGGAAGCCTCACTCGGGTTGAGTGAGGGGTGGACGTAGGTTTGTGGGTAGCAGATCAAACCACCTAAAAAATCTACTTTCTAGTGTGGCATGCCTGTGTGATTACTTTCTCGCTAGATCTTTGCTTAGGAACGTTCTCCATATCTGCTATAACATCTAGTGTGCAAGTTTCTCTATTGTGTGAAGAGTTGTTTATTTCGCTGTGTTCATCGAAAAGAGGGGGTAGATCTATTCACCCCCCTCTAGATCAGCCTTCCATACACTATCTGTGATTCAGAGCACACAACAATTGGTGTCACGTCCCGAGCGCGGAAGATACTCGAATGCGTGACTCGTCTATATAGATCATGTCGTTAGAGCGATAAAATTTGACATACATAATTACTGAGTGTGCAGAAGACTAATAAAAATCTAAATGATCCCAATAGTCCAAAGTGATAATTATTTGATTAACAAAGGAGATAAAGATAGTCCATGACAATTCCAAATTAAAAATCCAACACTAGGCTACATGCCTTAACACGGTTTAGACAACTAAACTGACATATTGGAAATACAAGGTAGGACTCAAATAACTTCAAAGACGCGACTAGCTAATGATATGCGATTGGCATTATAGCACTCTTCACTCGGTCTCAATCCCATTCTTGTCGCTATTCGAATCACCTGAAAATGTTAGGGAGCAACTGGATGAGCGAATCGCTCAGTAGGAATTACATCTCAAGTTCGAGCAATCTTTAAGTGATTTACAAGTTACATGTATTGCCAGTATAGCTATGCATGATGTACGAGTAAGAAAATCAGGTATACAGGTAAATCTATGCATGATGAATAATAAGAGAGCAAGAACTATATGGAGAGAGTATCACATGAATTCCAATAAAATGTTTCATTAAGGAAACTAGCAAGAAATTTACAAGTAATTGTGCAAGTCTTTCCAAGGAGATGATAATCAATATTCAAGCAAGTCCTTTTCAAAAAGGTAATAATCAATGATCAAGCGAGTAATCTCAAGCTCATATAATAACAAGTAATGCAATGGAATTGGCTATTTCATTCATTTCATTCAAGCAAGTAATTGCCCTTTTTCGGGCCACGTGAGTCAAGTCAAGCAAGTAGAGAGAGAGAGTAAGCGTGGAATGTCTCATGTCAAGTCAAGCAAGTACTTTCGCCCTTCTGCGGGCCTCAAGTCAAGTATTGCACATTCTGGGCCACGCAAGTCAAGTATTGCCCATTCTAGGCCAAACAAGTAGTTCGGTGCAATGCCAAACACTGTGGTCAATAAACTCCCATGGGCACAAGTACCTTCGGACGCTCCTCCCAGGACCAGACAGGGTCCTATATGCACGGCATTTCATGTATTTCTTTTGACATCCACTCTCATTTATAGCCAATATAGAATTTCAAGGGTTGCCATTGTAAGAGTATAAGGTAGAATCCAGGAATAGAGTTCAAAGGCATATATGTTGCATGAACATGTACTAGGGTTATATCGGTACGAATCACGAGATAAATCAGTAATCAGAAAGAAGATTGACAGCTAATAGACTGAATTTGGCGCATGGGGGTTGTAGACACGCTAAAATTGACATTACTGTGAGTACATCTCATATTACCTCATAATACTTCAATTTGACCCTCAAATTGACCTTGTTTGAGTGGTTTTTCCCACTTTTCTTGGGTTTCTCACCTTTTTATACTTTTTTCTATTTTCCCTATTCTTTTGGATTTTCTGGGTATTTTTCTCCATTTTTCCAAAATTTTAAAGAATTAGCGGCAAGGGGGGAGGCGCTATTTCAAAAAAAATAAAAATAATGAAAAATACAAATGGAAATGACGCCTCTTTGGGGTGTCTTCATTTAAATCAAGAATGGGTTTCAGTTATATCACGTTCTCTAATTCTTTTGCCCTTTCCGAGGCATTTTGATGGCCTTTCGGGTTCCAAAAAAATATGAAAAAAATATATTTAGAATCGTCTCAACCAGAAGCACATTTACCAGGAAAATCAAAAAATAAAAAAAATCGGAAATGAATTAGCGACATAGGGGGTGGGCGCTATTTAAAAATAATAAAATAACCAAAAGTAAATGACGTCTCTTTGAGGGGTCTTCACTTAATTGAAGTCACCCCAGGGTGTCGCTAATTGAAGAATTGAAGTCTTCCCGGGGTGTCGTTATTCAATGAATTGGAGTCTTCCCGGGGTGTCGCTATTCAATAAATTGGGGTGATTTACACCGGGCAGGTACATTATGTGACTCAAAATACTATTCATACCGTAAAAGTTTATCAGAAACAGAAAACAAGGATATGAACAGGTAGAGAAAATTCTCGGGAGTTCAGAATCATGCTCATGCAAAATTGTTGGGTTTCGCTATTCAATAAATTGGGGTGATTTACACCGGGCAGGTACATTCTGTGACTCAAAATACTATTCATACACTATTCATACCGTATAAGTTTCTCAGAAACAGAAAGCAAGGATATGAACAACTAGAGAAAATTCTCGGGAGTTCAGAATCATGCTCATGCAAAATTGTTGGGTTTCGCTATTCAATAAATTGGGGTGATTTACACCGGGCAAGTACATTCTGTGACTCAAAATACTATTCATGCACTATTCATACGTAAAAGTTTGTTAGAAACAGAAAGCAAAGATATGAACATGTAGAGAAAATTCTCTGGAGTTCAGAATCATGCTCATGCAAAATTATTGGGTTTTGATTCCATAGATATAAAATTTCTAATGCGGTGTTTATATTTTTTCCAAAAATGGAATTGGCGCCCCCTCAAGGTGTCTTCATTTAATTGAAGACACCTAGGGGTGTCGCTATTTGATGTAAATGCTCTGGTCAATTGGCGCCCCTCTACAGTGTCTTCAATTAATTGACGTTACTGCGGAGAGTCACCAATTGAATCGTTTTCAAGTGAGTCATGCTTCGCATTAGAGAGGTACATTCTGAGATACAAGTTACTATTCATATTTTCAAAGTTTCTCCGAATTAGGAAGTAAGGACATGGGCAGGTAGAGAAAAATATCAGGATCAAAGAACTATTTTCATGCGAGAATTTTATGGTCTGGTTCAATAAATATAGATTTCTGAACACGGTGGTTAGTTACTATTCATATTTTTAAAGTTTTTTCGAATCAGGAAATAAGGACATGGGCAGGTAGAGAAAAATATTGAGATCACAGAACTATGTTCATGCGAGAATTTTATGGTCTGGTTCAATAGATATAAATTTCTGAACATGGTGACTACTAATCACGTACTTACTGTTCATGATTTATAACACGTTCACAGAATCAGGAAGCAAGGACATAGATCGACATGGAAATTTGCAGGATTGTACAATCATGCTCATGCAACAATTTCTGAGTTTAATTTCATAGATATCAATTTTTAAACATGGATTAATTTACAAGAATCGGGACAGATTATGAGTATAAACCGTGTGCTGGACAGGGGGTACTCGGCGGAGAATCTACTCACGCAAGATTTAGTGTTTCAGATAGGCGTGGCCTAACCTTCCCACTAAGCCTTTTGATATACCACTGACTTAAATGACCAGATTTAACTAGCATGCATGTTAACCTATATTAACTACTAGTTAAGCCAGATCTTGAGAACACCTACCTTTTGACGTGATTACGATGACAGAATAGAAATCTAAGGATGAAGCCACACGTTCTCCGCCGCCGTAAAGCTCCAGCAACAGGACGTAGACTTCACGTCTTTCGAGGGAAAGAAGGGAAATATTCCCTTCTGCGAGTAGCACTGATGATGGCAGTAGCCTCTGCCAGTGCTACGGAGGGAATTAGTTATAGGAAACGCAGAGCATGGGTTTATTGCCTTGCGGGTCCGGTTGAGGAACAAGATCCTAGATCATTGCTGTCTGTGGTGCTTTGCCAGCTAAATGAGGTTGTTCGTGCCTCAACCTTCTAGAAGCACAGATGAAATGACGCCCTTGTAAGGGGATGTCCATTAATCTAGGTTGTCCTATTCATGTAAATGACACCTCTTCATGAGGGCGTCCATTTTAGACAAAACTGTCACTTTCACGTGTTGGCCTTCATAGTGTATATATATATATATTAATACTATAGTGGGATGGTGGCCCCAAGGGAAATGGCGCCTATCCATAGGGCCTTCAATTTGTTGAATGGCACCCTGGTAAGGGGCGCCCATTCTCTTGGTGTTGGAAAAGTAACCCCACTTACGTACAACCCATGTGTTGGCATAAAGTTGGCTTGTACATTTATATACTAGTCCTCTTATGGTTTGATTCTTTATATAAGGCCACCATATAGGATGTTTTTGGAAAAAAGTTCACTTACGTAATACACATGATGGCATAAAGTGATGTTGGCTTGTATATTTATATAATAGTCCTTATGAGGTTGGGTTCTTTATGTAAGGCCTTCATGTAGGATTCTTTAGGAAGAAGTTTTAAAATTTTCTCAATTATTTTATCGGGGGTGCTACAATTGGTATCAGAGAGGGTCTCTGATAGATCAGATTTAACCATATGCAGAGAAGGTCCTACTGCATAGGTGTCTTTATGATCATGGATCATTACTCTGATTTACTTCCTCTGGTTCATCCGCCTGTGTTTAACGATTCTAATTTTTCTTTGTGGTTAGGTAGGATGTGTAAATTTGTTAGTTCAATTAATCCAAACT
The DNA here is from genome assembly GCA_022559845.1 of Amorphophallus konjac. Classification (NCBI taxonomy): domain Eukaryota; kingdom Viridiplantae; phylum Streptophyta; class Magnoliopsida; order Alismatales; family Araceae; genus Amorphophallus; species Amorphophallus konjac. The sequence goes on from CM040123.1 coordinate 201,525,805, forward strand.
TGTGGAACATCATCTCTAAAGGTCGACATAAAGTGCCTAAGGACAGGACCAAATGGACCGATGTTCACAGGATGAAAAACCATGATAATCTTAGAGCTCTTGATATTTTGAAATCTGCTGTTGATCATGATATCTTTCCTTCTATTTCTACTTGTAGGAATGCAAAGGATATATTGGAAAAATTGATGGCTGTCAATGGGAAGAAGGAGAGTCAAAGATGCTTGGTGGCCAAGGGAGACAAAGTATTTAAGGTACACTCTCCCTTTGAACATTTTTCAACTAGTGATTGGGAAATAGCCTATTTTAAACTCATGGACAAACATGATATGTCCAAGAAAGAAAATAAAGCCTTGAAGAAGAAAATCAACACCACTGTGCATGATCATAGCCTAAGTGAAAAAAATGCCTCCCTAGAATCTGAAATTCATAATTTGAAGAAATTAGTTGAAAATCTGAAAAATGGAAGGAGTGAAATGAAAGACTTGGAAGTAGAAAATAAAAGTTTAAGAAATGAAATTGATGATATGAATCTAAAAATGCAAAGCTATGAAAGTGACAGCAAATTGATCTTTGAAAAATTTGAAGTTGTCAACGTTGTAAATGCAGAACTTCAAAAAAAATTTGAAATATCTGAAGCTGAAAATAAGAAACTTAGAAAAGAAGCTAAAAACACATGTTCTGTTAATTCTGCATGCCAAAATTATTCATTTCTGAAAAAGATAAATGAAGGTCTCCATTCTGATCTTGAGTGGCAAGAAAAACTAATTGACTCATTGAAAGAAGAAAACAGACATATGCTATCGAAGGTATTGGACCTTGAACAAGTAGAGGAAGAACTGAATGAGAAACTGAACTCAATGCCCAATGATGAAAAACTTGTAAAAGAAAATGAAAATTTACAGGAACAAAACAAAAAGTTGATGGTGCTGAATACTGTCATGTCAGAGAGGTTACTATCTCTAGAAAAATGAAAATCCACTACAATCAATGATGAATATGAAAAAGTGCATGTGCTAGAACAAAAAATTGAAAGTTATAAAATTACAAATAAAGTGTTGAATGAGTGTGTTGTATGTAGTGAATGAGAGATTGCTAGTTATGAGTTGCATATTGCATCCCTTGAAAATGAAATTCATGATTTGAATGATTCATTGTCTAAGTTTGTTGAAGGGAAAAATAATCTGGATAAACTCTTTGGTACCAAGGTTAATTTCCAAAAGGAAGGGCATGGCTACAACCCAGTGAATAAGAAATCATTTGAACATAAATTGCAAATCTCATTTGTTCATGCTTCTAATGTTCCTGGCACATCTAAGAAACTTCCTCCTGTTTCACAGCTGAAAAATCTTAAAATCAGTTCTGACAAAAAGAAATCTATGAACAGAAAATCCCAAATTGGTGTTGTTGGTACCCATGTGCATGTTGTACACAATTCCGATTCACACACACATGCACACTCAAAGAAAATTTCTTGTCATTACTGTGGTAAAATTGGCCATATGATGCATGAATGTCGTATCAAGAAATTTGATGATCTGAATGCATGCAAAAGAACCAATGGTTTCAAATATTCTAAAAAGTTTTCAAATAGAAGAGGTTCATATCAAAATTCTCATGTGCATGATAGAAAACATGTTAGAAATCATGCTGTCAAAGAAAGTACAATCATATGCTTTTACTCATATGCTTTTATTGTGGACGGGTTGGTCATGCATGACTACTTTGTTATGAAAAAGGATGAATTTCAAGATCATATAAAACCCACTGTCCAAAGATGGCCAAAATTATTCTCAAACAAGAGGCCTTACTGTCATAACGGTAGAAGGACCAGCCACACAGTCAAGGACTATTGGCATGTGAAAGGAAATCATAATTTTCATGACAGAGATGGCAGAACTACTGCCTTCCCACAGAAATTCCATGCACATCCCTTGAAGAAGAACTTGAATGCATTCATTCATTGTCATTACTGTGGGAAGTCATGTCACACTATGAATGATTGTCTTGTAATGAAAGTTGATGATGTGAATGCTTTGAAATCATGGATTGCACAAACGAAAGGTGCTACTAACCGTACAGGACCCAAGAGATCTTGGGTATCTTTGAATAGAAAATGAGAAATTGTTCTTGCAGGTGTGCCTTGGAGAAAGGAAATAAAAAGGGGGTTCATTAAATAAGCAAGGCACCCTGGTTTGGTATAACCCCAGTCTCTATGTTTATGATCCTTATTTGTAGGATTTTGAAGTTGGCTGCATATGTTTTCATGTGTGCATATATCATGCTGAACCATTGAACTCACTTCAAATCAGCTGTAGGAAAGTTCAATGCATGCTTTGTGCTGCATATGTTCACATGCATGCTTATATTCATTAGCATTGAACTCATGATGTATTTTCATGCATGACCTTATGGTATATTAATTGGTGTTGGGAGAATGGCAGATTATGTCTGTCTGGAAACCCACACTAAGCGTGAGGTGGTTATCAAGCCTAAGTTCTCCGCCAGGTACCATAGGTCATTCCTACAATTGAAGTTGCACATTCTTCATAAGATCCTGTTCAACATACTCTCTTGGATGATTTTCATATTTAGCTTACATATTCAATGCATTCAGTGAGGGGGAGTAAGTAGCATGCATCTATATGCTCTTGCTTGATCAAGTTGCACATTCATTGTGTTTAAGTCCAAAAATTCATTTGAAGTGCGTGCACACCCTGTTGTTGTTCAAAGAGAAACATAATTGATCCATGCTCACTGCATATGTGTCTCTTTGCATGCTCATGCATAACTTGAAGAATCTGCTTGGAATGCATAGCATCTTCATCATGACTAAATGCATTAATTAAGGGGAGCAAGTGTCTCATGCTTTGATTTGCATTTCTCTCATGCACAATTTGCATTTAGTCATGGGGAGCCATTGCCAATCTGGCATCATTTGAATGCATGTCATTGATAATAGAAAACTCAAAAAGTCCATTCATTCATTTAGAGTCAATTTGAGTTGAGAAGTATTTCTGGAAAAGCTCAAGTCAACTTGATGACTGCACAAGTTGACTTCTCTACAGTACACTGTAAATGCTCTCTTATGTTTGAATCATTCAAGTCGACTTAAAGACTATACAAGTCGACTTCATCTCTCTGCCTTAAAATTTCTGACAAGCTTTGTCTCTCTGGCTCACTCTCATCATTCCTCACTCCGTGTTCTCATGAATCGAGAGTAAATGACTTGCTTCTGTTCTATGGACTTCAAACTCCTTGCATTTGCTGAAAAAGGGGTGGTATTTTTAGAAAATTCTTGATCACAATTCATCCTCACCCTTAACCTTGAAAATCTACTTTTAAAATCCAACATTCTCTTAGGGGGAGCTTCTCTAAGATCTTAGCTTACACTCTCTCAAGAGGAGTCGCCACCCATTGATGCCAGCATTTGGTTTCAGACATTCTCATAAATTGGAATCCATGCTACTTCTGTAAATCTTGAAACCAGTCTGCTTGATCTTTCTTGAAAAATTGCCTTCATTGTTGAATCCTAAATTGCCTTCATTGTTGAATCCTATTGAAACACATTGAACTACATTGTGCTCAGAATATTCCAATATGTTCACAAATTCATTAATATGAGCAAATCATTTATCGAAATCTTCTTTTATAAGGTTGTATGATTACCCATGGATAAAACTCTTGGTTTAAGCCTAATGAATTTAAGAGTTTAAAAAATTGAATTCCCTGAAAAAGATTGCATTCAAGGCGACGGTGGTGTCTGCCGTCTGCCGACCTGGAGTGGTTACCGGTGGAGGAATAGCGCGCCGGTGTGCGCTAGGCGACGTGAAGAGAAGAACAGCTCTGGCAAAATGACGACGCCAATGGCAGCCGTGCATAGAGCTACTGGCATGGACAGAGCTGGTGAGGAAGCAACGGTGTTGGGTAACATGAAGGAAGAGGAGAACGGCAGTGGTGGTGTGCCGACGGGCATGGAAGAAGAGGAGAAGTGCGGCGGCCTTCGGCGGTGACGACGCCTGCACAGTTGGACACAATAAAATAGGGGATCAGTAATGGCTGGTGGACCACCATGCGTGTAGGGCGTCGAATAAGTTTGTAAGCGGTTGGCAGTGGCCGTTGTGCACGCACAGGCAGGAATGGATGGCTCAGTGGCAGTAGGAGGCTGGTGTGGCTTCTGACGATGGTAGCAGGCGGCTGCGTCATGCATCTGGCCGGACCGCTAGCTGGGAGAAGAAGAGGAGAAGAAGGAGAGACTGTGGCGTGGGCTATGGTGGGCTATGACGTGCTGCCGGCTGGGTTGCTTGGCTGGGGGCATCTTCACATGGGAACATGGCTGGCGACCGGGAAGAGGCAGAGAAGAAGCGGCAGCCGGCTTGGAAGAAGAAAAAGCACTAAACGGTTGCGGCATGGGCCATGGGTTTACATGAAAGAGAGAGACGTAGGAACAAGATGGTGTGGCAGGTGGAAGCAGCGTGTTGTGGACGCACTTTATTCTTTTATATTTGTTTATCGTTTATCATCGTTTCATTTCGGTTTATTAGTGCGTAGGCGTGCCAGTCACGTAGTGACAATATGTTTAGGCTCTGAGACTGGAGTGGTCCGGAGCCTGTGATGCGCGCCGTCTGACTAATTAGACGATAGTGAATATCGTGTCGGGACTAGAACCCACCGTGCCATAAAGGCTGTTGTATGCCTTGCATGTGATATTTTGATGATAACTAAACTTTATGTTTGTGATGTTTGTATGACTTAACTTCATGAATGAAACCTTTGCTTGATGGTTTATGCTTTGCTTAAGATGAGTGTGTTCATTGAAGATTTGCATGAAAATAGTATAGTATTGGTTGATGAATGGATGTTCATGAGAACAATATGTTTGGAGTATTTCTAAATGAGTGGTCTTGTCAAACATGATTTTTGAAGAAGTTTTATCAAGCAAGGAAATTGATTTTGGTAGTGGTGTTTTAATGAAATCAAAATACGTGTGTAATCTTGCATGTGGTATACTAACTTGATTTCATTGTGTTCTTGCAGGATCTAAATTCATGGCGATCGCTTGGAAGCTAAAAAAAATGTTTGGATAAGCACCTTGCTATCCACAATCTAAAACAGGTGGTACATGTCATGTTTAATTTGTCAAGAACCTTTGGTAAGGCTTAAGTCCTCAAATCCTTCATTGGATGATGTTTGGAGCTTATTGGTTATAGGGATCGACTCTTAGAGTCGACACCTTCTTGTTGATGTTATGGGTGCGTTGACCCCATCTCAATGGAGTCGACGTCTCTTTGTAAAACCAAGCTAAGTCATGCCTTTTCATTTCACATAGCGTCGACCTCACCCTAGCATTGCGTCGACCTCAGCATGTGCATTTCATGCAGTTTTTCTTAATGCACTTCATTCATGGTTTCACATGTTGAACTCTTGCATGGGACTACATGCCTCTTCATAGAGTCGACCCATCAAAAGATGGAGTCGACCCCATGCTTTCTTAGCATCAAGCCAATGCATTTTATCCACGGATTTGTAAAGGTAACAATGTGTTCAAATCTTTTAATATCATTCAAGTGGAATTTGGTTTCATGCTGCTCGCCCTTATTGCACAAATTCATTGCTATATGATCTTGATGTTTGGTTGTGGTTAATTAAGTTTAAAAAGTGCTTACATGCACCTTGTCCATGAGTTTTTCATGATTATACTTCATGCATCTTTAACTTGGACTATTGAGCTTGATTTCTTACATTTTTCCCTTGTATTATGAACTCTGCAGGAACGTCGGTCGACCAATATAGGCAGAGTTGGCCAGGCTGAAAAGTCTCAGAGTTCGATCGACTGACCAGAAGGTTTAGGTTGACCGAAATAGCCAGAACGGCCAGTCAAAACAAGGTTACAGTTTGGTCGGCCGATTCCCAACTTCGGTCGACCGATTGCGGCGAATGTGCCCAATATCTAAGTCCGAAACTCATCTTACTCAATCCATTTGGGTTCTATCTTTCACCCATTTTCCCTTGGGTTCTTGATAGACATATTAGGGTCATTTTGGAAGGTTCTAGAAGGGGTTTCTTAGTCTTTTGCACTCCTTTGGATATATATATATATATACATGAGCTATGAATTTGGAGAGAATAACCCTATGTGCTAACATTTTTCTATCTTGTAGGAGAAGAAAGGGGAGAAAGGAAGAAAGAGCTCAAGAGTAGAGGATTTGATCTACATCAAGGCGTTTTTGAAGCTTGTGGAAGAAGAGAAAAATGAGCGGACTGAAGAGAGGAACGAGAGGACGCTGAAATCGCCAACATCCGTCTTCCCTCCGACTTGACCTTCAAGGAATATCATCAATCAACCTTTGGAGATCAAGAAGATAAATTTTACAGCTTTCATTTATCTATCTATGATGTTCTTGATGGTTTACATTTCAGTTTGAGCATGTATTGAACATAAATTTTTATTCTCTGAACTCGAAAGTATTTGTGTGTGGACCGTCTGTGTATGGTCGTGTGTGTTTGGTGTTGCGATTGTTGCAGTGTGTGTGTGTATTGTTGATCCGGTCGTCGGATCGTGTTGGAGACTTCGTCTCCGTGTGTGTTTGGGGCTATACCCCGTGTGTGTAGGGTCTGTCCTGCGTGTGTGTGTTGGGGCGTGTCCCCGTGTGTGTGCAGGCGTCGTCCCGCATGTTGTTGGAGCTTGGCTCTGTGTTGGGGAGTTATCCCCGTGCTGGTTTTCCAGCGAGTGAAGCCTCACCGGTTTGGTGAGGGGTGGACATGGGGAGCCCGTTGTGGTCCCGAACCATCTTAAAATATTTGTGTCTTATGGTTTGCCTTATTGTGGTTTGATTGCTAATTCAATGCATGTGTGATCGGTGAGCATGAACGAATCTTAATTGTCTAGATTCCACCGTGTGATGTGTTTCCTTGCTTAATTCGTTTAGATGATCGAGTGAGCTCGGTGAGATTGAGAGAACTTAATTTACTTTGCTTAGTTTATTTTCATCAATCTCGTTAAACTTGCTAATTATGCAAAGAAAGTTTTAAATTTGCCATATCGCTTGGGGGACAATTCAACCCCCCCTTCTTGTCAGCTCCTTAACTGGGCCAACAATTGGTATCAGAGCCACAACTCTATCTTCTTGAGATCTAACGACCTATAGAGAGATCCCTATCGGCGAGCATCATAAGCATCATGTCTAATAGTTGTTTGTCTTCTCTCCCTCTACGTTTTAATGGTTCAAATTTCACTGAATGGCTTGGGCACATGAATCGTTTTGTTAAAACCATTGATCCCAAACTCTGGGATTTAGTTATGTATGATTCATATGTGTTGCCTAGTGATGAGTCTAAGTGGACTGACGAGCATATGAAGAGAAACAAAGATAATTCTATGCTCTTAAATATTTTTAAAGGTTCAATTGATCTTAACAAATTTCCACATGTTTCCTTATGCAGGATGGCCAAAGAGATCTTGGACTGCTTGATCGAAGTTCACTGGGGAAAGAAGGACATCGTGTGCTTGATGGCCGACAAGCACGATAAATCAATCAATGAAAGCTCAGAACTAGACTCTGAAGGTGAGAAGTATCTTTCGAAGAACTTATTGATGCTTATGATACATTGTTAGATAAGTATAAGAAGGTTAAATCAGAAAACAGAAAAATGAAAAAGATAGTTTAGAACACCACATTCTGCATCCTCCTGTAATAAATGTTCTGAATTTGAAAATTTGTATGAAACTCTTCTGCTTGATGTCAATGTGGATAAAGAACTAATTGGTAGTTTGAGAACTGAAAATGAAGCTCTTGTAGCTAAAATTTCCAAGTTGGAGGAAAATGAAAAGAAGCTTAAATCTGAGTTGGAATCTATGTCTGATGATCAGAAATTGATAGATGAATTGAATCTACATAATGAGCTTGAAAAGGAAAATGAAAAGTTGAAATAATTAAACAACGTCATGTCTGAAAGACTGCTCATTCTATAGAAAGGAAAATCCATTACTGTCAATGCTGAATCTGAAAAAGTGCATGTGTTGGAACAAGAAATTGAGAGTTATAAAACTACAAATAAAGTGTTGAATGAATGTGTTGTCTGCAGTGAACATGAGATTGCTAGTTATGAACTACACATTGCATCCCTTAAAAATGAAATCAGTGATTTGAATATTTCATTGTCTAAATTTGTAAAATGGAAAGAAAATCTGAACATGATACTGGGGACCAAGGTCAACTTCCAAAGAGAGGGGCTGGGCTATAATCCTGTGAATAAAAAGAACTTTAAAAATAAAGTATATACATCATTTGTGCACAGTTCAAACATAGTCAGCACATCAAATGGGTCTCCAAATCAATCTGCTGCTCAGATAACAAAGAAACCAAATGAAAACCTGAAAAAGAAAAATAACATGCATCAAAATCCCAAAAATGTTGCTGGTACCACTGTGACTGCCAAGCACAATCATACTTCACACACACATGTATCCAAAAAGAGAATTTCATATTTTTATTATGGTAAACATGGTCATATTATGCATGACTGTTTTGTTATGAAAAATGATGAATTGAAAGCATGCAATGGAAAAGCTGATTTCAAGAATTCAAGGAGGTTTTCAAATGGAAAAAGTGAATGTGAAAGTTCTAAAGTTCATGCACAAAGACCATATACTAGGAATGCATCTTTGTTTTGTTGGAATTGTGGGAGATATGGTCATAAAATGGAATTCTGTTTTCAAATGAAAAATGATAGAATCACTGTTCAAGCTCATAAGAGAAATGTGAAGTCCACTGTATGCCATTACTATGGGAAACGTGGACATGAGATGCACGATTGTCGTGTAATGAAATTTGATGAAATTGATGCATGCAATAGAATGAATGGATTTAAAAATTCAAGAAAATGTTCAAACAGAAAAAGAGATGGGAAAATTCCTGCTAACCCATAGAAATTCTATGCTCACTTTTATAAGAAAAATATGAAGTCTTCAATTTGTTGTCATTACTGTGGGAAGATTGGGCATACCATGCATGACTATGCTTTAATGAATCTTAATGATATGCATGCCCAGAAAATGTTGAGAGCACCCACTAGAGGTGAAACTAATGATGAGTGAACGGATGAATAAGTGATCTAGAGCGGGGGTGAATAGATCTACCCCAAATTAAAATTTCTACAGTAGTGAATAATAGTGTAGAATTAAACTAAACTACTATGAACAGAAACACTAAGATCAATATGAATTAGCAGCAAGATAATCTACTATGAAGTTGCTGCAGATCATAGTAAACACCAAAGTAATTGATCACTCAACTTAGTATAGTACCTGGCGGAGGGTCGATTAGAAAATCTCCTCACGCAAAGGTCAGTTTTCCAGATAGATGAAATCTATCCTTCTAACTGAACCAATTTTATATACCACTAAGTTGAAGAGAACAGATAAGATGAGAAAAGTAAGTCTACAAAGTAATTCACAGCAATGACAGTTTGAGATGAATCAATGCAGTTAGATTCCGAATATGTTTAAGTAGACAGATGTAGAATTTGATTGAATACAACATATGAATCGTATGAATTGGTTAGGAAATAGCAGTTGACGATTATAAGCATTCATCTATTCGTAGTGATGAAAAATCCAATCACACACAGGACAAATCAATTTTAAGGTGGTTCGATCTCAACCTTGAGATCTACGTCCACCCCTTACTCAACCGAATAAAGATTCTGCTGCCACATAGTTTGAATACCGCTGATCCATAGCTTCGGGGATATACTCCCTACAACCGCTGATCAACAGCTTTGGGGAACACGTCCTAGACCGCTGATCCATAGCTTTGGGGAACACGTCCCAGACCGTTGAGCTTCATAGCTTGCTAACCGAGGATCACACCTCGCTGCTGAGCACCACAGCTTACTGACCGCTGATACACAGCTTACGAATGATGTCACAAACAAACGAAAAACCCAAATGATAATGAAAAGAAACAATATAGCTCACTACAGAGCAAATTGACTCTGGATCTGATCCAGGAGTCAAGATAGAAACATTTCCACTCAGACTCTTCTCACTCAAACGATCTTCACCATCTTACGGCACTCTATTTTTCTTTCTATACTTTGCATCATGCTCTTTCTCTCGATCTTCTCTCTGACTCTTCTCTCTCAGACTCTAACTCTTCTCGGCCTCTCTGAACTCTTCTGTTCTTCTGATTTGTGTATTCCTCTTTCTCTATTTCTTCTTCTTGTTGTCTCTCGTCTGAGAGATCCCCTTTTTATAGGCGCAGGCTGAGCCAGGTGGTCCACTGAGCTTTTTGAATTTTGGGCGCGTGGAAGACACACTCCCACCCACTAGAGTTATCCAGAACTCGTACTTCGATGGGCCACGTGTCAGGAGTGGAGGTTGTGATGATCTACGTGGCAAAATATCAGTTCTGCTCCCTACCTTGGATCACATGCCTTTAATCTGGTTCTTTAAGTTCCACGTGAGATTGATTATAGACTGCCTTTATGCTGCCTAGGTGTTTGATCATATGACTAGGCTGGATCTTCCTTTTTCTGTCCAAAATAGAATCCAAGATTTATCAGTTTAATGAAGCATGTAACAGTTGATAATATGTACACTTTCAGATGCTTCATGAGGTTATGCAGTTTCTCTAAGTGAATGCTCAGAAACTCTTCAAGTGCATCGATGCATAAATAAAGTGTATCAACCTGTATAGCTAACACATGCAGTAGGTCAGAGTAACATCATCGACCTTAGAGATATACATGTAGACTTTCATTGTCAAACACACTGACTTGAAATGAAGATGCATCGACCTTACCTTAAGGTAAATGCGCAAGATGCATCGACCTTGAGAATAATAACTAACAAGCATCGACCCAATTTTAACATGCATAGACTTGTCCTTCAGTCGCTAGCTCACTAGCATCGACCTTACTAACACATGCATAGACCTATGCAACAATCCTTCTGCACATGCATCGACCTATGCAGCAATCGCTGACTTACTAGCATCGACCTTATTGAAACATGCATTGACCTATGCTACAAACCTTCTACACATGCATCGACCTATACAAGAGTCTCTAGGTCACTAGCATCGACCTTCTAGTGAAGGACTTCACATGTGCATCGACCTTTCAATGCAATACTTCCACATGCGACCTTTCTAAGCGATAACTCTGCACATGCATCGACCTTCAGAATTGAAATGGACATATACACTGACCTTTATATGCAATAATGTGAACATGCACCGACCTTTACTTGACCAAAAATTAATTCTGACTAAAGTAAAGACATTAAAGTAATAGTGTTACCAAAGTCAACTAAAGTGTTACCAACAACAAAACACAACATTCTTCTCACTAAGCATCAAATCCAGAGGAGACACAACATTCTCCCCCTTTTTATGATGGCAATACAACTATATTTTGATGATAACAATCATTTCAATCTGAGTCAGAATATGCAAAGATCACAGTTAAGTACAGTCAAGTGCATTAGTGCAGTGTATAGCAGACATACATGGACGCATATGCAGATATGCAAACTACCACAGACATGCATGGGCTAGACACAGCACAACATCACAATAGACAATCTCCCCTTTTGTCAAGACATATATGTCATCAAAGCTCTCTCCCTCAAATCCTACTTTAAATGTTTCTCTCTCTCCCTCAAATCCTACTCTCTCTTTCCCATCACTTGCCCATCAAAACTCTCTCTCCCCTTTTGCCATCAGCAAACAAGGAAGTGATAGAGACAAAGAATGAAAGAATAGTATCAAAAGTTGGGAAAGAATAGGAGAGATCTGATTGACACCCTGAATGATAGTTCATTAAGCTAAGCATACATGGCTTAAATTCTTCAGGTATAAGATTCTATATACTGCATTCTTGATGGAATTCTTGTTTAAGAGTAATAAAAGTGAGAGTTTATCCACTGTATTCTTTGAATAAGTTTGTAGTAACCTTTAATAGCAATAAACCAGAATCACATGAAACATGAAACATGAAACATGAAGAAGTTAGTCTTACTTTATACTACTCACTCAAAAAATCAGTGAAGTTCTTTAGGAGTGACTAGAATATGTATTGAAGTTAAACAATTTGACATTTCTGAATTTTCACTTTAGGGTTACAGCAAAAACATTTTTCACCTTTTTATTTCCAGAAATTAGAACAGTTAGGTATCATCCATGCCTTTTGACATAAGGATACACGTTGATTAGACGCAAGTACTCTACTTAGCAGAATTTACCATTCTGTTTCATGTATCAAAATAGTAGAAATAGTTTGCACCTTTTGCGTAAGGGTACGCGTTGATTAGACGTCAGTACCCCTAGTTACTTAGTGAAGCTAACTATACTGTTTTGACTTTTGAACATAGATAACTTGAATCACTTCATGACATGAGTTTTTCTCCATTACTATGATAGAGTACCCAATTTCTCAGTGCATTCAATCATTGCTCTGCCTATACATATTTTGACTCATTCTTTTAACATTGCTGCCCTTTGGTTTTGTAGAAAGACTTGTTTAAAAATAATACACACTCCAAGTTTCTCAACCAAGAAGACATTAATTCCAGAATTTTCAGATACTGGAAGACTTTACCAGACATGTTATGAGAGAAATGGTTGAGAGCTATTAATTGCCATCAACATCCTAGTTCATTGAATTCAGTCTTTAGACTCTAAAATTTATTAAGTTTAAACCATCAGTTCATTCAAGAAGCACAAAGGGTTCTTATAAGAGAAGATTTCTGATTTTAGTAGCTTAGAATGATGAACTGATTATCAGACTGTCATTATTTCAGAGGATACGAATTGCAAGAACTTTCCAAGAGATTGATATCTCTGAATGTGCCAAAAAGACTTGATATCAACAATTTGAAATCATAGGATAAGTGAATCTGTTGATCAAGAATGTAGAGATAGGGTTACAGATTCCAGAAAGTAACAACCTGGACCTGATTTAACCCAATTTATTCTGAACTCCCCTTGACAACATGCATAAGAAAAAATATGAGAGCTCACTCCCCCTATCTATATGCATCGTTATTGAACACAACATTTTGACCTATGAAATGCAAGATTCAGACAGACTCTTGACTAAGGGTACTTGGCGGAGGACAAGCCTCTACACATGGTGTGGGTTTTCAGACAGAAGATATCTGCCCTACTCCCAGCTAACCATTTGATATACCCTTAAGATCAAGAAAGACACGGTGCAAGACATTTTTTTGAAATGATAACTACTGAAATTATGTGATAAAATGCATCATAGAGAAAACATTTATTCCTGACAAGAATGAAATTAAGAAGTCATTCATTATGCTGAAATTTACATAAACCTAGTTCTCTCCTTAAGAATTTAAACCTATCATTCCCAAGAGGTTTAGTAAATATATCATCAATTTATTTTTCTGATTCAATAAAGTTTAACTCAATTTCATTCTTACTTACTTCATCTCTTAAGAAGTGGTGTTTTATTTCAATGTGCTTAGTCCTAGAGTGATGAACAAGATTTTTAGTTAGAGAAATAGCACTGGTATTATCACATAGAATAGGAATGCATCCCAATTTTATGTGATAGTCAATGAGTTGATGTTTTATCCAGAGTACTTGGGCTGTACAATTCCCTGCTGCAACATACTCAGCCTCAGCAGTGGAGAGAGCAATTGTGTGTTGCTTCTTAGATGTCCAAGACACTAGACACCCACCTAAATATTGACAATACACACTAGTGCTCTTTCTATCTATCCTACACCCTGCATAGTCTGCATCAGTGTAAGCTACAAGTTCAAGCTCACACCTAGCAGGATACCATAGACCAAAATCAAGGGTGCTTGATAGATACCTAAAAATTCTTTTCACTGCACTCATGTGAGACTCCTTAGGACTAGCCTGAAATCTAGCACATAAACACACTGAAAACTGTATATCAGGATGAGATGTAGTAAGATACAAGAGAGATCCGATCATACCTTTGTATAGTTTGGTATCAGCCAATTTACCTTTTGGGTCAGCATCAAGATTAGTTGATGTGCCCATAGGTGCAGTAATTTCTTTGAGATTTTCCAGCTTGTATTTCTTCAACAAATCTCTGATGTATTTGGACTGTGTGATGAAGCTTCCTTCAGAAGTTTGATTAACCTGCAATCCAAGGAAAAACTTCAGTTCTCCCATTAAGCTCATTTCAAATTCATTAGTCATTAATTTAGAAAATTCCTCACACATAGAAGGTTTAGTTGACCCAAAGACTATCATTTACATAGATTTGAGCAACAAGGATATCTTTGTTGCTTACCTTGGTAAATAAAGTCTGGTCAACTTCACCTCTTGAATATCCTTTACCTGTGAGGAAGGAGCTTAATCTGTCGTATCATGCCCTGGGAGCTTGTTTCAGTCCATAGAGTGCCTTGTCTAATTTATACACATGGTCAGGGAAATTAGTGCATTCAAATCCAGGGGGTTGTTTAATAAAAATATCATCTTTTATTAACCCATTTAAGAAAGCAAATTTCACATCCATCTGCTGCAATTTTATTCCTAGACTGTAGGCAAAGGCTAAGAGAATTCTAATGGCTTCTAGTCTAGCTACAGAGGCAAATGACTCTTCAAAGTCTATCCCAAATTCTTGATTATACCCCTATGCTACAAGCATAGCTTTATTTCTGACTACATTTCCCTGTTCATCAATTTTATTTCTAAATACCCATCTAGGGCCTATAACTGAGCCATGTGAGGGTTTAGAGACTAGGTGCCATACCTTGTTTCTTTCAAATTGATTCAATTCATCATGCATGGCATTTATCCAATGCTCATCCTTTAAGACACTATCAATGTTTTTGGGTTCTATCTGTGAGACTAGAGCAAAAGAATTTAGTTCATTTTTTATCCTGAAGTGTGATCTAGTCTTAGAGGGTTCATTCAAATTTCTAATCACATTTTCTAATGGATGATCTCTAAGAATTCTGATATTGGTAAGTTGATTACCTGTATCTGTATTTACCTCCCCCTGAGCTCTAGACCCATCAGTCTCACCTTCATCTGCAGGTTCTACATTCTGTTCTTCTATATTCTCAATAATTTCACCATCAACTTTGTCCCTGCAGAAACCAGTTTCAAATTTATTACAGAATTCATCAAAGACAATATGTAGTCATTCCTCAACAGTCTTAGAGTTAATGTTATAGATCCTATAGGCTCTAGATTTCTTAGAATAGCCTAGAAAAATTCCAGGTTCACTTTTAGGTTCAAATTTATCAAGGTCTCTTTTAGAGTTAACATGAATAAAACATTTACAACCAAAGACCTTGAAGTGTGCTAGTGAATGTTTCTTACCCTTAAGTATCTCATAGGGAGTCTTTTGAGTACAAGGTCTTACCAGGGCTCTGTTTATGATATAACATGAAGTGTTTACTGCCTCTGCCCAAACCTTCTAGGCAAGTTGCCTTCAACTAACATAGTCCGAGCCATTTCCACCAAGGTTATGTTCCTCCTTTCAACTACTCCATTCTGCTCTAGAGTCCTTGGTGAAGAGAATCTATGATTGATTCCATTTTACATGTAAAATTCATCAAACTGTGAGTTTTCAAACTCACCACCATGGCAGACAAAATAGAAGAGATAGACTGCTCACCAGTTTGTTTTATTCTGAGGTAAAATTTTTGAAATTCCTCAAATGCATCATTTTTGTGAGTTAAGAAAAATACCCAGGTAAATCTAGAAAAGTCATCTACTAAAACATAACCATATTTTCTACCAGATAAGCTGCCTGATCTAGTTGGTCCAAACAGATTCATGTGAATCAGCTCAAATGGTTTAGAAGACATGTTCTCAGTTCTGGATTTAAAAGACCTTCTAGTTTGCTTACATTGGGTACAGGCCTCACAGATCTTATTATTTTTCTTAAAAGATATTTCAGGAAGACCTCTTACTAAGCTATATTTATTCAACTTATGCAGCACATTGTAACTGGCATGACCTATCCTACGATGCCAAAGGCAAGCTAATGATGTGAAGAACAGATGAATAAGAGATCTAGAGGGGAGGTGAATAGATCTACCCCAAAATTAAAATTTGCAGCAGTTGAAAACAGTGCAGAATAAAAATGAACTACTGTAAACACAAACACTAATAGCAGTGTGAATTATCAATAAGAGAATCAACAATGAAGTTGCAGATTAATCAAAGTAATCACCAAAGCAAACAATCAATCCACTCAGTATAGTACTAGGCGGAGGGTTGATTAGAAAATCTCCTCACGCATAGGTCAGTTTTTAGATAGATGTAATCTATCCTTCTAACTGAACCTATTTAATATACCACTAAGATGTATATAACAGATAGATGAGGATAATAAGATTCAGAACAACATCAATTTAAGGAAAAAATCAACGCAGCAAGATCCAAAGTATGTTAGATCAGACAGATTCAGAATTGATTGAATTTGGTAAAAGATAGCAGTTGACGATTCTAAGCATTCATCTATTCGTAAAGAGAGAAAATCAATCACACACTGAGCAAATCAATTTTTAGGTGGTTCGATCTCAATCTTGAGATCTACGTCCACCCCTTACTCAATCGAGTAAGGATTCTGCTACCATACAGCTTCAATATCATTGATCCACAGCTTCGGGGATATAATCCCTACACCAGCTAATCCACAACTTTGGGGAACACGTCCCAGACCGCTGAGCTTCACAGCTTGCTAACTGAGGAACACTCCTCACCGCTGAGCACCACAGCTTGCTGACCGCTGATACACAACTTATGAATGTAATCAGAAATCAAACAGAAAAAGAAAAGAAAACACTCAAAGAAGCAATGTAGCTCACACTGAGCAAATTGACTCTGGATCTGATCCATGAGTCACTTATAGAGACATACTCTCTTCTCACTTAGACTAACTTTTCTATCTTACGACGCTCTATTCTTCTCTCTGAACTTCGCAACAAGTTCTCACTCTTTCAATCTTCTCTCTGACTCTTCTCTTTCAATTCTAACTCTTCTCAGCTCTCTCTTAACTCTTCTGCTATTCTGCTATTATACTATCTCCTTGCTACTTCAAGTTCGAGTACTCGATCCCTTTTATATAGCAAAGGGCGTGAATCTATGGGACCACCAGCTTTTCAATCTTGGGCGCGTGGAAAACACATTCCCGCCCACACATTTTATCCATAAAGCATTTCGAGAAGCCACGTGTCAGATGTGGAGGTTGTGATGATCCACGTGGCAGAATGTTAGTTCTGCTCCCTGCCTTGGATCACTTGCCTTTAACTTGGTACATTAAGTTCCACGTAAGATTTGGTAGCAGACTGCCTTCACGCTGTCCAAGTGTTTGATCATATAGCTGACCTGTCAAAATGAAAGATAAAGAGAGATTAGTCATTAATCAAATGATAAACATAAACACAAGTTCAATCTTAATCATTTCCACAGATTTAGTCAAGATAAAGAATATGCTAATTTCTGTAGAAATATTGATGCATAAATGAGATGCATCATACTGTTTAACTGACCCATTCAATATGTGTGAATATCAGCATCGACCTCTAATATAGCACAAGTAGACTTTAATGAAGGTACATCAACCTATCTTTTTGGGAAATACACAAGATGCATCGACCTTGATAGAGAAGACTTCAAAAGCACTGACTAAATGCTGCAGAGGCTAACAAATCAGCATCGACCTTTCTCCAACCGCTAGGTTGCCAACATCAACCTTTATACAAGGTGCACCGACCTTATAGCATAAGGTGCATGAGGTGCATCGACCTAATGGTGTGTACGATGTTCAATGTGCATCGACCTGATTGTTCATTCAGTGTATAAGATGCATCAACTTTCTGAACTAAAATACTTATGTGCATCGACCATCTTGAAGCATGCATCGACCTATAATGCAGTCCTTCTACATATGCATCGACCTGAGCAACAGATGCTAGCTTACTAGCATCGACATGTAATGACAGTAAAGTAAAAGTGCATCTACCTTATGATGCAATGCGTTGACAAGTGCATCGACCTTCTGAAGTGGTCGTAATGTATGCATCAACTTGTTAGACAGTAGAGTAAAAATGCATCGACCTTTCAACCAATTACTTATACATGTGCATCGACCTTTAATGCAATACTAGTACATGTGCATCGACCTTGCTAAGCAATAACTCTGCACATGCATAGACTTTTAGGATAAAACTAGACATATGCACAGACCTTTTCTTGACTAAAAATTAATTCTGACTAAAGTAAGGACATCACAGTAACAGTGTTGCCAAAGTCAAAATAAAGTCAACTAAACTGTTGCCAGTCAACAAAACACATCATTCTCCCCACTTAGCATCAAAACCGGAGGAGACACAACATTCTCCCCCTTTTTGATGATGGCAACATAACTATATTTTGATGGTAACATTCATGTCAATCTAAGTCAGAACATGCAAGAATAAAAGTCAAGTACAATTACGTTCAGCAGTGTAGTGGAAAGCATACAAGTAGACACAAGTGCACATATGCAAACTACCATAGACATGCATGGATTCTGACACAACATATCAGACAGTCTCCCCCTTTTACAATTTTCCTAAACCAATATGATACCACAAAAAAATCTCTCTCCCCCTTTGCCCTTTGCATGCCCCATCAAAAAAATCTCTCCCTCTTTGCATAATATATTCTCCCCCTTTGCCATCAGCAAACAAGGAAATGGTAGAGATACGGAAAGACATGATAGCATCAAGAAGTAGGAAGGAACAAGAGAAGTCTGATTGACATTCTGAGTGATAGTTCATTAAGCTAAGCATACATAGCTCAAATTCTCCAGATATAAGATTCTATGTACTGCATTCTTGATAGAATTCTGGTTTAAGAGTAATAAAAAATTAGAATGTATCCACTAGACTCTTGAATTAATATGCAATAACCTTTAATAGCAATAAACCAGAACCACATTAAACATGAAGGATTAGGCCTTACTATATCCTATTCACTCAAAAATTAGTGAATTTCTTTAGGAGTGATTAGGATAAGTATTGAGTTTAAACAATTTGACATTTCTGAATTTTCACTTTAGGGTTACAACAAAAATATTATCTTTTGTTTTTAGAATTTTGAAAAGTTAGGTATCATCTATGCCTTTTGACATAAGGGTACACGTTGATTAGATGCTAGTACCCCTAGTTACTTAGTAAAATGTACCATCCTGTTTCATATATCAAAACAGTAGAATTAGTTTACACCTTTTTACGTAAGGGTACACGTTTATCAGACACCAGTACCCCTAGTTACTCAATGAAGCTACCCATACTATTTTGATCTTTGAACAGAGATAACTTGAAGCACTTCATGACATGAGTTTTTCTCCATTACTTTGATGAAGTACCCAGTTTCTCAGTGCATTCAATCATTGCTCTGCCTATACATATTTTGACTTATTTTTATAACCTTGCTACCCTTTGTGTTTATAGAAAGACTTATTTAAAAATAATACTCATTCCAAGTTTCTCAACCAAGAAATCATTAATCCAAGAACTTTCAGATATTTGAAGACTTTATCAGACATGTTATGAGAGAAATGGTTGAGAGCTATTAATTGTCATAAACATCCCAGTTCATTGAATTCAGTCTTTAGACTCTAAAATTTATTAAGTTTAAACCATCAGTTCATTCATGAAACAATAAAAGATTTGTATAAGAGAAGATTTCTGATTTTAGTAGCTTAGAATGATGAATTGATTATCAGACTGTCATTATTTCAGAGACACAGAATTGCAAGGTCTTTTAAGAAAATGATATAAAAAAAATCTGAGTGTGTCAGAACGACATGATACAAAGGAGAACAAAGTCAGGATTGACAGAATTTTAATATGGACTGAAGAGATATCACATGATGTAATAAATCAGATCTGACTCAAATTTACTATGAACTCCCCCTATCATCATGCAAGAAACTCCCCCTGTCTATATGCATTGATATTTAGACACAACATTGTGGAGTAAAAGACTCAGAAAGACTCTTGACGCAGGGTACTTGGCGGAGGACTGGCCACTACACATAGTATGGGTTTTCAGACAGAATAAATCTGTCCTTCTACCATTATACCATTTGATATACCTCTGACATCAAGATGACACAGTGCATGCCATATTATGAAATAATGATCATTGACCACTGAAATCATGTGATAGAATGAATCCTAGGCACATAGCTCATCATAGAGAAAACATTTATTTCTAACAAGAGTGAAATTAAGAAAACATTCATCATGCTGAAGTTTACATAAACCTAGTTCTCTCCTTAAAAATTTAAACCTGTCATTCCCAAGAGGTTTAGTAAATATGTCAGCAATTTGTTTTTTTGATTCAATAAAATTCAGCTCAATTTCATTCTTGCTTCATCTCTCAAGAAATGATGTTTTATTTCAATGTGTTTAGTCCTAGAGTGATGAACATGATTTTTAGTTAGAGAGATAGCACTGGTATTATCACATAGGATAGGAATGCATCCCAATTTTATGTGATAGTCAATAAGTTGATATTTTATCCATAGTACTTGGGCTGCACAATTCCCTGCTGCAACATACTCAGTCTCAGCAGTGGAGAGAGCAACAGTGTGTTACTTTTTAGATGCCCAAGACACTAGACAACCACCTAAATATTGACAATATCCACTACTGCTCTTTCTATCTATCCTACACCCTGCATAATCTGCATCAGTGTAAGCTATAAGATCAAGCTCACACCTAGCAGGATACTATAGACCCAAATCAAGGGTGCTTGATAGATACCTAAAAATTCTTTTCACTGCCCTCATGTGAGACTCCTTAGGACTAGCCTGAAATCTAGCACATAAACACACTGAAAACTGTATATCAGGACGAGATGCAGTAAGATACAAGAGAGATCCGATCATACCTTTGTATAGTTTGATATCGGCAAATTTACCTTTTGGGTCAGCATCAAGATTAGTTGATGTGCCCATAGGTGCAGTAATTTCTTTGAGATTTTCCAGCTTGTATTTCTTCAACAAATCTCTGATGTATTTGGACCGTGTGATGAAGCTTCCTTCAGAAGTTTGATTAACCTGCAATCCAAGAAAAAATTCCAGTTCTCCCATTAAGCTCATTTCAAATTCATTAGTCATTAATTTAGAAAATTCCTCACACATAGAAGGTTTAGTTGACCCAAAAACTATATCATTTACATAGATTTGAGTAACAAGGATATCTTTGTTGCTTACCTTGGTAAATAAAGCCTGGTCAACTTCACCTCTTGAATATCCTTTACCTGTGAGGAAGGAGCTTAATCTGTCATACCAGGCCCTAGGAGCTTGTTTCAGTCCATAGAGTGCCTTGTCTAGCTTATACACATGATCAGGAAAACCAGTACATTCAAACCCATGAGGTTGTTTAACAAAAACATCATATTTTATTAACCCATTCAAGAAAGCATATTTTACATCCATCTGCTGCAATTTTATTCCTAGACTGTAGGCAAAGGCTAAGAGAATTCTAATGACTTCTAGTCTAGCTACAGGGGCAAAAGATTCTTCAAAGTCTATTCCATATTCCTGATTATACCCATGAGCTACAAGCCTAGTCTTATTTCTAACTACTTTTCTATGCTCATCAGTTTTATTTCTGAATACCCATCTAGTGCTTATGACAGAGCCATGAGAGGGTTTAGGAAGTAGGTGCCATACCTTGTTCCTTTCAAATTGGTTCAATTCATCATGTATGGCATTAATCTAATGCTCATCCTTTAAGGCACTGTCAATATTCTTGGGTTTTACTTGTGAGACTAAAGCAAAGGAATTCAGTTCATTTTCTATCCTAAAATGTGATCTAGTCCTAGGGGGTTCATTCAGATTACCAATAATATTTTCTAAGGGATGATCTCTGAGAAGTCTAATATTGGTTAGCTGATTACCTGAAGTTTCAATTGCCTCCCCCTGAACATCAGATCCTCCAGTCTCACCTTCTTCAACTGGTTCTACATCTTGCTCTTCTTTATTTTCAAGGATTTCTCTATCAACTTTATCCCTGCAGAAACCAGTTTCAAATTTATTACAAAGTTCATCAAATACTACATGTGGTGATTCCTCAACAGTTTGAGAATTTATGTTATAAACTCTATAGGCTCTGGATTTTTCGGAATAACCAAGAAAGTTCCAGGTTCACTTTTAGGTTCAAATTTATCAAGGTCTCTTTTAGAATTAACATGAATAAAACATTTTAAACCAAAAACTTTAAAGTGTGCTAGTGAAGGTGTCTTACCCTTGAGTATCTCATAAGTAGTCTTTTGAGTAGAAGGTCTTACTAGGGCTCTGTTTATGATAAAACATGAAGTATTCACTGCTTCCGCCCAAAACCTTCTTGGTAGGTTGCCTTCCACTAGTATGGTTTGAGCCATTTCCACCAAGGTTCTGTTCCTCCTTTCAACTATTCTATTTTGCTCCGGAGTCCTTGGTGAAGAGAACCTATGATTTATTCCATTTTCCTTGCAAAATTCATCAAACTGTGAGTTTTCAAACTCACCACCATGGTCAGACTGAATAGAAGAAATACACTGCTCACCAGTCTGTTTTATTCTGAGGTAAAATTCTTGAAATTCTTTAAAGGCATTATTTTTGTGAGTTAAAAAGAATACCCATATAAATCTAGAGAAGTCATCTACTAAAACATATCCATATCTCCTACCATATAAACTAGCTGATATAGTAGGACCAAACAGGTCCATATGAATCAGCTCAAAGGGTTTGGAAGACATGTTTTCAGTCCTAGTCTTAAATGACTTTATAGTCTGTTTGCACTGGGTACAAGCCTCACATATTTTATTATTTTTCTTAAAGGACATTTCAGGAAGACCTCTTACCATGCTATATTTATTCAGCTTATGCAGCACATTATAACTGACATGACCTAACCTACGATGCCAAAGGCAGGTTAAGTCATCCTTATTGACAGTGAGACAGAGATTCATGTGTGCTGCATCATCTAAATCTACCATATAGATGTTATTGACTCTTTTAACAATGAATTTTACAATTTCAGAATTAGGTTCAAATATATTGCAAGTAAGTGAGTCAAAAACAACTTTATGTCCTTTATCGCAAAGCTGACTAATACTAAGCAGGTTATAGGCAAGGCCTTCAACCAATAAAACTTCATCAATAGAACATGAAGAGCACTTACCAACTTTGCCTGATCCAATTATTTTTCCTTTGGTATTACCTCCAAAGATAACATGACCTGCATCCTTCTCCACCAGCATGCAAAATTTTGCTTTGTCACCGGTCATGTGTCTGGAACAACCACTATCAAGGCACCATCTATTGTGGTTGGCTGTCAGGCATACCTTCACAGAAAAACAAGTAGAGACTTTTGGAACCCAAAACTGTTTGGGCCCCATAACTGCAGTTAAATCATTCAAACAAGACAACAAATATTTTGGTATCCATATTTGTGATTTGACTTGAATTATGGATTTATTGATTTTCAATTCTTTCTATCTTTTCTTGCCACTTAGAGTTTCTGTATTCAATTTCTTTGGTGTGACGGTTTTGTTCTTACCAAATTTAGAGTTTTTGTGCCAGTTGCTTATCTATCGGGCATTGGAAGAAGTATTGGCACTGTAGATGACACGCCCCGAACCGATAGAAGCGGGAAACAGCGTTCGGAACATACATCGAAATAGTCATGATAACAAGAGCAAAATAAATAAACACAAATAGACACATGGAGGCCATACAATTGGATAAAAAAATATTTTTATTGATGATTGAAATTTAAATTTACAATTTGGACTCAATAAAGATAAAAGAAGAGAAAATGACAAGACTCACTATACTATCTAGACTCAAGAAAATAAAAAGACAGACTCCGATCTCTAAAGCTCCAAGTTAACTCGATCACGCTGTCTCGATCCCAATTGCAAGCGTTCCATTTACCGCGTTACCTAAAAAGGGTTGGAAAGTAGGGGTGAGCAAGCAGCTCAGTAGGAATTACACTCTATCATCAGGCATAGTTTAAGTAATTAACCATTTCATGAATGCATGAATAACGCGAGAAAACAATTAAGCATGATAACAAGATAACTAGCACGATAAAGATTGCAAGTCACGATAGCAAGAGCAGGTAATCCGAACTTCAAGTGAATGGCCATATATCAAGTCCAGTCAAGTCGAGTCATGCAAGCAAGTACTTCATGCTTTCAAGCACGAATAGCAAGTTCACGAGAATGTGGAATATCGTAGACCCAACACGCTAGATAGTACCCGGTGCCAAATGCCACACCTAGTCATTCACCTCCCCGGGGATCAAGTACTTTTCGGGTGCGTCTCCCAGGACCAGACTGGGCCCTTAAATATGATTGCCTTGGCATTGATTTGTTTGGATCATCGATCCCACGAAATCTAGACATCCATGAATAGAATGGCCAAGAGTTCCAAGATCAAGTTCATGTAATCAAGGTAAAGTGCATAAGAGTATTGATTTTCTTGAGATTCCAAACAATAAGCTCCTTAATCGAGAGGAAATAGTCATTTAAAGAAATGACTCTTGAAATGGATACATGCTGACAATAGATCTAACAATAGGTCAAAACTCAAGGTACCATAACCTAGAGCCTAAAGCAGCTCACACACATCAAAACCATGAAAACATCAATTTCGAAAAATTGGAAGGTACACGGCCATTTCTGGTCCGCTAAACACATAAACGGTCCATCCTGGGCCGTGCAAGGATGACTGGCTGAAGAACAGCCCGGCCGAAACTAAGGATAAACGGACCATTCTGGGCCTTTTTTAGAGAAGAACGGTCAGAAATGGGCCTTTCAACTAGTATAGATGGTCAAGAATGGGCCGTACATGGCCAAAAGGACTCGAAGCCCAAGAACAGGATAAACGGGCCTTATAGGGCCGCTCGAGGGATGAACGGTCCAATAAGATCCGCTCGAGTACATGAACGGGCCTAATCAGTCCGTTTAACTGGCTTAACTTAATAAACTAGAAATCTACCCAAATGGGCTCCGGGCTGCCATAAGTGGGGCAGAACTGAACCAGGGTCCAGCCCACTTTCCACAGGTCAATCCAGGGCTTACTGGGTTGATCAAACAGTGATTTGGTCGAAGAAAGGACAGGGATAATCGACCAACCTTAAATGGCAATTAGCTAGGGGTGCATAGTTCCTAATGGGCCGCCTATTGAGTTAAACGGTCCAAATCGAGCCGTGACTCACAACACAGCAATCCAAGCGGTTCGATCACGTGAACAGGTTTAGGTATTGGTGGTACAACATGCCCGGCGTCCTAGTGGAAATCCCAGGGTCGCGGTGACTTACGGAGGTCCTGTAATGAAGGTCCTAGTCCGACGAAAGGAATATCCGGCGGAGAGTCCCAACCATTACAAGGAATAGATGCTAGTAAAACATCGAAAACCAGTGTAGTGGTCAGTCCATCCTACCGAAGTAGAATGACTGTCAAAATAGTCCTAATATCATGGTTCATATAATCATGTTTGAAATTAACTTTATTGAGATAATAAACCAATGTCATGATAAAAATGCACACAAATTATAATTTTAATCTCTCATATGTTCCATTTACTTGTTGGTTGCTAGCCTATCATTAAGACTAGAGATGAAAACATGCTAGATTTTGAAATTAACACAGTTCTGGGAAGATGAACGGTTCGTCCAAAACCTTTCAAAGTCTTGTGCTGTCGTTCCAGAGGCCGTTCATGCAGGAGATGAGCGGTTTATGGATGGCCGCGTGAGTCTTTGAGCGGTTCTGATATAGCCGTTCGTCTTATGAAAATATAATAACGCAAACAACATAGGCGGTCAGACGTCGGCCGTGCATATAGACAAGCGGTCTATCGCATGGCCGCTCATCCCAGAACAATCTCGCCTACTGTCGCCTCGCCCGCCTCCGGCGAGTTTGGCTAGGGTTAGCTACTATAACTAAATACACACTATAGAGAGCATGAAAATTGAGGTTTTTATAACCAATAGAACGAGCACAAAATTTTATACAAGATGGCATGATCAATTGAATGTTTAGTGCCTGAAATCCCCTACTTAAACCAAGGTGGAACATAGTTAACCCTAATTATGAGATGCTTCTACTAAAACTGAAAATTCTCGCAGGATACTACACGAATTTTAGTCCTTTTAGTATCAAATGAAAGAGAGCTTAAAGATGCACAAAATGATATAATTTACTTAATTTTAGCCCGAGAGAAACCTACCTTATTCGAAGAAGAAGGAGGAAGACGCCCGAAACCCTAATCCGCGAACACGCCTCCGATCCTCACCCAAATTCGCTCTCGATCGGCCACCCTAGGTCACGTCGCCGGCTGGGGAGACAAATAGGGTTCCAGGGGGTCGAAAGCCCTCTACATATAGGGTCTAAGAAGGTTCCTACAGATCAAATTAGCCTAAAGAGTCCAAGGGTTTAAAATCGGTGAAAATTTCGGGGATACCACCTAATCCACGCCACCGCCGCCAATAGAAGTCTCTAGAGGCTAGGGTTTCAGAGGGGAAACGATCTACTAGGGTTTTTATCTATCAAATGGGTCTGGTTTGGGCTTGAATGGCTGAGAAATGGGCTCAAATTTGATCTTTTAAGATTGATGTGGTTTGAGTTATTAAAACAACGATTTTAACCATTAATTCCCTAATTCAGTCTAATCTAATTTTTATTATGGGTCAGCCCAGCTGACAATATTGTTTAACTATTCGTTCTCTACAAGAATATAATTTTTCCATATTTTTTGAAATTAGTCAAACTTTGGCCTACGGTTGAAATTCAATTAATTTAATCTATATGCATATAATATTCAGATTATCATGAAAAATTTGATTATCTCTTGAAATATGAAATTTCTTTTATGATAATTGTAGAAAAATAATTATTCCTTTTTAATGATATAATTTAGCCACTTTCAAAATAAATAATATTCTTAAATTAAGAGAAATCATTGAAGTCATTAAATAGCAAGTAACTAGCTTTAATTCAAATATATATATATATTTTAAAAAATTGACCTTTACATTTTATTATTTAACCGGGGTGTTACATCCTCCCCCACGTTAAAGAATTTTGTCCCCAAATTCGTCAATCGCCATTAACTATTCGAAATAACATGGTAATCATACGATTAATGGAAAATAAAAAGAATTTTAACTATAGTTAAAGATAAGGAAGAACGATACCATATTAGAAATCAGTGCCAATTTGCTTGTGGAAGTAGCTTAGGGCAATTAGCCATTATGTGATCTTTATTTCAGCAACGAAGACACGCTCCTCTCCTTCGCTAACACTCCTTGATTAGATGACCAATTTTGTGACAGTGGAAACATTTCATTCCACTTCTGTCACGCCCCGAACCGATAGCAATGGGAAGCAGCGTTCGGAACGTACATCGAAACAGTCATGATAACAAAAGCAAAATAAAGAAAGACAGATAGACACGTGGAGGTCGTACAATTGGATAAAAATATATTTTTATTGATGCTTAAAATTTAAATTTACAATTTGGACTTAATAAAGACAAAAGAAGAGAAAATGACAAGACTCACTATACTATCTAGACTCAAGAAAATAAAAAGACAGACTCCGGTCTCTAAAGCTCCAAGTTCACTCGATCACGCTGTCCCGATCGCAATTGCAAGCATTCCGTCTACCGCGTTACCTGAAAAGGGTTGGAAAGTAGGGGTGAGCAAGCAGCTCAGTAGGAATTACACTCTATCATCAGACATAGTTTAAGTAATTAATCATTTCATGAATGCATGAATAACGCGAGAAAACAATTAAGCATGATAACAAGATAAGTAGCACAATAAAGATTGCAAGTCACGATAGCAAGAGCAGGTAATCCAAACTTCAAGTGAATGGCCATATATCAAGTCAAGTCAAGTCGAGTCATGCAAGCAAGTACTTCATACTTTCAAGCACAAATAGCAAGTTCACGAGAATGTGGAATGTCGTAGACCCAACACGCTAGATAGTACTCGGTGCCAAATACCACACCTAGTCATTCACCTCCCCGGGGATCAAGTACTTTTCGGGTGCGCCTCCCAGGACTAGACTGGGCCCTTAAATATGATTGCCTTGGCATTGATTTGTTTAGATCATCAATCCCATGAAATCTAGACATCCACGAATAGAATGGCCAAGAGTTCCAAGATCAAGTTCATGTAATCAAGGTAAAGTGTATAAGAGTATTGATTTTCTTGAGATTCCAAATAATAAGCTCCTTAATCGAGAGGAAATAGTCATTTAAAGAAATGACACTTGAAATGGATACATGTTGACAATAGATCTAACAATAGGTCAAAACTCGAGGTACCATAACCTGGATAGGCTAAAGCAGCTCACACACATCAAAACCATGAAAACATCAATTTCAAAAAATCGGAAGGTACACGGTCA
Organism: Amorphophallus konjac; assembly: GCA_022559845.1. Taxonomy (NCBI): domain Eukaryota; kingdom Viridiplantae; phylum Streptophyta; class Magnoliopsida; order Alismatales; family Araceae; genus Amorphophallus; species Amorphophallus konjac. Next base: position 201,554,229 of record CM040123.1, read on the forward strand.
TTTCTGGTCCACTAAACACATAAACGGTCCATCCTGGGCCGTGCAAGGATGATTGGCTGAAGAACAGCCCAGCCGAAAATAAGGATAAACGGACCATTCTGGGCCGATCTTAGAGAAGAACGGTCAGAAATGGGCCTTTCAACTAGTATAGACAGTCAAGAATGGGCCGTACATGGCCAAAAGGACTCGAAGCCCAAGAACAGGATAAACGGGCCTTATAGGGCCGCTCGAGGAACGAACGGTCCAATAAGGTCCGCTCGAGTACATGAACGGGCCTAATCAGTCCAATTAACTGGCTTAACTTAATAAACTAGAAATCTACCCAAATGGGCTCCGGGCTGCCATATCTGGGGCAGAACTGAACCAGGGTCCAACCCACTTTCCACTGGTCAGTCCAGGGCTTACTGGGTTGATCAAACCGTGATTTGGTCGAAGAAAGGACAAGGATAATCGACCAACCTTAAATGGCAATTAGCCAGGGGTGCACGGTTCCTAATGGGCCGCCTATTGAGTTAAATGGTCCAAATTGAGCCGTGACTCACAACACAGCAATCCAAGCAGTTCGATCACGTGAACAGGTTCAGGTCTTGGTGGTACAATCTGCCCGACGTCCTAGTGGGAATCCCAGGGTCGCGGGGACTTACGGAGGTCCTGTAATGAAGGTCCTTGTCCGACGGAAGGAATATCCGGCGGAGAGTCCCAACCATTACAAGAAATAGAGGCTAGCAAAATATCGGAAACCAGTGTAGCGGTCAGTCCATCCTACCGGAGTAGAATGACTGTCACAACAGTCCTAATATCATGGTTCATATAATCATGTTTGAAATCAACTTTATTGAGATAATAAACCAATGTCATGATAAAAATGCACAAAAAATATAATTTTAATCTCTCATATGTTCCATTTACTTATTGGTTGCTAGCCTATCATTAAGACTAGAGATGAAAACATGCTAGATTTCAAAATTAACACAGTTCTGGGAAGATGAACGGTTCGTCCAGAACCTTTCAAAGTCTTGTGCGGTTGTTCCAGAGGCCGTTCATGCAGGAGATGAGCGGTTTATGGATGGCCGCGTGAGTCTTTGAGCGGTTCTGATCTAGCCGTTCGTCTTATGAAAATATAATAATGCAAACAACATAGGCGGTCAGACGTCAGCCGTGCATATAGACAAGCGGTCTATCGCATGGCCGCTCATCCCAGAACAATCTCGCCTACCATCGGCTCGCCCGCCTCTGGCGAGTTTGGCTAGGGTTAGCTATTATAACTAAATACACACTATATAGAGCATGAAAATTGAGGCTTTTACAACCAATAGAACGAGCACAAAATTTATACAAAATGGCATGATCAATTGAATGTTTAGTGCCTGATATCCCCTACTTAAACTAAGGTGGAACATAGTTAACCCTAATTATGACATGCTTCTACTAAAACTGAAAATTCTCGCAGGATACTACACGAATTTTAGGGCTTTTAGTATCAAATGAAAGAGAGCTTAAAGACGCACAAAATGATATATTTTACTTACTTTTAGCCCGAGTGAAACCTACCTTATTCGAAGAAGAAGGAGGAAGACGCCCGAAACCCTAATCCGCAAACACGCCTCCGATCCTCACCCAAATTCGCTCTCGATAGGCCACCCTAGGTCACGCCGCTGGCTGGGGAGACAAATAGGGTTCTAGGGGGTGGAAAGCCCTCTACTTATAGGGTCTAAAAAGGTTCCTACAGATCGAATTAGCCTAAAGAGTCCAAGGGTTTAAACTCGGTGAAAATTTTGGGGATACCACCTAATCCACACCGCCGCCGCCAATAGAAGTCTCTAGAGGCTAAGGTTTCAGAGGGGAAACGATCTACCAGGTTTTATCTATCAAATGGGTCTAGTTTGGGCTCGAATGGTTGAGAAATGGGCTCGAATTTGATCTTTTAAGATTGATGTGGTTTGAGTTATTAAAATAACGATTTTAACCATTAATTCCTTAATTCAGTCTAATCCAATTTTTATTAGGGGTCGGCCCGACTGATAATATTGTTTAACTTTTCGTTCTCTACAAGAATATAATTTTTCCATATTTTTAAAAATTAGTCAAACTTTGGCCTACGGTTGAAATTCAATTAATTTAATCTATATACATATAAAATTCAGATTATCATGAAAAATTTGATTATCTCTTGAAATATGAAATTTCTTTTATGGAAATTGTAAAAAAATAATTATTTATTTTTATTGATATAATTTAGCCACTTTCAAAATAAATAATATTCTTTAATTAAGAGAAATCATTGAAGTCATTAAATAGCAAGTAAATAGCTTTAATTCTAATATATATATATATTCAAAATTTTACCTTTACATTTTATTATTTAACCGGGGTGTTACATCCTCCCCCACTTTAAGGAATTTGGTCCCCAAATTCGTCAATCGCCATTAACTATTCGAAATAACATGGTAATCATACGATTAATGGAAAATAAAAGAATTTTAACTATAGTTAAAGATAAGGAAGAACGATATCATATTACAAATCAGTGCCAATTTACTTGTGGAAGTAGCTTAGGGCAATTTGCCATTATGGGATCTTTATTTCCGCAACGAAGACACGCTCCTCTCCTTCGCCAGCACTACTTGATTAAATGACCAATTTTGTGACAGTGGAAACATTTCATTCCACTTCTGTCACGCCCCGAACCGATAGCAGCGGGAAGCAGCGTTCGGAACGTACAGCGAAACATTCATGATAACAAGAGCAAAATAAATAAACACAAATAGACACATGGAGGCCATACAATTGGATAAAAATATATTTGTATTGATGATTGAAATTTAAATTTACAATTTAGACTCAATAAAGACAAAAGAAGAGAAAATGACAAGACTCACTATACTATCTAGACTCAAGAAAATAAAAAGACAGACTCCGGTCTCTAAAGCTCCAAGTTCACTCGATCACGCTGTCCCGATCCCAATTACAAGCGTTCTGTCTACCGCGTTACCTAAAAAGGGTTGAAAAGTAGGGGTGAGCAAGCAGCTCAGTAGGAAATACACTCTATCATCAGGCATAGTTTAAGTAATTAACCATTTCATGAATGCATGAATAACGCGAGAAAACAATTAAGCATGATAACAAGATAACTAGCACGATAAAGATTGCAAGTCACGATAGCAAGAGCAGGTAATCCGAACTTCAAGTGAATGGCCATATATCAAGTCAAGTCATGTCGAGTCATGCAAGCAAGTACTTCATGCTTTCAAGCACGAATAGCAAGTTCACGAGAATGTGGAATGTCGTAGACCCAACACGCTAGATAGTACTCGGTGCCAAATACCACACCTAGTCATTCACCTCCCCGGGGATGAAGTACTTTTCGGGTGCGCCTCCCAGGACCAGACTGGGCCCTTAAATATGATTGCCTTGGCATTGATTTGTTTAGATCATCAATCCCACGAAATCTAGACATCCACGAATAGAATGGCCAAGAGTTCCAAGATCAAGTTCATGTAATCAAGGTAAAGTGTATAAGAGTATTGATTTTCTTGAGATTCCAAATAATAAGCTCCTTAATCGAGAGGAAATAGTCATTTAAAGAAATGACACTTGAAATGGATACATGTTGACAATAGATCTAACAATAGGTCAAAACTCGAGGTACCATAACCTGGATAGGCTAAAGCAGCTCACACACATCAAAAACATGAAAACATAAATTTCAAAAAATTGGAAGGTACACGGTCATTTCTGGTCCGCTAAACACATAAACGGTCCATCCTGGGCCGTGCAAGGATGATTGGCTGAAGAACAGCCCAGTCGAAAATAAGGATAAACGGACCATTCTGGGCCGCTCTTAGAGAAGAACGGTCAGAAATGGGCCTTTCAACTAGTATAGACAGTCAAGAATGGGCCGTACATGGCCAAAAGGACTCGAAGCCCAAGAACAGGATAAACGGGCCTTATAGGGCCGCTCGAGGGACGAACGGTCCAATAAGGTCCGCTCGAGTACATGAACGGGCCTAATCAGTCCAATTAACTGGCTTAACTTAATAAACTAGAAATCTACCCAAATGGGCTCCGGGCTGCCATAAGTGGGGCAGAACTGAACTAGGGTCCAACCCACTTTCCACTGGTCAGTCCAGGGCTTACTGGGTCGATCAAACCGTGATTTGGTCGAAGAAAGGACAAGGATAATTGACCAACCTTAAATGGCAATTAGCCAGGGGTGCACGGTTCCTAATGGGCCGCCTATTGAGTTAAATGGTCCAAATTGAGCCGTGACTCACAACACAGCAATCCAAGCAGTTCGATCACGTGAACAGGTTCAGGTCTTGGTGGTACAACCTGCCCGACGTCCTAGTGGGAATCCCAGGGTCGCGGGGACTTACGGAGGTCCTGTAATGAAGGTCCTTGTCCGACGGAAGGAATATCCGACGGAGAGTCCCAACCATTACAAGAAATAGAGGCTTGCAAAACATCGGAAACCAGTGTAGCGGTCAGTCCATCCTACCGGAGTAGAATGACTGTCACAACAGTCCTAATATCATGGTTCATATAATCATGTTTGAAATCAACTTTATTGAGATAATAAACCAATGTCATGATAAAAATGCACAAAAAATATAATTTTAATCTCTCATATGTTCCATTTACTTATTGGTTGCTAGCTTATCATTAAGACTAGAGATGAAAACATGCTAGATTTCAAAATTAACACAGTTCTGGGAAGATGAACGGTTCGTCCAGAACCTTTCAAAGTCTTGTGCGGTTGTTCCAGAGGCCGTTCATGCAGGAGATGAGTGGTTTATGGATGGCCGCGTGAGTCTTTGAGCGGTTCTGATCTAGCCGTTCGTCTTATGAAAATATAATAATGCAAACAACATAGGCGGTCAGACGTCAGCCGTGCATATGGACACGCGGTCTATCACATGACCGCTCATCCCAGAACAATCTCGCCTACCGTCGCCTCGCCCGCCTCCGGCGAGTTTCGCTAGGGTTAGCTACTATAACTAAATACACACTATAGAGAGCATGAAAATTGGGGCTTTTATAACCAATAGAACGAGCACACAATTTATACAAGATGGCATGATCAATTGAATGTTTAGTGCCTGAAATCCCCTACTTAAATCAAGGTGGAACATAGTTAACCCTAATTATGACATGCTTCTACTAAAACTGAAAATTCTTCCAGGATACTACACAAATTTTAGAGATTTTAGTATCAAATGAAAGAGATCTTAAAGACACACAAAATGATATATTTTACTTAATTTTAGCCCGAGAGAAATCTACCTTATTCGAAGAAGAAGAAGGAAGACGCCCGAAACCCTAATCCGCGAACACACCTCCGATCCTCACCCAAATTCGCTCTCGATCGGCCACCCTAGGTCACGCCGCCGGCTGGGGAGACAAATAGGGTTCCAGGGGGTCGTAAGCCTCTACTTATAGGGTCTATGAAGGTTCCTACAGATCGAATTAGCCTAAAGAGTCCAAGGGTTTAAACTTGACGAAAATTTCGGGGATACCACCTAATCCACACCGCCGTCGTAAATAGAAGTCTCTAGAGGCTAGGGTTTCAGAGGGGAAACGATCTACTAGGGCTTATCTATCAAATGGGTCTGGTTTGGGCTCGAATGTTTAAGAAATGGGCTCGAATTTGATCTTTTAAGATTGATGTGGTTTGAGTTATTAAAACAACGATTTTAACCATCAATTTGTTAATTCAGTCTAATCCAATTTTTATTATGGGTCGGCCCAGCTGACAATATTGTTTAACTTTTCGCTCTCTAGAAGAATATATTTTTTTCTATAATTTTAGAAATTAGTCAAACTTTGGCCTATGGTTGAAATTCAATTAATTTAATCTATATACATATAAAATTCAAATTATCATGAAAAATTAGATTATCTCTTGAAATATGAAATTTCTTTTATAATAATTGTAGAAAAATAATTATTCCTTTTTATTGATATAATTATCCACTTCCAAAATAAATAATATTCTTTAATTAAGAGAAATCATTGAAGTCATCAAATAGCAAGTAAATAGCTTTAATTCTAATATATGTATATATTTTCAAAATTTTACTTTTACATTTTATTATTTAATCGGGGTGTTACATCCTCCCCCACTTTCATGAATTTGATCCCCAAATTTGTCAATCGCCATTAACTATTCGAAATAACATGTTAATAATACGATTAATGGAAAATAAAAGAATTTTAACTATAGTTAAAGATAAGGAAGAACGATACCGTATTAGAAATCAGTGCCAATTTACTTGTGGAAGTAGCTTAGGGCAATTAGCCATTATGTGATCTTTATTTCCGCAACGAAGACACGCTCCTCTCCTTCGCCAACACTCCTTGATTTGATGACCAATTTTGTGACAGTGGAAACATTTCATTCCACTTCTATCACGTCCCGAATCGATAGCAGCGGGAAGCAGCGTTCGTAACGTACAGCGAAACAGTCATGATAACAAGAGCAAAATAAATAAACACAAATAGACACATGGAGGCCAAACAATTGGATAAAAATATATTTTTTTGATGATTGAAATTTAAATTTACAATTTGGACTCAATAAAGACAAAAGAAGAGAAAATGACAAGACTCACTATACTATCTAGACTCATGAAAATAAAAAGATAGACTCCGGTCTCTAAAGCTCCAAGCTCACTCGATCACGCTGTCCCGATCTTAATTGCAAGCGTTCCGTCTACCGTGTTACCTGAAAAGGGTTGGAAAGTAGGGGTGAGCAAGCAGCTCAGTAGGAATTACACTCTATAATCAGGCATAGTTTAAGTAATTAACCATTTCATGAATGCATGAATAATGCGAGAAAACAATTAAGCATGATAACAAGATAACTAGCACGATAAAGATTGCAAGTCACGATAGCAAGAGCAGGTAATCCGAACATCAAGTGAATGGCCATATATCAACTCAAGTGAAGTCGAGTCATGCAAGCAAGTACTTCATGCTTTCAAGCACGAATAGCAAGTTCACGAGAATGTGGAATGTCGTAGACCCAACACGCTAGATAGTACTCGGTGCCAAATGTCACACCTAGTCATTCACCTCCCCGAGGATGAAGTACTTTTCGGGTGCGCCTCCCAGGACCAGGCTGGGCCCTTAAATATGATTGCCTTGGCATTGATTTGTTTAGATCATCAATCCCACGAAATCTAGACATCCACGAATAGAATGGCCAAGAGTTCCTAGATCAAGTTCATGTAATCAAGGTAAAGTGCATAAGAGTATTGATTTTCTTGAGATTCCAAACAATAAGCTCCTTAATCGAGAGGAAATAGTCATTTAAAGAAATGACTCTTGAAATGGATACATGTTGACAATAGATCTAACAATAGGTCAAAACTTGAGGTACCATATCCTGGATAGGCTAAAGCAGCTCACACACATCAAAACCATGAAAACATCCATTTTAAAAAACTGGAAGGTACACGGTCATTTCTGGTCTGCTAAACACATAAACGGTCCATCTTGGGCCGTGCAAGGATGACTGGCTGAAGAACAGCCCAGCCGAAACTAAGGATAAACGGACCATTCTGGGCCGCTCTTAGAGAAGAACGGTCAGAAATGGGCCTTTCAACTAGTATAGATGGTCAAGAATGGGCCGTACATGGCCAAAAGGACTCGAAGCCCAAGAATAGGATAAACAGGCCTTATAGGGCCGCTCGAGGGATGAGCGGTCCAATAAGGTCCACTCGAGTACAGGAACGGGCCTAATCAGTCCGTTTAACTGGCTTAACTTAATAAATTAGAAATCTACCCAAATGGGCTCCGGGCTGTCATAAGTGGGGCAGAGCTGAACCAGGGTCCAGCCCACTTTCCACTGGTCAGTCCAAGGCTTACTGGGTTAATCAAACCGTGATTTGGTCGAAGAAAGGATAAGGATAATCGACCAACCTTAAATGGCAATTAGCCAGGGGTGCACGGTTCTTAATGGGCCGCCTATTGAGTTAAACGGTCCAAATTGAGCCGTGACTCACAACACAGCAATCCAAGCGGTTCTATCACGTGAATAGGTTCAGGTCTTGGTGGTACAACTTGCCTGACGTCCTTGTGGGAATCCCAGACTCACGGGGACTTACGGAGGTCCTGTAATGAAGGTCCTAGTCCGACGGAAGGAATATCCGGCGGAGTGTCTCATCCATTACAAGGAATAGAGGCTAGTAAAACATCGGAAACCAGTGTAGCGGTCAGTCCATCCTACCGGAGTAGAATGACTGTCAAAATAGTCCTAATATCATGGTTCATATAATCATGTTTGAAATTAACTTTATTGAGATAATAAACCAATGTCATGATAAAAATGCACAAAAATTATAATTTTAATCTCTCATATGTTCCATTTACTTATTGGTTGCTAGCCTATCATTAAGACTAGAGATGAAAACATGCTAGATTTCAAAATTAACACAGTTCTGGGAAGATGAACGGTTCGTCCAGAACCTTTCAAAGTCTTGTGCGGTCGTTCCAGAGGTAGTTCATGCAGGAGATGAGAGGTTTATGGATGGCCGCGTGAGTCTTTGAGCGGTTCTGATCTAGCCGTTCGTCTTTTGAAAATATAATAACGCAAACAACATAGGCAGTTAGACGTCGGCCGTGCATATAGACAAGCGGTCTATCGCATGGCCGCTCATCCCAAAACAATCTCGCCTACCGTCGCCTCGCCCGCCTCCGGAGAGTTTGGCTAGGGTTAGCTACTATAACTAAATACACACTATAGAGAGCATGAAAATTGGGGCTTTTATAACCAATAGAACAAGCACAAAATTTTATACAAGATGGCATGATCAATTGAATGTTTAGTGCCTAAAATCCCCTACTTAAACCAAGGAGAAACATAGTTAACCCTAATTATGACATGCTTCTACTAAAACTGAAAATTCTCGCAGGATACTACACGAATTTTAGGGCTTTTAGTATCAAATGAAAGGGAGCTTAAAGATGCACAAAATGATATATTTTACTTAATTTTAGCCCGAGCGAAAGCTACTTTATTCGAAGAAGAAGGAAGAAGACGCCCGAAACCCTAATCCGCGAACACGCCTCCGATCCTCACCCAAATTCGCTCTCGATCCGCCACCTAGGTCACGTCGCTGGCTGGGGAGACAAATAGGGTTCGAGGGGGTCGAAAGCCCTGTACTTATAGGGTCTAAGAAGGTTCCTATAGATCGAATTAGCCTAAAGAGTCCAAGGGTTTAAACTCGGCAAAAATTTCGGGGATACCACTTAATCCACGCCGCCGCCGCCAATAGAATTTTCTAGAGGCTAGGGTTTTAGAAGGGAAACGATTTACTAGGGTTTATCTATCAAATGGGTCTGGTTTGGGCTCGAATGGTTGAGAAATGGGCTCGAATGTGATCTTTTAAGATTGATGTGGTTTGAGTTATTAAAACAACGATTTTAACCATTAATTCCTTAATTCAGTCTAATCCCATTTTTATTAGGGGTCGGCCCAGCTGACAATATTGTTTAAGTTTTCGTTCTCTATAAGAATATAATGTTTCCATATTTTTAGAAATTAGTCAAACTTTGGCCTACGGTTGAAATTCAATTAATTTAATCTATATACATATAAAATTCAGATTATCATGAAAAATTTGATTATCTTTTGAAATATGAAATTTTTTTATGGTAATTGTAGAAAAATAATTATTCATTTTTATTGATATAATTTAGCCAATTTCAAAATAAATAATATTATTTAATTAAGAGAAATCATTGAAGTCATTAAATAGCAAGTAAATAGCTTTAATTCCAATATATATATATATATATTCAAAATTTTACCTTTACATTTTATTATTTAACCGGGGTGTTACAGTAGATCCTGGGCTGAACAGTTCTAGGATGGACAAGGCCATATGAAATCTGGTTCATGTAAGTTCTTGACCTAGGTTGCATAGAGATATTCAACGGATAGCGTCGATGCACATGTCTAAGATAAGAGTTGTGAATATTCTGCTGCATCGACCTTATATATGAGCTACCTTGACCTTTTCTACTAACAGTGTATCGATAGGAGTTGTGAACTGATGGATAGGTCGGTGCACTAAAGTGGTAACATCGACCTGAGGTGTCTCTACTCTGACTTGGGTTTCTAAGGAACTTAAACCCAGAAGGAGTGTGCGTCGATGCAGGTTGGGTTGCATTGGTCTTGGGGGTTCCTTGGACTTTAGCTTTACTTATCTGACCCCCAACCTGTCCCTTAGATGTAGATGCAGTGGTATGTGTGTATGACTCCCTAGACACCTCTACCTTCCCTTTGCCTGTCCTTCGCACTAAATTTGGTTTTCACAGAATTTCTATTTGAGTTTTCTTCGCAATTCATTTTTATCAAAGGTTTGGATTTTCCTTTTTCAGCAACAAAGGATATGGTTTTCACATCCAACATTTTCTTATTGCTTGGGTTAAAACCCAATCATTCTCTTCTGGAATTTACTCTTGTTCCCAGAATGGCATTCAAATTTTCAGTTCCCTGTATGAAAAGAAATGTTGTTTATCTTTGTTTTATTTTTCTAAATTTTCAATTGTCTTTTTCAATTCATTATTCACTCTATTAACAACATCATATTTTTCATTAGCAATTCTGGTTTCTTCCTCAAATTTTTGTATTTTGATTTTTAGTTCATCAATTGTGTTTTTCAGATGTTCATTTTCATGCCTCATATCATTCAAAACAGATTTGACATTTTCATATTTAACAACAGAATTTTTTAGACTACTATTTTCAGTTTCAAGGCATGTGATTCTGTCATTTGAGGAAGTATCATTTACTAATGAATTTATTTTTCTTTTCAGATGCTTGTTTTCTCTACGTATGTCATCATATTTATCTAGAATCTCAACATAGGCTTCTTCCCAATCACTATGTGTAAAATTCTCAAAAGGAGAAGTTAACTCATCATTGTCTTTCTCTTAATCTTCTCCTCTTGCCATCAGACAAAGTTTCTTTTCATCCTCGCTGTCGGATGTGCTGCTGTTGCTGTCTTCTTCTTCATCACTCCAGGTGCTCACCATGGCTTTTCCTTTCCTGTTCTTCCACCTGGGTTATTTTTCCTTCAGCAGCTCAGGACATTCAGCCTTCAGATGTCCAGCCTTCCTGCAATTATAACAAACAATAGCATCAGATTTCTTGGCAGGTTCAGGCTTATATTTCGACTACCTCTTTCTTGAAAAATATTTTCTTCTAAACCCCTTTCCTTCCTTCCTCAGAAATTTTTTAAACTTCCCAGTGATCATGGCAAACTCATCCTGATCATCATCAGAACTAGAACAACTATGCTTACTAGATGACCCTTTGCTACTGGAGTTAGCTTTAAGAGCTAAGGGCTTCTTCTTCTTCTCAGTCTCACCAACCCTCTTAAGGTTCAACTCATACGTCATGAGGGAACCTATGAGTTCGTCTACAGATGTGACTGCTAGGTTCCTGGATTTCTCCATAATAGTGGCCATGGTGTGCCAAATAGGTGTCAGGGACCTAAGAATTTTTCTGACTAATTCGTACTCACTGTAGACCTTACCTAGACTTCTCAGGCTATTGGTTAAAACCATCAACCTGGCATACATCTCAGATATGGACTCCTCATATTTCATCTTAAAAGCTTCATACTCTGAGACTAACATGTTTGCCTTCGTCTCTCTAACCTGATATGTTCCCTCATAAATCACCTCCAGCTTGTCCCACATCTCCTTGGCTGTGGAACATGAGGATATTCTAGAAAATTCAGTGGGATGGAGTGCACATTGCATAGCATTAACTGCACTCCAATTCAAAGTGGACCTACAGATCTGCTCCCTAGTCCAAACCTCCTCATCCTCTGGAAGCTCAAATGGTCCTTTACTAACTACCTTCTAGATTTCATAATCCTTAGCCTGAAGAAAGACCTGCATGCGATTCTTCCAGTAAGCATAATTATTTTCGCCGAAGAATTGCGGCTTACTAGTCGAATGACCCTCAGCAGTTAACCCTCTAGTATCCATAACTAACCTCTCAAGGATGTAAAGCCCTAAGGGAGAGTTAGGCTCTGATACCACGTGATGTGAAGAACAGATGAATAAGAGATCTAGAGGGGGGGGGGTGAATAGATCTACCCCAAAATTAAAATTTATAGCAGTTGAAAACAGTGCAGAATAAAAATGAACTACTGTAAACACAAACACTAATAGCAGTGTGAATTATCAATAAGAGAATCTGCAATGAAGTTGCAGATTAATCAAAGTAATCACCAAAGCAAACAATAAATCCACTCAGTATAGTACTAGGCGGAGGGTTGATTAGAAAATCTCCTCAAGCATAGGTCAGTTTTCAGATAGATGTAATCTATCCTTCTAATTGAACCTATTTAATATACCACTAAGATGTATATAACACATAGATGAGGATAATAAGATTCAGAACAACATCAATTTAAGGAAAAATCAACGCAGCAAGATCCAAAGTATGTTAGATCAGACAGATTCAGAATTGATTGAATTTGGTAAAAGATAGTAGGTGACGATCCTAAGCATTCATCTATTCGTAAAGAGAGAAAATCAATCACACACTGAGCAAATCAATTTTTAGGTGGTTCGATCTCAATCTTGAGATCTACGTCCACCCCTTACTCAACCGAGTAAGGATTCTGCTGCCACACAGCTTCAATACCGCTGATCCACAACTTCGGGGATATAATCCCTACACCAGCTGATCCACAGCTTTGGGGAACATGTCCCAGACCGTTGAGCTTCACAACTTGCTAACTGAGGAACACTCCTCACTGCTGAGCACCACAGCTTGCTGATCGCTGATACACAGCTTATGAATGTAATCAGAAATCAAACAGAAAAAGAAAAGAAAACACTCGAAGAAGCAATGTAGCTCACACTGAGTAAATTGACTCTGGATCTGATCCAGGAGTCACTTACAGAGACAGACTCTCTTCTCAGTTAGACTAACTTTTCCATCTTACGGCACTCTGTTCTTCTCTCTAAACTTCGCAACAGGCTCTCACTCTTTCAATCTTCTCTCTGACTCTTCTCTTTCAATTCTAACTCTTCTCAGCTCTCTCTTAACTCTTCTGCTCTTCTACTATTCTACTATCTCCTTGCTGCTTCGAGTTTGAGTGATCGATCCCTTTTATATAGCAGAGGGCGTGAATCTATGGGACCACCAGCTTTTCAATCTTGGGCGTGTAGAAATTACATTCCCGCCGACACATTTTATCCATAAAGCATTTCGAGAAGCCACATGTCAGATGTGGAGGTTGTGACGATCCACGTGGCAGAATGTTAGTTCTGCTCCCTGCCTTGGATCACTTACCTTTAACTTGGTACATTAAGTTCCACGTAAGATTTGGTAGCAGACTGCCTTCACGCTATCCAGGTGTTTGATCATATAGCTGACCTGTCAAAATGAGAGATAAAGAGACATTAGTCATTAATTAAATGATAAACATAAACACAAGTTCAATCTTAATCATTTCCATAGATTTTGTAACGACCCGAGATCAGAGTACCGGAAAGGAACCGGCGCGCCTCGAACCTCGGCCTGCCACCCACGAGCCCGAAGACTCGGAAGGGTTAAAGGGATGGTGTGGGAGTACAAGAGAAGCTGAAATAACCGCAGAGATAGCACCATAATTTGAATAAAATGAACAGAATAAAGTAAATAGTTAAACTGCTACAAGGTCCAGTGTATCTCATGTCCCAAAATAAGTACATTCAACAGAAAGAAAAGTACAAGTACACGAGGCATATGCTGTAATGTCCCGGGTTTTTCAGATATTTTTCAGATCTGGATCCGTGAGTTTCAGATCACTTTCGGGGGTCCCGGAGCTTATTTTATGGTTCACACGTGTTTTTCCCTAACAAACCTGCGGAACGCCATAGCAGACGAACTGTTACGTTCTCCTCCTCCGGGACTGTACCAGTGCGTTGAGCGTGTTCCGAGGATCGCAGAAATGATTTTTCCTAATTTTTTGTATTTTTTGTATTTTTGGCATTTTCTAGATTTTCTATATAACCCCTTTTTCCTTTTTCTTTTTTCCTTTTTCTTCTTTCTTCTTCTTCCTCCTTCCCGTGAGAGCACCGCGGCACCTCCTCTCTCCCGTTCGGAGCTCTCAGCACCTTCCTCCTCCGACGACGGGCTATGGACGTTGGCTGCGGCGCGGTGACGACGGGGGCGGCGAGAAGAACACGGCGGTACCCTTTTCACGGCGTGGGAGAGGCGTTCTTGTTCGGCCAAGGTTTGGAGATCGGCGGCGATCCGGCAGGTTTCGGCTTTCCTTGAGGTAGGGGGACGGATCCTTACCCTCTTTACTACATTCCCCGTGATTTCTAGGCCGAGGGGAGGCCGAGTGGGGGTGTTTTGAGTCGGGAGGGTAAAATGCCATGATTTTGGGTTGAGCACCGAATCTCCTGTTTCACGGTGTTTTTGACCGATTTAAGGGCGTAGAAGCATGCTAGGGAGGTTCGGGGTGGATTCCCCTTTGTTTCCCTATCATCGGGCGATGATTGGGGCGTGGATCGGGTTTTTTGGCCATTCCTGCCGTTCACGATTTTCCAGAATGAAAACGGTCCTAACAAGAACCGTTTTTATTAGAAGCGGCCCCAGGTTGGCCGTTTTCTAGTCAGAGTGTCGGTGGGCTTGGCGGTCGCGCGATAGACCGCCAAGGCCCAGCGGCGGACCATTGTCCGACCGCTACCCTCGTGGGGCCAGTGTGACTCTCGAGGTGTTTGACCGTTGGTTTTTCGACCATTGAGAAGTCCTGGGGCTTAGCGGTCACCGTATGACGGTTTAGCCCTGCTTTGCGGTGCACTGGGGGGACCATTTTTGAGGTTCATCAGTCACAAGGTGACCGTTTTACCCCTCTACAGTCGTGTTGCTTGGCGTTCCCAATGGGGATTGTTTCTGCCTTGGGCGGCCCAGTGTTGGACCGCTTATGTTTTAAACGGTTGTCAGGAGACCATTTTTATTCTGAGGAATGGCGGCCCAGTGGGGACCATTTTTTGGGGCTAGCGGCCTACTAATAGACCGCTATGCCCCCCCGTGCTTCATTCTCCTTGCGGTCATGGGTGGACCGCTTGGATCGCTATAGCGGTCTCAGACAGACAGTTTTTACCTACCTTGCGGTTTAGAGAGGACCGCTAGGCTGAGCGGCGGTCATGAGTGGACCGCCACTCTGTTTCCTTACGTTTAGTAATTTCCGTGAGTCGAGTCTTACCTCTAGTGACACGTCCACTAGTCGTAGCCTTTTTATGGCACGCGTGTGCTGACCCACCCGAGAGTTGTGGAGCGGCTTACCCGAGAGAGATGGTTTTTAGGTTGGTTTCCATAGGGCCCCTTGCCTTTGCAGCCCGAGTTCGACTGGGGGGAAAACCGGCTAGAGGACCCAACCTAGAGCAGTTGGTCTATGTGTGCACACGTAGTTGGGGGCAGAGGACCCGCGCTGACGAGCGCGACCCAAGCTAGTCCTTGTTCTGAGTTCCTGGGTACTGTTGTGTGTCTCGGTCTCCGCCTGGGGCGTCGTAGGGAGACACTTGAGGCGCGGTGTAAGACGTCAGGGGACGCATCTGACTTTGCTTCTAGTGGGTGGTGCTCCTGTCTCCGGGCAGGTACAGACTCATTTTTCTGCTGGTTTGAGGTCGGTTGGCTTGGTATGGTCAGTTGTAGGGAGCTTTTCCATTTATTTATTACTACTTGCTGCTTCTACCGTACTCCTGCTAGGTAGTGTTACTTTCCGTGGTTGTTCGCGCCTAGTTGTCTAGTTTTCCTTGTTGTGCGGTGGGGGTCCGTGGGATCCCTACTGGGCCAATGAAATGAGGCTCACCCCTATGTTTTTAGGTGATGTGGGGTCGTCGAGAAGCGCGGCGGAGTTTCACCGTGGTTCTAGTAGCCAGGGTTAGTCGCCAGTTTGCCAGAGCTGGGGTATGTCCCGTGTACTTGTACTTTTCTTTCTGTTGACTGTACTTATTTTGGGACATGAGATACACTGGACCTTGTAGCAGTTTAACTATTTACTTTATTCTGTGCATTTTATTCAAATTATGGTGCTATCTCTGCGGTTATTTCAGCTTCTCTTGTACTCCCACACCATCCCTTTAACCCTTCCGAGTCTTCGGGCGCGTGGATGGCGGGCCGAGGTTTGAGGCGCGCCGGTTCCTTTCCGGTACTCGGATCTCGGGTTGTTACAGATTTAGTCAAGACAAAGAATAAGTTGATTTCTGTAGAAATATTGATGCATAAATGAGATGCATCAGACTATTTAACTGACCCATTCAATATGTGTGAATATCAACATCGACCTCAAATATAGCACAAGTAGACTTTAATGAAGGTACATCAACCTATCTTTATGGGAAATACACAAGATGCATCGACCTTGATAGAGAAGACTTCAAAAGCACTGACTAAATGCTGCAGAGGCTAACAAATCAGCATCGACCTTTCTCCAACCGCTAGGTTGCCAACATCAACCTTTATACAAGGTGCACCGACCTTATAGCATAAGGTGCATGAGGTGCATCGACCTAATGGTGTGTACGATGTTCAATGTGCATTGACCTGATTGTTCATTCAGTGTATAAGATGCATCGAATATTTAAACTAAAATACTTATGTGCATCGACCATATTGAAGCATGCATCGACCTATAATGCAGTCCTTCTACATATGCACCGACCTGAGCAACAGATGCTAGCTTACTAGCATCGACCTGTAATGACAATAAAGTAAAAGTGCATCGACCTTATGATGCAATGCGTTGATAAGTGCATCGACCTTCTGAAGTGGTCGTAATGTATGCATCGACTTGTTAGACAGTAGAGTAAAAATACATCGACCTTTCAACGCATTACTTATACATGTGCATCGACCTTTAATGTAGTACTAGTACATGTGCATCGACCTTGCTAAGTAATAACTCTGCACATGCATAGACTTTCAGGATAAAACTGGACATATGCACAGACCTTTTCTTGACTAAACATTAATTCTGACTAAAGTAAGGACATCAAAGTAACAGTGTTGCCAAAGTCAAAATAAAGTCAACTAAACTATTGCCAGTCAACAAAACACAACATTCTTCCCACTTAGCATCAAAACCAGAGGAGACACAACAGCTAAGTCATCCTTATTAACAGTGAGTCACAAATTAGTGTGTGCTACATCATCTAAATCTACCATATAAATGTTATTGACTCTTCTACCAGTGAATTTCATAGTTTTAGAATTAGGTTCAAAAATATTACATGCAAGTGAGTCAAAAACAACTTTATGGCCTTTATCGCAAAGTTGACTAATACTAAGCAGATTATAGGCAAGGCCTTCTAGCAATAAAACTTCATCAATGCAGCATGAAGAGCACTTACCAACTTTACCTGATCCAATTATTTTCCCTTTAGTATTACCTCCGAAGGTAACATGACTAGCATCCTTCTCTACTAGCATGCAAAATTTTCCTTTATCCCCGGTCTTGTGCCTGGAATAGCCACTGTCAAGATACCATCTGTTGTGGTTGGCTGTCAGACATACCTTCAAAGAGAATCAAGTAGAGAATTTTGGAACCCAAAACTCTTAGGGCCCCATAACTGCAGTTAAATCATTCAAACAAGACAGCAACTGTTTTGGTATCCACATTTTTGATTTGACTTGAATTGTGGATTTATTGATTTTTAGTTCTTCCTATCTTTTCTTGCCACTTAGAGTTTTTGTTTTCAATTTCTTTGGTGCATCAGTTTTGTTCTTACCAAATTTAGAGTTTTTGTGCCAGTTGCTTGTCCATCGGTCATTGGAAGGAGTATTGGCACTGTAGACCCTGGGCTGAACAGTTCTAGGATGGGCATGGCCATATGAGTTCTAGTTCATGTAAGTTCTGGGCCTAGGTTGCATAGATGCAGTCCAGTGATAAGGTTGATGCACCTGACTGGTGTATAAATTAAGACCATTCTATTGCACAGACCTTTTATAGAAGTTGCCTTGACCTTTCCTACCAATAGTGTATAGATATGAATTATGGAATGATGGATAGGTTAGTGCACTAGTGTGGTAACATCGACCTGAGGTGCCCCTGCTCTGACTTAGGTTTCTAAAAGACTTGAACCCATAAGGAGTATGCGTCGATGCAGGTTGAGTGTTGCATCGGCCTTTCTGTTGAATCTGGGTTATCTTGGTTTTTGGGGTTCCCTGGACTTTGGATTTGGCTGGCATACCCCTAACCTATCCCTTAGCTTGAAGAGCAGTGGTGTGTGAACTGGATCCTCCTAGCACCTCTACCTTCCCTTTGCCCTTATCCTTGGCACTGAGCTTATTGGTTTTCATAGATTTTTTATTTAATCCTTCTTCACAGTTCATCTTTATCAAAGGTTTGGATTTTCCTTTTTCAACAACAAAAGATATGGTTTTCACATCCAACCTTTTCTTATTGCTTGGGTTAAAACTTAATCCTTCTCTTCTGAAATTTACTTTTATTCCCAGAATGGCATTCAAATTTTCAGTTCCCTATGTCATGCCTTCAAGGGAATGTTGTTTATCTTTATTTTCATTTTCTAAGTTTTCAATTGTCTTTTTCAATTCATTATTCACTCCATTAACAACATCATATTTTTCATTAGCAGTTCTGGTTTCTTCCTCAATTTTTTACATTCTGATTTTTAATTTATCAATTGTGTTTTTCAGATGTTCATTTTCATGCCTCATTTCATTCAAAACAATTTTGACATTTTCATATTCAACAATAGAAATTTTCAAACTACTGTTTTCAATTTCTAGGCATGCAATTCTGTCATTTAAGGAAGTATCATTCATTAATGAATTTATCTTTCTTTTTAGATGTCTGTTCTCTTTACACACATCATCATACTTATCTAACATTCTAGTGTAAGCTTCTTCCCAATCACTATAAGTGTAATTTTCAAAGGGAGAAGTTACCTCATCATTGTCTTTCTCCTCATCTTCTCCTCTGGCCATCAGACAGAGCTTGTTTTCATCCTCACTGTCGGATGTACTGCTCTGACTGCCTTCTTCTTCATCACTCCAGGTGCTCACCATGGCTTTTCCTTTCCTGTTCTTCCACCTGGGTTGTTTTTCCTTCAACAGCTCAGGGCATTCAGCTTTCAGATGTCCCGCTTTCCTACAATTATAACAGACAATAGCACCAGATTTCTTGGCAGTATCAGATTTATATTTCGATTGCTTCTTTCTTGAGAAATATTTTCTTCTGAACCCCTTTCCTTCCTTCCTGAGGAATTTCTTAAACTTCCTAGTGATCATGGCAAATTCATCAGGGTCTTCATCTGAACTAGAGGAACTATGCTCACTAGATGATCCTTTGCTACTAGAATTAGCTTTAAGTGCAAGAGGCTTTTTCTTCTTCTCTGTCTCATCGACCCTCTTAAGATTCAGCTCATATGTCATGAGAGAACCGATGAGTTCATCTACAGTGGTAGTCGCTAGGTTTCTAGACTCTTCCATAACATTGGCCTTGGTGTGCCAAATTGGTGTAAGAGATCGAAGGATTTTTCTAACAATCTCATACTCACTGTAGACCTTACCTAGACTCCTCAAACTATTGGTTAGAACCACCAGCCTGGCGTACATCTCAGATATAGACTCCTTAGGTTTCATCTTAAATGCTTCATACTCTGAGACTAACATGTTTGCCTTCGTCTCTCTAACCTTAGATGTTCCCTCATAGATTACCCCCAGCTTATCCTACATCTCCTTGGCTATGAGCTCGGGTTGGAACATGAGGATATTCTAGAAAATTCAGTGGGATGGATAGCACACTGCATTGCATTAAAAACACTCCAATTCAAAGTGGACCTACGGATCTGCTCCTTGGTCCAGACCTCCTCATACCATGGAAGCTCAAATGGTCCTTTACTGACAACCTTCCAGATTTCATAATCCTTCGCCCGAAGGAAGACCTGCATATGATTCTTCCAGTAAGCATAATTGTTTCCGTCAAAGAAAGGTGACTTACTGGTCGAACTACCCTCTGTAGTTAGACCTCCATTTCAACTAATCTCTCCGGGATGTAAAGCCCTTAGGGAGAGTTAGGCTCTGATACCACGTGATGAGTGAACGGATGAATACGTGATCTAGAGAGGGGGTGAATAGATCTACCCCAAATTAAAATTTCTACAGTAGTGAATAACAGTGCAAAATTAAAGTAAACTACTGTGAACAGAAACACTAAGATCAATATGAATTATCAGCAAAATAATCTACTATGAAGTTGCTGCAGATCACAGTAAACACCAAAGCAATTGATCACTCACCTCAGTATAGTACATGGCGGAGGGTCGATTTGAAAATCTCCTCACGCAAAGGTCAGTTTTCCAGATTGCTGAAATCTATCCTTTTAACTGAACCAATTTTATATACCACTGAGTTGAAGAGAATAGATAAGATGAGGAAAGTAAGTCTACAAAGTAATTCACAGCAATGACAGTTTGAGATGAATCAATGCAGTTAGATTCAGAATATGTTTAAGCAGACAGATGTAGAATTTGATTGAATGCAACAGATGAATCGTATGAATTGGTTAGGAAATAGCAGTTGACGATCCTAAGCATTCATCTATTCGCAGTAATGAAAAATCCAATCACACACAGGATAAATCAATTTTAAGGTGGTTCGATCTCAACCTTGAGATTTACGTCCACCCCTTACTCAACCGAGTAAGGATTTTGCTGCCACACAGCTTGAATACCACTGATCCACAACTTCGGAGATATACTCCCTACAACCGCTGATCCACAGCTTTGGGGAACACGTGCCAGACCGCTGAGCTTCACAGCTTGCTAACCGAGGATTGCACCTCGCTGTTGAGCACCACAGTTTGTTGACCGCTGATACACAGCTTACGAATGATGTCACAAACAAATGGAAAACTAAAATGACAATGAAAAGAAACAATATAGCTCACTACGGAGAAAATTGACTCTGGATCTGATCCAGGGGTCATGACAGAAACATTTCCATTTAGACTCTCTTCTCACTCAAACGATCTTCACCATCTTACGGCACTCTATTTTTCTCTCTATACTTTGCATCAGGATCTTTCTCTCGATCTTCTCTCTGACTCTTCTCTCTCAGACTCTAACTCTTCTCGGCCTCTCTGAACTCTTCTGCTTTTCTGCTTCGTGTATTCCTCTTTCTCTATTTCTTCTTCTTATTGTCTCTCGTCTGAGAGATCCCCTTTTTATAGGTGCAGGCTGAGCCAGGTGGTCCCGTGAGCTTTTGAATTTTGGGCGCGTGGAAGACACACTCCCGCTCACTAGAGTTATCCAGAACTCGTACTTCGATGGGCCACGTGTCAAGAGTGGAGGTTGTGACGATCTACGTGGCAAAATATCAGTTCTGCTCCCTACCTTGGATCACGTGCCTTTAATCTGGTTCTTTAAGTTCCACCTGAGATTGATTATAGACTGCCTTTATGCTGCCCATGTGTTTGATCATATGATTGGGCGGATCTTCCTTTTTATGTCCAAAACAGAATCCAAGATTTATCAGTTTAATGAAGCATGTAATAGTTGATAGTAAGTACACTTTCAGATGCTTCATGAGGTTATGCAGTTTCTCTAAGTGAATGCTCAGAAACTCTTCAAGTGCATCGATGCATAAATAAAGTGTATCAACCTATATAGCTAACACATGTAGTAGGTTAGAGTAACAACATCGACCTTAGAGATATACATGTCGACTTTCATTGTCAGACACACTGACTTGAAATGAAGATGCATCGACCTTACCTTAAGGTAAATGCGCAAGATGCATCGACCTTGAGAATAATAACTAACAAGCATCGACCCAATTTTAACATGCATAGACTTGTCCTTCAGTCGCTAGCTCACTAGCATCGACCTTACTAACACATGCATAGACCTATGCAACAATCCTTCTGCACATGCATCGACCTATGCAACAGTCGCTGACTTACTAGCATCGACCTTATTGAAACATGCATTGACTTGTGTTGCAAACCTTCTACACATGCATCGACCTATACAAGAGTCGTTAGGTCACTAGCATCAACCTTCTAGTGCAGGACTTCACATGTGCATCGACCTTCTAGTGCAGGACTTCACATGCGCATCGACCTTTCAATGCAACACTTTTACATGTGCATCGACCTTTCTAAACGATAACTCTGCACATGCATCGACCTTCAGAATTGAAATGGACATATGCACTGACCTTTATATGCAATAGTGTGAACATGCACCGACCTTTACTTGACCAAAAATTAATTCTGACTAAAGTAAAGACATTAAAGTAACAGTGTTACCAAAGTCAAAATAAAGTCAACTAAAGTGTTGCCAACAACAAAACATAACATTCTTCTCACTAAGGATCAAATCTAGAGGAGACACAACAACTAACCATCTAGGACCCAAGAAGACTTGGGTACCTAAATCTTACAAATAAGAACTTTGCTGTAGGAATGCCTTGAGGCCAAATAGAAGGCTTGGAAAATAATGGCTGTTCAAGGCACATATTTTAAAATAAAATTCTGAGCTCTCTTTGAATAACTGAAATTTGCTTTAATTGAATATCCATCTATAGAGATCATGAAAAATCTATTTTCTTATAAGATTACACTGCATTTCTCTGATCATCATTGCATGACTTCATGGTATATTAAATGGCGACATGAGGAAGGGTATGTCATTCCTGTTTGAAATCTATCACCACGCGTGAGAATGTGTCTCCGCCTGGTACCATGAGTCACTTGTTCATATAAGTCATAGGATGTATGATATTCTGTCAAAATAACAATTGTGAAATTCATGCACACTGTGTGGGGGAGTTGCTAGCTGGTTCATATGTACTTGAGGCTAAGGCTCATTTCTTAGAAAGTTCATCTTGTGCTAATGACTATGCTGAAAACTGCTGAAAGATTTCTGATCTTACTTGGAGTCGTTGTAATAGTCTGCTTTGCACATAGACAAAATGCTTGTTCTGTGTGATTTTGTGTACTTCCGATTACTTGTTCCCTATTGAGGGAGAGCTTTGAAAGTTATTTTCAAATTGAAGCTTACCGTGTGTTTGTCACTCTAAAAGTCATTTGATGTGTTTGTCACTCTAAAAGTCATTTAATGCACCTAGAAAGGGAGAGTTTTTGAATGAATGACTTGAAATTGTGACTCTAACTCATTTTTCTAGAAGTATATCTCATGCCAATTGCTAAAACTGAATTGATCATGACTCTCTGCACATGATTCTTGAAAATGTGAATCTCTGAAAATGAGTGTGTTGACACATTCTTCTGGCTACTTGAAGGAATTCTGATTGTGTCGACCCCCAGGGTCGACCCTCTTGGATCATGGTGCTGTTCTATTATCTTTGAATCAACCCTCGTGCTTAATAACTTGGTTGTAAACCTCTAAAATCTCTGCAGTAGCTTATGACACTTGGTGATATTGTTCTTATGAAAGGTATTGATTCTAAAAATTTGAACTATTGTTCCTCCATTCTACTGTGTTGAAAATGACTAAATGTATGATTCTCATTTGGAAGTGCATGAGCACATTTGAGCTTAACTGCGTATCTAGTGTCTCAAATGGTGTGTAGTGGAAGGGTGGATTACGTCCACCTGGAAGCTCTCACTATGTATGAGTCGGGTCTTCGGACTTTCACCTCCGCCTCGTACCAGAACTTGAAAAATCTGATTGGCTTGTGAATGGATTGTTTAAACCTCTAAAATATCAACTGAAAATCTATTTTTGAACAGTTTCTAAAAACAATTAGACTACATTGCATGTTTCATATTATTTCTGCACTCTTGTTAATAAAGATCATGAGATGGAAAATGACTATTGAAAATTCTTGCAACTGATGTTTGAAAATGACAAATGTTTTCTATTGACCGTGTTTTGGCAACTCTTTAGTTGCCCTATCTCCACTGAAGGAGTCGACCCCAAGGGTCGACCCCCCTTGAGTCTTAAAACTATTTTGACTCTTGATCTGGTCAGTTCATCATTTGAATCTGAATGCTTTCTTGTCCACCCTGTTATAATGTTCAGGTCACTAGAAGTGTAAATCAAGTTTTTGCATCTTGCATTGCATTCTCATATAGGTTATAGGTTGCATGCATTAGAATTCAAGCATAAGGTGTATTTAGATCATTCAAATGAAAACTAAAAACTAGCATTTTGCATCCATGATAAATTCTGCAATGCATTTGGAACATTCAAGTAAAACCTGAAATTTTGTATCAATATTACATTTTGCATAACATACTACATGTTTTCCCATTTTGTATCCATATTTAGAATTTTTTATCATGATTTTTTTATTTTAATTCTTTTTATGTATTTTTGTTGTTGTGAATTTATTTATCATGATTTTCATTATTTTCATTATTTTGATTTTTTGCATTCTTGTTGTTTTAATTTTTATGATGATTATCATTATTTTGGTTTTTTAATGTATTTTTGTTGTTTTAATTTTTATCACATTATTTATTTTAGTTTCTTTTATTTGTTTCAACTTTATTCTGTTATTCATTTTGATGTTTTGACTTTTGTATATATTTATATATTTATTTTTTAATTTAATGTTATTTTATTATTTATTTATTTATTTATTTTGTTATATTGTCTTTATTGTTTTAATTTTTTTATAGATATTATCTTTTATTTTGATATATTTCTCTTGTTCTCTTATTATTTATTATTTATTTATTTATTTATTTTGTTATATTGTCTTTATTGTTTTAATTTTTTTATAGATATTATCTTTTATTTTGATATATTTCTCTTGTTCTCTTATTATTATTTATTTATTTATTTATTTATTTTATCGTGACTCGGGCAACAAAAAATCAAATTTTGGCAGCATTTCTCCCTGTCCTGGAACATGTCGGGGAGTGTAGTGGGTGCTCGTCTACATAAGTATGGGACAATCCCCTTGATCACCCAGGCGTGCATGGAATGGCAGCACCCAGCTCCGTATCGAACTTAGTACCCTCGAGGGCTGGCCTACCAGGAGATTCAGATCATTCGAGGGGCTTCTCGATCATGTTTGAACATATCTTTCGACTTGCCGTCGACATCGTCGCACATGCATATAGGTTCAAAGGTGAACCGGCGTAGCCCCGGGCCATCGAGTTTAGGACTAAAAGAGTCATGGAAAACTTATTCAGACATCAGTCCGGGACTTATTTATGCTGGTGATGCAGTAATGCCACAGGGAATCCCCGGGACGTAAGTTCGCCTATGATCCGACGTAATTTAATATTAAGAAAAAGGGACGGAACCCAATGACAGTGGGTCCGATCCGAAGGGTTATCAGCCCTGGAGCACAGTCAAGTCATGGACATGGCAGGGCGGACCCGCAGGCCCAAACTATGCTCGCTACAGGCCTTGTGTGTCTTTATTTTATTCATGGCTCTGGGACACTCGATCGGGTCAAACGACTGCAAAAGGGCACACCCGGGGGTTCCAGCAGGGACAGTACAGCACGGAGCGAAGCTCGGTGGTCGAGGGTCACTTGAGTGGTGAAAAGAACTCTTTCCGGGGCGCAGAATCACAACGGTGACGAAAACAACAAAATTTAGCCCTTAATGGGCCAAGATGAATAGCTAACTTTTTCACCGATATCCGGCTGTCCGACAGTCTGGAGGATCTCCCTTTTGGACCAGACATAGGGGATCATGGGTTCTACCTCACGGGATCAATTGGGCGATGATCAGAGATCAGACGAACTCCCGGTGAAACAAAGAGCATGAGAGGTGAAGAGTGTTTTAAATAAATAAATAAAAATAAAGAGAAGAAGAAAGAAAAAAAGAAAAAGAAAAAAAATCACATGAACAGTGCCCCCTGCCGATTCACTTGTTACGTGAGTACGTGTGTGTTGTTTGTGTGTGTAGGTGTTGGGTGTTTGCATTTTTTTTATAAGGGGGAATGGGAGGGGGTGATCCGGCGGATGGCATCCCCCTGCCGGATGGTATTGTGTTTTTTTTTTAAAAAATGGGGGGATCCGGTAAGATGGTCTAGATCTGACAGGTATGTGTTTTTTATTTTTATTTTGTTTATTTTATTTTATTTTTTTTAAAACACATGCATTAAAAGCATGAACAATGGATGAATAGTATATGAATAGTGTTCATGGATGAAACGTTAAGGCCACTATTCATTGGGCTTGGTTTTTTGCTGATATCTGGTTGTCCGGCGGTATGGAGAATCCCCTTTTTGGACAGGGCGTAGAGGATCACTAGCTCTACCCCATGGTATAAATGGGACAGCAATGCAAGGCCAAACGGAGGCCTGGTGAAGCAAATAACGAGACATGTGAATAGTGTCCTAAACAATAAAAATGATTTTTTTTTCACATTACCTGCCAGATCGGGTGCTTTGGCGCCGAATCGCCCCGCTTTGTTTTTTTTTTACGTCTTCCTTTCTTCCTTTCTTTTATTTTCTCTCTTTTATTTTTTATGTTTTTCTTCATTCTAACCACATTTTTTATTATTTCATATATTCGGTTATCTCTCCCGTTTATTTATTTAAAATTTTTTATCATTCATTTATTTATTCCCTTTTTTGTTATTTTCTTGATGTTTCTTCCCTCCTTTTTTATTTGGCTTAACCCTGTGAAATTTGGGCAGTACCACCCCCAGATCGAGGTATTTGGGGGGGAGAAACGGGTGTTCATCTACGGAGAATCTGAGACGACCCCTCAAATAAACAGATGTACACAAAAGTGACAACATCCAAAATTTCCATTGGACCGTGTAAACTGCAAACGGAAGGCGAGCGAGAAGACGAGCCCCAGGAAGGCATATTCATGGTCATGCTCATGGCATAAAGCAAGCTCCGAACCTTTCCCCTGAGAGGCCTATTTATGCATACAGGCACTTTGGGAGATGCCATAGCCGGGCTAGCCGGTGATGCCATGGGTAACACAGAGAATGAAAATCTGGGAATGGTGAACACGTTCAGAGGGAGAAGCAAAAACTTATCACACAGACGAAGAGAGGGAGACGAGAGAAACAAGCATGCCCTTTTTTTTACTTCATTCGCGCCTCAAAATGAAGCAACAAAGACGATGATAGGGGGAGTACATTCACAGAGAAACACGCTAAAGAAAAGGGAAATACAAGGTCGAAGAAGGGGATATATCATGGAAGACAAGAAACAAAACAGAGAAAAGAAATACAAGGAGGGAGGGGGAGAAGCAGAGTATCGGCTCCGTCTCCCCCTTTCATCACCTCTCTTCTCTTATTCTCACTCTCTTCTTCCTCTCCTCTCTTCTGGCCATTGTTTTCCTTTGCTCCGGTGGGGGAGTTTCTGTGCCAACCGAGGGAGAGCGTCCGAGTCCGTTTTTAGAACTCCAGGGGGGCTATATATAGGGGTGCAGAAGAGGCTCTCCCGCGTGCTACTGGATGGGAAAGAGGGTTGCCGGATGGAGCGTGGGGGCGTCGGATCGGTGTTGGGCTGCCGGTTAAGGGGAATGGGGGCCAGATGGGAAAGAGGGCTGCCGGGTGAGCTGCTTCTACCAGTACTGCAGGTTGAGGGGAGCTGCCGGATGAGGAGGTGGGTCTGCCGCTGCTACCGGATTGAGGGGTGCGGTGCCGGATGAAGCATGTTGAGGATCTACCGTATGAGCATTAAATGCTCAAACGAGGGGGCTGCCGTAACAAATCTTGCGGGGCTGCCGGATGGGGGTTGTAACCCATTGAAACGAGCCAGTCGGATGAGCATTAAATGCTCATAAAATGGGGGCTGCTGGATAAGGTCCATGCTGCCAGATGGAGTTTGTGTTCCTTGTGTATCTCCCCCTTGCTTCTGCCTCTGCTCATTCCCTTTCTGCAGCCAACTTTTCAGCTCTCTCTCTTGCCTCAGCAGCAGCCCTCTCACGTACTTAGCATGTGCCCTCTGAACTGCAGCTCGCTCTGATTGTTCACGTGCAGCCTTCTCAGTTTTTTGACGAGCTTCAGGAGCTGCTCTTTCTCGTGCTTCCCTAGTAGCCCTCTCAACTGCTTGCCTGGCCTTTTATCTTTCCCTTACTTCCCTCGCATGCTTAAATTTTGCTTCAGCTCTGTCCATAGCCTACTTCATGGCAGCTGCAGATGCCACAACAGTTAAATTTGCCTCGTTCTCTTCTTCAGCAGGTTGTGCTTCATTAGCATAGTCTTGAGGCCTTAACCTATAAATGGTGCTTGTTTACTTCTGAAGCCGGGGGGATGAGGGGGCCTTGATGGAGGTGTGATGTTCACAAACACTCGTCATTGAAAATGTCGCGTACATAATTTCAAAATAAATACCGCACTCACTCACTAAGAAGATTTTGAATCAAAGTAAAGCGATGAGCACGGGTCACTCCCGCGAGGAGGAGGAATCTTTTTTTAAGTTGAGAAATCCTTGTATTTTTAGAGCAAAATTATGAGTGAGTTTGAAAAAGAAAGAAAATTAAGATTGCATGAAATTAAATCTATCTAAAGAATATTGGAGGGTTGAAGAAGAGAAAATTGGAAGAAGTGAATAGAGAGAAAATAAGAGGAACAATTGCACCAAATGAATTTTTATTGCTAAAGAAAAAGGTTACAATGCTATGAAAATGAAATTACAACTCAAAATAAGCTAAAGAAAAGGGAAGAAAGTAGAGCTGAGATGTAGAAGAGTGACGCCGCCCAATTCGTGCCGAGCCTTGAAAGTTCACCCCGCCTTGGTGAGCACCGCCTTGAGAGAACCAAAGGAGAGTCTTCGTGTAATGCCCTGGATTCTTATCGGATTCTTAGTAGATCTTTCAGATCTTCTTCGGAGAGTTTCAGATCGCTTTTGTGGGTTCTGAGTTGAGTTTTACGATCTGTGTGGGTTTTTCTCTCGTACTAGTTACGAAACCTTACGATGAGTTTATTTCTCAGTTCATTGACTCGTGGACGCCACAGTTACGATGTACTCGTCGAGAGGATCGTTTTGACTATTTTTACATATTTTTCTGAATTAGTCCATTTTCGGGCTAATTATCAAATTTTCAGAAATTAGGAAAATTTCCTAATTTCTTTCTTTTTCTTTCCTTCCTCTCTCCTCCCTTCTCATTTTTGCCGCCGCGACCTCTCTCTTCAGTTTTCTCTCCTCTCTCACCCTCCCGGCTCTGGCTGCAGACGGAGGAGGCTTGTGGGAGAGGTGGCGACGGCGTGGGGTCCACGAGGTGCACGATCGGGCGAGGATCGGATCAGTTTTGGCGCGATCCCGAACGGTGGATTCAAAGTCGACGGTCGAGTTCGCGACGTGGTTTTCGGTGTGGTTTAGTCGCTTCGGTGCACAGTTTCTTCGGTGGAGGTAGGGAGACGGATCACCTACTTCTCCTCTGCGTTTTCCCTGCAATTTCATGTTGTTCGGTGCTAGAACAGGCGAGTTTGGGCTCGTTTAGGCATTTTAGGAGTTTGTAGGGTTCACCGGAAAATGGCGACCATTCTTAGTAAGATTAGTATCAAACGAACCGTGGGATGTCTGGATCCCATTCCTGCAGGTTTTGTCGTGATTGGTCGTCATTCGGTGCCGGTAGGAGTCCGGGAACCCCGGTGACCCGATTAGGGTCGATTCGTTGAAATCGCCCCGATCTCTTGATTCGTCCATTGCATGTGGTCCTTCCGGCTTTTGGAAGGCTTTTCTCGTCGTCCTGTACCGATTCCCCTGCGTTTCGGCATGAATGGGGAGTGGAACGGGCCGATTCGGCCTTTTCCCTTGTTTTCCCGCCGTGTCGCTTTAGCGTCCGTTCCAGAGACCGCCACAGTCTCTGGCGGCCCTACGATAGACTGCCATATCCTTTGGCGTGTCGATCAGTTCGAGTTTCGGTAAGGGTGGCGGCCCCACCTTGGACCGCCTCTTGCCTTTGGCGCCCCTATATTGCTGCGCCACAGCTTCGCTGTTTCTCGATGTTCGCATATGTCGGTTGGGTCCAGCGGCCCCACCCTCATGCGTCAGAGTTGTGTAGCGCACCTCTATTAGGCCGCTACAGGTCCGTTTGTCTTAGGTCTATGTCTTAGGGCGGTTAGTGTGGCGGTTCATTCTTTGACCGCCAGGTCCATGTAGCGCGTCTATATTAGACCGCTACGGTGGTTTGACGGGGTAAATCGGTTCAGGGTCAACTGTGTCTAGCGGCCTATTCCTTGACCGCCACAGTGCCCTGGCAACCCAACCCTTGACAGCCAGAGTGCTTAGTACCTCCGTGAGTGCGGCGACTTCTTCCTTGACTACTTATGCCGTTAAGCAGCCGAGGGATAGATCGCTCGTCTCCCAGAGGTTGGTTTACCGGTATTTCGATTTCCGATACATCTTGGCTTGACCTTGTGGTCTGCCCACTGTCCCGTGGATGTCTCTTGACATCCTATGAGGGCTAAGACTACATTAGAAGGTAGCCAGGAGTTTTCTTGCTTGAAGTAGGATTCTCTTTCCTACTGTAGTGTCGTCATTGTCTGGTTCCGGTCAACCCAGGGTGGCCCAGTGGTTGACAGGTAACCTTGTGTGTGTCTCGGTGGTTTCGTCCAGTCCGAGACATGGTTTTGGATGCCTCGAGGTGTCATCTTACCTCGGTTTACATGTCTAGATAAGCTGAGGGTTCTCGGTGTTCCCTCGGGTCTTCGTGAGTCGTTCCTTCGATTGTGTCATTTTCTCTGGCTTCGGAATAGACCGATTGGCGGCTTGTACCGCTTTGTACAACGATCTTGACCTGAGTCTTCTGACTCAAGGATCGTTGTGTTGGCAGGTCTAGTTGCCCTATCCTGAGTCTGTTGATAGTCGTTGTGCTACCTTGGTGCTTCTAGTACGTGCGACATTGCTTCCTTGCCTGTATGTACTACATCACTCTTATTTCAGAGTTCTGTATCTAGTGAGCCTCCACTAGTCGTAGCCTGTCGACACATTCCAGTGTTGGCCCACCTAGGAGTGGTGGTACGACAGTTCCCGAGATACGTGATAGGGTGCTAGGCCCGGATACAGAGGGGGGTGAATGTATCCCTCTACCAATAATGCCCAAATTAAAACTTAGATGCTAGACACAGTCTCGGAATAAAACCAATTCACTTGATCATATGAAGAAACACTTGGAGCGCGCCTATGCAATCATCTAGCGAAAGCAAGGAAGGCAATCAAACCACTGCACAGATAATTTTTTAGGTGGTTCGGTCCACAGACCTACGTCCACCCCTCACTCCCAACCGGAGTGAGGCTTCCACTAGCACAAACTAGAAACCGTAGACTCAGTCTGCAACAGGTGCTACCAAATAGCTTGACCAGGGGAACAACCTCCCCTCTTCCTCCAGACCGGAGGGACACCCCAAGTGACTCCCAGCCACTTGGAACCAGAGACTAGGTCTCTCTTTTTCCAGACCAGGAGGTAACCCACCAGTGACTCCCCGTCACCAGCAAACCAGAGGTCACATACCTCTCTTCCTCCTGACCAGGAGGGAACCACTGATGACACACAATCACCAGCGAACTGGAGATCAGATCTCCCTTCTCCTGAGTCCACAGGAGGAACCCGACCTCACTACTGAGTATCGGAAGAACAAAAGTAATCAGAGTAACAAAAGGAAAAACAAGAAATGAAAATAACACAGCAAACAGAAAGCTGGAAACTCAAATGCACAATGTGGCTCTCAACGGAGTTGACTGGCCTGGATCTGATCCACGGTCCAGTAGGAACTTCTTCTGCTACTTCTCTTCTTCTTCTTCTCAACTCACGCTCTCTCTTTCTCTTCTCTGCTCTCCTTTTCTCTCTCATTGTCTTTCTCTTTTCTTTCAGTCCTCACGAGCTCTATCTCTCTTTATTTTTCTTTTTCTTCTTCTGCTCTCTCACTATGCCTCTCAGCTTCTCTTTCTCGATCTCTCTTCTGCTCTCTCTATTCTTCTGCTCTGGCTCACTCTTCTTCTTTCTTCTTCTTCTTCTACTTCTCTGCTACTCTCACCTTCTTCTAACGCTCTCTTCTTCTGATGGAGGAAGCATCGTATTTATAGCAGCAACTAGGGCGTGTGTAGGGCTTGTGCCCTCTCTGTCCAGATAACCTAGGATCACGTGCCAGGTGCCTACCTCGAATCACGTGCCCATACATCTTTCTTCTCGAAGGATGTACCTGTCAAGAAGTCATAAGAGGATATTAGAAGGGTGTACAGAGTTGCTGCTTAACGTTCAAAGCATAAATGCATCGAAAGGATTGTACAGACTTCAGATGCACCATCTAGGCAAGTATGTACAATGTGAGAATGTGTAGACTTAGAATGCAGCGATGTGCAGACTTGGTATGAAAGATGCATGTGCAATAGAAGAGAAAGTGTGTACAATGAGAATGAATGTACAGACATTACATTCACGAGTGTACAGACTTTTGATGAATGCATGTAATGCACTAAGCGATGTACAGAGTTCATTCATGCGTGCAGGTATGCTAACAACCGAATGTATAGACATGAAACAAGGGAGTGTATAGACTTGATGTTTACGTGCATGAGAAACCAATGTATAGACTTGTAGAGCTTTCGCTAAGTCTGTATAGACTTGATCATGCAGACGACGATACCAGTGTACAGACTTGATGAAAGCAATGCATGCACAATGATGCAATGTTCAGACTTTGCTGAAGGCTGCCAGTCGATGTATGGACTTGGCTGAAGGCAACGCTGAAGCAATGTTTAGATTTCATGTATGCAATGCAGTGGAGTGTACACACTTTGTGAATGCGAAGCTATAGCATGTATAGACTTCACATATGCAATGCAGAGGCATGTACAGGCTTTGATTTCGTGCATGAGAAAACAATGTTCAGACTTGCTATAATGCATGCATGATAAAGGAGCAAACAGATGTATAGACTTTAAGTAAAGATGCATGAGCAATGTATAGACTTAGCATCTAACTAAGTATGCACAACGACAAGGGATGCTCAGGCATTCAGTCAAGGGATGTACAGACTTAGTAGCTAGATGCACACAATGTATAGACATGATCAATTTTTAACAAATGGATGTATAGACTTAGAAGATATGTGTGTGAAGCTCAACAATGTATAGACTATGCATATGCACAATAGCGAGTGTATAGACTTGCTACGGCATCAAAGTATGCACATCATAACTGATGCCTTCTTCCTAGGCGTTTGTTTCAAAAGTGACGTCACTTTTGGTGGGCGTCAAATTCCAGACACAGTGGAATGTGTAGACTTCCTTCGACATAAAGCAACATATCGATGTACAGACTTTGACTTGATCAATGCACAATGCACATATGGATGTACAGACTTGAACGTAGGTAAAGATACCAATGTTCAGACTTGTGCAATGTATGGACTTAGTGTTGTGCGAGCATTGCTGCTGCCAGTGTACAGACTTGATGATGTGCAATGCATGAACAACCGATGCAGTGTGCAGACTTGATCTCTTGCAATGCAGCAATGTATAGACTTTACTATGCGTGCATGCTACGATGTGTAGACTTGATGAAATGCAAGGCAACGCAGACACTGGCTGTATAGACTTGGATATGTATGCAGGCCGAGGTAAGGCAAACTCTGTACAGACTTGAAACACAAAGAAGCACAGGGAGTGTACAGACTTAGTCTTGCAACAACGGGCTGTACAGACTTGGTTGAGACGATGCATAAGACGCTGCCAGACTCTGTACATACTTGCTAAGATGATGCATGAAGGTAAAGTAGACATTGTATAGACTTGCGATCACACAACAATGTGTAGACTTCGAATGCCTGCCTGCATGCGATGTACAGACTTAGTGTTGCGACACTAGGCCAATGTACAGACTTAGACCACTTGCATGCTATACAATGTACACACTTCGACCGCCTGCATGCTATGCAATGTACACACTTTAAACGCCTGCATGCTATGCAATGTACAGACTTAGTGGCTTGCTATGCCTACGATGTACAGACTTGGTGGCTTGCATGCTGTGCAGTGTACAGACTTTGAAGTCTTGCAAGCTGTGCGATGTATAGACTTGAAGTCTCGCATGCAATGCAGTGTCTAGACTTAGAGTTGCTGCATGCTGTGCAATGTGCAGACTTCCACAAGCAGACTTCCACAAGCAGAGAAATGCAACAGATATATATGTATATGAATGCTTTATGCAGCAGATAGTTTGACTGAACATCAAATGCAATGCTTTATGATCGGATAAACTGACTGAATAGCAGAATGACTGAACATATGAAAGACTGCATTATGATCTGATAAGATGACTGAATAACAGCAAGGTGACTCACAGTGTTTAACTCACATTAAAACCAATCATCAAAACCACAGGGGCACAACAATACGGTTTTTAGGCTAGTTTTCGTGGGCTCCCTTGCCTTGCAGTAGCGTCCTGCTGGGGGAGAAAACTAGCTAGAGGCCTGGCTCAAGGCATTGAGCTTGTGTGTGCACACGTGGTCAGGGGCTTGGACTAACGCCGACGGGCGTTACCCTGTCTAGTCACTCGTGACTGTAGTCCCGTTCTGGTTCTGAGCGTGTCTTAGTCTCTGTCGTGTTTCGGGAGGCATAGTTGACGAGACACTTGTAGGTGCAGCATAAGACGTCAGTGGACGCAGTTGGCTGTTCTTCTAGTGAGGAGGTGCTTCCGTCATGTGACACGTGACTCTCACGTTTCTCGTGCGTCGTGACCTTTCCGGGTTTGCCTTCTCGTGGTCTTGCCCGAGGTCAGTGTTGTGTCGTATGCACGACATTCTAGTCGTGTGTGTGGTCGTATCTCGAAGAGCATGCACGGCAATCGAGTCGTGTATGCTTTAGGGCGTCTATGTCTGTCTAGGTCTTTTCTAGGCTCTTTTTGCCTCTCTTTGTAGGCCCGACAGATCGGCAACTCCTGACTTAGTCAGATCAGAGTTCGCCTTCCTGTTGCTGCCTGGAGTAGTTCAAGGAGCCGAGGCTAGTTCGGCAGCCGCGCTTGTTCAGGTACGGCTTTTCCCTTTTCTTTTAGCTGCTCCACTCCTTCCGTTTCCAGTTTTCTTTTACAGCTTTGTAATTTAGTTTTCCTGCTTTACTACTCCTGCCGATTACCTGCTGTTTTAGCGTGTTACTGCGTTATTTTTCAGTGGGGATCTGCGTGACCCCTACTGGACCAGTGACACGAGGCTCACCCCTGCTTTTCAGGTGGGTGGCGTCTTTTGATTCCGCGGTTCCTAGTGTGACGTGTCCGTAGCTACCAACGGTACCTGCGTCGGGCTTCCCCCGACCTCAGGGTACGTTCTTTCTTCTATGGACTGTACTGCTTGTCTTTCCTTTGGACTGGACTCTGGTATAATTGTTAAATTTTTACTATTAATTAAAAGTAATTTTATTTCTGCTACTTTAGCAAACCGATCTAATAAAATTTAATTGCTTACTGTTATATCTCTGTGGCTTCAATGTACTACACAACAATCCTTTTTCCCTTCGGAGCTTTACCGCTCTTGGGAGGCTTCACGGGTTCCAAGTGGTATCGGGTCTGCTCGGTAGTCCTATCGGGTATATTCGGTATCCGGGATCCGGGTCGTCACACTCCGTCTTGGGGAGTTGAGAGGAAATAAGAAGAGGGAGAGGATGATGGAAGAAGAAGGTAAAAAACAGTAAAGATTAAAGTTGAAAACAACATGTGATTAAATCTAGAATAACTTTAAAATCAAGAAGATTTGGAAGATGCGGAAGAAGAAGAAGAAGAAGAAGAACTTTGTTAAAAGGAGCAGAGGGAGAAAAGCAACGTAGATAGGAGAAAATAGAGGAAGAACAAAGGGCGTGGTTTGGGTGTGGGTGGACCGTAAAAGAAGAAAACAGAACATTGAAAAGTGGAGAATAACTTAAAAATCAGGAAGAATTAGAGGATGGTGAAGAATAAGAAATTGTAGAGCACAAAAAATGAACAACTTTCATAAAAGGAGTAGGATGAGAAGAAGAGCATAAGAAGGAGAAATAGGGCGAAGAACGCAGGAAACGCTGGTTCGCAGATGAACAATGTAGACTGCCAGAAAATCACAAATAACTTGAAAATGGAGTAGAACTAGCTAACGAGGAAGAAGAAGAAATTATAGATCATGAAAAAATGAACAACTTTTGTAACTAGAGAAAAAGGAGAAGAGAAGCAGAAAGGGGAGAAAAAGGCCAAAATCCCTTTCTTCTCCTTGATGTGGGCTATTTATAGAGGAGTCGGGCCACATAAAGGGTGGAGATTGAACTGACTAGAGATGAAGGGCTGAGATTTGATGAGAACAAGATGAAGGATGGGGAGAGGAGAGAGGGCCGCCCCCCATAGCTAAGGTTTTGGGCGCCCTATGGGTTGAGAAGAGGAAAGGAGGGGGGCGCCCCCCATTGGGTTTCCTAATCGAGCGAGGATCCTCTCCTATTTTCTCTCCAAGAATTTCTTCACAAATTTAATCCTTTCTTAATCTTTTTCTCCCACAAAAATAGATGGTGGCTGCCTTGACTTGGTCAAAGGTGGAGGGAAAGGAGGGGGCACCCTAGGGCAACCCCTGGTTGGGTCTTGTGACAGTCTTGCCCCTGGCCCTTCTAGCAAATGTCTTGGACGTCCTGCACACACAATTTGGATTAAGCCCATTAAAAATTATTACTTTGTGCATAAAAATCATGAATGCTTACAATTATGCAACGAGAAATTAATGCTCATGGCCCTCAACTCCTTTTTATTGAATGATTAACCACAAATTAGGTTAATTTACGTGCAAGGTCCGATTGCGTGAAATTGAGTTTAACTGTAAAATATGCAAAATTGCTGAATAATATGCACTAGAACTGATGTTTGTGACATGAATTATTATAGAAATATGAACACTGGTCAAGGCGGAGCACTTGTAGGTTGTGTGAAAAGAGGAATTTCAGAAACAATGAGCCATACATCATCATCCACCACCGGTTGTTCATCAGGCTTTGGGGTAGCATTGACCACGGAACTTGCATCATGTGGACCGACATTCACATCTAAATTTAGACCATTTCTGTGAACAGATTTAAATGAATATGAAGATTTAGTGGGACTCTCAAAGAGAGTTTGATGTGATTTGTCATCTTGTAGAGTGCTTGGAAAGACATTATCACTATCAGTGAGTTCAATTGAAGGTTTCCCTGCAGACACCTTCCCAACAGTTTCCAGAGGGCTTGTGTCCTTGTTATCTTCGATATCAGATGAAAATGATGGCATTGGTTTTATAAAACCATCAAATCTATTAATGTCATTGAAAACTCCAACCTTATCAGAAGAGACATCAGACTTCAAGTTTCCAGAAGGTTTATTGACATCTTGTAAGGGATCAGTGAAGAAGTCTGAAGATGAGTATGCTTTTGCAGATGTTGATTCAAGAACTACAGAAGGATCTTCATCACCAATGAACGTGGATATAGTCGAAGAAACAGATTATTGTTGTTATTTCCTCTCCGACCGTCCACTCTTCTGCTTGGGAGGGCTGCTCCCAAACCCCGGTATCAGTTCATCAAAGCTAGACATGCCCTACTCTTGAGATCTGCTCTGATCGCTCGAATGCTTCTTCGGCACCCTACTCCGCCGAGGCTGGCCAGGAGGTCATCGTCATAGGGAGGGAAAGCACGGTTGGAAGCAGCCTCAGACACCTTGCTTCCACCCGACCTGCCGAAGGTGGACAAGAGATCGCCATGGCCGGACGTTGTGGACGCGTTGCCGAGTGGGGGGGTGTCAGTTTAGCCTATGGACGGCTACTGGTTCAGCCCCTCTTTTTTTCCTTCTTTTACTTTTCTCTCTTATTTTCTCTTATTTTATTCTTCTTTTCTTTTATTTTCTCTTCCTTCCTTCTTTTTTATGCCCGGGCTCCCACACTTTGGACCACGACGATCAGATGCGGCACCCTGATGGCAGTGCATCCTAGGAACACCTTGAGTTCCCATGATTTCTGTCATATCATGGTATATTGTGGTGTCCAGGTCTTATGTGTCAACAAAGACTCGAGCAGGGGTACCGGATGGGGCTCCCTCCTCTCTCTTCTTCTTTTTCTTTGATTCTTGTTCTTTCCTTCTTTTCTGCCGATACCGGGGCGGCGGGTCGGAACTTTGACGAGGGTAGCGTTGCGACACACCGAGTGAAGGTGCAGACACGGCAACTCTGATTTCCCCTTTTTCTTTTCTTTTTCTTCTTCATCTTCTTTCTTTTCTACTTTGCCCGATGCAGGGTTTGCTGTTGTAGATGGCAAATTTTTTTTAGGTGTCAACAAATGTCCCTCACCTGCAGGTGTCGCGAATGAGGAACGACTAAGTAGGGCCTGCGGGTGTAGCCTCCCCTTTCTTTAAAGGACGTCCAGATGGTCGGACCAAACATCTTTCTCCATGCTCTGGCGATAATTGTCACTGTGACACACCATGTGAACAAATAGTCAGTGAAAACTCGACTCGTTTTTTTTAAATATGCAATCTTTATGAATCTTTTTCTTCCTTTTTCCCTTTTCTTTTCTTCTTCTTCTTCTTTTCTCTTTTTTTAGAAATATTTGATTGATTTTTTTGAATTTTGAGATTGTTTGATATATTTTTGTTGTTGTTTGTTTTTTTCTTTACCTTTTATTTTATTATTATATTAATATATATTTTTGAGTTCAATTGTTGATTATTTTATGAAATTTTATCCAAGCATGCAAGCATTCATCACGAGCAAGTATAGAATACATGTGTAGTATAATTCTCCCTTGTTGGGGAGTGGGATAAGGACATGCTCATGACTCACGGGCGGAGTGCAGTTCATGAAGCATGACTAAAGAAGATGTACATTCATGAAGAGGGCGCTGCTTAGTCTATGTATGTAGTTAAAATCTCAACCTACACCCAATACAATTTTTGTGTAGTGTGAAAGTGCAGGTATGTGAGTAATGAGCCCTAAACATAGGGATTTGCAGACTTTCTAAGTAACACTAGAAGATTACTCTATTGTCTACACATACAGTTTATGTTCTCGACTTTCGGTAGCTTCGCACAACCCCCTTGTTTATTCTAAATTCTGGATTTCACCATTCGGCGCGAGTCTCCTCATGTGTCTCAATGGGGATTCCGGCTACTAAGATTCATCCCTTATTACGATTTTAGTGTGGGGTTTGCTTCACCATTTCGTGCGAGTCTCCTCATTTGTTTTAGTGGGGATTCCTGGCTTCTTGGATCCACATTCCTTTATAGCGATTTTACCGTGGAGTTTGCCACACCATTTCACGCGAGTTTCCTCATTTGTTTCAGTAGAGATTCCGGGCTTCTTGGATTCACATTCCACTTATTCATTTTCATCATTTCTTTTAAATGACGGGGGCATGCAACTTTTTCCTCACGATTACCCCTAGTGTGAGTGTAACAATTTGAGCATCCATAAAGTGTTAGGAAGAATTTCCAAATCCCTATGGTTGGAAGTCATTAAACACATTATGTACAATGTGAGGGAGTTTTGTTTTGGGTGTATTTTGTGAGTTATGCTAGAGACATAGCTATGACTCTCCCCCTTAACGTATGC
Source organism: Amorphophallus konjac (assembly GCA_022559845.1). Classification (NCBI taxonomy): domain Eukaryota; kingdom Viridiplantae; phylum Streptophyta; class Magnoliopsida; order Alismatales; family Araceae; genus Amorphophallus; species Amorphophallus konjac. The sequence goes on from CM040123.1 coordinate 201,593,686, forward strand.
ACTCACCAGAATTAGTCTCTCTTCCTTAAGATATGTCATGATGCAGACCTACCCGAAATCAGGACAACATTATTCGTTCAAGGAGATATGGCCTTCGAAAATTCAAAGGAGGTGTATTAAATTATATTACAAGCAAGCATGCCAATAGAATGGGCAAACACTCAAAATCAAGATCATGCAAGAGTGTTTTTTTATTTTAAATTGTTTATTTATGAAGTATGCAGTATATATGAAATTTTATTCGGATTCATAAAATACGCGACCTACTGATTATTTATTTTGTAGATTCCATGCTCTTTTTCTTATGTTTGAGATATTATCATTATTATAATATTTTTTACCTTTTATTATTATTATTATTATTATTATTATTATTGTTGTTGTTGTTGACATGGGGTTAATGTTGCAACCAGGCAAAAAGGGTTTTATGTATTGACTCAGATGGAAGATCTAAGCCAAAGGAGTGGAATGAATCCCAGCAGGATTGAGGCCGGGTTGGTGTTAACCAAGAGGAGTCTTTTTGTTCATTGGTTCGGATGGCATTTCCGGGCCAAAGGTAGAATAGTTGTCGGCTTAGACAAAAGGTTGTGACGTCGATGACTTGGCTTAGACGGAAGGTCATGACGCCCGTCATGCCCCGAGCGCGGAAGGAACCCGGTACGCGTGACGAGTTACATCATTCATGTCAATCAGAGCATAAGGAATTCGACCTTATAGATAGAGATGCACAAATTGCAAGATAAACCAAATCCTTTATTAATAATAACCATCAAGATACTTCTATTACATAATCTCAATAAAAGTACTAAGGACAATCTTGACTCAATAAAATAAAATTACAATGATTGACTCAAGAAATAGGGAAAAGACACGGCTAGATAGATGCTTCTACGACTGGATGGCTCTACACACTTTTACTCGTTCCCGATCCCATACGATTGAATCTCGTCATCGGAGTTACCTGAAAAATAGGGAAAAATACTAGGTGAGCGAATGCTCAGTAGGAATTGTATCTCAAGTACAAGCTTACTTTAAGTAATTACATGATACATGAATGCAAGTATAACTATGCATGTACGCAAGATAAAGACGAGAGTTAGAAGAGTATCAAGAGTTAACTAGCAAGAATTTCAGGATATTCATGTAAAGTGTATCAAGATGGTCAAGCACATAATTATATCAACATGTCACGAGAATTGGCTATTATAATATCAAGCAAGTAAATATCCATTCCAGGCCACACAAGTCATGTCATGTCAAGTCAAGTCAAGTATGAATCATGGAATGCCATAAATCAAGATAGTCATATACTTCGGTGCAATGCCACACCGTGATCAATATAGCTCCCATGGGCACAAGTACTTTCTGGTGCTCCTCCCTGGACCAGATCGGGCTCTATATACGTAGGCATTGGGTCATGTATAGTTTAGACATCCACTATAGTTATAGCCAATATAGAGTTCCAAAGGAATAACCATTGTAGGATGATAAGGTAGCTAGATTTCACGAATGAAGGAGTTCAAGGGTAGAACTTTGAACAAGTAGAACACATCATTAAACCTTACGAAAACCAAGGCATGGCATGAAACTGGATAATTGACGCCCACTCAGTCGCCACCAATTACAGAAATAGCGCCCACATACATGGTCGCCCATTCTTGTGAATAGTACAGGCTCGATGAAATAGCGCCTAGGCTCAGGTCGCTATATCATGGAAATAACGACATTGGATAGGTCGCCAATTCCTTCTGGCGCCCAAGTCAGTGTCGCTAATTACTGACAGAAAATAGACTTCTCAAAGAGGCCAAGAACAGCTCTCTAAGAGGGCTAAGGCATCACGTTTCTTCAGAGTGACGTGACAAGACATAGTTTCATGGGTTTTTATGGTACAACCTGCTCGGCTACCTTGAGGGAATCCAAGGCTAGCATAGACTTACGGAGGTCTCTATGATGAAATCTCCAGTCCGAAGGAAGGAATATCCCGCGGAGGGTTCAAACATCACCGAGAATTAGTGTGTAATTGAAAGAATCAAAACAGAAACCCCATCTACGGATGTGAGATGAGAGTGTCAATAGACCCGTGATATGGGCCAGAAAATGTGATAAAACTGTGAGACATGAAATCTGCACCTGTACAAAAGTCGCTATTTAATGAAATAGCGACCTTCTGAAAGGTCGTTCAATTACACTTTTTATATCAGAATTTTCATGAAAATAATGGAAATTAACGACACTGTATAAGGGCATTAATTCTAAGATTTTTTCTAGAAATTAATATCTATGGTTTCAAATAGCGACTATGTACAGTGGCGTTCATTCTTTGAATGATGCCCTGACCTTAGTCGTGCATTCATAATTTTCAATATATGCTCCATTTACTGGTTATTTTCAAATTAGCGCCCTTGTGTGAGGTTGTTCATTATCTAAATAGCGACCAAGGGAATGACGCTCATTCTTTGTCTGATGATACGCATCGGGCAGATACGATCATTGACATATATTACTATTCACAGACCGGGAGTTCACAAAATAAGGAAAGTAAATACATGAATAGACAGAGAAAATTATCAGAAATCTAGAATCATATTCATGCATTAATTTTCACATCAGGTTACATAGTTATTAATTTTTAACATGTCAAGTTTATTAAATTGCAATAACGAATTAGCGACTGTTTGCGCGGGCGTTTATTGAATAGGCACCCAGGCCATGGTCGCTATTTACAAAAACTCAGAAAAACTAAATAGAACTCATGATTCAATGATATAAGACCTATATGCATGAAATTACTGTGATTAGCCGGTTGGGATTCGTAACTTGAGAACACCTACCTTGTTTGGTTGATTTGGATGTCAAAAACGAAGCAGAGAAAGGAGAATATGCAGCAGCACACGATCGTGGAAGAAGAATAACAACTGCAGTACTTCGAACAGAAGCAGACGGCAACGAGGGAAGAAGATATATAATAAGAGAAACAGCAGCAACAGCAACACTCAACCATCAGGCGCTATTAGGAGAAGCTAGGCTTCTTCTTAACACTATGGTAGCCGCAATCACGCAGCCGTAATCAGCAACGGCAGTAGCAGGATTAATGGAAGAAGAACAACAGCTTCACTTTTCGTCTTGTAAGACCGCATGAGGCCGACGAAAACGGCAGCAGCTATAGCAACAACTGTATGCTGCAACAAGACGTAAGGAGATGAGGAAGCCAACTCCTTCGTCGTTTCAACAGCAGGAAACAAGATACTCTACTGTAGCCGCACATAGCAGCAGGTCGTCGTCGAACAGAAAGCAAAGCAACAGACGATTGCTTGCTCGATGGGGTTATTTATAGATTAATGGGGTTTAGAATCCCAATGGTATATAAATTTTCACGTATGGATCCTAATGGGTTTTAACTTTCCCATGCAATCTTTATATTGCTATATCCACAGCCGCTACCCTGTTGGAGTTCAAAACCCTAAGCTTCTCATGCAAATCTTCGAACGTGATAAGATTTGGGTTTTATAGAACAACCCTTCCTAATACATATTAGATATAGATATTTATATATACTCCATGCTGCTTGTAGCGTGGGAAGGTTTATGGGCATTTATTTATTAAGGCCCAACTAAAAGTTAAGGCATTTTGGCTTCAACATTTGGGTTTTATAATTTGGTTGGTTTTGGGCTCTTTAACAGTTTTAAGTGTCAGTTTTATTTAGGAAATTTTTATTCTTACATTTTATCCGGGTTGCTACACCCTTCCCCACTTAAAAGAATTTGGTCCCCAAGTTCAATTCTATATAAACATGGAGGGTGCAGAGTACTTACAATGTTGAAATAGGTCGGGGAATCTCTTCTTTATAGATTCTTCAGTCTCCAATGTGCCTTCTTGTTCTCAGCACTTGCTCCATTGTATCTTGACCATGGGAATTGTCTTGTTCCTTAATGCACGAACTGTTGCGGGAGATTGTTGCATATCCTAGTTGATGTTTGGTGTTTGGTTTTAATAATAACAAAACGATTGTGTGCGTGGTGATGTGCATCATTGAGCATGCCTGTGTGTGTTTCATTGAGCAACATGTACGCATCTTGGTTGATGAGTTAACATTAACCATAAGATTCTCACTTGGAAGTCACATAAATGATTGTTGTTTAAAGAACTCACGCTATGTTTATCTTGGCTTGCAGGATCAAAATCCATGGTTCATGTTGGGAACTCAAAGGAGTCCATTAATGAAGTTCTTCTTCACCAAGGGAGTCAACTCTCTTATTGCTTTACGTTGACTCTTTTCATGTTTTATGACTGATGAAAACTGATGTGTGCTTGGGCGTACATGTACATCTCATATGCCTTTGATTGCATTCTATGCATATAAGGCTTGGAACATGTTCAAGGTTTTTCATACAAACCTTGGTGGAACTTCATTACATGGTTTTCACTCTTGGGTTGAGTGATGCCCTAAATTGTTGCATGGATGGATTATAAAGTTTGAGGAGAATGATCGAATTATTCATGTGGTCTAAATGCTGTTCACCCTTGGTTTTGTAAAGATAACAAGTGCTCATATCGTCCATATCACTCATGTGGATTTCATGATACTCACATGTTGTTAAGTGCATAACAATTTGAACTTGATCCTTAGATGAATTTGATAATGTGTTCAAAGTGTTTATATGCTTCATGCTAGTGATATCATGATCATTTTTCCTCATGGTTCTGATGCCTATACTTCATGGTTTTGGCCTTGGACTCTGTATGGAGGATTTACATGAAAACTCTTGACTATTTGGTTTCTTCAAAAGTTTGCTTGTTGAAAACTTGATGATCCTTCATGTATAACTCTCTTGAAGTACTGTGCTTGCAAGTTATTTACCCATTTGATGTGAAGCTTGATAGTTTGGGCAAGATGGTACATGCACCTTGTTTATAGGGCTTCATATATGTATTTAATGCATTTATCATATGGATTATCAAGATAAAGCTCTAATCCTTTTTTCTATGGTTTTGCAGGTCAAAACACTCAGTATATATTCCCCAAGATCAAGGAGTTTGAAGCCTCAGACTTGAATGGGCTGACCAATGGGGATAAAGGGCTGACCGTTGCAAATCTGGAAATTTCCCAGATTTCGGTCGACCACCCCTGGGGGCTCGGTCGACCGAAATCCCCAGAAAGGGGATTTTCAGTGCTGTAAAATTCCGGTCGACTGCCCAACCCGTGTAGGTCGACCAGCAGTGGCGAAAATCAAAAAACGTGGTTCCGAAATCCATCTAAACAAAGTCAACTTGTGCCTAACTCTTACCCCTTTTCCCTTGGGTTGGTGGGAGACCTATTGGGGGTCCTTTTGGAGGTTTCTAGAAGGGCTATACTAGTCTTTTGATGTCTCCTATATGTATACATATGAGAGCTACGAATTTCACAAGACATAACTCTAATGTGTTCAATTTTTCTATCTTGCAGGTGAAGAAAAGGAGAAAGGAAGGAGAAGCTATTGTGGAGGAGATTTGATCAACATTTAGGAGGATTTGGAGATCGTGCATGAAGAGAAAGTGAAGCGGATTGAAGAGAGGAACGCGTTGACGTTCAAATCTACGGCATCTGACTTACCTCCAACCCAAGCATCAAAGAATATCATCATTCGGCCTTGGAAAATAAAGGGGGATCATCTCCACATCTTCTATCTGTTATTTGTGATGTGTTTCATGATTTATATTCTGGGTTGAGCATGTTTGAATATTTGTTTCGATTTTTTCTGAACTAAGAGAGAGTGTGTGTGAACCGTCTACGTACGGTTATGGATTATTGTGCTACGGTGTTGCAGCTCGTGTGTGTGTTTATGATCTCATCGTTGGATCGAGTTGGAGACTCTGTCTCTGTGTGTGTTTGGGGTTGTACCCCGTGCTTGCAGAATTTACTCTGCGTGTGTGTGTTGGGGCGCGTCCCCTTGTGTGTGCAGGCGTCGTCCTACATGTTATTGGAGCGTCGCCTCCGTGTTGGGGATTTATCCCCGTGTGTGTTGGAGCCTTGCTTCGTGTTGGGGAGTCTTCCCCGTGCTGGTTTATCCAACAAGTGAATCCTTACCGGTTTGGTAAGGGGTGAACGTAGGGAACCGGTCGTGGTTCCGAACCCCCTTAAAAACCCCTATGTCTTGTGGTTTGCATTGTGTGATTGTGTGTTCCTTGCTTACTTCCTTCAGTCGATCGCGTGAGATCGGAGAGATTGAGTGAACTTAAATTACTTTGTTAGTCTATTTCCTTCAATCTCGTCAAACTTGTTAATTCCGCTTAGTTAGTTTTTAATTTACCATTTTTATTAAGGGACAATTCAACCTCCCCTTCTTGTCCACTCGTCTACCCGGGACCAACAATTGGTATCAGAGCCACGACTCTATCTTCTTGGGTCTAACAACCTTTAGAGTGATCCCTCGGCGAGTTTCATTGAACATCATGTCTATATGCTGCTTGTCTTCTCTTCCTCCTCGTTTTGATGGTCACAATTTAATTTATTAGAGAAATGACATGTGTGTTTATCTTAGAGTTTATGAACCTGAAGTGTGGAAAGTGATATGTAATGGTCCAGATAAACTCCCTGCAAATGAAACCAAGTGGAATGAAAAACATATCAAGAAAAATGCTATAAATGTTAGTACATTAAATATTTTGAAGAATAGCATAGAATCTGATGTGATTTTATGATTTCCCATGTGCAGATCAGAAAGGGAGCTTTGGGATGAGCTGGCATGCAAGTAAGAAGAAGATGTAAAGGATACATGCATGATGGCTCATGGAGAAAGTGAGGATCATGTAAATTCTGAATGCGAAGAACTTTCAATTGAAGACTGGCAATTATCTTATGCCGATTTACATGACAGATGCAAAAAATACAAATCTGAAATCAAGAGATTGAAAAAGAAAATTGATGAAAATGTACATGCTAATTCATCATGTGAAAACTGTAAAACTTTGGAATCGAAAGTGGAAAATCTAGAAGAACAAAATGAATCTCTTGAATCAAAAGTTGAATTATTTTCAGATGAGATTTCATACATGACTGAAGAGCTTGAAATGGCTAAGAAATCTAATACATCATTTGAAATTGAAAATAACTGTCATGATTTGCTTGATCAGAACAAACACTTGTTGTCTAAGATTTCATTGCTTGAAGAAACAGAAAAATCTCTTAGAAACAAGTTAGCTTCTTTGTCTGATGATGATAAGTTGTTTGAGAAATTACTTGATTCTGAAATTGATAGCAAGATCATCATGGATGAAAATGAAGATTTTAAAAAGAAAAATGGTGCCATGCTAATCCAAAACTCTTTGTTTGAAGGTAGATTGAAAGGTCTTGAAAAATTTGAAAAATAAATTTCACTGTTGAAATATGAGAATGAACAGCTGCTTGCTAAGATCTCAAAGTTTGCTGAAACTGAGATAGTTCTTGAAAAATTGATTGAAAAATTACATGCTATAAATGATGAAAATAAGAAAATCATGCAAGAAAATGAGAAACTCACATCAAAGAACTATTTGTATGGTGATAAAATCCTTGCATGCGAAGAAGAAATCATAAATGTTGAATTACATATTTCTTATTTGGAAGAAGAGGTGAAAATGTTGAAAGATGATTTGTCTAGATTTGTCAAAGGGAAAGAAAATCTGGATAAGATGTTGGGTGTTAAAGTGAACTTTCAAAAGAAAGGCCTTGGATACACCCCGTTCAATAAAAAATCTTTTGAACACAAAATGACAACCTCTTTTGTTCATGCATCTGATATTCCCAGTACTTCTAAAGCCCCTCCTTCCATTTCTCAGATGAAAATATCTGAAAATAGTTTTGAGAAAAAGAAAAATCTCAACACAAAACCCACCATGCAAAAAAGGTTTCAAAAAGTTCAAAATGGGTGAAAAATGAAATTGAATGTTGAATACTTTTTTTAGCATGCATGGCCATAAAATGAATGATTGTGTTGTCATGAAAATGGATGATGAAAAAGTATGCAAAAATAAACCTGCTTTCAAAAGAAAGAGAAATGTTTCTTGCTTCTATTGTCATAAACTAGGTCATGTGATGAAAAATTACTTAGTGAAGCAAAATGATGATTTTCATGCCATGAATGCACAATCAAATTTTCAAAGAAAATTTAGGAATGAACATATCGTTCATGCTCAAAGGTTTGCATCCAATAAGAAAAACTGATTTACAGAAAATCATGCAAACAATGAAAAGTCATTCCGTAGACCCACATCTCTTTGTTGCTTTGATTGTGGGAAGTACAGACATGTTATGAAAGAGTGTTGGTTCTTGAAAATATAAAATTTCCATGCTTCTAAAATGAATGCTAGGTTTAATGTTGCTAAATCTAGACCTTATGAAAATGGAAGATGGAATGGATTTGAAAATTCCTTTGCTCCTAAAAGGAAGTCTTTTGGTAAAATTGCTTCTCCTCAATGCCTTTATTGTGGAAACCATGGACATGTTATTGAGGATTGTAGGATCATGAAGAATGATGATATGATGGCCATGAGAATGTCGAAGAAAATTTTTGGTAGAAATGGTTCTAATCTCTAAGGACCCAAAAGGGCATGGGTACCAAAATCTATCAACTGAGTTGGTTTTGATGGAGGTGTGCCTTGAAGTAAATAAAGAATGAAAGGGGTTCCAATAAAATGGAACAAGGCACACTCGAATGGTAAAACCCCAACTTTACTTCCACTTTGTCAAAATTGATATTCTTGATGTTTTCCTTCTGCCACTTTGCACAAGCCATTCATGCTCTCATTGAATAAATATTTGGTATATCAAATGCTATTATGTGAAATGACAGATTGAGTCTGTCAGGAAACTAACACCAAGCGTGAGGTGATCCTCGGATCAAGTTCTCCACCTTGTACCAAAATTCAGAAATTAATTTATTTGGCTAATGAGGGAACACGTTTTTAGAAGGAAACTAATTTACCTTGAAATGCTGAAATACCATGTGTTTTCAAATTGATTCTGAAATTCCTTCTTGCTTCAAGAAGACAAAATATCTGAAATGCAGAATTACTCATTTGACAGATATTGATTTTGAACTTGATCTGTTATTCTTGTATTCTGTTATGATGAATATGTGTCATTGGTTGAATGAATTTAAAAATTTTGAGGAATAAGCATGATGTCTTTACCTATTGAATACTTTTCAATAGGAAAAGCATGAGCATCTGAGCTTAATTAAGTATCTGGCATATCAAATAGTGTGTAGTGGAAGGGTGGATTACGTCCACCTAGAAGCTCTCACTATGTGTGAGTTGGGTTTTCGGACCTTCACCTCCACCTCGTACCGGAACTTGAAAAATCTGTTTGGCTTGTGGATGATACTCTAAGTCTTTGAAATGATATTGAGAATCTATCTTTGAACATTTCTGAAAACAATTGGGTTGTGAAGAGGTGAAATCTCGCGCTGTGTCCCGAGCGGGCTGTGGATCACCGGAAGATGAACTGCAAGACAGGGAAACGTATCAGAGGGCCCAGGGGGTTTCCCTGGGGAAAAACCCTCCGATGGCTAAGTCAGTAGAGCTGTGGTGGAAGCAATAATGGGGAGGAGAAAAATTGGTGCGCGAGATTCCTCTCCACCAGAGGGGTGAAGCGGATTGCTCAGGAGTTTTAGTCTATGAGAGCCTTAATGGCCCTCTTTTCTTCTTACCTTCCACCGGAGGGTAGCCCTGGTTTAAATAGTACGCCGCCTTCAGGAGTCCTGTAAGCTGAGGGGTTTCCGGCGGGAGTTACGTCCTCAACATGAACTTTCATGGCCTTATCGTGGGAACGTTATCGCCTCGAAGTCCGGCGGTTTCTGGATTCCCCTGTCCGTTGGGGACTCTTAACAGCAGCACGAACGGATAATATCCGGTCTGGCCGAGCTTCCGAACTGCCAGCCCTGTCCGGGCGATGAGCATAGCTCGGCGGAGGAGAGGTTTGGATAGGTCGGTGCGTGCCTGCCTCTCCCAGGCGGGGAAATGGCTCGGGCCGGACCCTCCTTGCGACCTGACCTTTACTCGGGCCCTCCGAGCCTAGGGGCCGCCGGGGAGAGTTGGTTCCTCGAGTGTTTGTTCGTTGGGCTTTTCTTTGCTAAGTGGGCCCTGTGGGCTGTCACTCAGGGGAGCTTGCCTCGTGGGACCCTTTTGGGTCTTGTTGGGCTGCTCTTTGAATGGGCTGCAGAAATCCCCCTCTCCACTTGTCCCCCTCCTACTCCGGAGCCATGGAGGCTCGGTTGAGTAGTTTTCGAGGCTTTGGACCGGCGTGGCTCAGGTGGGTGGAATTCTGTTGGCGTTATAGAGCCACGTGTAGTGGTCACCTAGGCCCGTAATGATGATCCTGACGGATTTGAAATGAAGGGCCCCCCCTTTTCTCGGAGCACGGAACGACGCGCCACCTTCCTCCAGGGTTTTATAGGCGTTGGGCGCTGTTCATCATTCTAGGCTTCCCAGGGTTTTAGGCTTTCCTTAGTTTCTTTGCTTCTGGGGCTCCTTGATGCGCCGTGAGAGCACAGCGGAGGCGCAAGGTCTTGCGGCGGCGTTTGAGGAGTTGGCGAGGATAACCGCGGAGGCGGTCCGACAACTTCCTCCCCCCCCGGAGTCTTCGAGCTCGTGCGAGGGATCATCTTCTGGCTCGATGGCTGATCTGCCTCTAGAAGTCGAGCAGGTGAGGCGGGAGCCCGTCCCCAATTACAGTGAGTTGGGGGAAGCTGAGGTGAGGAAGCTGGAGCGTCGTTTTCGCTTGCCTCTCAGGTACAGCTTCGCTGCCGCCGCCCCGTATGAGATGAGTCTGGATAGCCGTACGGGGCATATTTGCACTTTCCTCCTGGCTTGGAAGAGTGGGTTCCGCCTTCCCTTCGAGCCTCTTGTGCTTAAGCTTCTCGAGTTTTTCGGTTGGCACCTATTCAGTTGGTGGCCAACTCGTATCTCCTTCTCTCCGCCTTTCAGATTCTCTGTCGCCAACACGACATTTTTCCTTCCCTGGACCTCTTTCATTATTTTTTCGAGTTGAAAGCGCACCCGTCGGCGGGGAAAGGCTTCTACTTTATCCAGGCGAGGAGGAACAAAAGTTGCATCTCACTTGCAGCGAGGGATTCCTCACACAAGGGGTGGAAGACCCAATTCTTCTGGGTGAAGGCGGAGGCGACGGACGAGTCTTGGAGATGTCTGGTTTCGCCCAATTTTTATCCGAATCTTCCCCCTCGCCAGGAGGAGTTCCCTCCCCACGTGGAGCGGTAGGCCGCTCGTCTGCTGGATAACCGCCAGTCGACCGAGGAGCTGGTGACGCCGGAGAACATCGAATGGTGTCTTCTTACGCGGTTGACGTCGACAGGTATCACTCTCGAGGTTCTTCTCCTGGGGTGGTAGTTACTTTCTTTCTCCTGACCGGGTCTTCTTCCTTTGTTGCAGACGTGAGGCGGGAACCTCTGGAGGAAGCTGCCGAGGTCATTGATCTGGGAGATGACTCGGCGGCCGACGAGCAAGGTGCTTCTGCGGGTCGCGCCCAAGCCTGAGATAAGGGCAAGGGGGTGGCCCCCGAGGGATCTTCACGATCAACTGGTGCGAAGCGCAAGGATCCCACGGCGGGAAAGTTACGGGAGGCCGCGAAGGCCAGAAAACGGGCCAAGAAGGCAGGTCTTCCTTCTACCGCCGGGGGTGACTCCGGCTCGGCGACGCTCCCCTCTCGGGGGCAAGATGGGGCCGACCCCTCGGGGCCAACTCCCCCACCTGCCAGGCGAGAGGGGGCCGAGGAGACCGGGGGCCCTTCAGAGGGCGGCGAGGGCTCGGCTCTCCCCCCCACGGGGGTAGAGGGAACCGATGTCGAGGTAGGTGACGCCGAGACCGGGGGATCGGTCGGAGGCAGTGGTGTCTCGATCGGCAAAGTGCGGGCCGAGACAGGCAGGGCTGGGGGTTCGCCTGCGAGGGCGTTGCAGCCCTAGGTGCTTGAAGCTCCTGGTGCGGTCGGTCCCGCGGCACCGGTCGAGGTCGGGGGTTCGCCCGGGGAGGCGTCGCAACCCCAACCGACCGTGGCGCGCGAGGCGATCGGCTCTATCGCTCGAGCGGAGCCCTTTGGCGGGGTGCCCAGGGCGGAGCGGTCCCCTCTGCCGGAGCCTTTGGAAAGGCTCGGTATTACGGGCGACCTATACCGGGTCTGCCGGTCGATTGCCGCAAGGACGAAGGGGGGAGAAAGGCGCAATACCCCCCCGGGATCCTTGATGTTCTGATGGAGGGCGGCCTGGTCATAGCTCGGTCAGCGGCCTTGATGTCGGAGGCGCACGCCCGGATGGAGGCGGAGCGATCGAAACTCGCCTGGACCCTTGGAGGATGCGAAAGGAAATTGGCCCGACTCAAGGGGGAGCACGAGGGGCTCCGACAGGAGTTTTTCGCGTTCCGGGAGGTGGCGCGGACGAGTCGACTGGAAGCCGGGGTGCTGACCGAACAGCTGGCCAAGATCCGGGAGTCTCTTGAGAGGACAAGCCGATCCTTGGAGGAGGAGTGTCTGCGTCGCCTCGAGCTAGACAATCACTGGGAGCTCGAACGCGCCGAGCTGCTAGATCGGGCGGAGGTGGCGGAGCGTCTCCAAGCTGAGGCTGAGGTGGACCGGGCCCGAGCGAAGGAGCGTGCGAGCGAGGCCGAGCGGAGGATGGCCGAGGTAGAGGAGCGTGCGGCCGAGGCAGAGCGGGCTCGGGTCGAGCTCGTCAGAAGGGCGGGGCAGATCGAGGCGGAGGCGATCAGCGCTATAGGAGCTTGGATGCTTACTCGGCCGATCTGGTGGAAGCCGCCCTACCCTATTACGAGGTAGCACTTCACCGGGGCGCTCGAAAGGGGTCAAGCAGGGCTATCACCGGGCGGTAGACTACGCTGATGAGCAAAACTCCGCGATCGAGTTCCCCTTTGGCCAGTGTTATGACTCAGATGAGTCGGTTTCTAGCTCCTCATCGTCGGTCGGGGAAGATTCGGAGGGGTCGCCTCCATCGGGGTCACCGGCTCCGGACGTTTCGGGAGGGCTCACGACCGAGACAGTTCTCGCACAGGCCAGGTCAGTGTCCGAGCCGGCCGTCACCGAAGGTGCCGGGAATGACGCTTCCCCTTCCGCCGTTCTCGAGCGTCAAAGTGGGCCCGAGGCCTGATGTACTTTGCCTTGTTTCGCCTCTTTCCCTTTTTGTCTCTCTTTCCTCTTTTTAGAGAGTTTCCTTTTGGTGTGATAATAAATGACTTGCTCTGTTTGAGTACCATCTTTGCCGTGATTTGGTTGGCGTATCTTGAGTAGTTGGGAGGTGCCGATATGTTCTGCGCAGTTTTCGCATGCTGATTCGGTAGACTTCTGACGGGGCGTCCTTTCGTTCCTTCACGCTTTGAATGCCAGGCCGCTTCGTCAATCCCGCTAGGGCGGGGATCGAGGAGTTGGAGGTGACCATTCAGGGGGATCCCTTGGCGTGTTTTAAAGGGGGGAGTCATTTAAGGCGCGCGGCCTCCCTTGGCCTATAAGAGAGACCGAAGGGCGCTCCTTCCTCCTTCACGCTAAGGATCCCCGCCGTCGATCTATCCTTACTCCTTCTTCTTCACTCTGCGTTGCGCCGCTGCAATCTGAGCATGGAGGGTTCTGCGGAATGTGACGCTGTCGACGATGGGGAGCAGCGGGCTCCCGCCGTCCTGGAATGCTGAACGGATCCCACGGTCACCGCGCGTGCATGAGATGGGTCCGACGGTCGCCGCGCGGATCTGGGGAGGGCTTCGGCGTGTGGAAGCACGCCGTTTGCCTCTTCTTAGCTCCAGCGAGGCTTCCGGGTGGACGCCGAGGCGGGGGATGGATGGGGGCATCAGGGAAGCCTGCCGTCACTCCCCCTCTGCATGGGGGGGGGGGGGGGCGCATCAAGCTCCCTCCTCACCGAAGCCTTCCTCCGTCTGCAGCCTCTTTCTCCCTCTTCTGCTCTTCCTTTCTTTCACTCTTCGGGGGCTGCTTGCTCTCTCCTTCCTTCCAAGGAGTTAGCAGATTGGAAGAGGGGAGGCCTTCACGGCGCTCCTTTTTCCTGGTTGTTGCCAACTTGGGAGGTAGCTTTCCTCAACGTTTAAAGGTGGCCTCCCTTCTGCAGTCCCTCTGTCACCTTTGTCACGGGCCACCCGAGCCAACTGGCTCGACCACCTTTTGTCCGAGCCAGTTTCCACACGAGGCAGAGTCAGTCGCTGGACGCGAGGAGATCAAGACCAAGTCAGTCGAGCGATGACCCCTTGAAGCGGTGTTAGACGGATTTTTGCTTTTTGCTATGTGATGTACTGGCATTTGCCTATCTGATGTACCAATGGTTTGGAATGAAAATAAAGGGGATTTATTCTGTCCATCTTGCTGTACAATTTCAAAAATAGAATTTACGTAGTGCGGCTGCGTTCCATGTCCGAGGAATGGGTTCCCCTTCCATTGTTGCTAACCTGTACGCACCTTTTCCGAGCGTCTCGACCACTCGGTAGGGGCCTTCCCAGTTAGGGGACAGCTTGCCCGCCGCCTCTAGTGGTCGAGAGGCTTCGGCCTTCCTGAGGACAAAGTCCCCCGGTTGGAAACGTCTGTCTCGGACCTTGGCGTTGTAGTATCGAGTGAGGCGACACTGGTACTCCGTTGCTCGGACGTTCGCGATCTCTCGGAGTTCGTCTGCCAGGTCGAGGTTCTCGAGCAACTTTTGTCCGTTTGCCTCGAGTGAGAAGCTGATCACTCGGAGAGACGGATTGGCGATCTCCAATGGAACGACGGCTTCGGTGCCATATACCAACTGAAAAGGGCTTTCACCGGTTGCCGTCCTGGGGGTCGTTCGGTGCGACCATAGTACGCTAGGCAATTCCTCGAGCCAGCTACCCTTAGTCTTGCCGAGTCTGGTTTTTATGCCTTTCAAGATAGTCTTGTTGGCATTTTCAACCAGCCCGTTGGCCTGAGGGTGGGCGACCGAAGTGAAATGGTTGCGGATATTTAGGTCGGCACATCTGTCTCGGAAATACCGAGAGTCGAATTGCCGACCGTTATCGCTTACTATCACTCGGGGGATGCCAAAGCGACAAATGATCGATTTCCAAACAAAGCCCCAAACGACTGTCTCGGTGATCCTTGCCGTAGCCTCGGCCTCGATCCACTTGGTGAAGTAGTCGATGGCGACGATGATGAACTTCTTCTGGGACTGGGCCGTCGGGAATGGTCCAAGGATATCGATTCCCCACCGAGCGAAAGGGTAAGGCTCGGTTAGGGTGATAAGTTCCGTAGCCGGCTGATGGACCAAATGGTTGAACCGCTGACAACGGTCGCACTACCGTGCGTGAGCCGTGCAGTCGCGCTGCAGGGTGGGCCACCAGTACCCCTGCCGTAGCAGGATCTTGGCTAGTGGCTGACCTCCTGCATGCGCCCCGCACAGGCCTTGGTGAACTTCTTGGATGGCTCGGCTTGCTTCGTCGGGCCCGAGGCACTTCAGGAGGGGACCGGAGAACGATCTTCGGTAGAGAGTGTTGTCGAGGATGACAAAGCACCGAGCTTGATACTTCATTCGGTGGGCTTCCCGAGGGTCGGAGGGCTCTTGGGAGTCCTGTAGCCAGGACAGGTAGGGGGAGCGCCAGTCACTTGGAGGGGCCGAGTTAACAGTGAGGAGCTCCGTGCCTATGCTCGGGCGCTCTAGCTCTTCTAGGAGGACCGATCGTGTACCTTCCGGGTCTAGGGAGGAGGCCAATCGAGAGAGGGCGTCCGCCCGAGAGTTTTGCTCCCGAGCTATCCGGACTACCCCAAACTCCTCGAACTGTTGGGCCAGGCTCCAGACCAACTGAAGATATTTGATCATGGGTGCCTCCCGAGCCTCATACTCACCGTTGACCTGACCTGCGACTAGTTGAGAGTCGGTGTGGATCCTGACTCGCTCGACCCCCACCCGTCGGGCCATGCGTGCTCCCGAGATAAGGGCCTCGTACTCGGAAGCATTGTTGGATGCCTGAAAGTTGAATTTCAAGGCGTACTGTAGCTCTATCCCTTCGGGGGACCTCAGGAGGATCCCCGCACCGCTGCCTACCGAATTGGACGATCCATCGACGAACAGTTCCCAGGTTGGCCCGGTCGTGGTCGGAGGCCTGTCTTCGGCAGGGATGGTGCTTTCGGCAATGAAGTCGGCGAGTGCTTGGCCTTTGATTGCTGATCGCGGCCGGTAAGAGATGTCGTAGGCCCCGAGCATAATGGCCCATTTGACGAGTCGCCCTGAGGCCTCGGGGTGGGCCAGAATCTTCTTCAACGGCTCGCCGGTTAGCACGGTGATGGGGTGCCCCTGGAAGTAGGGTCAGAGGTGCCTTGCGGAGGTGACCAACGCTAGCACGAGTTTCTCAGTTGCGGGGTACCTCCGTTCGGCCTCATTGAGCACCTTGCTGGTGTAGTAGACCGGTCTTTCGATCCCCGAGTCATTCCTGACTAGGACCGAGCTGACCGTGGACGGCGTCGCTGAGAGGTAGAGCAGCAAGACTTCTCCTGGGACGGGCTTGGAGAGCACCGGTGGCGAAGCCAGGAACTTCTTAAGCTCGGCGAATGCTGTCTGGCACTCCTCATCCCATGCGAACGTAGCAGATGCTAGCTTGGGTCCCCTCATCAGTTTGAAGAAGGGCAAGCATCGTTCGGCCGCACGGGACAGGAAACGGCTGAGAGCAGCGACACGCCCTGTCAGACGTTGGACGTCTTTAACGCACATGGGCGGGCGCATGTCCAGGATGGCCTGGACTTTGTCGGGGTTGGCCTCGATCCCGCGCTGAGTGACCAGGAAACCCAGGAACTTCCCGGATTTTACTCCAAAGGCGCACTTGGCGGGGTTGAGCTTCATGTTGTACTTCAGGAGGGTGCCGAAGGTCTCGGCAAGGTCGGTGAAGTGGTCTTGGGCCTTGGGGGTCTTGGCGAGCATGTCGTCAATGTAAGCCTCGACGTTCCGACCTAGCTGTCCCTCGAACATGTGATTTACCAGTCGCTGATATGTGGCTCCAGCGTTCTTCAACCCGAAGGGCATCCAGGTATAGCAGTACACGCCGCAGTCGGTGATGAAGGTAGTCTTCTCGATGTCTTCTGGATGCATTCTGATCTGGTGATAACCCGAATAGGCATCTAGGAAGCTGAGTATCTCGTTGCCCGAGGTTGAATCAACCAGTTGGTCGATGCTCGATAGCGGATAGCAGTCCTTGGGGGTAGCCTTATTCAGATCGGTGAAGTCCACGCACATCCGCCATTTGCCTGCGGTTTTTGGCACCAGGACGACGTTGGCTAGCCACGTTGGGTACCGGACTGGTCTGAAGAGGCCAGTCTCTTGTCCCTCGGTGACCTGCGCCTTGATGATCGCCTGCTTCTCGGGCGCATGCTTCCTTCTCCGTTGCTGTATGGGCTTCACGGTGGGGTCGAGGTTGAGCTTGTGCATCACAGTCTCCTCTGGTATGCCAGGGAGTTGATCGTCGGACCAAGCAAAGACCTGGACGTACTCAGAAAGAAATTTCTTGTATTGCTGCTGTTCCTTGGGTGGTAGGTCGGCTCCGATCCTTACTCCGAGGGCTGGGTCATCGTTTAGGAATACCGTTAGCAATTCGCCACTGGGCTCGGTGGTTACGGTCTTTCCTTCGATTCCCTTGGGGCCCTTATCCTCCCCGTCCGGCCTTGAGGCTTCCACCGAGATGTTGTAGCACCTTCTAGCCGTGGCCTGGTTACCTCGGACTTCCCCCAACCCGTTTTTGGTGGGAAACTTCATTTTCTGGTGATAGGTAGATGGTACGGCCTTTATTCGGCTGAGAATTTTTCGGCCGAAAATGGCGTTGTACGCTATCATACCCTTGATCACTATGAAGTCCACCATGACCGTAACGATTTTGGGTGGGGTGCCGATGGTGACCGGCAGGCTTAGGGCTCCCTTGGGGTAGGTGGCCAGGCCGTTAAACCCGCAAAGGGGTGTTCGGATCGGGCGGAGTTTGGATGGGTCTTCCCCCATCTTGAGGAAACAGTCATAAGATAATACATCGGGGGCGCTCCCATTGTCAACCAGAATTCTATCTACGTTACAATGGTTTATTGTCGCCGAGATAACGAGGGCATCATCATGCGGGGTGCTCAGCCCTTCCAGGTCTTGGTCGGAGAAGACTATGACCTGGGGCTCCCTCGGCGGGCCCCCTGAGGGCTCTAAGACCCGGCTGGCCCGCTCGGCATGACACTTCCTTCCTCGGCTGGTGTCGCCGCCCGATGCTGTTCCTCCAGAGATGACGTTGATGTGAACCCCTCGAGGGGCGTTGTCGATCTTCTCGGTGGCGTCTCGGTTTTCTTTGCGCCCGGCTGCAAACCCGGCCAGGTGCCCCTGACGGATGAGACGCTCGATCTCGTCTTGGAGCTGGTGACAGTCGTCGGTGTGGTGCCCGTGGTCACCGTGGAACAGGCAATGCCTGTCGCGCTTGCGGTTCTTCGATCTCATTGGTTCAGGCTGGGGGAGGAGTCCTGAGTCTTTGATGTCTTCATAGATCTCGTAGACTGGCGCGGTCAGCGGGGTGTATCGCTCATACTTCCGTTTGCGCTCTCCTTCCCGATCGCGCTTCTTGCCCGAGCCAGGATTTGGCTCGGAGTCCCGCTTCTTGTCCCCCTCCCGACCCGAGCCGGTTGTGTCTCGGCAAGCGCTGAGTACTTCTTCGCACTCGGCGTGGCGCAGTGCCAGAGTCACTAGCTCGGCAAGGGTCGAGGGAGGGTGGAGGACCAGTTCGCGGCGGAGATTCTCGTCCCGGGTGCCCCCGGTCAGAGCGGTCGTGGCCGAGGCCACATCCAGGCGGGGAATTCTGAGGGCTTCTGATTTAAATCGGTGGACATAAGCCCGGTGCCTTTCCCCTTGCGCCTGTTTGAGGGCCAGGAGCCCCGCTACTGACCTTGGGGGGGCACTTCCGGCGAAGCTCTCCTTGAAGACTCGCCCGAATTGCCTGAAGTCCCGGATGGACCCAGGGGCGAGGGCCCGGAACCATGCCTGGGCCCCTTGGACCAGGGTGGCCGCAAAGGCTCGGTATTTGATAGGATCCGGCGTTCCATGCAGAGTTACCAGGGCGTCGAAGCTGTCGTAGTGATCGGCTGGGTCACCCTGGCCATCATAGAGCTTGAAGGTCGGACTGGAGGTTCTGGGAGACACCTCTGCCTTCAAGATGTATTCGGAGAAAGGGGATTTCTCCTCGTCCTCCGGGAAAGAGGTTTTCTGCAGGGCGCGGAGGGCGCGCTCTTGCTCTGCAAAACGTCTTTCGAAATCCCTCAATCGGAGGGATAGTTCCGGCTACGGTCGTGCCGTGGGACTGGGGGGAGCGTCGTGGCGATCCTCAGGAACGTCAGCGCCCGGGCGCGGAGGCCTCGCCCCCTGCTTCCCTTTTCTGGGCGTGGAGGAAGCCTCTTGCTCCGAGGGCGGAGCTTGCGAGGGTCCTCCCGCGTTGTTGCGGATGAGCTGTTGACCGCGGAGGGTGAAGCGGCCCCCAGCGGTATGCTGGGACGCACTTCGACAGGGAGGGCTCCCGGACGGGGCGCGAGACCTGGCATCCCTTGCCGCCTGGGCCCTCATGAGCTCCACGAGGACATCGAGCTTCTTATTGAGGGCCTGGAAGACCTCGTCGCCACTGTTGGGGGGTGCCCCTGTCGCCGGCGGAGGGGGCGGCGGCCCATTGGTGGGGACGCTGGCGTTGGAGGGAGGGTTCTGTGAGGCCCTAGAGGGGCCGTCTCCTGCCGTCACCACGGCCTTACCCTTCTCACCGGTGGACCTCCTCCCTGAGCTTTTTCTCACCATCTTGGCTCTTCGTGCGTTTCCCACAGACGGCGCCAGATGAAGAGGCGAAATCTCGCGCTGTGTCCCGAGCGGGCTGTGGATCACCGGAGGATGAACTGTAAGACAGGGAAACGTATCAGAGGGCCCAGGGGATTTCCCTGGGGAAAAACCCTCCGATGACTAAGTCAGTAGAGCTGTGGTGGAAGCAATAATGGGGAGGAGAAAAACTGGTGCGCGAGATTCCTCTCCACCAGAGGGGTGAAGCGGATTGCTCAGGAGTTTTAGTCTATGAGAGCCTTAATGGCCCTCTTTTCTTCTTACCTTCCACCGGAGGGTAGCCCTGGTTTAAATAGTACGCCGCCTTCAGGAGTCCTGTAAGCTGAGGGGTTTCCGGCGGGAGTTACGTCCTCAACGTGGGCTTTCATGGCCTTATCGTGGGAACGTTATCGCCTCGAAGTCCGGCGGTTTCTGGATTCCCCTGTCCGTTGGGGACTCTTAACAGCATCACGAACGGATAATATCCGATCTGGCCGAGCTTCCGAACTACCAGCCCTGTCCGGGCGATGAGCATAGCTCGGTGGAGGAGAGGTTTGGATAGGTCGGCGCGTGCCTGCCTCTCCCGGGTGGGGAAATGGCTCGGGCCGGACCCTCCTTGCGACCTGACCTTTACTCGGGCCCTCCGAGCCTAGGGGCCGCCGGGGAGAGTTGGTTCCTCGAGTGTTTATTCGTTGGGCTTTTCTTTCCTAAGTGGGCCCTGTGGGCTGTCACTCAGGGGAGCTTGCCTCGTGGGACCCTTTTGGGTCTTGTTGGGCTGCTCTTTGAATGGGCTGCAGAAATCCCCCTCTCCAGGTTGTACTGCTTAATTTTTGATCATTTGTGCACCCTTGTTCAAAAAGGCCAAATCTTAGAAAATGGTTGTTGTTCATCACTTGAATGTGTATGCCTCCTTGTGCAATATGTCATGATGTTATAAAAAAACAAAAACAAAAAATAAAAAATAAAAAGTTTTGCATCCTGCATTGCATTCTCATGTTTTTATAAGTTGCATGCATTAGAAAATTCATAAGGTGCACTTAGATCATTCACATGAAAAACTAAAAACTTGCATCTTGCACCCATGTTAAACTTTGCAATGCATTTAGAACTCTCAAATAAAAATCTGACATTATGCATCACATTGCATATTTGCATATCATATTGCATATCATTCACATAGTGCATCTGTAAGATGAAGCTCACCGTTGCAGTGCATATTGCATATACTCCTGTTGTATGCTTGCATGTTATTATATACTAATCACCCCCTTCCTTGGAATTTCTAAGACCTCATATTTCTTGTTAAATAATGTTACAAATTGAGTCATCACTAGAGTGCTACACGTCATACACTCAGGGAGAGTAATATCTTGATAAGTGCATATAGATAGGGGGAGCTGCACTGTTATGTGTTCATGAAATTTTTGATATACATGCTGAATCAAATTCGCACACTTCATGCATAAAATGTGAAAATGAGTGTTAGAGATAAGGATGTAGGAATTTCTTTTCAACACTCTTGAGATATTAAACTTGCTGTATGAATGATAAAGAAGCTGTTGAGGACAAACCTGCTTGCCTATTTTTTTAGAAAGAATCTTAAAAGAATGGCAGAGCAATGTTTAGTCTCACTGAGTAAATTGGACACATGTCACTTGAGACGTGATGTGGTTCACTTCAGAAAGGTGTTGTACTATAGTATCTCTGCTCAAATGAGGTGAAATTGTTCAGTATTCTGAGTAACCGGGGATTTTGGCATGAGCTCCATGTGTCTTCTTACGTAAAAAGGAATTATTTGAACCTGATCACTCTTGAAAAATTCTGACTATCATGTGATATTGGTTGAGTTGAAAAATTATGGTGAAAACTCGTTGTGACAGAGCGTAGCCTCCAATACGCTGCTCTCTTAAAATGAAATGCAGTTTGTATAATCTCTCATTGTATTGATATGAAAATCTAAATATCCATATGGCTACAGTCTATTTTCATGTTATTCACCTACACATATGGAAATTTGATTTAATATGTATTCAGAAAATTGATTGACTGTATTGTCTATTGCATAACTCCTCTGTGTGATTGTAAAATCCCCTAGGTGTTACACATAAGCATCCTAGATGGTTTGACTCTCATGCACTTATCTTATACCCATTCCCCTCTTAAATAAGTAAGGGGGAGCTGTGTTGCATGTATATACATATACATATCTGCTTGGTTGCATGGTGCATTTCATATCTCATCATTTGTATGCATTTAGCCTCATGCACTCCTAAAGAAAATTTAAAAATATGAAAACCATGAAAATCAAAATTTGTGACCCTCACATAGAAATAATTAACATTATTTTTGGGTTCAACAATTGGCTCAATTATCTTTCATAGGCATATTTGTTTAGTTACATTGCCTGCACTCATAGTGTCATCATATGTTTGCATTGAGTTTTTAAGCATTTCAAAAGAAAATTTAAAAATTTAAAAATCAAAGGAACTCATTTGATATGCCATCTTACCGTTGCTTTGCTCTTGCTTCTTGTGAAAATCTGAAATGAGCTTTCGACCTTGAATGCTATCATCCTTGAACACCTCATGTTGCATAACTCTTATAACAATGTTTTCATATCTTTGAGCCCAACATTTACCAACAATTGGGATCCACATTGGTATCATCTCTTCCGGCCTAATATGTTCATATCATGGCCAATAACACCCTGTCTTTTGTAGATGACGAAATGGGGGAGAAGAATGTTGGTTGTGTGCTCAATGCCTTCAGCTCAATGAAGAGAGAGTAGGTTTGAGGGAACATGTGCTTGAATGTGAAAATGCTTCTACGCTACCGTAGGAACTCTCGCACACATTGTTTTGTCATCATCAAAAATTGGGAGATTGTTGCGGGAGATTGTTGCATCTCCTAGTTGATGTTTGGTGTATGGTTTTAATGATAACAAAACGATTGTGTGCGTGGTGATGTGCATCATTGAGCATGCCTGTGTGTGTTTCATTGAGCAACATGTATGCATCTTGGTTGATGAGTTAACATTAACCATAAGATTCTCACTTGGAAGTCACATAAATGATTGTTGTTTAAAGAACTCACGCTATGTTTATCTTGGCTTGCAGGATCAAAATCCATGGTTCATGCTTGGAACTCAAATAAGTCCATCAATGAAGTTCTTCTTCACCAAGGGAGTTAACTCTCTTATTGCTTTGCGTCGACTCTTTTCATGTTTTATGACTGATGAAAACTGATGTGTGCTTGGGCGTACATGTACATCTCATATGGCTTTGATTGCATTCTATGCATATAAGGCTTGGAACATGTTCAAAATTTTTCATACAAACCTTGGTGGAACTTGGTTACATGGTTTTCACTCTTGGGTTGAGTGATGCCCTAAATTGTTGCATGGATGGATTATAAAGTTTGAGGAGAATGATCAAATTGTTCATGTGGTCTAAATGCTGTTCACCCTTGGTTTTGTAAAGATAACAAGTGCTCATATCGTCCATATCACTCATGTGGATTTCATGATACTCACATGTTGCTAAGTGCATAACAATTTGAACTTGATCCTTAGATGAAGTTGATAATGTGTTTAAAGTGTTTATATGCTTCATGCTAGTGATATCATGATCATTTTTCCTCATGGTTTTGATGTCTATACTTCATGGTTTTGGCCTTGGACTATGTATGGAGGATTTACATGAAAACTCTTGACTATTTGGTTTCTTCAAAAGCTTGCTTGTTGAAAACTTGATGATCCTTCATGTATAACTCTCTTGAAGTACTGTGCTTGCAAGTTATTTACCCATTTGATGTGAAGCTTGATAGTTTGGGCAAGATGGTACATGCACCTTGTTTATAGGGCTTCATATATGTATTTAATGCATTTATCATATGGATTATCAAGCTAAAGCTCTAATCCTTTTTTCTATGGTTTTGCAGGTCAAAACACTCAGTATATATTCCCCAAGATCAAGGAGTTTGAAGCCTCAGACTTGAATGGGCTGACCAATGGGGATAAAGGGCTGACCGTTGCAAATATGGGAATTTCCCAGATTTTGGTCGACCGCCCTTGGGGGCTCGGTCGACCGAAATCCCCAGAAAGGGGATTTTCAGTCCTGTAAAATTCCGGTCGACCGCCCAACTCGTGTAGGCCGACCGGCAGCGGCGAAAACCAAAAAACGTGGTTCCGAAATCCATCTAAACAAAGTCAACTTGTGCCTAACTCTTACCCCTTTGCCCTTGCGTTGGTGGGAGACCTATTGGGGGTCCTTTTGAAGGTTTCTAGAAGGGCTATACTAGTCTTTTGATATCTCCTATATGTATACATATGAGAGCTACGAATTTCACAAGACATAACCCTAATGTGTTCAGTTTTTCTATCTTGTAGGTGAAGAAAAGGAGAAAGGAAGGATAAGATATTGTGGAGGAGATTTGATCTACATCTAGGAGGATTTGGAGATCGTGCATGAAGAGAAAGTGAAGCGGATTGAAGAGAGGAACGCGTTGACGTTCAAATCTACGGCATCCGGCTTACCTCCGACCCAAGCATCAAAGAATATCATCATTCGGCCTTGGAAAATAAAGGGGGATCATCTCCACATCTTCTATCTGTTATTTGTGATGTATTTCATGATTTATATTCTGGGTTGAGCATGTTTGAATATTTGTTACGATTTTTTCTGAACTAAGAGAGAGTGTGTGTGAACCGTCTGCGTACGGTTGTTGCGGCTCGTGTGTGTGTTTATGATCCCATCATTGGATCGAGTTGGAGACTCCGTCTCCGTGTGTGTTTGGGGTTGTACCCCGTGCTTGCAGGGTTTACTCTGCGTGTGTGTGTTGTGGCACGTCCCCGTGTGTGTGCAGGCGTCGTCCTGCGTGTTGTTGGAGCGTCGCCTCCGTGTTGGGGATTTATCCCCGTGTGTGTTGGAGCCTTGCTTCGTGTTAGAGAGTCTTCCCGTGCTGGTTTATCCAGCGAGTGAATCCTTACCGGTTTGGTAAGGGGTGGACGTAGGGAGCCGGTCGTGGTCCCGAACCACCTTAAAAACCCATGTGTCTTGTGGTTTGCATTGTGTGATTGTGTGTTCCTTGCTTACTTCGTTTAGTCGATCGTGTGAGATCGGAGAGATTGAGTGAACTTAAATTACTTTGTTAGTCTATTTCCTTCAATCTCGTCAAACTTGTTAATTCTGCTTAGTTAGTTTTTAATTTACCATTTTATTAGGGGACAATTCAACCCCCCCTTCTTGTCCACTCGCCTACCCGGGACCAACACGAACCTCGCGATCAAGGATCTTCAAAGGCCTTTGTTCATATGTGAGATCCTTTTGTACCACCAGGTTGTCATGATCTATGAGATGTAATGGATCGTGTAAATATTTCTTCAACATAGAAATGTGGAACACATTGTGAGCCTCAGACAGTTGAGGAGGCAAGGCAATGCGGTAGGCAACCTCGCCAACTCTTTCTAACACTTCGAAGGGACCGGTATATCTTGGTGTAAGCTTGACCTTAACACCAAATCTTCGGATACCTCATCCTGGGGAAACCTTAAGAAAGACGTAATCTCCAACTTGGAATTCGAGCTCTCTCCTTCTAGTATCAGCGCTCTTTTGCCTAGACCGAGCCGTCTTGAGTCTTTCCCTAATTAGTTGAATCTTTTCTATGGTGTCTCTCACCATGTCTGGGCCTAGTAGTTATTTTTCGCCAACTTCGTCCCAGCACAAGGGTGATCGGTAACTCCTTTCGTATAATGCTTCGAAAGGTGCCATTTGAATACTTGCTTGGTAGCTGTTGTTATATGCAAACTTGACCAAAGGCAAGTGATCATGCCAGCTTCCGCCGAAATCAATGATACAAGCTCTAAGCATGTCTTCTATGACTTGATTCGTTCTCTCGGTCTGACCATCCGTCTGAGGATGAAAGATAATACTAAAGTTGAGTCTCGTCCCCAGGGAGTGTTGTAGACCCTTCCAAAAATGAGAAGTGAAACGCGGGTCTCGGTCAGACATGATCGAAATAGGAACTCCATGTAGTATGACAACTTCTTTGATGTACAAGGAAGCTAGAACATCAACTGACCATCGGCACTTGATTGGCAGGAAGTGAGCTGACTTGGTCAATCGATCTATGATGACCCATATTCCATCATGTCCACCTTTAGATTTAGACAGTCCCATAATGAAGTCCATGCCGATATCCTCCCACTTTCACTTGGGAATATCTAGAGGATGTAGCTTACCTGCCGGCTTTTGGTGTTCCGCCTTGACTTGTTGGCAGGTGAGAATCGAAGATACAAAGTCCACTACCTCCCATTTCATGTTGGGCCACCAAAAGGTCCGTTTCAAGTCTTGGTACATCTTGGTAGATCCGAGATGAATTGTGTACCTTGATCGGTGAGCTTCCTCTAAAATTTTCTTCTTCAATTCCAGACAATCCGGTACACAAGTCCTTTCCCTGAATAATAATCTTCCATCTGATGCTACCTTGAAGTCTGGTCGTTCTTCTAGCTTATCCTTGATCTCTACTAACACCGGGTCACTGTCTTGAGGCTCCTTCATCTCGGAGAGCAGATTCGGTTGTATCCTCATGTGTGATAGAGTAATACACCTTTTCTCCTGGTCCGTACTTATATCAAGTTTAGAGAATTGCTCCAGCATCTTTCACTCTTGGATCATACAATTGGCTAATAAGGCTCTCGGCTTTCGCCTGAGGGCATCAGCTACAGAATTACCCTTTCCAGGATGATATTGTATTATGAAGTCGAAGTCCTTGAGATACTCTAGCCAACGTCTCTGTCTCATGTTCAATTCATTCTGAGAAAATAGATACTTGAGACTTTTGTGATCGGAGTACACGGTGAACTGTTCTCCATAGAGATAGTGTCTCCAGATCTTTAAATCAAATACTACCGCGACCAACTCTATATCGTGCATCGGGTAGTTCTCCTCATGTTTCTTTAATTGTCGGGAAGAATAAGCAATGACCTTCCTTTGTTACATTAATACACATCCGAGGCCAATGCTAGACGCATCGGTATATACCACGAATTTCTCCCCTTCAGTTGGTAATGCCAATACCGGGGCAGTTGTTAGATGATCCTTCAAGGCTTGAAAGCTCTTCTCGCATTCTTCATCCCACTTATAAGGAATCTCCTTACGGGTCAACCTAGTTAGAGGAACGGCGATCTTGGAGAAGTCCTTGATGAATCGCCTGTAATAGCCAGCTAGACCCAAGAAACTACGGATCTCGGTAGCATTGGTCGGCCTTTCCCAACTCTTCACGGCCTCAACTTTTGACGGGTCAACAGAAATCCCATCCTTTGAGATCACATGTCCTAGGAAGGACACTTCCTCGAGCCAAAAGTCGCACTTACTAAGCTTGGCATAGAGTTGATTACTCCTCAATATTTGTGATGCAATCCTCAAGTGTTCCTCATGATCTTCTTCAGTCTTTGAATAAATTAATATGTCATCAATGAAGATCATAATAAATTGATCCAGATGAGGTCTGAATATGCTATTCATCAACTGCATAAAGGCTACAGGGGCATTCGTTAGTCCAAAAGGCATAACAATAAAGTCGTAGTGCCCATACCTACTCCGGAATGGGGTCTTATGAATGTCCTCATCCTTGATCCTCAGTTTGTGATATCCCGACCTGAGATCAATCTTCGAGAAATATTTGGATCCACATATCTGATCAAATAATTCATCGATCCTCGGCATTGATACTTGTTCTTGATAGTAAGGTGGTTCAACTGCCGATAGTCGGTGCAGAGTCTCATCAATCCATCCTTCTTCTTTACAAATAACACGAGCGCTCCCCACGGGGAAGTGCTCGGTTTGATAAATCCTTTCTTCAAAAGCTCCATAAGTTGCTCTTTAACTCCTTGAGCTCGGCGGGGGACATCCTATAAGGTGTCTTAGAAACTGGACCCGCACCAGGGACAAGGTCGATGGTGAAGGCCACTTCTCTTTGTGGCGGTAATTTGGGCAAATCTGATGTGGAACGGGACGCGACTCAAGACAACAAGGGACTCTAGCTCGCGGACGTCCCTAAGCGAGGGAAACGCGTGGATCTGCGCGGTTGAGAAACCGGCAATGAGTCTCGGGTACTCGGCTTTTCCGCGTGCTCGGATCGAGTCACGGGACGGGTTCCACTCACTCACTCTCGCCGCGGTGATAAAAATATATCGAGCTAATTTCCTATCACTCTAGCAGCGGCATATAGAAATGTATACGAGTAAAGCAAATGCCAAAGAGGGGAGCGGAAACGATACCTCCATGCTCCGGGCGTGGGGAAGATGACCCCGGCCAAGATTCGGACTCCCGGTAAAAAAAAAATTACAGCAAGGGTTTCATGGCCCACTCCACGCAGGGAGGTAAAGGGCTACAAGTGGGGTCCGGGAGGACCGATCTTGGGTTGACGGGAAGTAAGCCGGAAGGGCTCTCGGGGCGGAGACGGGTTGCTAGTCCGGCTCAACACTGTTCAAACTCGATTCAGCCCGCTGGACAACGTACAACGACCTCCAAAGGGACAACGTCCCCCTGGGATCTTCTGAAGGCGGCGCTTGGCTGGGACGATGGTGGGACGTCCCGGGTCGACTCCCTGAAGTGGCGGTCGCTGAATCTGAGTAGTGATAATTTATTGGGAATTATTTCCCAACACCTTTTTACTGGCCTGGCTCGGAGCAAGATTGCGCGCCTCCACGAAAATAATTGTTTCGCCCAGATTCGGTGTCGGATCGTGGCGAGATTGGCGCCGTTGGAAAGCAGACTCGAAGGGCTACAACATATAATTATTTTAGAGCCATCCAAAAAGTGGATTGGAAATAAAAAACTATGTGGGTTGTAGTCTTTTTCTCGCTCAGAATTACAGACACACATGACAGAATAAGATCTGCATGAAGATGAATTTTGACTGATAGGGGACTGGTAGATCTAGACTCTAAGAAAATTATGGGTGGAAGAGGGGGATGTGAGGATCACGCATGATTTTTTTGGGAATTTTTGGAGAGGGCTAAGGGGGCGGAAAAAATACGACAACAGGACACTATCCCGTAGATCTGCTGATGGACAGGCTGCCAGGGGTGGAACTAAAATTACGGAAAAAATACTAAACAAGGGCGAAATGACACAAAATTTGAACTGGGGTTGGGAGATGATAATAGGAACAAACCCTCAAAATTGGAGCTCGAACAAATCGCCTGATTGGGAGATACAATTTTTGTTTCAAGCTTCTGTCCAGGGGTGGGCAGAACTTCGATGAGGCGGCGGTGGTGGTGCGATGGCGGCGGCAGTGCTGAGCTTCTCACTCAGAGAGGGGGGAATTGAGAGGGTTCACACCTATGAAATTCTGAACTATCACAGCTCCAAGGGGGAGAGAGGGTGCCATTAGGCAAATTGAGCAACAAATGGAATTTTCTCTTCATTAATTGCTAAAGAATTCACAAAATACATGGGTTATATAGAAATGAAAAAAAGACATAAACTATCCCTAGATCTAGGGTTAGGGAGAGGTAAACTAGGGATAGGATAATTAATCCCCCATGTGGTCAAATAACCAAATTAAATAAAATACAACAAGGAATAAACAATAGTAAAGGGGGGAGCATCTTAGACTTTGCTTGGTCCAAGTTTGAATTTTCTTCCACCTTGTCCCCCCCTTGGTTCAAGTCCAATTTTGGACTTTGAACTAGCCCCACATGGGCCCTAGATCTTAGGTGGACCAATGGAAAATAAGGTGGGGGCCTTGCTGGACCTACTGGCAAATTACATAGAAACCTAAAGGCCTTTTTGCAAAGAAACCCAAAGATTCTTAATGGCTAACCCTTTGGCTTATAATGCCTTACAATTGTAAACCCAATTAGCCAAGAATATAAATGCAAACAAAAAGAACACAAATGCAAAAATAAAAGGTTAGTGCTCGGTGTTGATTCCCATCAATTCTCCCCGGGTGGGAAGAACTCGACCCTGTCGAGTAAGGGGTGCTGCTGCTCGTATGGCTCCTGCGGATCAGACACCATACCAGGTAGCGCGGAGTGCGCTCCACTCCAAGTAATCGTCACCTGCTCATCCCGTATATATTCGATATGCTCACGCTGCTGTGGGAAGGAGGCTAGTGGTGGACACTCCGAAGTGGGGTCACTCTCAAAGGAACGGCTCAATGACTCACTAGGAATCACCGCTGGGTCCCTATATGTGACTAGATCCGAGATATTGAGGTTGAGCCGATCCCAAATTCTGGCAAGTCTACAACGTACGCATTAGATCCGACTTCCCTCACGCTCGAAAGGGACTGTCATCACTAGCTGACATTAGACCGACTCGTATGCAGACTCTCACAGACTGTACGAAACAAACACTCACACATGACCCTAGGCCATAAATGACCCTAGACAAACCTAGACACTCATAGTAATACTATGATTGACGACAAAAAGACACAAACACAAGGGAAACATGACTCGGTAAGGATGACGAACACCGTCTACATACACTAGGTGTAAAGAAAGACTAACCCACAACTTGATGTCGTGAGTCTCAACCCTCGTCAACTGTCTCCGGTTCGAGAAGACTCGCCCGCGGGTATGGAAGTGCGGGAGGATGAGGAGGCGGGTACGGGAAGGCAATCCGGACGCCTGGTGTGGAGCATGAAAAAGGGGATGTCCGGATACTATCTCTCGTATGCATGGTAAAAATCAAACCATATCGCGTCAACAAAAGGTGTCGACAATGGTACAGTAGTCACTAGTGGCTGCGCTACCATAGGAGAGACAGGTAAGAGCGGGATGGCTGACTGTATAGGGTCGGCAGATGGCATAGCCACCGAGGGCAAAGTGGGCGGGACAAACAACTCCGGGATGACTGGTGGGGTTGGGGTGGCTAACAGACCCTGGTCCTCTCTTGGATCACTCTATATCCCCAAAACATCAGCGAGGTACTCCTCGGCCAACTCTTGGTCAGCCTCATAACTCACTAGAATAGGCTCGGGAGAGGCATCCTCCGAATAGTTGTCCTCTAAGGTAGGAAAATGTGAAGGACACGAGTCGGAGAAATGGCTAATCCCGCTACAGGGGGCCACATGGGTGGGTTCCGGGAGAGGTGGTGGGCGTGAGTCTAGAGGTGGAACGGGCCACTGGGGCGGGGTGCTTGGTGACATGGAGGTGGTCGGCTGAATGCTGTCGTGGAAGATGAACTCGCCGGGTAGGTGAGGTGGGTATACGGTGCAGGTCCTCCTATCCCGGTCAAAGGTCGCTCGCCTCTCTTCCAACCAATTTTGGCCTAAAATGATGCATGGACCAGCAAGTGTGTCGACCTTGCACCATTCTCCATTGTCATAAAGAACGGGGCCGAACCTCCATTGGAACTCTTCGAATGCTAAGCCACCATTGAGAACATTTTCCCCGGTCTTAGAGAGAGACTCAACTATGTCTTGTGAGACACAGTTAGATGACACCCTACTGATGAAGTCGATTTCCGTATGCAACCCATTAGGTAGAATGGCAGTGGACACTATAGGTCGCTGGAACGACTCAGTTGTGGGCTTAGGGGTCGGGTGTTGGGCCATGAAAGCATTGAATTGGGCCACCAGGGATGACTAATCGGATGCATGGTCTCGGGGAACGGCCATGGGCTGGTGGGTAGTTGGACATGTAGACAACTAAGTGACACTCTATTGGACTAGACACGACCCTAAAACAACAATGCAAAGTTGGAATGCAGACTCGACTACAAACCTAGACTCAACCAATATCCGGTATATGGCGGAGGTATGATCCGAAGACCGAACTCACGTAAGTGTGCAACCTTCCCGATAGGCGTAACCTATCATTCCGGGAACACCTTTTGATATGCGGGGTAAAGGAATGCAAATGTGACACCTTGGACCGACTAACCGACTACCCTAGACTCAACTTGGCTCTGATACCAATTTGATGCGGAACGGGA
This sequence comes from Amorphophallus konjac, assembly GCA_022559845.1. Lineage (NCBI taxonomy): Eukaryota > Viridiplantae > Streptophyta > Magnoliopsida > Alismatales > Araceae > Amorphophallus > Amorphophallus konjac. The sequence continues at coordinate 201,625,421 of CM040123.1, forward strand.
CGTGACTCGAGACAACAAGAGACTCTAGCTCGCGGACGTCCCTAAGCGAGGGAAACGCGTGGATCTGTGCAGTTGATAAATCGGCAATGAGTCTCGGGTACTCGGCTTTTTCACGTGCTCGGATCGAGTCACGGGACGGGTTCCACTCACTCACTCTCGCATCGGTGATAAAAATATATCGAGCTAATTTCCTATCACTCTAGCAGCGGCATATAGAAATGTATACGATTAAAGCAAATGCCAAAGAGGGGAGCAGAAACGATACCTCCATGCTCCGGGCGTGGGGAAGACGACCCCGGCCAAGATTCAGACTCCCGGTAAAAAAAATAATTACAATAATTACAGTAAGGGTTTCACAGCCCACTCCACGCAGGGAGGTAAAGGGCTACAAGTGGGGTCCGGGAGGACCAATCTTGGGTTGACGGGCAGCAAGCCGGAAGGGCTCTCGGGGCGGAGACGGGTTGCTGGTCCGACTCAGCACTGTTCAAACTCAGTTCAGCCCGCTGGATAGCGTACAACGACCTCCAAAGGGACGACATCCTCCTAGGATCTTCTGAAGGCAGCGCTTGGCTGGGACGATGGCGGGACATCCCGGGTCAACTCCCTGAAGTGACGGTCGCTGAATCTGAGTAGTGATAATTTATTGGGAATTATTTCCCAACACCTTTTTACTGGTCTAGCTCGGAGCAAGATTGCGCGCCTCCACGAAAATAATTGTTTCACCCAGATCCGGTGTCAGATTGAGGCGAGATTGGCGCCGTTGGAAAGCAAACTCGAAGGGCTACAACATATAATTATTTAAGATCCATCCAACAAGCGGATTAGAAATGAAAAACTATGTGAGTTGTAGTCTTTTTCTCGCTCGAAATTACAGACACACAGGACATAATAAGATCTGCCTGAAGATGAATTTTGACTGACAGGGGACTGGTAGATATAGACTCTAAGAAAATTATGGATGGAAGAGGGAGATGTGAGGAACACGTATGATTTTGTTGGAAATTTTTGGAGAAGGCTAAAGGGGCGGGAAAAATACGACAACAGGACACTATCCCGCAGATCTGCTGATGGGCAGACTGCTTGGGGTGGAACTAAAATTACGGGAAAAATACTAAACGAGGGCGAAATGACACGAAATTTGAACTGGGGTTGGGGGATGATAAGAGGAACAAACCCTCAAAATTGGAGCTCGAATAGATCTCCTAATTGGGAGATAAAATTTTGGCTTCAAGCTTCTGTCTAGGGGTGGATAGAACTCCGACGAGGTGGCGGTGGTGGTGCGATGGCGGCTCGATGGCGGCAGCGGCGGCGATGCTGAGCTTCTCAGTCAGAGAGGGGGGAATTGAGAGGCTTCACACCTCTGAAATTTGGAGCTATCACAGCTCCAAGGAGGGGAGAGGGTGCCCTTGGGTAAATCGAGCAACAAATGAAATTTTCTCTTCACTAATTGCTAAGGAATTCACAAAATACATGGGTTATATAGAAATGGAAAAACAACATAAACTACTCCTAGATCTAGGGTTATAGAGGGCTAAACTAGGGATATGATAATTAATCCCCCATGTGGTCAAATGACCAAATTAAATAAAATACAACGAGGAATAAACAATAGTAAAGGGGAGAGCATCTTGGACTTTGCTTGGTCCAAGTTTGAATTTTCTTCCACCTTGTCCCCCCCTTGGTCCAAGTCTAATCTTGGACTTTGAACTAACCCCACATGGGCCCTAGATCATAGGTGGACTAATGAAAATAAGGTGGGGGCCCTGCTAGACCTACTAGCAAATTACATAGAAACCCAAAGGCCTTTTTGCCAAGAAACCCAAAGATTCCTAATGACTAACCCTTTGGCTTATAATACCTTACAATTACAAACCCAATTAGCCAAGGATATAAATTTAAATAAAAAGGACACAAATGTAAAAATAAAATGTTAGTGCTCGGTGTTGATTCCCATCAAAATCTTCCGGAAACACATCGGAAACTCCCGAACCACTCGGATGTCTTCTATCTTAGACTCCTTAACTTCCGTGGCAGTCACAAAAGCTAGGAAAGCCATGCACCCTTTCCTTAAGAGCTTACTAGCTCGGAGAGCTGAAATAAGGGGAGACTTGTTCTGACCCTTAGGGCTAGCGTAGACAAGTTCCGGGAACTCCTTAAAAGTTACCTTGCCATTCCGGCAATCTATAACCGCCTTGTGTGTGGATAGCCAATCGGCTCCTAATATGACATCATAATCCTTTATGTCTAGGTACATTAAATCGGCAGGTAGATTCTTCCCTTTCACCATAACTTCACAATTCAGATAATGGTGTGAAATCTCGAATTCATTTCCGAGAGGGGTTGAAATAACTAGATCTATCCACTCCGGTTCCATAGGTAATGGATCTTCAAACTTCTTGGAAATATAAGAATGTGATGCGTCGGTATTAAACAAGACATAAGCAGACTTGGAACAAATCTTTAATGTACCTTCCACCAGTCCGCCTTCATCTTGCTCCGCCTCTTGAAGAGCTTGGAGTCGTGCTTGCTTCTTCACCGGGCGCTTCTCGTCTCTGGCTTGATCATTAAGTAAGGGGCAGTCGGGAATCCGATGATCACGGCTCCCGCAACGGAGACAAGCTCCCAATCTCGTCCAGCATTCCTTGGCCTTGTGGCCGACCTTGTCACAATGTTTGCACACCTCCTTGGAAGGTGCAGTAGTGATGGAGAAGGGCATGTTCTTCTTCTTGAATTTCTTCTCTTGGGAGGAATCTCCCCCGTTGCTTGACCTCTTCTTATTGAAGGTTGGCTTGAAAGTGCCGGAGCTCGCAACATGATCCTTCTTATCTTTTCCACGGATCCGATCGGACAGCTCCGTGGCATCTTCTAACAACTGGGCTCTTCGCACCATCTCCGAATAGACTTGAATATCCATCGGTGCTAGTTGGGTAATGTATTGGGGTCGAAGCCCATTGAGAAATCTTCTCGCCTTCATTTTCTCGGTACACACTAAATGCGGTGCATACCTGGATAGATGAGAGAATTGGGCCTCGTACTCGTCCACTGCTAAGGTCCTTTCCTTGAGGACGACGAATTATGTGGCCTTCTTTTCTTGAATGCGGTTGGAAAAGTACTTGTTATTGAAATACTCAACAAACTCGGCCCAGGTGACATGATCATCCGGCAATGTGGCTTCTACAGACTCCCACCAACAACGAGCATCCCACTCTAGTTGAAAAGTGGCCAGCAAGAGCTTCTCATCCTCCGTGCATTGCATTACACGGAAAATACTTTCGATCTCCTTTATCCAGTTCTCGGCGTCATCAGGATCAGACGAGCTGACGAACCTCGACGGGTTAATATTTCAGAAGCTACGGTGGAGATCACCTGAGTTAACGCCCGAGAATTTTCTAAAATTTTTTGGGATTAAAATATAATTATTACGCATTTAAATAGACTAAATGGGATATTAAATGAATTATGGTTAATTAATCTAAGGCCCTATACTAATTAAAGAGGAATAGGCCCATTTAATCAAACCCACTTGGCCAAAATTATAGTTTTTGACCTTGGCCCATGTTCTAGAACCTTAAATTAATGTATTTACGGAATTAAGAGATAAGTAGATTTAAATAGGCATAAATGGAGGATAAATAACAAAAGAGTTTGAATCAATTCAAATTTCGGCGTCCAACATTGAAAACGGTCTATCAGGCAACCGCAAGGGGCAAGAAACGGTCCCAATTGGACTGCTACCAAGAGTCTGAACGCGAGCAGTTTGATCGCTTGAAAAACTCCAAATTCTTCTGGCCAAATCCTTGGAGATCAAAGAAATCTATTAGCTAGAAGGTTCTAGGATAGATTAAGATCGAATTGATGACCTAATTAGGACTCAAGGGTCGTCCCATATCCTCAAAACCCTAGCTAACCCTATAAATAGATCTTAAGTTTAACCTGCGCGACCCTAACTTTTGGCTCACGTGGAACTAAGGTAAGGAGACATTATTTCAAATAGGTTCTTTAGAATATTTCGTTCATTATAGTAAGGTCTAACTTCCCTCAAAATTTCATCTTAGGAGATCAAGCCATCAGGAAGATAGAAGCTTGCAAAGTTGCTGGTTCGAAGCAAGCAACCCAGGAACTTGTGCAACGGACTTAGGAAGATCTACAAATTAGAAGCCCTAAACGAGATAATTAGATAGGGGTTCTTTAGAACTAAGTGTTCCGTTTAGTACCATCTTCTTACCCTTCAATTTTTGTGAGGTGAAGGGAATCCAGAGATAGAAGGCCACGAAGTTGCTGATCTAGTTCAGGATAAACAGAAACTAGGGTTGACTTCCAACCCTAAATTCAAAGTTTAAAGCCCAGTCCAGAGGTAGGTTATCTCATGATTGGCTCAAACTTGAAGTTAGGAATAAAAGCCCTCTATTTCCAATTATTTTCATGCATTATACATAGAGAATTTAATGTTTAATTGTGACTGCGCAACTAGTGTAATTTTCATGCATCAACCTAACCCTTTAATGAAAAAGAGGTAATTCTTGTTGAAACTACAATTTCCTATGCATATTCTCATCCCAATATTCTTCTAGCATGCTTTACTACATGTTTTACATCGTTCCCATGCATAATATGACCTAGGTTAGCACTTTATTTTACTATTTTATAGTTCTGTCTCCAGATAGAAGGCGGCCTTAACGGGACCGCAAGGAACCCTAGCGGTCTAATAGATGACCGTCTATATACTCTTCCTACGGTCTATCGCAAGACCGTCTGGGATGCTATGCGGCCAGCTCCTGACCGTTATTTGGTTCTGTGAGCCAATCCGAGCCTAGTTAAACTTTTGCATATAATAATGTTATTTTTTCACTAAAAATTTATGTTTATTTTCCCATTAAACACCCTGTTACAGCATAAGCATGTCTTAGAACTTTAATTTTTATTATTATGTAATTTCATACCAAATGTTATAATTTTATAATTAAATGATTTTCTACATAATTTATGAGGTGTTATTATCATGATTTCGTCCGTATGTTTCACTGTTTCACTCTCATCTCTTGAGTTATTTTGATAAGTACATGGTGTTTACTCCGGTATGTGACCATTAGTTACACTTTGCACTATAGTACACTCTCTTGGACTTGTGAACCTCTCTGCCGGATATTCCTTCTGTCGGATTAGGGGATCATGTTTCAAGGCCTCCGTAAGACTCCGTGAGCCTGGGATTCCCATTAGGACGCCAAACTGGTTGTACACTTAAAACCTAAATTGTCTAGAAGGCACTCACTTGATCGATGTTTTATTTTCTGTACTCTGGTTAATTGCGGCCTATAGGAGACCGTCTCTATTACTTAGCGGTCTTTCTCAGACCCTTTTGTTCATAAAACGGCCCCCTGGCGATCGTTATTTTCCAGAATTCTTCAAAATGTCGACTTTCTTTTCATTCTGGTTGACACAGTCTAAATGCGGCCTTCACTGGACCGTTATTATCGATTAAGCGGCCTAGCTGTGACCGTTTATGCATGAAACGGCCCAGTAGATGACCGTTTCTTTCTGTCATGTTTATAACCCAAGGTTTGACCTAAGGGTTGTCTAAATGTTATTCTTGGATGATCTTAAGATTATCTGGATCTCAAACCTATGAGTAATAAGTTAATGTTAAGCTATGGAACTTAATTAATGTATCGTTATGCTGCCGGAATGCCGCCGTAGCGTAATGTTCTTTTAATTCTTCCTTGAAATCTCATGTCAGTTTTGGGAACATTCTATACCTTGGTTACTTGATCATGAAACCTAGTATTTGAACTCATTATGTTATTGGCCATATTTATATTTTCGTGAAAGTAGCTTGATTTATAACTTGAAGATGTAAGAGCGGGCACGGACAGTGTCCAAGGGCTCCACTCTAGTCCCCTCGGCAGATAGCCGGAAACATACTATAAACCATGGGGTATGATGAACACTGGCGTCGCATTGCGCTAGGAGTACTTTTGTTATAAACTGGTGAATATCCACGAATACTCACGAGGCATTCTTGTGAAATTACATGCTTGCTAGTACCTTCTCGTTACATGATTTCTAGTACATAGCCTTTATGGTTATGAAAAGTGCATTCTTATTCATGATAGGCCAAACTTACATTCTTGCTATATAATTGTTCAATCGTACTCTCATATCGTAATCTTGATCATTTCATGTTACTTGTGTTACTTTGGTTTTACACCGCATGTTTTACCATTATCGTTTATCTTTACTCTAGAGCAAAAATGTTAATTACTTAAACTTTGCCATCATGTTGATACGAAGATACCTACTGGGTATGTGTGCTCATACCTACTTTTCTCATCTTTTCAGGAAACACTAGTGAATCAGATTCGGATTATGCGAGTAGCGGGTCCGAGAGCGATTGAAGGTCTATTGAATGAGAGAAGCCCTAGTTATCTAGTGTCTAGTCGAGTCATATTGTAATTTTTGATTTCTTGAGTCTTATGATGTAAAGAGGTCAAAGGCAATGGTCTTATGTATTTTATTATTCTTATGATGAAATAAAGTTGGAGTTTGAAGAAATACTTGTGCAATTACTTTTATGTGATTGTCTTGCGCTCTGATTATATTGCTCGCTTGAGGCGTACTAGCCGACTATCCACATTCCCGAGATTCCTTCCGCTATATTAAAAGCTCGGGGCGTGACTGTTAAAGTGGTATCAGAGCCTAGGTCTAAGGACTCACTTATTCATAGGAAAGATGTCATATCATAGGATTAAGTCCAAGGTTTAAGGACCCATGCCTATGAAACAAGGAAAGAAATACCCAACCCATGAGAGAAATTGGGTAGAACCCGGGATGAGATAGTAATTAGAAATTATATCTAGGATTAACCCTAACAATTCCATTGGAATTAACAAATCTGCTACTCTTCTCAGGTACCTCATTCTTACAATGGCTCACCGTGTTGATTGGAACGGAATGCAACAAACCGTTACAGGTCTCACCCAGGATTTGCAAACTATGGCCCAAGCAGGCGCAAGGGCAGGGGCTGGTGATCTGCATCGCAACTTCCGGAGTCTAAACCCTCCACGATTTACTGGCTCTTCCAATCCAGATGAAGCAGAGAACTGGATAGATAAAATGAACCGTATATTCGAGGTCATGCAATGTGCCGACGAAGAGAAGGTTCGTCTTGTCACATTTCAACTTAACAAAGACGCGCATACATGGTGGAAGTCTATTCCAGCACTGCCTGCAGACGGTCACACTTGGGAGGGATTTCTCACCCTCTTTAGAGCAAAATACTTCTCTGAGCACGTTAAGGAGAGGAAGGCGGCAGAGTTTGCTTCATTGCGTCAAGGTATGATGACGGTGGCCGAATATGAATTACAATTCTCTCGCCTAGCACCGTATGCTCAACATCTAGTAAGCACAGATCTTCTCAAGGCAAATAATTTCATGGACGGGTTAAGGCTCATCTTCATTCAACAACTTGGCTCGCAAAATATTCAGACCTATGCGGAGATGGTCTAACGAGCCCATCTATATGAAAGGATGTCACGCCCCGAGCGCGGAAGATACCCAGAGGTGCGCGACGTGTCTATATCAATCATGTCAATCAGAGTGGTCGTGTATTCGACACAAAGACAGAGATGCGCAAAATAGCAAGATAACCCAATCCTTTATTCCTTTATAATAGACTATTACAAATCCAATACTCTGTTTAATAAAAAGAAAAGTACATAGTTGACTCAAGAAACTATAGAAAAGACTAGATGACACTTGAGCAGCTCTATCACTTTCACACTTGACCATTCCCATCCGATTGACTTCCATCGTCGTCGGATTTACCTGAAAAGTAAAAAGGGACAAACGGGATGAGCGAACGCTCAGTAGGAAATTATATCTCAAGTACTAGCAAGGGGTTTAAGTGATTACATTTTTCATGAATGCAATAAAGCTGTGCATGCTCGCATAAAACGACAAGATAGAGAGAATGTAATATGAAGGAAATAAGATGGACTAATCATGAACTTTCAACAAGATAATAAGTTTATTCAAGATATTCCAGCAAGTACGTTTAACAAGTCATGTCACGAATTTTGGCTATCATGTATCAAGCAAGTAAATTACCCTTTTTCGGGCCACGCATTTCATGTCAAGTCAAGTACGATTTCAAGTACAAGATGTGTGTGGAATGTCCAATCAAGCAAGTCAAGTACTCGGTATAATGCCAGATACCTTATCATTTTAACTCCCATGGGCACAAGTACTTTCGGGTGCTCCTCCCAGGACCAGATCGGCCCTATATGCGCAGGCATTTATCATGTGTTTTGACATCCACTCTTGTTTATAGCCAACATAGAATTTCAATAATCAAACTTGTAGACACGTACGACAACTTTGATAGAATAGAGTCCAAAATATGACAAAGGACATAGATTGGCGATAATAACGGTATAATCACGATTATCGATGAAACTAGGTGGAATTAGGTTCCCTTAACTTAGGTACCATGACAAATGGATATGGACATTCTATATATAGAATTGAGGTCCACATGAACAGTATATCAAAGGTAAGATACCCTCATTCTTATCATAGAATTGAGGTTTACAAGAATGACATGATATGGCATGATATCATCATTCCATTAAGAATTTCTTATGATATACTCTTTGTATCATCATAAGGGCCGGTATACCATGTTTCTTTAGATTGACATGGCAAGGATCGTGTAATGGGTTTTTAGGGTACAACCAGCTCAGTCGGCCTTGAGGGAATCCAAGGCTACGAGGAGTCTTACGGAGGTCTCTATGACTAACTCGCTAGTCCAAAGGAACGGAATGTCCAATGGAGAGCTTGTATGTCAATGAGAGTTGAGTGTGATCGATGAAACAACGTGAAAAGTGGGACTATACTCACGGAGTGGAGAATAGTGCCGATATATATATTATATAATATGAAACCATCGGTTAACAGAATCAGGATAAAAATCATTTTTTTACAGAAAATAACGACTTACGCTAAGTGTTTCTCAAGTAAATAACGCCTAACAGAAGGGCGTTTACATATGTTTCCATTTTGCAGAATTTTCAATAATTCAGTAATTTATCTAAAACGCGCCCTGGACATGGGCGTTTCTTAAAGAGTTGATGACTACAGTAGCAGGCGTCTCATTATTTATATATTTGACAGAATATCAATAATTTTTCACGATTTGTCTAAAACACGCCCTGGAAAGGGGCGTTACTGTTTAATTCTATATTACAGAATATATGTATTTCAGAATTTTGACCGATAAACGCCCTAGGAAGGGGCGTGTCTTTTCAATTTACGCCCTATGGTAGGGCGTTAACATGTGGAAAACGACTTTGTCAAGGTCGTTACTTCAAGTTTCTGCAGGAAATTTGAAGGACAGTAATAATTTCAGGATAACAGAGGAACGAAGATAATATCAGGACAGTAACGTTAGCAGGTTGAAGACAGAGGATCATGCATTGTTTATAATCATGATTTCATAGATAATCAGTTCTTAAGGTGGGTGATTAACGGTTTAAAGAAATTAACGCCTGAGTACTGGGCGTTAGATATTAAAGTAACGACCTGGGAAGGGTCGTTTCATGTGAAATAGCGCCCTTGACAGGGACGTCTCTTTCAAAATATTTTAGAAAAACGCATGGAAACTATAATAACCGTATGCATGACATGCTTATATATATCTTGCATTAATTTCATTTGGGCTATAGTATCTTGAGAAAATCCTACCTTTAATGGAACGTGAAGGATGAGATAGAAGATGAGCTCTGTTGCAACGAAAAATCCGCAACAACAGCAGCAGCCGGAAGAAGAACAAATGTTCTTCAAAGATCTTCACGCTACAGAACCTGTAGAGGAAGAGAAAAAGAAGGAAGATGAAGATGTTCATAATCTTCATAGTTATAATCGACGTTTAAGGAAAAAGATAGAAGAATATTACCTATTCTTCGACGGCAGTAGCAGAGTTTCCTGAACAAGAAGAAAACTAATTATTCTTCATATAATCTGAAGCAAGAAAAACAAAAGGGAATAAGAAGAACAGTTTGTTCTTCACGTACCGTGCAGCAGTAGTTCGTCCAAATAGATTTAGGGTTGGCCGAACAGGTTTATTTATAAGACTTTGGAAGTCCTATTAGAGTTAGTGATTGTGTGAGGGTAGTATATCCCTAATAGAGTCCTTACTCTATTAGACACTTACTAGATTAGGTTAATCTTTCCCTGGATAAGCTTTGGGTTTGAACGGTTCACGAACAGAATTAACGCCTTTGGTCAGGGCGTCGATTCTTTAATTAACGTCCTTATTCAGGTCGTTTCTTAAGAAGCGCTATATATAAGGGCGTTCCTTATTTTTAAAACACGCCCAAGACAGGGGCGTTTCTTGGCCTTGCCCTTTTTGGCGTTGGGTTTTGACGCCGTCAGGTGAGGGCGTCCTTTCTTTAGTCACGCCGTATATAGAGGCGTTTCTTTTTAAATTAACGCCTTACTAAGAGGCGTTATTTGTAAAATGTTTTATTTCGTCCAATTAACCCTATTCTTATTATCTGTATTACTTCTGTAATATATATGTTTTAATTCATTTCAAATATTCATTTATCAGGGTTGCTACAAAGGACCTTGGAGAAGGTCGAGAAACTCAAAGGCAAAGGGGAGGAGCCGAGCCGAAAGTCAGATCGGCGAGGAGGAAGAGAAGAAAAATTTAGCATCACTTACAACTCCCGGGACAACAAGAAGAGATCCCGGAACGGGCTGTTAGGTCCGATAGGGTGCAATAGGATCTAGAAGGGGGGGTTGAATAGATCCTTTCTAAAACATGCCCAATTAAAAACTTAACACATCAAGGAATAGCCAAGGGATAAAATGCACATGAGATGCTTAGACATAGTGCACATCAGGAATAGTAGGAAACATCTGACGAGGGACCTGCATAAACACAATGTCAAGTGGTGAGGTTGCCACACACTTAAGCACAGACGGTTCAGTAAGATAGCATGCATTTAATCAACCTGGAAACCTGTGAATGGAGATAGAGGATAGGGATCAAACACAAGCCATTGCACAACGATTTTTAAGGTGGTTCGGTTGCCAACCCGCAACCTACGTCCACCCCTCACCAAACTGATGAGGCTTTACCACACTAGGATGAAAACCTCTCCACACACACACACTGAACGAGTCCCACAGAACGGAGAGCCCTCCGTCTGTCTTCCTACACACAAACCGGTAGGGACGGTTCTCCTACACACAAACCAGTAGGGACGGTTCTCCTTGAAATGAAAGAAATGAAAAACACAAACCAAAAAAATTGCAAGTGCAGTAGAGAAAAACAACCTTCCTGATATGACGATGAGGCATGAAAATGCACAATCAGAAGAGGATAACCAGACAGTGGCTTCAGATTTTGCTCTTGAGGCACCTTTGGGCAGATCTAGACACAGGTCCAATCTGGCTTCTTCTTAGGCTCATTCAGGACGTGAGAAGGGCTGCACTCTTCTCTTGGCTTCTTTTTTTTTGCTCTCTCTCTCTCTTATCTCTTTCTATCAGCACTGGCTGGTTTCGGACAAGGATTGGGTTGCTTCTTTTCTTTCTTTTTCTCTCACAAATTCTCTCTTGAAAGCTCACGCATTTCTCTTGGACAACAGCTTCAGCAGCAACATTTCTTCAAGCATGGAGTCCTTCTTATAGGCGCAAGCAGTCCTCCCAGTAGGAGGTTTCAGCCCATATGTGATTGCCCCTTCATAATCTATTATTTGTCTTTAGGGAGCTTTTGCCTTAGCAGCCTATGATTGGCCACGGAGGTAGCAGAAAAAGTTTCTTGCAATCTCTTACTTTGGTTGACAGGAAAATACACGAGAGGGGCTTCCCAAGTAAGATTTGTAGCATCTTCTTTTTTCTGTTAGTAGGACAGTCAAGGATGTCCTTTTGTCCTGAGGTATCTTACTGACAGAGCATGTGATTGGGTGGAGGCAAAAAGGTGAGTACCTGGACAGGTGACTATTCCCGAATAAGGTAACCTACTTTTCTATTGACCAAAAGGGCTGAAATAGTAAGCCAATGATGACATGGAAGTTAACTGAGCAAGGGTACCTTTCCAGACCTCAAGAGACGTGAATTTTGGCATTTACGATTCCTATTTATGCTCTCTGGATCCAATTCAGAAAACTCTGCAGGTTTACTAAGAATGGCCTTGGGAGCCGCTCACTGAGGCATTTCGTCGAACAATTGTTCTTCTTCATGAGGTCGGTGCAGTTGGCTTGGCATGCCTTATGAGGTCGATGCACATAAGATGCTTGGCCCTTGGCAGGGTCGGTGCACATTTGGAGAGCCTTCAGTTGAGATCGGTGCATATTGGAAAAACAAGGTCGGTGCACATTTCTGTTCCAGCACATATAGGTCGATGCATATTTAGAGCTTAGCATACCTGTAGTTTGTGCACATTTGTATATAGCATGACCAAGTCTATGTACATTTGCAAACCAAGTCTGTGCACGTCCATTTGCCAAGTCTGTGTTCATAAGGAAGGTCGGTGCACATTTGTAATTCTTCAATAGGTGTCGGTGCACATTAAGAGCTTCTTCATTGAGGTTGGTTCACACTTGAGATTTGTTCATTGAGGCCGATGCACATCTGAGAAGCAAGGTCAGTGCACATTTCTTTATAACAAGACAAGGTCTGTGCACATTTCATACTGATGCATCTCAAGGTCGGTGCACATCTGTCTTCAGCGTAGACGTCGGTGCATATCTTGAGCAGGGTCGGTGCACATTTAGACAAGGTCAGTGCATGTTCCATAACAAGGTCGGTGCACATTCCATGCTTTGAACATTCAAGTTCGGTGCAACTTTCTTGTATGAAGAGCAGGGTCGGTGCAACTTTCATTTTTCCTCATATGAGGTCGGTGCACTTTTCAGTCTGAGCCATATGAAGGTCGGTGCACACTTTACCAGCTCGCAGCTAAGGTCGGTGCATGTTTCATATTTCCTCCTATGTAGGTCGGTGCACTTTTCAGTCTGAGCCATATGAAGGTCGGTGCACACTTTACCAGCTCGCAGCTAAGGTCGGTGCACACTTTACCAGCTCGCAGCTAAGGTCAGTGCATGTTTCATTTTTCCTCCTATGCAGGTCGGTGCACTTTTCAATCTGGGTCATATGAAGGTCGGTGCACACTTTACCAGCTCCCAACTAAGGTCAGTGCACATAGAGGAACAAGGTCAGTGCACATTTTGAACTTCCTCAGAACCTTTTGTCAATCTTTCTGCCCAGTTCTTTCTTGCATCTTGGAGTAATGACCCTTGGTGAGATCTACCTTGATTTTTGTGCAACCTCTTGCCTCGATTTTTTGAGCAGTCAACTTGTCTTGATTTCAGTGTAGTTAATTTGTCTTGATTTCTATGAATTTGTAACTTTGCCTGAAACTTATATATGGAGGCATCATCAAGTGCAATTAAGACTCACAAATGAGTCATGGTTAGACATCATCAAAACTCATAGTTAGACATCATCAAAATAACATATATCCAACATTCTCCCCCTTTTTGATGATGGTAACTATGTAACATTGTGAGTCACAATGGGAGTATGAGTCATCTCATAAACAGTAAGGTCAGAGAGAGAGCACATGAGATAAGCAATTATGGACATGAGATAAGCAATTATGATTCATCCAAAACTTTGGTATTGAGTCATGGTTAGACATCATCAAAACTCATAGTTAGACATCATCAAAACAACATATATCCAACATGGGCGTGGTGGTGACTACCACAAGAACAAAAAGGTGAAAAAGGAAGAGAAGCACGTCATGGCGGCTTGCACATTCTGTGAGAAATTTGGCCATGCGGCCGAGGAATGCTGGAAACACCTAGGGGCGTGTTTGCGATGTGGCAGCCGGGAGCACCGCATGCCGGATTGCCCCCTTATGAAAGACCAATCTTCTAGTGGTGGACGCAAGCGACAGGCACGTCTTAACGCTGTTATGGATGATGAAGAAGCGCCCAAGAATGAGGGGCTAATGGAAGGTACTATTCACATCTATTCCTATCCTGCATTCGTGTTATTTTATATTGGTGCTTCTCATTCCTTTATATCTACTGCTTTTGCAAAAACCTTGCAAGTTTTACCAGTTCCTTTACCATCGGACCTAGCTATTACCACACCTTTTGGTCCTGGAACTAAACTTACAACTTACTACCCCAATAGTGAGATGGTTGTAGAAGGTCATAATCTTCCCGCAAATCTCGTATGCCTTGACATGGAGGGCTACGATGCTATCTTAGGTGTAGATTGGCTTGTAGACCATGACGCCTATATAAATTGCCGCAATAGGATAATCTCTTTTCAGAAACTAGGTCTTCCAAGATTTTTCTTCCTTGGTATCAAATATAGGAAGCATCCTATCATCATTTCATCTCTCCATGCTTGCAAACTCATTTCATAAGGATGTGAAGCTTTTCTTGCCTCCGTAATCATCACCGAGTCTAAAGAAATCATCTTAGAGAATATTCCCGTTGTGAATGAGTTTCTCGATGTGTTTCCATCAGATTCACCCAGTTTACCACCCGAAAGGGAAGTAAACTTCTTCATTGAACTCGTTCCTGAAGCAACACCTGTTTCAATAGCTCCCTACAGGATGTCCCCTACAGAACTCAAAGAATTGAAGAAACAACTTCAGGAGTTGTTAAACGAGGGCTTCATTCTACCTAGCACATCCCCTTGGGGTGCGCCAGTTTTATTTGTCAAGAAGAAGGATGGATCTCTCAGGCTATGTATAGACTACCGACGACTAAATCAACTTACTATCAAGAACAAATATCCATTGCCGCGTATCGATGAGCTCTTTGATCAAATTTCGGGAGCAGAATATTTCTCCAAAATAGACCTCATGTCGGGTTATCATCAGCTCAAGATCAAAGACGAAGACATATACAATACTACTTTTCGGAGCAGATATGGGCACTATGAGTTTGTGGTAATGCCGTTCGGGTTGACAAATGCCCCGGCAGCATTTATGCAACTAATGATTAATATCTTCAGGCCTTATCTCGATCGATTTATGGTCGTCTTCATTGATGATATTCTTATATACTCCAAGACTAAGGAGGAGCATGAAGAACACTTAAGAATAGCCTTACAAACACTAAAAGAGAATCAACTATACGCAAAGCTTAGTAAGTGTGAGTTCTAGCTAAAGGAGGTATCTTTCCTTGGCCATATATTATTTCAAAGGAAGGTATCGTTGTCGATCCTTCTTTGGTGGAAGCGGTTAAGAATTGGAGTCGGCCGACGACCGTATCAGAAGTTAGAAGTTTTTTGGGTCTGGCTGGTTATTATAGGCGATTCATCAAGGACTTCTCAAAAATCACTGTCCCTTTGACTAGACTCACAAGAAAGGAGAACCCTTTTATATGGTCAAAGGATTGCGAGGAAAGCTTCCTAACTTTTAAAGATCACCTTACTACAGCCCCTATTCTGACACTACCTATTGAAGGTGGCGGTTTTGAAGTCTATACCGATGCATCTGACATTGGCCTAGGATGCGTTCTCATGCAAAATGGAAATGTGATTTGCTATTCATCAAGGCAGTTGAAGCGTCATGAAGAAAACTACCCTGTGCATGATCTGGAACTAGCCGCGGTTATATTTGCCTTGAAAATTTGGCGACACTACCTTTATAGGAAGAAATTCACTATATTTTCAGATCACAAAAGTATGAAATACCTCTTCACCCAAAAAGAGTTAAACATGAGACAACGCAGATCGTTGGAGTATCTCAAAGACTTCGACTTTACTATCCAGTATCATCCAGGTAAGGCAAATGCTATAGCTGACGCTCTTAGCAGAAGACCAATGGCAACTCTAGCAAGCCTCAGGAAAGGTACGACATATCTTATTGAGGATTTTGCTCGTTTGAATCTGGATGTTGATAACGAAGAGGAAGGATGTATGATTGATAATATAAGGTCACAACCTATATTAATCAAAGATCTAGCCAAAGTACAAGAAAATGACCCCACATTGATGGAAATCAAGGCTAATATTGAACAAAGGCCAGAATTCTCCATTTGAAATGATGGAAGGCTATTGTTTAAAGATCGAATCTATGTGCCGAATCATGTCGACACTAAGAAATTGATCATGGATGAAGCTCATAAATCAAGGTATGCTATTCATCCTGGTGCTACCAAGATGTACCAAGACTTAAAAAGAAACTTCTGGTGGCCCAACATGAAAAGGGAAGTAGCGGACTATGTATCTCGCTGTCTCACTTATCAGCAAGTAAAAGCAGAACATTTAAAGCCCGTCGGTAAACTACATCCCTTGGATATTCCCCAGTGGAAATGGGAAAGTATAGGAATGGATTTCATCATGGGTTTGCCTAAGACAAGAGGTGGACACGATGGTATATGGCTGATTATAGATCGATTTACTAAATCTGCACATTTTCTGCCAATCAAAAATCGATGGTCTGTGGATGTATTAGCAGCACTGTACATGAAGGAAATTGTCAACTACATGGTGTCCCTGTCACCATTATATCTGACCGAGACCCTCGATTCACATCACAGTTCTGGAAGGGTCTACAACATTCATTAGGGACCCGACTCAACTTTAGCACTGCGTTCCATCCACAAATTGATGGTCTGTGGATGTATTAGCAGCACTGTACATGAAGGAAATTGTCAACTACATGGTGTCCCTGTCACCATTATATCTGACCGAGACCCTCGGTTCACATCGCAGTTCTGGAAGGGTCTACAACATTCATTAGGGACCCGACTCAACTTTAGCACTGCGTTCCATCCACAAACTGATGGTCAAACTGAAAGGATGAATCAGGTGGTGGAAGATATGCTCAGGGCATGTGATATTGATTTTGGAGGAAGTTGGCACGACCACTTGCCTCAAGTGGAATTCGCATACAACAATAGCTACCAAGCTAGTTTACAAATGGCACCGTTCGAGGCACTATATGGAAGAAGCTGTCGTTCACCTATATGTTGGAACGAAGTAGGAGAAAGGTAATTTCTCGACCATGACATCATCAGGGATACTACCGAGAAGATAAAGCTTATTCGGGAGAGACTCTAGATGACTTAAGACATGCATAAATCATATGCTGATAACAGAAGGCGCGACTTGGAATTCCAAGTGGGAGACCATGTATTCCTTCAGGTTTCTCCAGGTCGAGGTATTCGAAGGTTCGGTATCAAAGGTAAGCTAACTCCAAGATTCATTGGCCCCTTTGAAATTCTCGAAAGGGTTGGTGAAGTCTCATATCGAATAGCTTTGCCCCCTCAGTTAGCTGGAGTTCATGATGTATTTCACGTCTCAATGCTCAAAAGGTACGTCTCCGATCCATTCCATGTCATAACATATGACAACTAGGAGATTAATAAGGATTTGACGTATGAGCAAAAGCCAATCAGAATAGTCGGCCAAGAATTACGTCAACTTCGGAATAAGACCATTCCCATGGTCAGAGTCCAATGGAACAAATTTTATCCACATGAAGCAACATGGGAAATCGAAGAAGCCATGCGCAAAAGATTACCGAAAATATTTGAATGTAAGTACACTCTCCTTATTAAATCTTATTGCAATGAATTTGTGGACCAAATTCTTTTTAAGTGGGGGAGGGTGTAACGCCTGAGAATTTTCTAGGAATTTTTTGGGATTAAAATATAATTATTATGCATTTAAATAGACTAAATGGGCTATTAAATGAATTGTGGTTAATTAATCTAAGGCCCTGTGCACGTCAAAAATGATGGCGTCGATCATACGGCATGCACATCGTAACACTCGAGAGCAAGCCGGAGACGAAATGCCGACTAAACCTCATTCCTCGCCCGATCAGGACGAGAACTCGCTTGGTGGTCCGCTACCCGCTAAGGAAGACCCCTAAGTAGAAGATACAGCTACAAAGCTCCGACCGGCCATGTCGAGAGCTGAATCAGAGAAAGTCAGGAACTCCGGCACAGTCTCGGCATGCACCGAAAGTCACACAGAATCTGGGACCGAGTCCCAGAGGCTACAAACAGAATATTGCGGAGGCCATACATTGCAACCAGAACATTCTGGGAATGCCGACATTCATATAAACGGCCGCGACTTCGAAAAGAATCCGTTTGGTGCTTAAAACGGCATGAAGGGGCCATAAAACGGCGCGCCTTAAAATGACGCGCCCCCCTTTTTGCTTAAAATGGCGTGCCCCTTGTTTCTTTGGCTATCCGGCGTGCTCCTGTCGAAGGGGCCTCCCCCCTTTTGATGCTTAAAACGGCGCCATTTGTGTTGCATTAAAATGGCGCGTCGATTTCACTTGGGTTTAATCCGGCGCGATCACCATCCCTCCACGCCGTTTTACCTCCGAGACATCCCATCCCGTCATCAGTCCGATCCCCTGTTTTCGGGCACAAACAAAGAGAACTTACCTGAAATGGCCAGGCCTCCTGCGTGCGACCAACGTGCAACCACCTGAGCTCCTCAAGCTCCCTGGAATGGCAATCTTCGAGCTCCACACCGTACGTCGCTTCCCCACCGGTCACCGTCGGCCAATCCGGTAGAGGCACCTCCCCTACGCTATGAATCCCTCTACCTGCAGGCCACTCAACAACGTCAGATATAGAAAGGGAGAAGAATGGAAGCGAAGGGATTTTTGAACTTCAAGAGGCTTCATTCCTAGCTCGATGGATATATATATTCGAGAGAAGAGAAAGGAAGTGAGGAGGAAGAAAGAAAAAAAGGGAGAGAGAGCCAGAGAAGGGAGAAGGGGGAACCGGCCTTCGAGAGCTCCACGGTTCTGGGCTGAAGAAAGGAGAAAAGAGGTAGGGGGCGAGAGCGAGAGGTGAGTTGGAGGGGGAGAAGCCAATGCTTCCCTCTCCCTCCTCCGTCTAATGCTTCTCTCTTTCTCTCCATCGAATGTATTTTCCCTTTCTTTTTGTAATGCCTTCTCTTCCATTTTATCTGTATCAAGTTTCCTTCCCCGTTTGTATGGATGAATAAAAGAGAAAGAAAGGAAGTCTTTTTTCAAGCTCAGTCTCCTCTGTTCCGACCCTTGCTCCCCTTTCTTGCTCTCTGATCATCTGGGGGCCTTTGAGGTCTGCCACTTCATGGCATGACCCCCAAGGTAACCCATTCGATGGATGAACATTTCTTGCCCAGCCGTGGCAAATATTTGTCCCTGTTGAAGACCCATCACCCGTGAGTCGTGGTCGCTCTTGTAGGCTGGCCCTCGAGCGTTCCGCACTCGCACTTGGGCTAACGGACCGCCGTGAGGCCGCTCCGCATTTTGAGAGTTTACCCCGGAGCAATCCGATTGGTGACTCTCCTTTATCTCCCGCAAGTCCCGGTCCGGGGGAGGTGCTGCCCAATTCTCGCCATGGCCAAGAACGCTCAAGAACAAACGAACAAGCCACTTCCGAGAACAAGAACCACACACAGTAAAAATATGTGAACTAAACCCCTCGAATGAAACACTTAAAGTACACGCTAAGTCACCCTAATGAACAGTTAAACACCTAAACTTCCTTCCTACCAACATAATCTACCAAATGAATGAACAAATGCATCATAAAATCTATCTACGGGTGAAAGAAAAGAAGCGCACAGTCAAAGCAATAAGCCCTCGGGGGAGTTTAATACGGCGCGGTGACTATTTCACCGCGCCGATTTAACATCACTCTCAAAATCCTCTTTGAACCTTCAATCGACAAGTGCCTTCAACACCGTAGCCCGACGCGGCCTTAACCGGCGCGCCCTCCTCACAAAAGCCCCGTATCCCCTCCTTCCAAATGTTAAAACGGCGCGCCCTCCCTTGTCCTCCAATTCCGGCGCGCCCTCCTCCCTTATCCTCCAATTTCGGCGCGCCCCTTCACATCTTAACCCGGCGCCCCTAAAACCGGCGCGCCCATCTTCTTGCAGCTTGCTAATACGGCGTGGCAAAAGAAAACTAAAAGAATGAAAAGAAGAAAGAAAACTATTGAAACTAAAGAATAAAAAAGAAAATAAGGACTAAATCAGTAAACAAAATAGAAAGAATGGAATGGGAATGAACCACTTAATTCAATGATCGGAACAATGAAAATAGCATACCCCCCCCTAATTAAAATTTTGTTCCGGGGGCGCTGCCCCCGGAAACCCCCGCAAGGGGCGCTGCGTTGGTGAGTTTGGGCTTCACACCTAACAACCCGTTCCCCCGGACTGTGCGTGAAGAGGAAAGTAATGATGCCCTGTGATATCGGCCGTGGACCGCGGGATCCCCGACATGGTCATGGTCCGGGCACCTTTTGGGCCGATAGTTCATCAGCTTGACCCACTTCTTCCGGGATCTAATCCCACACTCGCATTAAACCTGCCATACTCACGGCAGACATCTGCGCGGTTTTGCCACCGTCTCTTACGCTACAAACACGGACCTTCATCCGAACATGAAGTGGCCCATGAGTGGCCGACATACGTTGAACGTTCACGTCCCGATACGGGTTTCTAGCATAGTTCGTCTTTCGTTATCCTCCTGCATTACTAGTATTCTCTTTAGGCCGTAGGGCCCTTATTCCCGACAATCAATCAAGGGTGTTCCTCCGTATGGGGGATATAAATGATGTCGTGGCCTTCATGGCACGGCGGGTTTTGGTCCCGACATGAACCACACAATCGTCTGATTAGTCAGATCGAGCGCACAATAAATCGCACTTTGTGACTAGCATGCCCACGCACCTAAATAAACGAACAACATGTTAAGTGAAAATAAGTGCGTCCACAGGCCCTATACTAATTAAAGAGGAATAGGCCCATTTAATTAAACCCACTTGGCCCAAATTATAGTTTTTGACCCTAGCCTATGCTCTAGAACCTTAAATTGATGTATTTACAGAATTAAGAGATAAGTAGATTTAAATAGGCATAAATAGAGGATAAATAACAAAAGAGTTTGAACCAATTCAAATTTCGGCGCCCAGCATTGAAAACGGTCTATCGGGCGACCGCAAGGGGCAAGAAATGGTCCCAACTGGACCGCTACCAAGAGTCCGATCGCGAGCAGTTTGATCGCGTAAAAAACTCCAAATTCTTCTGGCCAAATCCTTGGAGTTCAAAGCAATCTATTCGCTAGAAGGTTCTAGGATAGATTAAGATCGAATTGATGACCTAATTAGGACTCAAGGGTCGTCCATATCCTCAAAACCATAGCTAACCCTATAAATAGACCTTAAGTTTAACCTGCGCGACCCTTACTTTTGGCTCACGTGGAACTAAGGTAAGGAGACATTATGTCCGGTAGGTTCTTTAGAATATTTCGTTCATTATAGTAAGGTCTAACTTCCCTCAAAATTTCATCTTAGGAGATCAAGCCATCAGGAAGATAGAAGCTTGCAAAGTCGCTGGTTCGAAGCAAGCAACCCAGGAACCTATGCAACGGACCCAGGAAGATCTACAAATTAGAAGCCCTAAACAAGATAATTAGATAGGGGTTCTTTAAAACTAATTGTTCCTTTTAGTACCATCTTCTTACCCTCCAATTTTCATGATCTTAGGTGAAGGGAATCAGGAGATAGAAGGCCACGAAGTTGATGATCTAGTTTAGGATAAATAGAAACTAGGGTTGACTTCTAGCTCTAAATTTGAAGTTTAAAGCCCAGTCCAGAGGTAGGTTATCTCATGATTGGCTTAAACTTGAAGTTAGGAATAAAAGCCCTCTATTTCCAATTGTTTTCATGCATTATACGTAGAGAATTTAATGTTTTATTGTGATTGCGCAACTAGTGTAATTTACAAGCATGAGCCTAACCCTTTAATGAAAAAGAGGTAATTCTTGTTGAAATTACAATTTCCTATGCATATTCTCGGCCCAATATTCTTTTAGCATGCTTTACTACATGTTTTACATCGTTCCCATGCATAATATGACCTAGGTTAGCACTTTATTTTACTATTTTATAGTTCTATCTACAGACAGAAGGCGGCCTTAACGGGACTGCAAGGAACCCTAGCAGTCTAATAGATGACCGTCTATATACCCTTCTTGCGGTCTATTGCAAGACCGTCTGGGACGCTATGCGGCCAGCTCTTCTCCGTTATTTGGTTCTGTGAGCCAATCCGAGCCTAGTTAAACTTTTGCATATAATAATGTTATTTTTTCACTAAAAATTTATGTTTATTTTCACATTAAACACCCTGTTACAGCATAAGCATGTCTTAGAACTTTATTTTTCATTATTATGTAATTTCATACCAAATGTTATAATTTTATAATTAAATGATTTTCTACATGATTTATGAGGTGTTAATATCATGATTTCGTCCGTATGTTTCACCGTTTCACTCTCATCTCTTGAGTTATTTTGATAAGTACATGGCGTTTACTCTTGTATGTGACCATTAGTTACACTTTGCACTATAGTACACTCTCTTGGACTTGTGAACCTCTCCGCCGGATATTCCTTCTGTCGGAGTAGGGGATCATGTTTCAAGGCCTCCGTACGACTCCGTGAGCCTGGGATTCCCACTAGGATGCCGAGCTGGTTGTACCATTAAAACCCAAATTGTCTAGAAGGCACTCACATGATCGATGTTTTATTTTCTGTACTCTGGTTAATTGCGGCCTATAGGAGACTGTCTCTGTTACTTAGCGGTCTTTCTCAGACCCTTTTGTTCATAAAACGTCCCCCTGGCAACCGTTATTTTCCAGAATTCTTCAAAATGTCGACTTTCTTTTCATTCTGGTTGACATAGTCTAAATGCGGCCTTCACTGGACCATTATTACCGATTAATCGGCCTAGCTGTGACCGTTTATGCATGAAACGGCCCATCAGATGACTGTTTCTTTCTGTCAGGTTTATAACCCGAGGTTTGACCTAAGGGTTGTCTAAATGTTATTCTTGGATGATCTTAAGATTATCTGGATCTCAAACCTATGAGTAATAAGTTAATGTTAAGCTATGGAACTTAATTAATGTACCGTTATGCTGCCAGAATGCCGCCGTAGCATAATGTTCTTTTAATTCTTCCTTGAAATCTCATGTCAGTTTTGGGAACATTCTATACCTTGGTTACTTGAACATAAAACCTAGTATTTGAACTCATTATGTTATTGGCCATATTTATATTTTTGTGGAAGTAGCTTGATTTATAAATTGAAGATGCAGGAGCGGGCACGGACAATATCCAAGGGCTCCACTCTAGTCCCCTCGACAGATAGCCGGAAACATAATATAAACCATGGGATATGATGAACACTGGCGTTACATTACGCTGGGAGTACTTTTTTTATAAACTGGTGAATATCTACAAATACTCACGAGACATTCTTGTGAAATTACATGCTTGCTAGTACATTCTTGTTACATGACTTTCTAGTACATGGCCTTTATGGTTATGAAAAGTGCATTCTTGTTCATGAAAGGCCAAACTTACAATCTTGCTATATAATTGTTCAATCGTACTCTCATATCGCAATCTTGATCATATCATGTTACTTGTGTTACTTTGGTTTTACACCGCATGTTTTACCATCTTCGTTTATCTTTACTCTAGAGCAAAAATGTTAATTACTTAAACTTTGCCATCATGTTGATACGAAGATATCTATTGGACATGTGTGCTCATACCTACTTTTCTCATCTTTTCAGGAAACACTAGTGAATCGAATTCGGATTATGCGAGTAGCGGGTCCGAGAGCGATTGAAGGTCTATTGAAAGAGAGAAGCCCTAGTTATCTAGTGTCTAGTCGAGTCATATTGTAATTTTTGACTTCTTGAGTCTTATGATGTAAAGAGGTCAAAGGCAATGGTCTTATGTATTTTATTATTCTTATGATGAAATAAAGTTGGAGTTTGAGAAAATACTTGTGCATTTACTTTTATGTGATTGTCTTGCGCTCTAATTATATTGCTCGCTTGAGGCGTACTAGCCGACTGTCCACGTTCCCGAGATTCCTTCCGTTATATTAAAAGCTCGGGGCGTGACACAGTTCGCTCCGCCTTGCGCTACCTGTTGTAGCGCTTGAGTGAGGCCTTGCACCGTGCGCTACATCTCGCGCCATTGAGCACGTTCAGCGGCCATGATCCTATAAGATTTTAAGTAACTATATTATTATATGATTTAATCAAGTGTCTAAGTCCCTAAGTTAACTTAACCCATGGCTCTACCCAATCTCACCGGGTAAAGATATAAACCTATCCTTGGACCTGGATTTCTAGGAATTGAATATCCTAGGCTCTGATACCACAAAAACTGTCACGCCCCGAGCGCGGAAGGAACCTGGTACGCGTGATGAGTTATACCATTCATGTCAATCAGAGCATAAGGAATTCGACCTTATAGACAGAGATGCACAAATTACAAGATAAACCAAATCCTTTATTCATAGTAACCATCAAGATACTTCTATTACATAATCTCAATAAAAGTACTAAGGATAATCTTGACTCAATAAAAGAAAATTACAATGATTGACTTAAGAAATAGGGAAAAGACACGACTAGATAGATGCTTCTATGACTGGATGGCTCTACTCTCTTTTACTCGTTCCTGATCCCATCCGATTGAATCTCGTCATCGGAGTTACTTGAAAAATAGGGAAAAATACTAGGTGAGCGAATGCTCAGTAGGAATTATATCTCAAGTACAAGCTTGCTTTAAGTAATTACATGTTATATGAATGCAAGTATAGCTATGCATGTACGCAAGATAAAGATGAGAGTTAGAAGAGTATCAAGAGTTAACTAGCAAGAATTTCAGGATATTCATGTAAAGTGTATCAAGATGGTCAAGCACGTAATTATATAAAGTCATGTCACGAGAATTGGCTATTATAATATCAAGCAGGTAAATATCCATTCCAGGCCACACAAGTCATGTCATGTCATGTCAAGTCAAGTCAAGTATGAATCATGGAATGCCATAAATCAAGATAGTCATGCACTTCGGTGCAATGCCACACCGTGATCAATATAGCTCCCATGGGCACAAGTACTTTCTGGTGCTCCTCCCTAGACCAGATCGGGCTCTATATGCGCAGGCATTGGGTCATGTATATTTTAGACATCCACTATAGTTATAGCCAATATAGAGTTCCAAAGGAATAACCATTGTAGGATGATAAGGTAGCTAGATTTCACGAATGAAGGAGTTCAAGGGTAGAACTTTGAACAAGTAGAACACATCATTAAACCTTACGAAAATCAAGACATGGCATGAAACTGGGTAATTGACGCCCACTCAGTCGCCACCAATTACAGAAATAGCGCCCACATGCATGGTCGCCCATTCTTGTGAATAGTACAGGCTCGATGAAATAGCGCCTAGGCTCAGATCGCTATATCAGGGAAATAACGACACTGGATAGGTCGCCAATTCCTTCTGGCGCCCAAGTCAGTGTCGCTAATTACTGACAGAAAACAGACTTCTCAAAGAGGCCAAGAACAGCTCTCTAAGAAAGCTAAGGCATCACGTTTCTTCAGAGTGACGTGACACGACATAGTTTCATGGGTTTTTAGGGTACAACCTGCTCGGCTGCCTTGAGGGAATCTAAGGCTAGCGTAGACTTACGAAGGTCTCTATGATGAAATCACCAGTCCGAAGGAAGGAATATCCCACCGAGGGTTCAAACATCGCCGAGAATTAGTGTGTAATCGATAAAATCAAAACAGAAACCCCATCTATGGATGTGAGATGAGAGTGTCAATAGACCCGCGATATGGGCCAGAAAACGTGATAAAACTGTGAGATAGGAAATCTGCGCCTGTACAGAAGTCGCTATTTAATGAAATAGAGACCTTATGAAAGGTCATTCAATCACACTTTATATCAAAATTTTCATGAAAATAATGAAAATTAACGACACTGTATAAGGGCGTTAATTCTAAGATTTTTCCTAAAAATTAATATCTATGATTTCAAATAGCGACTATGTACAGTGGCGTTCATTCTTTGAATGACGCCCTGACCTCAGTCATGCATTCATAATTTTCAATATATGCTCCATTTACTGGTTATTTTTAAATTAGCACCCTTGTGTGAGGGCATTCATTATCTAAATAGCGACTAAGGGAATGTTGCTCATTCTTTGTTTGATGATACACATTGGGCAGATACGATCATAGACACATATTACTATTCACAAACCGGGAGTTCACAAAATCAGGAAAGTAAAGACATGAATAGACAGAAAATTTTCAGGAATCCAGAATCATATTCATGCATTAATTTTCACATTAGGTTACATAGTTATTAGTTTTTAACACGTCATGTTTATTAAGTTGCAATAACGAATTAGCGATTGTTTGCGCTGGCGTTTATTGAATAGGCGCCCAGGCCATGGTCGCTATTTACAAAAACTAAAAAAAACTGAGACATATATGCATGAAATTACTGTGATTAACCGGTTGGGCTTCATAACTTGAGAACACCTACCTTGTTGGGTTGATTTGGATATCAAAAATGAAGCAGAGAAAGGAGAATATGCAGCAGCACACGATCGTGGAAGAAGAATAACAACTGCAGCACTTCGAAAAGAAGTAGGCGGCAGCGAGGGAAGAAGATATATAATAAGAGCACTGCAGCACTCGACCAACATGCACTATAAGGAGAAGCAAGGCTTCTTCTTAACACTACGGTAGCCGCAATCATGCAGCCGCAATCATCAACTACAGTAGCAGGATTAATGGAAGAAGAATAGCAGCTTCAATTTTCTTCTCGTAAGACCGCAGGAGGCCGATGAAAACGGCAGCAGCTATAGCAGCAATTGTACGCTGCAACAAGATGTAAGGAGATGAGGAAGCCAACTCCTTCGTGGTTTCAACAGCAGGAAACAAGCTTCTCTGCAGCAGCCGCATGTAGCAACAGGTCATCGTCGAACAGAAAGCAAAGCAACAAACGATTGCTTGCTCGATGGGGTTATTTATAGATTTTCGGGGTTTAGAATCCTAATGGTATATAAATTTCCACGTTTGGATCCTAATGGGTTTTAACTTTCCCATACAATCTCTATATTGCTATATCCATAGCTGCTACCCTGTTGGAGTTCAAAACCCTAAGCTTCTCATGCAAATCTTCGAACGTGATAAGATTTGGGTTTTATAGAACAACCCTTCCTAATACATATTTAGATATATATATATATATACTCCATGCTTCTTGTAGTGTGGGAAGGTTAATGGGCTTTTGTTTATTAAGGACCAACTAAAAGTTAAGGACTTTTGGCTTCAACATTTGGGTTTTATAATGTGGTTGGTTTTGGGCTCTTTAACAGTTTTAAGTGTCAGTTTCATTTATTTAGGAAATTTCTATTCTTACATTTTATCCGGGTTGCTACAACGCCAAGGGTAGAAGGGGTGTTTTTGTTCATTAGTTCAGATGGCAGCTCCGGCCAATGGTAGGATAGTGGTAGGAAAGGTCACGATGCCGAACGGCTTGGCTTAGACGGAAGGTCATGACGCCAAGGGTAAAATATGTTAGTCCGTGAAGACTAAGTGCAATGATGCACACACGGATTCAGAGGGGGGGTGAATGAATCCTCATTAAAAATTCTACCCAATTTGAACTCTAATTAGTAAATTATGTGAAATTAAAACTGAATGGCTTAGTTAACAGAAAGACTCACTCAATATCAGATCGATGGCCTAAAGATCAGCTAGGTGACTAATGTACAGTTAGTACACATACAGCTGGATGCCAAACTGATCGAGAGGCTTCAATATATATGCAATTGAATGCGGCCCTATCCAAGCATCTAGCGGTGAAACACAAGAACAAGCAAACCATAGTGCAAGGAAGATTTTTAGGTGGTTCGGTACTCAGACCTATAGCCACCCCACACTCAGACCTGAGTGTGGATTCCGCTGATACACAACTTAAACTGCTGGGCCTCACAGCTTGCCTACAACCGCTGAGCATCATAGCTTGC
Organism: Amorphophallus konjac; assembly: GCA_022559845.1. Lineage (NCBI taxonomy): Eukaryota > Viridiplantae > Streptophyta > Magnoliopsida > Alismatales > Araceae > Amorphophallus > Amorphophallus konjac. The sequence goes on from CM040123.1 coordinate 201,653,329, forward strand.
TCCGCTGGGCATTACAGCTTTAGCCACCGCTGATTCACAGCTTCAAATCGCTGGGCCTTACAGCTTAGCCACCGCTGATTCACAACTTCAAACCGCTGGGCCTTACAGCTTAGCCACTGCTGATTCATAGCTTCTGAAATGGAAAGTAAAAATAGAAAACTAGAAAGATAAAAATCATCAACTGAAAGCTGGACTTAAAGCACAGTAATATAGCTCACTAGGAGTAGTGTGGCTTGGATCTGATCCAGAGGCCACAGATCTTCTTCAATCTTGCTGCTGCAACTGTCTTCTACTTCTCTCACGATCTCTCTACTCTTTTCTCTCTTCAGCCCCTTTCTTTTTCTTTCTGATCTATCTCCCCTCTTTCTGCTTCTCTTTCTCTCACGCTCTGCTCTTCTTCTATCTCTCCTCTTTCTGCTTCTCTATTTTTCTTCGTTATCGGGTGTCCGTCTGATCGCAGAAAAAGGGTTTTATATATCTTCAGGCTGGGACCCACGAGCTCACACACTGGGCGTGTGGAGGGAGCACTCCCGCCAAGAGAATTCTTGAATGCCTTATCCACGTGTCAGCATCTCGGCGTTGTGACTAACCACGTGGCAGATTCTTCCATCCAGTTCCTTACCTCGGATCACGAACCCTTTAACCTGGTACTTTAACTTCCACGTGGAGTATGCTCATAGGTTGTAGGTTCGTCAAGCACATGCTTGACCGAGTCACTGGCCTGGGAAACAACTGGAAGTGTTAGCTGTTTGTGCTAGCACAGGCTTCATAAAGTAACGTATGAATATGCACAGACCTTAGGTAATATAACAAAACATGCATAGTCATATAGCAAGACATGCACAGACATCAAGTAACGTGTAACAAAGTATGCATAGACCATGAGTGTGCAACAGAAAGAAGTGTGCATTGACCTTGTATCACACAAGTAAAGAATGTGCAAGAATTTTGATAAGATAAAGGAAACATGCATGGACTCTAAATGACACGCACTGACTTTAGACAAGGTAACACAGGGTGTGCACCGACATGACTAGCACAAGTAAAGACTTGCACCGACCGTGAATTATACACAAGCTGTAACTGCACCGACTTGGAAGCTCATGCGCACAATATCTGCACCGACCTTGTCATGCCATAAGCACAACATGCACCGACTTGCTACAGTGATGTGCTCAGATGTTCTATACATTGAGAACGAACATGCACAAACTTCTAGTGCTCAAGCCAAAACATGCACCGACCTTGCTGAGCTTGAAGGCAAGACATGCACCAACCTTGATAATGCATTCTTTCAGAATGTTCACCGATGTTACTTGCTGAACAACCAGATGTGCACCGACTTGTCTATATGCATGAACAGTAAAGTGCACAGATTATATGAAGGCTTGACGCGCTAGCACGGACCTTGTGTGTGCGCAGGCAAAGTATGCACTGACCTGAATATGCATGTGCTTAGACTTGAACAGTGTATGCACAAACCTGGGCCAGCATGCAAAACTACTAACGTCAACCTTAGTTTCTTGAGAGCATAACTAGCGTCGACACTAGTTGTTCGGCTTCACAACTAGCACCGACCTAATGAACTAAGTATAAGGACATGCATAGACCTTGTATGCCTTCTACAGTGACTTGCACAGATGTTGTATGCGATAGAGGCAAAACATGCACTAACCTTGTATCATACAAGGCAAATGTGCACTGACCTATATATATGCAAACTGGTATAGACCTTGTTGTGCAAACAACACTGAGTAACGTAGACTTACAGAGTGAAACAAATGCACTGACTCAAGCTTGACAAAACATGAATGCTGACATAGAACTTATGTGAAAAAAAGATTATTTGGCCAAATCATAATCTGATGCAAGAGTTGACTGTGCGTTGACCAACAGTTAACAACATATCATATTCAATCACATATAAGCACATATGAACTGTATCAGCACATCATATGAACACTTAGCAAATTCAAGCACAAATGAACCATGAATCGTGATTTACACTACATACATGATTCATAGTATGTCATTATCAAAACCAGGGTTCCAACATTCTCCCCCTTTTTGATTATGACAATACTGTGAGTCATGTGTGCTTATTCACACAACTCAATTATTCGAAGCATTCAGTCAAGAGCTGAGACCAATGTTTAATAACCATTTCATATCAAACAAGCATTTCATTCAAACAAGTTCCAGTTAGCATCTTCTAAACAGCTTCGCAGACATCCCAGACAGAACAACAGAACATATGACTCGACAGAACATATGACTCATACCAATTTCTCCCCCTTTGTCATTATCAAAAAGAATCATGAAAATGGTATGATCTCAACCAATCTCTCCCCAGGTTGTCTAGTAGCATTTCAGACATAGACATATGCAACATATGCAACACATATCCTCCCCCTTTGACTTCGTTCTCTCCCTTCGACGGATAGTAATTGACCTTACAAATAAATCTCCCCTTGTGATAGATAATGAATATAGTTTAGTCAAGAAACTATTCTTCCCATTAAATCAATTCATCGCAGCCTTGTGATAGAAGGAACAAGACTTTCAACAAGAAAAGCAGATAAGGGATCTGTCGAGAGAGAGTATAGGAGGGTAATCGAAACACAGATTCAGAGAGACAGTTCAGTGATTGAACAAAAGATGGCAGTGACAAAGATCAGTAAAATGAGCAGATTTAGCAGTGAATTTTTCAAGGATGCTGAGATGAAGAATTTTTCAGTGAGATACCAATTTCATAAATCAATATTTATAATTCAGAGTCTTCCATTATAGGGGCTTGTGAATTGGTTTTGATTGATAATCATTGATTAAGAATGATGTAGACCAAGTCTTCAAAAAGATTCAATACTCATATCTGAGACAATTCTTTAATAAAAATGAACCACTTGTTCATATAACATTTTAGTTCAACCTACTTCCATCTTACTCAGTTTAATTTCATGACTTCTTTAAGAGTGATACAAGGTAGTATTGAGCTTAAACATTCATGAAAACATCTGAAATTTGACTTTTCTTGCATAAATTTTATGATGCACACACACACACACACACACACACACACACACACACACACACACACACACACACACACACACACACACACACACACACACACACACACACACATATATATATATATATATATATTGAATTTTCTTTTTGAGCATCATTTTATTTTTCATTGAGTAATTTTGGTTTGAGCAACACCTTTTTACATGAGGCATAACACGTCTTAGGTGAAATGACCCAATTACTCAGTGTGATAACCGTATTGCTTCTCTATCTAGAGAACAGAGGTAGCATTAAGGGTATCTTTGGCATGAGGAGACACCTTGGTTAGAGGCCAGAATCCCCAGTTATTCAATACCATTATGCCATTGCTCTGCCATAATTTCATTGTATTTTCAATAATTTTTAGGCAGAGTTAGCTATGGTCCTTCATGACACAGTCCTTTGGACAGGTTTCTCAGTGACCACAGTCATTGCTCTGACCACAATATCTCTTTTAAGACAGTTTCAGACAAAGCAAATGTTTAAGAATAATACTTACACTATGCAAAGTAAATTGAGATTTCAACTTTTCAGATTTCATGAAGTTTTACATGAAAATTACATGAAACAGACAGTTAAGGTTTATTAAAAATTGAATCAGATACTTTCAAATTCCTTACGTTCAAACTCAAGAGTACACTAGACTTAAGCCAATTCAAATCAAAAAATATTCTTAAACCTGTATAATAGAAGATTCTTCATTAAGAGTGATTTCAGATTTATGAAATAGTACACATGCTGAAGTTTTCTTCAATACACAGTTTAGTTGCTTTCAGATCAGCATCAAGAAGTAAAAGTATGAACAAGCATGCATAGAGAGTGATGAATTTAAAACTCATGCTTGTTACAAGGTTTATCAAGATAAACCAATCAGAATTTCAATACGCACAGTTTTCCAAGTGAGTTGACTAATATTTCTTGAGAAGTAGGAACTCTGAAGATGAAAATAAACAGGAGTTCTAGATTTAGAGCTCAGATGACAGTCAGTTTGAGATCAATAAACTAGGATCAATAACGAAGGTGAGTCACTATCATACAGATATGACAAGGTGAATCAAATGAATGGACATGAAGAATTTAGATAATGATACAACTGAAGTATTTCAATGCTCCCCCTGTCTATATGCAGAGAATCACCTCTTTTTGAATTTTCTAAGATAAATGCAATGCAACTATATGCATGCATATGCAATGTCTTCACTAAAAGCAATGCATGGACACGAATGGCATAAACATGATGCAGGGACAGACAAACTCCCCCTGACTATATGCAATCTATGCAATGAAGACTAACCATATGATTTTCTAAGTCATGCTCATGAACATTCTGATTGCCTTATATGCAATATGACCCATGGTACCAGGCAGAGGACTTAGTCAAATAGACCACCTCACATATGGTGAGAACTTCCAGATAGATTGCATCTGCCCTTTAGTAACTTACCATTTTATATACCATAATGGTCATGCATGTTAATGTAATGTCAAGACGTTCCTATCAAATTTTCAAGGAAGACACTGTAAATTCGGACAATCATCAAAACACAAATCATGTGAAATTCACATATTTTCAGAGAATTCTAATTAGAGGATGTCTATCCACAGAGTTGAGTGCAAAGCATAAATTTCAGATGAGCAGAATTTAGAGAATTCAAATTTGACAATGCAAATGATGAATGAATATGCAAAAATAAGTTTAACATGCTATGCAGTGATCAAAGACAGAAAGGCTTGAATGACGGAAATTGAGCAGAGTTGACATGACAGACCTGGTAAATACAGAGTTGGGATTTTCATTCTTTGAGTGTCTTGGTTTATTACCCCCAAAATATTCTTCAACCCAAGCCACACCTGCAAAAACACAATTTATTTTGCACAAATATGTTCCCAAGTCATCTTGGGTTCTGAAATAATAGTGACACCTTTAGCAGGTGTTCTCAACAGTTTTTCAGCTTGTTCATCATCAAACGACAGGAGATGACAGTTATACATAGAATGCCGTAATTGTCCACTATAATGGCATGATCCAACAGTTTTAAAATTCTTTTTATGCTCATTACTGTAATCATGAAATCCATTAACAGAGTGAAAATTCTGTTTACTAAAACCAGCCAGCCAACAATCAGCAGCTCTGTGGCCTGGCTTTCCACATTCAAAGCATGAAGAGTTTTTCTTTTTATCAATCAAGTTATTTCTAGTAGCAGCATAGAGAGCAGGAAATTTTATAGATTTAGAATTCAATCTATTTCCCTGAGCATGCCAGCAATTCTTGACTGTATGGCCATGCTTTCCACATTCAAAGCACCTAATATGCTTTCCCTTAGAACTAAAATTATTTCTTTCAAAAATATTTTTGTTAACAGGAAAATTAACAAATTCAGAATGAAATTTCTTTCCCTGATTATGCCAACATTGAGCAGCAATGTGGTCCAATTTGCCATAGTGAAAGCATTGAATGCTCTTTTTATGATTTGCATGATTTTTAGCATGAACATTCCTATCATGTAATTTTCTAGCATTGAGGTCATGATGTTCCATTAATTTGCATTCATGCATGAGATGACCTACTCTATAACAGTAGAAGCATTTAATTCTCTTATTTTGAACATGAGACGATTTCTTCATATTAGAATTCCTAGCATGAATTCTATCAGATTTCAATTCATCCTTCTTCATGATAAAACAATCATCCATCTCATAACCAACTTTACCATAGTAAAAACACTTAACATTCTTTCTTTTATCAAAAAACATCTTGGTCTGAGATTTTTCAGCATGCAGTTTATTTTTCTTCTTTTTTGAATTTTTATTCAGTCTTTGAGTTTTAATTGCAGTAGATTTCTTTGGAGATTTCCTAGAGGTTCCAGCTACATCAGTGCTTCGGACAAATGTGGTGTAAAGCTGGTTCCTCATGACCCTTTTTGTTTCAGAAAAGTTGTCGGTTTCTTCACTTTGATTACTCACTTCATCTTTCAAGGAAGCTTTTGACTTCTCTTTATCTTTGAGAGTTTTTGACAGAGTGTTTTTCAAATCACAAATTTCATTTTCTAGAGAAGCAATCTGAATCTCATAACTAGCAATCTCTTGTTCACTGCAGTTAACGCATTCACCTAGCACTTTGTTAGCAGTTTTATATTTCTCAATTTCTTGTTCCAGATTGCTCAGTTGTTTAGATTCTGCATTATAGATAGTTTTCCCTTTTTCTAAGGTTAAGAGTTTTTCAGAAATAGCAGTGTTGAGATGTTTGAGTCTCTCATTTTCTAATTTTAGTTGTTCAACCTGTTCACTATTGTTATCAGATTTAGAATTCAACTCTTCACTCAGCATTTCCTCTCTTTGTTCAGTTTCTAATTTTTCATCTAACAAATTTTTGTTCTCTTCCCTTAAGGATGCGATTAAGTTTTGATGCCATTCTATGTCAAAATGAAGTGACTCATTTAATTCATTCACAAAAGAACATTTATCACATGTAAATGTGTTTGAGCACTTATTTTTATTCTTAGATTCTTTCAATTGTTCTCTAAGGCTGTCAATCTCAGTCCTCAAACTTTCATTAACTTCTTTCACGGATGACCTTTCATTGCATGAAGACTTAGCAGAGCATATTATTTTCTGAAGTTCGGCAATTTTTACCTTAGCGGCTTCAAGCTTTCCAGAAATTAAGTCATTTTCATGCTCAAAATTGACGAGATTCTTTTCAACCTTTTCAATTTGTTTTTGTAAGAATTTCATTTTCAGATTTCATGTGATTTAGTTCTGAGTTGTTATATTCATGCTCTTCCAATAGTTTCTTATGCACACTAAATTCAGACAAGCATTCTTCATAAGAACTTTTCAGTTTCACACAGTTTTCACAGGAAGATTTTGATTTATTAAGTTCTGAGTTAATGCTTTCAAGATTTTCTAGTTGTTTCTTCCGACAATTATTTTCAGATAGCAGATCTTCAAAGCCACCATTTTCCAAGTAGACACTCATGCTAGCATCCAGTTTCTTCTTCAATTTTTTATTTTTAGACTTTAATTTTCTATACCTATCAGTAAGCTCTTCATGCATGCTCACTAATTCATCAAACGAAATCTCTTCAGATTTGGAGCTTACTTGAGACACTGTCTCACTCATTTAATCACTGTTGTGATCACTATGGTTGACCATCAAGCATTGATCCTCTTGCTTCTCATGAGCAGATATGACTCTGTCCATGATCTCTTTTCCAGATGTGCATCCTGCAATACAGGAAAATATATTAGTATCTATTGAAGCCTTCAAAATATTGAGAACTGTGATATTATCACGATTCTTCAGTCTATCCTCACTAGACCAATTGGTCTTGTCGTGAGATAATTCATGTGGCCCTTTAGATACACGATTCCATAGATTTGGATCAATGTAATTCATGTAAATGCATAGGCCGCCAAGCCATGTGCTGAAGTTGGAACCATCAAGAACAACATGAAATGCCATTGAAAAATAACTGAGTAAATTCAGATCAAAAAGCCTGAAAGCAAGATGACAAATGCACCGAACTTAAAATAGCAAAGCACCGAAGTGGACTAATCAGGACCTTCTACAGATTGTTGGATCTGGAAATCAGAGACCGATTCTAGTACAATTCAAGCACAGACCAGACAGAAAACTCAGCAAAATCAAAGATGCACCCAAAACCAGTATAGCACTAAAAATAACAGGATTCTCTACAAATCGTTGGATCTGGACATTCTGAGACCGCTCTGATACCAATTGTTAGTCTGTGAGGACTAAGTGCAATGATGCACACACGGATTCAGAGGGGGGGTGAATGAATCCCCATTAAAAATTCTACCCAATTTGAACTCTAATTAGTAAATTATGCAGAATTAAAACTGAATGGCTTAGTTAATAGAAAGACTCACTTAATATCAGATCGATGGCCTAAAGATCAGCTAGGTGACTAATGTGCAGTTAGTACACAAACAGCTAGATACCAAACTGATCGAGAGGCTTCAATATATATGCAATTGAATGCAGGCCTATCCAAGCATCTAGCGGTGAAACACAAGAACAAGCAAACCGCAGTGCAAGGAAGATTTTTAGGTGGTTCGGTACTCAGACCTACATCCACCCCACACTCAGACCTGAGTGTGGATTCCGCTGATACACAGCTTAAACCGCTGGGCCTCACAGCTTGCCTTCAACCGCTGAGCGTCACAGCTTGCTCCGCTGGGCATTACAGCTTTAGACACCGTTGATTCACAGCTTCAAACCACAGGGCCTTACAGCTTAGCCACCGCTGATTCACAGCTTCTGAAATGGAAAGTAAAAATAGAAAACTGGAAAGATAAAAATTGTCAACTGAAAGCTAGACTTAAAGCACAGTAATATAGCTCGCTAGGAGTAGTGTGGCTTAGATCTGATCCAGAGGCCACAGATCTTCTTCAATCTTGCTGCTGCAACTATCTTCTACTTCTCTCACGATCTCTCTACTCTTTTCTCTCTTCAGTCCCTTTCTTTTTCTTTCTGATCTATCTCTCCTCTTTCTGCTTCTCTTTCTCTTACGCTCTGCTCTTCTTCTATCTCTCCTCTTTCTGCTTCTCTATTTTTCTTCGTTATCAGGTGTCCGTCTGATTGCAGAAAAAGGGTTTTATATATCTTCAGGCTAGGACCCACGAGCTCACACACTGGGCGCGTGGAGGGAGCACTCCCGCCAAGAGAATTCTTGAATGCCTTAGCCACGTGTCAGCATCTCGGCGTTATGACTAACCACGTGGCAGATTCTTCCATCTGGTTCCGTGCCTTGGATCACGAACCCTTTAACCTGGTACTTTAACTTCCACGTGGAGTATGCTCATAGGTTGTAGGTTCGTCCAGCACATGCTCGACCGAGTCACTGGCCTGGGAAACAACTGGAAGTGTTAGCTGTTCGTGCTAGCATAGACTTCATAAAGTAACGTACGGATATGCACAGACCTTAGGTAATATAACAAAACATGCATAGTCATATAGCAAGACATGCACAGACATCAGGTAATGTGTAACAAAGTATGCATAGACTATGAGTGTGCAATAGAAAGAAGTGTGCATTGACCTTGTATCACACAAGTAAAGAATGTGCAAGAATTTTAATAACATAAAGGAAACATGCATGGACTCTAAATGACACGCACTGACTTTAGACAAGGTAACACAGGGTGTGCACCGACATGAGTAACACAAGTAAAGACTTGCACCGACTATGAATTATACACAAGCTGTAACTGCACAGACTTGGAAGCTCATGCGCACAATATCTGCACCGACCTTGTCATGCCATAAGCACAACATGCACCGACTTGCTACAGTGATGTGGTCAGATGTTATATACATTGAAAACGAACATGCACAGACTTCTAGTGCTCAAGCCAAAACATGCACCGACCTTGCTGAGCTTGAAGGCAAGACATGCACCGACCTTGACAATGCATTCTTTCAGAATGTGCACCGACGTTACTTGCTGAACAACCAGATGTGCACCGACTTGTCTATATGCATGAACAGTAAAGTGCACAGACTATATGAAGGCTTGACGCACTAGCATGGACCTTGTGTGTGCGCAGGCAAAGTATGCACTGACCTGAATATGCATGTGCACAGACTTGAACAGTGTATGCACAGACCTGGGCTAGCATGCAAAACTACTAACATCGACCTTAGTTTCTTGAGAGCATAACTAGCGTCAACACTAGATGTTCGTAATTCACAACTAGCACCGACCTTATAAACTAAGTATAAGGACATGCACAGACCTTGTATGCCTTCTACAGTGACTTGCACAGACGTTGTATGCGATAGAGGCAAAACATGCACTGACCTTGTATCATACAAGGAAAATGTGCACTAACCTATATATATGCAAACTGGTATAGACCTTGTTGTGCAAACAACATTGAGTAACGTAGACTTACAGAGTGAAACATATGCACTGACTCAAGCTTGTCAAAACATGAATGCTGACATAGTACTTATGTGAAAAAAAGATTTTTTGGCCAAATCATAATCTAATGCAAGAGTTGACTGTGCGTTGACCAACAGTTAAAAACATATCATATTCAAGCACATATAAGCACATATGAACTGTATCAGCACATCATATGAACCCTTACCAAATTCAAGCACAAATGAACCATGAATCGTGATTTACACTACACACATGATTCATAGTATGTCATTATCAAAACCAGGGTTCCAACAAAATATTTATCGACTTGGATGGAATGTCGTGACGCCGATGGCAGAAAAGGTCTTGTTATTCCTTGGTTCGAATGACAGTTCTGGCCAAAGGTAGAATATTTGTCGGCTTAGATGAAAAGGTCATGATGCCGAACGACTTGGCTTAGACGGAAGGTCATGACGCCAAGGGTAAAATATTTATCGGCTTGGATGGAATGTCGTGACACCGAACAACTTGGCTTAGATGATATGTCATGATGCCAAGGCAGAAAATTTTTCGGCTTAGACAAAATGTCATGACGCCGGACAACTTGGCTTAGACGGTATGTCATGACGTCAAGGCAGAGTAGACGTTGACTCGAGAGAATGTCGACGTCAACCAACCTTACTCGGATGGAAAATCTGAGTCAAGGGCAGAGTAGATGTTGACTCGATAGGATATCGCAGTCAACCAACTTGGCAGAGACGAGAGGTCTAAGCCAAGGCAGAATATTTATCAGCTTAGATGAAAAGTCATGACGCCGAACACCTTGGCTTAGACGGTATGTCATGATGCCAAGGTAGAAAATTTATCGGCTTAGACAAAATGTCATGACACCGGACAACTTGGCTTAGACGGTATGTCATGACGCCAAGATAGAATATTTATCGGCTTAGATGAAATGTCATGACGCCGGACAACTTGGCTTAGACGGTATGTCATGACGCCAAGGCAGAGCAGACGTTCACTAGAGAGAATGTCGAGGTCAACCAACCTTACTCGGACGGAAAATTCGAGTCAAGGGCAAAGCAGATGTTGACTCGATAGGATATCGAAGTCAACCAACTTGGCAGAGACGAGAAGTCTAAGACAAGGAAGAATATTTATCGACTTAGACGAAAAGTCATGACGCCGATCAACTTGGCTTAGACGGTATGTCATGATGCCAAGGCAGAACATTTACTAGCTTAGACAAAATGTCATGACGCCGGACAACTTGTCTTAGACGGTATGTCATGATGCCAAGGTAGAATATTTATCGGCTTAGACGAAAAGTCATAACGCCGAACAACTTGGCTTAGACGGTATGTCATGACGCCAATGGAGAATATTTATCGACTTAGATGAAAAGTCATGGCGTCGAACAGCTTGGCTTAGACTGTATGTCATGACGCCAAGGCAGAGTGATTATCAGCTTAGACAAAAAGTCATGACGCCAGAAGGCTTGGCTTAGACGGAAGGTCATGACGCCAAGGCATAATATTTATCGGCTTAGACGAAAAGTCACGACGTCGAACAACTTGGCTTAAATGGTATGTCATGACGCCAAGGCAGAATAGACATTGACTCAAGGGTGTCTAAGTCAACTAACCTTGCTCAGACGGAAGGTCTGAGTCAAGGGCAGAGTAGATGTTGACTCGATAGAATATCGAAGTCAACCAACTTGGCAGCGACGAAAGGTCTAGGCCAAGGTAGAATATTTATCAGTTTAGACGAAAAGTCATGACGCCGAACAACTTGGCTTAGACGGTATGTCACGACGCCAAGGTAGAATATTTATCGTCTTAGATGAAAAGTCATGACGTCGAACAACTTGGCTTAGACGGTATGTCACGACGCTAAGGCAGAATAGACGTTGACTCTAGGGAATGTCAAAGTCAACTAATCTTACTCGGACGGGAGGTCCTAGTCAAGGGCAGAGTAGATGTTGTCCCGATAGGATATCGAAGTCAACCAACTTGGCAGAGACGAAAGGTCTAGGCCAAGGGTAGAATATAGACGTTGACCCGATGGGATGTCGAAGTCAACAAACTTTGCTCAGATAGAAGATCCAAGACAAGGGCAGAATATGTCAATATTGACCCGACGACATGTCGAAGTCAACCAAACTGATAGAGACGTGAAGTCTAGGCCAGGGCAGAATAGAAAATAGATGTCGACGCAACGGGGTGTCAAGGTCAACCAACCTGGCAGAGACGTGAGATCTAGGCCAGGGTAGAATGGAATATAGATGTTGACTCGAAGATATATCGAAGTCAACGAACCTTACCCAGACAGAAGGTCCGAGATGAGGGCGAATATGTAGATGGCGACCCGACGTCATGTTGAAGTCAACCAACCTTGCTCAGAAGGAAGGTCTGAGACAAGGGCAGAATATCGAATATAGATGTTGACCCGACGATATGTCGAGGTCAACCAACCTTGCATAGACGGAAGGCCTTAGTCAAGGGCAGAATACAAATGCTGACTTGACGGCGTATCGTAGTCAACCAACTTGGCAAAGACGGGAGGTCTAGGTCGAGGCGGAATATAGATGTTGACTTGATGAAATGTCGAAGTCAACTAACCTTGCTCAGACAGAAGGTGCGAGACAAGGGCAGAATATGTAGATGGTGACCCGACGTCATGTCGAAGTCAACAAACCTTGCTCATACGGAAGGTCTGGGACAAGGGTAGAATATGGAATATAGAAGTTGACCCGACGATATGTCGAGGTCAACCAACCTTGCTTAGACGGAAGGCCTGAGTCAAGGGTAGAATATAGATTTTGACTTGACGGCGTGTCATAGTAAACCAACTTGGCGAAGATGGGAGGTCTAGGCCTGTTAAACAGGAGGACGGTGAGCTAGAAGGGGAGGGGATGAATAGATCACCGTTTAAAAAATATTTGTCCGAGCCGAGGAAATCTTAGAAGATGAGATGGGCTAGGAAGACTGACAATATATAAAATAATCCGAAACCTTAACCAAGATAAAGCAGGTCACGAGCGCAGAACATATATCACTCAGAATTTCATCAGCACATATGCACAAGCACTAAACGAGCAGTCAGACCAAGGTTTCGAACATCAACAATCAGACTTACTTCATGAAACCAGACAGAAGCATAAAGGAAATAGATGCGCACAACCACACCACGGAGAACAAGAGGTTTAGATGGTTCAGTCTGCAACCTGCAGACTTACGTCCATCCCTCACTCAAGGCCGAGTGAGGCTTCCCTTTCACAAGAAAGAACCGCAGACTCAGTCTGCCAACAACACGCGGATCCACAGCTTGGGGATCGAAATCCCTACAGACGCTGAACTCACAGCTTGCACCCAGGTCTCACACCACAAGACCTGACCCAGAGATAACTCTCCCATCCTCTTAGACAAGAGGGAACCCAGCAGTGACCCACCCTCACTGCAATTCAGAGACGCTGTCTCTCTTCCTCCTCAGCCGGAGGGAAGAACCTAGGTAGCCTTCTCACTACCTGAACACAAAACCCCGGAGAACTCCTCCCTTCCTCTGATCTAAATCAGAGGGATGACACACTGCGACCCAGAGGATTCACCTCTCTTCCTCTACACCTAGAGGGAACAAAAACAGAGTATCGAAATTTGAGAACGAACAAAAAAAAACATAAAGAAATATTGAAAGACAATCGAACGGAGAAACAATGTAGCTTCTTAAAGAAGCATAGACAAAATGTAGCAGAAGACCATTCTCTCCTTCAGCACTCTCTCTCTTCCAGGTACGCTCAATGAATGGATCAGGATGGCTTCTCCTCTCCTTCCTCTCGCTCTGGCCTCACCCTTTTTCTTGTGGCTTCGGCTACCTTTCAGGGGCAGAAACCTTCCTCTATATATCCAGACTCACGAGAGACTGAGGGTGTGGGAGACACGCGCGAAGAAGATGCTTCCAGATGAGCCGAGCCACGTGTTAGATTATTCCCTCGAATCACGTGCTCACATGTTTGGAATAACGTTCCAATTTATCTTTAAGTCCCTGTAAGGTTTCAGATAACATTCAGTCAATCTCAGAAATATACAAGTCATACATTTGTTCACACAGATTGCACGGGACTTATCAAAAGACTGAAGAACGCATCAACGCACTAAAGCCAAGACGTTAACGCAATGGATATAATGGAGAACAGGTCCCTTGACAAAACACACTAATGCGTCAACGCATTAGTGACAGCGTCAACGCGTCTGCTTGGTTGTTGATCATAAGACCTTGGGTCATAAGCTCAAGGCGTCGACGCTTCCATCATGCAGCGTCGCCTCAGCTCCTTAGGCGAGACGCTCAAGGCGTCGACGCTTCCATCGTGCAGCATCGCCTCAGCTCCTTAGGCGAAACGCTCAAGCCCTTGGCAACAATCCACTGCGTCAACGCATCAGGTGACAGCGTCGACACAGTGAACACGACAGCAAGCGAAAGACGCACAATTGCCTCTACGCAGCCAGCCAAGTGCGTCAACGCACTAAAGGCACGGAACCCATATATATAAATGAAGACAAATAGATATGAGCTAATGAGTGAACAAGTTGGAGAAGCATTTAATCAGAAGATGTGCATGCAAGTAATTTGATTCATGGTGTTAGTCATCATCAAAACTACAGAGATTCAACAATCTCCCCCTTTTTGATGATGGCAACACCATGAGTCAAATTTAGTGAAAGAGGAAACATCAACCTAAAACAGTCTCATTAGCAACAGTAATAGTTCTCGATAAAACAGCAATGGTGACCTCTCAAAAACTGAACTCTCATCACTCATTATCTTTTACCCTCACTATCTCAACCTCCTCCTTACAACCTCTTCACTTCCCCTTCCAACCTTCTACCCCTTTGACATCATCAAAACAGAAGAGAAAGAGAGCAGTTGACGCTGGATTGATAAGAAAAGATGGAGAGAATTCCAACAGTAGAATCTCAGTAACAGATCTTAGATGCTTAAGTGGGGCTCTAAGGTCAGTGAGGAATCTTGGAGTTCTGGTAAGAGAAAGAGAGTCAGAAGAAGCTTGAAGTTTATCAACTTACGATGAATATGAAAGAAGAGCAAGTGTCAACAAATATGATTGAGGTAGCTATTAAGGCTCGTCAAAAAGACAACAAGAATTTGACCCATGAAAACAGCCTGCAGGCGTTGAGGACAAACATACCAAGGAGAGAAAGCACTGTTATAGAGTGTATTTGGCCAGTTACACCTTTGACATTAAGTATGCACCTTGGTCAGAGGCCAGCATCCTCAGTTACTCAGTGTAAGAGCCTCATACCTTCTCAGTTAGAGAACATAGATAGTGACTATTGGTTTTTACATGAGGAGACACCTTGATCAGAGGCCAGAATCCCCAGTTACTCACCACATGGCATCATTGCTCTGCCAACCATAAATTTTGAATTGAATTTCTTTCTTTTGTTTTTGTTTATGAGAACTGATACTTCATGACTTAGAAAGTTCCCATTTCATTGATGGGATTCCTAGTTTCTCAGTATACAGTTTTAAACACTGATCAGTTTAACTAGCTCTTCAAGAAGGTTGTTTGAAGATAAAGCCAGGGCAATTACTCGTGGTCTTATCACGAAATCCAATGAAAAGCGTATAACAGAACCCATTTCATATGAGTCTAGTTTGTTCAATAGTCAGGAAACAAAGTAAGAGGATTGTTAAGACTTACTAGAAGAAGATTCTGGCTGGACTTTAATTGTGAAGGTTAATCTTATCCTCTTAAGACTTACTAGAAGAAGATTCTGGCTGGACTTTAATTGCACAAACTTAAGAATGTAGGAAATGAACGAGGTTCTACTAAGAAGGGATGCTCAAGATCAATTCTGACAATTAATCCAGCAACAACAACCATCTTTCAAACGTTTTTAATTAGTCAAGCTCCCCCTCTCTAGTAGCTCTATCTCCCATTCTACCCTGATAACAGCAGAGAACCAGACCTGATACCTCTCAAATCTCACACCCGCTCCCCCTCACATAGTGACCCCATCAGAAAAAGTAAGACAGAACTATCACTAAAATCATGGAAAGACATAAAACTGAATTCATTGCCACAGATCAGTCAGAGTTTGTAAATACCAAGTTCTCTTCTCAATGAAGTGAATTTTTCACTATCTAAAGGTTTTGTAAAAATATCAGCAGTTTGATTTGCAGTCCTAGCATGAATTAGTTCAAATGTTTTATTTGCAATTTCATTTCTAATAAAGTGGTACCTAATTTCAATGTGTTTTATTCGTGAGTGTAAAACAGGATTCTTTGCAATGTTTATGGCACTGGTGTTATCACAAAAAATGGGAGTGCAACCTGTCTCTACTTTGTAATCCTGAAGCTGATGCTTAATCCAGATAACCTGAGTGCCACAGCTGCTTGCAGCCACGTATTCAGCTTCTGTAGTGGAAAGGGCCACTGAATGTTATTTCTTTGAACTCTAAGAAACTAGGCATCCTCCTAAGAATTGGCAGTGGCCACTGGTGCTCTTCCTATCTACGTTGCATCCAGCAAAGTCTGCATCAGTGTATGCAACTAAATCTAATGTGCGAGAAGTAGGATACCATAATCCTAATGTGTGTGTGGCAGACAGATACCTAAAGATCCTTTTTACAGCAGACAAATGAAGTTCAGTAGGCCTAGATTGATATCTTGCACATAAGCCAACACTGAATTGTATGTCTGGCCTAGACGCTGTTAAGTATAAGAGGGATCCAATCATACCTCTGTAGAGTTTTTCATCCACTTGTTTACCTGACTCATCTGCATTAAGGGTCATGCTTGTGCTCATTGGGGTGGATATTTGCTTCAGGTTAGTCATCCCAAACCTTTTTAGGATATCTAGCGTGTACTTGGTTTGGTGGAAGAAACAGCCATCTGACATTTGATTTATCTGTAAGCCAAGAAAATAAGTCAGTTCTCCAACTAAGCTCATCTCAAATTCAGTTGACATAAGTTGTGAAAATTCATTACACAATTCAGG
The DNA here is from genome assembly GCA_022559845.1 of Amorphophallus konjac. Taxonomy (NCBI): domain Eukaryota; kingdom Viridiplantae; phylum Streptophyta; class Magnoliopsida; order Alismatales; family Araceae; genus Amorphophallus; species Amorphophallus konjac. Next base: position 201,670,303 of record CM040123.1, read on the forward strand.
ATTTGTTGATCCAAAGATGATGTCGTCTACGTATACCTGAACTATGATGAGATCTTGTCTTGAATTCTTAGTGAATAAAGTTTGGTCAACATTACCTCTGTTATATCCTTTATTCAGTAAGAAACTGGTCAGCCTTTCATACCAGGCCCGAGGAGCCTGATTTAGTCCATAGAGAGCTTTGTTTAACCTGAAAACTTGATCAGGTTTAGTCGAAAACTGAAAACCAGGAGGTTGTTCAACATAAACTTCTTCTTTTAGAATTCCATTCAAGAAGGCACTCTTAACATCCATCTGTTGAAGTTTTATGTTGTTTGAATAAGCAAATGCTAATAGAATTCTGATAGCCTCCATTCTAGCTACTGGAGCAAAGGATTCATCAAAATCTACTCCATACTCCTGACTGTAGCCTTTAGCTACAAGTCTAACTTTATTCCTAGATATGACACCTTCTTGATTCAGTTTGTTCTTAAAAACCCATTTTGTTCCTATTACATTGAAATTTTCAGGTCTAGGTACAAGTTCCCAGACATTGTTTCTATCAAATTGCCCTAGTTCTTCACACATGGCAGTTACCCAATTCTCATCACTTAAGGCTTCTTCAATGGTCTTAGGCTCAATTTGAGAAACTAAAGCAATTAAGTCCTGATTCTGAACATTTCTGAAATGGGATCTTGTCCTAGGGGGATCATGAAGACTACCAATAATATTGGTTATAGGGTGGTCTTTTAAAACTCTGACATTTGTTGAGGACTCACCTTGTTCGGCTGTACTTACTGGGTTCAGATTAGTGGGTTCTTCAGCTGGTTGTACTTCCTCCTCTTGCATTTGATTCAGGAACTCTCCATCATGACTTGTAGACCTATTATCATCATTTAGGCTGTTAGAGATTTTTGTTTCATCAAAAATAACATGAGGGGTTTCCTCTACAGTTCTATCAGTTTTATTAAAGACCCTGAAAGCCCTAGATGTTTCAGAGTATCCTAGGAATATTCCCGGAATACTTCTAGCATCAAATTTATCTAAGTCTTTCTTGCTGTTATTATGAATAAAGCATTTTGAACCAAAAATTTTGAAATATGAGACATTAGGCCTCTTACCTTTCAGGAGTTCATATGGTGTTTTCTTATGTATGGGTCTTACCAAAGCTCTATTTAGTATATAGCAGGCAGTATTTGCCGCTTCTGCCCAAAAACTCTTTGGTAGCTGACTCTCCATTAGTAATGTTCTTGCCATTTCCACTATTGTCCTATTCCTTCTCTCCACAATTCCATTCTGCTCTGGGGTCCTGGGAGAAGAAAATTTGTGAGTCAGTCCCTCCTTGTCACAAAAACTAGAAAATGAGGAGTTCTCAAACTCTCCTCCATGATCTGATTGGATAACTGTGATCTTGTGGCCTACAAGTTTTTGCTTATTAAAAAAATGTTCAAATTTTTGAAAGGCATCACTCTTATTAGCCAAGAAAAACAACCATGCAAATCTAGAGTAGTCATCGACAATGACAAAACCAAATCTCTTACCATTTAGGCTCTGGGTTCTGGTAGGACCAAAGAGATCCATGTGCAAGTGTTCCATAAGCTTGTTTGACAAGCTCTCAGTCCTTATTTTAAAAGAAGCTCGGGTTTGCTTTCCTAGAGTACAGGCATCGCAAGGCTTAGAGAATGATTTGAACTTCAAGCTAGGCATGCCTCTAACTAAGTCAAATTTAGCTAATTTATGCAAGGTGTTAAAGCTAGCATGACCTAGTCGCCTATGCCAGTCAAACATGTTATTCTCTGAATCAGCAGAGAGACACAGATTAGACTCAGACTCAACATCAAGATCCACAATATAGACATTATTGACTCTATTTGCAATGAACTTTATTTTATCGGAGTTTGGTTCTAAAATTTTGCAAGCATGCTCATCAAAGAGGACCTTGTGACCCTTGTCACATAACTGACTAATACTCAATAAATTGTGTTGCAGACCTTCGACCAACAATACTTTTTCAACAGAGTTGAAGGTTTTCTTACCGATGGTTCCGGTCCCAATTATTTGGCCTTTGTTTTTACCTCCAAACTTGACTGTCCCTCCTGCTTTCAATTCAAGCTTGCTGAACTTTCTTTGATCCCCTGTCATGTGCCTCGAGCAGCCACTGTCGAGATACCACTTGTTGTTCTCGGCTGCTAGGCTCACCTGCACAATAACAATTTAAGTAGTGTGCTTTGGAGCCCAAGGTAAGTTGGGTCCAAAAATTGTGTGCCAATTTTTTTTGGCAAGGGATTGACACTTCTCACAGGAAGCATTGGGTTTCATGGGACAGAATTTGTAATCCTATTGTCAATGGAGGCCTGGGCATTAGAAGTATTGTTGATATTCAGTTCTGCTGCCAAGTAAAACTCCTGTGGCTTTCTATATTCAGTGATTCTCTGTGGGCTCGGTTTGTTAGATGCAAATATTTGCAAGGCTGTCATATTTCTGATTGCACCTCCCCATATCCAGCAGGAATTAGAACTAGAGATTTTGTAAAGGCTAAAACTACTCTTCTATCTGGCTTTCGGATGATCATAAAAGATGGTTCATCTATAAACTTCTTTAAAGATACCTGGTACAAAGATAAAGCCTTAACTGAACATGCTTCTTCTCAATCTTCAATCGAGGATTATTCGGCAAGAGCTATATTAACAGATGAACAACACAATGCTTGGAATCTTATAACTGATCAGCAGACCCGAAGGGATCTTTAGAATATTACTTTACAGAATGGCAGAGATATTCCCATCTGGTCATTATCTAATTCTGGAAAATTTAGCATCAAATCTACTTACAGATATATAAAGGGGCAAACAACTCAACAGGACAGCTCAGGATTTAGCAAGCTACTGAATATCAAATTTCCTCCAAGGGCAGCTTTATTTTGCTGGAAGCTCATACAGCAGGCGGTTCCCACTGATAGTAGAGTACAATCATGTGGTGTACAGATGGCATCTTGCTGCTCCTGTTGTCAACTTAATAGGAATAATGAAAATGATGACCACCTATTCCTGAAAAGTGAACATGCTGCCTTCCTATGGAATAAGTTTGGACCCCTCTTACCAGACTTAAAACCTTCATCTAATTTCCGATTATGGCTAAAGCAATTCATTTCAGAAATTCAAATTACTTCTCCTAAAGGCTTTATATCTCTTATGATGGTGATTTTGATAACTTGGGAGATTTGGAAATATAGATGCTTGGTCAGGTATGAAGGAATTTCTTCCAATATTTTAAGGGTGGCTGATATCATCCTTTTGGAGATTAAACAAACTGTGCAGCAGTCCCATTTCAGAAAAGGCATTAGTCATAGTCAATGGAAATTGATTTATGAATTTGGTATTGAAGTTAACACCAAGCAGTCGGCATTTAAGATCATTAAATGGATGCCTCCTTCTGTTAACTATTCTCTAAATATTGATGGGGCTTGCAAGGGCAATCCAGGCCCGGCTGGAGGGGGTGGCTGCATAAAAAATTCTTATGGCCAAGTTCAGTTAAGTTTCTCCTATTTTTATGGGAATGGCACAAATATGCTTGCTGAAGGAAGAGCTCTATTGGATGGATTACGTCTAGCCAGCCAGCATTCTATCCCTCTATCAATCATCTATACAGATTCTATGGTTATGGTTGATATGCTAACCAATAAGAAAGATCCTCCTTGGTCCCTTCTTCCATGGTGGGCAGATATTCAAGAAGATTTTCAGTCATGTGGCTGCCCCATCTCTCACACCTATAGAGAGATTAATCAGGTTGCGGATGCCCTTGCCAACCATGCAATACTCATTGGCTGCAACAAGGAGTTCTATTCTTTCAAAGATTTGCCCATACTAGCTAAAGCTTATGTTTTGGCGGATGCATCTTCTGTTCCCAACTTTCGTAGAATTTTTGTATAGTCTTTTTTCATACTCATTGTACTAGAGACTTGGTCTCTTCGGTCTCTATTGATATGTATAGATTCTACACAAAAAGAGAAGTAATAAAATCAGCATTTAGTGGTTTGCTTGGTGGAGTGAGAACATTCCCTTCCTCTGGAATGTGGGTGCACTCTCCCTTCGGCCACTAGATGACTTTGTGATTGAGAAAAAAAAAGTTGGGTCCAAAAATACCGCTCAAATGATTAAGCACACTTTTGGGGATCCAGATCTGCTTCACCCCTTTTTTCTTTCTGTGCTGAGAATTGACCGTTTTGCTATTGATGTGCATTTCAGTTGTTTCCTTTTGTTTCTCAAGGTGTGTCCAGTTTCTGTTGATAAAAACTTGGGTCCCAGCCAGACCATAATTTCTAAACTGTCTGGTTGAAGACATTTTATTGATAGTATTCTGTGTGTAGTTAGCCTTTCCCATGTTTCTTTTCAAATAGCCCATTCTTTTATTAAAGTCATAGTTGTTGAATTGACAGGCACCTTGTTTCTGGTGCGTGGGCTTGTTGAATTCCTTAAAGACATTTTTTCCAAAATCAGGCTGTTGTTTATGGATGTTCTTTTGTTGTTCAGTACTTTTGGAACTGGATGGGATGTCCAATTTCTCTTTTCCTTTCTCAGTGCAAAATGTGGTGGTTTTTATCCCGAATGCTTCCTTCTTATTTGGGTTGAAACCCAAACCTTCTCTGTTAAAGTTTACTTTGGTGCCTAACAAGGCGTTCAAATTGCTTTCTCCCAAAACAAACCTCTCAAGAGTTTTCTTCTTATCTTCCAACTCCTTTCGCAGAGATATGGTGTTTTCCAGCAATTCATCATTGACCTTTATAACAGCTTCATACCCTTCCTTGATTAAGTCATTTTGTCTCAGGTTTTCTTCAGTATGTTGATTGGTTTCATCAAGCTATTTTCTAAGTTTTTTAAGTTCATTCTTAAGAAGATTATTCTCATTTCTTATATTTTCCATCTGAGCTAATTCAGCTACCAGTTTGGAATTTTCTATCTTGACGAGTTCATGTTCTTCATTAACCATATTGAGTTTGCGTTTGATGACTCTATTTTCTTTAGCTAAGGCATTGTACATATCTAGCAGTTCACCATATTTCTCTTCCCAGTCATCAATAGAGTAAGTTACAAAGGGATTGGTTACCTCATTTTCCTCGTTGGCCATCAGACATACTCCTTCAGTCTCCTTTCCTGAGGAATTAGTCTCTGAGTCTTCTTCTTCATCGCTCCAAGTGCCTACCATAGCTTTTGGCTTTTTCTTGTACACTTTGGAGCCTTTCTTGTGGTAGTCCGGTGTCTTCTTCTGAAGCTCAGGGCAATCTTGCTTCATGTGCCCAAAGTTCCTGCAATGATAACACATCACACCTTTAGCATTCCTATCCTTCTCATTGCCATTGTTCGGATATTTACCTGATGAGCAATTTCTTCTTTTCCTATATGAATTTCCCTGCATTTTCAGGAATTTCCTGAACTAACGTGTGAGCAGTGCTTTTTCACTTCTGTCAAGGTCTGGAATTCCATTAGACTCTCCGCTGCTGCTGCTGCTGCTACTGCTGCTGTGTCGTTCAACTTTAAGAGCAACATTCTTGCCCCTTCTGTCATTTCCTTCTCCTGTTTTCTTGAGATTTATCTCATAGGTCATAAGAGACCCTATGAGTTCAGTGACGGTCATGGTTGTTAAATCCTTTGATTCCTCTATCACAGTGGCTTTTGTGTGCCATGCTGGAGTCAAGGATCTTAGGATCTTCCTGACTATATCCCCTTCAGATATTTCCTTTCCAAATCCCTTGAGGCTGTTTGTGATCAGTGACAGCCTAGCGTACATATCAGTCACGCTCTCCTCTGACTTCATCTTGAATAATTCATACTCAGAGGTTAGGTAGTTTACCTTGGTAGCTCTGACCTGAGAGGTACCCTCGTAAATCAGCGCTAGTTCATCCCACATCTTCTTAGCTGTCTTGCACGCCGAAATTTGGGCATATTCTTCAGGGTGAACTGCGCACTGGATGATGTTGAGCGCAGACCAGTTCAGTCCGGATAATTTGACTTGTTCTTCAGACCACATCTCCTCATTCGGAGGTAAATCATAAGGTCCAGTTGTAATGACTCTCCACAGCTTGTGGCTCTGAGATCGGATGAAAACTGCAGACTTACGTCCATCCCTCACTCAAGGCCAAGTGAGGCTTCCCTTTCACAAGAAAGAACCGCAGACTCAGTCTGCCAACAACACGCTGATCCACAGCTTGGGGATCAAAATCCCTACAGACGCTGAACTCACAGCTTGCACCCAGGTCTCACACCACAAGACCTGACCCGGGGATAACTCTCCCTTCCTCTTAGACAAGAGGGAACCCAGCAGTGACCCACCCTCACTGCAATTCATAGACGCTGTCTCTCTTCCTCCTCAGCCGGAGGGAAGAACCCAGGTAGCCTTCTCACTACCTGAACACAAAATCCCGGAGAACTCCTCCCTTCCTCTGACCACACTGCGACCTAGAGGATTCACCTCTCTTCCTCTACACCTAGAGGGAACGAAAACAGAGTATCGGAATTTGAGAACGAACAAAAAAAAACATAAAGAAATATTGAAAGACAATCGAACAAAGAAACAATGTAGCTTCTTAAAGAAGCATAGACAAAACGTAGCAGAAGACCATTCTCTCCTTCAGCACTCTCTCTCTTCCAGGTACGCTCAATGAATGGATCAGGATGGCTTCTCCTCTCCTTCCTCTCGCTCTGGCCTCACCCTTTTTCTTGTGGCTTCGGCTACCTTTCAGGGGCAGAAACCTTCCTCTATATATCCAGACTCACGAGAGACTGAGGGTGTGGGAGACACGCGCGAAGAAGATGCTTCCAGATGAGCCGAGCCACGTGTTAGATGATTATTCCCTCGAATCACGTGCTCACATGTTTGGAATAACGTTCCAATTTGGCTTTAAGTCCATGTAAGGTTTCAGATAACATTCAGTCAATCTTAGAAATATACAAGTCATACATTTGTTCACATAGATTGCACGGGACTTATCAAAAGACTGAAGAACGCGTCAACGCACTAAAGCCAAGACGTTAACGCAATGGATATAATGGAGAACAGGTCCCTTGACAAAACACACTAATGCGTCAACGCATTAGTGATAGCGTCAACGTGTCTGCTTGGTTGTTGATCATAAGACCTTGGGTCATAAGCTCAAGGCATCGACGCTTCCATCATGCAGCGTCGCCTCAGCTCCTTAGGCGAGACGCTCAAGGCGTCGACGCTTCCATCATGCAGCGTCGCCTCAGCTCCTTAGGCGAAACGCTCAAGCCCTTGGCAACAAGCCACTGCGTCAACGCATCAGGTGACAGCGTCGACACAGTGAACACGACAGTAAGCGAAAGACGCACAATTGCGTCTACGCAGCCAGCCAAGTGCGTCAACGCACTAAAGGCACGGAACCCATATATATAAATGAAGACAAACAGATACGAGCTAATGAGTGAACAAGTTGGAGAAGCATTTAATCAGAAGATGTGCATGCAAGTAATTTGATTCATGGTGTTAGTCATCATCAAAACTACAGAGATTCAACAAGCCCGATGCAGAATATAGATGTTGACTCCATGAAATGTCGAAGTCAACTAATCTTGCTCAGACTGAAGGTCCAAGACAAGGGCAGAATATGAAATATAGATGTCGACCCGATGATATGTCGAGGTCAACTAACCTTGCTCAGACGGAAGGTCCTAGTCAAGGGCAGAATATAGATGTTGACTCAACGGCATGTCGTAGTCAACCAACTTGGCGAAGACGAGAGGTCTAGGCCAAGGCGAAATATAGATGTTGACTCAATGAAATGTCGAAGTCAACCCACTTGGCAAAGATGCAAGGTCTAAGCCAAGGCAGAATATAGATACCAATGGGACCAAGGGTTGGTACCTGCTAGAGGTGGCTTCTTTTGTTAATCATCATTTTTTTATCATTCTTTCATTCAAAATTTTTGTCATCATTTCGTTTATTCTCATTTTCATTTCATCATTCATTTTTCATCTATGTTTTCTTTTTTCTTCTTCTCTTTTTTTGAGGCTCCCAAGCGGGGAGAGTAGGGTTTGTTGCCTTTCATTGGCTTAATCGCCTTGCTTGCTTCTTCGGGGGGGGACTCCCATGGTCGAAATGATCGGATCATATTTTCTTTCAGGGAGGCAGCAGTCATAGTCCCCTTTCATTGGGTGTTCTTCTATTGCAAAGAATATATTAGAGGGGCCCTCTGAACAAGGAGCTCCAAGAATTTCCAGTGGCTCAGCTGCTTGACGGCTAGCATCCATAATGGGTTTTGTGATCCCTGGTGGGGCTTTAGTGTGCCCACGTACTTTTTGCTTCATTTGCCCCCGAATTGGGGTGTACATTTTTTTGCCTTTATATGCCCGCAGACAAGTTGAATTACCGCTCACGGTTGACCTATTAGGGGTTGTGGAGAGGTGGGGCACATCTTCTTCGGGGAGTTATGGCCGTGTCTGGCCGCATTGCTATGAAGCATCCCCCGTATTGTGCTGGGATTTACAAAGCTAGAGCTGCACTTTGTTGGGTCTTTTCATTTGGAGAGAGAGTATCTCTTGTTGACTTTCTTTGATAACTTCATCATGCTGCCACCGGGATTGGCATCAGCCCTATTTGTTTCTTCGGCTATGACCCGTCTGACATTATCTTGTCCCAGCTGGTGGAGTTGATTCGCGAAGCGACTTATTCTTCTACTCTTGTGTTTATTCCAGTTTATTATGTCTGCTTAGCTGACTCTTTGCTTGTAGAACTTCAGCGGGCGAGCGGACGCTTCTGCTGCTCTTCTCTGTTACGTGCAGATTGAGCGGGAGTGGGGGCTGTATACCCCCCTGATTTTAGACTCAGGAGTCTGGGCATGACTTTGCCCCTGAATGTTGCTTAATTATATATATATATATATATATATATATATATTTATGGGCATGACTTTGCCCCTGAATGTTGCTTAATTATATATATATATAATAAGAATCTAATGGCCGGTAGGTGGAGTGAGAACATTCCCTTCCTCTGGAATGGGGGTGCACTCTCCCTTCGTCCCCATTAGATGACTGGGTTTACAAATATATATATATATATATATATATATATATGGGAGGGAATTGCCCCCATTTTTCTTATTCTTATTCTTTTTCTCTTTTTTCTTGTACCCTGAACAAGCCCCTCTTTTTTGTTTGCTAATTGCCAGTTCTCCTTTTTTTCTTCTGTTTTTTTCTTTTTTTGTAGATATTAGGCTTTAACCCTTGTAGGCATGCTGGGTGCTAGCCCTAATTATGTCTTCGGGGAGTAGTTGATGTAGTAAGGCCATGTGGGCCGTTGTCTTGAAGACAAGCATTTAATGAGGGCACGGTGGGTCCACCTTGTACTCGCCTATTTGTAATTCGCCCTTTTTGATCAGGCCTTCGATGATATCTTTGAAGACGTAGCAATCTTTGACAGAATGCCCCAACCTTTGGTGATAAAGGTAGAACTGGGGATCGTCTTTTCTTTTAACATCCTTGGGCCTCTTTGGCTCCGGGAGCATAACTTTGCCATATTCACGGGCCCATTTGAGGAGAGTTCTAGTCTTGTCCTTCAGAAAGGAGTAGGGCTTCTTCATCTTATCCCTTATGAGGGTCCTTGCTTGACTGGCTTAGTGGAAGAAGGGCCGGTTGTTTCTTCTATTTTCTTCTTTTATTGCTCGAAAGCTTCGAGATCAGCAATGTGAATCTCTTCTTGCGCTGGGAGCTCGGTAGTTGGTTTATTCTTCTGACTTGGGGCTATAGTAGCCGGGCAATACTTCACCAGGAACGCCTCAATATCAACCACCATATTATTTAATATTGTGACCCTGGTTTTGATGATGTCAATATGGATCATTACTACATACATTGTGAATATTATATATTCTGAAATATGTGAAAATGATTATGAAACTCAGCAGGAATAGATGAGGCAGAAGACAGCTCAAGTGTATAAACAAAGCAGGTCGACGCACTCAGCCACTGCGTCGATGGATCAGAACTATTTACTACAGAGCAGGCCAAAGCAGCAGGGCATGCGCCGATGCACTCAGCCATTGCGTCGATGCAGCAGAACATGTTGGGTATGTGTGGAACATGCTTGATTCTAATGTTTTGATGATGTCTGACCATGAGTCATTGATGAGTCTTATATGGATTTAATGTTGCCAATATGTATAAGTTTCAGGTCAAAGTAAGCGTATGTGAAGACTCATGCAACAGCAAGCAAACAACAAAGCTAGCAGTAGTAGCAAGCTAGCAAGCTCAAGCTTCAAATAGAAGTAGAAATGGCAATGCAGTCAGGAGCCTTGTATGTGTTTAATCAAAGGTGCAAAGGGCTCTCCCCATATTGATAGGAAGCTAAAATTGTTTGGGAAAAACATCAAGGGCAAGGAGCTATGCATTGGATGAAATACAGTTGCAAAAGATTGGGCAGATAAGCAACAAGTCCGAAGAGTCGACTCCAGGTGTCGACCCCCTCATGCGGACGTTCTGCCGAACAAGGCTGCGTCGACCCCTTGGTGTCGCTACGTCGACCCCTTCGCTCACAATTGAAAGAAAAGACCAAGCGGCCTTTGTGATGACCCAAGATCCGGATACCGGGAAAGAAACCTGATACCATTAGAATCTTGGCCCGCCGCCCACAAGCCGGGGCTCGGAATGGCTAAAAAGGAGTGTGGAGGTATAAGGAAATAGGAAATAAGGCAAGATAATTCAATAATTAATAGAAATAAATAAATAACTACAACAGAGTCCAATCCAACGAAAGTACAGTTTAAGGCAGAAGAACGTACCCAACACTGAGTGAATACTCAGCCCGGCGAGCTGGCAACTAAGAACCTCCGCACAGCACCCTCAAACCAAAAGGAAGATCCGCCACACCTGAAAAGCATGGGTGAGCCTCCTGTCACTGGCTCTGTAGGGATCCCGCGGAACCCCAACTGTAAACAACGGCGGTAACGAAAAGCAGTAACTATAGTAGGAACAACAAACCGGTGGCCGATAAAAACTCGGCACTACAGCTACTCCTACTGTACTAGAAAACACGCCCCGATCTCGAGTCAGGGAAACACCGGTCTAACGAAAAGACCTCTGGCTACGCTGCCAGAAAACACGCCCCGACAACCCTGTCGCGGAGGCCTGTCTCGCAGACAAAGGCCCAACCCAAGACCCCTCGGTCTAGGAACACGGTCATGACCTCACCGTCGTGAAACCAACATCGTCTAGGGAAAACCCTCGGTGACGCTCACCGGAACCCTAGACCTCTACCTCGGGAACACCCCCGGAAACCACACGTAAAATCACGTCTCGCAGACGGGAAACGAAAACTCAAGTCACAAGAAACTCACGTCACGTGACGGAAGCACTGCCCACTAGAAGCAAAGCTGGATGCATCCATTGATGACTAGTCAGCGTCTCTAGTGTCTCGCTGCGACGCCCCAAGTTGAGATAGAGACACAATAGTAACCAGTACCATGAACAAGGACTAGATGGGGTCGCGCTTGTCAGCGCGGGTCCAACAGCCCCCAACTAAGTGTGTACACACAGACCATGCACCCTAGGTCAGATCCTCTAGCTAGTTCTTCCCCCGAAGCCCGGACTTAGGCTGCGCGTGGGGGCCCTATGGTAACCAGCCTAAAAACCGTGTCTCTCGGGTATGCCGCTCCACCACTTTCGGGTGGGTCAGAACACGCGTGTTATAAGAAGGCTACGACAAGTGGGAGGTCACTAAATGTGAACATGAAAAGCCACGCACGCATCCATCGTGAGTAAAATGGAGTAACAGGTGGCACGATGCCACCAAACTCTGGACAGCCCACTAGACCTACTAAATACAACGGTCCTTGAGTCACAAGACTCGGGTCAAGACCGTCGTACACAACGGCACAACACCGTTAATGAAGCCTAATCCGTAGGTCAAAAACCTCGGCACGAAGACTCACGAGGCAGTTCATAACTACCGAGACCATTCCCTCACAAAGGGAACTCAAGAGACCTCCAGCCCCAGGTTAGGTAACTGGACTCACAGTTCGAGGGCCTAACTCATGGCCCACACGGAAAACACTTTTTGGAAAGCTAATGACGTGCGGGAGCAGCTCTCCGCACTCGTGCTGACTCACGGCGACTCGATCTAGCGAATACACGGAAGCCCAGAACACACGCAGGGTCACCCGGACCCTCTAAACACACGGGCATGCTAAATGAGGTAACATGGGACCTCCGGACACCCAAAAACACGGTCACGGTATCCCCCCGGGATGTCCGGGACACACACGGGCCAAGGAGAACACACCAAGCCGTCTTCCCCTCACACCGGCCCCTAAACTACAGCCCTACATAAACGTGCCACTCACCTGGTGCGCGTTCAGAACGTGGCACTCTCCTGGTGCGCGTTCACAATCAGAACGTGACACTCTCCTGGTGCGCGTTCAGAACGTGGCACTCTCCTAGTGCGCGTTGATAATCAAAACGTGACACTCCAGAGCGGCGCGTTCAGAACGTGGAACTCTCCTAGTGCGCGTTCACAATCAGAACGTGGCACTCTCCTAGTGCGTGTTCAGAACGTGGCACTCTTGTGGTGCGCGTTCACAATCAGAACGTGACACTCCAGAGTGGCGCATACTCAACCACCTTACTATTCATCTTCCTCGATGAATGTGGCCCCCCGATACGGTGCCTTCTTCGAAGAACGCGACCATCGTGATGATCACGTTCTCAGTCCGCGCCCGAAAATGGCAAGAACCGCGGAAAAACCCATTTCACGCCCCGTTCACACCCATGTGAAGGGGAAAACAAGGGAAAATCATTCCCCAACCTCTCTAGCATCGAAAGGACCCATTTAAACCCCAAAAACACGATCAAAACACTAGATCCAGCTCACACCCCAAAATCATACATTTTCCCCAAAACGCTCAAATAAGCCCGCTCGACTCACCACAGCCTACCAAAATCACGGGAATGGAAGTACAAGGGTTAATGACCCATCCCCCTACCTCCACCAAAGATTTCACGCGCCGTGGATGCCATTCTATGGCGAAACGCCCCGCGAACCATTGCTGGCGCCCTGAGCTCGTGAACGATGAACGCCGCGCCTCCACCTCGATCCTCGCTCCATCCTCGCCACTCCACGCTGTTGACACCCGTTTTATGACCAATGAGTTGGGTCATCTCTTTATCTCTATTTTTATGATGTCCCGAGTTGTTCACCGCTTACTGGGTCATTTTTTGGTCATTTTCTGGGCCTATTTTCTGGGTTGTTCTCCTTGGTTGGGCTTAGTTCCCTTGATTTCTCATCATTGTAGCTTATTGGGTCTGGATAAGGGCTAATAAGGATTCTTGTGGATTAACTTGGATATTTATTGGTCTTTATCTCTTTTGCCACGTCTACTAACCTAGCGGTCTATCGTGCGACCGTTTGGTGAGCATTCTCGGTCCTTTGCTAGACCGTTAGGAGGCAGAGAGTCCTACTGGGTCTCTTTGATCTTATCTTTTTTGGACGAATGAGCCATGCGGTCTATTAATAGACTATTTTCTTGAGCCTTGCGGTCTATCGCAAGACCGTTTGGGAAGACAGAGAGTCCTGCTCTGTCTGATTTTCTCTGCTTCACCGTGATAGAACTAGAGTCCTTGGTTTGTTTATTTCTCTCTAGATAGAGGCTCTCAGAAACTTCTGTTTGTTTCTATGGACTCTTAGGAGTATTATCTTCGAGATTTATCTAGTTGCAGGCCTATTATCGTGTCATTATCCTTCCAACTCGAACCTAGGGTTTGGGGGTCTATAAATAGAACCCTTGACTTCATGGCTGGGACGAGGAGATTTCTGGAGTTTGTCACGAAGTGCTGCTACGTTCTGGAGCCACTTCCAACCAAGGAGAAGCTACTTCCACGTCCACCAGGCTTCTGGTCCAGGGAGTATCAAGTTCCTTTGGTCTATGTTTGAGTCTTTTTCTTTAGTTTTGTCTATTGTCCTTTTGCATCCATAGCATCTTCCCACTCTTTTTCCATGTTCTCTACACTCACATCACGTTTTCAAACATCCTCCTATCTTTTTCCACGCCCCATCGGGGTTAAAAAACCACCAACCCCCAGGTATTCACCCTTCCTTTTATGCATCTTAGCTTAATTGCATTATAGATACTACACTTGTCAAAGGGCTAATTTGGTCATTTTTCTCTGTGTCTACACTCTTTTGCAGGTTTACATGACTCATTGCACGAGGCCCAGCTCTTCTGGCCGGCCAGGAGGGGTGGAGATACAAGTTCCAAGCTTCTGTTCTGGGTGCTCTAGTGGCCATTCAGCAGACCATTTTCGGATCTTAGGTGGTCTATCGTAGGACCGTTTGCCGTCTCCTAGCGGTCGTCTGTTAGACCGTTTGCCTCTGCAGCATCTGGTTTTCTCTCTCCCGTGGGCGGGTGACTTCAAATGGCTCTTTCCAAGGTAATTATTGTGGTTCCACTGCACTACTTACTTTGGTGGCGATCACACTTTCCTACATTTGGGCTTTTGTCATCTTGTTCATCATATTGCTTGCTTTCTCTTTATTTTAGTTGCTCCACACCTACGGTGTGTGTTTTTATTTCTTCCTTTGCTCCACGCCCCGACGTGTGTTTTTATTTTCCTTATTCACTTCTGGAACATTGATGACATGCCCACTTGCTCTACTTCTATGTTGATTGCTTGAGTTAGTGCACCACTTGCTCACACACACTTTTATCACACCATATTCACACCACTTCATTCACATTCACCCCACATCCCATCAATCATAAACAAAATATCAACACCCTAATTTGTTGGCGATCACGGTGGGACATCTAGTGCCAATTGTGCTGAGATTCTGTTTGACCTGTTGTTCTTAGTTGTTCTCAGTTTCCCTTGTGTTTTCCTTGGTTTTTCCGTTTATTCCCTATTATTTCCTGCTCTCTGGCTCCCTGGCGGTCTCCTCACCGACCGTTTCTGGATTAAAAGCGGTCTAGCGATAGACCGTCTTATCCTCTTAGCAGTCTCCCATACGACCATTTTCTCCAATACAGGTACGCATCCCGATGTTGTTGTCATTTTCGTAGTTCTTTACTGTGTTATTATTTTTGGGTGCTATCTGGTCTCCCCCTTTTGTTGTGGCATATATTTACATCATTGTTTGCATATTGTTTGCTAGTTATTAGGCTAGAAATTGCATGCACTCCGGTGCACATAGGGTCATTCATCTTTCATATCATAGTTGAATTCCTACCTTGGTGTGTGATCCTCTCGCCTCTATATTCCTTGGGGTTGACTAGGTGACCACATCAGGGACCTCCATAAGTCCCCGCGAGCCGTGAATTCCCACACGGACGTCGGGTCGGTTGTACCTTCATCACCCCGTGTCTAGGTTGCATAAAGTAAGGGAGAGTTTTACATCTAGAGTTGACCAAGTCCCCACTATCCTTCCTATTAGGAACCTATTGTTGGAGAGAACACATTAAATTCAAATCACCAAGGTTCTAAAGGAAGAGATAAGTAAACTTTGTGCATCATCATCATTTTAACTTGGTTGACTTTGGTTGTCTTATCTCTTTCTCACTTTCATAAAGTTTGGAGTCATCTTGTCCAGTCACTTATTTGTGGTTGTTTGTGTTGTTTGCTTAGTTTAAAGGTACTTCGTTGCATGTGGAGTTGCTTTCGTTCCTTAGATTCATCTCCTTGGGGCGATTCCTCTTTCACGTTTTATTTCAACCCATTGTTTGAGTCCAACATGTCTCCCTATGATCTTCCCCGTTCCCAGGAGGAATCTCTTCCCCAGGGACTCTTGGAGGACCCACCTAGGGTTGTCCAACTTCAATCAGAAAAAGGGTCCGCCCCTCCTCAATCCTCTGTCCCCATGGAGGGTGCGCAACCCTCCTTCTCTTCCAATGATCCCTGTCACATCTTGCAAATGATGGCCCAATTGGATCCGGCCCAACTTCAAGCCCTTTATCAGACTTTGCAGGAGTCCGGTGCCCCATCTCCCACGATTCCATAGGGTCTGTCCACTACCTCCATCTCACAAAGTAGGACTGATAGGCCCGGGGTTTCACCCATTCCTATTAATCTTACCCCGGTCCAGCCCAGGATCCTTCAGTTCTCCAATCTGGAAGCAGGCCAGTCCTCTGGATCGGCCCCTCAAATCCTTGATAAATGGAAGACCACCCTTCCCTCATCCACCCAGATTGATTCTTATAGAACCATCCCATCGGCACCACAAGTCCTCATTGGCCGGGCTGATTTTGTTCACCCTTAACAAGGGGCGGCCCATGTCCACTCCAATTTGGGTCATCCTCTGGCCCAATATCCTTCATATGGGCTTCCTCCACCTCCTTCAGTTTATCCTTCAGCTCCTCGCCTTGAGCACGCTCCTTTCACTCCACCTACTCCATCTCGGGAGCAGGAACTCCTAGATAAATGGGCCGCCATGCAACAACAACTCGACTTCCTTCAAAAGCGGGTTGGCCCACAATCATTGGCAGACGTCCCAGTTCCTGGCTTCCACAACATTCGATTCCCTCCCCAATCTGAGCTCCCCACGTACCGCAAGTATGATGGGAACATCAATCCATTTGTTCATGTGAGGGACTTTATATATGAATATGCGCAGTTTCAGTATGATGATCGCCTCATGGCGTATCTATTCCGCCTATCTCTAGATGGAGTTGCACTGGAGTGGTTTTATGCTTTGCCACTAGAGGATGCGGAGAGCTTCAAAGTTGTAAAGGAGAAATTCATTCAGAGGTTCCAAGACCGGGTCGGCCCAGAATATTCATTTACAGATCTTGTGGCCGAGAAGATGAAAGCCGATGAAGACTTTGCTACTTATGCCGACAGATGGAGACAGATGGCCACCCGTGTGTCGGGTCATATTTCGGAGGAGGAAAAGGTCAAGTTGCTGATATCCAATGCTACACACACTTTTTGTAACATATTGGCCATGAACGATATTGCCAACATGCACCAATTGTATAGTCGGGAGAGGTTTATTCAAATTCAGTTCAAGGACTCCCCTATCCACTCTCTCTTTGAGGCCCAAAAGCCCAAATATAATAGAAAACCTCAGGGGCCTGTCACCTAGGGAGTCCAAACCAACGAACAAGTGCAAGCCGTTGCATTCCCCTTCTCGAACCAGTCCACTCCATTCTACTTCCCGCAAAACTCGCGCAATCCCCAATTCCCCGCTCCCCAAAATCCTCAGCCTACCTTTCCCATTCCACCAAACACCAAGCCTACCTTTTCTCCGCTTCACAACAGCCGCAACAAACTCCGCAATACCACAACGTCCCTCCACCCAACGGCTACACCAATAAACTCCCAGCTCCGAAGAGAGCGGAATATCCTCCTTTGCCTGAAACCCTTACGGATATCTTCTCCGCTCTCATGTCAATAAATGCAATTCAGCTTCCTCCGGAGCGGCCCAACTAGAACCCGACCGTTGATCAATCTAAATACTGCATGTTCCACCGGCAACCCGGGCACACTATTGAAGGGTGTTATCAGTTCCGAGATCTGGTGTATGATCTACATGAAGGGCAGCGCATTGATTGGGCCGAGATGCATAAGTCCATTGTCAAAATCAAAAAGGAAAGAAGGCAAGCGCCAAGGCAGCAAGTGCAACAGCAACAAGCACCGCAACCACAACAGTAGCCACAACCACAGCAGCAACCCGTTCAGGACTTGGAGATCTACCAAAACCCCATGCCGAATCATCCGCCCACTCCGCAACCACCGGCACCGGCTCAGGTCAGCCTCGTTCAACCCCCTACCCCTGACGCTGCATGGTCCTATGACATCGAAGCCTCAGTACAGCGGCTCATGGCCCTCCACCATAGCTACCGTAACTCTTCTTTACCTTCTACCCCTGTCATCCTCCCACTTAACCATCAAACCTCTCCATCCCCTGCAATCGTCAAACCCCTTGTCCTGCCATCCACTTCCTCCATTATCCCGCCTATCTCCACTTCACCACCAGTTCCTGTACCCATCGTCACCATCTCTCCATCAAACCCTTCACCCGTCATCCCTCCACAGCCTGTCATCTCCACTACCCCCATAACACCTCTTATCATCACCACCACTCCTGTCACCCCTACACCCTCTAGTCCTTCATTCATCCACCCCGTCGGGACCATCAAGCCACTTATCTTAAACCCATCTAACGTCGTGCCGGCCCAAAACCTTGCCCTACGGAGCGGGCGTTTGTTCCATAGGAACTATCCTTCCACCGGTGCATCTGCACCCAATCCCCAGTCCTCGCAACAGGCCGCTGATCATGAGGAGGTAGATCCGCTGCCAGGGACACAATATGATTTGCTACATCATGTAGACCAGGTGCCTGCCAAGATTTCTGTGTTGGAATTGATTAAAAGGTCCACGCTTCACCAAGTTGCACTTCGCAACTTCCTTCAGAAGGTGATAGTAAACAAAGACATGGTTGTGGATAGCTTACCAATAGCCCTGGCTACAATCTCCAGAGGGCCAGCGATTACCTTCTCTGAGACTGAACTGGCATCCCCTGAGGCACGACAGATGCCGCCATGCATTTTTATCACTCTAAACAAAGTCAGCATAGACGTAGCATTGGTAGACACAGGGGCTTCTATTAATGACTGCCCTCTCAACACTTTAAGGGCCTATAATTTGTCAAAAGATCTACTAAAGCCGACCCCGACTACTATTGCAACATACAACAATTCCATAAGGGCATGTCACAGGGTAGTCGCCATTCAGGATGAGCTTGGGCCTCTCACTATGCCGATTGAGTTTTATGTGCTGGATATCGACCCTATGTTCAAAGCTATCTTGGGTCATCCGTGGATTGATAATCTTAATGCCGTACCATCCACTGCCCACCAGTGCCTCAAATTCCCTTTTCAAGGGAGGGTGGTCGAAGTAAAGAGCATGTCCACAGTCCAGTCTGTTAAGGTCATCTTCGAGAAGATCTTGTCGACGCTATGGCCCAACACTTGGCCTGTTATTTCAGTTTTAGACCTGGATTTTCCATGGGCCTATGTGCCACACAAGCTCACCACTGTGCCAGTCGACGTCAAAATAAAACCCTAGATACGAGATTCTAAGGGGTGGAACATGATACTAAAACTGGGCTATCTGTCGGGGAGAGGCCTTGGCACATAAT
The DNA here is from genome assembly GCA_022559845.1 of Amorphophallus konjac. Classification (NCBI taxonomy): domain Eukaryota; kingdom Viridiplantae; phylum Streptophyta; class Magnoliopsida; order Alismatales; family Araceae; genus Amorphophallus; species Amorphophallus konjac. The sequence continues at coordinate 201,689,416 of CM040123.1, forward strand.
TACAAGGGCGGACTAAACCGGTCCCTAAGGGCAAGAAGATGAACAGGAGGGGCCTCAATTATCGAGAATCCTCACTCTTAATCTTGGGTGACTCTGGACCGTTAACTTGGGACTACCGCCAGCATTTTGTCAGGGGCCCCCTCCAGCTAGGCACATTAAAAGCTTCACCAAGTCAGTCGAAGGAAGAAAATATAGCTCATACAGTCGACAACCCGCTATTGCTGCCTAAGGGGCCGGTCGACGATATGATTGATTTCAGCCAAGCATTTGAAGGATTATTTTATGAAGAAGAAAGTTGCCAAAGAAACTAGGAGGTACAGCTTGTGCATTGTGAGCCGAAGAAGCGAGCTTACCGCTCGCGGGAAAGGGGGAGCTCACCCATCATATTTACTTGGTCTCCTTCCCGCTTGTTTTCATTCTTCCAAAAGGTGGCATCTATACCCCGCTCAACTCCTATCCTAATCAATCCACTGCTATTTGAGCTTCCTACCAATTTCCTCATTGTCAGGACATGCGATTGCTGTCCGCATGTTGATCTATCTACTCCTTTCTTCTCCTCCTCTGATCCTTTTCTCGACATCTTCTACCCATCCAAGTATCCCCTCAGGCTCCCTCCTCCGCCTTCCTCTCCATCTTGTTGCATCATCTCCACTAATCTCCAAAAAAAATGTCAAATTTGAAACGGAGATTTCAGTGGAAGATTACGATATCTTCTCTCCATCTTCCTCCCAAGGGCATGAGGTCCCTGCTACCTCCCTCCCACTAGATTTTCTCTCTCCTAGGTTAGGCGTCGGGTCCGTCGAGTCTAGGGTAGAAGGGTCTGTTAAGTCTAGAGATGTAGGGTCTTGTTCTAAGTCATCCAACCCTTCCTTGCCTGAGCCGCGCCCGCCAGCGCGTCATTCTAAATCCATTCCTGATAGGTTCTTACAGGATCTAGCTCAGCGATGTCATGCTCTTCTTAAATGCCTGGAGTTTGTATCTACAACGATTATGATTGAAGAAGATGAGGAGAAAGGCGGGGTGTCAAGCGACGACAAATTAGGAGTTTATGAAGTCATGGATGATAAGGATCCGATGGATCTTGAGGACAGCAATGTAGACGACACGGCCAATTTGTATGCGCAGGGTTTAAAGAGATTTGATGAACCATCGTCAGCAGTGGATGAACCTACGAAGGAAATAAATTTGGGAACTGAAGAAGACCCCATGCCCATTATCATTGCCGCTACTCTCCCTTCAGTAGTTGAAGAAGATTTAGTCAAAGTCCTAAGGGAGTATAGTGATTCTTTCGCCTGGTCTTATGAGGACATGCCGGGTCTTGACCCCTTTTTGGTGGAACATCGATTAGTGCTTAAGCCAGGGGCAACACCCATAAAGCAAAGGTCAAGGAGATTTCACCCCCACATGGCCTTAAGGATAAAAGAAGAAGTCGATAAATTGTACAAGGCCAGATTCATTAGAGTTGTCTTATATCCCCAGTGGGTGACAAATATAGTCCCTGTCATCAAGAAAGATGGGAAGGTGCAAATTTGTATTGATTTCAGGGATCTAAACAAAGCATGTCCCAAGGACGATTTCCTACTGCCTCATATAGACGTGTTGGTGGACAACACCGCCGAGTACGAAGCACTGTCATTCATGGATGGTTATTCAGGATACAACCAAATCCGTCTCGCTCCGGAAGATCAAGAGAAAACCTCCTTCACCATGCCCTCGGGTACGTATTGCTATGTGGTTATGCCGTTTGGTTTGAAGAACGCGGGTGCCACTTATCAAAGGGCAACGATGGCTATATTCCATGACATGATGCATGTTTATATGGAAGCTTACGTGGATGACATCTTGGTGAAGTCAAGGACTAAAGAAGAACACCCTGCCATTCTAGCTAAGGTGCTTTAGAGAGCTAGTGAGTACCAGCTGAAAATGAATGCAAAGAAGTGTGTTTTTGGAGTCTCCTCGGGGAAGTTGTTAGGCTTTATAGTTAGCAAAAGGGGGATTCAGATTGATCCTAACAAAGCAAAGGCCATCATGGACATGCCTCTGCCCAAGAATATCACGGAACTCCGAGGACTGATTGGACGATTGTAATTCATTATAAGATTCATATCCCAGCATTCTCAGAGGTGCCGCCCGTTTTATGAATTACTAAAGGCGGGGGTCAAGTTTGAATGGAATAAAGACTGTCAGAAGGCCTATGAGGACTTGAAAGTGTATTTGTCTAATCCCTTGGTTTTGCAACCTCCTGTCCCTAGGAAACCCATGATCCTATACATCTCTGTCATTGAGGACTCCCTTGTTGGGTTAGATGGACGCAGTCTATCTCCACTAAGTGTGGATCTAGAGGGGGGTGAATAGATCAACTTGCCTAATTTAAAACTATTGTAAGTTCTAGAGCAGAATTTAGGCAAGCATCAATAAAGCTAAATGAAAAAGTGCTAAGCAAAAGGTAGAAAGCTAGACATGAGCATAAGCGATGCAATCAAACAAGCTAAGCAAGAAATTCCCATCGCACACAAATCACACAAAAACACAAACACACTGCACACACAATTTTTAGGTGGTTCGGTCAATGACCTACGTCCACCCCACACTCAACCGAGTATGGCTTCCTGCTGCGCAGTACAGCTTGCGTCCGCTGGGCTTTACAGCTTGGCCAAACAACCCGCTGATACACAGCTTCGCTGGGCACTACAGCTTGCCGACCAGAGGATCTGATCCTCTGCAACCGCTGGGGAAATACAACTTAACCCGTCCAGTGGAAACCACCACTGCAAGACCGCTGACACACAGCTTGAAGAAACAGCATTCGGAAATGAAAGACAGAATCAAAACGAAAAATAAAAACCCAAAAGCAATGTAGCTCTTAAAGAGCAAAGCTCAGCTCTGGTTTTGAACCACGAGACTGAGATACAAACACTCTCACTCTCACTCTCGATCAGCTCTCTCTCACCTCACTCTCTCTCTTTTCTCCTTCTTCTCTATTTCTTCTTCTTCTTCTCTGTATCTTCTTCTTCTCTCTTTTCTCTCTGTGGATCGAAGGCTCACTGCTACTGAGTGTATAGACTTTTTCTTCTTCTCCTTCGATCAGCTTTCTTCTGTGGAAGAAGGCTTGTATATATAGCAACAACAGCAGCAGGCGTGTGCTCTCCACGTTTTCCGCCCAGCAATTTGGACCACGTGGCAGCATGCAATGGAGTGTCAGTACACGTGTCCTCATCTGGATACCTTGTCCTTTTCGGATCACGAGCCAAGTACCTGGGATCACGTGCCTCTCATTAGCTTCTTCAGTCCAATGTATAGAGTTCTCCATTCACGTGCTCAAAGTCATCAATATGACTTGCTGCGTCGACGCTTTCACTCAATGGCGTTAACGCAGTGAGGCATTCCAGTAGCCATTAGCCTCGTTTCTTTAGCTGCTGCGTCGACGCTGCTTGCTTGTGGCGTTGACGCAGTAGAATGGCCTATGAAGACGAATGCTTCTTCAACTGCTGCGTCGACGCTGCTTTCATGTGGCGTTGACGCAATAGAAGACATCGTGAAAGCTTCGTCTACTGATGCGTGGACGCTTTAAGCTCCAGGCGTCGACCCTGTCCCTTCAGCAACAAGAAAGAAGTCTTAAGATATAAGTATGTACATTGTAGTGTATATACTTGTGAAGCCAGAATGCAACGTACAGACTTGCCCAATGTGTTGACTTCAACAAAGGAGGCAACGGCTGTATAGACTTTAAATCCTAGAGGCATTGTATAGACATAATGCACTTAAAGGCTTCATGCGAAGGAAAGCATTGTATATACTTGAGGAGTTGACGCTGCATGAAGGATGAGTTGACGCAATATGAAGCATGGACAGTGTACAGACTTCAAAGATCACTGTTGATGTGCAGACTTTGAGGACATGAAGCTATGTACAGACTTCGCCTAAGACACGTAGGAAAAAGACCCCAGTATATAGACTTTGCCTTGATTGAAAGGTAAGTGATGAATGTATAGACTTGAATGTGTGAAAGCTACAGTGAATAAGTGTATACATCTAACCAGATCAAGGGCAATTCGGATGTACAGACTCTGAGGTTCAAAGCCAACGGTGCGTTGACGCTGAACAAGATGCGTTGACGCTGTGCACACTTAACCAATTCAATTTAAATGCAGTGTGTGCTTATGCGTTGACGCTGTAACATGATGCGTTGACGCTGTGCACACTTAACCAATTCTGTAACATGATGCGTTGACGCTGTGCACACTTAACCAATTCAATTTAAATGCAGTGTGTGCTTATGCGTTGACGCTGTAACATGATGCGTTGACGCTGTGCACACATAACCAATTTAATTTAAATGCAGTGTGTGTGCTTTATCCAAAATGGACGATGTATAGACTCATGACAGTAAGAAATGCAAATAGCAGTGTATTAAATGCAAAGAACACATAGTCAATCTGATATAGCAATTTCATCAAATCAAGAGCAGTTGCCACTCAATCAAAACAATGGTATTGCCAATAAAATAAAGCAAGTGTCAACATCATCAACATAGAGGGTTCACAACAATCTCCCCCTTTTTGATGATGGCAACCCCATATGAAGTAGAATAGCAACATCCTGTCATATAGATGTATGTTTGATGAAAGACATGATGTGTTATGCAGATTGACATGCAGATGCTATGAATGCATGCACCTCACTGCCTCAAACTCTCCCTTGGACTGAATTCAGAATTGAAATCAGAATTCAGACAAATATGTATTCTCCCCCTAGACATCCCCTAGACAGTATTCTCCCCCTTTGCCATCAACAAAGAGGAGGGAAAAATTAAAGACAATGGAGGAATCAAGAGAAGAACTGACTGGCATTCTGAACAGGTAGTTTATGAATAAGCATTCTCAAGCATAGAGTCTTCAGTCATATGAATTTATAAACTGCTGTCAGAAAGAGTTCTGGTTTAAGGATGATAAAATTTGGAGTTCATGCACTACACGCAATAGATAAGTTCACTGTGCATGATAAAACAATAAACCAGAATCATATTTGCATGAAAGATTCAGTTTCATAATATCTTACTTTCATAGTCTTAAAAAAAAATTTAGAGCAACCAAGTCATGTATTGAAACTAAACAAATTGACACTCAAGTACTTTTCTTTTGAAGGAGCAGCATTATCAATATTAGACCATTCAGAGTATTCAGATACCATAAGTCTTTCTGTGTAAGGGTATACGTTTATCAGACGCCAATACCCCTAGATACTTAACAAGATGGACCATTCTGCCTATGATCAATTTCAACAGAACTAAGTTACACCTTTTTGTGTGAGGGTACACGTTTATCAAACGCCAGTTACCCCCAGGTACTCAGTGAAACCAGCCTGCTGTTTTGAACATTTTAAACAGAGATAGCTGATACACTTCATGACATGAGTGTTGTCCACTTCTTTGATGGATCACTCAGTTTCTCAGTGATTTACCAGTCATTGCTCTGCCAATATTACTTTTCAATGATTTTCAATGTTTGTCAATATCTTTCTTAGCTGCCCTTTTTATGTTTTAGAATGACTTGTTTAAAAACAATACACATACTTAACCTCTCTAACATGATTTCAGATGAGTTTTCAGATTTCAGATATGATTTAGCTTTGTCTGACATGAGATAAGAAAGGGGTTGAGAGTTTTATCAAATTCAGCTTACTTATATACTGATTGTAATCTTTAAACTCCAACCATTATAAGATTTAAACCATTAAATCATTCTTTGAACAATTCAAATTCTTATAAATGAAGAAGTCCATTTTCTACTGCTTAGAAATCAGAACTGACCAACAGATTGCCATAATATCAGAGACAAGTATTCAGATTTAAGGTTGAATGACTTCAAGAAAGTTGAAACCACTCTGAATTTCTAGCAATACTCCCCCTGTCTATATGCATGCAACATGGCAAGAATTAATTGAGAGAGAGCTCATGCATAGGTCATGAATGAATGATATGCAAAGACAAGCTCCCCCTGAATATATGCAATGTAGGACAGTTCTACATCCACATTCACATCCACATGATTTATCAAAGGAATCAAAAACAAGTCCACATCAGAGATTTTATTCACAGCAATTAAACAATCATTCAGCATGCTGAAATTTACATAAGCCAAGTTCTCTTCTAAGAAACTTCAAATTTTCATTCCCAAGAGGCTTAGTAAAAATATCAGCAATTTGTTTTTCTGTTTCTATGAAGTTCATTTCAATCTCCTTTTTATTTACAGCATCTATAAGGAAATGATGTTTTATCTCTATATGCTTAGTCCTAGAATGGTGAACCGGATTTTTAGCAAGGCATATAGCACTAGTATTATCACATAAAAGTGGAATGCATCCCAGATTTATCTGATAATCCGCCAGTTGGTGCTTAATTCAAAGTACTTGGGCTGCACAATTACATGCTGCAACATACTCAGCTTCAGCTGTGGATAATGCTACAGTGTGTTGCTTCTTAGATGCCCAAGACACTAGACAGTCACCAAGGAATTGACAGTAGCCACTAGTACTTTTTCTATCTACTCGACACCCAGCATAGTCTGCATCAGTGTAGGCTAGAAGCTCTAACTCACACTTAGCAGGATACCAGAGACCTAGTTCTTGGGTGCCTAGTAAATACCTAAAAATCCTTTTCACAGCTTTAAAGTGATTTTCTTTAGGACTAGCCTGAAATCTAGAGCATAAACACACAGCAAATTGTATGTCAGGCCTAGATGTTGTAAGATAAAGAAGAGATCCGATCATACCTCCGTATAGCCTTTGGTCCATAGGTTTACCTTTAGAATCTTCATCCAAACTGGTTGATGTACCCATTGGAGTAGCTATTTCCTTGAGGTTGTCCATTTTGTACTTCTTCAATAAGTTCTTTACATACTTGGACTGAGAGATGAAGATGCCATCTTCTGTTTGAGTAACCTGCAGTCCAAGAAATAGTTTGAGCTCACCCATTGAGGTCATTTCAAATTCATCAGTCATTATTTGAGAGAATTCCTCACATAATTTGGGGTTAGTTGACCCAAACACAATGTCATCCACATAAATCTGAATGATAAGAATATCTGGATGGCTTACCTTGGTAAACAATGTTTGATCCACTATACCTCTTGTGAAGTTCTTGTCGGTGAGAAAATTACTCAACCTGTCATACCAAGCTCTAGGAGCTTGCTTTAACCCATAGAGAGCTTTATTGAGCTTGTAAACATGATTAGGGAAATCTAAACATTCAAACCCAGGAGGCTGTCTCACATAGATAGCCTCATTAATTTCCCCATTTAGAAAAGCAGATTTCACATCCATCTGCTGAAGGTTTATTCCTAGGGAACATGCATAAGCCAATAAAATTCTTATTGCTTCTAATCTAGCTACAGGAGCAAAAGACTCTTCAAAGTCTATTCCAAATTCCTGATTGTACCCCTGAGCTACAAGTCTGACTTTATTTTTGATAACTTTCCCCGCTTCATCAGTTTTGTTTCTAAATACCCATTTAGTCCTTATGACTGTTTCATGATCAGGAGGTGGAACCAAATGCCACACCTTATTCCTATCAAACTGATTGAGCTCCTCATGCATGGCATTAATCCAATGCACATCTTGGAGAGCACAGTCAATGGACTTGGGTTCTATGTTTGATACAAAAGCATACGCATTCAGTTCATGTTGAATTCTTAAGTGGCCTCTAGTCCTAGGGGGGTCATGCATATTTCCAATAACATTATCTACAGGATGATCCTTGAGATATCTAATATTTGCAATTGGAGTATCATGAACTTGATTTACCTCCCCCTGAACTGTAGGCTCCTCTTCATTAAGCTCTTTATGTTCTTCTTCATCCTCGGATTTGTCTGCAGGATCTCCTTCCTTCAGGATTTCACCATTGGTTTCATTCCTGCATTTACCAGCATTAGAATTTGCCAAAGATTCATCAAAAATTATGTGTGGAGATTCTTCAACAGTTTTAGAGTTCAAATTGTACACTCTGTATGCTCGGGTGTTTTCAGAATAACCAAGAAAAATTCTTGGTTCTCCTTTAGGTTCAAATTTATCAAGGTCCTTTTTATCATTTATGTGAATGAAACATTTACAACCAAAAACCTTGAAGTGAGCAATAGAAGGTTTCTTACCTTTTAATATCTCATATGGTGTTTGCTGGGTAGAAGGTCTTACCATGGCTCTGTTAATTACATAACAGGCAGTGTTCACTGCTTCAGCCCAAAACTTCCTTGGTAGATCACCTTCGACAAGAAGTGTACGACCCATTTCCACTAGAGTTCTGTTCCTTCTCTCCACAACTCCATTCTGCTCAGGTGTCCTTGGAGAGGGGTACCTGTGGTTAATTCCATTTGACCTGCAGAATTCATCAAATTTTAAGTTTTCAAACTCACCTCCATGATCAGACAAAATGTTTTCAATTTTCTGATTTGTTTTAACATAGAACTCCTGAAATTCTGAGAAAACATCACTCTTATTAGATAAGAAATAAACCCAAGTATACCTAGAAAAGTCATCTACCATGACAAACCCATACCTCCTCCCTGATAGGCTGACAGATCTAGTTGGCCCAAAAAGGTCCATATTTATCAGCTCATAGGGTTTGGAAGACAGATTTTCAATTCTAGACTTAAATGACTTTCTAGTTATCTTTGATTGAGTGCATGCATCACAGATTTTGTTTTCTTTCTTGAATGAGACTTCATGAAGTCCTCTAACCATGCCATGCTTATTTAATTTGTGCAAAATAGTGTAGCTAGCATGACCTAACCTACGATGCCATAAAAATGCTGTGTCTTCTCTACTAGCAGTAAGGCAAAGGTTAGTGTGTTGAATTTCATCTAAATTTATCATGTAAGTATTATTTATTCTTTTTCCAGAAAATTTGACAATATCAGAATCAGGTTCAAAAACCTTGCAGCATTGAGAATTGAATAAAATATTGTAACCTTTATCACATAACTGGCTAATGCTAAGTAGATTATAGGCTAACCCTTCAACCAGCATAACATCATCAATGCAGCAGGTAGAACACTTACCTACCTTACCTGATCCGATAATCCTACCCTTTGTGTTGCTTCCAAAGGTGACAAGGCCTTCTACTTTCTCAGTCAGTATGCAAAATCTGGCCTTATCTCCTGTCATATGCCTGGAACAGCCACTGTCCAAGTACCACAAGTTGCTCTTGGCTGCCAGACATACCTGCATACACAATTAAGGCAAGAAGTTTGGAATCCAAGTCTGACTGGGCTCCAGTGCAGATGAAGTACATGTAAAGAAGGAGAGCATGGCTTTGTGAATCCACATTTGTTTAAAGCCATTCTGTTCAGTGGATTTTCCAAATTTCTTCCTGTAGTTGTCCTTTTTCTTATTGGTAGCAGCATGATTATTAACAGGGTTGCTTCTTCTGTACCAGTGCCTTGGCCGGGGTGTATTCATCAAGTTTTGGCCATAGTAGTTCCTGGGCTGTTTGTGGAAGTGTTGATTCCTAGCAATCCACTGACCATACCCATTGACCCAATTTCTAGTGTAAGGTCTTTGATGTTGAGCAGTCTGATATGCAGGACCTGTAAACCTACCTTGAGTTTTAGACCAATCTGACCTATTGAAGTAGGTTGGCTGTGCATTGTACTGGATCTAAGCTCTGGGTTGATAAAAATAATTGGGTTGTCTCCTTGCTGCACTTTGTCTCCCTTGTACTTTGGACCCTGCTGACCTATACACAGGTTTGTATTGGACCTTCTTCAGAGGTGGAGATGTTGGTGGAGACTTGGTTACCTTGACCTGGGGTTTACTGGACTGTGTAGGTTGACCCCTAACCTGAGTCTGAGCCCTAGGATTTTGCTTAGATGTGCTAGCTCTAATAGGCTCATTAACCTTTCGTTTGCCCTTCTCCTCAGCACTGGGCTTTTTCAGATTAGCAGTTTTGTTCATCAAATTTGTTGAGTTCATGCTAATTAGAGGTCCCTTTTCCTTTTGAGCAACAAATGAAATTGTTTTCATTCCGAATGTTTTTGTTGCACTAGAATTAAAACCAAGGCCCTCTTTTCTGAAATTAACCTTTGACCCTAACAAAGCATTTAAGTTATCTGTTCCTTGGGTCATTTTCTCAATGGTCTTCATTTTATCCTCATTATCTTTCTGAAGTTCATCAATAGCCTTTTTCAGCTCGTTGTTGACATTGAGGACAACTTCATATTTTTCAGAGATAATTTTGACTTCACTTTCACATTTCAGAATCTTCAGCTTCCATTCATCAATTTCATCTTCAAGCCTTAGATTCTCTTCCTTAGAAGCTTTTAACTCATTTTTGATTTCATCTTCTTCAGAGCATGTGAGTTTCAATTCATCAATCTCAGATTCCAAACATGCGATTTATCAGTTAGTGTTTTATCATTTTGCATGGAATTGATTTTTCTTCTAAGATGCCTATTTTCTTTTCTAATATCATCAGCTCTATCAGCTATGTCATGATAAGCATCTACCCAATCAGCAATTGTGAAGTTTTCAAATCTAGTGATTACCTCATCTGTGTCCTCCTCTCTATCTTCGGAGCTTGTTGCCATAAGGCAAATGGGCTATTCAGATTCGGCTTCACTATCTGAGCTGTTGCTGAAAGAGCCTTCATCTTCATCACTCCACGTGGTGATCATAGCTCTTCCCTTCCTGATTTTCTTCTTTGACCTGTCCTTATGTTTCTGATTTTCTGGACAGTCACTTTTCAGATGCCCTGGTTTCCTACATTGATAACAAACATTAACTTCATTTTTCTTTGTAGGTTTAGATTTATACCTTTTATTCTTTCGATCACCACTGTATTTCTCCTGACCGAACCGTCCTGCTCCCTTTCTGAGAAATCGCCTGAACTCTCTAGTCATCATGGCTATCTCAGATCGAGTTACATCTTCCTCTTCATTTAGGTTCTCCTCTGATGATGAAGAGCTGCTGGAGCTGGATTTTGTTGATTTGCTGGAGCTAGCCTTCAGAGCTATCGGCTTCCTCTTCCTCTCGGCTTCATCCGCCCTTGACATGTTTATCTCATATGCCATTAGTGAGCCAATCAGCTCATCAGATTTAGTATTACGCAGGTCCCTTGACTCCTTCATCACAGTTGCTTTGGTGTGCCAATTGGGAGTAAGGGAGCGCAGAATTTTCCTCACTACATCATACTCTGCCTGAGGTTTCCCAAAACCTCTGAGGCCATTGGTTATGACAGTTAGCCGAGCGTACATTTCGCTGATGGACTCATTCTGCTTCATCTTGAAGGCTTCATACTCTGACACAAGGAGATTTGCCATCTGCTCTCTATCCTGCGAAGTTCCTTCGTGAATTACTTCCAACGCATCCCACATCTCCTTAGCTGATTTGCAAGCAGACACACGGGAGAATTCTGTAGGATGCAGAGCGCACTGGATAGCATTAATAGCACTCCAATTCAGCGTGGACCTTCTGATCTCCTCCTTGGTCCATACATCTTCATTCGGGGACAGCTCATAAGGTCCCTTGCTGACAATCTTCCAAATCTCATAATCCTTAGCCCTGAGGAACACTTGCATACGGTTCTTCCAGTATGCGTAGTTAGAACCATCAAAGAATGGGGGCTTCGTTGTTGAATGACCTTCGGCAGTCATCCCTCGAGCATCCATCTCTGCCTATTCTCTTCGGGCGATGAGTCCCTGCAGAAGAGTTAGGCTCTGATACCAAGTGTTGGGTTAGATGGACGCAGTCTATCTCCACTAAGTGTGGATCTAGAGGGGGGTGAATAGATCAACTTGCCTAATTTAAAACTATTGTAAGTTCTAGAGCGGAATTTAGGCAAGCATCAATAAAGCTAAATGAAAAAGTGCTAAGCAAAAGGTAGAAAGCTAGACATGAGCATAAGCGATGCAATCAAACAAGCTAAGCAAGAAATTCCCATCGCACACAGATCACACAAAAACACAAACATACTGCACACACAATTTTTAGGTGGTTCGGTCAACGACCTACGTCCACCCCACACTCAACCGAGTATGGCTTCCTACTGCGCAGCATAGCTTGCGTCCGCTAGGCTTTACAGCTTGGCCAAACAACCCGCTGATACACAGCTTCGCTGGGCACTCCAGCTTGCCGACCAGAGGATCTGATCCTCTGCAACCGCTGGGGAAATACAGCTTAACCCATCCAGTGGAGACCACCACTGCAAGACCGCTGACACACAGCTTGAAGAAACAGCATTCGGAAATGAAAGACAGAATCAAAACAAAAAATAAAAACCCAAAAGCAATGTAGCTCTTAAAGAGCAAAGCTCAGCTCTGGTTTTGAACCACGAGACTGAGATACAAACACTCTCACTCTCACTCTCGATCAGCTCTCTCTCACCTCACTCTCTCTCTTTTCTCCTTCTTCTCTATTTCTTCTTCTTCTTCTCTGTATCTTCTTCTTCTCTCTTTCTCTCTGTGGATCGAAGGCTCACTGCTGCTGAGTGTATAGACTTTTTCTTCTTCTCCTTCGATCAGCTTTCTTCTGTGGAAGAAGGCTTGTATATATAGCAGCAACAGCAACAGGCGTGTGCTCTCCACGTTTCACGCCCAGCAATTTGGACCACGTGGCAGCATGCAATGGAGTGTCAGTACACGTGTCCTCATCTGGATACCTTGTCTTTTTTGGATCACGAGCCAGGTACCTGGGATCACGTGCCCCTCATTAGCTTCTTCAGTCCGATGTATAGAGTTCTCCGTTCACGTGCTCAAAGTCATCAATCTGACTTGCTGCGTCGACGCTTTCACTCAATGGCGTTAACGCAGTGAGGCATTCCAGTAGCCATTAGCCTCGTTTCTTTAGCTGCTGCGTCGACGCTGCTTGCTTGTGGCCTTGACGCAGTGGAATGGCCTGTGAAGACGAATGCTTCTTCAATTGCTGCGTCGACGCTGCTTTCATGTGGCGTTGACGCAATAGAAGACATCGTGAAAGCTTCGTCTACTGATGCGTGGACGCTTTAAGCTCCAGGCGTCGACCCTGTCCCTTCAGCAACAAGAAAGAAGTCTTAAGATATAAGTATGTACATTGTAGTGTATATACTTCGTTGTATAGACTTGTGAAGCCAGAATGCAACGTACAGACTTGCCCAATGTGTTGACTTCAACAAAGGAGGCAACGGCTGTATAGACTTCAAATCCTAGAGGCATTGTATAGACATAATGCACTTAAAGGCTTCATGCGAAGGAAAGCATTGTATATACTTGAGGAGTTGACACTGCATGAAGGATGAGTTGACGCAGTATGAAGCATGGACAGTGTACAGACTTCAAAGATCACTGTTGATGTGAAGACTTTGAGGACATGAAGCTATGTACAGACTTCGCCTAAGACACGTAGGAAAAAGACCCCAGTGTATAGACTTTGCCTTGATTGTAAGGTAAGTGATGAATGTATAGACTTGAATGTGTGAAAGCTACAGTGAATAAGTGTATACATCTAACTAGATCAAGGGCAATTCGGATGTACAGACTCTAAGGTTCAAAGCCAACGGTGCGTTGACGCTGAACAAGATGCGTTGACGCTGTGCACACTTAACCAATTCAATTTAAATGCAGTGTGTGCTTATGCGTTGACGCTGTAACATGATGCGTTGACGCTATGCACACTTAATCAATTCAATTTAAATACAGTGTGTGCTTATGCGTTGACGCTGTAACATGATGCGTTGACGCTGTGCACACATAACCAATTCAATTTAAATGCAATGTGTCTGCTTTATCCAAAATGGACGATGTATAGACTCATGACAGTAAGAAATGCAAACAGCAGTGTATTAAATGCAAAGAACACATAGTCAATCTGATATAGCAATTTCATCAAATCAAGAGCAGTTGCCACTCAATCAAAACAATGGTATTGCCAATAAAATAAAGCAAGTGTCAACATCATCAACATAGAGGGTTCACAACATCCCTAGGAGCTATCCTAGCACAAGTAGATGATGAAGGCAAAGAGCGGGCAACTTATTACCTCTCCAGGTTATTTAACCCCGCAGAGGCCAAGTACACAGCCATGGAGAAAACTTGTGCCACCTTAGTTTGGGTAGCTCAGAAGCTGAAACACTACTTTCTAGCCCACCTAGTTAGGTTAATCTCTAGAATGGACCTGATTCACTATCTTCTAGAAAAGCATGTCCTTTTTAGTAGGTTAGCTCGCTGGCAGAGCTTCCTCTCTCAGTTTGATATCACATTCGTTGTTCAGAAGACAATCAAAGGATATGCCATCGCTGAGCATCTAGCCCATCTTCATGTTCCCTGCACAGACTCCATTCAGGATGATTTCCCTGATGAGCACCTCTTCGTCCTTACTCATCATCCCTTCTGGTCTCTGCACTTTGATGGTGCCCTCAATTCCCAAGGCCGAGGGATAGGTGCTGTTCTGCTTACTCTGGAAGAGGTAACAATTCCCTTTGCTTATTAGCTTCGTTTTCCTGCTACCAACAATATTGCCGAGTATGAGGCTCTCCTGGCCGGGTTGAAGCACACCTACCTCTTAGGTGCGCACTATTTAAACATCATAGGAGACTCTCAGCTCGTTCTGCGGCAAGTTCTGTCCACTTACTGCACCCGTGACCCAAAGCTCAAGCCACATCAAGATTTGGTCACTCTCTTGGCTAGGCAATTCCGCAAACTGATCTACATCCATACTCCTCAATCTCAGAATATCCTTGCAGATGCCTTAGCGTCGCTCGCTTCCTCCTTATCCTTTCCTCTCAGTCGGAGTTCTGAGACCTTCATCGTCCAGAGATTGGATGCACCCTTTCTTCAGGATCCTTGGTACGACAACCTTAGGAAAACTGTAGAGGCGAAGGCTGAAAAGGAAGATTTGAAGGAAGTGTCCTTAACAGAGCTAGAAGAGATCTTGGAGGAAGAAGAATTGCCATGCTATCATGAAATCGAGCTATATTGCATAGATGAATCATTCCCAGAAGGGGCAAGTGCCGAACATCGTAAGGCTATTACAAGAGCCGTCTCGAAATACACTATCATTGCTGGAGAATTGTACAGACGTGCTCTTAATGGGGATGCTCATGAGATGTCTCGATGATGATGAAGCTTGGAAGGTGGCCGAAGCAGCACATTCAAGTGAGTGTGGATGTCATGTCAATGGCCAGGCTCTAGCAAAGAAAATCCTTAGGCAGGGTTACTATTGACCCACTCTAGAGGAAGATTGCTCCCTCTATGTCCGGAGGTGTCTTAAATGCCAACTCCACGCTGATAAAATCCATGCTCCTGCTTCATCTCTTCATCCTCTCTCCGCTCCTTGGCCATTCTCTATGTGGGCTTTCGACATTGTTGGCCTGCTCGGTGATCCCAACTCTCAGACCAAGCAAAAATCTTTTATCCTTACCGCCACTGAGTACTTCACCAAGTGGGCCGAAGCAGAGGCGTACGCAGAGATCAAAGCTACCACGGTGTGCCGCTTCATCTTGAAGAATATCATCTCGCGGTTCGGAGTGCCAAGCAGCATCGTCACCGATAATGGACCCCAGTTCATCTCTCAAGAGCTCCAGGACCTCTGTAAGAAGTTCAATATTACATTGCATCATTCATCTCCATATTATCCTCAAGGCAATGGTCAAGCTGAAGCTACTAATAAAACCCTTCTCAAAATCATAAAGAAAACATGCGAATCTCACAAATTCTCAGATTGGCCTGAACGGCTAGTGGAAGCTCTATGGGCTTATCGCACCTCCGTCCATACTCCTACGGGGCATACCCCCTATGCTCTCACTTACGGGATGGAGGCGATACTCTCATATGAGATCTTGATCCCTTCCCTAAGGGTACAGCTCAATAAGAAACTTAATCTCGATAAACGTCGAGAGGTGTTGCTCATCTAGTTGGAACTCTTGGATGAGAAGAGGATGAATGCGGCCGATCACGTGTCTGTTTATCAAAAGAGAGTTTCACATTATTTCCAAAAGAAGGTAATTGAGTGCAAATTTCAAGTATGTGATATGGTTTTGAAACATAAATTTATTAGGTCCGGAGGACCTAGGTCTAAATTGCAACCTAACTGGGAAGGGATGTTCATCGTTAAAGAGGCTTATCCTGGGAATGCATATCGCCTAGTCAACGCGGAGGGTGATGTAGCACCCCGTATAAAAATGATAAATATATATATATATATAATAAAATATAGACTTTTTCTCCAAGTAAATAAAAATTTTAGATAACTCTATGAGGAGACAACACTATAAGAGGGTTAAATAAAAAGTTAGAATGCCCAATGAGGGCCATTATATAAATATACCACCATTGAAGTCATCATACGTAATGTGGCTTCCTAAAAGACTATTCACCTGAAATAGTGACTCTATACGAGGTCGTCATTTTCCTTAGCCACAAGGCCACTGTATACATATAGATATACTTAGATATATCTCTCTTAAGACCCAACCAACCAACCAATGATACTAACTAATTGACTATATAAACATATATCCTGTTGGGTTGACCAACACATGGTGGATACACATTGTTACGGGGCCCAGGTGTCTGCCACCCAGAAGGAAATAGCGCCCCTGACCTGGGCGCTATATCCATAGGGTGCCCTTGCCATGGGCGCCATTTCCCTTCTCCCAGTAGTATATATATATATATGCAGAGGATGTAACGTCTACATGCATGGACGCTATTTACTTAAACAAAGACTATCTGGGGAGGCGTCATTCCCTGAGACCTAATAATGTGAGTCGATTAGTTGAAACAAGAACAACTTGTGTTTGCTGGCAATGGACCCATGAGGGAACAATCACAGCAAGGCTTCAGATCTGGTTTCCCATATAGATTATTCCCTATAAACAACTCTCCCCATCCAACGTAGAAACCTTACTGTCCACCTGCCATTCCTCTGCCATTCCTGAAGAGAAGGTTATCTGTGCCTTTTCTTTTTTCTCCACTTGCAAAAGAGAGATGTTAATCCTTTCTCTTTATGTGCAGGCAACGTACCACATCCTGCGGCAGGAAGCTTGGCTACAGAGAACGTGGAAGGCTAGGATTCTTATTCTATTCTACTATTGTATCTCGTTAACTGCACCAACAGGTAGGTGTTATCAAGATCTGGCTTAACTAGTAGTTAATATAGTTATTTAAGTCAGGGGTATATCAAAAGACTTAGTGGGAAGGTTAGGCTACGCCTATCTGAAACACTAAATCTTGCGTGAGTAGATTCTCCGTCAAGTACCCCTGTACATACTGATTATATATTTGTCATTACTCATAATCTGTCCCGAATTTATTGTAAATTGATCCATGTTTAAAAGTTAATATCCATGAAATTAAACTCAGAAATTGTTGCATGAGCATGACCTTGCAATCCTGCTATTTTTCCATGTCTATATATGTCTCTACTTCCTGATTCTGTGAACATGTTATAAATCATGAACAGTAAAGTTACGTGATTAGTAGCCACATGTTCAGGGATTTATATCTATTGAACCAAACCATGAAACTCCTGCATGAGCATGACTTTGAAATCCCCAGATTTTTCTCTATTTTACCATGTCTTCATTTCCGGATTTCGTGAAATTTTGCATGATGAATAGTGTTATGAGTCTACCTAGGGGAAGGGCGCCCCTGACCAAGGCGCCATTTAATGGGGCGCCCCTGGCCAGGGCGCCATTTCCCATTGGGGCACCCCAGGCCAGGGAGCCATTTCCACCTCGGGGTTAAACCCCCCACTGACCATGTGATTAGCCTGTTAAACCTCATCGATTAGCCTGTTAAACCTGTTACCTGTTAAACCCTGCTGATTAGCCTGTAAACCTGTTAAACATGTTAAAACTATTACCTGTTAACCTGTAAATTATATACCTTGTTAAGCATGTGAAAAAAATCCTACAGCCTATTACCGAGAATAGTATGTTAAACTTGTTACCTGTTAAACCATGGTGATTAGCTGTTCAACCTGTTACCTATTACAGCACGTGTAAACCTGTTATACTGTTAGAAACCTGTGATTGTTAACCTACTGAAATAGAGACCCTCCGGGAAGTCTCTATTTTCTAAAATAGAGACTCTCCGGGGAGACACTATTTTAACCTTCTGAAATAGAGAACCCCCGGGGAGTCTCTATTTCTGAATCCCGTTAAACCTATCACTTGTTAAACTAGTTACATGTTAAACTTGATCCTGTTAAACCTGACACCTGTTAACCTGGTAATTACTTACCTTGTTAAGCCTGTTAGCTGTTAAACTTGTTAATTACAGAGCCTGGTAATTACATATCATGTCAAACCTTGTTAATTACATAGCCGTCATGAAGCCCTTTTAATCATATAGCCTGTTAATCACATAGCCTGCTAAACCTGGTTACATAACGTGTAAACCTGTTATCATGTTAAATACACAGTTATTGTTGACACTCTGAAATAGAGACTCCCCGAGAAGTCTCTATTCTCTGAAATAGAGACCCTCCGGGAAGACTCTATTTCAGCATTGAAATAGAGACCCTCTAGGAAGACTCCATTTACCGAAATAGAGACCCTCTGTAAAGACTCTATTTCAGCTTTGAAATAGAGACTCTCTGGGAGACTCTATTTACTGAAATGGAGACCCTCTGCAAGGGCGTCATTTCCCTGTAAACTGGAATTTTTGGGCTTCTGTCCAGCCCTTACCCAATGATCCCTGGCCATCTTGCTTAACCTTGATTGGCCTATGTGTCATGCATTTTAAGTAGCTTGGTCATAAATCATCATTTACATGTGATATGTCCTTGAACTCTATACCTGAAAGATCTACCTGATATTCCTACAATGTGTAAACTTATTGAAATTCTATATTGGCTACATAAATGAGAGTGGATGTCTAAAAGTATACATGAAATGCTGTGCATATAGGGCCCAGTCTGGTCTTGGGAGGAGCAACCGAAGGTACTTGTGCCCATGGGAGTTTATTGACCATGGTGTTTGGCATTGCACCGAAGTACTTACTTGCTTGACTAAACTTGATGTAACGTCCCGAGATCTGATTCTCAAATTTATGGCATATTATTTTTTTTCTTTCCCATCGGACCTCGAGACATTACTTCGTACGTATCGCGGAAGCACAATTATGTAACATGCATTTACACGCATGAGAGAAATAGAGAGAAACCACAATTACACGAGATGAAATCAACATTTCAACCATTCATAATTTCCGAAAGGAGTACAGTTACATTATTCCAGATTGAACATGAGTCCACATAGGCTCACCCACCCATGACCATATAAGAGAGATAGTCCACCATACATCCGAAGCATACCCAGCTGAACTATAACTTAGCTCTACTCCTCAGCTGTAGGATCTTCCTCAACCTCCTTCGCTATGTCCCCTGAAAATGTGTGTCACAAGGGGGGGTGAGTGTGACGCTCAGTAGGCAGCCTAAACAAACTGGGGTTAACTCACATCTATATAGCCATTTTATAGACATATTCCAGATGTTAATAATAGCATAATCCATTCATTATCATCTACTGAAAATAACTCATATGAGGAAAATACAAATTTTAACTAACATGTAAGGTACCCATGCATGCACTAAAACCTCGGTGAATGAGCAGTTTTCATGTTATCACCCTATTTACATTTTTACATTTCCATATTTTCACATTTTCACAATTCTGTTAATCTTGGAAACAAACAGCTACCACAACACAGGTGACCCCACACACACACAAACGAATGAACGAATGAAAGAGTACTACACAGACCCGAGAGCGTACTCCCACCTAGATTCTTGTGGCCCCGAGGCGTTACGTAACGCCACATCACAAGGGCCGCCCCACACTAGGACCGAAGACTGAATCAATAGGATTTTAAACCAGGGTGTTACGTATCACCGTCCCCTGGGATCTTTTACTTCCTGCGGTGTTACGTATCGCCGTCCAGCAGGAAAGGGCCGTCCCACAGAGGGACCGAAGTCCTATCTCACAGAAGACTGTTGTTTCCATTCATATCATTTACATCGCATTCACATTCATACTCATTTTACAAATACTATGATACTTTATCATAACATGCATGCTTCCAAATGGTTTAAGTGGACAAATCACAACATAAGCTTAATTGATGTGGGAAGGAGCATGATCAGGTTGCTGTATAAAAGAGGACATCTTTATTTCTAGGTTACACATACGTAGAAAATAAATCATAACCACAAGTGTGAAATTTCTGGGAGCGTGAAACTTTTATAGTGGGTTACTAACTTAGCCTTTTACCATTTTCCAATTTCTTAGATTTTTTTCTGAATTAATATGAGCTCCCAAAACTCTCTTTTTACCATGTTTATGGAAATTAGGGACAGAGCCCCAGGGTGTCGACCTATTCAAAAGAAGTGTTGACTTGTCAACCCTACATATGCATAGAAAACAAATCATAACCACAAGTGTGAAATTTCTGGGAGCATGAAATTTTTACAGTGGCTTACTAACCTAACCTTCTATCATTTTCTAATTTTTTATATTTTTCTGAATTTAAATGACCTCTCAAAACTCTCTTTTTCCACGTTTCTGGTAATTGGGTAGACCCACAGGTGCACCGACCTTGCTCATAGCCGGGGCCAACCTTCACTGACCTCACTAGCACATGCACCGACCTTGCTCGTGGCCAGGGCCAAACTTGCACCGACCTACTATGCACGGACCTTGGTTATGCTAACACAAAACATGCACAGACCTACTATGCTCAGGCCTCACCGTGGCCAACATAAAACATGCACAGACCTACTATGCTCAGACCTCACCGTGGCCAACACAAAACATGCACAGATGCAAAACATGTACCGACACAAACATGCACCGACACAAAACATGCACAGATGCAAACATGCACTGACACAAACATGCACCGACACAAAACATGCACAGATGCAAACATGCACAGGCACAAACATGCACCGACACAAAACATGCACAGACCTTACTCTGCACAGACCTTTACCTACGCATGGACCCAATAGTGCACAGACCTTGCAACCAACGCACAGACCCCTTTTACCTACGTATGGATAAAAGTGCACGGACCTTATAAACAATGCACAGACCTCTTTTACCTACGTATGGGCAAAAGTGCACAGACCCTACAAACAATGCACAGACCTTACTATAACTAAAACATGCATGGACCTTAAACACGCACGGACTTCACTAAATCATGCACAGACTTTACTTATGACATGCATGGACCTTAAACATGCATAGACTTCACTAAATCATGCACATACTTTACTTATGACATGCATAGATAGACTTTACTCAAAACATGCACGGACCTTCCCATGGCTAATTCAAACTTGCACGAACCTTACTCGAAACATGCGCGGACCTTCCCATGGCTAATGCAAACTTGCACGGACCTTACTCAAAACATGCACGAACCTTACTTATGGCTTGAACTGAACATGCACCGACCTCTCCTTGGCCTGAACTAAACATGCACCGATCTTACTTAGGCTTGTACAGTGATGTGCACCGACCTTACTTAAGCCTAGAACTGAATGTGAACCGACCTTGTTCAGCTTGGGACAAATCGTGCACTGGTCTTACCTATGCGCCGACCTTACTATGAACAAAACCCAAATGTGCACCGACCTTACTAAGGCTTGGGTAAGACATGCACTGACATTGCTGTGATCAATAGGGAATATGCACGGACTTTGCTTATGACCAATAGGAAATATGCACAGACTTTGCCCAAAGGCTGGCCTTCCCAAGGACTTCACTAATTCTTAGAGACTTAGAGGTAACCCATGGAAGCCCGAAACTTGATGAAACCAAAAATCAAAAATGAATATGGTGTGATCCCCACATGCCCTTAATCCCTCTTTAAGGTGTAGAAAATATACTTTTAAAAACCATTCTAATGCATCACTGACCCCTAAAGTTTGAGGTTAGGTGCCTACCTTTGAAATGTTAAACCGATTGATCCGGGGATGATATCCACACCCCAGATCCTCCTAAGCTTTCACCTTTAGATCCGGGGATGCGATACACACCCTAGATCCACCCAAGACCTTGCTTGTCGTCCTCCACACACCGGATCATCCACCCACAAACCGGATGGTCCGCCCACGAAGAGACGGAGTCCCTCACGCTCTTCTCACATAAGAAAGGTAGAAGGTGGTAGAGGGTTGATAGAAATGGTTGTTAAAGGTTTATCACCCTTGAAACCCACCTCCTTATATAGTTTTTAGGCTTCCCAAGGGTTTATCCACGTCCCTCAAGGCTCTAACGAGCTCCAAGGTCGCTGGTTTTGAAGAGGAGTTAATGCTTAGCACCTCTTCGGGTTTGAACAGGTGTGACCTTTCGACCTCCTGTCATAAACTCTGTTGGACGCGCACTTATGCTGGGAATTAGGTCGGGATGTCTTCATAAGAAATGAAGAGGACTTCCATATCTAACTTCCAGTCATGGTTTCATCGAATTTCATTAACACTAGCCCGATTTATGATTTTTGCAATATTATCATTTATTCTCCCTCATTCCAGTGGCCACCTTTCGGTAGCCCGAGGAAATCCGGGTATAGCTATAGCATCCAGGCAGTATTTGACCTTGATCTCAACATAGAAGTTATGGCTAACATCTCACTCGGAATTATGGCCTTAGTTTTAGGTCATTTCATTAAATACAGATGAAGTTATGAATTTGCCATTAATTATATCCGAGTTCTCCTAACAGTCACACCTCTTCGTGACAGCTGGCAGCAATGGACTAAGGGCCTTAAGTTCTAGTGCGAATTGGGTTTCTATGTCAACAGAAGAGTTTGGGATAAGGGCCCAAGCTTTCTAATGAGCTTGGTTTCATTCCATTTGGTTGACTGTGGACCAATATATCGTTATTTTAATGGGTGACTACATTTTCTGTAACTGTTTCAGCCCATTATCATAACTCCTTCTTATTTCCCATTAGGCCTATTTTTCAGAAGTTACACTCTTTATCAAAGTTGTTCATTACCTAATGGTTATTGCATGGGCTTTGGTTTCACCTAATTCTGACCTCCCCATAGTAAGTTACCAATTTCCTAAGGATCTTTCAATAATCTGTCCAGATTTCTAGCTCATTGAGTTCACGGGCCCGAATTATTCTCAATTGGGCCAATGCCCAAATTGGTGGTCGTTACATCCTCTCCCCCTTAAAATAACTTCGTCCTCGAAATTAACTCCAGAAATTTCCTCTTTAATAAAAATTACTCACCGAATAGTTAAGGGTATTCCTGGCACATCTTGTCCTCTGGCTCCCATGTTGCTTCCTCGGAATGAGAATTCCTCCATAAAACTTTCACCAACCGGATGGTTTTATTCCTCAGTACCTATTCCTTCTTGTCTATGATCTCACTGGGCTGCTCCACATAAGACATATCTGCTCGAACCTCCAGGGGCTCATACTTTATAACATGTGAGGCATCCGGGACATGCTTCCTGGGCATAGAGACTGTTGACACCCGTTTTATGACCGATAAGTCGGGTCATCTCCTTGTTCACTCTATGTGATGCTCCAACTTATTCATTCCTTCGTTGAGTCTCCTTCATCAGTCTGAAGTTTATTTCATGGGTCTTCTCCTTGGTTGAGTATGGTTCCACGATTTCTCGTTTGATGAAGCTTAGCAAGCTCTCTAATCATTTGGATCCTCATTGTTTCTAACGGTCTGCACCTGGGGCGTTATGTTCATCTAACGCATTTGCCCATGGCCGTTACATATTGAAGAGTCCTACGACTTAAGGCTTTGTTTCAATCCTTATCCTTTGGCCTATCCATTGAGTATAACGGTCTGTCGTGAAGCCATTACTTCCCTCCAACGCGTCCACCCATGGCCGTTACTTTCATTCAAGAGTCCTATTATTTTGATCTGCTTCCGTTGATCTTATCTCTTTTGAGATAAGGTTGAATGTGACGGTATCCCCCTAACGCGTTATTTACCTGTGACGGCCTGTCGTGCAGCCGTTACATCCAACAGAGAGTCCTGGCAGTTCAGGCCTTTTTCTGTTACTCTGTGGTTGAGATAAGAGTTTGATCTTGTGATTTCTCTTCCAAATCTGATCCTCAGAACCTTCTGTGTGTTTCTATGGACTCTTGGTGATATTATCTTCGAGAGTTTGCTAAGAGTTATCCTCTTTTCTTGCTGGATTATCCTCTGTTCGACCAGAGATTTTGAGGGCCTATAAATAGCACCCTTGACTTCATGGCCCGAGGGAGGAAGATCTGGAGTTTACGTCGAAGTGCTGCCGCATCCTGGAGCCACATCCAACCAAGCAGAACTGTTCCTCACGTCCATCTGCTTCACGGTGAAGGGAGTATTCGTTTCATTGTGTTTGAATTTCTGTCATTGTCACACTTGTGTTCTTCTTCCTCCTCGTTCTCAAAGCATTGTCCCTCTTCCTTATTCCACGTTCTTCATCTATTTTCATCATCTAAACATCTTCCTATCTTTTAAAACGCCCAGAGGGGTTAAAAAACCAAAACTTTCCCGGTACTTCCCTTTCCTTTTGAATGATCTTAATTTCTTTAAGGATTGATACTATGCTTGTTTAAAGGGCTGATCTGGGTTTGTTTTCTTGTGTTTCACGTTCAATGGTAGGTTTACAGGTTCATCAAACGAGGCCCAAGTCTTCTGGCCGGCTGGAAGATTTGGAGTTCAAAGAATTCATAACCTATTTCTGCAGGTTGTCTGACGGTCTTGAGAAGATGCGTCAGGTTCATATAACGGTGCATCGTGTGACCGTCACACTTTTGTGACGCACAGGGTCTGGACCGTTACATTCAAGGCTAATCTGCAGATTTCACTGGTTTCTCTCTCCAGTGGGCGGGTGCTTCATCCACCTATTTCTAAGGTATTTTCAAGTCCTTGACTTGTGTTTACTTTGGTGGCGATCACGTTCTTTCCTTAGTATTGGGCATTGATTTCTCTCTCATATCTCTTATTTCCTTTGCTTGTTCCACCCACACGGTGTGTTTTATTTGCTACTTGCTCCACGCCCCGGCGTGTGTTTTTCTTTATTTTCTTAGATTAGTTTGGTTGAGATAGCATTGCCCATACTAGAGCTTGTTTGGATTGCCTAGGTTCATGGTTCACATGTCCTTGGGTTGATTGAGATCATTGATTTTTGCTTATCATCTTTATCATACATCACAAACCCACAAAAAGAAGGAAGTAAATAAATCAACAGATAATTTTTTTGGCGATCACGGTGGGACATCTTGTGCCAATTGTGCTTTTTGACCTCTGTTATACCTGCCATCATTTCCTTGTCTGGTTTTCCCCAGATTTCTCTTCTATTTTCCTGCTATTTTTGGTTCTCTGGCTCATCTGACGGTCCTGGTTCCCTGCGTTATATTGCTTCTGGCAGTTTGGCATTCGACCGTTACATACTTCTGACGCGGGTCTCATAGACCGTTATATACTCCAGACATGTATGCATCCCGAGGTGCATTTTCTTTCCGCAGTTTCTATTGTGATATTCTTGCTTGGGTGTTATCTGACTTCCTCCTTGGTTGGTTTACATATCTACATCATTGTGTGCATAATTGCTTGCTAGATTCTAGGTTAGAATTTGCATGCACCCCGGTGCACATAGGTTCATTCATATTATCATACATTAGATTGCATTTTCCTACCTTGGTGTGCGGACCTCTCATCTCCATATTCCTTGGGGCCGACTAGGAAATCGCACCAGGGACCTCCATAAGTCCCCGCGAGCTATGGATTCCCACACGGACGTCGGGCCGGTTGTACCTTTCCCACCCCATGTCTAGGGTTGCATAAGTGAAGGAGTGATCACACTTAGAGTCAAATCAAGCATTACACCCCCTCCTATCAGGAACCTATTATTGAGAGCTCACATCAATCAATCCACTAAAGTTCCAAAGGAGAAATCATAAGAATCTTGGAGCATCATCTTAAACAACTCGGTTGACTTGGAGTGTTTTCATCTCTTGTCACTTACATCTTTGTTAGAAATCATCTAAGTTTGGTTGCTCATTGTTTGTGTTGTGTTGTTTGCATCTTGTCAAGGTTGTCCGTTGCATGTGGAGTTGTTTTCGTCAGTTGGAAGCACCTCCTAGGGTCAATTCCTTCTCCAAGGTCTACTCAAATCCACTTTTCGAATCCACCATGGCTTCTTTCAATCCTCCCCGTTCCCAAGAGGATTCCCTTCCTCAAGGACTTCTTGAAAACCCTGCTAGGGTTACTTCGTTCTCTTCCGGAGAGGGGACAGCCCCTCTTCCGTCCTCCACCTCCATGGAGGGTGGTCAAGCCACCCCTTCTTTCTCTTCGCCTTCGGCGGGCTCCATTCTCCAAATGATGGCCCAATTGGATCCGGCCCAACTCCAAGCTATCTATCAGGCCATGCAAGGATCCAATATCTCCCCTCCCACGATTATGCAGGGTCAACCTAATCCTTCCATCCAGCCCACTCCGATCGATCTTACTCCGGTCCAAACCCGGACCATCACCTTTACTGGCATGGAGACGGGCCAATCTTCTACTTCGACCCAGCAATCTTTCGACAAAGGGAAGTATGCCGTCCCTTCTTTCATTCAGTTGGATCATCATATGTCCAGCCCTATGGTTCCACAAGTCCTTATGGGCCCTTCAGATTTCTTGCGCCCTCAGCCAGGGGTTGTCCAAGCCCACTCCAATCTGGGTCAATCTCCGGCCCAATATCCTTCTTATGGGCCCTCTGCCTTGGCCGTTTACCCTTCTGCTCCTTCTTATGGGCTCCCACCTCCTGCCACGGTCCACCCTTCCGCTCCTCAACTTCAGTCATCATCTCTCCCTACCCCTGCTCCGTCTAGAGAGCAGGAATTACTTGATAAATGGGCCACCATACAACAACAACTCAACTTCCTCCAGAAACGGGTGGGCCCACAGTCCTTGGCAGATGTTCTGGTTCCTAGCTTTCAGAACATCCGATTCCCTCCACAGTCTGAGCTCCCCAATTATCTCAAATATGATGGGAACAGTAATCCCTTTATTCACGTAAGGGACTTCTTGTATGAATCAGCCCAATTCCAATATGATGATCGCCTCATGGCGTACTTATTCCGCCGATCATTGGACGGCGTTGCGTTGGAATGGTTCTACTCTCTGCCATTAGAAGACGCCGAAAGCTTCAAGGTAGTGAAAGATAAGTTTATCCAGCGGTTTCAAGACAGGGTCGGCCCAGAGTACTCTTTTACAGATTTGGTGGCCGAAAAGATGAAACCAGATGAGGAGTTTTCTACTTATGCAGATAGATAGAGGCAAATGGCCGCTAGAGTGCCCGGCCATATCCCGGAGGAAGAGAAGGTCAAGTTACTTATTTCCAATGCTACTCCGACCTTCTGAAACATTCTGGCCATGAATGACATAGCCAACATGCACCAACTCTACAGCCGGGCGCGGTTCATCCAAACACAGTTCAAGGACTCCCCCATTCACTCGCTATTTGAAAACCAAAAGCCCAAGTACCACAAGAAATCTCAAGGGCCGGTCACCGAGGGGGTCCAAACAAACGAGCAAGTTCAAGCCGTTGCTTTCCCATTCCAAGCCGCACCTTTCCGCTTCCCTCAAAACCCCCGCACTCCACAGAATCCCACTCCCCAAAACTACCAGGTCACTCCACAAAACACCTTCACCGCACCGCAACAACCACCACCACCTCCGCAATACCACAACGTTCCTCCACCCAACGGCTACAACAACCTTAACAACAAGCGCCCGGCTCCTAAAAGAGCTCAGTACCCTCCCTTGCCAGAAACACTCACTGACATCTTCTCAGCTCTCATGTCGGTGAATGCCATACAGCTCCCTCCAGAACGGCCCAACTGGAATCCGGTCGTTGATCAGACGAAATATTGTATGTTCCACAGGCAGTCGGGGCATACCATTGAAGGGTGTTTTCAATTCCAGGACCTAGTCTATGACCTCCACGAAGGGCAAAGAATTGATTGGGCTGAGATGCACAGGGCCATCACAGAAATCAAAGAAAAGAGAAGGCAGCCGCCGAGGCAGCAAGTACAACAGCAACAGGTACCACAGCCACAGCAGCAGCCGCAGCAGCAACAACAGTCGGTTCAAGACCTGGGGATTCATCAAAACCCGATGCCAAACCATCCTCCTGCTCCACAGCCTCCACCGCAGGCACCAGCTCAGGTCAATGTCGTCCAGCCCCCGGCTCCCAACCCCGAGTGGTCCTTCGACGATGATAACTCCACGCCGCAGGTCATGGCCCTTCACCACAACTACCATAATCCTCCCGCTTCCCCCATCCTCATACCTACACACCAAACCCCTCCTCCGCTCGTCCTCCCATTTACCCCTATTCTATCACACGCACCATCACCCGCGCCTCCGTCGCACTCACCATTGCTCACATCCGCTACCATTACCCCCTCCCCGCTCACGCTTGCACCCACTATCACCATACCTCCATCTAACCCTCCACTCACTACGCCTCCGTCCACTTTTATATCCCCACTTCCGCTCGCGCCCACTGCCACTATCCTTTCCACCATACCCTCTTCCGCACCGCTCATCCATCCCACTGGGCCTACTAAATCACCTATCCTGAGCCCATCTGAGGCTGCGACAGCTTATAACTTCACCCTTCGGAGCGGGCGCATGTTCCACCGAAACTTTCCTTCCACTTCCAATCCCCAGTCCTCCCAACCGGCTGCCGAGCAAGAAGAGGCCGAGCCACTACTCGGGACCCAATATGATTTGTTACATCATTTGGATAGGGTGCCCGCCAAGATATCTATACTGGAACTGATTAAGAGATCTACCCTTCACCAAGATGCATTAAGAGACTTTCTTCAAAAGGTGATGGTTAGTGAAGATATGGCAGTTGATAGCCTACCTACCGCACTGGCAACAATCTCTAAGGGGCCGGCCATTACTTTCTCTGAAACCGAGCTAGCACCACCAGAAGCACGGCAAATGCCGCTGTGCATTACTATCATTCTAAACAAAGTCAGCATTGACGCAACATTGGTTGACACAGGGGCATCTATCAACGTATGCCCGCTCAGCACTCTAAGGGCTTGTAATCTGTCAGAAGAACTTCTACGCCCAACTCCCACTACTATAGCTGCTTATGACAACTCTCGACGGGCATGTCACGGGATTGTCACCATTCAAGCTGAGCTTGGGCCTCTTACTATGCCCATTGAGTTTTACGTGCTGGATATCGACCCTATGTTCAAGGCTATCTTGGGTCGTCCATGGATCGATACCCTCAGCGCCTTACCCTCCACTGCACATCAATGCATTAAATTCCCTTTCCAAGGGAGGGTCGTCAAAGTCAAAAGCTTATCCACGGTCCAATCAGTGAAGGCTATTTCTGAGAAAGTTCTTCCCACATTGTGGCAAAGCAGTCGGCCTGTTATGTCAGTGCTAGATCTCGACTTTCCTTGGGCTTATGCACCTCGCAAGCCCGTCACTGCAGCAGTTGACATCAAGGTGAAGCCCCAGATCCGAGATTCCAAGGGCTGGGACATTATACTGAAGCTAGGCTACCAACCAGGGAGAGGCCTCGATGCTCAATTGCAGGGACGAACTAAGCCCATCCCCAAGGGCTAGAAAATGAACAGGAGAGGTCTCGGCTACCGAGAGACTGCATCGTCCATGATGGGTGATTCTGGGCCACTCACTTGGGACTACCGTCAACACTTCGTTAGAGGGCCTCCCTAGCCCGGCACATTAACTCCACAGCCAACTCCGCCAAGGGAAGATACAGTCTGTCCAATTGCCAGTCCACCCCCAGTGCTAAGGGGGCCAGTTGATGATGTGATTGACTATGGTCTAGCCCTTCAGGGGCTATTTCATGAAGAAGACTACAAGAGACAGCAAGAGGTTCGGCTTGTGCAGTGGAGGCCGAAGAAGCAGCCAGACCGGCATCTACAGGAGAAGGGGAGTTCACCGATTATCTTTTCTTGGTCTCCCTCCCGCTTTCAATCTCTTCTCCAGCAATGGAATTCTTACCCCGTCTTCCTCCTATCATGATAAATCCATCCTTCATTGATCCGCCTGAAATTCTGTTTGTTCCTTGTGCTTGCGGGCATTGCCCGCCCATTGATCTATCCACTCTATTCACTCCTCCTCCTCCCAACGCCCAACTCCACGAGATGTGGTTCTCCTCCTCCGATCCCTTCTTCGATTGCATCTTCCCCGAGCTGTTCCCCATGTAGCTCCCGCCTCCTCCATCTTGTTGTGTGGTCTCCACTGATCCCAAAAAAAATGTCAAATTCGAAATGGAGATTTCAGTGGAAGATTACGCTACCCTGTCTCCATCCTCCTCCCAGGGGCACGAGTCCCCTGCTCCTTCCCTTCCACTAGGTCTTCTTTCTCCTAGGTTAAGATTAGGGTCTATTGAGTCTAGGGAAGTAGAGTCAGGTAGGTCTAGAGAAGTAGGGTCCTGTTCTAGGTCGTCCAGCCCTTCCTCCTCTGAGCCGCGCTCACTTGCGCGTCCTCCTAAATCCGTCCCTGATAGGTTCTTGCAAGACCTAGCTCAGCGTTGTCATGCTCTTTTGAAATGTCCAGAATTTGTTGCTACGGCAATTGTGATTGAAGATGAAGAGGAATTAGAAGGGGTGTGGAGCGATGACGGACTCGGTGTCTATGAAATCCTGGATGAGAAAGATCCGATTAATGAGGACAGCAACGTAGATGACACTCCTAATTTGTATGCACAAGGACTTAAGAAATTCGACGAGCCCTCGTCGGCAGTGGATGAACCTACGAAGGAAATTAATTTGGGAACTGAAGAAGACCCAAGGCCCATCATTATTGCCGCTAATCTCCCTTCGCAAGTAGAAGAAGATTTAATTAAGGTTCTGAGGGAGTATAGCGATTCTTTCGCCTGGTCTTATGAGGACATGCCAGGTCTTGACCCCTCTTTAGTGGAACATCGACTTATGCTTAAACCAGGGGCAACACCTGTGAAACAACGGTCAAGAAGATTTCACCCCCACATGGCCTTGAGGATTAAGGAAGAGGTCAACACATTATACAAGGCCAGGTTCATTAGAGTTGTTCTATATCCTCAATGGGTGGCAAACATAGTCCCTGTTATCAAGAAAGATTGAAAGGTGCGCATCTGCATCGATTTCAGGGATCTCAATAAAGCATGTCCCAAAGATGATTTCCCACTGCCTCACATAGACGTCTTGGTCGATAGCACCACCGGGTACGAATCTTTATCGTTCATGGACAGTTACTCAGGATACAATCAAATCTGTCTCGTTCCAGAAGATCAAGAAAAAACCTCCTTCACCACGCCCTGGGGCACGTACTGTTATGTGGTTATGCCGTTCGGTTTGAAGAACGCGGGTGCCACCTATCAAAGGGCGATGATGGCCATCTTCCACGACATGATGCATATCTATATGGAAGCCTACGTGGATGACATTCTGGTGAAGTCAAGGACCAAAGAAGAACACCCCTCTATTCTGGCTAAGGTGCTGCAAAGAGCCAGGGGGTACAAGCTTAAGATGAATCCAAAGAAGTGTGTATTCGGAGTCTCTTCGGGGAAGCTGTTAGGTTTCATAGTGAGCAAACGGGGGATCCAGATTGATCCTAACAAAGCACAGGCCGTTATGGACATGCCTCCGCCGAGGAACATTACGGAACTTCAAGGATTGATCGGTCGATTGCAATTTATTAAAAGATTCATATCCCAACATTCTCAAAGGTGCCGTCCGTTTTATGAATTGCTTAAGGCAGGGGTTAAGTTTGAATGGAATCAAGACTGTCAGAAGGCCTACGAGGACTTAAAGGAATATCTATCCAATCCCCCGTTTTGCAACCTCCTGTCCCTGGGAAACCCCTGATCCTATACATCTCGGTTATTGAGGACTCCCTAGGGGCGGTCTTAGCACAAGTAGATGATGAAGGGAAAGAGCGGGCTGCTTATTATCTCTCTCGGTTATTTAACCCAGCTGAGTCCAGATACACCGCTATGGAAAAGACTTGTGCTGCCTTAGTGTGGGTAGCTCAGAAGCTTAAACATTACTTCCTTGCCCACCCAGTTAGGTTGATCTCTAGAATGGACCCGATTCGCTATCTCTTAGAAAAGCCTGTCCTTTCTAGTAGGTTAGCTCGCTGGCAGAGCTTCCTCTCCCAATTCGACATCACGTTTGTCATTCAGAAGGCGGTCAAAGGGTACGCCATCGCTGAGCATCTTGCCCATCTTCCCATTCCTCACACTGACTCTATTCAGGATGACTTCCCTGATGAGCATCTCTCTGTCCTTACCCATCATCCCTTCTGGTCTCTGCACTTCGATGGTGCACTCAATTCTCAAGGCCGAGGGATCGGCGCTGTCCTGCTCACTCCAGAGGGAGTGACTATCCCCTTTGCTTATCAACTCCGATTCCCTACTACCAACAACATCGCTGAGTATGAAGCTCTCCTAGCTGGACTGAAGCATGCCTATCTCTTAGGTGCGCGCTATTTGAATATCATAGGAGACTCTCAACTTGTCCTGCGGAAAGTTCTGTCCACTTACCGCACTCGTGACCCCAAACTCAAGC
This sequence comes from Amorphophallus konjac, assembly GCA_022559845.1. NCBI lineage: Eukaryota > Viridiplantae > Streptophyta > Magnoliopsida > Alismatales > Araceae > Amorphophallus > Amorphophallus konjac. The sequence goes on from CM040123.1 coordinate 201,721,940, forward strand.
CTTATCAAGATTTGGTCACGCTCCTGGCGAGGCAATTCCGTAAGCTAATCTATATCCATACTCCCCGTTCTCAGAACATTCTAGCCGATGCCTTAGCATCGCTTGCTTCCTCCCTATCTTTTCCTCTCAGTCGGAGCACTGAGACTATCGTCGTTCAGAGATTGGACGCACCCTCTCTTCAGGATCCTTGGTTCATCGACCTTAGGAAAGCTATAGAGGCGAGGGCTGAGAAGGAAGATCTCAAGGAAGTATCTCTAATGGAGCTAGAAGAGATTCTGGATGAAGAAGAATTGCCTTGGTATCACGAAATTGAGTTGTTTTGCAAAGAAGGGTCATTCCCAGAAGGGGCAAACGCTGAGCAACGTAAGTCAATAAGAAGAGCCACCTCAAGGGATACTGTTGTTGCAGGAGAATTATACAGGCGCGCTACCAATGGAATGCTCATGAGATGCTTGGATGATAATAAAGCTTGGAAGGTGGCTGAAGCAGCCCATTCTAGTGAGTGTGGAGGTCATGTCAATGGCCAGGCTCTAGCGAAGAAAATCATTAGGCAGGGCTACTATTGGCCCACTCTAGAGGAAGATTGCTCCCTCTATGTCCGGAGGTGTCTTAAGTGCCAACTCCATGCCGACAAAATCCATGCTCCAGCTTCATCTCTCCATCCTCTTTCCGCTCCTTGGCCATTCTCTATGTGGGCTTTCGACGTTGTTGGCCCCCTCGGTGATCCCAATTCTCAGATCAAGCAGAAATCCTTTATCCTTACCGCCACTGAGTACTTCACCAAATGGGCCGAAGCCGAGGCATACGCAGAGATCAAAGCTTCAACGGTGTGCCGCTTTATCATGAAGAATATCATCTCGTGGTTTGGAGTGCCAAGCAGTATCATCACCGACAACGGACCCCAGTTCGTCTCTCAAGAGCTCAAGGACCTATGTAAGAAGTTCAATATTGCATTGCATCATTCATCTCCATACTATCCTCAAGGCAACGGTCAAGCCGAAGCCACTAATAAAACCCTTCTCAAAATCATCAAGAAAACATGCGAATCTCATAAGTTTTTCGATTGGCCAGAACGATTAGTGGAAGCTCTGTGGGCTTACCGCACCTCCGTCCGTACTCCCACGGGACAAACTCCCTATACCCTTACCTACGAGATGGAGGCGGTGCTCCCATATGAGATCTTGATCCCTTCCCTTAGAGTGCAACTCGATAAGGAACTTAATCTCGATGAACGTCGAAAATCGTTGCTCGTCCAGTTGGAACTCTTAGATGAGAAGAGGATGAACGCGGCCGATCACGTATCCGTTTATCAAAAGAGAGTTTTGCGTTATTTTCAAAAGAAGGTAATCGAACGGAAATTTCAAAAAGGTGATATGGTTTTGAAGTGCAAATTCATTCGGTCTGCAGGTCCTAGGTCTAAATTACAACCTAACTGGGAAGGGCCGTTTGTTGTAAAAGAGGCTTATCCAGGGAATGCTTATCGCATAGTAAACGCAGAAGGTGAGGAGCTCTCTCACGCTTGGAATGGGTTGTATCTTAAGCGTTTCTTTCCTTAGAGTCTAATCAGTGCCACCCCGGCAGTGAGGTGTTCCCTCCCTTTTACGAAAAAGAGGTCCCGAGTACGGCAATCACACACTGCACGACGTCCCTGGTCAGGTTTTCCGCTTAAAAGACACCGTTTCTCCTTGGCCATGCTTTGGGGGAAAAGTCGAAGTCCCTGTCCGTTTCTTCCTTCGTCTGAATCCAGGGGCAAGAGGTGAATAAGGAGGCGATGACCAACCCAGGCACCCTAACGAGAAGAGGTCTCAAATAGGGGCAATCCGTTATGACTTGACGCCACAAGAAAAAGAAAGAAAAAGAAAGCAAAGACAAAAATCAAAAGCATTATCTCAGAAGTCTATTGAATTATGATTCCAAAGCTCCAGAAAGGCAAGAAAAAGAATCTAGGCATGACAAGAGTGGCAGTACAGTTCCCCGTGGGATGAATGAGCCCGGTCGCATGCATGCCTAGAGTGGACTAAGGTTCGATGACGGACACAAAGCCCCGGCGCAACAGACCAAATTTCTAATGGGTTGTCTGGAGAGGAACCCAAGTCCTAAGAGCTTCTAGATCTGGCCTAAGCTTACCCCCGCATTCTAAATTTCCTTTTCAGGATTAAAACTAGTACCCCGGGTATGGCCCTCGTAGAAACACCGTCAAGAAAATCTGGGCCTTGGTCAGGGTTTGTCACCTCATTGCACGCCAACCTCGGGACTCTCAACACGATACGGAGGGCTCACGTTACTAGGAGAAAGCACTGATTTTCAAAAATCCAAAACAACATATATTTCAAAAATCCAAAAACAACATATGTTTCAAAAATCCAAAAACAACATATATTTCAAAAATCCAAAAACAACATATATTTCAAAATCCAAAAACATCATATATTTCAAAATCCAAAAAAACAACACATATTTAAAACACCAAAAACATCAAAAGTCCAAAATCAAACAAAAAAAATCACATATTTCAAAACCTAAAAACATCAACTATTTTCCAAAATCTCACAAAAATTCAAATATATTTTCTAAAATCCAAAAATACCATCATATGCATCGCATACATCGCATTATTTCTCTTTTGTTTCCCGCCCATTTAATAAGGCTCCACCCCTTGACCAAATATCAAGAAACGGTCGTTATCTAACTTGCTTCAAGGCAAGGGGTTGAGTCTAAGAACATATCTAACTTGTTCCAAGTTTAAGTATGTGCAGAATGTAGGATCAAGACCAAAGCTCAAATCTCACAACTATACAGGTTCAAGACTGTGACGCGCCAGGTACAGGCCGTCAAACTCATCTAACGGTCCATTCTAGACCGTTACATCTCTTCAGGCCTTCACTTTTGATTCTCTCAGCAGCTCTCTCTCTAACGGCCTGGGGCGCGACCGTTATTCTACGTAACGGTCTATCGTTGGACCGTTACTTCCTCCAGAAACCCAAACCCTCGGGTCTTTCACCCCGACGGCCTATCTCCTACCCGTTATATCCTTCTAACGGCCCTTCTCAGATCCGTTACACTCTCCAGAGGCTATGTTTTCCAGGCCGTTTTAAGCCAAGTCAAGCCACAACTCGTGCTCATTCGATTAAGGCAATCCCATCTCATTCAATTGGACTTAATGAACCTTAAGATTGATAAAAATTCCAACTCTGATTGTCAATTATATCTTTCATAAAAGTAAAATCAAGCTACATTCAATTTCTTATCCAAAAGAGGGCGGATCTTCCTCAACTCTTTGAGGTAGCCACGATGCGCTTCGTCATTCTCTTCCACTACCTCTTGCCACGGACGCACCTTGCTGATCTCCCACATGGTCAGTGCGTTCCAGACCGCTCTTTCATCTTCCTCGGTCCCCATCTTCCTAGGTAGAAGGGGAGGGTAGTGTGATAGTGCAGGAGCTTCAATTCGAGGTAGTCCGATCTGAAGATGGCACCGGTGCGAGTTGTAGATCGCCATGGTAGTATTTCCCACTAGCTGGAGGTCCAGGCCTTGACGCCGCGGTATTCTAAGAAGAGTGCTCCGAAGGATTCTTGGTCGCATGATGAATTTCTCCATTGGTAAAGTACTGAAGAAGAGGCGCCATTCATCCTGTGTTTTCTTGTCCGCTGTCTTGCATTCAACCTGTGGAGAGAATCCAGATGCCCCTCCAATGAAGAAGAGAGGGTGGCTCCCAAAGATACGGCTAGAAGAAGTAATATCCTCCTTTGGTTGGAATTTGATTCTCACTCCCATCCAACACTCAAGGAGTATCATGGAGCCGAACAGAGGTCCTCCTAGGCAAGGCGAGCTTAGTCCTTCATAGAGATATGAAAGGATCGCTTGAGAGATGGGCATTCCCCGCCACAACCCACTAATGATGCTAAGATTTTGGATATCTAAGAGGTGGTCGGTTGTAGTAAAAAGGAAGACCCCACATAAGTAAACCACCACCGCCTTGGCTAGGGCTTCGTGCCTCTACCACTTGTTCTTACAATGAGAGACTATCCATTGTGCCAAGGGTATCAAATGAATGTGGTGTGGGCTGATCATGGTCCTCACGTCCTTTCGATTATGATGAAATCACTCAAGATCAAGGACAGTTCAACAGGCTCAACCGTGTAGCAAACTAGGTCTTCATCCCCCACCTTAGTCTTAGAAAGGGCTAGGTAGGTTTCTACCTCCTCTAATAGGACTGTTGCTTCAAAGGAAGGGAAGATAAAGGTATGTGTTTGTGGATGCCACAATTCTATGAGGGCTGAAATACTAGGCCAATCTAATGACAATTTCTGGAAATTCTTGCCTAAAACCAAGAGAGGTTGAAGGTGCCATACTTTAAGAATTTATGTAACCTCTAAAGGGAGTGCCTTTACCATGGGAGCTACCCACTTCAGATTAGAATAGCATCTTGGGCCAGGAAGAGGCTAAGAAGAAGAAGAAGATCATGAGAAGAGATGAAGTGCAGGAAATTTCTGAACTTGGTTAGGTCATGGAAGCTTACCACTATTGGAGCATTGGAGCTTAGGTGTTTGGGGAATGAGGTCAGCCTTTGTAGCTCTCCATACTCCTTTCTTGCAACTTTGGGTCCTGTATAGATCTTCTCCTCCATAGCCATCGCCTCGAAGCTTCTCTTCATCTTATTTCCTGCCCTTTAGGAGAGGTTTTTCAGCCCTTCTAGCAGAGAAATTCAGAAAGATACGATTTTGGCTAAGTTTCCAAGTTTTAAAGGCTTGCTTTTGGCTTTAAAGTGATAAGATTCGGATTGGAAGGCTTTATCTTAAGTTTGGGAGAAGTCTAGAACGGATTGGAGGCTTCTTATCTCGGATATTGCCTCTTGCGGCTCAATCCGTCTCGGAGTACAATTCATGCTGTAACGGTCTATCATCGGACCATCACTTTCCTCTAACGCACCATCTCTGGGCTGTCACATTTCCTGTGGGTTTAATTTGGTCCAACCTTGTTCTGTCAAGCTTAACGGTCTAGAATCAGACCGTTATATTCTTATGACGCGTTCTCTCTGAGCCGTTACATTCTCTGCTGATCAGTTTTGGCTTCTTCTTGGTCAATCATTCTCAACGGTCTTGCTCATGACCGTTATCTATCTCTGACACACTGTGCTTGAGCCGTCACATTTCCTGCATATATTGTTAAGTCTATACATCCCATTCATCATCCCAGCCTGTACAGCATTTTGAAGTCTGCACATTCATTCTTCATGTTGAAGTCTGAACATCATGTTGAAGTCTGCACATTCATTCTTCATTTTGAAGTCTACACATCATGATGAAGTCTATACATCATTTTGAAGTCTATACAGCGTGTTGAAGTCTGCACATTCATTCTTCATGTTGAAGTCTACACAGCATGTTGAAGTCTACACATCATTGTTGAAGTCTATACAGCATGTTGAGGTCTATACATCGTTTTCAAGTCTGAACCTCATGTTGAAGTCTAAAGTCCATACATTTTACAAGTCCACACATCGCTCAAGTCTGTACACTCCACAGCCTCAAGTCCATACATTCTTCAAGTCTGTACATTCTTGATCCAAAGTCCATACCTTCTTCAAGTCTGTACATTCTTGATCCAAGTCCATACATTTCCCAGGTGGGCACAACCCCAAGTCTACACATCATGTTAAAGTCCATACATTCTTCAAGTCTGAGCGTCCTTTGCTAAAGATGAAGTCTATACATCGTTTGGTCGTCTGCACTCGAAGTCTATACATCACTTTGGCAAGGTCTATACACTCATGAGTTTAGTCAGTGCATTCATAGTTCAATCCTGCTCTGCCATCTCTAACGGTCTGGCGTTTGGCCGTTACTTATATATGACGCACCAGCTCTGGGCCGTTACTCTTCCTGCTGCTCAGTTCTGCAAATTTGGGCTGTCCTCTCTGACGGCCTCCATCTGATGCGTTACTTGATCCTGACGGTCTGGACCTCGACCGTTACTTTGTCTGCTGCTGAGATTGTGCTATTCCTTTCAGCCTCTGTTCAAACTGGCGGTCTCACACACTTTCCATTCCATTCCTCCTGTCCATCATTTCATCCACACATCATCTTATCCACACATTTCATCCACACACGTGTCCACATGCATTTCCTACATCTTCAATCACATTCTCACATGCATTTTTTGGCATTTTCCATTCATTTCTGCATTTACCACATACACACATCCATTCATTCACAAGGACAAACAAAAGACCAAAAAGAAATTTTCATTCCATTTTCATCATAAGTCATGTACAAGTAAAGTGATAAGCAAAGAAGAAAATCAAAAAAATGCATCACTCGGCCGGCTTATCCGCCGGGCCGCCATCATCATCTCCGCCCTCGGGTCTCCGCGCGGGTGGCGCGATGGAGGCACTCTCCTCCTGCTGTCCTCTCTCTGCCCTCTCATTCCTCCGCTGGCCAGAGGAGCTAGCGAGGAAGTCCCCTATCGAGCCACTCGGGGCAATGCTCCTCCGTGCCCCACTCTGGGAGGCACTCCGCTCCGGTCCCCGGCCCATCATCCTGACCGTGCGCTCCATCGTCCGTAGCTCGATCTTCAGCTCGAAGATCTGACGCCGCGTGTCCCGGGCCTCGGTCCGGTAGCGATCCAAGTCCGCGGTCCCAGTCCGGAGTCGCTCCACCTCGGCTTGTGACCGAGTCAGCTCTGCCCGGAGTCGCTGTACCTCCGTCCGAGCCGATTTCACCTCGGCCGCTGCTGTGGCTAGCTCTCTCGCCTATAGATTGCATTTCATATAGTTAGTTGCATAAGCATTTTAATTTGCATAAACATAAGCATTTTAAATCAACACATTTAGCATCTTACCCGCTTCGCGAGGGTGGCCTCCGCCTCCTCGGCCCGGGCAACCGCTCAGGCGAACTCGGCATCCCGCTTAGCTCTATCCCCGGCAGGCTATGTGGAAGACGATGGGGCATCCGGTCCGGCTCTTTGGGCTCCCTCGGCTCGCTGCATTTAGACGTCATAATCATCATCATAATCATTTTAATCATTTTAAGTCCAAGGTTTTGGGAATCTTACCAGAAGCTCCAAAGCGGTCCGGTACTCGTCCCGCTGCTGGACGGTGGCATGGAGTAGCCCCTCGAGCTCGGCCATCCTTCCCTCGGGGTCTAGCTACATTTAGAAGTATATGAGTCGGTACATCTAGCATTTTGCATTTTGCATCATATAGAAAGAGTTTAGGGTTTAGAAGTTGCATACCGGTTGTCGGGTACCTCGGTACACCCGATCCCCGTACAGTCGAGCAAAGGCTTTCAAGTACGCCTCGTTGCTCTCGTCCCGCTCCTTCACTGCTCTGCCCCACTTGTTCCAGTCGTGGACGTACTTCGCCTTCCGGGCGCACCAATCTATGTCGTCGCTAATTCCTTTCGCTGACTTGCCCGGGCACTCGTCACTGCGGCATGGAAAGGTCACCTCGGGCTGGTGTAGTCCCCGAGTCCTCAGAATCAGTCGGTAGTGGAGTGGCTCGATGATATGGATGCAGTGCAACCATATGTCTCATCCCCGGTACGAAAGGGTTGCCTCCACCCATGGCTGTCCCTCGTAACTCTCACCTCTGTACGGGGTCCATCTCACCAGAAAGCATGTTAGTCCATTCATATTAGTCCATTCATCAAATCAACATTTAGAAGCATATAAAAGCATATAGAGCATTTAGAAAGCATTTTGAAGTTTCGGGCTTACCGCCGTGTGTGGGAAGGAATCCAAGTCATCCTGGATCGCCCGGGTCAATCTGATGATCGACCCCGGGTCCCTCGCGACCACCCATCGCCTCGCGATCGGGATGCGGCCGGTGTGGAGTAGTGTGCCTCTCACGATGCCCGGGAGGTACATGTAGCTCCAGATCTGCATTTAGAAGTCAAGTCAGTCAACTGCATAATCATAATCATATAGAAGGCATTTTTAATTGCATTTACCTGTAGAAAAGGCGAGAAGCCGCCCAGCATCGTCTGTCGGTCCATCGTGCTGAGGACTCAAACAGGAAGGCTAGGACTGCCGCTCCCCAGGCGTATTTTCCAACTCTGCCCAAATCCTGGATCATCGGTAGCAGCCTGCAGCTGATGACATCTGCCCGAGTTGCGAATAAGAGCTTCCCGAACAGTAGCATCAGGAATCGTCTCAGGACGTGATCTCCCTCTGGTCCCGCCTCTGCCGCCACTCGTGGGCGCACCTGATCTATCACTCTACCCAGATGCTCCTCTGGTAGCTCTCCCACGGCTATGGCTGCTCCCCTCAGTCCTAGGCTCTCCTGCAGTACTGATCTCGAGAGCTGGGATGACGTCTACCCCGGTCTGATCAAGTCTAGCCCCAGCAGCTCCTGGGCCATCTCTCGGTAGTCTCTATAAGTCCATCCTGTCACTGCAGCTCCGTGCACCTGCAGTCCGGCAATCCTCGCCATGTCTTCCAACGTCGGGATCATGTGACCCCACGGGAAGATGAATGCCCTACTGACTGGATCCCACCTCTCGTGCAAAGCGTATAGCAGTGGCGTGTCCATCCGGATCACCTCGATGCTCAGCACCTCGGCGAACCCCATGTCGGCCAACCTCTCTCTCTGGTAATCGGGCAGTGCCTGGTACACCACCCGGATCTAGAGCCAAGAGATCCTCGTCGTCTCTTTCCCTACATTCAGTTAGAGCATAAGTTAGTCAATTGCATCATAGAATCATTGTATAAGCATTCAAAATGAAAAACAAAACAAAAAATTGAATAATTGAAAACCCAAAAATTAGTTCTGGCCTCTGGTGACTGTAACGGCCCTGGGATGGGGCGTTACTTGTCTCTAATGCACCAAGCGTGGCGCGTTAGGCTTGTGACGGTTCCTAGAAGGATCGTCACATTCTCTGCTAGAGGGCTTTATCCCCTTTACATTACGTGGCTTTCCCACTTTGGCCAAAAGGCCGACAGTGGATCCTAATGGGTTCATAGACCCATTTTCTACCCCCCACTCATACATGCATGCACATGAAAACACAAAAAAATTAAAATTTTGGAAAATGGGGTGGGCGGCCTACCTCTCGGTCTTGGCCCCTCTTCCTCTTCTTCTCTTGTTCCTTGGGTTCTACCTCGTCCAGGGGAACCTCTCCTTGATCCTCCTCGACCGTGGGAACATCCTCCTCCACCCTTGGCTCTCTCCTCGCCCTAGTTTCTTCCTCCGCGGGCGGGACGGTCTCTCGCTCTATCCGGCGGTGAAGGTGACGAATCGCCTTCTTCTTCGTCCCTCTCTCCCTCTTCTTCAATGGCTGTGGGGACTCGTCGTCGGCCACCTTGGGTGGATGATGGAGGTCGCCGGTCGTTGCTCTCGGTTGAGGTTTTGAGGGTTTATGTTGAATGTATGAATGAATGAAGATTGTGACCGTTCGGTTTGTTTTTTTTGAACGCTCAGGAAATATGACGGTCTGTCGTCCGACCGTTACAGTCTCTGACGCGTACTCCTGAGACCGTTACATGGATTTGAACTGTTTTATTGAAGAATGTGAACCGCCCAGTCTCTAACGGCCCTTCCCTGGTCCGTTACTTTATATAACGCCCTCTCCACAGACCGTTACAGCTTGCAAGTTTCTTGATGAATAAACTGGTCTATTTAATGCTTGAATGATCACATTTTCTGCCATGATGTATATTATTGATGCTTCTCATGCGTACAAATGGTTATGTCCTATTTCATGCTCATATCTATTGTTAGCTAACCTCTTTACTCATGAATGAAGTTATAAACAACATCATGCTTTGCCGGTCGTCAGGCAGGTAAGTCAGGTATTGTATCTCGATTCCTTATCCCTTTAATGCATTACTATATGTTATCTATGATATATTTGTTGGGTTAGATGGACGCAGTCTATCTCCACAGATTACGGATCTAGAGGGGGGTGAATAGATCAACTTGCCTAATTTAAAACTATTGTAAGTTCTAAAGCGGAATTTAGGCAAACGTCAGTTAAGCTAAACAAAGGATGCTAAACAAAAGGTCGAAAGCTAGACATGAGCATAAGCGATGCAATCAAATAAGCTAAGCAAGAATTTCCCATCGCACACAGATCACACAAAAACACAAACACACTGCACACACAATTTTTAGGTGGTTCGGTCAACGACCTACGTCCACCCCACACTCAACCGAGTATGGCTTCCTACTGCGCAGCACAGCTTGCGTCCGCTGGGCTTTACAGCTTGGCCAAACAACCCGCTGATACACAGCTTCGCTGGGCACTACAGCTTGCCGACCAGAGGATCTAATCCTCTGCAATCGCTGGGGAAATACAGCTTAACCCATCCAGTGGAGACCACCACTGGAAGACCGCTGACACACAGCTTGAAGAAACAGCATTCAGAAATGAAAGACAGAATCAAAACGAAAATAGAAAAACTCAAAAACAATGTAGCTCTAAGAGCAAAGCTCAGCTCTGGTTTTGAACCACGAGACTGAGATACAACCACTCTCACTCTCACTCTCGATCAGCTCTCTCTCAACTCAATCTCTCTCGATCTCTTCCTCTCTCTTTTTCTCCTTCTTCTCTTCTTCTTCTTCTTCTTCTCTATATCTTCTTCTTCTCTCTTTTCTCTCTGTGGATCGAAGGCTCACTGCTGTATAGACTTTCTCTTCTTTTCTTTCGATCAACCTTCATCTGTGGATGAAGGCTTCAATATATAGCAGCAGCAGGTGGATAAGGTACAAAATGCGTGTGCCTCCCACACTCAATCCAGAACCTTCTTTCCACGTGCCCTTATTGCATTGGTTCCTTTAGTATTGGATCACGTGCAACCCAGACACTGGGGAATATTCTTCCTCGGACCACCTTCTTCTTTCTATTTTTCTTCTTCTCCTACAGAGAGATTAAAACCATTAAACTCAGGCCCACAAAAACTAAAACTGCATGAGGTATGTGATAGCAATACGAGATGCACTATACTGAGAACGACACGAGATACACAAGGTGACTACAGCACGAAATAAAGAGAGAACGACACGAGGTACCACAGTAACAAGGCTATCACTACAACGAGAACGACACGAGGTCAGATGAAAACAGCACGAGGTGAGAAGGAAATAACACGGAGTAAAACGGTAGTAAAACACGCGATCAGAGGAAACCTGGACGAAGATAGAAAAGAAGTAACATGAAGACATAAACAAAAACGACACGAATACAGAAGACTCGAAGACATAGGGGTGACACAGATGGAGCGACACGAGGTGGCACAGAAAGCAGCACGAGGTGCTGCAGTGTTCAGCACGCGATGGAACAACTAACGACACAAAGACGAGGACAACACGGACTGAAACCAACTCGAAGATGAAAAATAGAACCCTACACGAAGTGTGGTCACAAAGCAAAAAGGATACGGGGTCTAAGAAAAACAACACGAAGACAGAAGATAGGAACGGCTACAACGACACGTGATAAAACAGTGAAAGCAGGAAAACGTCTCGAGTAACTACAGTAAATGATACGAGAATAAGACTCGAAGACAGACGATGTATAGAGTTCTCAGTTCACCCGTCAGTGTGTAGACTTGAATAGCATGAGGCACAATATAGACATCAACTCTGCACATCGAATGTATGGACTTCAAGTGTGAAGACCATTGTAGAGACTTTGGTTTCGAAGATAATGTGCAGACATCGAGTTTGAAGACCAATGTCCAGACTTAAAGTAACAGTGTGGATGTACAGACTTGATGGAGCGAAGCAATGTGTAGACTTGAAGCTCCTGATGGGTGTATAGACTTCAAATATCAAGACGCTAAGGAAGACGGACAAAGTACAGACTTGCTGTAACAGACCAAAGTACAGACTCTGAGGTTCAAGGCCAACGGCTGTACAGACTTAGAATATTAAGACTGATGTCCAGACTTCAAACGTTAACGCTGTACACACTTAACCAATTCAATTGAGATGCAGTGTGTGGACTTCATCTTGAGCGAAAGGTAAGTGAAGAATGTATAGACTCAAGAGAGTAAGAAATTGCAGACAGCAGTGTATTAAATGTAAAGAACACATAGTCAATCTGATAGAGCAGTTTCATCAAATCAAAAATAGTTGCCAATCAATCAAAACAATGGTGTTGCCAATGAAATAAAGCAAGTGTCAACATCATCAATCATAGAGGGGTCACAACAATCTCTCCCTTTTTGATGATGGCAACCCCATATGAAGTAGAAGAGCAACATCCTGTCATATAGATATATGTTTGATGAAAGACATGATGTGTTATGCAGATTGACATGCAGATGCTATGAAGGCATTCAACTAACTGCCTCAAACTCTCCCTTGGAATGAAATCAGAATTGACACAGATATGTATTCTCCCCCTTTGCCATCAACAAAGAGGAGGGAAAAGTTAAATACAATGGAGGAATCAAGAGAAGAGCTGACTGGCATTTTGAACAGGTAGTTCATGAATAAGCATTCTAAAGCATAGAGTCTTCAGTCATATGATATTAGAAACTGCTGTCAGAAAGAGTTCTGGTTTAAAGATGATAAAATTTGGAGTTCATGCACTACAAGCAATAGATAAGGTCACTGTGCATGATAAAACATAAACCAGAATCATATTTGCATGAAAGATTCAGTTTCATAATATCTTGCTTTCATAGTCTCATAAAAATATTAAGAGAAATCAAGTCATGTATTGAAGCTAAACAAATTGACACTCATGAACTTTTCTTTTGAAGGAGCAGCATTATCAATATTAGATTATATTGAGCATTCAGGTACCACAAGTCTTTCTGCGTAAGGGTATACGTTTATAAGACGCCAATACCCCTAGATACTCAACAAGATGGACCATTTTGCATATGATCAAATTCAACAGAACTGAGTTACACCTTTTTGTGTGAGGGTACACGTTTATCAGACGCCAGTTACCCCCAGGTACTTAGTGAAACCAGCATGCTGTTTTGAACATTTTAAACAGAGATAGCTGATACACTTCATGACATGAGTGTTGTCCACTTCTTTGATGGATCACTTAGTTTCTCAGTGATTTATCAGTCATTGCTCTGCCAATATTGATTTTCAATGTTTTCAATAGCTTTCTTAGCTGTCCTTTTTATGTTTCAGAATGACTTGTTCAAGAACAATACACATACTTAACCTTTCTAACATGATTTCAGATGAGTTTTCAGATTTCAGATATGATTAGCTTTCTCTAACATGAAATAAGAAAGAGGTTGAGAGTTTTATCAATTTTTAACTTTCTTATATACTGATTACAATCTTTAAACTCCAACCATTATAAGATTTAAACCATTACATCAGTCTTTGAACAATTCAAATTCTTATAAATGAAGAAGTCCATTTTCTACTGCTTAGAAATCAGAACTGACCAACAGATTGCCATAATGTCAGAGACAAGTATTCAGAATTAAAGGTTGAATGACTTCAAGAAGGTTGAAACCACTTCTGAATTTCTAGCAATACTCCCCCTGTCTGTATGCATGCAACATGGCAAGAATTAATTGAGAGAGAGCTTATGCATAGGTCATGAATGAATGATTTGCAAAGACATGTAAAGACTCGACAAGCTCCCCCTGAATATATGCAATACAGGACAGTTCTACATCCGCATTCACATCCACATGATTTATCCAAGCAATCAAAAATAAGTCCACATCAGAGATTTTATTCACAGCAATTAAACAATCATTCATCATGCTGAAATTTACATAAGCCAAGTTCTCTTCTAAGAAATTTAAAATTTTCATTCGCAAGAGGCTTAGTAAAAATATCAGCAATTTATTTTTTAGTTTCTATGAAGTTCATTTCAATCTCCTTTTTATTTACAACATCTCTAAGAAAATGATGTTTTATCTCTATATGCTTAGTCCTAGAATGGTGAACAGGATTTTTAGCAAGGCATATAGCACTAGTATTATCACATAAAAGTGGAATGCATCCCAGATTTATCTGATAATCAGCCAGTTGGTGCTTAATCCAAAGTACTTGGGCTGCACAATTACATGCTGCAACATACTCAGCTTCAGCTGTGGATAATGCTACAGTGTGTTACTTCTTAGATGCTCAAGACACTAGACAGCCACCAAGGAATTGACAGTAGCCACTAGTGCTTTTTCTATCTACTCGACACCCAGCATAGTCTGCATCAGTGTAGGCTAGAAGCTCTAACTCACACTTAGCAGGATACCAGAGACCTAGTTCTTGGGTGCCTAGTAAATACCTAAAAATCCTTTTCACAGCTTTAAAGTGAGTTTCTTTAGGACTGGCCTGAAATCTAGAGCATAAACACACAGCAAATTGTATATCAGGCCTAGAGGCTGTAAGATAGAGAAGAGATCCGATCATACCTCTGTATAGCCTTTGGTCCACAGGTTTACCTTTAGAATCTTCATCCAAACTAGTTGATGTACCCATTGGAGTGGCTATTTCCTTGAGGTTGTCCATTTTGTACTTCTTCAATAAGTTCTTTACATACTTGGACTGAGAGATGAAGATGCCATCTTCTGTTTGTGTAACCTGCAGTCCAAGAAATAGTTTGAGCTCACCCATTGAGCTCATTTCAAATTCATCAGTCATAATTTGAGAGAATTCCTCACACAATTTGGGGTTAGTTGACCCAAACACAATGTCATCCATATAAATCTGAATGATAAGAATATCTGGATGGCTTACCTTGGTAAACAATGTTTGATCAACTATACCTCTTGTGAAGTTCTTGTCGGTGAGGAATTTGCTCAACCTGTCATACCAAGCTCTAGGAGCTTGCTTTAAACCATAGAGAGCTTTATTGAGCTTGTAAACATGATTAGGGAAATCTAAACATTCAAACCCAGGAGGCTGTCTCACATATACATCCTCATTAATTTCCCCATTTAGAAAAGCAGATTTCACATCCATCTGCTGAAGGTTTATTCCTAGGGAACATGCATAACCCAATAAAATTCTTATTGCTTCTAACCTAGCTACAGGGGCAAAAGACTCTTCAAAGTCTATTCCAAATTCCTGATTGTACCCCTGAGCTACAAGTCTGGCTTTATTTTTAATAATATTCCCCGCTTCATCAGTTTTGTTTCTAAATACCCATTTAGTCCCTATGACTGTTTCATGATCAGGAGGTGGAACTAAATGCCACACCTTATTCCTGTCAAACTGATTGAGCTCCTCACGCATGGCATTAATCCAATGCACATCTTGGAGAGCACAGTCAATGGACTTGGGTTCTATGTTTGAAACAAAAGCATAAGCATTCAGTTCATGTTGAATTCTTAAGTGGCCTCTAGTCCTAGGGGGATCATTCAGATTTTCAATGACATTATCTACAGGATGATCCTTGAGATATCTAATATTTGCAATTGGACTATCATGAACTTGATTTACCTCCCCCTGAACTGTAGGTTCCTCTTCATTAAGCTCTTTATGTTCTTCTTCATCCTCGGATTTGTCTGTAGGATCTCCTTCCTTCAGAATTTCTCCATTGTTTTCATTCCTGCATTGACTAACATTAGAATTTGCCAAGGATTCATCAAAAACTATGTGTGGAGATTCTTCAACAGTTTTAGAGTTCAGATTGTACACTCTGTATGCTCGGGTGTTTTCAGAATAGTCAAGAAAAATTCCTGGTTCTCCTTTAGGTTCAAATTTATCAAGGTCCTTTTTATCATTTATGTGAATGAAACATTTACAACCAAAAACCTTGAAGTGAGCAATAGAAGGTTTCTTACCTTTTAATATCTCATATGGTGTTTGCTGGGTAGAAGGTCTTACCATGGCTCTGTTAATTACATAACAGGCAGTCTTCACTGCTTCAGCCCAAAATTTCCTTGGTAGACCACCTTCAACAAGAAGTGTACGACCCATTTCCACTAGGGTTCTGTTCCTTCTCTCCACAACTCCATTCTGCTCAGGTGTCCTTGGTGAGGAGTACCTGTGGTTGATTCCATTCGACCTGTAGAATTCATCAAATTATGAGTTTTCAAACTCACCTCCATGATCAGACAATATGTTTTCAATTTTCTGAGTTGTTTTAACATAGAACTCCTGAAATTCTGAGAAAGCATCACTCTTATTAGATAAGAAATAAACCCAAGTATACCTAGAAAAGTCATCTACCATGACAAACCCATACCTCCTCCCTGATAGGCTGACAGCTCTAGTTGGCCCAAAAAGGTCCATATGTATCAGCTCATAGGGTTTGGAAGACAGATTTTCAGTTCTAGACTTAAATGATTTTCTAGTTATCTTTGATTGGGTGCATGCATCACAGATTTTGTTTTCTTTCTTGAATGAGACTTCAGGAAGTCCTCTAACCATGCCATGCTTATTTAATTTGTGCAAAACAGTGTAGCTAGCATGACCTAACCTACGATGCCATAAAAATGCTATGTCTTCTCTACTGGCAGTAAGGCAAAGGTTAGTGTGTTGAATGTCATCTAAATTTATCATGTAAGTATTATTTATTCTTTTTCCAGTAAATTTGACAATATCAGAATCAGGTTCAAAAATCTTGCAGCATTGAGAATTAAATAGAACATTGTAACCTTTATCACATAACTGGCTGATGCTAAGTAGATTATAGGCTAACCCTTCAACCAGTATAACATCATCAATGCAGCAGGTAGAACACTTACCTACCTTACCTGAACCGATAATCCTACCCTTTGTGTTGCTTCCAAAGGTGACAAGGCCTTCTACTTTCTCAGTCAGTATGTAAAATTTGGCATTATCTCCTGTCATATGCCTGGAGCAGCTGCTATCCATGTACCACAAGTTGTTCTTGGCTGCCAGGCATACCTGCATACACAATTAGGTAGAGAAGTTTGGAACCCAAGACTGATTGGGCTCCAATGTAACTGAACTATTAGCAAAGCAGGAGAGCAATTGTTTCGGAATCCACATTTGTTTAAATGAATTTTGTTCAGTGGATCCTACAGATTTTCTTCTATTGTTGTTCCTTTTCTTTTTATTGTTCTTTTTATTGTTGGCAGCAGCATGATTATTGACAGTGTTGTTATTTCTGTGCCATTGCCTTGGCCAGGGTGTGTTCACAAAGTTTTGGCCATAGTTGTTCCTGGGCTGGCTATGAAAATATTGATTTCTAGATGTCCAGTAACCATACCCATTTACCCAATTTCTACTGTAAGGTCTTTGATATTGAGCACCCTGGTGTGCAAGACCTGTAAACTTACCCTGAGTTCTAGACCAATTTGACCTACAAAAGTAGGTTGGCTGTGCATTGTAGTGGGTCTGAGCTCTGGATTGATAAAAATAATTGGGTTGACTCCTAGCAGCACTTTGTCTCCCCTGTACTTTGGACCCTGCTGACCTATACACAGGTTTGTATTGGGTCTTCTTAAGAGGTGGAGGTGTTGGTGGAGACTGGGTTACCTTGACCTGGGGTTTACCAGACTATGTAGGTTGACCCCTAACCCGAGTCTGAGCCCTAGGATTCTACTTAGATGTGCTAGCTCTACTAGGCTCATTAACCTTTCGTTTGCCCTTCTCCTCAGCACTGGGCTTTTTTAGAGTAGCAGTTTTATTCATCAAATTTGTTGAGTTCATGCTAATTAGAGGTCCCTTTTCCTTTTGAGCAACAAATGAAATTATTTTCATTCCGAATGTTTTTGTTGCACTAGAATTAAAACCTAGGCCCTCTTTTCTGAAATTAACCTTTGACCCTAACAAAGCATTTAAGTTATCTGTTCCTTGGGTCATTTTCTCAATGGTCTTCATTTTATCCTCATTATCTTTCTGAAGTTCATCACTAGCCTTTTTCAGCTCGTTGTTGACATTGAGGACAACTTCATATTTTTCAGAGATAATTTTGACTTCACTTTCACATTTCAGAATCTTCAGCTTCCATTCATCAATTTCATCTTCAAGCCTTAGATTCTCTTCCTTAGAAGCTTTTAACTCATTTTTGATTTTATCTTCTTCAGAACATGTGAGTTTCAATTCATCAATCTCAGATTCCAAACATGCAATTTTATCAGTTAGTGTTTTATCATTTTGCATGGAATTGATTTTTCTTCTAAGATGCCTATTCTCTTTTCTAATATCATCAGCTCTATCAGCTATTTCATGATAAGCATCTACCCAATCAGCAATTGTGAAGTTTTCAAATCTAGTGATTACCTCATCTGTATCCTCCTCTCTATCTTCGGAGCTTGTTGCCATAAGGCAAATGGGCTGTTCAGATTCGGCTTCACTATCTGAGCTGCTGCTGAAAGAGCCTTCATCTTCATCACTCCATGTGGTGATCATAGCTCTTCCCTTCTTGGTTTTCTTCTTTGACCTGTCCTTATGTTTCTGATTTTCTGGACAGTCAATTTTCAGATGCCCTGGTTTCCTGGATTGATAACAGACATTAGCTTCATTTTTCTTTGCAGGTGTAGATTTATACCTTTTATCCTTTCGGCCATCACTGTATTTCTTCTGACCGAACCGTCCTGCTCCCTTTCTGAGAAATCGCCTGAACTCTCTAGTCATCATGGCTATTTTAGATCGAGTCACATCTTCTTCTTCATTTAGGCTCTCCACTGATGATGAAGAGCTGCTGGAGCTAGATTTTGTTGTTTTGCTGGAACTAGCCTTCAGCGCTATCAGCTCCTTCTTCCTCTCGGCTTCATCTGTCCTTGGCATGTTTATCTCATATGCCATAAGTGAGCCAATCAGCTCATCAGATTTTGTATTACGCAGGTCCCTTGACTCCTCCATCACAGTTGCTTTGGTGTGCCAATTGGGAGTCAGGGAGCGTAGAATTTTCCTTACTACATCATACTCTGCCTGAGGTTTCCCAAAACCTCTGAGGCCATTGGTTATGACAGTCAGCCGAGCGTACATTTCGCTGATGGACTCGTTCTGCTTCATCTTGAAGGCTTCATACTCAGATACAAGAAGATTGGCCTTCTGCTCTCTTACTTGAGATGTACCTTCATGAATTACTTCCAGCGCATCCCACATCTCCTTAGCTGATTTGCAAGCAGATACACGGGAGAATTCTGTAGGATGCAGAGCGCACTGGATAGCATTAATAGCACTCCAATTTAGCGTGGACCTTCTGATCTCCTCCTTGGTCCATACATCTTCATTCGGGGACAGCTTATAAGGTCCCTTGCTGACAATCTTCCAAATCTCATAATCCTTAGCCCTGAGGAACACTTGCATACGGTTCTTCCAATATGCGTAGTTTGATCCGTCAAAGAATGGGGGCTTCGTTGTTGAGTGACCTTCGGCAGTCATCCCTCGAACATCCATCTCTGCCTATTCTCTTCGGGCGATGAGTCCCTACAGAAGAGTTAGGCTCTGATACCAAGTGTTGGGTTAGATGGACGCAGTCTATCTCCACAGATTGTGGATCTAGAGGGGGGTGAATAGATCAACTTGCCTAATTTAAAACTATTGTAAGTTCTAAAGTGGAATTTAGGCAAACGTCAGTTAAGCTAAACAAAGGATGCTAAACAAAAGGTCGAAAGCTAGACATGAGCATAAGCGATGCAATCAAATAAGCTAAGCAAGAATTTCCCATCGCACACAGATCACACAAAAACACAAACACACTGCACACACAATTTTTAGGTGGTTCGGTCAACGACCTACGTCCACCCCACACTCAACCGAGTATGGCTTCCTGCTGCGCAGCACAGCTTGCGTCCGCTGGGCTTTACAGCTTGGCCAAACAACCCGCTGATACATAGCTTCGCTGGGCACTACAGCTTGCCGACGAGAGGATCTAATCCTCTGCAACCGCTGGGGAAATACAGCTTAACCCGTCCAGTGGAGACCACCACTGCAAGACCGCTGACACACAGCTTGAAGAAATAGCATTCGAAAATGAAAGACAGAATCAAAACGAAAATAGAAAAACTCAAAAACAATGTAGCTCTAAGAGCAAAGCTCAGCTCTGGTTTTGAACCACGAGACTGAGATACAACCACTCTCACTCTCACTCTCGATCAGCTCTCTCTCAACTCAATCTCTCTCGATCTCTTCCTCTCTCTTTTTCTCCTTCTTCTCTTCTTCTTCTTCTTCTTCTCTGTATCTTCTTCTTCTCTCTTTTCTCTCTATGGATCGAAGGCTCACTGCTGTATAGACTTTCTCTTCTTTTCTTTCGATCAACCTTCATCTGTGGACGAAGGCTTCAATATATAGCAGCAGCAGGTGGATAAGGTACAGAATGCGTGTGCCTCCCACACTCAATCCAGAACCTTCTTTCCATGTGCCCTTATAGCATTGGTTCCTTTAGTATTGGATCACGTGCAGCCCAGACACTGGGGAATATTCTTCCTCAGACCACCTTCTTCTTTCTATTTTTCTTCTTCTCCTACAAAGAGATTAAAACCATTAAACTCAGGCCCACAAAAACTAAAACTGCATGAGGTATGTGATAGCAATACGAGATGCACTATACTGAGAACGACACGAGATACACAAGGTGACTACAGCACGAAATAAAGAGAGAACGACACGAGGTACCACAGTAACAAGGCTATCACTACAACGAGAATGACACGAGGTCAGATGAAAACGGCACGAGGTGAGAAGAAAATAACACGGAGTAAAACGGTAGTAAAACACGCGATCAGAGGAAACCTAGACGAAGATAGAAAAGAAGCAACACGAAGACATAAACAAAAACGACACGAATACAGAAGACTCGAAGACATAGGGGTGACACAGATGGAGCGACACGAGGTGGCACAGAAAGCAGCACGAGGTGCTGCAGTGTTCAGCACGCGATGGAACAACTAACGACACGAAGACGAGGACAACACGGACTGAAACCAACTCGAAGATGAAAAATAGAACCCTACACGAAGTGTGGTCACAAAGCAAAAAGGACACGGGGTCTAATAAAAATAACACGAAGACAGAAGATAGGAACGGTGATGCGGGACGGGACTGAAAGGGCTAAGACCTACGACTACAACGAAGTGCGGCCAGCACTCGCACGCCAAAGGCAAGCCGGGCGGCTGACCTCCGTAGCGTTCCTCCGGGTGGAGGCGTCTCTCAACAAGAAATCCAAGCCCAACGACCGTCCCTATGAGGGAAGCGCGGGGATCTCAGCGGCTAAGGAACCGCCGAACGACTAGGTGAGTCTAGTTCGAGCTCGGTGCTCATTAGGGGCACGGGACGGGTGCTCTCAACTCACATTCGGAGGTGAATTACAAAATAGCTAGGATCCTACATGCTCACGCGACATATAGAATAGAATACTAGTAAAGTAAAATGCCAGCAAAGAGGAGCGTCGCACGTACCTCCACGCCTAGGCGTGGGGAAGAGACCCCGGCCGAGATCAACAACCCCGATACACACGACACATAACAATACAATGCCAACCAAAATGCCCACTCCTCGCAGGGAGATAATAGGCTACAACAGTAGACTTTGGGGCTGCCGATGCACGGGCTGACGGGCGGCACTCGGTGAAGGGTTGGCCACGAGGAGGTTCCCGAACGGTAATCTGCCGGTTCGCAGCAGCGCGCAGGTCACCGGCGAACTCTACCACGAGCCGGTCCGGAGTCCGAATGGGACGCCGTCAGTGGGAGTGTGAAGACAGGTCACAGGGGGACGCGTCGGCCAAAGCGGGTGAGCAGATTCGCACCGTGGTGGCCGTGAGGTCATCTGCAATCCGTGACTGGTTTCCTGCACACAGAACAGCACGCTCGAGCGAGAAAATTAATAACTTAATGCTCCGGCGTCCGAACGTGATTCCGCCTGTGGGAGGACGACGGGGACTCGTAGAAGAAACTTCTGATCAAAGGGTTTGACCAGATTGCGTCGAGGTAAGCTGTGGTAGCTTCTGCAACATGTCGCTAGTACTGGGGTCGGACTGCACAGGATCAGTCTGCGCGGTCCCACGAGAATGAACGGCACGCACAGCACGATCGTCGAAATGAGGCGAGACTTGCGGCGTTGGAAAGAGGACGAAAAGTTGTTCGAACCATCAGAAGATGAGCCTCATCACGTCACCAGGCTGGGCGCAGTCGCAACAGTGGTAAGCTTCTATCCTCTGGGCGAGCAGTCGGACAGAGGTACGATGGCCGTGGTGAAATTTTCTGAAACGAGGTCGGAATCCGACAAAACCACCTGGGTTGGTTCCGGGACGCCGAGGGATACAACGTTGAAGAAGAAGACTTGGGCAGAAAACTGATGTAGAAATCGTGACAAGAACAACACCCAACTGCACCCTCTGGGCGGGTTGATTCGAATGGATTCTGCACAGTCGTGGGAGAATGGATGCCACGAACAGTGCCGAAGTCGAAACAAGGCGAGACCACCTCTGGATCGAAGAGGACTCGGGGAGGAACAAACTGACAGAAGAACTCTCGGCCTGATTCGCACTGTGGACGTCGGGGTCGCCTCTGCAATTAGGGATTCAATTCTGCCTCGGATCTATAGGGTGCAGATTATCTTGATCTTCAAGCTTGATGGTGGAGATGAAGACGAGGGCTTGCGAGGGCGGCGTGGAGGAACATGGAGGATGGATGCCTTGGCGTCGCACCAAGGGGATGGGGAGTCGCACCCCAGGTTGATCCCATCGCAGGAGCAAGGAGGAAGAGAGGGGGAACCTCGGCGTCGCACCGAGGGGTGGGGCGTCACACCCCGGGCTTGCTCCCGTCGCAGGAGCAAGGAGGAACAGGGAGGAGGGCGCAGCCACCTTCAAGGAGAATCAGCAATTTTTTTCTTTCATTCATAATAATGCTCCAAAGAAAAATACAAACCTTATATATGGGGGAGGGGGAATGCTAGGGTTGAAACCCTAGCCAAGGGGGAAAGGGGGGGTGCGCAAGGTGCTAGGGGGGGAAGGGGGGGCGCACCACTCCTAGATTCTAGGAGGAGATTGGGGGATGGGGGCGGCCAAAGGAGGGAGGGGTGGTCGGATGGGGAAGGGAAAGGGGGGAGGCCGCACCCTTCTTCCTATAATCTAGGAGAGGGGCGGCTGCCACCTTCCAAGAGGAGAGAAAAAGGGGGTGGGCGCCCAAAACCCTAACCCTAGGGAGGGGGGCGCAAATCCCTAGGTGGGCCAAGCCTTGGTTGGCCAGCCATGCCAAATGGGCCAAGGCTTGAACCAAGAGAGTGGCCCAATAGCCCTATCTCCTACCTAATAAGCATAAAAATGACCCAACGAAAGCCTAATTGGCCCCAATTGGCCTACAAAGGTCCACACAAATAATAAAAGTGTCCACACAGGGACTAATCCAAGGCCCAACATGGCCTAAAGTATAGAATAAGTGAAGGTAACTCCGCTAGTCTGCCAAGTGATCGTCGAGCCAAAGGGATGCCGACGTGCTCCGTGTGCTCCGTCGAGTAATGCGGCGCGTGTCCTCACCAATTCTCCCCGGGTGGGAAGAACTCGACCCTGTCGAGTAAGGGTCACGGTCGCTCAAGTGGCGCTCCAACAAGTCGGGGTCGATCCTCTCTAGCTCTCCTCGTGTGATCCAGGTGTCGTCTGTCGCAGGGCGCCCTCTCCAACGCACTAGGAAGCGTTGGTAGGCTCTGCTCTTGGTAGTGGTCACCTGCTCATCCAGTATGCAATCTATATGCTCGCGTTTCTGTAATGGGGCTGGAGGAGGTGGACGCTCAGTAGGTGTAATACTCTCAATAGGAGGGGAGGGCTCAAAAGGCTCACTGGGAATCACCGCGGGGTCCCGATATGCCACTAAATCTGAGACATTGAATGTCGAATAGATCCCATAGCCTTCTGGCAGCTCAATCTCATACGCATTCGACCCAATTCGCTTCAAGACTCGGAAGGGTTCAGCACCGCGGGCCTGGAGTTTCTTCACGGCCCCCGAAGGAAACCGTTCAGGTCTGACCCTGATCATGATGTACTCTCCCTTACGGAACTCACGGGTGTGTCGATGCGCGTCAGCTAACTCCTTATAACATGCGTTGCTGGCCTCAAGGTGGTGATGATGCAGACTCCGAATAAGATGGGTAGACTCATACCTACGTGAATGCAGGGGTGGTCCTGGACATCCAAATATGGATCTAATATGCCTATGACGTTTACCTGACTTGACAACATGGGAGGACCGGGACAACCAAAGTATGACCAATCATGCACATGTGTCCTACTAAATATGGTAGACTCAGGAGGATGAATAACCCCAAACTCACTCATGACATTACCCCTATATGATGAGGAACATGGAGAAACATGAGAGAGAGACATGTGTCCCTGGCCTCCTAAACTCTGGCGTTTGGATGTATGCAAGGTGAGGTGTTGACTAGCAGGTCTGGATGGGGTGTGATAATAGACCTCCTCGACAAGGTGGGGAAAAGAATACGAGTCGAGAGGCTCACTAGGGAGGGGATCGAATGGGTCAAAGAAATGATGACCCCTCCCGATAGGTCCCTTTACTATACTTACCCATGTCTGACATTCGCCCAGGTGCAGATGATCACCTTCAGGCACTCTAATATATGGGGCAAGGGGCTCATGAGGGAGGCAAGGAAAGCTAGGTTCCTCCCTCGGGACCGTAATACCATAAGAGGGGACAAAATCAACCTCCACGGGTATGGGAAAGAATAAAAGGACCTCGGAGGTGATATGTCCTATGGTGTAGACCGAGGTAATAGACCCCATAGCAGGGAGTGTAAAGCTATGACTATAGGGTTGGTCAGACCCTAAGGTCAACATATATGTCAACTCCCATTGACAATCTAAACTCCTAAGGAAGTCCTTTACATTTTCAAGAAAGCAGAAGGACCGAAAAGTGGTGTGAAAGGAGTCAAGGGGTACAATTGGGAGAGCTGGCTCCATGGATGGGTAGTAAGGGATCGGAGCATCTAGAATTAGGCCCTTCCTTAACCAGCTAGCTAAAGGCCCTTCAATGACAAGTTCACCCTTGGGAGGCAAGAATGGCACCAGATGAGGGTCGAAGGGAGTCTTTCCCCCAGGTGGGGTAAAGGGGTCCTCTATGATGTGGGTGGCACCTTGGCTCTCCATCGAGTGTCTCGAGACGAGAGTGCCGGTCCCAACCTCCATAGGTTTAGGCACGACTGGGTGCTCCATGGGATCACTCCCTAACTCCTCAACCCCAGTTAGGTACTCCTTGGCCAACTCCTATTCAGCCTCGTAAGTCACCGGAACAAGCCGAGGTGGGGCATCCTCCGAATGTGTGTCCTTCAAGATAGGGGAACGTGAAGGACACCGGTCAGGGAACCGGGCATTCCCACTACAGGGGGCCACAGGGGCGGGCTCCGGGGGTGGTGGCAGGCGTGAGCCCGGAGGCGGAGCGGACTGTGGGCTAGGGGAAATTAGTGACTCAATATAAGCATGCCTCTTATCCAACCGATCTGAAAAGTTTTGCAAGAGTTCAACAAAGGTGGGACTTGGGGTGGGGTCTCTATGCTGAATTTACCCAAAATCATTAGGCCTAGTCGTGGACCTAGACTCATGCACAAGTGGAGCCTTTCGCCCCCGACTATGATGTGCTCGGTTGGGGGTAAGAGGTGATGGGCGTTGCGGAGGTTGAGCCCTTATAGTGGCCTTAGACTGGCCGAGAGAGAAAGGAGGAGTGGTAGTGCTCCTCGGGCTATGGGTCTCCGAGTAGGAGGGGGAGCGTTGGGGACTGTAGATCTTCCTAAGTTCTACCTTCATCCCCTCCCATGAGTGTATGGGCTCTTGCCTCCAACCTGCCCTAAGACCCACTATGTGATTCCACGCTTCCATGGCTTGAGGTGAAAGTTGTCCCTTGGCAATGTTGACTCTCTCGAAACCATATATCCAATTCTTCTCAAAGTATTTTCCCATGGTAGCCTCCCACTTTAGATAGGCACTAGGGCTCGATCCATCAAAGCGAAGGTCCTCATCTAGAATGATGTCCAGGAATAGAGGGTCGGTCGGACCCTTGTGGAGGGCCGAGTTGTATGGAGTTGGCCAAGTAGGGATAGCCATGATGATGCACCTGAGGATTCTAAATACACATGCACGCCCTAGGACTATGGAAGGGACATGTAGGACAACTAAGGGATGGGACTAGACACGACTCAAAATGGTGATGGAAAAAGGGGAAGAATGCAGACTCAAATGCACCTAAAACAAACCTAATGACTCACATGCAACTTAGACAAATCTAATGCCTCAATTGCACCCTAGACAACCTAAAGACTCAAATGACCTAAGACCCCAATTTGTTAGAACAAACTGGTTCCCTAAGCTCTGATACCAATTTGATGCGGGACGGGACTGAAAGGGCTAAGACCTACGACTACAACGAAGTGCGGCCAGCACTCGCACGCCAAAGGCAAGCAGGGCGGCTGACCTCCGTAGTGTTCCTCCAGGTGGAGGCGTCTCTCAACAAGAAATCCAAGCCCAACGACCGTCCCTATGAGGGAAGCGCGGGGATCTCAGCGTCTAAGGAACCGCCGAACGACTAGGGGAGTCTAGTTCGAGCTCGGTGCTCATTAGGGGCACGGGACGGGTGCTCTCAACTCACATTCGCGCAGTGAATTACAAAATAGCTAGGATCCTACACGCTCACGCGACATATAGAATAGAATACTAGTAAAGCAAAATGCCAACAAAGAGGAGCGTCGCACGTACCTCCACGCCTAGGCGTGGGGAAGAAACCCCGGCCGAGATCAACAACCCCGATACACACGACACATAACAATACAATGCCAACCAAAATGCCCACTCCTCGCAGGGAGATAATAGGCTACAACAGTAGACTTTGGGGCTGCCGATGCACGGGCTGACGGGCGGCACTCGGTGAAGGGTTGGCCACGAGGAGGTTCCCGAACGGTAATCTGCCGGTTCGCAGCAGCGCGCAGGTCACCGGCGAACTCTACCACGAGCCGGTCCGGAGTCCGAATGGGACGCCGTCAGTGGGAGTGTGAATACAGGTCACAGGGGGATGCGTCGGCCAAAGCGGGTGAGCAGATTCGCACCGTGGTGGCCGTGAGGTCATCTGCAATCCGTGACTGGTTTCCTGCACATAGAACAGCGCGCTCGAGCGAGAAAATTAATAACTTAATGCTCCGGCGTGCGAACGTGATTCCGCCTGTGGGAGGACGACGGGGACTCGTAGAAGAAACTTCTGATCAAAGGGTTTGACCAGATTGCGTCGAGGTAAGCCGTGGTGGCTTCTGTAACATGTCGCTGGTACTGGGGTCGGACTGCACATGATCAGTCTGCGCGGTCCCACGAGAATGAACGGCACGCACAGCACGATCGTCGAAATGAGGCGAGACTTGCGGCGTTGGAAAGAGGACGAAAAGTTGTTCGAACCATCAGAAGATGAGCCTCATCACGTCACCAGGCTGGGCGCAGTCGCAATAGTGGTAAGCTTCTGTCCTCTGGGCGAGCAGTCGGACAGAGGTACGATGGCCGTGGTGAAATTTTCTGAAACGAGGTCGGAATCCGACAAAACCACCTGGGTTGGTTCCGGGACGCCGAGGGATACAACGTTGAAGAAGAAGACTTGGGCAGAAAACTGATGTAGAAATCGTGACAAGAACAACACCCAACTGCACCCTCTGGGCAGGTTGATTCGAATGGATTCTGCACAGTCGTGGGAGAATGGATGCCACGAACAGTGCCGAAGTTGAAAAAAGGCGAGACCACCTCTGGATCGAAGAGGACTTGGGGAGGAACAAACTCACAGAAGAACTCTCGGCCTGATTCGCACTGTGGACGTCTGGGTCGCCTCTGCAATTAGGGATTCAATTCTGCCTCGGATCTGCAGGGTGCAGATTATCTTGATCTTCAAGCTTGATGGTGGAGATGAAGACGAGGGCTTGCGAGGGCGGCGTGGAGGAACATGGAGGATGGATGCCTTGGCGTCGCACCAAGGGGATGGGGAGTCGCACCCCAGGTTGATCCCGTCGCAGGAGCAAGGAGGAAGAGAGGGGGAACCTCGGCGTCGCACCGAGGGGTGGGGAGTCACACCCCGGGCTTGCTCCCGTCGCAGGAGCAAGGAGGAACAGGGAGGAGGGCGCAGCCACCTTCAAGGAGAATCAGAAATTTTTTTCTTTCATTCATAATAATGCTCCAAAGAAAAATACAAACCTTATATATGGGGGAGGGGGAATGCTAGGGTTGAAACCCTAGCCAAGGGGGAAAGGGGGGGTGCGCAAGGTGCTAGGGGGGGAAGGGGGTGTGCACCACTCCTAGATTCTAGGAGGAGATTGGGGGATAGAGGCTGCCAAAAGAGGGAGGGGTGGTCGGATGGGGAAGGGAAAGGGGGGAGGCCACACCCTTCTTCCTATAATCTAGGAGAGGGGCGGCTGCCACCTTCCAAGAGGAGAGAAAAAGGGGGTGGGCGCCCAAAACCCTAACCCTAGGGAGGGGGGGCGCAAATCCCTAGGTGGGCCAAGCCTTGGTTGGCCAACCATGCCAAATGGGCCAAGGCTTGAACCAAGAGAGTGGCCCAATAGCCTTATCTCCTACCTAATAAGCATAAAAATGACCCAACGAAAGCCTAATTGGCTCCAATTGGCCTACAAAGGTCCACCCAAATAATAAAAGTGTCCACGCAGGGACTAATCCAAGGCCCAACATGGCCTAAAGTATAGAATAAGTGAAGGTAACTCTGCTAGTCTGCCAAGTGATCGCCGAGCCAAAGGGATGCCGGCATGCTCCGTGTGCTCCGTCGAGTAATGAGGCGCGTGTCCTCACCAAACGGCTACAACGACACGTGATAAAACAGTGAAAGCAGGAAAACGTCTCGAGTAACTATAGTAAATGATACGAGAATAAGACTCGAAGACAGACGATGTATAGAGTTCTCAGTTCACCCGTCAGTGTGTAGACTTGAACAGCATGAGGCACAGTATAGACATCAACTCTGCACATCGAATGTATGGACTTCAAGTGTGAAGACCATTGTAGAGACTTTGGTTTCGAAGACAATATGCAGACATCGAGTTTGAAGACCAATGTCCAAACTTCAAGTAACAATGTGGATGTACAGACTTGATGGAGCGAAGCAATGTGTAGACTTGAAGCTCCTGATGGGTGTATAGACTTCAAATATCAAGACGCTAAGGAAGACGGACAAAGTACAGACTTGCTGTAACAGACTAAAGTACAGACTCTGAGTTTCAAGGCCAACGGCTGTACAGACTTAGAATATTAAGACTGATGTCCAGACTTCAAACGTTAACGCTGTACACACTTAACAAATTCAATTGAGATGCAGTGTGTGGACTTCATCTTGAGCGAAAGGTAAGTGAAGAATGTATAGACTCAAGAGAGTAAGAAATTGCAGACAGTAGTGTATTAAATGCAAAGAACACATAGTCAATCTGATAGAGCAGTTTCATCAAATCAAAAACAGTTCCCAATCAATCAAAAAAATGGTGTTGCCAATGAAATAAAGCAAGTGTCAACATCATCAATCATAGAGGGGTCACAACAATATTATCTCGAGAACTGGCTGGTCATTCATGTGTTCTGGGATCTGATGTTCCCCTTAAACAAAAATGATGATGATCTAAGTTCACATGTTTAATCGTTGGATAGGCCGTTAGGTTAGAAAGATTTGGGGACGATGGTTCTGTCTTACACGCCGTGGTTGCAGATAGTGTCCTGACCCTGATTTCTCCGGTCTAGCAATACTATTCTCGAGTATCTTGTTATTTTATTCTTTCTTTGCATTTGTTTTAACGATTTCTTTTTCATTTAGCCCAACATGCATCATCCGCATGTTTGAGCATTCATGATTCTTCATCTGTTCGAGGTATCTCAATGGTGGTGAATAGCTGTGTTCTTGATCTCGAATAAGGAGAGACAGTCCACTCTGAATTCGAAGGTTTTCTTCAATCTGTCGCTTGATTTGGTTGGCTGAAGATTCCTGTCTGGAGTTTAGTCAGTTCTCTTTCCTTTCCGTTGCCTCCGGTGGCTAGCCGTGTTTCCTTTCCTTAGTTGTTAGTTTCTCCAGACTTACATCCTTTGGTTAGCTATTTTCCTTGTGATCAGTTCGAAGTTTCCCAGAAAATTTCTATCGCTTGTTGGTAAAGAACGGGTGTCGTTTTACCTTAACGCCCGCTTTTTGGTCCACTCCGCTTCATTTCCGCTTCATCTCCATGTTCCATTTCGCTTTCGCTTCACCTCCGCTCGCTTCCCTGCAAAGAGGACGTTAAGGAGGTGCATCTGTTGACACCCGTTTTATGACCGATAAGTCGAGTCATCTCCTTGTTCACTCTATGTGATGCTCCAAGTTATTCATTCCTTCGTTGAGTCTCCTTCATGAGTCTGAAGTTTATTTCATGGGTCTTCTCCTTGGTTGAGTATGGTTCCGCGATTTCTCGTTTGATGAAGCTTAGCAAGCTCTCTTATCATTTGGATCCTCATTGTTTCTAACGGTCTGCACCTGGGGCGTTATGTTCATCTAACGCATTTGCCCATGGCCGTTACATATTGAAGAGTCCTACGACTTAAGGCTTTGTTTCAATCCTTATCCTTTGGCCTATCCATTGAGTATAACGGTCTGTCGTGAAGCCGTTACTTCCCTCCAACGCGTCCACCCATGGCCGTTACTTTCATTCAAGAGTCCTATTGTTTTGATCGGCTTCCGTTGATCTTATCTCTTTTGAGATAAGGTTGAATGTGACGGTATCCCCCTAACGCGTTATTTACATGTGACGGTCTGTCGTGCAGCCGTTACATCCAACAGAGAGTCCTGGCAGTTCAGGCCTTTTTCTGCTACTCCGTGGTCGAGATAAGAGTTTGATCTTGTGATTTCTCTTCCAAATCTGATCCTCAGAACCTTCTGTGTGTTTCTATGGACTCTTGGTGATATTATCTTCGAGAGTTTGCTAAGAGTTATCCTTTTTTCTTGCTGGATTATCCTCTATTCGACCAAAGATTTTGAGGGCCTATAAATAGCACCCTTGACTTCATGGCCCGAGGGAGGAAGATCTGCAGTTTATGTCGAAGTGCTGCCGCATCCTGGAGCCACATCCAACCAAGGAGAACTATTCCTCATGTCCATCTGCTTCACGGTGAAGGGAGTATTCGTTTCATTGTGTTTGAATTTCTGTCATTGTCACACTTGTGTTCTTCTTCCTCCTCATTCTCAAAGCATTGTCCCTCTTCCTTATTCCACGTTCTTCATCTATTTTCATCATCTAAACATCTTCCTATCTTTTAAAATGCCCAGAGGGGTTAAAAAACCAAAACTTTCCCGGTACTTCCCTTTCCTTTTGAATGATCTTAATTTCTTTAAGGATTGATACTATGCTTGTTTAAAGGGCTGATCTGGGTTTGTTTTCTTGTGTTTCACGTTCATTGGCAGGTTTACAGGTTCATCAAACGAGGCCTAAGTCTTCTGGCCGACTGGAAGATTTGGAGTTCAAAGAATTCATAACCTATTTCTGCAGGTTGTCTGACGGTCTTGAGAAGACGCATCAGGTTCATATAACAGTGAATTGTGTGACCGTCACACTTTTGTGACGCACAGGGTCTGGACCATTACATTCAAGGCTGATCTGCAGATTTCACTGGTTTCTCTCTCCCGTGGGCGGGTGCTTCATCCACCT
The DNA here is from genome assembly GCA_022559845.1 of Amorphophallus konjac. Lineage (NCBI taxonomy): Eukaryota > Viridiplantae > Streptophyta > Magnoliopsida > Alismatales > Araceae > Amorphophallus > Amorphophallus konjac. Next base: position 201,753,420 of record CM040123.1, read on the forward strand.
ATTTCCAAGGTATTTTCAAGTCCTTGACTTGTGTTTACTTTGGTGGCGATCACGTTCTTTCCTTAGTATTTGGCATTGATTTCTCTCTCATATCTCTTATTTCGTTTGCTTGTTCCACCCACGCGGTGTGTTTTATTTGCTACTTGCTCCACGCCCCGGCATGTGTTTTTCTTTATTTTCTTAGATTAGTTTGGTTGAGATAGCATTGCCCATGCTAGAGCTTGTTTGGATTGCCTAGGTTCATGGTTCACATGTCCTTGGGTTGATTGAGATCATTGATTTTTGCCTATCATCTTTATCATACATCACAAACCCACAAAAAGAAGGAAGCAAATAAATCAACAGAAATTTTTTTTGCTAATTAGAAAATCAGATCTGCAGATTTCACTGGTTTCTCTCTCCCGTGGGAGGGTGCTTCATCCACCTATTTCCAAGGTATTTTCAAGTCCTTGACTTGTGTTTACTTTGGTGGCGATCACGTTCTTTCCTTAGTATTGGGCATTGATTTCTCTCTCATATCTCTTATTTTCTTTGCTTGTTCCACCCACGCGGTGTGTTTTATTTGCTACTTGCTCCACGCCCCGGCGTGTGTTTTTCTTTATTTTCTTAGATTAGTTTGGTTGAGATAGCATTGCCCATGCTAGAGCTTGTTTGGATTGCCTAGGTTCATGGTTCACATGTCCTTAGGTTGATTGAGATCATTGATTTTTGCTTATCATCTTTATCATACATCACAAACCCACAAAAAGAAGGAAGCAAATAAATCAACAGAGACGTGAAAGACCGGATGCACATGCGATAGGGCAGGTGGAAGTGCAGGTCGATAAACCACCTGGCTAGCCTTTTGCAAAATCTCGAAAAGCCTGATATATCTAGAACCAAGCTTGCCCTTCGTGAATCGCAAGACTCCCATGGGAGAGACACCTTTAGGAGCACATGGTCCCCCCTAGTAATTTTTCTTTAAACATATGAACTGAAATGACTAAGCTCTACAAAGCCCGTAACTCCATGTTAAAGCCTACCCACTCAATGATCTGAAAATGGGGGACGATTTCATACCTCCTGCAACTCAGAGCTTCAAAACTAACTTCGGGAGGTACATGGCAAACCCATTGATGTTGAATGGACATTACTGTTCATGGCAAGACTATTACTAACCCCTAGCAGAAGCCCCCTTCTAACTTTGTTAAGCATTTTGTAGCTAGTCGAGGAGCAAGGTCATCAGGTTAAAGTACGCAAATGGGTATAATTGTCTGAAATTTATGGCATCAACATAATGAGATATCTTGATAGGCATTAAATATGTCAGAGACAGGAAAAGTAGGACCCTAGATATCAATTTCTTGCTCTGTACCTTGAAAAAGAAAAGGGGGAGTGCTTAATAGTGGATGGAATGATATCCTTTATCAATTCAGAAGGCCTAACAAACCTGAAGTTGGGATAACCATGAGTAGAGGATAGCCTCTCCCATTTACATTCCAGAATCTATGTTGCTAATAATAGCATCTGACATTTTCTAATTCCCACCAGATTTCTCCTGCGGTGGTATTGGCTTCTGCTGAGCCTTCTTAGGGCAGTCCCTCGCAAAATGTCCGACCTCGCCACATAAGCAAACCACCACCGCCTTGGCTAGGGCTTCGTGTCTCTCCCACTTGTTCTTACAATGAGAGACTATCCATTGTGCCAAGGGTATCAAATGAATGTGGTGTGGGCTGATCATGGTCCTCACGTCCTTTCGATTACGGATGAAATCACTCAAGATCAAGGACGGGTCAACAGGCTCAACCGTGTAGCAAACTAGGTCTTCATCCCCCACCTTAGTCTTAGAAAGGGCTAGGTAGGTTTCTACCTCCTCTAATAGGACTGTTGCTTCAAAGGAAGGGAAGATGAAGGTATGTGTTTGTGGATGCCACAATTCTATGAGGGCTGAAATACTAGGCCAATCTAATGACAATTTCTGGATATTCTTTCCTAAAACCAAGAGAGGTTGAAGGTGCCATGCTTCAAGAATTGATGTAACCTCTAAAGGGAGTGCCTTCACCATGGGAGCTACCCACTTCAGATTAGAATAGCATCTTGGGCCAGGAAGAGGCTAAGAAGAAGAAGAAGATCATGAGAAGAGATGAAGTGCAGGAAATTTCTGAACTTGGTTAGGTCATGAAAGCTTACCACTCTTGGAGCATTGAAGCTTAGGTGTTTGGGGAATGAGGTCAGCCTTTGTAGCTCTCCATACTCCTTTCTTGCAGCTTTGGGTCCTGTATAGATCTTCTCCTCCATAGCCATCGCCTCGAAGCTTCTCTTCATCTTGTTTCCTACCCTTTAGGAGAGGTTTTTCAGCCCTTCTAGCAGAGAAATTCAGAAAGATACGATTTTGGCTAAGTTTCCAAGTTTTAAAGGCTTGCTTTTGGCTTTAAAGTGATAAGATTCGGATTGGAAGGCTTTATCTTAAGTTTGGGAGAAGTCTAGAACGGATTGGAGGCTTCTTATCTTGGATTTTGCCCCTTGCGGCTCAATCCATCTCGGAGTACAATTCATGCTCTAACGGTCTATCATCGGACCGTCACTTTCCTCTGACGCACCATCTCTGGGCCGTCACATTTCCTGTGGATTTAATTTGGTTCAACCTTGTTCTGTCAAGCTTAACGGTCTAGAATCAGACCGTTATATTCTTATGACGCGTTCTCTCTGAGCCGTTACATTATCTGCTGATCAATTTTGGCTTCTTCTTGGTCAATCATTCTCAACGGTCTTGCTCATGACCGTTATCTATCTCTGACGCACTGTGCTTGAGCCGTCACATTTCCTGCATATATTGTTAAGTCTATACATCCCATTCATCATCCCAGCCTGTACAGCATTTTGAAGTCTGCACATTCATTCTTCATGTTGAAGTCTGAACATCATGTTGAAGTCTGCACATTCATTCTTCATTTTGAAGTCTACACATCATGATGAAGTCTATACATCATTTTGAAGTCTATACAGCGTGTTGAAGTCTGCACATTCATTCTTCATGTTGAAGTCTACACAGCATGTTGAAGTCTACACATCATTGTTGAAGTCTATACAGCATGTTGAGGTCTATACATCGTTTTCAAGTCTGAACCTCATGTTGAAGTCTAAAGTCCATACATTTTACAAGTCCACACATCGCTCAAGTCTGTACACTCCACAGCATCAAGTCCATACATTCTTCAAGTCTGTACATTCTTGATCCAAAGTCCATACCTTCTTCAAGTCTGTACATTCTTGATCCAAGTCCATACATTGCCCAGGTGGGCACAACCCCAAGTCTACACATCATGTTAAAGTCCATACATTCTTCAAGTCTGAGCGTCCTTTGCTAAAGATGAAGTCTATACATCGTTTGGTCGTCTGCACTCGAAGTCTATACATCACTTTGGCAAGGTCTATACACTCATGAGTTTAGTCAGTGCATTCATAGTTCAATCCTGCTCTGCCATCTCTAACGGTCTGGCATTTGGCCGTTACTTATATATGACACACCAGCTCTGGGCCGTTACTCTTCCTACTGCTCAGTTCTGCAAATTTGGGCTGTCCTCTCTGACGGCCTCCATCTGATGCGTTACTTGATCATGACGGTCTGGACCTCGACCGTTACTTTGTTTGCTGCTGAGATTGTGCTATTCCTTTCAGCCTCTGTTCAAACCTGGCGGTCTCACACACTTTCCATTCCATTCCTCCTGTCCATCATTTCATCCACACATCATCTTATCCATACATTTCATCCACACACGTGTCCACATGCATTTCCTACATCTTCAATCACATTCTCACATGCATTTTTTGGCATTTTCCATTCATTTCTGCATTTACCACATACACACATCCATTCATTCACAAGGACAAACAAAAGACCAAAAAGAAATTTTCATTCCATTTTCATCATAAGTCATGTACAAGTAAAGTGATAACCAAAGAAGAAAACCAAAAAAATGCATCACTCGGCCGGCTTATCCGCCGGGCCGCCATCATCATCTCCGTCCTCGGGTCTCCGCGCGGGTGGCGCTATGGAGGCACTCTCCTCCTGCTGTCCTCTCTCTGCCCACTCATTCCTCCGCTGGCCAGAGGAGCTAGCGAGGAAGTCCCCTATCGAGCCACTCCGGGCAACGCTCCTCCGTGCCCCACTCTGGGAGGCACTCCGCTCCGGTCCCCGGCCCATCATCCTGACCGTGCGCTCCATCGTCCGTAGCTCGATCTTCAGCTCGAAGATCTGACGACGCGTGTCCCGGGCCTCGGTCCGTTAGCGATCCAAGTCCGCGGTCCCAGTCCGGAGTCGCTCCACCTCGGCTTGTGACCGAGTCAGCTCTACCTGGAGTCGCTCTGCCTCCATCCGAGCCGATTTCACCTCGGCCGCTGCTGTGGCCAGCTCTCTCGCCTATAGATTGCATTTCATATAGTTAGTTGCATATGCATTTTAATTCGCATAAACATAATCATTTTAAATCAACGCATTTAGCATCTTACCCGCTTCGCGAGGGTGGCCTCCGCCTCCTCGGCCCGGGCAACCGCTCAGGCGAACTCGGCATCCCGCTTAGCTCTGTCCCCGGCAGGCTATGAGGAAGACGATGGGGCATCCGGTCCAGCTCTTTGGGCTCCCTCGTCCCGCTGCATTTAGACATTATAATCATCATCATAATCATTTTGATCATTTTAAGTCCAAGGTTTTGGGAATCTTACCAGAAGCTCCAAAGCGGTCCGGTACTCGTCCCGCTGCTGGACGGTGGCATGGAGTAGCCCCTCGAGCTCAGCCATCCTTCCCTCGGGGTCTAGCTGCATTTAGAAGTATATGAGTCGGTACATCTAGCATTTTGCATTTTGCATCATATAGAAAGAGTTTAGGGTTTAGAAGTTGCATACCGGTTGTCGGTACCTTGGTACACCCGGTCCCCGTACAGTCGAGCAAAGGCTTTCAAGTACGCCTCGTTGCTCTCGTCCCGCTCCTTCACTGCTCTGCCCCACTTGTTCCAGTCGTGGACGTACTTCGCCTTCCGGGCGCACCAATCTATGTCGCCGCTAATTCCTTTCGCTGACTTGCCCGGGCGCTCGTCACTGCGGCGTGGAAAGGTCACCTCGGGCTGGTGTAGTCCTCGAGTCCTCAGAATCAGTCGGTAGTGGAGTGGCTCGATGATATGGATGCAGTGCAACCATATGTCTCATCCCCGGTACGAAAGGGCTGCCTCCACCCATGGCTGTCCCTCGTAACTCTCACCTCTGTACGGGGTCCATCTCACCTGAAAGCATGTTAGTCCATTCATATTAGTCCATTCATCAAATCAACATTTAGAAGCATATAAAAGCATATAGAGCATTTAGAAAGCATTTTGAAGTTTCGGGCTTACCGCCGTGTGTGGGAAGGAATCCAAGTCATCCTGGATCGCCTGGGTCAATCTGATGATCGACCCCGGGTCCCTCGCGACCACCCATCGCCTCGCGATCGGGATGCGGCCGGTGTGGAGTAGTGTGCCTCTCCCGATGCCCGGGAGGTACATGTAGCTCCAGATCTGCATTTAGAAGTCAAGTCAGTCAACTGCATAATCATTTTCATAAGCATAATCATAATCATATAGAAGGCATTTTTAATTGCATTTACCTGTAGAAAAGGTGAGAAGCCGCCCAGCATCGTCTGTCGGTCCATCGTGCTGAGGGACTCAAACAGGAAGGCTAGGACTGCCGCTCCCCAGGCGTATTTTCCAACTCTGCCCAAATCCTGGATCATCGGTAGCAGCCTGCAGCTGATGACATCTGCCCGAGTTGCGAATAAGAGCTTCCCGAACAGTAGCGTCAGGAATCGTCTCAGGACGCGATCTCCCTCTGGTCCCGCCTCTGCCACCACTCGTGGGCGCACCTGATCTATCACTCTGCCCAGATGCTCCTCTGGTAGCTCTCCCACGGCTATGGCTGCTCCCCTCAGTCCTAGGCTCTCCTGCAGTACTGATCTTGAGAGCTGGGATGACGTCTACCCCGGTCTGATCAAGTCTAGCCCCAGCAGCTCCTGGGCCATCTCTCGGTAGTCTCTATAAGTCCATCCTGTCACTGCAGCTCCGTGCACCTGCAGTCCGACAATCCTCGCCATGTCTTCCAACGTCGGGATCATGTGACCCCACGGGAAGATGAATGCCCTACTGACTGGATCCCACCTCTCGTGCAAAGCGTATAGCAGTGGCGTGTCCATCCGGATCACCTCGATGCTCAGCACCTCGGCGAACCCCATGCCAGCCAACCTCTCTCTCTGGTAATCGGGCAGTGCCTGGTACACCGCCCGGATCTGGAGCCAAGAGATCCTCGTTCGTCTCTTTCCCTGCATTCATTTAGAGCATAAGTTAGTCAATTGCATCATAGAATCATTGCATATGCATTTAAAATGAAAAACAAAACAAAAAATTGAATAATTGAAAACCCAAAAATTAGTTCTGGTCTCTGGTGACTGTAACGGCCCTAGGATGGGGCGTTACTTGTCTCTAACGCACCAAGCCTGGCGCGTTAGGCTTGTGACGGTTCCTGGAAGGACCGTCACATTCTCTGCTAGAGGGCTTTATCCCCTTTGCATTCCGTGGCTTTCCCACTTTGGCCAAAAGGCCTACAATGGATCCTAATGGGTTCATAGACCCATTTTCTACCCCCCACTCATACATGCATGCACATAAAAACACAAAAAAATTTAAAAATTTAGAAAATGGGGTGGGCGGCCTACCTCTCGGTCTTGGCCCCTCTTCCTCTTCTTCTCTTGTTCCTTGGGTTCTACCTCGTCCAGGGGAACCTCCCCTTGATCCTCCTCGGCCGTGGGAACATCCTCCTCCACCCTTGGCTCTCTCCTCGCCCTAGTTTCTTCCTCCGCGGGCGGGACGGTCTCTCGCTCTATCCGGCGGTGAAGGCGACGAATCGCCTTCTTCTTCGTCCCTCTCTCCCTTTTCTTCAATGGCTGTGGGGACTCGTCGCCGGCCACCTTGGGTGGATGACGGAGGTCGCCGGTCGTTGCTCTCGGTTGAAGTTTTGAGGGTTTTTGTTGAATGTATGAATGAATGAAGATTGTGACTGTTCAGTTTGTTTTTTTTGAACGCTCAGGAAATATGACGGTCTGTCGTTCGACCGTTACAGTCTCTGACGCATACTCCTAAGACCGTTACATGGATTTGAACTGTTTTATTGAAGAATGTGAACTGCCCAGTCTCTAACGGCCCTTCCCTGGTCCGTTACTTTATATAACGCCCTCTCCACAGACCGTTACAGCTTGCAAGTTTCTTGATGAATAAATTGGTCTATTTAATGCTTGAATGATCACATTTTCTGCCATGATGTATATTATTGATGCTTCTCATGCGTACAAATGGTTATGTCATGTTTCATGCTCATATCTATTGTTAGCTAACCTCTTTACTCATGAATGAAGTTATAAACAACATCATGCTTTGCCGGTCGTCAGGCAGGTAAGTCAGGTATTGTATCTCGATTCCTTATCCCTTTAATGCATTACTATATGTTATCTATGATATATTATCTCGAGAACTGGCTGGTCATTCATGTGTTCTGGGATCTGATGTTCCCCTTAAACAAAAATGATGATGATCTAAGTTCACATGTTTAATCGTTGGATAGGCCGTTAGGTTGGAAAGATTTGGGGACGATGGTTCTGTCTTGCACGCCGTGGTTGCAGATAGTGTTCTGACCCTGATTTCTCCGGTCTAGCAATACTATTATCGAGTATCTTGTTATTTTATTCTTTCTTTGCATTTGTTTTAACGATTTCTTTTTCATTTAGCCCAGCATGCATCATCCGCATGTTTGAGCATTCATGATTCTTCATCTGTTCGAGGTATCTCAATGATGGTGAATAGCTATGTTCTTGATCTCGAATAAGGAGAGACATTCCACTCTGAATTCGAAGGTTTTCTTCAATCTGTCGCTTGATTTGGTTGGCTGAAGATTCCTATCTGGAGTTTAGTCAGTTCTCTTTCCTTTCCGTTGCCTCCGGTGGCTAGCCGTGTTTCCTTTCCTTAGTTGTTAGTTTCTCCAGACTTGCATCCTTTGGTTAGCTATTTTCCTTGTGATCAGTTCGAAGTTTCCCAGAAAATTCCTATCGCTTGTTGGTAAAGAACGGGTGTCGTTTTACCTTAACGCCCGCTTTTTGGTCCACTCCGCTTCATTTCCGCTTCATCTCCATGTTCCATTTCGCTTTCGCTTCACCTCCGCTCGCTTCCCTGCAAAGAGGACGTTAAGGAGGTGCATCTGTTGACACCCGTTTTATGACCGATAAGTCGGGTCATCTCCTTGTTCACTCTATGTGATGCTCCAAGTTATTCATTCCTTCGTTGAGTCTCCTTCATGAGTCTGAAGTTTATTTCATGGGTCTTCTCCTTGGTTGAGTATGGTTCCGCGATTTCTCGTTTGATGAAGCTTAGCAAGCTCTCTTATCATTTGGATCCTCATTGTTTCTAACGGTCTGCACCTGGGGCGTTATGTTCATCTAACGCATTTGCCCATGGCCGTTACATATTGAAGAGTCCTACGACTTAAGGCTTTGTTTCAATCCTTATCCTTTGGCCTATCCATTGAGTATAACGGTCTGTCGTGAAGCCGATACTTCCCTCCAACGCGTCCACCCATGGTCGTTACTTTCATTCAAGAGTCCTATTGTTTTGATCGGCTTCCGTTGATCTTATCTCTTTTGAGATAAGGTTGAATGTGACGGTATCCCCCTAACGCGTTATTTACATGTGACGGTCTGTCGTGCAGCCGTTACATCCAACAGAGAGTCCTGGCAGTTCAGGCCTTTTTCTGCTACTCCGTGGTCGAGATAAGAGTTTGATCTTGTGATTTCTCTTCCAAATCTGATCCTCAGAACCTTCTGTGTGTTTCTCTGGACTCTTGGTGATATTATCTTGGAGAGTTTGCTAAGAGTTATCCTTTTTTCTTGCTGGATTATCCTCTGTTCGACCAGAGATTTTGAGGGCCTATAAATAGCACCCTTGACTTCATGGCCCGAGGGAGGAAGATCTGGAGTTTACGTCGAAGTGCTGCCGCATCCTGGAGCCACATCCAACTAAGGAGAACTATTCCTCATGTCCATCTGCTTCACGGTGAAGGGAGTATTCGTTTCATTGTGTTTGAATTTCTGTCATTGTCACACTTGTATTCTTCTTCCTCCTCATTCTCAAAGCATTGTCCCTCTTCCTTATTCCACGTTCTTCATCTATTTTCATCATCTAAACATCTTCCTATCTTTTAAAATGCCCAGAGGGGTTAAAAAACCAAAACTTTCCCGGTACTTCCCTTTCCTTTTGAATGATCTTAATTTCTTTAAGGATTGATACTATGCTTGTTTAAAGGGCTGATCTGGGTTTGTTTTCTTGTGTTTCACGTTCATTGGCAGGTTTACAGGTTCATCAAACGAGGCCCAAGTCTTCTCGCCGGCTGGAAGATTTGGAGTTCAAAGAATTCATAACCTATTTCTGCAGGTTGTCTGACGGTCTTGAGAAGACGCGTCAGGTTCATATAACGGTGCATCGTGTGACCGTCACACTTTTGTGACGCACAGGGTCTGGACCATTACATTCAAGGCTGATCTGCAGATTTCACTGGTTTCTCTCTCCCATGGGCGGGTGCTTCATCCACCTATTTCCAAGGTATTTTCAAGTCCTTGACTTGTGTTTACTTTGGTGGCGATCACGTTCTTTCCTTAGTATTAGGCATTGATTTCTCTCTCATATCTCTTATTTCGTTTGCTTGTTCCACCCACGCGGTGTGTTTTATTTGCTACTTGCTCCACGTCCCGACGTGTGTTTTTCTTTATTTTCTTAGATTAGTTTGGTTGAGATAGCATTGCCCATGCTAGAGCTTATTTGGATTGCCTAGGTTCATGGTTCACATGTCCTTGGGTTGATTGAGATCATTGATTTTTGCTTATCATCTTTATCATACATCATAAACCCACAAAAAGAAGGAAGCAAATAAATCAACAGATAATTTTTTTGCTAATTAAAAAATCAGATCTGCAGATTTCACTGGTTTCTCTCTCCCGTGGGCGGGTGCTTCATCCACCTATTTCCAAGGTATTTTCAAGTCCTTGACTTGTGTTTACTTTGGTGGCGATAACGTTCTTTCCTTAGTATTGGGCATTGATTTCTCTCTCATATCTCTTATTTCCTTTGCTTGTTCCACCCACGCGATGTGTTTTATTTGTTACTTGCTCCACGCCCCGGCGTGTGTTTTTCTTTATTTTCTTAGATTATTTTGGTTGAGATAGCATTGCCCATGCTAGAGCTTGTTTGGATTGCCTAGGTTCATGGTTCACATGTCCTTGGGTTGATTGAGATCATTGATTTTTGCTTATCATCTTTATCATACATCACAAACCCACAAAAAGAAGGAAGCAAATAAATCAACAGAGACGTGAAAGACCGGATGCACATGCGACAGGGCAGGTGGAAGTGCAGGTCGATAAACCACTTGGCTAGCCTTTTGCAAAATCTCGAAAAGCCTGATATATCTAGAACCAAGCTTGCCCTTCGCGAATCACAAGACTTCCATGGGAGAGACACCTTTAGGAGCACATGGTCCCCCCTAGTAATTTTTCTTTAAACATATGAACTGAAATGACTAAGCTCTACAAAGCCCGTAACTCCATGTTAAAGCCTACCCACTCAATGATCTGAAAATGGGGGACGATTTCATACCTCCTGCAACTCAGAGCTTCAAAACTAACTTCGGGAGGTACATGGCAAACCCATTGATGTTGAATGGACATTACCGTTCATGGCAAGACTATTACTAACCCCTAGCAGAAGCCCCCCTTCTAACTTTGTTAAGCATTTTGTAGCTAGTCGAGGAGCAAGGTCATCAGGTTAAAGTACGCAAATGGGTATAATTGTCTGAAATTTATGGCATCAACATAATGAGATATCTTGATAGGCATTAAATATGTCAGAGATAGGAAAAGCAGGACCCTAGATATCAATTTCTTGCTCTGTACCTTGAAAAAGAAAAGGGGGAGTACTTAATAGTGGATGGAATGATATCCTTTATCAATTCAGAAGGCCTAACAAACCTGAAGTTGGGATAACCATGAGTAGAGGATAGCCTCTCCCATTTACATTCCAGAATCTACGTTGCTAATAATAGCATCTGACATTTTCTAATTCCCACCAGATTTCTCCTGCGGTGGTATTGGCTTCTGCTGAGCCTTCTTAGGGCAGTCCCTCGCAAAATGTCCGACCTCGCCGCATCCATAGCACTTGCCCTCTACCTTCCAACACTCCTGTCCCAGATTGGTGAGTTTACAATGGGCACAGAACGGAACCCCCGGCCTATTCCTTGGTACCGACTTCTGACGTACAACCTTTTCCTGGTCCTGCCTCCCCTCTGTTTGCCTAGGCCTTTTGCCCATCGCCTCCTGCTCCTTGGTGACCTATACACGGATATTCGTTAGAACCAAACTTGATATGTCCTTTAAATCCTTATGGTTTCAACTATTACCTATGAGGGTTTGTAAAACATGGGCTATAAATGTACCCCACCCATTTTCACTCTAGCCTACCTCTTCCTCTACTATTTGGACAATTGAAATGGTTGTAACCATGGTTTGTCTCTCGTGCTCTGATACCAGTCTGTAAAGCCCCGAGATCCGATTCTCAAATTTATGGCATATTATTTTTTTTCTTTCCCATTGGACCTCGAGACATTACTTCGTACGTATTGCGGAAGCACAATTATGTAACATGCATTCACACGCATAAGAGAAAGAGAGAGAAACCACAATTACACGAGATGAAATCAGCATTTCAACCATTCATAAGAGTACAGTTAAGTTATTCCAGATTGAACAAGAGTCCACATAGGCTCACCCACCCATGACCATATAAGAGAGATAGTCCACCATACATCCGAAGCATACCCAGCTGAACTATAACTTAGCTCTACTTCTCAGCTGTAGGCTCTTCCTCAACCTCCTTCTCTCTGTCCCCTGAAAATGTGTGTCACAAGGGGGGGTGAGTGTGACGCTCAATAGGTAGCTTAAACAAACTGGGGTTAACTCACATCTATATAGCCATTTTATAGACATATTCCAGATGTTAATAATAGCATAATCCATTCATTATCATCTGCTGAAAATAACTCATATGAGGAAAATACACATTTTAACTAACATATAAGGTACCCATGCATGCACTAAAACCTTGGTGAATGAGCAGTTTTCATGTTATCACCCTATTTACATTTTCACATTTCCATATTTTCACATTTTCACAATTCTGTTAATCTTGGAAACAAATAGCTACCACAACACAGGTGACCCCACACACACATAAACGAACGAACGAACGAAAGAGTACTACGCAGACCCGAGAGCGTACTCCCACCTAGATTCTTGTGGCCCCGAGGTGTTACGTAACGCCACATCACAGGGGCCGCCACACATTGGGACCGAAAACTGAATCAATAGGATTTTAAACCAGGGCGTTACGTATCGTCGTCCCCTGGGATCTTTTACTTCCTGTGGTGTTACGTATCGCCGTCCAGCAGGAAAGGGCCGTCCCACAGAGGGACTGAAGTCCTATCTCACAGAAGACTGATGTTTCCATTCATATCATTTACATCGCATTCACATTCATACTCATTTTACAAATACTAGTATGATACTTTATCATAACATGCATGCTTCCAAATGGTTTAAGTGGACAAATCACAACATATGCTTAATTGATGTGGGAAGGAGCATGATCAGGTTGCTGTATAAAAGAGGACATCTTTATTTCTAGGTTACACATACGTAGAAAGTAAATCATAACCACAAGTGTGAAATTTCTGGGAGCGTGAAACTTTTACAGTGGGTTACTAACTTAGCCTTTTACCATTTTCTAATTTCTCAGAATTTTTTCTGAATTAATATGAGCTCCCAAAACTCTCTTTTTACCATGTTTCTGGAAATTAGGGACAGAGCCCAAGGGTGTCGACCTATTCAAAGGAAGTGTTGACTTGTCAACCCTACATATGCATAGAAAACAAATAATAACCACAAGTGTGAAATTTCTGGGAGCATGAATTTTTTACAGTGGCTTACTAACCTAACCTTCTATCATTTTCTAATTTTTCAGATTTTTCTGAATTAAAATGACCTCTCAAAACTCTCTTTTTCCACGTTTTTGGAAATTGGGTAGACCCACAGGTGCACCGACCTTGCTCATAGCCTGGGCCAACCTACACCGACCTCACTAGCACATGCACCGACCTTGCTCGTGGCCAGGGCCAAACTTGCCCTGACCTACTATGCACGGACCTTGGTTATGCTAACACAAAACATGTACAGACCTACTATGCTCAGGCCTCACCGTGGCCAACACAAAACATGCACAGACCTACTATGCTCAGACGTCACCGTGGCCAAAACAAAACATACACAGATGCAAAACATGCACCGACACAAAACATGCACAGATGCAAACATGCACCGACACAACCATGCACCGACACAAAACATGCATAGACCTTACTCTGCACAGACCTTTACCTACGCATGGACCCAATAGTGCACAGACCTTGCAACCAACGCACAGACCCCTTTTACCTACGTATGGACAAAAGTGCACAGACCTTATAAACAATGCACATACCTCTTTTACCTACGTATGGGCAAAAGTGCACAGACCCTACAAACAATGCACGGACCTTACTATAACTAAAACATGCACGGACCTTAAACACGCACAGACTTCACTAAATCACGCATAGACTTTACTTATGACATGCATGGACCTTAAACATGCACGGACTTCACTAAATCATGCATATACTTTACTTTTGACATGCATGGACATACTTTACTCAAAACATGCACGGACCTTCCCATGGCTAATACAAACTTGCACGAACCTTACTCGAAACATGCACAGACCTTCCCATGGCTAATGCGAACTTGCACGGACCTTACTCAAAACATGCACGGACCTTACTTATGGCTTGAACTGAACATGGACCGGCCTCTCCTTGGCCTGAACTAAACATGCACCGACCTTACTTAGGCTTGTACAATGATGTGCACCGACCTTACTTAAGCCTAGAACAGAATGTGAACCGACCTTGTTCAGCCTGGGACAAATCGTGCACTGGTCTTGCCTATGCGCCGACCTTACTATGAACAAAACCCAAATGTGCACCGACCTTACTAAGGCATGGGTAAGACATGCACTGACCTTGCTGTGATTAATAGGGAATATGCACGGACCTTGCTTATGACCAATAGGAATTATGCACAGACTTTGCCCAAAGGCTGGCCTTCCCAAGGACTTCACTAATTCTTAGAGACTCAGAGGTAACCCATGGAAGCCCGAAACATGATGAAACCAAAAACCAAAAATGAATATGGTGGTGGTCCCCACATGCCCTTAATCCCTCTTTAAGGTGTAGAAAATATACTTTTAAAAACCATTCTAATGCATCATTGACCCCTAAAGTTTGAGGTTAGGTGCCTACCTTTGAAATGTTAAACCGATTGATCCGGGGATGATATCCACACCCCAGATCCTCCTAAGCTTTCACCTTTCAATCCGGGGATGAGATCCACACCCCAGATCCACCCAAGACCTTGCTCGTCATCCTCCATACACCGGATCGTCCACCCACAAACCGGATGGTCTGCCCACGAAGAGACGGAGTCCCTCACGCTCTTCTCACATAAGAAAGGTAGAAGGTGGTGGAGGGTTGATGGGAATAGTTGTTAACGGTTTATCACCCTTGAAACCCACCTCCTTATATAGTTTTTAGGCTTCCCAAGGGTTTATCCACGTCCCTCAAGGCTTTAACAAGCTCCAAGGTTGCTGGTTTTGAAGAGGAGTTAATGCTTAGCACATCTTCGGGTTTGAACAGGTGTGACCTTTCGACCTCCTGTCATAAACTCTGTTGGACGCGCACTTATGCTGGGAATTAGGTTGGGATGTCTTCATATGAAATGAAGAGGACTTCGATATCTAACTTCCAGTCATGGTTTCATCAAATTTCATTAACGCTAGCTGGAGTTATGATTTTTGTAATATTATCATTTATTCTCCCTCATTCTAGTGGCGACCTTTCGGTAGCCCGAGGTAATCCAGGTATAGCTCTAGCATCCAGGTAGTATTTGACATTGACCTCAAGATAGAAGTTATGGCTAACATCTCACTCGGAATTATGGCCTTAGTTTCAGGTCATTTCATTAACCACAGACGAAGTTATGAATTTCCCATTAATTACATCTGAATTCTCCTAACAGTCACACCTCTTCGTGATAGCTGGCAGCAATGGGCTAAGGGCCTTGGGTTCTAGTGCGAATTGGGTTTCTATGTCATCAGAAGAGTTTGGGCTAAGGGCCCAAGCTTTCTAATGAGCTTGGTTTCATTCTATTTGGTTGAATGTGGACCAATATATCGTTATTTTAACGGGTGACTACATTTTCTGTAACTGTTTCGGCCCATTATCATAACTCCTTCTTATTTCCTATTAGGCCTATTTTTCAGAAGTTACACTCTTCATCAAAGTTGTTCCTTACCTAATGGTCGTTGCATGGGCTTTAGTTTAACCTAATTCTGACCTCCCCATAGTAAGTTACCGATTTCCTAAGGATCCTTCAATAATCTGTCAAGATTTCTAGCTCATTGAGTTCACGGGCCCGAATTATTCTCAATTGGGCCAATACCCAAATTAGTGGTCGTTACACTTGAGACATTCCCACTCACTCTCTTGTGACTATATGCTTGACTTGCTTGAAATGAATTGCTTGACCCAAAAAAGGGCAATTATTTGCTTGAATGAAATGGATGAAATAGCCAATTCTATTACACTACTTGCTATTACACGAGCATAAGATCACTTGCTTGAATATTGATTATTATCTTCTTGGAAAGACTTGTTGGAATATTGACTATTACTTTCTTGGAAAGACTTGCTTGAATATTGAATTCTTGGAAAGACTTGAGCAATTACTTGGTAATCACTTGCTAGTTCCTTATTGATACATCTTATTGATGTTCATGTGATACTCTTTGGTACAATTCTTGATATTCTTGCTCGATCCAACATGCATCACTATACCGCATGAACTTGTAATTAACTTAAAGATTTTTAGAGCTTGAGATATAAATCTTACTGAGCGATTCGCTCATCCAGTTGCTTCCTAACATTTTTTAGGTAATTCGGATAGCGACGTCCACATGAATGGGAATGATATCGAGTGATGAGTGCTAGATTTGATGTTTCGTCAGTTAGTCGTACCCTTCGTATTTGTAGGACCTATTGTGTATTTCCAGTTATTGCTAAAGGCTTGTATAATTTATTTGAGTTAGTTATGATCTAGTTAGATGGAACTTATTAAACTTGTAGCCTTATGAATGATTTTGGGATATTGTCATTTGGTTAAGTAGATAATTGTCATCTTGGACTTTGGATAATTTGTCAAATTCTAAGTTAGTGATAAATTATCGAGTACTATGCGCACTTTGATTTTTTGTGAATGACACGATCTATATAGACGTGTCACGCCTCGGGGTATCTTCCGCGCTCGGGGCATGACAGTCTTCGTGGTATCAGAGCCTAGGTTTTCAAACCTAGGAAATTAGAAGTCATGATTGAAATCTAGGTAAAACCTAAGTCCAAGGATAGATTTATACCTTACCCGGTGAGATGGGTAGAGCCATGGGTTAAGTTCAATATTGACATTTGACCCTATAATTAAACCTGATCTTTATTATGCTTAAACCCTTTTGTACGAACATGGTTGTTGAAAGAGCACAATGGCACGAGATGTAGCGCACCGTGCAAGGCCTTACATAGGCGCTACAGCAAGTGGCGCAAGGCGGTGCTAACCGTGGAGCCGGTGATCTCCACAGGGGTTTCTGCAACATGAACCCACCAAGGTTCATGGGTTCATCTGACCCCGAGGATGCCAAAAATTGGTTAAAGGAAATGAACGAATTTTTCGTGTGATGCAATGCATGGACGAGGAGAAAGTTCTACTGGCTATATTCCAACTGGAGCAGGACGCTCGATGTTGGTGGGAATCCGTGGAAGCAACATTGCTCGATGACCACGTCACATGGGATGAATTCGTTGAGTATTTTAACAACAAGTACTTCTCCGACCACATCCAGGAAAAGAAGGCCGTGGAATTCGCCGCTCTAAAACAACGGGGCTTGAAAGTGGCCGAGTATGAGGCCCAATTTTTAAGACTATCCAAGTATGCACTCCACTTGGTGTGTACGGAAAACATGAAGGCTAAAAGGTTCCTCAATGGGCTTCAGCCCCACTACATTACACAACTTGCACCGATGGACATCCAAGTCTACTCAAAAATGGTTCGGCGTGCGCAGTTGCTCGAGGACGCCACCGAATTATCAGAGAGGATCTGAGGAAGGGACAAGAAGGAACCTGTCACAAGCCCGGGAAATTTTAAAGCATCATTCAACAAGAAGCGGTACTTCAGTAGAGGGGAATCCTCCAAAGGAAGGAAATTCCAAAAGAATGTCAAGCCATTCACCGCCCCCACACCTACTAAGGAAGTTTGCAAATACTGTGATAAACCCGGCCATAAGACCGAGGAATGCTGGAAGAAGCTAGGAGCCTGTCTCCGATGTGGAAGCTGAGAACATCGGATCCCTAATTGCCCACTGATGAATGAGAAAGCCATTAAAGATGAGAAGCTCCCAGCAAAGAAGCAAGGCCGTCTGCAAGCTCTTCAAGAGACGGAACCAATAGAAGGTGGAATTGTGGAAGGTACACTAACTATTTGCTCAAAAACTGCTAAAGTTTTATTTGATACCAGAGCAACTCATTCATTTGTTTCCAAGACATTTACTGCATCATTCTCTAAGGAACCTGAGTGGTTAGACCTGGTCATATCTACACCTCTTGGGAATGAATCCGATATCACCTGTCACTACCCAAATTGCAAGGTTATGGTTAAAGGAAAAAAATTATCTATCAACATGATATGTTTAGATTTGAAGGGGTATGATGTTATACTAGGAGCTGCTTGGTTATCCACATATCAAGCAACTGTAGATTGCCAAAACGGCAAAGTAACCTTTGTGGATTATCCCGAGCTGGTTTACAATAGCCCTCGGAATAGATCACCTCTTATATCAGCTCTCCGAGCTAGTAAACTGATAGGCAAAGGATGTATGGCTTTTATTACATTTGTAACTGCCACAGACGTCGAGGAGTCTAAGCTTGAAGACATCCATGTAGTTCGGGATTTTTCTGACATTTTTCCAGAAGAATTACCCGGTTTACCCCCAGAGCGGGAGGTGTCATTCACTATCGACCTTGCTCCTGGTGTGGGTCCTATTTCCAAGGCACCGTACCGAATGTCCCCTGTTGAGCTGAAGGAGCTGAAGGAACAACTAATGGAACTATTGAACAAGGGTTTCATCCGGCCAACTACTTCCCCATGGGAAGCGCCTGTGCTATTCGTGAAGAAGAAGGACGGATCGATGAGACTCTGCATCGACTATCGGCAGTTAAACCAACTTACAATCAAGAACAAGTACCCACTACCGAGGATTGATGAACTGTTCGACCAAATATCTGGAGATAAATATTTCTCCAAGATTGATCTTCGGTTTGGTTATCATCAGCTGTAGATCAAAGAAGAAGACATTCATAAAACTGCATTCCGAAGCAGGTATGGGTATTATGAATTTACTGTTATGCCTTTCGGACTAACCAATTCCCCCGCAGCTTTCATGCAGTTAATGAACATTATATTCCGACCTCACTTAGACCAGTTCATTATGGTCTTTATCGATGATATTTTGATTTATTCAAAGTCTGAAGAAGACCATGAAGAACATCTCAAGCAGGCATTCCAGATATTGAGGGAAAAAAATTATATGCCAAACTCAGCAAGTGCAAGTTCTGGCTCGAGGAAGTATCCTTCTTGGGCCATATAATTTTGAAGAACGAAATTTCCGTGGACCCATCAAAGGTCGAAGCCATGAAGAATTGGGAGCGACCAACAAATGTAACAGAGATTCGAAGTTTCTTGGGTCTAGCTGGTTACTACCGACGTTTCATCAAGGACTTCTCAAGGATTGCTGTTCCTCTTACCTGATTGAATCGCAAGGAAATACCTTATGAGTGGAAGGAAGACTGTGAGACGAGTTTCCAAACTTTGAAAGATCTTTTGACCACCGCTCCAGTCTTATCATTGCCAATCGAAGGAGAGAAGTACGAGGTATATACTGATGCTTCGGGTATTGGCCTCAGATGTGTATTGATGCAAAATGGGAGAGTCATTGCATACTCTTCCCGACAACTGAAGAAGTATGAAGAGAACTACCCAGTGCACGATTTAGAACTAGCCGCAGTGGTATTTGCCTTGAATATCTGGAGATAATATCTCTACGGAGAACGATTCACTATATACTCCGATCACAAGAGCCTCAAGTATTTATTTTCCCAGAAGGAACTAAACATGCGGCAAAGGCGTTGGCTCGAGTATCTCAAGGATTTCGACTTCACTATACAGTACCATCCCGGTAAAGATAATTCTGTAGCCGATGCCCTCAGTCGAAAGCTGAGAGTAATATTGGCCAGTTGCATGATTCAAGAATGGAAGCTATTAGAGGAATTCTCTAAACTCAATATTAGCACTGACGAGCAAGACTGGTGTATTACTCTAGCCCATATGAGTCTACATCTGGATTTGCTACCAGAAATTCAGAAGCTACAAGAAGAAGATCCTACACTAGTGGAGATAAGGGACAAGCTAGACGAGAGACTTGACTTCAAGCTGGCACCCGATGGAAGACTGTTATTCCATGAACGGACATGTGTACCCGACTGCTCGAGTTGAAGAAGAAGGTTCTTGAAGAAGCTCATCGATCGAGGTACACGATCCACCCTAGAGCCACTAAGATGTACCAAGACTTGAAAAGAACTTTCTGGTGGCCTAATATGAAAAGGGAGGTAGCAGATTTCGTATCTCACTGTCTGACATGTCAACAAGTGAAGGCGGAACATCAGAAACCCGCCGGGAAGCTGCATCCACTAGATATTCCCAAGTGGAAGTGGGAAGATATTGGCATGGGTTTTATCATGGGCTTGCCCAAGACTAGAGGTGGACATGATGGAAATTGGGTAATTATCGACCGCCTAACTAAATCGGCTCATTACTTGCCTATCAAAAGTTGATGGTCGGTTGATGTCCTTACTGCCTTGTATATCAAGGAGACGGTTAGATTGCATGGAGTTCCCGTGTCGATCGTATCCGACCGAGACCCGCGTTTCACCTCTCATTTCTGGAAGAGTCTACAACACTCTCTGGGGATGAAACTCAACTTCAGCACTGCTTTCCATCTCCAGACAGATGGACAGATTGAAAGGACAAATCAGGTTATGGAAGATATATTAAGAGCATGTATTATAGACTTCGGCAGAAGTTGGCACGACCACTTACCCCTAGCCAAGTTCGCATATAATAATAATTATCAAGCCAGTATTCAAATGGCACCTTTCGAGGCACTCTATGGCAGAAGTTGTCGATCTCCAATATGCTGGGATGAAGTCGGTGAAAAGCAAATTCTAGGCCCAGATATGGTAAGAGACTCAACTGAAAAGATACACCTCATTCGAGAAAGGCTAAGGATAGCACAATCTAGGCAAAAGTCATATGTTGGCAATAGAAGAAGAGATCTGAAATTTCAAGTTGGAGATCATGTATTTCTCAAGGTATCTCCTGGTCGAGATATTAGAAGAGTTGGTGTTAAGGGAAAACTTACACCGAGGTTTATTGGCCCATTCGAGGTATTGGAAAGAGTAGGCGAGGTAGCTTACCGCATTGCCTTGTCACCCCAACTATTAGAGGTGCACAATGTATTCCATATTTCTATGCTGAAGAAGTATGTGCACGATCCTCTTCACGTTATCGACCACACTGACCTGGTGATACAGAAGGACCTTACCTATGAGGAGAAGCCAATGAAGATCCTCGACCGAGAAGTCCGAGTTCTAAGGAACAAGATGATCCCTATGGTGAAAATCCAATGGAATCGATGCTTAGAAGAAGAAGCTACGTGGGAAACCGAAGAGTCTATGAGAAGGAGATTTCCAGAACTATTCTAGTCTGTAAGTACCTCCTCCATGCCTCCGTATATGCAATTAAATTTGGGGACCAAATTCTTTTGAGTGGGGGAGGGTGTAGCACCCCGTATAAAAATGATAGAAAAAAATATAATAAAATATAGACTTTTTCTCCAAGTAAATAAAAACTTTAGATAACTCTATGAGGAGACAACACTATAAGAGGGTTAAATAAAAAGTTAGAATGCCCAATGAGGGCCATTATATAAATATACCACCATTATAGTCATCATACGTAATGTGGCTTCCTAAAAGACTATTCACCTGAAATAGTGACTCTAAACAAGGTCGTCATTTTCCTTAGCCACAAGGCCACTGTATACATATGGATATACTTAGATATATCTCCCCTAAGGCCCCACCAACCAACCAATGATACTAACTAATTGACTATATAAACATATATCCTGCTGGGGTTGACCAACACATGGTGGATACACATTGTTACGGGGCCCAGGTGCCTGCCACCTAGAAGGAAATAGCACCCCTGACCTGGGCGCTATATCCATAGGGCGCCTTTGCCATGGGCGCCATTTCCCTTCTCCCAACAGTATATATATATATATATATATATGCAGAGGATGTAACATCCACATGCATGGACGCTATTTACTTAAACAAAGACTGCCTGGGAAGGCGTCATTCCCTGAGACCTAATAATGTGAGTCGATTAGTGGAAATAAGGACAACTTGTGTTTGCTAGCAATGGACCCAAGAGGGAACAATCACAGCAAGGCTTCAGGTCTGGTTTCGCATAGAGATTATTCCCTATAAACAACTCTCCCCATCCAATGTATAAACCTTACTGTCCACCTGCCATTCCTCTGCCATTCCTGAAGAGAAGGTTATCTATGCCTTTTCTTTTTTCTCCACCTGCAGAGGAGAGATGTTAATCATTTCTCTTCATGTGCAGGCTACGTACCACATCCTACGGCAGGAAGCTTGGCTGCAGAGAACGTGGAAGGCTAGGATTTTTATTCTATTCTACTATTGTATCTCGTTAACTGCACCAACAGGTAGGTGTTCTCAATATCTGGATTAACTAGTAGTTAATATAGGTTAACATGCATGCTAGTTAAACCTTTCATAGCCACAATCTGGTCATTTAAATCAGGGGTATATCAAAAGACTTAGTGAGAAGGTTAGGCTACGCCTATCTGAAACACTAAATCTTGCGTGAGTAGATTCTCTGTCAAGTAACCCATGTACATACTGATTATATAGTTGTCATTACTCATAATCTGTCCCGAATTTCTTGTAAATTGATGTATGTTTAAAAGTTAATATCCATGAAATTAAACTCAAAGATTGTTGCATGAGCATGACCTTGCAATCCTGCTATTTTTCCATGTCTATATATGTCTCTACTTCCTGATTCTGTGAACATGTTATAAATCATGAACAGTAAAGTTACGTGATTAGTAGCCACATGTTCAGGAATTTATATCTATTGAACCAAACCATGAAACTCCTACATGAGCATGACTTTGAAATCCCCAAAATTTTCTCTATTTTACCATGTCTTCATTTCCAGATTTCGTGAAATTTCGCATGATGAATAGTGTTATGAGTCTACTAGGGCACCCAGGGGAAGGGCGCCCCTGACCAGGGACTAGGGCGCCATTTAATGGGGCGCCCCTGGCCAGGGTGCCATTTCCCATTGGGGCGCCCCAGGCCAGGGCGTCATTTCCACCTGGGGGTTAAACCCCCCACTGACCATGTGATTAGCCCGTTAAACCTCATCGATTAGCCTATTAAGCATGTTACTTGTTAAACCCTGCTGATTAGCCTGTAAACCTATTAAACTTGTTAAAACTGTTACCTGTTAACCTGTAAATTATATACCTTGTTAAGCCTATGAAAAAAATCCTACAGCCTATTACCGAGAATAGTATGTTAAACCTGTTACCTGTTAAACCATGGTGATTATCTGTTCAACCTGTTACCTGTTACCTGTTACAGCACATGTAAACCCGTTATACTATTAGAAACCTATGATTGTTAACCTACTGAAATAGAGACCCTCCGGGAAGTCTCTATTTTTTGAAATAGAGACTCTCCGGGGAGACTCCATTTTAACCTTCTGAAATAGAGACCCTCCGGGGAGTCTCTATTTCTGAATACCGTTAAACCTGTCACATGTTAAACCAGTTACATGTTAAATCTGATCCTGTTAAACCTGACACCTGTTAACCTGGTAATTACTTACCTTGTTAAGCCTATTAGCTGTTAAACTTGTTAATTACAGAGCCTGGTAATTACATATCATGTCAAACCTTGTTAATTAAATAGCCGTCGTTAAGCCTTGTTAATCTTATAGCCTGTTAATCACATAGCCTGCGAAACCTGGTTACATAACGTGTAAACTTGTTATCCTGTTAAATACACAGTTATTGTTGACACTCTGAAATAGAGACTCTCCGAGAAGTCTCTATTATCTGAAATAGAGACCCTCCGGGAAGACTCTATTTCAGCATTGAAATAGAGACCCTCTGGGAAGACTCCATTTACCGAAATAGAGACCCTCCGGAAAGACTCTATTTCAACATTGAAATAGAGACTCTTTAGGGAGACTCTATTTACTGAAATGGAGACCCTCTGCAAGGGTGCCATTTCCCTGTAAACTGGAATTTTTGGGCTTCTGTCCAGCCCTTACCCAATGATCCCTGGCCACCTCCTTGACCTTGATTGGCCTATGTGTCATGCATTTTAAGTAGCTTGGTCATAAATCATCATTTACATGTGATATGTCCTTGAACTCTATTCCTGAAAGATCTACCTGATATTCCTACAATGTGTAAACTTCTTGAAATTTTATATTGGCTATATAAATGAGAGTGGATGTCTAAAAGTATACATGAAATGCTGTGCATATAGGGCCCGGTCTGGTCCTGGGAGGAGCACCCAAGGTACTTGTGTCCATGGGAGTTTATTAACCACAGTGTTTGACATTACACCGAAGTACTTACTTTCTTGACTAGACTTGAGACATTCCCACTCACTCTCTCGTGACATGTTTGAAATGAATTGCTTGGCCCAAAAAAGGCAATTACTTGCTTGAATGAAATGAATGAAATAGCCAATTCCATTACACTACTTGCTATTACATGAGCATAAGATTACTTGCTTGAATATTGATTATTATCTTCTTGGAAAGACTTGCTGGAATATTGACTATTACTTTCTTAGAAATACTTGCTTGAATATTGAATTCTTGGAAAGACTTGAGCAATTACTTGGCAATCACTTGCTAGTTCCTTATTGATACATCTTATTGATGTTCATGTGATACTCTTTTGGTACAATTCTTGATATTCTTGCTCGATCAAACATGCATCACTATATCGCATGAACTTGTAATTAACTTAAAGATTGTTAGAGCTTAAGATATAAATCCTACTGAGTGATTCGCTCATCCAGGTTCTTCCTAACATTTTTCAGGTAATTCGGATCGCGACGTCCTCATGAATGGGAATGATACCGACTGATGAGTGCTAGATTTGATGTATCGTTAGTTAGTCATACCCTTCGTATTTGTAGGACCTATTGTGTATTTCCAGTTATTGCTAAAGGCTTGTATAATTTATTTGAGTCAGTTATGATCTAGTTAGATGGAACTTATTAAACTTGTAGCCTTATGAATGATTTTGGGATATTGTCATTTGGTTAAGTAGATAATTGTCATCTTGGACTATGGATAATATGTCAAATTCTAAGTTAGTGATAAATTATCGAGTACTATGCGCACTCTGATTTTTTATGAATGACACGATCTATATAGACGCGTCACCCCTCCGGGTATCTTCCGCGCTCGGGGCATGACAGGTGAGGAGCTGTCTCACGCCTGGAATGGGTTGTATCTTAAGCGCCTTTCCCCTTAGAGTCTGGCTAATGAAGGCCCGATAGCGAGGTTTTCCTTTCCTCGATCATGAAGGAGGATTCTGAGTATTGGCAATCACACACTTCACGACATCCCTGGTCGGGTTTCCCAATTTTATGCAAACTCCGTTTCTCCCTTGGCCATGCTTGGGGGGAAGTGAAAGTCCCTGTCTGCTTCTCTCTTAGGCTGAATCTAGGGGCAAGAGACAAATAAGGGGGCGATGACTGATCTAGACACCATGATGAGAGGAGGTCTCAAATAGGGGCAAGTCCGTTATGACCTGATTCTATAAGGAAAAGCACCAGTAAAAGAAAAATAAAAGGGAAGAAGGAGTAAATCAAAGCAAAGCCGAAAGCTCATTTTAAAAGCTTAAAAGTTCAAAAGATCAAAAACTTCAAAAATATGAAACTAGGCATGACAAGGGTGGCAGTACAGTTTCCACGTGGGACGTTATGAGCCTAGTCGTATGCGTGCCTAGGGTGGATAAAGGTTCGATGGCGGACATAAAGTCCCGGCGCAACAAACTAACTCTCTGAAAGGGTTGTCACGAAAAGAATTCAAGCCCAAAAAAACAACTCTATACTTGGTCTAAGCTTACCTCCCAAATTCCTTCTTCTTTTAGGACTAAAAACTATGCCCGGGGTATGGCCTCGGTAGAAGCACCGTCACACAGGTTGGCCCTGGCCAGGGTTTGTCACCTCAAAAACACGTTGATCTCAGAAGGTTCCTAGTGAGATAGGTAGGGCTCTTGTTGCTGGGATGAAATTGGCTTCCAAAATCCAAAAAAAATCAAATATTATCAAAATCTAAAAAAAATCAAATATTTCAAAAATAAAAAAATCAGATATACCAAAAACCAAAAAAATCAGATATTTCAAAATCCACAAAAAAACAAAATATTTTTTAAAACTCAAAAAATATCATCATCCTTGTGTAGCATGCATTTGCATTCATATATTTTATTGCATTCTTGCCTATTTAATAAGGCTCCACCCCTTGACCAAATACCAAGAAATTGGTCATTCTCTAACTCACTCCAGGCAAGGGGTTGAGCCTAAGAACGGATCTAACTTGTTTCTTATTTTAAGTATGTGTAGACACAGGTTCCATGGCCTAGAATTCAAAGCTTTCAGGTTTCTCTGATCTTTCTCCCTTGGCAGTCTTATACTAAACCGCTTATGCATCCCTAGCGGTCTAAGGACGACCGCTAACGTCACCCGAGACCCCCAACTCTCAGAGTTTCTCTGCTTCTCGTCCCTAGCGGTCCTTCGATAGACCGCTTGTCCTTCCTTAGCGGTCCAATATACGGCCGCATACTCTTCCCGAGAGCTTTAAACTCTCAATTTTTCTGAGTCCTTGCTCATGCGGTCTATCTCTAGACCGTTTATCAAGCCTAGCGGCCTTACGTTAGACCGTTTGTCAAACAGAGGACCCTATTCAAACCTGATCATTCATGTAAAAAAAGACATTCCACAACAAAGCTTCAATCAAATCCTTCTATTTTATTCATTCATGGTTCATAATACATCATTCATCATATAAAATCACATACATGATCGAGAAATTCGAAGTACATTCAATTTCATGTCTGCGCAGGGCCGGATCTTGCGCAATTCTTTTACATAAGCACGATACACCTCGTCGCTCTCTTTCACTTCTGCTTGCAAGGAACGGACTCGACTGATCTCCTACATAGTCAGAGCGCTCTGAACTGCCCGTTCATCCTCCTCGGTCCCGATCTTTCTAGCTTGAAGGGGAGGGTAGTGAGATAGCGCTGGAATCATGGTGCGAGGAAGTCCAACTTGTAAGTAGCACCGATGCGGGTTGTAGATTGCCAAGGTAGTGTTCCCTACTAGCTACAGGTCTAGGCCCAGTCGCCGGGGTAATCTGAGAGTAGTGCCTTGAAGAGCCCGGGGTTGCATCATGAATTTGTCAATTGGTAAAGTGTTGAGGAAGAAGCGCCATTCGTCTCGTGTTTTCTTATCTGGAGTCTGGCACTCAACCTGTGAAGAGAATCCAAATGCACCCCCTACGAAGAAAAGTGGGTGGCTCCCGAATATGCAGCTAGCTGAAGGCATGTCTTCATTGGGTAAGAATTTGAGTCCAATTCTCATCCAACACTCAAGGATGATCATAGACCCAAAGAGGGGTCCCCCTAAAGAAGCTGAACTAAGGCCTTCATAGAGGTATGAAAGGATGGCTTGAGAGATAGATTAACCCCTCCACAACCCACTAATAATGCTGAGATTTTGGATATCTAGGAGGTGGTCAGTGGTAGAAAAGAGTAAAACCCCGCACAAGCAAATGGATACGGCTTTTGCTATGGCTTCATATTTCCCATACTTGTTCTTATAATGAGAAGTGATCCATTGAGCCATGGGTATCAAATGGATATGGTGAGGGCTGATCATGGTCCAAACATCCTTTGGATTATGAATGAAATCTCTTAAGATAAGTGATGGGTCTATTGGTTCAACCGTATGACACACCAAGTCTTCATCCCCCACCTTAGTCTTAGGAAGGGTTCGGCAGGTCTCTACCTCGTCTATAAGGACTGTGGCTTCAAGGGTTAGGTAGGTCTCCACTCTCACTGTCACGCCCCAAGCTTTTATTACAGTGGAAGACAATCTCAGGAATCATGAACAGCCGGCATGATAAGCCTCTTGCAAGCAAGAACAATCAGAGCGCAATAACAATCACACATAAAATATAATTGCACAAAAAGTTACTCAAACCTTCACTTTTATTAATAAGGAGAATAACTCAATACATCAACTAGTCAACTCTTTCAAATCTACTTGACTCAATAAAAATGGAAAATTACATGAACTCGATCTAGACATTTATTGACTCCTAAGTCTTCACTCTCAATTTCATGTAACTTTCATTCGCTCTCAGACCCATCACTTGAATAACTTGAATCCGAATCCGAACTACTTGCATCTCCTGAAAAAGATTGAAAATAGGTAATGAGCACACTTGCCCAGTAGGTATCTTCGCATCAACATGATTGGCAATATTAAAGTGATTAACATATTAGCTCTAAAGAATAAGGTAAAATCATGCAAACTGACGTAAATCACGTAATAACCCAAAGTAACAAGACACGATCAAGATAAGATATGATTGAGCAAGAATGATCAAGCATGAACGTAATATGCCCTTTCATGAACAAGAATGTACTAGCAAGTCAAGTAAGAATGTACTCTTCACTTAGTAACAAGTACTTCGTGAATTTCTGTGGAATTTCATTTCACGAGCCGTGAATATTTCCGTGGTTGCCATGGATATTTCACTTATTTATAAAGAAAGTACTCCCAGTGCAATGCGACGCCAGTAGCATCATACCCCCATGATTTATAATAGTATGTTTCCGACAATCAGCCGATGGGACTAGCATAGAGCCCTTGAACACAATCAGTGCTCGATCCGCATCTTCAAGTATAAATCAAGCTACTTTCACGCATGTAAATAATGTGGCCAAGAATGTACAATTTCAATTATATACTCATGATAAAGTAACCAAAAATACGAATGCTTGTATAAGGAAATAAGGAATTTCAATAAATATTTTAATGACTAGGTTATGCCATGGAAATAAATCGGTAGCATAACGGTACGTTCTTTATCTTTCATGAGTTATCTTAGACATCTTTGAATAAGGTTACAAGTCCTAGACTATCACTAATCCATCTAGGATCATAGGAATATTAACCCCTTTGGGTCAAAACTTAGGAAACTTAGCGGTCTATAACTGGGCCGCTATACCGATATGGCGGTCTAGTCTTGATCCGTTAAGTATATGACTTCGATAGTTGAAACAAAACAGGTTCTCTGGAGTCTTTGGCAGTCAAAGGTAGATCCATCAAGGTCCCTTTAGCGGTCTAGATAAGGCACGCTATCAGACTATGGTGGTTAATTATTGGGCCGCTAAGATCTAGAAATACAAAACATCGGTAGTACTTTCTAGTCAATTGGGCTTTAATGGTACAACCAACTCGGCGTCCTAGTGGGAATCCCAGGCTCACGGAGAATTACGGAGGTCTTGAAACAAGATTTTCTAGTCCATTGGAAGGAATATCCAAAGGAGAGGTCCTCATGTCCAAGATTATGTTCCTATAGTGCAAAGTGTGTAACTAATGGTCATATACCGGAATATATGCCATGAACTTATAGAAATGACTCTGAGATAAGAATAGAATGTGTACAGTGAGAAACCACGTTCAAACTCGTTCATATAATCATTTAAACCAAACTTTAATACAAAAGTATATAGTTTTTGGCATGAAATTATCATATGCATAAAATACTCCTAAGTATGATAAAGAAACATGAATTCACGGTTTATGA
The DNA here is from genome assembly GCA_022559845.1 of Amorphophallus konjac. Taxonomy (NCBI): domain Eukaryota; kingdom Viridiplantae; phylum Streptophyta; class Magnoliopsida; order Alismatales; family Araceae; genus Amorphophallus; species Amorphophallus konjac. The sequence goes on from CM040123.1 coordinate 201,782,776, forward strand.
ATCAGGAATTAAAACTCAGAGTAATAAATACCATTAAAACATGTTAGTATATAGTTAACTAGGTTTAATTTATAAGCTATATGGTTGTTCTTAAATCTATCTCGGGTTGACAGAAAACAGCACAGTGGCGGTCTATCTTAGAGCCGTTACAGGGTGATGGCGGTTTATTGTAAGGCCGCCAGATAGATAAAACGGTCTATTTCTGGTCTACCAGAGGTTTCATAAGAATCGAATTGATAGAGGGTCTAGCGATTTATCGTAGGGCCGCTGCATGCTGTTGGCAGTCGAACAGTAGGCCGCTAGAGCACGACTGACAGTAACTTAAGTAGAAAAAAATTTAATGTTTAAACATATCATGTCTAGAAATCAGCATATTTATAAAACTACTACATGATAGTACGAAAGGTTAAGCTAACAATATGCATGGGTTTCTGTGAATTGACAAGAAAGTTCCTTTTTAACTTAGTTAGGGCTAAGAATATGCATGAATGTACACTAGATGCATAAAACATGAAAATTCACGAGCTATAAAGCATGAAATCAAGTGCAATAAGAGGGCTTTTATCCCTAGAGTGATGTTTTAGCCGTTCATGAGATGACCTATCTCTGCTAAGGTCTTAAAACTTGAATTTGATGCTAGATGCTACCCTTAGTCCCTTGTACTCATTGTGACAAATTAGCAACTTCCAGCTGCTCTAACTTCTTACTCTCTTGACCTAATGCTGTGACATTTGGAGAGTAAGAAGTAGATACTAAGGGGAATGATAAGTTCTAAAGACACTTAGGCTAAATATCTCGATTTGATTCTCTAATCCTTTGATCTTCATCGGACTTTTGCACAGTTTCCTGGGTCACTAAGGTGGAACCAACAACTTTGCAGGCTTCTATCTCCTTGTGTGCTTGATCTCCTAGCATGAAATTTTGGGAGATGTTAGTCCTATACATTATCAATAAAAACTTCTAAAGAGCCTACCTGAAATAATGTCGTCTTACCTTGATTCCACACGAGCCAATGTAAGGGTCGCGTAGGTCAAAACTAGGTCCTATTTATAGGGTTTTGCTAGGGTTTGAGGATTAGATCAATTCTAGAGTCCTTGTTAAACCTTAGTTCGACTTTTGGGAGTCCTAAACATGATTACTAGTCTTTCCATCTCGATCCCTAAAGGATAGACTAGCAAAAATCCCTTCGTTTTGCTCTTCCTTCAATTCACGGATCTGACAGGAAATAGCGGTCGAAGCTTGGTCCATCACAGGCTTGTTGCAGTTTTACGATAGACCACTACAGGTCCTGGGTGCCGAATTTGAATGAGTTCAAACTCTAATTTCATCTTATCCACTAAATTATCTAATTAATGGGTATTTATCCCTATGATTCGTGAATAAATCAATTAACATTCTAGAATATGGGCCAAACTTCATGGGCTTGGTCCTTAAGTCCTTTGGGCTTCATTAAAATCACCTAGGTTAATGGTTTACCACAATTGGGTCTCAATAATGATTTATTTAACCTAATATTTATTTATTAATCCATTTTGGTCTTTAAAATTTTCAGAAAATACTCAAATATTCCAGAAATAATTTATAAAAATTCTGGGGCATTACACCCTCCCCCACTTAAGAGAATTTGATCCCCAAATTCAATATATGGATTGTGGAGAGTGTACTTACATTCAAATAATTCTGAAAATTTGTTGCGCATAGCTTCTTCAGTTTCCCATGTTTCTCCTAATTTTGTCCACTGGATCTTGACTACTGGAATAGTCTTGTTTCGAAGTTGACGTACCTCTCGTTCAAGGATCCTGATTGGCTTTTGTTCGTATGTCAAATCCTTCTTAATCTCCAGATTGTCGTAAGTGATGACATAGAAAGGATCAGGAACATACTTCTTGAGCATCGAGACGTGAAATACATCATGAACTTCAGATAGTTGAGGAGGTAAAGCAATTCGATAAGCTACTTCACCGACTCTTTCCAGAATTTCAAAAGGACCTATAAATCTTGGAGTACGCTTGCCCTTAATACCAAATCTTCGAATACCTCGACCATGAGAAACCTTAAGAAATACATGATCTCCTACTTGATACTCCAAGTCGCGCCTTCGATTGTCAGCATATGATTTCTGCCTGTCTTGGGTCATCTGAAGTCTTTCTCGAATGAGTTTAATCTTCTCGGTAGTATCCCTAATAATATTGGGACCGAGAAATTATCTTTCTCCTACTTCATTCCAACAGATAGGGGAACGATAACTCCTTCCATAAAGAGCTTCAAACGGTGCCATTTGTATACTAGCCTGGTAGCTATTGTTGTATGCAAATTCCACTAGAGGAAAGTGATCATGCCAACTTCCTCCAAAGTCAATAGCACAAGCCCTGAGCATATCTTCCACCACTTGATTCGTCCTCTCCGTCTGACCATCAATTTGTGGATGTAATGCCATTCTAAAGCTCAGTCGGGTCCCTAAAGAATGTTGTAGACCCTTCCAGAATTGTGAAGTAAACTGAGGATCTCGGTCAGAAATAATAGTGACAGGGACACCATGTAGCTTGACAATTTCCTTCATTTATAAGGCTGCTAGTACATCCACAGACCATCGACTCTTGATCGGTAGAAAATGCGCCAATTTAGTCAATCGGTCTATGATCACCCATATACCATCGTGTCCACTTCTTGTCTTAGATAATCCCATGATAAAATCCATCCCTATACTTTTCCACTTCCACTCGGGGATATTCAAGGGGTGTAATTTACCGGCGGGTTTTAAATGCTCTGCCTTGACCTGTTGACAAGTGAGACAGCGAGACACGAATTCTGCCACTTCCCTCTTCATATTGGGCCACCAAAAATTTCTTTTCAAATCTTGATACATCTTGGTAGCACCGGGGTGAATAGCATACCTTGACTTGTGTGCTTCTTCCATGATTAATTTCTTTATGTCATTATGATTTGGCACACAAATCCTATCTTTGAATAGTAGTCTTCCATCATGCGAGATAGAAAATTCCGGTCTTCGATCAATATTATCCCTTATCTCTATCAACATGGGATCATTTTCTTGCAATTTGACTATGTCCTCAATCAATGTAGGTTGAGACCTTATATTGGCAATTATACAACCATCTTCCTCCCTGTCAATATCAAGATTTAAATGAGAGAAATCTTTGATAAGACAAGTCATACCTTCTCTGAGGCTTGCTAGTGTTGTCATCGATCTTCTGCTAAGAGCGTCTGTGACAACATTTGCTTTCCCCGGATGATATTGAATTGTAAAGTCGAAGTCCTTAAGATACTCCAACCATCTGCGTTGTCGCATATTCAACTCCTTCTGGGTGAAAAGATATTTTAGACTATTATGATCTAAAAATATAGTGAACTTTTCTCCATATAGATAATGTTGCCAAATCTTTAAAGAGAAAATAACCGCAGCCAATTCCAGATCATGCATAGGGTAGTTCTCTTCATGGCGCTTCAGCTGTCTTGAGGAATAACAAATCACCTTCCTATTTTGCATAAGAACGCACCCTAGGCCAATGCCAGATGCATCCACATAGACTTTAAAACCACCACCCTCAATGGGCAATGTCAAAATAGGGGCTGTGGTGAGGTGATCCTTAAGAGTTATAAAACTCTCCTCGCAATCCTTCGACCATACAAAAGGATTTTCCTTTCTTGTAAGTCTAGTTAAAGGAACAACGATCTTGGAGAAATCCTTAATAAATCTCCTATAATAACCAGCAAGTCCCAAAAAGCTTCTAACTTCTAACACGGTCGTTGGCCGACTCCAGTTCTTGACAGCTTCCACTTTAGAAGGATCCACAGCGATTCCTTCCTTTGCGATAATATGTCCAAGAAATGAGACTTCCTTAAGCCAAAACTCACATTTACTAAGTTTGGCATAAAGCTTATGTTCTCTTAAAATTTGTAAGGCTATCCTTAAATGTTCTTCATGTTCCTCCTTTGTTTTGGAATATATAAGAATGTCATCAATAAATACGACCACAAATTGGTCGAGATAAGGCCTGAAGACGTTATTCATAAGTTGCATAAATACTGTCGGGGCGTTAGTTAACCCAAATGGCATTACCACAAATTCATAGTGGCCATAACGACTCCGGGAAGCCGTCTTGTATATGTCTTCATCCTTGATCTTGAGTTGATGATAGCCTGACCTAAGGTCGATTTTGGAAAAATACTCTGCTCCCGAAATCTGATCAAAGAGCTCATCGATACGCGGCAACAGATACTTGTTCTTGATAGTAAGCTGATTCAGTCGCCGGTAATCGATACATAGCCTGAGAGATCCATCCTTCTTCTTGACAAATAGAACCGGCGCACCCCAAGGGGATGTACTAGGTCGAATAAAACCCTTGTCTAGTAGCTCCTGTAGTTATCTTTTTAATTCCTTGAGTTCTGTGGGGGACATCCTGTAGGGAGCTATTGAAACATGTGTTGCTGCAGGAACAAGTTCAATGGAAAAGTTTACTTCTCTTTCGGGCGGTAAACCTGGTAAATCTAATGGAAATACATCCAGAAGATCATTGACATTCGGGATATCTTCTAAGATGATCTCCTTGGATTTGGTGAGGATAACGGAAGCAAGAAAAGCTACACATCCTTGCAAAATTAATTTGCAAGCGTGCAGAGATGAAATAATGGCAGGATGCTTCCTATATTTAACACCAAGGAAGGAAATCCTTGGAAGACCAGGTTTTCGAAAAGAGATAATCCTGTTGTGGCAATTGATGTAAGCATCATGGTCTACAAGCCAATCTACGCCTAGAATAGCATCGTAGCCCTCCATATCAAGTCATACGAGATTTGCAGGAAGATTATGTCCTTCTACCCTTACCTCACTATTTGGATAATAGTTGGTGAGTTTGGTTCCGGGGCTTAAAGGTGTAGTAATAGCAAGGTCCGAAGGTAAAGGAACTGACAAAATAGGCAAAGTTTTTGCGAAGGGAGTAGATATAAAAAATGAGAAGCACCAATATCGAATAGTACAAAAGTAGGATGCGAACAAATGTGAATAGTACCTTCCATAAGTCCATCATCCCTAGGCGCTTCATCATCATTCATGATGGCATTAAGATGAGCCTGCCGTTTGCGTCCACGTCCAGAAGATAACTCCTTCATAAGGGGGCAATCCGACATACGGTGCTCCCTGCTGCCACAACGGAGACAAGTGCCAAGGCGCTTCCAGCATTCTTCGGCCGAGTGACCGAACTTCTCGCAGAAAGTATAGGCCATAGTGACCTACTTGTCTTCTTCCTTGACTTTCTTGTTCTTGTGGTAGCCACTACCACTCCCATTTCGGGATCTTTTCTTGCTATCACGAGATTTGTAGGGTTCGTGATGCTGAACTTCTTCTTCTTATCATGCCGATCAGACCTTCGGCTCGGCTCCTCTCCCTTTCCTTTTAACTTCTCGACCTTCTCTAAGGTCCTCTCGCATAGATGCGCCCGCTAGACCATCTCCGTATAAGTACGTATATTATGAGTCCCCAGTTGCTGAATATACTCGGGCCTTAATCCATCCATAAATCTATTAGCCTTTAACAAATCAGTGCTTATTAAGTGAGGAGCATACGGCGCCAGCCTGGAAAATTGAAGCTCATATTCTGCCACTGACATCATGCCCTGGCGAAGAGAAGCAAATTCCATAGCCTTCCACTCTTTAATGTGCTCGGAAAAGTACTTGGCTCGAAAGAGCGTAAGGAAGCCTTCCCACATGTATGGTGCATCAGCTGGGGGTGTAGGAACGAACTTCCACCACGTACGGGCATCTTTATTCAATTGAAAGGTGGCAAGGCGAACCTTTTCTTGATCCGCACATTGCATAACTTTGAAGATACGGTTCATTTCGTCTATCCAGTTTTCAGCTTCATCTGGATTTGAGGAACCAGAAAATCTCGGAGGGTTTAAGCTCCAGAAATTATGATGTAGGTCTTCAGCTCTCGCTCCTGTGCCAGCTTGCGCCATGGTTTGTAGTATCAGACCTGCTACGGTCTCTTGCATGTCGTTCCAATCTACGCGATGAGCTATTATAGAAATAAGGTACCTGAGAGAATAACAAGTTGTTAATTCTCATGGAATTTTGAAAGGGATTAATCTAGAGCTAATTTATTATCTTATCCCGGCTCTACCCAATTCTCACATATGTGGGGAATTTCTTTCCTACTTTTCATAGGTGTGGGTCCTTAACCTTGGACTTAGCCTATGGCATGACTTTTTCCTAGGACATACTTATGCCTAGGCTCTGATACCAACTTAAATGTCAAGTTCCGAGCTTTTATTACAGCGGAAGATAATCTCGAGAATCGTGAACAGCCAGCATGATAAGCCTCTTGCAAGTAAGAATAATCAGAGCGCAATAACAATCACACATAAAATACAATTGCACAATAAGTTACTCAAACCATCACTTTTATTAATAAGGAGAATAACTCAATATATCAACTACTCAACTCTTTCAAATCTACTTGACTCAATAAAAATGGAAAATTACATGAACTCGATCTAGACATTTATTGACTCCTAAGTCTTCACTCTCAATTTCATGTAGCTTTCATTCGCTCTCGGACTAATCACTTGAATAACTTGAATCTGAATCCGAACTACTTGCATCTCCTGAAAAAGATTGGAAATAGGTAATGAGCACACTTGCCCAGTAGGTATCTTCGCATCAACATGATTGGCAATATTAAAGTGATTAACATATTAGCTCTAAAGAATAAGGTAAAATCATGCAAAATGCGGTAAATCACGTAATAACCCAAAGTAACAAGACACGATCAAGATAAGATATGATTGAGCAAGAATGATCAAGCATGAACGTAATATGCCCTTTCATGAACAAGAATGTACTAGCAAGTCAAGCAAGAATGTACTCTCCACTTAGTAACAAGTACTTCGTGAATTTCTGTGGAATTTCATTTCATGAGCCATGAATAATTCCGTGGTTGCCGTGGATATTTCACTTATCTATAAAGAAAGTACTCCCAACGCAATGCGACGCCATTAGCATCATACCCTATGGTTTATAATAGTATGTTTTCGACAATCAGCCGAGGGGACTAGCATAGAGCCCTTGAACACAATCAGTGCTCGATCCACATCTTCAAGTATAAATCAAGCTACTTCCACGAATGTAAATAATGTGGCCAAGAATGTACAATTTTGATGATATACTCATGATAAAGTAACCAAAAATACGAATGCTTGTGTAAGGAAATAAGGAATTTCAATAACTATTTTAATGACTAGGTTATGCCATAGAAATAAATCAGCAGCATAATGGTACGTTCTTTATCTTTCATGAGTTACCTTAGACATCTTTGAATAAGGTTACAAGTCCTAGACTATCACTAGTCCATCTAGGATCATAGGAATATTAACCCCTTTGGGTCAAAACTTAGGAAACTTAGCGGTCTATAACTGGGCCGCTATACCGATATGGCGGTCTAGTCTTGATCCGTTAAGTATACGACTTCGATAGTTGAAACAAAACAGGTTCTCTGGAGTCTTTGGCGGTCAAAGGTAGATCCGTTAAAGTCCCTTTAGCAGTCTAGATAAGGCGCGCTATCAGACTATGGCGGTTAATTATTGGGCCGCTAAGATCCAGAAATACAAAACATCGGTAGTGCTTTCTAGTCAATTGGGCTTTAATGGTACAACCGACTCGGCATCCTAGTGGGAATCCCAGGCTCGCGGAGAATTACGGAGGCCTTGAAATAAGATTTCCTAGTCTATTGGAAGGAATATCCAAAGGTGAGGTCCTCATGTCCAAGATTATGTTCCTATAGTGCAAAGTGTGTAACTAATGGTCATATATCGGAATATATGCCATGAACTTATAGAAATGACTCTGAGATAAGAATAGAATGTGTACAGTGAGAAACCACGTTCAAACTCGTTCATATAATCATTTAAACCAAACTTTAATACAAAAGTATATAGTTTTTGGCATGAAATTATCATATGCTTAAAATACTCCTAAGTATGATAAAGAAACATGAATTCACGGTTTATGAATCAGGAATTAAAACTCAGAGTAATAAATACCATTAAAACATGTTAGTATATAGTTAACTAGGTTTAATTTATAAGCTATATGGTTGTTCTTAAATGTATCTCGGGTTGATAGAAAATAGCACAGTGGCGGTCTATCTTAGAGCCGTTACAGGGTGCTGGCGGTTTATCGTAAGGCCGCCAGATAGATAAAACGGTCTATTTCTGATCCGCTAGAGGTTTCATAAGAATCGAATTGACAGAGGGTCTAGCGGTTTATCGTAGGCCCGCAGCATGCTGTTGGCGGTCGAACAGTAGGCCGCTAGAGCATGACTGACAGTAACTTAAGTAGAAAAAAATCTAATGTTTAAACATATCATGTCTGGAAATCAACATATTTATAAAACTACTACATGATAGTACGAAAGGTTAAGCTAACAATATGCATGGATTTCTGTGAATTGACAAGAAAGTTCCTTTTTAACTTAGTTAGGGCTAAGAATATGCATGAATGTACACTAGATGCATAAAACATGAAAATTCACGAGCTATAAAGCATGAAATCAAGTGCAATAAGAGAACTTGTATCCCTAGAGTGATGTTTTAGCCGTTCATGAGATGACCTACCTCTCCTAAGGTCTTAAAACTTTAAATTTGATGCTAGATACTACCCTTAGTCCCTTGTACTCCTTGTGACAAATCAACAACTTCCAGCTGCTCTAACTTCTTACTCTCTTAACCTAATGATGTGAAATTTGGAGGGTAAGAAGTAGATACTAAGAGGAACGAAAAGTTCTATAGACACTTAGGCTAAATACCTCAATTTGGTTCTCTAATCCTTTGGTCTTAACTGGACTTTTGCACATTTTCCTGGGTCGCTAAGGTGGAACCAGCAACTTTACAGGCTTCTATCTCCTTGTGTGCTTGATCTCCTAGCACGAAATTTTGGGAGATGTTAGTCCTATACATTATCAATAAAAACTTCTAAAGAGCCTACCTGAAATAATGTCGTCTTACCTTGATTCCACGCCAGCCAATGTTAGGGTTGCGCAAGTCAAAACTAGGTCCTATTTATAGGGTTTTGCTAGGGTTTGAGGATTAGATCGATTCTAGAGTCCTTGTTAAACCTTAGTTTAACTTTTGGGAGTCCTAAACATGATTACTAGTCTTCCCATCTCAATCCCTAAAGGATAGACTAGCATAAATCCCTTCTTTTTGCTCTTCCTTCAATGCACGGAACTGACAGGAAATAGCGGTCAAAGCTTGGTCCGTCACATGCTTGTATCCGTTTTACGATAGACTGCTACAGGTCTTGGGTACCGAATTTGAATGAGTTCAAACTCTAATTTCATCTTATCCACTAAATTATCTAATTAATGGGTATTTATCTCTATAATTCGTGAATAAATCACTTAACCTTCTAGAATATGGGCCAAACTTCATGGGCTTGGTCCTTATGTCCTTTGGGCTTCATTAAAATAGGCTAAGTTAATGGTTTACCACAATTGGGTCTTAATAATGATTTATTTAACCCAATATTTATTTATGAATCCATTTTTGTCTTTAAAATTCCCAGAAAATACCCAAATATTCCAGAAATAATTTATAAAAATTCTGGGGCATTACACTTGCCCCACACGGGATTCTGAAGGTCCGACAGACAAAAACACGCGTAAACCACAAAACTCAATCCGGGACCCACAAAAGCGATCTGAAACTCACGGATCCTGATCTGATAAATATTTAAAAAATCCATGGCATTATAGCCCTCCCCCCTTAAACAAATTTCATCCTCAAAATTCAAGACTAGCACCAAGCCACAGGGGGAGAACGTCTTAACCCATTGACAACGCTATCAGAGCCCCAATACAGAAAATCTTGATTCTCACAAAACACAGATCTTGAGGGATACGGCCAGACCTTGATCATGAACAACGCCTCGCTCCGCACACCGCACACATTGATCATTGGAGCAGGCAAAGCACAAAAGTGCAAGTCTGGCATCACCTCAGTCACAACAGAGACCACTCATGGCACTGCTGCCACCAACTCGCTCACCGAGGAGACACAGTCCTCCTTACAAGAAATAGCCACCGATCCAACCACGCCCGGCAGACCAACCAAACGTCAGCTTCTCTACCAGCTGACCGCCACAAATCTGTTGGCTCCATGCCAAGGACCACTTCACACTTGGCTAGTCGAACGCCACAACAGCACGGGACCAACTCTGTCAGAACTCAAACTTTGACAAAGCCCAGATCCCATCTGGAAAATCACATCAAGAAAATGACCACCAAAGGCCTCACTTGCACACGACTCTCGCCATTCCCGAGCCACAACAACCAACATCTTCTGTCTGTGAAAGACCAACCACTAGTCACCAGAGACTCGTCAACGGGAAACCCTTGACTCGCCCAGCTTCTTCCTTCTTTCCTAGTTCTTCACCAGGTCCGAAGGACACATTCCAAATCTCGTCAGGCCATCTGCTGACTCTCCACATACCAACACCACATCCGAGCCCGAACCTCACTTGGACACCACATCCAGACATATCATCATGCCAACTCTACCCTCTCTGGGGAGCACGTCAAAACCAAATGACAAGATCTCTCCTCGATCCTCACGTCACTCGACTCAGACTTACAGGGAAATCCTCTCTTACTGGTCACGGACTAGGGATCACCATTTCAACGCCAACGTCTCTTCAGAGACCTCCAAACCCTACATTGTCCACCGTCCTATCTCATCAAATCCTATCTCATCTCAATCACTCCAAGTGGACGCCTGCCCATCCCAGTTCCACTCTTATCATAGAGCCACGGGACACAACCTGAACAATTCATGGCACACGACTCCAAAGCACTAAGTGCCACTTGCTACCAGAGCAACCTGGTCGACGACGCCACGACCAACACACACGGGTCCCCAAACAATACACATCTTACCATATGGTCGACCACTCGGTCAACCTGACTAGCCACTCGCCGCCACCAACCAGGACCCATAATCTCTCATAGATCACTTCTCCAAAACACGATCTCATCTGTGAACACAGCTTCCAACACCCGAATAGGGTACTCATGCGGTGCACTCGCCAACATATTTCCCCAACTCTCCATCCGGCCAATGCCACAAACCAAAATGCCTCAACAACGGCACGGTGACAATACATCTCACGTAACTCGAGATAATCACATACCGAGGAACCAATACTCTGACGCTCTACTCAACCTCAGAAACTCCGCAAGCTCCGATCCACAGCACCTTGAAAAACACAACACCAACCACAAATTCTCACGAACACCGCCCAACTGGCACGCATCCTTCTGGAGTAGCGCCGACACACCCTTACACATCAGGGGATGGGCAACACTTCTCACACATAGCCACTTGCTTGCCACAGCAGTTGAGCTAGCCGCTGCCACACGCTTCTCACTTACACCTGCCTCTGACCTCGAAACCAATAACACGCCAAAACGCCATCCTCAACAATCAGCACCTCACCAAAAAGATCCTCTGCTCATTCGAGCACATCTCGACCAGAGCGCCCACTCTGCCACCTCGAACCACGATCTCAACGCCTCAGGGGCTAGATAAATCTCAAGCTGGAGTGGCCAACCCGATAACAGCTTCCTCGGAACACACTCACGGCCACATAACCACGGGCAATCCGCACCAGCCACTTGACCTCGCTGCAGATTCTTGGAATGCAACACCGCAGCAACACGCCTGCTGGCAACCTCTGCCCAACGCAGTGCAACTGGGGCCACCACCCATCGGGAAGAAATCTCTATATCACATCCCTAGGGCCCTACACCAGCACTCCATGGAACAACAACCACCTTCACAGTGCCAACGCCGCGCCCTCAAGCTCTTACGCGAGAAACCAAGCGAAAAATAAACACAAAAACCTATGCCAGCTACCGATTGTATTGGACCTTACGGACTTTGATCATTGCAATATCTCAAATTCTCATGTACGTCCACAACCACGCTCTGATACCAACTGTGACGACCCAAGATCCGGATACTGGGAAAGGAACCCAATACCATTCGAATCCTGGCCCGCCGCCCACGAGCTGGGGCTCAGAAGGGCTAAAAAGGAGTGTTGAGGTACATGGAAATAGGAAATAAAGCATGACAATTCAACAATTAACATAAATAAATAAACAACTGCAATAGAGTCCAGTCCAATGAAAGTATAGTTCAAGGCAGAAGAACGTACCCAACACCGAGTGAACGCTCAGCCCAGCGAGCTGGCAACTAAGAACCTCCGCACAGAACCCTCGAACCACGAGGAAGATCTGTCGCACCTGAAAAGCAGGGGTGAGCCTCTTGTCACTGGCTCAGTAGAGATCCCGTGGAACCCCAACCGTAAATAACGACGGTAACGGAAAGTAGTAACTATAGCAGGAACAGCAAACCGGTGGCCGGTAAAAACTCAGCACTACAACTACTCCTACTGTACTAGAAAACACGCCCCGATCTCGAGTCGGGGAAACACCGGTCTAACGGAAAGACCTCTGGCTACGCTGCCAGAAAAGACGCCCCGACAACCCTATCGCGGAGGCCCGTCTCGCAGACAAAGACCCAACCCAAGACCACTCGGTCTAGGAACACGGTCACGACCTCGCCGTCGTGAAACCAACACCGTCTAGGGAAAACCCTCGGTGACGCTCACCGGAACCCTAGACCTCTACCTCGAGAACACCCTCGGAAATCACACGTAAAACCACATCTCGCAGACGGGAAACAGAAACTCAAGTCACAAGAAACTCACGTCACGTGACAGAAGCACTGCCTACCAGAAGCAAAGTCGGATGCGTCCACTGATGACTTAGTCTGCGCCTCAAGTGTCTCGCTGCGATGCCCCAAGCGGAGACAAAGACACAACAGTAACCAGTACCACGAACAAGGACTAGCTGGGGTCGCACTTGTCAGCGCGGGTCCGATAGCCCCCAACTAAGTGTGCACACATAGACCATGCGTCCTAGGTCAGATCCTCTAGCTGGTTCTTCCCCCAAGCCCAGACTCAGGCTGCGCATGGGGGCCCTACGGTAACCAGCCTAAAAATCGTCTCTCTCGGGTAAGCCGCTCCACCACTTCCGGGTGGGTCAGCACACGCGTGCTGTAAGAAGGCTACGACAGTGGGAGGTCACTAAACGTGAACACGGAAAGTCACGCACGCACCCATCATGAGTAACGTGGAGTAACAGGTGGCACGACGCCACCAGACTCTAGACAGCCCACTAGACCTACTAAATCCAATGGTCCTTGAGTCACAAGACTCGGGTCAAGACCATCGTACACAACGGCACATCGCCGTAATCTAGCCTAATCCCTAGGTCTAAAACCTAGGCACGAAGACTCACGAGGTAGTTCACAACTACCGAGACCATTCCCTCATAAACGGAACTCAAGAGACCTCCAGCCCCAGGCTGGGTAACTGGACTCACAGTCCAAGGGCCTAACTCACGGCCCACACGAAAAACACTTTCTGGAAAGCTAATGACATGCGGGAGCAGCCCTCCGCACTCATGCCGACTCACGGCGACTCGATCTAGCGAATACATGGAAGCCCAGAACACACATAGGGTCACTCGGACCCTCTAAACACACGGGTATGCTAAACGAGGTAACACGGGACCTCCGGACACCCAAAAACACGGTCACGGTACCCCCCCGGCATGTCAGGGACACACACGGGCCAAGGAGAACACACCAAGCCGTCTTCCCCTCACACTGGCCCCTAAACTATAGCCCTACATGAACGTGCCACTCACCTGGTGCGCGTTCAGAATGTGGCACTCTCCTGGTGCGCGTTCACAATCAGAATGTTACACTCTCCTGGTACGCAGTCAGAACGTGGCACTCTCCTGGTGCGCATTCACAATCAGAACGTGACACTCTCCTGGTACGCATTCAGAACGTGGCACTCTCTTGGTGCGCGTTCATAATCAGAACGTGACACTCTAGAGCGGTGCGTTTAGAACGTGGCACTCTCCTGGTGCGCGTTCACAATCAGAACGTGACACTCTCCTGGTGGGCGTTCAGAACGTGACACTCTCCTGGTGCACGTTCACAATCAGAACGTGACACTGCAGAGCGGCGCGTTCTCAACCGCCTTACTATTCATCTTCCTTGATGAACCCCTGATACGGTGCCTTCTTCGAAGAACGTGACCACCGTGATGCTCGCGTTCTCAGTCCACGTCCGAAAATGGCAAGAACAGCGAAAAAAACCCATTCCACGCCCCGTTCACACCCATGTGAAGGGGAAAACAAGGGAAAATCATTCCCCAACCTCTCTAGCACCGAGAGGATCCATTTAAACCCCAAAAACGTGATCAAAACACTAAATCCGGCTCACACCCCAAAATCATGTATTTTCCCTAAAACACTCAAATAAGCCTGCTCGGCTCACCACGGCCTACCAAAATCACGGGAATGGAAGTACAAGGGTTAAGGATCCATCCCCCTACCTCCACTGAAGATTTCACGCGCCGTGGACACCGTGCTATCGTGAAACGCCCCGCGAACCACCGCCGGTGCCTCGAGCTCGTGAACGAGGAACGCCGCGCCTCCACCTCGCTCCTGGCTCCATCCTCGCCGCTCTAAACCCCACGAACCTCGCCGCCTCTCCCCCGTCCACCTCCATCGGCCGCCGGAGAAGGGAGAGAGAGAGGATAGAGCGTGAGAAGAGAGAGGGAGAGAAGAGATAAATGAGAGTGAGGGAGAGAGAAAAAGGGGTTTTGATATATAGAAAATTCAAAAATTCTGGAAAATACATAAAAAAAGGAAAAATACTCCCCACTATCCTCGAAAAATGCACAACGCTGTGGCAACGTCCTAGATTCAGAGAACGTAACTGTTCGTCCCATAGGGGGTTCCGAAGGTCCAACAGACAAAAACATGTGTAAACCGCAAAACTCAATCCGGGACCCACAAAAGTGATCCGAAAACCACGGATCCTGATCCGATAAATATCTGAAAAATCCAGGGCATTATAGCCTTAGCCTGCGTCGACGCCATCTCACAGATGCGTCGACGCCATCAAGCTCTAGAAGAAGGTAGAAAATAGAGGGCGACAGCCATCAAGTGACAAGGGTGACAAATAGGTCTATATGGCTGACAAATGGGCATTAGCGGTGACAAATAGATATGTAAGGGTGAAAAATCGCTTGCGAAGCTGAATTCTGTAAAAACAACACAGTTGTGTCGACGCAACGTCCGTATGCGTCAATGCAGTGAAGCAGAAGCACCTCCAGTTCCAGCACAGACAACGGGCGTGGCTCTTCAGCTGCGTCGACGCAATGACAGTGTTGCGTCAATGCACCAGAAGATCACCAAGCAGAAAGGGATGAATGAAGGCGATGACTCGTCAAGATTAAGGGTGACAAATAGCTTCTTAAGGCTGACAAATAGCTCTTACAGTTGACAAAAAGATAACTAAGGGTGACAAATAGGTGTTACCCGTGACAAATGGTTCGTAAGGCATTCTTGTGAAGGATGCGTCGACGCATCAGACGAAGAGCGTTGACGCAGGGGGTCCTCAAGAAGCCATCCTAAAGGCCACCTTCAACAGCTGCGTTGATGCATGGGCAAAGCTGCGTTAACGCATCAGAAGATTTTCAAGCAAAATCTATATGATGGGAATCGACGCCGAGCCAGTACTTTTCATATTGCATTTATATCCTTTAGTTTATTTTTATATCCACGGAAAAGTATACGAGCAATTGTACGGCTTTATCGGCCAATGCGTCATTCCCACGGATTGTGTGGGTTTCTATGTAATTTGTCAGTAGGACCAGCAAGGGGGCCCCCAGCCCTTTCCCATTGGTCCATGTCATCCATGTGGGGCTGGTCAACCATCCTAGGTGGCCATCTAGAAGGGTTGAATGCCATTTGACCACATGGGAGACAAGTGGCTTAATTAGTCCAAGGTGGGTTACCTACCTTACCTACCCATTCAACCCATTAACCATGGTCAAGGGGGCGCCCCTTTCCCCTTAGTATTTTATTAATTTTTGTGTGTCATTCACACTTAATCCCAGCCCTTCAATCCCCAACCCTTGATCCAAGGGTCCACATTAGATTAGAATGGTAGCATATATAAGCTTATATTTTCATGAGAAAATGAATGAAAAATCAGAAATTTTGTTGAATGCCAAGGAGCATATTGCGCCCCCAGCCCTCTCCCCTCTGGTTCCTCTCCTCCAACCTCAAGTTCTAGAGTGTTTCTACCTCCTATCCCCTCCCCTCTATCTCCGGTGATCGTCTGTACCGCCGCCGCAGTCGTTCGTGCCGCCTTCGAGCCGCCACGGAATCGTCTTCGGTTTTCTATCCTGTTGGACAGAGGTTTCTTCACGAAATTCCTGCTATCAGCCACGGCATCTTCGTGGATTGAAATTTTTATGGTGTGTTCCTACCTTCTAGCCCCTCCTCCACAAACAATTCCAGGTCCCAAATCCATCGTTTGTTATTTTTACATTTTCGGTCTTTAATCATTCTCAGATCTGTCCTGTCTCTATCTACAGTGACAGTAGCCCTGTGTTTCCCACCTCCGGCCATATTTTTGATTTGTCCAAACCCTCCATATTTTACTGGGAGTTCTGTCCATCACCCCCCTACATCTAAAAATTTTCTTAATTTTTTATCAGCCTTCTATCTATTTTTAGAAATTCGTGTTCTTCCTCAGCTACAGTGTTGTCAGTCAGATCCCAGATCCGACCACCCTCCACTTCCAAAATCAGAACAAATCAGCACCACCTCCAAATCCAGAGCCGAAATAAGTCCTGGTTTCCTTACTTGATTTTCTACAACTTTCATGAACAAGTCAAAGTCTGAATCTGAGGTCTTCATATCGGTCAAAGGCAACTCTCAGGAAAGTTCCCTGCTAGTCTGAGAGTTTAGACACTGTACAATAGAAACCTTCAAAATTCGCCAATCAGAAGTACAGGCTTGATTATTTTTATGTAATCACCGTGGGTTGAAGCCCTTCGAAGCATCTTTCCAACGGCACCAGTTTCGTCGCATTCCGAAGTCGGGGCTGATCGCAGCGTCCGTTCTCGCCGGAGCACGCGCCGAAAAACAGAACCGGCAGGTCCGTGGCCGGTTATTCCGAACGGTGCCGATCGGAGCCGCCCGGCCTCCGGCCGGCGAACCAGCGTGCCGCCAGCCCGAGGAACGCTTCCCTAAGTGTCCCCACTACAGAGGTGCCACCGGGTCCCACACGGCCCCTCCGAACAGCACGTGGGCCCCACCGTCACTAGTTCGGGTGCTACCGAAGAGACGCGAGAAGCCGCCCGTCAACCCGAATTCGGTCCTCCCGGGCCCGTTTGTGTAGCCCTTTACCTCCCTGCGTGGAGTGGGCAGTGATTCATTTGCTGTAATATGGTGTATTAATTATCCCGGGAGTACGAGTTTCGGCTGGGTCCGTCGTCCCCACGCCAAGCGCGTGGAGGTATCGTCCTCGCTCCTTACTTAGCATTTTGCTTACTTCGTATATATTTGTTTATGCCGCTGCTAGAGAGCATGTGTAGGGATATCTAGCTCGCTTTATCTATTCATTACCGCTACTGCGAGAGAGTGCGAGACCGTCCCGTGACCCGATCTGGGCACAAAAGAGAGCCGATCACCCTAGCTCATTGCCGGTTTCTCAACCGCGCACATCCGACGCTTCCCTCGTTAAGGGGCAGTCACAAGCTTGTCGTGTCCGTGGTCTCATCCCGCATCAATTATATCTCATGTAACACGATTTGAAGGTCATCCATAGAATATAAAATGCAGACGTAAACCTTCATAAGCATAGATTTCAAGGTCTGAAGGAGGCTCCTAGGACTGACACTGTCCCTGTCATCATAAGTGAACAAGAGCAACCTTTTGGACAAAGTTTCTGTCAGTACAGCACCTTGGAAAAGTCTCCAAGTCCTATCTCCTGTAGCCAGCCATCAAGGCTTGTGTCTGAAGGGAAAATATCCCTGGGCAAAAGGGCGTCCTCTCTGTAATAGGAATTAAGTTTCTGCAGGCTCCCTTGGTCAAACCCTTTCTTTTATTATTCCAACCATTCAAGTTACAAAAAAAATGGAGGGAAACTTGTTACCCTCTCCCTCTGTAAATAGAACGGCCCTTCCAACTGGGAAGAGTTGGCCGAACACTACATCAAAGGAAGTATTCTTTAGCTCGTGCCCAAGAAGAAGAAAAGAAGAAGAGAAGAAGAAGAGAAAAAGAAGAAGAAGAGAGAGATGCGGGACGGACCACGGACTTGACTCCAATTGGAATGCGATCCTTGGACTCTATGCAAACTCGCGATCGTCCCTTAGCGAGGGAAGCGTACGGACGTGCGCGGTTGAGAAACCGGTAATGAGCTAGGGTGGTCGGCTCTCTCTTGTGCCCGGATCGGGTCACGGGACGGTATCTCTCTCTCACTCGCAGTGGCGATGATATAAAAGTAAAGCAGGCTACGATCCTAGCATGCTCTCTAGCAGCGGCATATAAAGCATATACGAATAAAGCAAAATGGCAAGTCAAGGGAGCGAACATGATACCTCCACGCTCTCGGCGTGGGGAAGACGACCCCGGCCGAATCGGTACTCTCGGAATAACAAGTAATTAATTTTCAACAATGAATATGAATGCCCACTCCATGTATGGAGGTAAAGGGCGACACAATGGGGCCCGGGAGTAATGGGTTCGGGTTGACGGGCAGCTTCTTGTGTAGCTTCGGCGGCACACGTACTCGCGACCGTGGGACCCACGTGCTGGTCAGTGGGGCCGTGTGGGACCGGGGTGGCACCACTATGGTGGGGACGCCTGGAGGGGTGCTCCCTGGGACGGCGGTGTGCTGGTTCACCGGCCGGAGGCCGAGCGGCTCCGATCTCCACTCGTCGGAGTTGCTAGCCACGGATCTGCAGTTCTATTTTGCAGCGCGCGACCTGGCGAGATCTGCTGGGGCGGTCACTCCCGACGTCGGATCGACACACAAGAGGTACCGATGGAAATCTGACTTGAAATCCTTCGATATATGGCCATAGAAAGAAATTTGAGTTTCTCGTTGATGGCCTTTGTTGAATTTTCAAGCTGCTGACTCACATGATCTGAAAACTCAGAGCATAAATAAGTTTTCCTGAGAGCTGGCGTTGACCATGATGTAGCCCTTCGATTCAGAAGATGAGTTCTTCATGAAAGTTGTGAAGGCCAAAGAGAGGAAAATGGGGATATATCTTATGCAAGATTTGGTGGAAGTCTCGATTATTTGGGAGTTTTATACTGGCCCTGGGTCGGATCTGGACAGGAGAGACAGATCTGAATTTGGGGGAAAGACTTAATTTCTAAAAATAGGTAGATTAATTTTTAAATTCAACGAAAATTCGTGGAGGAAGGGGATGGTGGACATAACCTCCAATAAATTTGGGGATTCCAACAAAAATCAAAAAGGGGGTCGAAAGGTGGAAGAACTGAACTTCTGCTACACTGATCTAAAAAGGGACATATCAGGAAGACAGAAAGACACAAAAATAGAAAAATATAAAAAGAACTTTGAATGACATGAATTTTTTTCTAGAGGTTGGGAATCAAGAGAGGAACCAACCCTGAAAACATCAACTCCAGATGAGGTCGGAGTTGGGAGTTAAAATTCTCGGAGTGGGACTTTGTCCAACCAAACAGACCCTTGGGTAGAACTTCAGAAGCGGCTTCGCGGCGGCTCGATGGCGGCACGAACGGCGGCGGCGGCATAGAATGAACTCAGATGTGGAGGGGCTAAGATAGAAGGGTTCACAACCCTGAAATGCAGAGGATGGAGAAGGAGAACCAGAGGAGAGGGAGAGGGGCGCAAGAAGCTCCAAGCTTACATAAGTTTTTTTTTCTTCTCATTAATTCATTCAAATGGAAAATACATGCTATATATAATAAATGGAAAATGACCACTAATGCCCTCAGATCTAGGGTTGGGAGGGGTATACAAGGATTAGAACTAATTAGTTTTAATAGCATATTTTCAAAAAATAAAAATGGAGGGTGGCGCCCCCTTGACCAAGGGGACATGGTAGGTAAGGTAGGTGGCCTCCTTTGAATTTTTAACCCACTTGTCTCCCCATGTGTCAATTGACCTTCTAGATGTCAACTAGGACTTTGACCAGCCCCACATGGACCCAAATGATGCCACATGGACCAATGAGGAAGGAGTGAGGGCCCCCTTGCTGGTCCTACTGTGATTTTGCACAAAAACCCAGTAAGACTCACAATTGTGTACCCATATAACACAAGGATATACATACAAATATAAAAGGACATAAATGCAAACAAAATATGAGTGGTCTTGCTTCGATGTCCCCATCAATTCTCCCCGGGTGGGAAGAACTCGACCCCATCGAGTAAAGGGGGTGATTGCTCGAGTAGCTCCGGCGGATCCGTCACCGTACCAAGTAGCGCGGGTACGCTCCACTCTAAGTGATCGTCACCTGCTCATTCCGTATATACTCGATATGCGCATGCTGCTATGGGAAGGGGCTAGTGGTGGAACACTCCGGGGTGGGGTCACTCTCAAGGGGAAGGAGGTGGCTCGAAGACTCACTAGGAATCACCGCTGGGTCCCTGTAGGTGACTAGATCCGGGGCATAGATGTAGAACTGATCCCATACTCATCGATCACGTCCACTCGCCTCTTAAGGGACTGACATCAACGAGCTCGCACAAGACACATGCAGACTCCTAACAAACCACATAAAAAAAAAACTGACTCATGCATGACCCTAGACAAACCTATTGTTAGTCCGACCCGTACGTGTGTGACGGCGGACCAGGACACCCAAATATGTGCCATGCATACACTAGATGTACTCGATGGTTGGTGGCATGGGGAACACCTAGACGCCCAAGTATGGCCCAGTCATGCATGAACGGCCCTTTGGATTTAGGGGACTTGAGAGGGCTAGGAGAACCGGGTGTGGACGAGCCGGGTGTGGGTGTATCGAGATTGGGCTTGGTGGGTATAGATGGCCCGGCCTGTGGGAAAGGGGTGTGAAAGTGGACTTCCCCGACAAGGTATGAAGGAAGTGATGGGTCACGAGGCCCACTAGAGAAGGGGTCGAATGGGTCAAAGCATGTGTGACCCCTTGGTTCCTCCGTTACATAGTCCCATGTTTGAAATTCATGAAGGTGATGGTCACCTCCATCCATCGTGGTAGATGGGACCGTGTATAGAAGATATGGTTCCTCCCTCGGGATAAATGGAGCAAAGGTAGGCTCGGCCGGTAAGGGAAGGAACAAGAGAATCTCCGTGGTGACACAACCCACGGTGCATACGGAGGTAATGGACCCTAAGGCCGGATGGGTGAAGCTAAGACTAGTGGGTTGGTCAAAGCTTCGGGCCAACGAATGCGTCAACTTCCATTGCGTGTCTAATCCCATAATAAGGTCATCCAATGTATCAACATGGTGACTAGACCAAAAGGTAGTGTGGAAGGAGTTGACGGGCACTAATTGTAAGGTGGGGTCCATAGAAGGGTAAGGACGTGGGACCAAGCCATCCTTGAGCCAACTAAGAAGTGGCTCGGCTATGTATAGCGTACCCGTTAGAAACACGGGTGGCTCGGGTTGAGGTGGCTCCCAATATGATGGCTCCGGATGAGGATCGGAAGGTAAGGGTGGTAACGGAGTACTCACGGGTGGTGAAGGCAATGGGGTAGGTAGTCTGATCGGCTCGGGACTTGGTTGGGAGGTAGATGTTTGCCGAAGGACAGCCAGGGTAGCATCGGCTCGCTGTAGGTCGTCATTAAATTGAGACTCAAATGGCTCGACCTCCAGAGCGACCTTATAGGACTGCGCCAGAGAGAATGCATCGCGGCCAAGACATTGGATTCGAAAGTAAAGCCGCAAACCTCTCCGAAACTGAAAGGCAGTCGTGGTGTTCTCCTCTCCAACTCCATATTCCAATCGGTACTTATCATAGTCCCGAATGTACTCGGACACGGACCTATCGCCTTGGACGGGTCGGAATGGGTTGGCCATATGTGCCGAAAAGATGGGAATGGATCCCTAGGAGTGGATATCCAAGGCCATTTGGACAAGACACTAGACCGACCATGCAAGGTTGGGATGCATGCACAATAAGGACAAGACACCAAGACTCAGTACGTGGCGGAGTTAATCGATCCGAAGATCACTCGCGCAAGTGTGCGGCCTTCCCGATAGGCGTAGCCTAACGTTTGGACAACATCTTTTTATATACCGGGTTATTGGGATGAAATGCAACCTAGACCGACTTAGACGATGACTAGACGTAAATGACACTCTTTTTTTTTTGATTTTAGACACAAGGACTACCCTAGACTCAACCTCGCTCTGATACCAAATTGATGCGGGACGGACCACGGACTTGACTCCAATTGGATGCAAACTCGCAATCGTCCCTTGGCGAGGGAAGCATACGGACGTGCACGGTTGAGAAACCGGCAATGAGCTAGGGTGGTCGGCTCTCTCTTGTGCCCGGATCGGGTCACGGGACGGTATCTCTCTCTCGCTCGCAGTAGCGATGATATAAAAGTAAAGCGGGCTACGATCCTAGCATGCTCTCTAGCAGCGACATATAAAGCATATACGAATAAAGCAAAATGTCGAGTCAAGGGAGCAAACACTATCCTCCACGCTCTCGGCGTGGGGAAGACGACCCCGGCCGAATCGGTACTCCCGGAACAACAAGTAATTAATTTACAACAATGAATATGAATGCCCACTCCACGCAGGGAGGTAAAGGGCGACACAATGGGGCCCGGGAGTAATGGGTTCGGGTTGACGGGCAGCTTCTTGTGTAGCTTCGGCGGCACACGTACTCGCGACCGTGGGACCCACGTGCTAGTCAGTGGGGCCGTGTGGGACCGGGGTGGCACCACTATGGTGGGGACGCCTGGAGGGGCGCTCCCTGGGACGGCGGTGTGCTAGTTCCCCGGCCGGAGGCCGGGCGGCTCCGATCTCCACTCGCCGGAGTTGCTGGCCACGGATCTGCAGTTCTGTTTTACAACGCGCGACCTGGCGAGATCTGCTGCTGCGGTCACTCCCGACGTCGGATCGATGTACAAGAGGTACTGATGGAAAGCTGACTTGAAATCCTTCGAACTATGGCCATAGAAAGAAATTTTAATTTCCTGTTGATGGCTTTTGTCGAATTTTCAAGCTGCTGACTCACAGGATCTGAAAACTCAGAGCAGAACCAAGTTTTCCTGAGAGTTGGCATTGACCGCAATGTCGACATTCGATTCAGAAGATGAATTCTTCATGAAAGTTGTGGAGGCCAAAGAGAGGAAAATGGAGATATATCTTATGCAAGATTTGGTGGAAGTCTCGATTTTGTGGGGGTTTTATACTGGCCCTGGGTCGGATCTGGACAGCAGAGATAGATCTGAATTTGGGGGAAAGACTCAATTTCTAAAAATAGGTAGAGGGATTTTGAAATTCAACGAAAATTTGTAGAGGAAGGGGATGGTGGACAAAACCTCCAATAAATTTGGGGATTTCAAAAAAAATCAAAAAGGGGGTCGAAAGGTGGAAGAACTGAACTTCTGCTACACAGATCTGAAAAGGGACAGATCAGGAAGATAGAAAGACACAAAAAAAGAAAAATATAAAATGAACTTTTAATGATGTGAATTTTTTACTGGAGGTTTGGAATCAAGATATGAACTAACCCTAAAAATCTCAACTCCAGATGAGGTCAGAGTTGAGAGTTAAAATTCCCGGAGTGGGACTCTGTCCTGCCAAACAGACCCTTGGGTAGAACTTCAGAAGTAGCTTCGCGGCGGCTCGATGGCGGGGCGGCGGCGGCGGCACAGAATGAACTTAGATGTGGAGGGGCTAAGATAGAAGGGTTCACAACCCTGAAATGTAGAGGATGGAGAAGGAGAACCAGAGGAGAGGGAGAGGGGCGCAAGAAGCTCCAAGCTTACACAAGTTTTTTTTCTTCTCATTAATTCATTCAAATGGAAAATACATGCTATATATAATAAATGGAAAATGACCACTAATGCCCTCAGATCTAGGGTTGGGAGGGGTATACAAGGATTAGAACTAATTAGTTATAATAGCATATTTTACAAAAATAAAAATGGAGGGGGGCGCCCCCTTGACCAAGCGGACATGGTAGGTAAGGTAGGTGGCCTCCTTTGAATTTTTAACCCACTTGTCTCCTCATGTGTCAATTGACTTCTAGATGCCACCTAGGACTTTGACCAGCCCCACATGGACCTAAATGGTGTCACATGGACCAATGAGGAAGGAGTGAGGGCCCCCTTGCTGGTCCTACTGTCATTTTGCACAAAAACCCAGTAAGACTCACAATTGTGTACCCATATAACACAAGGGTATACATACAAATATAAAAGAACATAAATGCAAACAAAATATGAGTGGTCTTGCTTCGATGTCCCCATCAGAAAGGAAGAAGAGTGAGAAGGCCCTATTGTGTCTCCTCTGGATTTGATGCTAAGTGGGGAGAATACTGTGTTTTGTTGACTGGCAACAGTTTAGTTGACCTTATTTTGACTTTGGTAACACTGTTACTTTGATGTCCTTACTTTAGTCAGAATTAATTTTTAGTCAAGTAAAGGTCTGTGCATATATCTAGTTTTATCGTGAAGGTCTATACATGTGCAGAGTTATTGCTTAGAAAGGTCGATGCGCATGTATAAGTATTGCATTGAAAGGTCGATGCACATCTACTTTACTGTCTAACAAGTCGATGCATACATTTAGATCACTTCAGAAGGTCGATGCACTTGTCAACATATTGCATCATAAGGTCGATGTACATTTACTTTATTGTTATAACAAGTCGATGCATACATTTAGACCACTTCAGAAGGTCGATGCACTTGTCAACATATTGCATCATAAGGTCGATGTACATTTACTTTACTGTTATTACAAGTCGATGCATGTGTAGAACGACTGCATAATAGGTCGATGCTAGTAAGCTAGCATCTGTTGCTCAAATCAATGCATACTTCAGAAAGTCGATGCTAGTAAACTAGCGACTGTAGTACAGGTCGATGCATATGTAGTAGGATTGCATTATAGGTCGATGCATGTTTCAAGATGGTCGATGCACATAGGTGTTTTAGTTCAGAAGGTCGATGCACATTATACAATGAATGAACAATCAGGTCGATGCACATTGAACATCGTACACTCCATTAGGTCGATGCATCATGCACCTTATGTTATAAGGTCGGTGCACCTTGTAAAAAGGCTGTTGCTGGCAACCTAGCGGTTGGAGAAAGGTCGATGCTGGTCTGTTAGCCTCTACAGCATTTAGTCAGTGCTTTTGAAGTCTTCTCCATCAAAATAAAACAAACTGGTGAGTAGTCCATATTGAATATTTTGTCTGATCATGGTGGTGAGTTTGAAAACTCATAGTTTGATGTATTCTGCATGGAAAATGGAATCAACGATAGATTCTCTTCACCAAGGACTCTAGAGCAAAATGGAGTGGTTGAAAGGAGAAACAGAACTCTGGTGGAGATGGCTCGGACAATGCTAGTTGAGGGAATTTACTTAGAAGGTTCTGGGCTAAAGCAGTGAACACTTCTTGCTATATCATCAACCGAGCCCTGGTAAGACCTTCTACTCAAAAGTCTCCTGATGAGATACTCAAAGGTAAGAAACCTTCACTAGCACATTTTAAGATCTTTGGTTGTAAATGTTTCATTCATGTTAACTCTAAAAGAGGCCTTGATAAATTTGAACCTAAAAGTGAACCTTAAATTTTTCTAGGTTACTCTGATAAGTCCAGAGCCTATATAATCTATAACCTTAATTCTCAAACTTTTGAGGAATCACCACACATTGTCTTTGATGAACATTCTAATAAATTTGAAACTGGATTATGCAGGGACAAAGCTGATGGTGAGATTCTCGAGAATAAAGTGGAGCAGAATGCAGAACCTGCAGATGGAGGTGAGACTGATGGGTCTAGAGCTCAGGGGGAGGTAAATACAGATACAGGTAATCATGTTACTAATATCAGATTTTTAGAGATCATCCATTAGAAAATGTGATTGGTAACTTGAATGAACCTCCCAGAACTAGATCACACTTCAGGATAGAAAATAAACTAAACTCTTTTGCTCTAGTCTCACAGATAGAACCCAAGAATATTGACAGTGCTATAAAGGATGAGTATTCGTTTAATGCCATGCATGATGAATTGAACCAATTTGAAAAGAACAAGATATGGCACCTAGTTCCTAAACCCTCTCATGGCTCTGTCATAGGCACTAGATGGGTATTCAAAAATAAAACTGATGAGCATGGAAAAGCAGTTAGAAATAAGGCTAGGCTTGTAGCTCAGGGGTATAATCAGGAATATGGAATAGACTTTGAAGAATCTTTTGCCCCTGTAGCTAGATTAGAAGCCAATGTTTTAAAACCCGACCCGGAGCTTGACCCGGTTAAGTTAGTGGGTCACGGGTCAATGGTTTAACCGTTCGGGTTGACCCGTGACCCGTAAGACTAGAACCGTTTATAATAATATTATAAATTATCATAAGATTTTAAGATACCTTGAGTTAGAAATATGAAACAAACACTTAAACATATATTGTAAAAATTAAAACAAGTGCATTAAACAACCACTAAGCTAGTCTAAAAAAAGAATAAAATTCATATTAAATAAATACTACAAATGACCATTTATCAACTATAATTAACATCTCATGAGACACAAGTTTCATGATGCGTGAACTCAAATTTCTTATTCATCTAAATTTTCATCTTTTTTCTTGTCTTCAGCTCCCTCTAATTTTTTTTTCAACTTTCAAAAGTTAGAAAGTAGAGTCCCAAAAAGATTATACATCTATAACGTTAAAGAGAGGAGTTAGAAGACTCCTCATCTTCTATATTTTTCATGCTAAATTAAAAAATAAAAATTATGCCTAGGAGTCAGACCCGGTTGGGTCACACGGATTTTAGCGGGTCGGCCGGGTTGCACCGGGTTGACTGGGTTTAACCGAGTTTTGGGTCTAAAACGGTTTAGACACTATTCTAACCCGATTTTGGGACTGGGTCGCGGGTTAACCGGTCGGACCGACCGATCCGGGCCGGGTTTTAAAACAGTGCTAGAAGCAATTAGAATTCTCTTAGCCTTTGCCTGCAGTCTAGGAATAAAATTGTAACAGATGGATGTAAAATCTGCTTTCTTGAATGGGTTAATAAAAGAGGATGTTTTTTTAAACAACCTCCTGGGTTTGAATGTACTGATTTTCCTGATCATGTGTATAAGCTACACAAGGCACTCTATGGATTGAAACAATCTCCCAGGGCCTGGTACGACAGGTTAAGCTCCTTCCTCGCAGGTAAGGGATACTCAAGAGGTGAGGTTGATCAGACTTTATTCACTAAGGTAAACAACAAAGATATACTTGTTGTTCAAATCTATGTAAGTGATATAGTCTTTGGATCAACTAAGTCTTCTATGTGTGAGGAATTTTGAAAATTAATGACAGATGAATTTGAAATGGGCTTAATGGGAGAACTGAAGTTTTTCCTTGGTTTGCAAGTTAATCAAACTTCAGAAGGAAGCTTCATCACACAGTCCAAGTACATCAGAGATCTATTGAAGAAATACAAGTTCGAGAACCTCAAGGAAATAACTGCACCTATGGGCACATCAACTAATCTTCATGTTGACCCAAAAGGTAAATTGGTTGATACCAAACTATACAGAGGTATGATTGGATCTCTCTTGTATCTTACTGCATCTTGTCCAGACATACAATTCTCAGTGTGTTTATGTGCTAGATTTCAGGCTAGTCCTAAGGAGTCTCACATGAGTACAGTGAAAAGAATTTTTAGGTATCTATCAGGCACCCTTGATTTGGGTCTATGGTATCCTGCTAGGTGTGAGCTTGATTTTATAGCTTACACTGATGCAGACTATGCAGGGTGTAGGATAGATCGAAAGAGCACTAGTGGATATTGTCAATATTTAGGTGGTTGTCTAGTGTCTTGGGCATCTAAAAAGCAACACACTATTATTCTCTCCACTGCTGAGGCTGAGTATGTTGCAACATGGAATTGTGCAGCCCAAGTACTCTGGATAAAATATCAACTTATTGACTATCACATAAAATTGGGATGCATTCCTATTCTATGTGATAATACCAGTGCTATCTCTCTAACTAAAAATCATGTTCATCACTCTAGGACTAAGGACATTGAAATAAAACATCATTTCTTGAGAGATGAAGTAAGTAAGAATGGAATTGAGCTGAATTTTATTGAATCATATTTACTAAACCTCTTGGGAATGAAAGGTTTAAAATTTTAAGGAGAGAACTAGGTTTATGTAAAATTCAGCATGATGAATGATTTCTTAATTTTATTCTTGTCAGAAATAAATGTTTTCTCTATGATGAGTTTTGAGCCTAGGATTCATTCTATCACATGATTTCAGTGGTCAGTGATCATTATTTCAGAATATGTCATGCACTGTGTCATCTTGATGTCAGAGGTATATCAAATGGTATGATGGTAGAAGGACATATTTATTCTGTCTGAAAACCCATACTATGTGTAAAGGCCAGTCCTCCGCCAAGTACCCTGCGTCAAGAGTCTTTCTGAGTCCTTCAGTCCACATGTCACAATGTTGTGTGATGTGGCACAGCCCTGGGATGATGATGGATGACTTGAAGAACCTAGGACCTAGATCCGCAAGCATACAAGGACAATCAATGGACTCACACAAGTGGCTCACTCGCACAGCGCATACGATCTCTCGATGGTAACTGGGGGATGATGGCGAGGGTCCGAGGTGGGACCCAAACGTTCTAGGAGACTTGGCTGGCTTAGGCTGACCCCTAAAGGTCTGGGATTCCCAACTTCGTGGGTGGCCGGCACACCGGGGCGTGGGTTTGGGTGGCTCTCACTCACGGTCCGCGGTGGGCACACTAAGAGTGGTGTGCGAGTCCGGGCTCTTGTCTCGCAGTCCGACGGGCATTCAAAGGCAATACTAGGCAAGCAAATAAATCAACCAGCCAAGCGAGGACCAATCGTTCACCTGATCAGTGTGAAGACACCGATCCCGACCGGAGACGTGGGCGAGCGAGGAAGCGTGGGTACGCGCCCGCATGCTGCGTCGATGGCGCTTGACCTGAAAATAAAATTATTATAGCACTACACCTCGCGTAGGAGGGGGTTCTCAGGGCGGGGGTAAATTAGGTTATAGCCAAAACTATCTCCACGCAGGGAGGGGCGGTCAGCCGGCCAGGCGAAGGGGCGGGGATAGCCGAAGAGACCGGTTCTGCCCGGGTTGACCTGCAGGGGCAGAGGCTAAAGGCTGGGGTTGCTGTGGGCATCTCCTGGAGCTGCAGGTGGTGGGGCCAGTGTTGAGTTGACTAGGGGCAGGTCAGAATTTGACCGCGGAAGCCGGTGTCTACCCAGAGGCCGAGCCGAGGTGCTGCACCTTCATCTTCACGAACGGTTCTATTTCTGATCTATCAGGGACAGCAGAACTGAGTGATGATGTTGGGGCGCTTACGAACTCCACGGAATGCTTCTAGTGGCGGGGTTAGAGCTGGGACGTCCGGGACTGACCCAGGAAGAGACTGTAGAAGTTTGGCGCCGATTGGATGATGGCGAAGGTTGCTTTAGTTCTAGGTTCCGGACTGGTCCGAACTGTCTCTGTCTGATGCAGAGCTGCAGAGGCCAGTTGCAGAAGCTGTCCCTGGCTCTTCTGAACTCCGATGGAGGTGAGACTAGCGTTGACATGACCATGGTCGAAGTAGCTTCGAACAAAAACTTACGAGACCCCAAACAAAGGTCGGAGAAGAAAACGCTGAACAGAAGAGTGGGGGTTGGTCCAATCTGGAACAGATAGGACCAGTCTGCACACTTCGACGAGGATGGCTGGAACCGGGTGCTTGAGCAGGCGAATGGACTCCTTCTTCTTGGAGCTGGAAGGGGACTTGCAGGAGCTCGTCTCAGCCAAATATCTCTTTAGGAAACGCAAGGGGGTAGTTGGGGGAGCTTCTGCACTGGGCCTCTAGTTGTCTGTTTGAGACAAATTGCGCAGGTCACGAAGAATCGCTCCTCCAGGCAGCTCTGGGATCGGATGATGGCGGGACTGCCCTCGTTGCGAAGCTGACAGGACTAGGAATCCACCAGTATATGGTATGCCCCCTGAAGCTTCACGGTGACGACGTGGCTGCCTCTGTAATCTGCTGGTACTCTACTGCTTACGACCTTGGACTGGGTCTGAAGATGAATGGGATATGATTGAAGGGGTGGTTAAGGTTTAGCAAGGAGATGGGGGTGGCTGATGGCTGTGGGATGGGGAGGGGAGTTGCTGGAGGACTGCTGGGGAGCTAAGGGAACAAAGGTGATGGTGAATCTGGGCTGGAGCTGGCTGGAGTGGGCAGGGGGAGGGAGATGGGTGCACTAGGTAAGCAATGGGAGAGGAAGGGGGTGGGCGACCAAGAGCTGGGGTGGGGGAATGGGTTGGGCGACCAGGGCTTGATAGGGGGTGGAGAGATGGGAGGGCACAACCAAATGGGTGGGAGATTTAAATTTTTGGCCTAGGGTGAATCTCCTTCAGCCTTGGGGAGATGGAGAGATGCTTGGGGAAGGGGAGTGGGTGGTTGGTGGTTGGAGGGTGGGGTGGGGAGTGGTGGAGGCTACCTTGGGATTGGGATGGAGTGAAGAGGGGTTGTGGGTAGTTGGGGAGGCTTTTGAATGAGGGGAGGGGAGTTAGAAAGTAGGTGGGAGAGGGAAGAGAGAGAGAGGGGCGCAGCCCCCTTGTTGAGAGAGAGAGAGAGAAGTTAAGAGAAATTTAGGGAGAGGTGGAAATGTAAGGGAATTATTCTTTTTTAATATTCATCTAAAAGTGAAAGTACATGGGGAGAGATGGGGCCTATATATAGGCATCCACTCTTTTCATGACCAAAATACCCTTGACAAATAAGCAAAAGACTAAGCTCATCCTAGACTCAATCTTATGGGCCCAAAACTAAGGTACTAGGGCCCAATTAAGCATAATTAAGAGAATTAGATCATAACAACATGACTCAATAAAGAAAAATACATAAGATAAGACTCACAGAAATGAAGATAACATGTGAATCAACACAACCAGTCTTCCTCAAGGTGATGCTGGTGATCCGAGCCAAAGAGAATGTCGTGAGATGCCCTCATCAAATCTCCCAAGGTGGGGGCAACTCGACTCCATCGAGTATGGGTCCGCCTGGCTGTGGTAATGCTCCAAAATGTCCGGGTCAAGGCGCAATAGGTCCTCCTGGCTTACCCAAGTATCCTCCATCGGGGGACGGTCCTTCTACCTTACTAGGTAGCACTGGTATACCCTATTCCTGGTGATGGTACTTTTCTCATCCAGTATTGCCTTCACCAGCTCACGTCGACCCCTCAAGCTAGTAGGTGGAGTCCCACCGTGGGTATCTCTCTCAAGGGAGGGTAAAGGCTCAAGCTCCTCACTGGGTCCCACCGCGGGGCCCTTGTAGGGTACCAGGTCTACCACATTGAAGGTAGGGTGTACCCCGAAACTCTCAGGTAGGTCCAGCTCATAAGCATTAATGCCTAGTCATCTCAGAACTCGAAAAGGTCCCGTCCCTCATGCCCTCAACTTGGAGGCAGGCCTAGGAAGGAGCCGCTCCGTCCTTACCATCACCAAGTCTCCCACTTGGAACTCGCAGTGGCGTCGTCGAGCATCTGCCTGCCTTTTATAAGCCTCATTGCTCTTCCCTATATGCTTGCGGATGTCATCATGCAACTCTTTGATATGCTATGCAAAGGACTCGGCCGAGACTGACGCTCTAGCATGCAGGGGTAGGGGAATAAGATCTGAGGGTTTTCTAGGCCTATAACCATGCACGACCTCGAAGGGACTTTTTGCCTATGGACCTATTGACAGAATCATTGTAGGCAAACTCATCCTGAGGTAAGAGGAGATCCCAATTCCCAGGATGGTCTCCGACTAGGCAACGGAGCAAGTTCCCAAGGCTTCGATTGACGACCTTAGTTTGGCCATCAGTTTGAGGGTGGTAGGCAGTAGATTTGAAGAGGGTTCCCATCAGATGCCAGAGGGTTTTCCAAAAGTAACTAGTGAATTTCACATCCCGGTCGGTGACAATGGTTTTAGGCAGTCCATGGAGTCAGACCACCTCATCAAAGAACAATTGGGCTACCCTAGAGGCATCCGAAATCTTGGAACATGGGAAAAAGTGGGCCATCTTGGAGAACCTATCAATGGCTACAAAAATGGAGTCATGTTTGCGCAAGGTCCTAGGTAGGCCAAGGATAAAATCCATGCACAAATCTTCCCAGGGTCGATCCGGGATGGGAAGGGGTGTGTAAAGCCCAGTGTTTTGCCTCACCTACTTGGCCGAGGCACAAATACGATACTGACCCACAATGTTGGCCACATCCTTCTTGAGGTTGGGCCAATAGAATTGTCTCTCCACTAACTCTATGGTTTTTTGGACCCTAAAGTGACCCTCTAGGCCACCACTGTGTAGATCCCAAACCAAGAAGTCCCGAAGTGAAGCCTGGGGTATGCATAGCCTAGTTCTCTTGAAAAGATACCCCCCTTGGAGTATGAATCCCTCGTGTTCCTTGTGGGATTGGGTGGAGAGGGTGCTGTAGTGAGTCCCAAAATTGGGGCAACCTGGGTATTCCTCTTTGATTTGCTCAAATCCCGTGACTTCCACTTGCATGGTGGAAAGTAAGGCTACCCGCCTACTCAGCGCATCGGCGATGCGATTCTCACTACCCACCTTGTACTTTAGGACAAAGCTATAGGCTTGAATGTATTCCACCCAGCGGGCATGACAGGCATTGAGCTTTTATTGGGTATTTAGGTACTTCAAGGCCTCGTGGTCCGAGAAGATCATAAACTCCTTTGGTAGGAGATAGTGCCTCCAATGCCGAAGGGATTGGACCACGGCGTATAGCTCCTTGTCATAAGTGAAGTACCTAGTCCTAGTCTCACAAAGTTTCTCACTAAAATAGACCATGGGGTGACCCTCCTGGGTAAGAATGCCTCCAATCCCTACCTCGGATGCATCACAAGTGACCTCGAAGACTTTAGAGAAGTCGGGTAGACAAAGGACCGGGGCTTGGGTCATCTTTTCCTTGAGCTCTAGGAATGCCTTGGAGGCGGCCCTAGTCCATACAAAGGTGCCTTTCTTAAGACAATCCGTGATAGGAGCGGTGATAGTGCTAAACCCACGGATGATTCTCCTATAAAAGGTGGCTAGCCCGTGAAAGCTTTGGGCTTCATGGAGGGTCTTGGGCTCGGGCCACTCAAGAATGGCTTGGACCTTCTCGGGGTCCATGGATACCCCTTGGGCTGAGACAATAAATCCTAGGAAGGCTAGTTCAGTGGTCAAGAAGTGACACTTCTCAGGGTTGGCGAAGAGACTCTCCTTCCTGAGGACGGTGCAAACTTGTTTGAGGTGATCTAGGTGGGATTCCTTGGACTGGCTATATATGAGAATGTCGTCAAAGTAGACGATAAGGAGGATGCCAATGAAGGACCGGAGGACCTCGATCATGAGGCGCATGAATGTGCTGGGTGCATTGGAAAGGCCGAAGGGCATGACAAGCCATTCATAAAGGCCGTCCTTGGTTTTAAAGGCAGTCTTCCACTCGTCCCCGGGCCTAATGTAAACTTGGTGATAGCCACTTTTGAGATCGATCTTGGAGAAGATGGTGGCTCTTGCAAGCATGTCTGGCATGTCATCTAGCCGAGGGATGGGAAACCTATACTTGACCGTGATTTTGTTAATGGCTTGGCTATCCACGCACATGCGCCAAGTTCCGTCTTTTTTGGGTGTGAGAAGAGCCGGTACGGCACACGGACTTTTGCTAATACGGAGGAAGCCCTTCTTGATGAGCTCCTCAATTTGCCTCCATCGTGGATAAGAGATCGCCATGGCCACTTTTGCTAAGGTGGACAAGAGATCACCATGGCCGTACGTCGTGGAGGCGTTGCCGTGGGGGGGGGGTGCCGGATGAGCCTGGGGGCTGCCGGTTCAGTCTATGCAGGGCTACCAGTTCAGCCCCTCTTTTTTCCCCTTCTTTTTCTCCTTCTTTTCTTCTGCCCTTTTTTCTTCTTTTAGTTTTTTCTCTTTTTTTCGCTTGTTTTTTTCTACTTTTTTCTTCTGTTCTTTTCTCTTCCTGGCTTCTTTTTTATGCCCGGGCTCCGACACTTCGGACCACGGCGGTCAGATGCAGCACCTTGATCACTGCGTTGGAAATTTGGTCGTTCTGGCCTTTTCTTTTGTTTCTTCACTACCGGGTCTCACAGTCGGACCTTTGGCAGTGCATCCTAGGAACACCTTGACTTTCCACAATTTCTGCCATATCGTGGTATATTGTGGTGTCTAGGTCTTATGTGTCAACAAAGACTTGAGCAGGGGTACCGAATGGGGTTCCCTCCTCTCTCTTCTTCTTTTTCTTTGATTCTTGTTCTTTCCTTTGTTTCTGCCGATACCGGGGCGGCCGGCCGGAACTTTGACGAGGGTAGCGTTGCGACACACTGAGTGAAGGTGTAGACACAACACCTCTGATTTTCCCTTTTTCTTCTTCATCTTCTTTCTTTTCTACTTTGCCCGATGTAGGGCTTGCTATTGTATATGGCAATTTTTTTTAGATGTCAACACATGTGAATGGTCAGACATTACGGTGGGGTTGGCACCATTTGTAATGACCCATTGTTTTTGGATCAGGAATCCGTGGGTTTGGAGTGTTTCCACAGGTCCCGTATCGTGTTTTATGATTAAATCAGAATATTAGATATCGGGCCTTCGAACCCCCGAATTTGGAGTAATATTATGTTTTCAGGCTCCACTGTGCTACAGGCAAGTTGTGCATTTTTTGACGATCGCGCGGATGATTTTTTTCCCATTTTTCTTTTATAAAAATTTTTAAATCCTAAATTTTTTCTATTTAACCCCCTTAACCACCTCTCTCCCTCATTCTCTCATTCTCTCCCTCTCTCCTCTCATTTCTCTCCTTCTCTCCACCCATTCTTCGGACGACTGACAGAGGATGTGGTGGTCGAGGCGGTGGGTGACGTGAGGTGATGAGCGGTGAGGACGGGAGCGAGGAACGGAGGCAGTGGGCATTGAGCTTCACTCACGGATTTGAGAAGCTGGCGCTGGTTTGAGGCACGTTTTCGCATGTGATCAGTGTCCTTGGCATGGAAAATCATCATGAGAGGTAGGGGGATGGATCCCTAGCCCTTGTATGTTGTTTCGTAAAATTTCATGCAGATTCAGGTGAGTTTGAGTGGGTTTATTTCTTGTTAGGGGAAAAATGCATGTTTGGGCTGTGAGGTGATTCCCGCCGAATCGGGCAGTGTTTTCCCATTTATTTACATGCTTTTGTTGGTTTGGGAGCCATAGAGAGGTCCCCGATGATTTCGACCTCGATCGGGGTGGGGGGTGGATTAGAACCCCTCGGATGTGTTATGGAGGGAGAACGCCAAAATATGTCGACTGATAGGGGAAATCAGTCGACCGATCCTGGGTTCGCCACGGGAGGGTGACCATTCTTGAACGGATGACCTACCCAGAGGGCTGGTCGACCAATCCAGGGTGGCGATCGACTGATCCTCAGTTAAATGGTCGACCAACCCCAAGAGTAGGTCGACAGAAATTCAGTTCCCTTGCCCTTGATGGCCAATGGTCTACCCGATTGAGACCCATTGGTGGACCTTTTGCCCCGTGGATGTCCCGGACACCTTGTGGTGGCTGAGTTCATTTCTCTCCTTCTGTCCACCCATTCTCCAGGCGGATAATGAAGGATGCGATCGACGAGGTGGCGGGGGACGCAAGGCGACGACCGGCGAGGATGGGAGCGAGGAACAGAGGCGGTGGTGCGGCAAGCTTCGCTCACGGATTCGAGAAGCCAATAGTGATTCGAGGCGCATTTTCGAGTGGAATCGACGTCCTCGGTGCGGGAAATCATCGTGAGAGGTAGGGGGATGGATCCCTAGCCCTTGCATGTTGTTTCCCTGAAATTTCATCCGCATTCATGCGAGTTTGAGTGGGTTTAAGTCTCGTCGGGGGAAAATGCATGTTTGGGGTGTGATGCCATTCTCGCTGAATCGGGTGGTGTTTTCTCATTTATTTACATGCTTTTGGTGGTTTGAGAGCCGGGGAGAGGACCCCAATGTTTTCCCCCTTGATTGGGGAGTGGGGTGTGGATTAGGACCCCTCGGATGAGGTTACGCAGGGAGAGCACCGGAATCGGTCGACCAACAGGGGAAATCAATCGACCAATCCTGGGTTCGCCATTGGAGGGGGACCATTTGGGAACGGTCAGCTGACCCAGAGGGCCGGTCGACTGATCCTCAGTTGAATGGTCAACCGACCCTAAGGGTAGGTCGACCGAAATTCAGTTCCCCCACCCTTGTTGGTCAACGGTCAACCTGATTGAGACCCATTGGTCGACCTTTCATCCCGTGGATGTCCCAAACACCCCGTGGGGGCAGAGTTCATGTTTTTTGGCATCCAAGAAGTCATGATATGTCGAATAATGTGCCCGTGTGGTTTTGAGAGTCTAGGTGACCTTGTGTGTTCCGAGCTTCTCTGTTGCCTTAGTTCGAGTCACCATGTTCTCGTGTACGTGCGGAGGGTTATTCATGCATCGTGTTGGTTTTCTCGAAAGGTGGTTTCCATGTGAGCCATGAGTATGGCCAGTGACCATGAGTTCAGTGACCCAACTAGGGGTGTGGGGGGTTTCTTGTTTACCCTTAGAGAGGGAAAAACCCCGATGACAGTAGGCCGCCTTATGAATCCTTTTTGACCACGATTTCTGGGTTCCGGCTTAGGGTGATTTAACGGCATGGAGCGATATTGTACAACGGCTTTGGGATGAGTCACGTGACTCAATGACATTTGGTTTAGCAGGTTTAGCTAGCTATCTTGAGTCTGGTGGCACTGAGGTGCCCTGTGTTTCATGATACTTATGAGGGGTGCGTGCTTAGCCCGATGGTACTTCGGTGTTTCCTCTACCGAGAGTTCCCACGTCGAGTGACCCCCCACTAGACAGTGCCTTCCTGGGTACGCGTGTGCTTACCCACTAGGGCCCCCACTAGACAGTGCCTTCCTGGGCACGCGTGTGGTTACCCACTAGGGAGAGGTGGGGAGCAGACCCGATGAGATGGCTTTTTGGCTGGTTTCTGTAGGGCCCCTTGCCTTTGCGCCTGAGTCTAGGCTGGGGGAAAAACTAGCTAGAGGGCCTAACTTTGAGCAGTGAGTGATGCGGGACGACCATGAGACTCGATGTTGTTGGTGCGATCCTTGGACGTTTACTAGATGACGTGACTTGTTGGACGACGCGACCAGCAACAACACGAACAACTCGGCACCTAACGTGGCTCCTGAAGAGGCGAACATGCCCAAACAAGAAGCACTCACTCATGGTCGTTCCTGGCGAGGGAAATGAGTCTATTTGCACGGTTAAGAAACTGGCAATGAGTCTCGGGTGGTCGGCTCACTCTCGTGCTCGGATCGAGTCACGGGACGGGTCTCGCACTCACAACTCATAGCGGTGACTAATTTGTACGATCTAGGGGCCTAACATGCTCACGAGCAGTGGCATCAAGAGCCTATACTAGGAAAGCAAGCAACTAAAGAGGGGAGACGAGTGTACCTCCACACTCGGGGCGTGGGGAAGACTTCCCGACCGAGATCCGGAACTCCCAATACAGCAATAATTAATAATTACAGAAATGATGCTAAAGCCCACTCCACGCAGGGAGGTAACAGGCGACACGTGGGGTCCGGGAGCACCAATCTCGGGTTGGCGGGTAGCAGTCGATGGCGCTCAGGTGGACGCGGTCGGCCGGTTCAGCTCCGTTCAGTCGGGCCCGCCAGATGGTACGTGGGACCCGCTGCTGGTACGGTGGCGTCCGGGGCGGCTCCTGGCTGTAACGACTGATGGGGACGCTCCTGGAGTGTCCCGGGTCGATCCCCGGGAGCGGCGGTCACCGGGGTGGAGGTGGGAGATTTCTTGGGAATTATCTCCCAATGCTGTCCCGCAGCTGTGTTTCTATCTTGATCTACGCACTCCGATGAGATCGGCTGGTACGCTCAACTCCGTTGTTGGATCGGGGCACAAAGGGTACCGTTGGAAAGGGGACTCAAAATCCTATGAAATACTGAAAGCCCAAACTCATCCGACGGCTGGATTTAAAATTAAAATGACTACAAGTGGACTAAGCACACTATCCCGAAATACAGAACATGCTAGACAGAACCTAACCTCCCTGATCAAGGGCTTTGACCGAGGATCTAATGGACTAATTAGGACCTGCGATGTTTATGGTGGGTAGAGGGGAGGGTGACGGAGACGTACATAGATCTTTTATGAAATTTGGACAACACTTGAGAGGTAAGAAAATTCGGATGCCAAGATCTATCTCATAGATCTACACACATGCAGACTTTGGGGAAGATGAACAGGTGGCTGGGAATGGGGGAAAACGGGCTCTGATCGACCTAAAAATTGAACTGGAAATGAACTCCGATGGGGGGAACCTACCCTCAATGTTTTGCGACGATTCAACAGTCAGATCTCCCATACCAGTCCTTTCACCGAGCTGCTATCTTGCAACTTTGAGTTTGGGGCAGCAGGATGAAGATCGGCTCGTGGTGACTCAACGACGACACGAACGGCGGCGACAGCGGCGGTGAACGTTCACAATAGAGAGAAGAAGAAGAGAAGAAGAAGAGATTTGAGGGAGATAGAAGATCTGAGATCAGATCTAGAGAGAGTTGGAGGAAGAAGATGAAGAACACTTAGAACACCAAGAGAGAGAGGGGGTGCACCAATGAATATGCCAAAATTTCTTCATTAATTCTTCCACAAATGATGCAAGAGACTATAAATACTCAAATCCTAGATCTAGACCAAATGACACCCACTAACACCAAAGGACATCCACTAACATTGGTCAAGGGTAGGTGGGGGACAAGCATTGGGGACAAGGAGGGGACACCCCCCTTTAAGGGTAGGAGGGGGACAAGCATGGGGGACAAGGAGGGGGCATCCTCTACGTTTGTCTCCTTGGTCCAATGGTCCAATTCTTCTAGAAGCCCATCTTGGGACTTGGACCAGCCGTTTGGGCCTACATGTGTCGAAGCCCACGCGGGAGAGAGAGGCCCCATTGGGCTCCTAAAAGTTTGGAGGCCCAATTTGGAAATTGGGCTCCTTACATGAAGTGTAACCCATTTTACAATCTTGACCCATTACACTCATAAATACTCAAATAAATACACACCAATATACTCGTAATAAACATAAAGAAACTCAATACCCAAGTGGGGACTCCATGCTGTCACCCAGCCACAAGGAGGTCGGCGTCGCTCGAGTCGTGCCACGTGTCTGATAACGACGGCTAGCTCTGGTGTCCTCACCAATTCTCCCCGGGTGGGAGAAGCTCGACCCTGTCGAGTAGGAGTCCTGATCGCTCTGGTATCTATCCAGCTGATCTAGATCTATCCTCTGTAACTCTGCCCGGGTGATCCAAGTGTCATCGGACGTGGGCCGTCCCCTCCATCGCATTAGATAGCGTTGGTACACTCCACCCCGGGTAGTGGTCACCTGATCGTCCAGTATACGCTCTATCTGCTCATGCTGCTGAGGTGACAAAGTTGGAGGTGGATGCTCGGGGGTGGGGTCGCTCACAATGGTTGGAGACGGCTCAAAGGGCTCAATGGGTATCACCGGTGGGTCCCTACAAGCGACTAGATCCGAGATGTTGAAAGTGGAGCTGATCCCGTACTCCTCTGGCAGTTCTACAACATATGCATTAGGACCAACTTGTTTCACTACTCGGAAAGGACCGGCACCGCGATCTTGTAGCTTCTTCATGGTTCCCGAGGGAAATCGCTCAGGCCTAACCCTGATCATGACATACTCGCCATCCTGAAACTCACGGTGGTGCCTGTGGGCATCAGCCAACTCCCTGTATCATGCGTTGCTGGACTCAATGTGACGACGTACATGCTCATGCAACTGTCTAATATGATCGGCGAAGGACTCAACTGACTCAGATACACGGGAATGGATGGGAGATGGGACCAGGTCTATAGGCTTCCTAGGTCTACGACCAGTAACAATCTCAAAAGGACTCATGCCTGTAGACCTATTAACCGAATCATTGTAAGCAAACTCTGCGTGTGGTAGAACCAAGTCCCAATCCCTAACTCGATCATGGACTAGACACCTCAGAAGGTCCCCCAAACTCCTATTGACAACCTCAGTCTGACCATCGGTCTGGGGGTGATATGCAGTAGAGAATTTCAATTGGGTGCCCATCATGTGCCATAGGGTCTTCCAGAAATAGCTAGTAAAGCGCACATCCCTATCGGACACTATAGTGCGTGGGAGTCCGAACCTGTAGACACAATGTGAAAAGAATAGATGGGCAACTCTAGAGGCATCCGAAGTTTTGGAGCATGGGATGAATAATGCCATCTTAGAGAACCGGTCGACAACCACAAAGATCGAGTCATGCTTTCGGAGGGTGCGGGACAATCCTAACACAAAGTCCATGCTAATGTCCTTCCATGGACTATCCGGGACGGGAAGAGGAGTATAGAGGCCGGTAGTTTGCTTCCTCTGTTTGGCCATAGCACAAGTGCGGCACTGGGCCACAATATGAGCAACAACCCTCTTTAGGCTAGGCCAATAGAATCGATGCTCAACCGCCTCTATGGTCTTGTTCCGGCCAAAGTGGCCAGCAAGGCCTCCCGCGTGCATCTCCCACGTAAGAAAGTCACGAACAGAAGTCCGTGGGTTGCACAACTTGTCACCCCGGAATAGGTGACCCTCCTGTAGTACAAACTCGCTATAATCGCGTGAGGGACCAGCCTGAAGGGCGGCATAGATCGGACCAAAGTCTGAACAATCAACATAAACATCCTTCAGCCTCTCTAGCCCTACCACCTCAACACTCATGGTGGTCAACATCATCACCCGATGACTCAGTGCATCGGCCACCTTGTTCTCCGCCCTTGCCTTGTGCTTAAGCACAAAGGTGTACTCCTGGAGATACTCCACCCAATCACTGTGGCGAGCGTTCAACTTTTTCTGGGTATGGAGGAATCGTAATGCCTCATGATCAGAAAAGAGGACAAACTCCTGGTGCAATAGATAATGCCTCCAATACCTCAATGCCTGGACGACTGCGTAAAATTCTTTATCATAAGTGGAATAACGCAGTTTGGCATCGTTAAGCTTCTCGCTAAAGAATGCAATGGGGTGGGACTCTTGACTCAACACTCCACCAATGCCTACTCCAGAAGCATCACACGTGACCTCAAACACCTTAGAAAAATCAGGTAGGGCAAGGACAGGTGCCTGGGTCATGCGCTCCTTGATGTCCTAAAATGTCGTGGCAGCGGCCTTAGTCCATACAAATGCCCCCTTCTTTATGCAATCAGTGATCGGGGCAGTGATAGAACTGAAGCCACGAATGAAGCGATGGTAGAACAGCGCTAAGCCATGGAAACTCTGGACATCATGGAGTGTGCAGGGCTCGGGCCACTCCCTGATGGCCCTAATCTTCTCAGGATCAGCAGAGACTCCATCTCTCGACACAATGAACCCGAGAAAAGTGATCTGATCAGACATGAAAGCACATTTCTTCAAGTTGGCAAATAAACTCTCTCGCCTCAGCACGACACAGACCTGCCTAAGATGGTCTAAGTGGTCCTCCCTAGTGCGACTGTAGATAAGAATGTCATCGAAGTAGATGACCAAGAAGACCCCTATCATAGGGCGTAAAACCTGGGTCATCAACCGCATGAAGGTGCTAGGGGCGTTGGAAAGCCCAAAGGGCATAACCAACCACTCATAAAGACCATATTTGGTCTTGAATGCCGTCTTCCACTCATCTCTAGGCCTGATCTGCACCTGGTGATAGCCACTACGAAGGTCTATCTTTGAGAAAATAGTGGCTCCCGATATCATGTCAAGCAAATCATTCAATCGGGGAATGGGAAAATGATATTTCATCGTGATCTTGTTGATTGCACGGCTATCAACGCACATCCTCCATGTGCCATTCTTCTTCGGGGCCAATAATGCGGGAACAACGCAAGGGCTCTTGTTGTCCCGAAGAGATCCCCGACTCATCAAATCTTTGACCTGCCGCTGAAGCTCGGCATGGTCCATGGGACTCATCCTGTAGTGGGGAAGGTTGGGCAAAGATGAGCCCGGGATGAGGTCGATCTCATGCCGGATGTCCCTCATAGGTGGAAGGCCTCCAGGGAGGTCTTCAGGGAAGACATCAAAAAAATCTCACAATATTGCAGCTATCTCTGGGGGATGCTCATCCTCGGACCTAGGGGCGACATCCTCTATGCCCCGGACAACAACAGCTAGGATGGGGTTACCCCAGTTACCTTCTGCTCCATCTCTCTCGGACTGATCATCATCAACCTCCTGGGTGGAGGGTCCACTATGCTGGGAGCAGTCGAAGAGGTGGTAGCCCGTGCCGAGGACAAAATGGGTGGACCAACTTTCCCCTGACTAGGAGAGGTCGCAGTGCTGGGGCCAACTGGTCCTCGGATAGATGGGTCCTTCGGCTAGACGGGGTGGAGGGTAATCCTTTGGCCACCATGGTCGAAGGTGCAAGTGTTTGACCTGCCATGAAGGGTGGCATCTCGGTCAAAGAGCCAAGGCCTACCAAAGATGATACTACCCACCTCCATAGGTAGTACATCACACCAGATCGCATCATGGTATGCCTGGAACTACAGCGGCACCAGATACCGCAGTCTGACCGGGATGGAAGTGGAATCCACCCAAGAAACTCTATAGGGTGCAGGGTGATCCACTGGCGTCAAACTAAGGTGTTTGACGGTGCTTGTGGAGATAGCGTTGATGCAGCTCCCACTATCTATAATCACCTTGTAGGCCTTCCCTTCCAGCCTACAAAATGTGTGGAAGATGGTGGTACGACGCGAGTCGTCACTCACCTGAGGATGGGCCAGGATGCA
The DNA here is from genome assembly GCA_022559845.1 of Amorphophallus konjac. Taxonomy (NCBI): domain Eukaryota; kingdom Viridiplantae; phylum Streptophyta; class Magnoliopsida; order Alismatales; family Araceae; genus Amorphophallus; species Amorphophallus konjac. Next base: position 201,825,799 of record CM040123.1, read on the forward strand.
CCTGACTACACCCAAATGGACATCGTCCTGATACAGGGCACCAGGAACGTCAACCTGCTCGCCCTCCAATAGCTCATCAAAGAATTCCTCAGCCAATTTCTGGTCCGGCTCATAACTGACTGGCACCAACTCGGGGGTGGGGTCACGGGCCGGCGTGTCGGCAATAACAAGTGTTCCCCGGGTGGGACACTTGTTGGCAAAGTGGCCAACTCTACCACAAGTGTAGCAACAGTCTCGTGTCCCAGTGCCCTGAGATGTTCCACCAATCATTGGCCCCTTACCCTTGTCCTCTCGATGGACTAGGGTTGTGGGAAGAAGAGGCCGAGCTGGTACGGCAGGCTGATAAGGCCGAGGGGCAGGGATGGGTGCCTGCGGGTGAGGGGGAGGCTCCCTCAGAGGGAAAGCGCAGAGCCTAGGAGCAGTGGGGTCCTGCTGAGGGGGTTCCGAGGAATGGGCCATCGGAAATCGGCTATAGGAGGTAGGCATGGTATGAGGGTCGGTCCCACGCTGATAAGTGAACCCCGGGCGCTGGACGGGAGTAAACTCCGCCTCGAACTGCTCCAACTCTAGAGCAACCAGGTATGCGTCTTCCAAGGTGGTAACATTGCGGCGAAATAATTCATATTGGTAGTGGGGCCGCAAACCACGACGGAAGTGCGATACAGGCATGGTGCTCTCCTCCGTAATGCCACATCGCAAAAAGTACTCGTCAAACTCCGCGATGTAGTCTGACACGGATCGGTCCCCTTGGGTGAGACTCTGCCACCTATCAATAAGTCGCTGACGGTACGTGGCAGGAAGGTACTTACGCCTAAGCTTGTCCTTCATCTCATCCCAAGAACCTACTTGAGGTTCATGACGCTGAAAGAGCAAGCTCTCCACATTGCTCCAGTAAGTTTGTGCTTGCCCTAACAACTTCATCTTGGCATACCTGACCCTCCGGTGGTCCGTCATCTCGAACCACTCAAAGTACCGGTCCATGCTGGCCTCCCAATCAAGATAGATCTTGGGTTCCAAAGGTTTGGACCCATCAAACGTGGGAGGGTCTGCATGGACGGTCCTGAGGATCCGTTCGTCCTCATCATCCCTGTGTGGTCGGTGACCATGTCGGCACCGGCCATTTCCCTCGTAATCATTGTCGGACTCGCAGTCCTCAAAATGGAGGGCACGTGGCCGTTGCTCCTCAGCCCGAGGTGGTGCGGGCTGGGCAGCAGGTGCGGGCTGGGCAGCAGGTGCCTGAGGGGGCGGAAGAATGCTGGGTAGGTCCCGGCGAGGGGTTCTCTCCACACTCTCTAGCCTTCCAACCAGACCTTAGATAGATTGGTCGGAGGCCTCGGCGCGGTCCTCCATGGCTTTGAATCGGCTCTCCATACGCTCGGTATGCTCTCTAAGAGTCTGGTCGGACCTGTCCATGCGCTCCATGAGTAGAGCCACCAAGTCCTCCAGTGTTCGGCCTCCCGGGTTGGCACCTCGGGGTTCACCCATAGTGTCAGGGTGATGGTACTGGGCACCTCCACGGGTGGGCATGCAATGAGGCCTAAAGAGAACTAAGGGTGACTCACTAGACCTATACGGATGGACCGATGCAAGTTGAGGACCCTAGACTTAACCCGATTTCCAGTACGCGGCGAAGGCTATAATCCGAAGATCCGACTCGACGCGAGGGGCTACCTTCCGGATAGGCGTAACCTAACCTTCCAGTAACGTCTTTTGATATACTGGTTATCGGAATGAAATGTAACCCAAAAAGCACTTTTTTCTTTTGAAAACAATGACTACCCAAGACTCAAACCGGCTCTGATACCAATTTGATGCGGGACGACCATGAGACTCGATGTTGTTGGTGTGATCCTTGGACGTCTACTAGATGACGTGACGTGTTGGATGACGCGACCAGCAACAACACGAACAACTCGGCACCTAACGTGGCTCCTGAAGAGGCGAACGTGCCAAAACAAGAAGCACTCATTCACAATCGTTCTTGGCGAGGGAAACGAGTCGATCTGCACGGTTGAGAAATCGGCAATGAGTCTCGGGTGGTTGGCTCACTCTCGTGCTCGGATCGAGTCACGGGACGGGTCTCGCACTCACAACTCACAGCGGTGACTAATTTGACCGATGTAGGGGCCTAACATGCTCACGAGTAGCGGCATCAAGAGCCTATACTAGGAAAACAAGCAACTAAAGAGGGGCGACAAGTGTACCTCCTCGCTCGGGACGTGGGGAAGACTTCCCGGCCGAGATCCGAAACTCCCAGTACAGCAATAATTAATAATTACAAAAATGATGCTAAAGCCCACTCCACGCAGGGAGGTAATAGGTGACACGTGGGGTCCGGGAGCACCAATCTCGGGTTGGCGGGCAGCAGTCGATGGCGCTCGGGTGGACGCAGTCGGCCGGTTCAGCTCCGTTCACTCGGGCCCGTCGGATGGTACGTGGGACCCGCTACTGGTACGGTGGCGTCCGGGGTGGCTCCTGGCTGCAAGGACTGATGGGGACGCTCTTGGAGTGTCCCGGGTCGATCCCCGGGAGCGGAGGTCACCGGGGTGGAGGCGAGAGATTTCTTGGGAGTTATCTCCCAATGCTGTCCCGCAGCTGTGTTTCTGTCCATATCTGCGCGCTCCGACGAGATCGGCTGGTACGCTTAACTCCGTTGTTGGATCGGGGCACAAAGGGTACCATTGGTAAGGGGACTCAAAATCCTAGGACATACTGGAAGCCCAAACTCATCCGACGGCTGGATTTAAAAATAAAATGACTACAAGTGGACTGAGCACACTGTCCCGAAATACAGAACAGGCTAGACAGAATCTAACCTCCCTAATCAAGGGCTTTGACCAAGGATCTAATGGATGAATTAGGACATGTGATTTTTATGGTGGATAGAGGGGAGGGTGATGGAGACGCACATAGCTCTTTTGTGAAATTTGGACAACATTTGAGAGGTGAGAAAATTCGGATGCCAAGATCTATCTCGTAGATCTGCACACAGGCAGACTTTAGGGAAGATGAACATGTGGCTGGGAATGGGGAAAAACGGGCTCTGATAAACCTAAAAATTGAACTGGAAATGGACTCTGATGGGGGTAACCTACCCTCAATATTTTGTGATGATTCAATGGTCGGATCTCCCATACCAGCCCTTTCACCGAGCTGCTATCCTGCAACTTCGAGTTTGGGCCAGTAGGATGAAGATCGGCTCGTGGTGACTCAACGGCGGCACGAACGGCTGCGGGGGTGGCGGTGAACATTCACAATAGAGAGAAGAAGAAGAGAAGAAGAAGAGATTTGAGGGAGATAGAAGATCTGATATCAGATCTAGAGAGAGTTGGAGGAAGAAGATGAAGAACACATAGAACACCAAGAGAGAGAGGGGGGTGCACCAATCAATATGCCAAAATTTCTTCATTAATTCTTCCACAAATGATACAAGAGACTATAAATACTCAGACCCTAGATCTAGACCAAATGACATCCACTAACACCAAAGGACATCCACTAACATTGGTCAAGGGTAGGTGGGGGACAAGCATGGGGGACAAGGAGGGGACACCCCCCATTAAGGGTAGGTGGGGGACAAGCATAGGGGACAAGGAGGGGGCATCCTCTACCTTTGTCTCCTTGGTCCAATGGTCCAAGTCTTCTAGAAGCCCATCTTGGGCCTTGGACCAACCTTTTGGGCCCACATGTGTAGAAGCCCACAAGGGAGAGAGAGGCCCCATTGGGCTCTTAAAAGTTTGGAGGCCCAATTTAGAAATTGGGCTCCTTACATGAACTGTAACCCATTTTACAACCTTGACCCATTACACTCATAAATACTCAAATAAATACACACCAATACACTCGTAATAAACATAAAGAAACTCAATACCCAGGTGGGGACTCCATGCTATCACCCAGCGACAAGGAGGTCGGCGTCGCTCGAGTCAGGCCACGTGTCTGATAACGACGGCTAGCTCTGGTGTCCTCACCAGTGAGTCTGTGTGTGCAAACATGGTTGGGGGCTTCGGACGTGCACTGACAAGCACGACCCCAACTAGTCATTGTTCTGTGGTTACATGTGTACGGTGTCACAATTTCCATTTTGAGACGAGTGGGTGACACCTGAGGTTGCGGACTAAGCCGTCAGTGGATGCATCCGATCTTGCTTCTAGTGGGCAGATTTTCCCATCACGTGACATGTGACTTTCCTCTCTCGAGGTTTTGGTTTCCTGATGATGAGTTCGTGGGTTTCTGACAGAGTTGGTATGGGTTTTTGGTAGACATAGGGTTTACGACGAAGAGGTCATGACTGTACCACCAGACTACGTGGTCTTGTCTGTGGCCTTGGTCAGTGAGGACAGTGATGGGGCATCGGAGCTAGGCCTTGTCTTTGTTTAGAGTGTACTTGGTGTGTATTTATAATTTTAGGTTTCATTTTTGGTCAAGAGAGAATTAATTGGGCTAAGTTAATGGGTTTCTTTGTAAAAAAGCCACTTAGGCCCGGTGGGCCCCCCACCCTCTCTCTCATTGGGCCACTTAGCTGTTAGGGCCCATTGGGGCTGGTCCATGGTCCATGGTGGACTTGGACCAAGAAAGAAGAAAAATCAAAATTCCCTTCTTTAAAGAGGGCGCCTTGTGGGATTTTTTTTATTCTCCTTTTGTCTCCCTTCCCCAATATGCCCCCTTGACCAAGGTTATATGTGGTCATTTGTCCTAGGTCTAGGGTTTACTACTTAATATCTCTTGTAATAATATTTTCATAAAATTATTGAAGAAAAAAAGCATTTGTGTGAAGAATGCCCAAGGGCGCCCCTCTCTCTTCCCTCACTTCCTCCCTTGCAGCAGAGATTGCAGCAAATCTGGGTGTGATGCCCCAAATCTTGGAGTAATTTCAAGTTCTACCTTCTCCTCTCGGTGTGATTCCCTACCACCGCCGCCGCCGCCGGCACTATCGGAGCCGCCAACGAGCTGCCATAACTTGTTCTCCGTCCTGCTGTCCTAAACCATAAATTTCAGAACAGAAGGTTAAAGATCAGGTTGGTTCCATAGTTTAAAAGGTCTTGAGGTGTTATGAGGCGCTTTCTGTAAGCCTCATCAAGCGTAAGCCTTAAGGCACAATGAGGCGTAAGCCTTAATAGACTAAGAAAATAATCTTAAAACCATCAAAAAAACTAAAAACAATATTAATTTTCATGTGTTAATGTTATATCAACTCAAAGATAGATTCTTGTTATTTCAAAAGTACTAAATTATGAGCTAGCTACCTAGCACAGTTGGTTCGTCACCCTTCCCCATATGAGGGAGGGCTCGAGTTCGAACTCAATTATCCCCTCCCCGTTAAAAAGAAAGTACCTACCAAGAAAAAAGTGTTGAATTATGTTTTAAGGACAACAAAAAAAATATAAATCTTAGGTCTTACCTACACCTCATTACACCACTTTCTCGGGTGATGCACAAGTCTTAAGTAAATGCCTTGAGGCGATGAAGGCGGTGAGGCGTACCACCTCAATCAAAAAAAGGCGTAAGCCTAAAGTAAAAGGCATGAGGCGCATGCCTCAAGGAGTTTTTCTAGTGCCTCACCTTGAGGCTTAAGACTTAGTACCTTGAGACATTATCTTTTTAAACAATGCCCACTGATCGACCTCAAATTTTGAGGGTCTCTTCCCCACGACCTCACGCATCTCCAAATCAATTTTCAAGGTGATCCGCCACCGTTTGCCCCTCCGTCCACCGCCATCTTTCCACCCCTTACAGTCTGCCAATCAGCAGATCTGTGAGACAGAAGCCAGATCCACGCATTTTTTCACCATTTAAACCATCTCATAAAATAACCAAAAAAATTATACGTGATCCTCACTTCCCCCCCTCTCACCCATAAAATTCCCAAAGTCCAAATCTACCAACTTCCCTTCGGTCAAAATTGGTTCTCAGGCAGATTTCACTCTATCCTGACTGTTCTGTAATCCGAGCCAGAAAAGTTACAGTGCCACAGAGTTTTTCATTTCCAATCCTATTGTTAGATGGATATGAAATTCACATAAGTTGTGTCTCTTCGAGTCCTCTTCGCAACGGTGCCATCCTCGCTCCGATCCGACGTCGGATCTGGGCACAGAAGCCGATCTCACCGAGTCGCGTAGGTCTGTGCCTAAATAGGACTTCGGGATAGTGTTAGGAGTTAAATCCCAATAAATATCCCGGCCCCGATCCAGCGACCGCCGCTCCCGGGGATTGACCATGGACACTCCAGCAACGTTCTAGACGACTGCCGCAGCAAGGAGATGCCCGGACGCCACCGTCCCAACAGCCGGACCCGCTTTCTGTCCTGTGGGCCCGAGCTGAACCGAACCGAACCGGCTGCCCGCATCCGCTCGAGCGTCACCGCCATGCTGCCCGCCAACCCAAGATGGACGCTCCCGGATCACTATTGTAGCCTTTTACCTCCCTGCGTGGAGTGGGCTGTAATTTTATTGCTAAGAGTATTCACATTTACTGTACCGGGAGTTACGGTTCTTGGTCGGGAAGGTCTTCCCCACGTCTGGAGCGTGGAGGTACGCTTTCGCTCCTCTTATTTGGCATTTGCTTAGCTCGTATATGTTTGAATGCCGCTGCTTGAGTGATAGGATTCTAGCTTGATAAATTATTTGATCACAGCTGTGAGAGAGAGCTCGTGACCCGTCCCGTGACTCGACCCGAGCACGTGACAAGAGCCGAATACCCTTGACTCAATGTCGGTTTCTCAACCGCGCAGATCCGCACATTTCCCTCGTGTGGGACGATCATGAGCTTGCATTTCTTGTTGAGGACGCATTCTCCTCTTCTGGAACTCTTTAGGTGCCGAGTTGTTCGCATCGTCGTTGGTCGCGTCATCTCCTAGAGTCCCAGGTTCGTAATAAGTCCATGTCAAGTCTCATTTCTTCCCGCATCAAATTGGTACCAGAGCATGGTTGAGTCTAGGGTAGTTTTGTCTTAGGTGTGCATTTCATCCCAGTACCCGGTATATCAAAAGTTGTTCCTGGAACGATAGGTTACGCCTATTGGGAAGGTAGCTCACTTGCGTGAGAGGATCTTCGGATCCCTATCTCCGCCACGTACCGGATATTGGTTTAGTCTTTGTTCATCACTTCGCCTTAGTCAGTGCATTCCAACCCCTTGTCATTTGCATGCCCACTCGTAGAGGTACCCAATACTCACCACCACCACCACCTATGGCAGATCCCCAAGTCCATAGTCCCGATGAGCCATCTGTGGTCGACATGTTCTGAACTCTTATGGAAAAGTTGGATGGGTTGAGTACGCGAGTGGATAAATTGGATGGGTTGAGTACGTGTGTGGATGGCCTAGGCACATGCTTGGAAGAGAGAATGAAAGCCTTAGAGGATCGGGCCGAAGAGTCGGGCCAGTCTTTTCATGGTTTGGTAGGGAGAATCACCGTCCTAGAGAGAGCCCCGATTGGAGCGCACCCCGCGTCGATGATTGGTCAACAGGAGCCAGTTCAGCAACCTACTGCAAGGGCTCATGGGGTAGATGATAGGAGGCACCGAGTCCTCGAGATGGATGCTTTTGAGTCTGATAACGAGAATGGGGGTTATGGTCGTGACCGTCGTGTCCCACGGCGGAATCGTGATTATGATGAGGACGAGCATACCCTCAGGGCCGTTCATGCGGACCCTCCCACTTTTGACGGGTCCTTGGACCCGAAGGTCTATTTAGATTGGGAGGCCGACATGGACCGGTATTTCGAGTGGTTCGATATGACGGACCACCGAAGAGTCCGATTCGTGACCATGAAGCTGATAGGACAGGCGCAGACTTATTGGAAGAATATAGAGAGCCTGTTGTTTCAGCGTTTAGAGCCCCAGGTTGATACATGGGGTGAGACGAAGGTCAAACTCTGGCAAAAGTACCTTCCTGCCACATACCGTCAGCTACTCATCGATAGGTGGCAGAGTCTCAGCCAGGGAGATCGGTCCATCTCTAAGTACATCACTGAATTTGATAAGTATTTTCTACGATGTGGTGTCTCGGAAGAGAGCTCCATGCCTGTTTCCTGCTTCCGACGTGGTCTGCGGCTGCACTACCAGTATGAGCTTTTTCGCCGCAATACGAACACTTTGGAAGAGGCGTATCAGGTTGCTATGGAGTTGGAGCAGTTCGAGGCAGAGTTCAAGCCTGCCCAATGATTAGGACCCTTTCCTCATCGTGGGGTTGAGCCTCGTAGCTCGTCGGGCCCATATCAGAGGGCTCCCATGGCTCGACCTCCAGAGTCCGCCCGTCAGGAGCCACCCACCCCAAAGCCTCGCCCTTCCCCACCGAGGGATCTTCCTCCTCCACCCCAGTCATATGCACCCATTGCCCGACCCCCGGTACCCACACCTTCTAGTCGTCCCCTGTTCCCTGCACCCCCGACACCCACACCTTGTACTCGTCCACTGTTGCCTGCACCCCCTGTCCGTCGGGAGGTTAAGGGCAAGGGGCCACTTATCGGGGAGAGTAGTGAGTCATGACAATAGTGTTATCGCTGCCATGGGTTTGGCCACTTTGCCGGCCAATGTCCCACTCGTACCTCACTAATCATTGGGAACACACGAGTAGGAGAAGCCTCAACTTTAGGGCTTGTGTCTGTCAGCTATGAGGCCGAGCGGGAATTAGCTGACGAGTTCTTTCATGAGGAGGACAATGTCCAAGGGGATCCTCCAGACCTCCAAGATGCTCAGTAGCCAGTGTACTAATTACACATGTGGGTGGCCTGGACCACCACTGCATTATGTATGGGTCTAGGGTCATATGTGAGTCTTTGTTTCGTACAGTCTGTTGTGAGTCTGCATACGTCGAGTCGAGTCGGTCTAATGCAAACTCGCGGTGCCAGTCCCTTTCAAGTGTGAGGCAAGTCGGATCTCATGCGTACGTTGTGGACTTGCCTGACGAATATGGGATCAACTCTACATTCAAAGCCTCGGATCTAGTCACCTACAGGGACCCAACGGTGATTCCGAGTGAGCTATTTGAGCCATCTCCTTCCCTTGCGAGTGACCCCACCCCGGAGTGTTCACCACCAGCCTCATTTAAACAGCAGCGTGAGCAAATAGGACATATACTGGATGAGCAGGTGACGCTTAAGAGTGGAGAGTACCAGCGCTACTGGGTGCGATGGAGAGGACGACCTATGTCCGCTGACACTTGGATCATCCGGGCAGAGCTATAGAGGAAAGATCCGAATATACTAAAGCGGTACCCGAGCGACGGCACCCCCTTACTCGACGGGGTCGAGTTCTTCCCATCCGGGGAGAATTGATGGGGCATCGAGCTAGGCCTTGTCTTTGTTTAGAGCGTACTTGGTGTGTATTTATAATTTTAGGTTTCATTTTGGGTCAAGAGAGAATTAATTGGGCTAAGTTAATGGGTTTCTTTGTAAAAAGGCCACTTAGGCCCGGTGGGCCCCCCACCCTCTCTCTCATTGTGCCACTTAGATGCTAGGGCCCATAGGGGCTGGTCCATGGTCCATGGTCCATGGTGGACTTGGACCAAGAAAGAAGAAAAATCAAAATTCCCTTCTTTAAAGAGGGCGCCCCCTCCTTTGTCCCCTTGTGGGATTTTTTTTATTCTCCTTTTGTCTCCCTTCCCCAATATGCCCCCTTGACCAAGGGTATATATGGTCATTTGTCTTAGGTCTAGGCTTTACTACTTAATGTCTCTTGTAATAATATTTTCATAGAATTATTGAAGAAAAAAAGCATTTGTGTGAAGAATGCCCAAGGGCACCCCTCTCTCTTCCCTCTCTTCCTCCCTTGCAGCAGAGATTGCAGCAGATCTGGGTGTGATGCCCAAAATCTTGGAGTGATTCCAAGTTCTACCTTCTCCTCTGAGTGTGATTCCCAGCCGCCGCCGGCACCATCGGAGCCACCAATGAGCCGCCACAACCCGTTCTCCAGCCTGTTGTCTTGAACCACAAATTTCAGAACATAAGGTTAAAGATCGGGTTGGTTCTCCCAATCCAGCCCACTGATCGACCTCAAATTTTGAGGGTCTCTTCCCCACATCCTCCCCCATCTCCAGATCAATTTTCATGGCGATCCGCCACCGTTTGCCCCTCCGTCCACTGCCATCTTTCCACCCCTTACAGTCTACCAATCAACAAATCTATGAGACAGAAGCCATATCCATGAATTTTTCCACCATTTAAACCATCTCATAAAATTACCAACAAAATTGTACATGATCCTCACTTCCCCCCTCTCATCCATAAAATTCCCAAAGTTCAAATCTGCCAACTTCCCTTCGGTCAAAATTGGTTCTCTGGCCACAAAAGTTACAATGCCACAGAGTTTTCCATTTCCCATCCTATTGTTGTATGGATCTGAAATTCATATAAGTTGTAGCTCTTTGAGTCCTCTTCGCAACGATGCCAGCCTTGCGCCGATCTGACTTCGGATCTGGGCACAAGAGCCGATCTCGCCGGGTCACGCAAGTCTGTCCCGAGACAGGACTGCGGGGTAGTGTTGGGAGTTAAATCCCAATAAATATCCCGGCCCCGATCCAGTGACCGCCGCTCCTGAGGATCGACCACAGACACTCCAGCAACATTCCAGTCGACCGTCGCGGCAAGGAGATGCCCGGACGCCGCTATCCCAGCAGCCGGACTCACTTGCTATCATGTGGGCCCGAGCTGAACCGAATGGAACCGGCTGTCCGCATCCGCTCGAGCGTCACCGCCGTGCTACCCGCCAACCCAAGATCGGCTCTCCCGGATCACTGTTGTAGCCTTTTACCTCCCTGCATGGAGTGAGCTGTAATTTTATTACCGTGATTATTCACATTTACTCTATCGGGAGTTACGGTTCTTGGCCAGGAAGGTCTTCCCCATGCCCGGAGCGTGGAGGTACGTTTTCGATCCTCTTGTTTGGCATTTGCTTAGCTCGTATATGTTTGAATGCCACTGCTTGAGTGATAGAATTCTAGCTTGATAAATTATTTGATCACCGCTGTGAGAGAGAGCGCGTGACCCATCCCGTGACTCGACCCGAGCACGTGACAAGAGCCGAATACCCTTGACTCACTGTCGGTTTCTCAACCGCACAGATCCGCACGTTTCCCTCGCGTGGGATGATCGTGAGCTTGCATTTCTTCTTGAGGACACATTTTGCTCTTCTGGAACTCTTTAGGTGTCGAGTTGTTCGCGTCGTCACTGGTCGCATCATCTTTTTGATCGTGTCGTCTCCTAGAGTCCCAGGTTCGCAACAAGTCCGTGTCAAGTCTCATTTCGTCCCACATCAGACAGACCTCCACGACAGAGGTGTCGTGACACCCTTTTTCAGTAGCATAGCCGTGGTTTTACCGGTGGTTCGGCATGTTTGACCGCGAGGTCAGGGCTTGCTTTCTGTCGACAATAGGAGTAACTCATAGAGTTGTGTTCTGCTGCCTTTTGTCGTTACTGTTGCTACTGTTCTTGTTGTTATTATTTGCTATTTCTACCGATATTGCTTACCGCCGTTGTTTCGTGGTGTGGATCCACGGGATCCCTACTATGCCAATGAGATGAGGCTCACTCCTTCTTTTTTAAGTGTAGCGGCTCCTACTCGAGGTGCATAGGAGTGGTGCAACAATTCGTAGTTGCCAGCTTGCCCATGCCAGACTGTGCTGGCGATCGAGTATGTTTTCTTTCCTGTAGACTGTACCTTATGGACTGGACTCTGAGATAGATTTATTAATTGAAGTAGAAGGAGAGTGGTGATAGTGCCAAGAAGGCTGGTTTGAACATTGTTGGAGTTGTCGACGGGGCGTGAGGAGCAAGATAGAGAGTTATCTTGTAACGACCCGAGAATCCGATTACCGGGAAGACACGATAACCCGAGACTCGAACCGCCGCCCACGAGCTGGGAGGGCTCGGAAGGGCTAAAAGGAGTGTGGAGGCACAAAGAAATAGGAAATAAAGTAGGACAATTCAACAATTAACAGAAATAAATAAACAACTACAGCAGAGTCTAGTCCAACAGAAAGTACAGTCTAAAGCAGTAAAACATATCACATGCCGAGTGGACACTCGGCCCGGCGAGCTGGCAACTAAGAACCTCAGAATCGCAACCTCGAACCTCGAGGATGAATTGCCACACCTGAAAAGCAGGGGTGAGCCTCCTGTCACTGGCCCAGTAGGGATCCCGCAGAACCCCAACTGAGAACAACGGCGGCACGGAAAGCTGTAACTACAAGAGCAACAGTAACAGCAGGAACAGTAAACCCGGTGGCGGGTCAAAACTCGGCACTACAACTACTCCTATTGTACCGGTCAAGCAGAAAGAGAAGCCCTACCTAACGGGAGTACGGTAGAACCAACAAGCTAAAGTAAATAAACGAAAAAGCCGTTTACTCTAGCAGTACCGTACTACTGAACCTCGGCCCAACAAAACTCGATTCCACACCTGCCAGCAAACAGGAGCACTACCCACTAGAAGAACGACCGGATGCGTCCCCTGACGTCTTACACCGCGTCACAAGTGTCTAGCTACGACGCCCCGGGCGTGAGACTCAGACAGGCAACAAGTACCACAACAAGGACTAGCTGGGGTCACGCTCGTCAGTGCGTGTCCTAAGCCCCCAACTACGTGTGCACACACAGACCATCTGCTCTAGGTCGGGTCCTCTAGCTGGTTTTCCCCCCCACCGGACTCTGGTGGCAAAGGCAAGGGGCCCTACGGAAACCAGCCTAAAAACTGCCTCTCACCGGGTCTCGCTCTCCACCACTGCCAGGTGGGTCCGCACCCGCATGCGCAGGAAGCTACGACTAGTGGACAGGTCATTGAAAGTAAGGACTGACTCACGCAAACCACCATCGAAGAAATGGTACCGCACACACTAGATCATGTAGAAAGTGCAGAAGCACGATTCCCAGGGCAGCACACAAGCCGCCACGCCGATTCCCTATCCCAGGGAAAGCGGGAAACCTCCAGCCCTAGGCTGGATAACTGGACTCGTAGTCCAAGGCCAAACACATGGCCCACACGGGAATCACCTTCCAAAGAAACTCGCGACATGCGGGGGAGACCCCACCGCACACACACTGATACACGGTGACTCGATCGAGCGTTAACACGAAAGCCCGGAATACGCGGGGTCACCCGGACCCACCACACCTATGGGCATGCTAATCGAGGTAACACGGCCCTCACGACACCCTCAAAACACAAACACAGAACTCTCGGGGTGTCTGGGATACTCACGAGACCGCAAGTCGACCACTGGGTCCCAACCGAGTCGACCAGGAACCTACACAACGCGAAACAATCGCAGCAAGCACGAAGAACCACTTCGGTGCAACACAGTGCCTGGCGGTCTACCCTTGGGCCGTCACATGCTGTAACGGTCCAAGTCTCGACCATCACAGCACTCTAACGGTCCAACACAGGAGCGTTACGCGAGAGGGGCAACACCGGCTGTGACGCACCAACCTTGGTGCGTCACATGCCCTGAAGCACCCAACATAGTGCGTCAGAAGGCAAGAAGAAACCGGCTGTGACGCACTCCACTCGGTGCGTCACAGTCTCTAATGGACCAACACTGGCGCGTCAGAAGAATGGGCTGCGTCAGCTCTAACGCTCCCATTTAGGGGCGTCACAGTGCTCTGACGGTCCTACCTAGGCGCGTCAGAGACTCGTGACCCAAACAGTCATAAACCACGATCGAAACACTGTGACGGTCTAGCAGCAGGGTATCACAGCCCTGTGGCGGTCTATCATGGGACCGTCAGGCCCATGAACGCCAACACTCAAGACAAAGGGAGCGTAACGCACCTGCCCAGGGGCGTTACACGCTGTGACGGTCACTGGAACGACCGTCACACCGTCCCGAGAACGCTACGGCGGGAAACGACCCAAAAACTTCACCACGCCCCCATACCTCCACGGGAGAGGGGGAAAATAAGGGGGAAGCCCCCAAATAGCCCCTAGCATGAATCTATGGCCTCGGATCGGCCAAAAATGCAATGAAACGGCGGATCGACGCTCAACCCCAAAAACATGGATTTTTCCCAAATCGCCCCGATTAGCCCGCTCGGCTCACCACGGCCTACGAAACTCACGGGAAAGGAAGAGCACGAGCTGGGGGTCCATCTCCCTACCTCCACCGAAGAAAGGATGCGCCGTGGACACCGATCCACGAAGAAATCGCCGTGAAACCGTCGCCGGCTCGCGATCGCACCACCAAGCTTCACCCCGCCTCCACCGCCTCGATCCTCGCATGTCCTCGCCCGCATCCTCGCCCATGCCGCCTCCACCTCGCCCCCCGCCTCGCTCCGTCGGCCGCCGGAGAAGAGAGGGGAGAAAGAGAGCGTGAGAGAAGAGAGAGGGAGGGAAGAGAGAAATGAGAGGGGAGAGAGAGAAAAGGTTAATATATATAAAAAACCTGAAAATTCTAGAAATTCAGAAAATTATGAAAAATTACCTCGTGATCCTCGGAAGGAACACAACGCAGTGGTACTGTCCCGAAGTCGAAGAACGCCACGGTTCGCCCTGCACAGAGTTTCGAAGGCACATCAGGGAAAAGCACGTGTAAAGCACAAAATACACTCCGAGACCCACTAAAATAATCCAAAAAATCTAGAGCATTACAGGCCTCCCCCCTTAAAGTAAATTCATCCTCGAAATTCAGAACAAAGACAGGAACACATGGGAAGAACACTGAACCAACTGACAACACCGTCAGAGCCCCAGCATAGAAAATCTCGATTCTCACGGAAACACCGATCCTGAGGGACACAGCCAGACTTACAATCACCAACAACACCTCGCTCCGCACGCCGTGCACACTGGCCATCAGAGCAGGCATATACCAGAGGACACCGTCTGGCGTCACCTTAGTCACAACGAAAGCCACTCATGGCACCGCTGCCACCATCTCGCCCACCGAGGAAAAACACACCCTCGACACGAAAAACTGCTATCGATCCATCCTATGGTCGACAGACAAATCGCACATTAGCTTCACAACCAACTGACATGTCGCACACCCTTCTCAAGGGAACAACCAAGATAGAGCCTCCATCGGCTCACGCAGCCATCTTAACAGACCGCAACCAGCTCATCGACTCAACGCCAAGGGTCACCTCACACCTGGCAAGCCCAAAGCCAGACATATCACTGAGCCAAATCTTGTCAGAAGATAAACTTCGACAAAGCCCAGATCCTGTCCGGAAAGGCACATCACAGAATCAGCCACCAAAGGCCTCGCTGGCACACGGCTCTCGCCACGCTCGAGCCCCGACAACCAGCATCTTTTGTTTGTGAAAGACCATCCACTGGTTGCCAGATACACGTCAAGGGGAAACCTTCATCGGCCCAACAGGCACGATCCAACTCACAGCAGGCCATCCACTGACTCACACACAGGCAATTACCACCCTCGGGCTGAACTCCTCTCGGACACTGCATCCGATCTTGAACATCGCACCAACTCGACCCTCTCGGGGAGCACGACGAAACCAGATGACAAGATCCTTGTGTCCCCAGTCATCACCTCACTCGACTCAGGTTCACAAAGGAACCATCCCATGCTGGTCACCAAACTAGGGATAACCATTGCGACACCAACGTCCCGTCAAGGACCACCCTCCGACGCCAATCTCACAAAAGGCCTCCACCCACAGGCGTCACTCTTCCGTCTGGTCTCATCAAATTACTCCACTAATCCAAGTGGACACCTGCCAATCCCGATTCCGCCCTTACCACAGAGCCACGGGATACCACCTGAACAATGCTCACGGGTCCCCAAGCAACATACATCTCACCATGGTCGGCTACGAGACTAGCCTTACCAGTCACTCGCAGCCACCAACAGGAACCCACAGCTTGCCAGAGATCACTTCTCCAAAAATGATCTCATCCAAGGACACGACTGGGAACACAAGTCAGGCACCAAGCCACCAACTCTGACCAACACGTTCTCGACCATCGTCAGGCGACATCCTCAACAACCCCATCCGGGTCCAACGCCGACGCCTGACACGGCTTCCATCACAGGAATAGGGTACTCACGCGGCGCACTAGCCAGCACATCCCCCATCACTCCATCTTGCCAGTGCCAAGAATCACGATATCTCGGGCAACGGCACGGTAACAACACGTTTCACACAGAGGAACCAATCCTCCAATGCTCAACGCAAACTCAGGAATCCACCCGTAGCAACCAACGCTACGATCTTGAACTAGTGGGTCACAAGCCCACCACGCTTCCGCTGCGCACTCTGATTCGCGCGCACAACCACAAATTCTTGGGAACACCGCCCAACCAGCACTCATCCTTTCAGAAAAGTGCCAACACCCTTTCACGACAAGGGAATGGGCACAACTTCTCACAGGAAACCACCTGGCCAAGACAAGGAGCACGTCTCGCACGGACTTCATGGCACACAAGACCAACCAATCCGAACACACAATGCAAGACGATGAACCTTAGCCTAACACAATCTCTCCAACCAAAGGAAAAACCAAACGCACTTCCGACCAATAGAAGAACTCCACGCTCGACCTGATCTCGAACCTCACGCACGCTGGAAACATCACCATCCAGCCCCAAGGAAAACCATCACTTTCATCATGTCAGCGCCTCCGACACACTCAATGAGTGTCACGTCGGATCATAATCACAACATCTTTCGATGCACCACCACTGTAATTCCTCGAACTGCAGCGCACCACACCAAGAGCCGCTACACGAGCCATGACGACAACCGCCGACACTCATCCTCGAGTCCCGAACTCGCCGTGGAGCCTTCACATCTCAAGCCAACCCCAGGACGAACACAACCCATCCACTGACAGAAACGCAGGAGCAAAGACTTACCGGGACATCACTGCCAAATCTTGCCTCGAAATCCGTAGAAAAATCGGGACCAACACGTCATTTCTGACGCCACAGAGCACGATAAGAACACTAGGCTCGACGAGACAGCACCTCACCGAGAAGACCTTCCGCTCACCCGAGCACACTTCTCGATCAAAACACCCGCTCTGCCACCTTAAACCACGATCTAACCACCTCAGGGCTGGACAAACCTCAAGCTGGAGTGGCATAACCCACAACAGCTCCCTCAGAGCATGCTCACGGCCACTTATCCATGAACAATCCTCTCCAGCCACCTGACCACACTGCAGACCCCTCGATCGCAGCACCGCAGCGACACACCTGCCGGCAACCTCTGCCCAACGCAGCACAACCGGGGCCACCACCGATGAGGGAGAAAGTCTTCGACCTCGATCCGTAGACCCCGCGCTGGCACGAAAGCTGCGAACAGCAACCACCTTCTCAGCACCACACAGCGCACTCAAGCTCTCAAGCGAGAAACTAGGCGAAAAGCGAACACAAAACCCTAAGCCAGCTGCCGACTGTACTGGACCTTATGGACTCTGATCACTGCAATATCTCGAATTCCTATGTACGTCCACAACAACCTCGCTCTGATACCAGCTATAACGACCCGAGAATCTGTTTACCGGGAAGGCTCGATAACCCGAGACTCGAACCGCCGCCCACGAGCCGAGAGGGCTCGGAAGGGCTAAAAGGAGTGTGGAGGCACAAAGAAATAGGAAATAATGCAAGACAATTCAAAAATTAATAGAAATAAATAAACAACTACAGCAGAGTCCAGTCCAACAGAAAGTACAGTCTAAAGCAGTAAAATATACCACATGCCGAGTGGACACTCTGCCCGGCGAGCTGGCAACTAAGAACCTCAGAACCGCAACCTCGAACCTCAAGGACGAATCGCCACACCTGAAAAGTAGGGGTGAGCCTCCTGTCACTGGCCCAGTAGGGATCCCGCAGAACCCCAACTGAGAACAATGGCGGCACGGAAAGCTACAACTACAAGAGCAACAGTAACAGTAGGAACAGTAAACCCGGTGGCCGGTCGAAACTCGGCACTACAACTACTCCTACTGTACCGGTCAAGTAGAAAGAGAAGCCCTACCTAACGGGAGTACGGTAGAACCAACAAGCTAAAGTAAATAAATGGAAAAGCCGCGTACTCTAGCAGTACCGTACTACTGAACCTCGGCCCAACAAAACTCTAGTCCACACCTGCCAGCAAACAGGAGCACTACCCACTAGAAGAACGACCGGATGCGTCCCCTGACGTCTTACACTGCGTCACAAGTGTCTAGCTACGACGCCCCGGGCGTGAGACTCAGACACGCAACAAGAACCACAACAAGGACAAGCTGGGGTCACGCTCGTCAGTGCGTGTCCTAAGCCCCCAACTACGTGTGCACACACAGACCATCTGCTCTAGGTCGGGTCCTCTAGCTGGTTTTCCCCCCCACCGGACTCTGGTGGCAAAGGCAAGGGGCCCTACGGAAACCAGCCTAAAAACCGCCTCTCACCGGGTCTCGCTCTCCACCACTCCCAGGTGGGTCCGCACCCGCGTGCCCAGGAAGCTACGACTAGTGGACAGGTCACTGAAAGTAAGGACTGACTCACGGAAACCACAGTCGAAGAAACGGGACCGTACACACTCGGTCATGCAGAAAGCACAGAAGCACGATTCCCAGGGCAGCACACAAGCCGCCACGCCGATTCCCCATCCCAGGGAAAGCGGGAAACCTCCAACCCTAGGCCGGATAACTGGACTCGCAGTCCAAGGCCAAACACATGGCCCACAAGGGAATCACCTTCCAAAGAAACTCGCGACATGCGGGGCAGACCCCACCGCACACACACCGATACACGGTGACTCGATCGAGCGTTAACACGAAAGCCCGGAATACGCGGGGTCACCCGGACCCACCACACCTACGAGCATGCTAATCGAGGTAACACGGCCCTCCCGACACCCTCAAAACATGAACACAGAACTCTCGGGGTGTCTGGGATACTCACGAGACCACAAGTCGACCACTGGGTCCCAACCGGGTCGACCAGGAACCTACACAACGCGAAACAATGGCAGCAAGCACGAAGAACCACTTCGGTGCAACATAGTGCCTGGCGGTCTACCCTTGGGCTGTCACAAGCTGTAACGCT
Organism: Amorphophallus konjac; assembly: GCA_022559845.1. Lineage (NCBI taxonomy): Eukaryota > Viridiplantae > Streptophyta > Magnoliopsida > Alismatales > Araceae > Amorphophallus > Amorphophallus konjac. The sequence continues at coordinate 201,844,786 of CM040123.1, forward strand.
CCAAGCCTCTACCGTCACAGCACTCTAACGGTCCAACACAGGAGCGTTACGCGAGAGGGGCAACACCGGCTATGACGCGCCAACCCTGGTGCGTCACATGCCCTGACGCATCCAACATAGTGCATCAGAAGGCAAGAAGAAACCGGCTATGACGCACTCCACTTGGTGCGTCACAGTCTCTGACGGAACAACACTGGCGCGTCAGAAGAATGGGCTGCGTCAGCTCTAACGCTCCCATTCAGGGGCGTCACAGTGCTCTGACGGTCCTACCTAGGCGCGTCAGAGACTCGTGACCCCAACGGTCATAAACCACGATCAAAACACTGTGACGGTCTAGTAGTAGGGCGTCACAGCCCTGTGGCGGTCTATCGTGGGACCGTCAGGCCCACGAACGCCAACACTCAAGACAAAGGGAGCGTAACGCACCTGCCCAGGCGCGTTACACGCTGTGACGGTCACTGGAACGACCGTCACACCGTCCCGAGAACGCAACGGCGGGAAACGACCCAAAAACTTCACCACGCCCCCATACCTCCACGGGAGAGGGGAAAACAAGGGGGAAGCCCCCAAATAGCCCGTAGCATGCATCTATGGCCTCGGATCGGCCATAAACGCAATGAAACGGTGGATCGACGCTCAACCCCAAAAACATGGATTTTTCCCAAATCACCCCGATTAGCCCGCTCGGCTCACCACGGCCTACGAAACTCGTGGGAAAGGAAGAGCACGAGCTGGGGGTCCATATCCCTACCTCCCCCGAAGAAATGACGCGCCGTGGATACCGATCCACGAAGAAATCGCCGCGAAACCGTCGCCGGCTCGCGATCGCGCCACCAAGCTTCACCCCGCCTCCACCGCCTCGATCCTCGCCTGTCCTCGCCCGCATCCTCGCCCACGCCGCCTCCACCTCGCCCCCCGCCTCGCTCCATCGGCCGTCGGAGAAGAGAGGGGAGAAAGAGAGCGTGAGAGAAGAGAGAGGGAGGGAAGAGAGAAATGAGAGGGGAGAGAGAGAAAAGGTTAATATATATAGAAAACCTGAAAATTCTAGAAATTTAGAAAATTATAAAAAATTACCTCTGCAATCCTCGAAAGGAACACAACGCAGTGGTACTGTCCCGGAGTCGAAGAACGCCACGGTTCGCCCTGCACAGAGTTCCGAAGGCACATCAGGGAAAAACACGTGTAAAGCACAAAATACACTCCGAGACCCACTAAAATAATCCAAAAAATCCGGAGCATTACATATCTCCTCCAGTGGTGGTGGCCCCAGGTAAGTTGAGTTAAACAGAGTTTTCATCGGCATGCGTTAGTTTATATGTGCAATATTGAAGTTAATCGTACCAAGGTCAAGTGGCTGGCGAGGATAGTTTGTTGCATGGTGGCCTTGAGTGCATTTCGAAGGAGTTAGTGTCATTTCGGCCACCCTAGTTCATAGTTTGACCAGCCCCTGAGGTGATGAGGTTGTGGACCGAGGTGGTAAAGCCGATGTCCTAATGAAGGGAGTGCCCGGATGATTAGAAAACCCTTCTAGTAAACTATTAACCATTGAGCACGACACTCTCGTTATGCATTATGGCAGATTTTAGGGCAGAGTATGTAGAGGTCTTCAAGTGAGCTTTAAATCCTGCATTCCTGTGCACGAAAAAGGGCTGTGTTGGTTTTGGATTTATTCGAAATAACATGATGGTGATTCAGTAGCGGGCCTATTTGTAGAAATCGGGTTGTTATGCATTACACAAGAGGCGTTGCACGAGATGGCTACTGAAGATGTGAAGATTCGGTGGCGGATTCAGAGTTCGAGGATAACTTTGGCAAGCACCGATCATGGTTCATGTTGCAATTTTGACATGGTAGTCCGGGCAGCAGCAGCGTAGGAGATGGACATTTGAGGATCTGGGAATCGAGAGTGGGATGGTATCAACAAGGTTAGACTCAACGGAGTAATGTCCGACAATTTAAGCTATAGCAGCCTTTGAACCTGGTGTATTCAACAATTTTTTCGTTTCCCGGCTGACATTTTGTGAGGTTAATGGTCTCGGGATCAACAGTAGGATCAGAGACAGACATAGGAAAGGAGTGTGCAACAGCGGCCAGCTCAACTGCCGTGGCAGCGTATGGTTGGCAATCAACAGAGTTAGTGCGGCAATTGACAAAGTCAACGCTTGAGGCATGATGAATTGCAATTGGGATAGGTTGTGTTGGTGCTCCGGGAGATGCTATAAGTATGGTCCAGCAGGACACTTGGCATGTGTTGCTTGGAGGGGCTAACCTAATGGTAGCAGTGGCTTTTCCTGGTGCTACGAGGCAAGGTTCTCGACATGCATAACATTCAAGGCCGAGCTTAGTATGGAAGTCTCCCACCTCGTGGAAGGTATATTGGTGCCTCCTTAGTGGGGAGATTTATGTTTTGATTGAATTCTATTGTTTCTCACCATGTGTCTGATCAGTTCGCCTCCACGAGTATGTCGAGGAGTTAGTGTAAGAAGTGATCCGCGTATTAGCAATGCAACTGCTTGCTAGAATTTATGCCCACCCCTCGGTGCGGTAGGGGGGTACTGATGTTGTTAAGGAAGGGATGTGTCACGCCCCCGAGATTTCAGCAAAAACAAGTCGGGAACATGAGCAGTCGGCAAAATAAGTCTCTAGCTAGCAAGACAATCATAGCGCCACATTCATTCATACAAAAAGCATAAATAATGTACGCAACATCATAAGACTAAAAACCTTCGACTTTATTGAATAATAATCAGAGTTACAACTGAACAATGACTCTCTTAACAACAAGACTCACTAGACTTAAGAAAATAGAAAATTACATAAACATGATCAACTTCACTGCCTATTGCAGTGAATGATCTTGAATAAAAATAACAGACTCAAGGTTGACAGACTATCTAGGGTTCTTCTTGATCTTCACTCGCTCTCAGAACCACCACTGGAATGATTCGATTCCGATCCATTAGAGCTTCCTGAAATGTTAGAGAAAGTAGGAAGTGAGCGCACTCGCCTAGTAAGTATCTTCGTGTCATCATGTCGGCATGGTTTACATACTTAATATTTTAGCTCTAGAAGGTGAAATAATGAAAGAAAGTGCGCTAAATCATGCGGTAAAATGCAATAGTAACAAGTAATAAGACTAGCTGTAAAGTGTGATATAATGTTTCAAGAATATACGAGCATGATCTAGTAAGAATACAAATTGGCCTTTCAATCAAGAATGTACTATCAATCACGAGAATGTACTATTTCATAACCTTAAGAAGGCTATGCACGAAAATGTAGCAAGCATGTAACGAGAATGTACTTTTCAAGCAAGTATATGTAACTTCATGAATTGCCTTGTGGAATCATCTAGTTTATAAAGAAAGTACTCCCAGCGCAATGCGACGCCAGTAATGATTATGCCCCATGGTTTTCAGTATATTTCCGGCCTTCTGCCATGGGGGCTAGACTGGAGCCCTTGGACACCCTCTGTGCCCGCACTTGCATCTTCAAGTTATAAATCTAGTTATTTCCACGAGAATGTCAATAAGTTGGCCAAGAATATTAAATTCAATACTGCCTTTGAGGTAATAGTAAACAAGGCAAGAATGTATAGAATTATTTGAAAGAGAGGTCAAGAATGAATTTAAAGGGACGTTGTGCTACGGAAGGATTTCGGCAGCATAACATCATCTTTCTTAATTCCTTAGTTAATTAATGACTTGGTAGGTATTGTTTCAGGTTTCAGACAGCGAGAAGATCGTCTGAGACTGCAAACAGAACACAATCAACCTTTCGGTCAAACCTTCGGGTTGGACAATTTTGATAGATCGCGGTTGGCTGGGAACAGCCATCTGGAGATCGTGATTCTGGCCTAGCCAATATCTATTGGAAAATTTCCAGAACTTCGATAGAAGTCCATGAAATCTAAGAAAAAATATCAGAGAATTCATGAAAATCATAGAATCACGAAGTGCTCATCTAATTTTTGGGTTTTTAGGGTACAACCGGCTCGACATCCTAGTGGGAATCCCAGGCTCGCGGAGACTTATGGAGGCCTTGAAACAAGAATACCTAATCCGATAGAAGTAATATTCGACGGAGAGGCCTTCAAGCTCAAGAGAATGTTCCTAGGAAGTGCAAGTGGCTAATAGCGATCGTACCGAAGTACGGGCTATGTGCAAGTAACAATGAAGGAAAGAAACGAGAGTGAATGTATCAAAACGTAGACCGATGAGTAAGAAGTTCCAACAAAAGAATGAAGGTTTCTTTAGTACAAAACTATAGAGTTTATTGTGAAATTAGAATATGATGAAAATAATCTTTTTAAAACATGAGAGGGCATAAAACATAAACCTTTTAAAACATGCTATGGCATAAAACATAAACATCACGAAATATAGTGTAGATATTACTATAAATAACAGAAAATTATGAAACTTGATTTGGTTACTGTTTCGGGTGAACAGTAGATAGATCGCGGATCCACCACAACCGCTATCTGGTGGCCACTGTTGGTCGAAGACCGCTATCTTTCTGTCATCAGACAGAAGCAAATCGGCCTTGCAGGCTCTTTTTCTATGGCAAATAAACTTGCAACGGGTAGGAAACTGAAAGGAGAATCATGCTAGCACGTAATAACACATGAAAAGGCATGTAAACAACCAAAGTTATTATCTTTTCCATTAATGTTACAGGGAGAACATGAACTATAAAGCCTAACACGCGATCATAGGAAAACTTAAAATACAACGTGCATGAAGCATGAAAATAAGAAGGAAGAGAGGGCTTTTATTCCTAACATCAAGTTTAAGCCGAAGATGAGACAACCTACCTCTTGGGTTGAACCTAAACTCCGAATTGATCGCCAGAAAGGAGGCCTTGTTCCTGCGCGTCCTGCGTGGAACTAGCTTCTTCCGTGCTCTCTATCTCCTTGGTTGATCATCCTCCTAATAGGAAAATTGGAGGGATGTTAGAAGATACGATAGAGAACAATAAGTTGTAAATAAAGAACTCAGGAAGATGATGTTTTACCTCTATTCTTTTTTGATCCAAAACCTAGGGCTCGCGTAGGACGGTCTGGGTCCTATTTATATGAAACGGCCTAGGGTTAGGGTTTTAATTCGAATTAGGATCCTTATTTAATGTCAAGTCGATCTCCTAAGAGTCCTGGGTAAGTTTCCCTTCTAGATCACATCGAAATCTGGCCAAATCGTGGATATAAATCCGAGTTTTTCGTGATTATCCACTTGCCGTTTTCGGAACCAGATCGTGGTTGAACAGAGACCGCCTTCTTCAAGATGCGGTCGCACGACAGACCGCGACCTCGTCTGACATTCCAAAATTTGAGTTTTATCTTAACTCAACTTCTAATTTCCCTATTTTCCCTATTTTGACCAGGGAACTTTACCCTCTTACGTTTCTAGGGTTTGGGCTTGGGCCAAAAGGCTCAAATTTTGGTTTTAAGGCCCTTTTTAAATGGGTTTAATTATCTAGTTAATAGCTGGGCCTTTAATCAAAGGTTTTAACTTATTAATTCATTATTTAACCCATTAAGTCTTTAAGCTTATTAAAATGCTTAAATAAATCCATTTAATTTTTTAAAAAATTCAAAAAAATATCAGGGGTGTTACACCCTCCCCCACTTAAAAAGAATTTAGTCCCCAAATTCATTGCATGAGATTATGGAGGTGCATTTTACTTACAGTTAAACAACTCTGGGAATTTTCTGCGCATTGCTTCTTCCGTTTCCCATGTAGCTTCTTGCTCCAGGCATTTATTCCATTGAACCTTTACTATGGGAATGGTCTTGTTTCTGAGCTAACGTACATCACGGGCAAGTATTTTATGTGGCTTTTACTCGTACGTCAGGTCCTTCTATATCACAAGATCGTCATGACTTATAATATGATATGGGTCATGAACATACTTTTTCAGCATTGAGACGTGGAACACGTCATGTACTTTAGATAATTGAGATGGCAAAGCTATCCGATAGGCGACTTCGCTAACCCTTTCTAAAATTTAAAAAGGGCCAATAAATCTCAGAGTAAGCTTGCCCTTGATGTCGAATCTTCTGATTCCACGACCTGGGGAAACCTTGAGGAACACATGGTCTCCAATTTAAAATTCCATGTCTCTTCTTCTGATGTCAGCGTACCTTTTTGTTGGACGGTATGAGAGGATCTAGAGGGGGTGAATAGATCCTATACCAAATTTTTGAATTCTACAAACAAGCTATAGAAGATAGCACAGCAGTGACCACATACGAGGACAAACGTCAGATTAACGGAGCTAAAAGATAAGAGAAACTCTTACACACAACAAGCCACCTGTGAAGAGGGGATAGAAGATATGGAGAGCAAACCACAACATAATGCTTTTTAAGGTGGTTCGGCCGCACCCTAACACACCTACGTCCACCCCTCACCAACACGGTGAGGCTTCCACTCTTTGGCTAAAAGAAACACACACACACACACACACACACACACACACACACACACACACACACACACACACACACGCTGAAGACCAACTGAACACGGGGACTAGCCCCAACACACACACACACACACACGAGGACAAGTACTCAAAGCACACGGAACAAAGATCCTACAAGACGCAAACAAAATAGATCAAGAAACAAGACACACACGCTGCAACTGCAGCTACACGGTGACAACACTCCACACACAAAGTGATTTGTTGTTAAAAGACAAAGACATAAAAGAAACCAAAAATAAGAAGCTACAACTACAGCAGTCCTGAGCGAAGAAGCACTATGAGCGGCGGTGCTGAAACAATAAAGTAAGGGAACCAGGGCTGGCTGGATGGCTGTGGATCCTTCTCCTTTCCTTCACCTTTCTCTCTGATGGAAGTCTGAGTAGGTGATCCTTTCTCTTATCTTTTCTCTCTTTCCCACGTTCTGCTCTTCCTATAGGCCAACTTAGAACTCCAGCAACGGCTTCATGCAAGGGAAGGGCGTCCAATATATAGACCTAGAAAGGCAGAAGTTTTTCCCTCCATTTTTCTTGCAATCTAAGTAGCAGAGATAAACAAAAGGTGGTTTGACCAAAGAAGCCTACAGAACCTTAATTAATTTCTGTTAGCAGAGAGGACGTCCTTTTTCCAAAGATATTTTTCCTTCAGACACAGTCTTTGCTGGCCGGCGCAAGAGACAGAACTGGCAGTGAGAGAGGCTTTTCCAAGGTGTTTGTACTGACAGATATCTGGAGTAAAGTGTTCCTCTGGACACATATGATGACGGGGACGTTTCGGTGAACCTAGGAGTCTCTTCCATCCCTCAAAAACCAAGTTTTCAGAGGTTTACGTCGGACCTTTTTGCCCTCTATATGGTTTTCTTCGAAAACATAGAGTTAACTAGATTTTGTCAAATGAACCTTGAGTGCATCGACGCAACTTTCCCCATGCATTGACGCAGCTGTTGAAGGTGGCCTTTTAGACGGCTTCTGGAACGAGCGTAAGGTCGACCTCCTGTTGCAATGAGGTTGATGCAGCTTCATCAATTTTTTGAACTGCTGGCGGGCTTTCCTTGATGGCGTCGATGCTGGATGGACGGTGCGTAGATGTAGCTTCGTTGCCATTGCGTCATCATCCCTGGATGGATGGTGCGTCGATGCATCACTGCCATTGCGTCAAAGCAGCTGAAGAGCCATGCCCGTATTTGTGCTGGAAATGGCGGTGCTTCTTCTTCACTGCGTCGAGGCATAGGGATGTTGCATCGACGCAAGGGTGAAGGCCTGAGGTCGAGGCAACGTGACCCAAGGTCGGAGCAGCGAGTCTGGAGGTCGGAGCAGCGTGACCTGAGGTCGGAGTAGCGTGTCTCGACAGAACATCCGTGAAAAGTAGTCGACACTTGGAGTCGACACTTTTGACTTGGAAACTTGGAGGTCGGAGCATCAACATGGTGAGCTTAGAGCAGCCTTGTTGACCTTGTTCATACCTGCCTTCTTCATGAGACTCTAAGTTAGTTTGGCGAATGACTTATAGTACGACATCATCAAAACAACATTTATCCAACATTCTTTAACTTTTTGATGATGGAAACTATGAGTCATTGTGCCCATAGTTTTGACAGCAAATTTGGGTAAGCACCACACAAACATGCAAATTTGACCATAATAGAAGCACAACAAACGTATATGGAGTAGTCAACATGATATGCAATGGATGCATGCAAGAATCAACAACGACATTCTCTCTTTCCCTTTGGCATACTAACTCTCTCTCCCCCTTTGACATCAGCAAAAAAAAGAGGTGTAGTGAGAAAGAGCAGTGAAGAATATGAGACATGGGGGAAAACTTAGAAGAAAGATTCAGGACTAAGACATATTCAAAAAAATGACCGGAGCAACCCTCAAAATAGATATCTCCCAGCACATAAGTATGTCATGATAGTAGAGTAAGAATGGATGGATTAAAGTTAAGAACTTTTGTCAGGAATTTAAGTAGTTGGAGGAGCACTCAAAATAGAATTACTAAAGCTGATGCATATAATAGAACTGAAGTCCGAAATGAACCCATTCAGTTTAACTTATGAGACCCAGTGATTCTTTAGGATTAACTATCATGAGTATTGAAGTCAAGCAAGCTGGAATGGTGAGAACTTTTCTGAACGTGCACTTCTGATTTTCACATAGGTCGAGCTGACAGTCAAGATAAACATACACCTTTTTACATGAGGAATCACATTTGTTAAATGCAAATGCCCCACTTACTCAGTGCAGTTAACTTATCATGCCTCATTTTGATCAGAGATAGCTTGTCACTTCATGCATGTCCCACTACCACTTCATTGGTGACGGGTGACAGTTTCTCAATGAGCATGAGCCATTGCTCTGTTAAGCTCTTCTAGCCCCCCCTTTTTTGATGAATAAAACTTCTTATCAGATCAGAGTTAATCAAGACACTGCCTATCACGTCCCGACGTGGGAAATTAGAACGTAGCAATTTATATCATTCATGTCAATCAGAGCATTCATCGCCACAAGAGACCATACCACAAGGCTAAACATTAAGAATACACATAACCTAACTTTTGATAATAGCAAAGAAAAGTACTTATTACACCCGACATCATGTGGACTTTCTACTCTTACATCAATTAGAAGGAAAATTACATCGACTCAAATGGAAAGAACTCAACTAACTACTCTATAACAATGACTTAGACATAATTCGCAAAGGCTCGCTCCAGTATCACTCGTTCCCATCCCCATCAGTACGCACGTCTTCGCCTGAACTACCTGAAAAGGATTGGAAAGTAGGGGTGAGCAACGCTCAGTAGGATTTTATATCTCTATCATCAGGCATAGTTAAAGTGATTAACCATTTTATCAAGAATAATACTATGATGAAGAACGATAAAATAATTGGCATGCGATAGGTTGATAAAAGAGATACAAATTTCCATGTAAGGAACAAGTGCAATATAACAAGAACTTTCATGAGATTGCAAGTAAATGATGAATTGAATTGGCAATAACAAGCACGCAAGTCATGTCACGTAAGAAATTTCAAGTAATTGAGTGAAGTAGAATGCCATAGACCAATCACGCTAGTCATGCACTTCGGTGCAATGCCACACCTTGTCATTACAAACTCTCCGGGGCACAAGTACTTTCGGGTGCTCCTCCCAGGATCAGACCAGGCCCTTAATGATGCGTTGGCATTGAAAAGTTGGATCATAGATCCTAGTCTAGACATTCACCACATTAAATGGCCAAGAATTCCAAGGTATAAGATTAAGAACTTACTTCAAAGATCAAGAGAAATCCCAATAAAATTGGAATGAGTATCAAGTGGAATGACTAGAAAGTCTAAAGTGGACTACGATCAAGCAAGATTTTGCAGTTCAAGACCAACCTTGTTGTAACTGCTATCACAACAACAAACACGGAAAATCACATTAATCTCAACTTTACCGATCAATAACTGGGCCACTAAGGTGATATTAACGGTCTAACACTAGACAGCTTACGGTTCAGTACAACAAGCTCTTAAAACGAACCCAAAATGGTCCTTATTTCAGCCTGATTTCAGAATGGGTCCGAACCAGAGTTCAGCCCACAAAGCTAAGGTCCAATAAAGCGGAATGGGCTAGGTCAGAATCGACTGGGTTGAAATAATGCAACTTAACCCAAGCCCATTACTTAACCATGCCAAGAGGAAGATAGCGGTCACAAGTTGGCCCGCTAAGATCGTAGAACAGTTCAGATTTGGACTGTCCCATACACGAATCAAAACACGTCCAAGTGTTCAGGTCTTGGGGTACAACCCGCCCGACGTCCTGGTCGGAATCCCAGGCTCACGGAGACTTACAGAGGTCTCTTAATAGTGGTCCTAGTCCGACGGAAGGAATATCCGGCGGAGAGTCCCAACTATTACAAGATTGAGGCTAGATGAAACACGGAAAACGGGACGATGCTATCAGCCATTCCCACCGGAGTGGTTTGACTGTCAAACAATGATATCAAGATCGTAACAATTTATAACAGCATGGTTCAAAATTTACAAGATTAATAACCAAGCCTTTATCAAGTTTCATATGATCATTTAACTTATGATTGTCAAAGCAACTTTCATGTAAATAAATGAAAATCAAAGGTCTATAACCATGATACTAGAGTAATATCACTTTATGCATCGTTATAGATCAAGGTGTCATACTAAAACATGGCAATTTCTCGGTCAAAAACGCATGAAATAGGGTTTGAAATACCCTGCCAGAGGATAGAAACGGTCTATATAAGGGCCGCCAGAATCATAAAACGGTCTATCGTAGGGCCGTTTCTTTTTAGAAGATAATCATACATAAATTTTTAAAATTTTGAAAACGCAAGGCTTGAAGTGGTCTATCGTGGAACCACCAGAGGACTAAAGACGGACTATCGTGAGATCGCTACTTGTCTAGCGGTCACTGGAAGGACCGTTACTCAACCCGAGACCTCGCCATCGGCGAGCCTCGACACACCACGATAGAATCTCAATTCCACATAATAGGGTGAACGAAATTTAGGGACAATGCTACCATTAGGAAGAGCATTAAAAACTGTATAAGAAGGCATGTTTTGATTAAAATTTAATGAGACTAAATCATATAGAAATAAGTTAACATGGAAGTTACCCTTTCGGGTATACCTCGACGTAAATCATGAAATTAGGGCAGCATGGTGCATGAAATTTTGGCAATTAGATATTAAAAAAAGGGCTTAGGAAGGCGATCAAGATGGCATCTTAACTTAGTCTTTACGCCGGAGAGACACCTACCTTTGAGCGATGGAAAGATGGAAGAAGAATAAAGGTCGCCAGAACCCTAGGCACCCCCTCCTAGAACGTCCAAATCCTCCCTCGTCCGGCCACGATCGATCACGCCACCAGCCGCCAGGGCAAATAGGGTTTCAGGGGGTCGAAAGCCCTCAATTTATAGAGCTAGAGGATGCTTCTAGCGATCGAATTTGGGTGGAGAGTCCAAGAGGGAAAAATGGTGAAATAATCAGATAGGGCTCTAATCCGCCGCCGCCGTCGTCCATAGAAGGCTCTAGAATTAGGGTTTTCGAAGGAGAAATAGTGCTCTACAATTGGGCTAGGGTTTGGCTTCGATTGGGGCTCAAATGGGCTTGAATTTGGGTCCAATTAAGGATGATTGATTCATGCTTTCAAAACAACGATTTTTAGCTTAATCTGTGAATTTGGGCCTTAATCAATTTTATTCCGGGTTCCTTCCTGAAGACAAAAATGCTGGAAATTAAATTTTACACAAAATACATATTGTTCTATATTTTAATAATTTTTTTAAGATTTAAGCTGATTGAATAATATGGTAATATTAATATAAAAATTCAGGATGCTACACCCTCCCCCACTTAAGGAATTTGGTCCCCAAATTCACTGAATCTAACCTTAGAACAATTCAGGATATAAATTTCTAATTGCTTCCTCGGTCTCCCACGTTGCCTCCTCAGTTCCACGCCGACTCCACTGGACCTTAACCATCGAATGGATCGGTTCCTGAGTTGTTGTTGCTTGAAGTCCAAAATCTTGACATGCTTCTCTTCATATGATAAGTCTTCTTTCAATTCCAAATCAGCATGCTGAATAATGTGCGAAGGGTCATAAACATATTTCCGCAGCGTAGATACATGGAACACATTGTGAATGCCTGCTAACTGTGGTGGTAATGCCAATTTATAGGCAACTTCGCCTACCCTCTCCAAGATTTCAAATGGGCCAACAAACCTTGGGCTTAACTTGCCTCGAATTCCAAATCTTCTAATTCCCCTTGATGGTGAGACCTTTAGAAACACATGCTCTCCAACTTGAAACTCTAAATCTCTTCTTCTGTTATCAGCATAACTCTTCTGCCTAGACTGAGCAATTTTCAAATGGTCTCTAATAACTTGAATGTTCTTGGATGACTCTGAGATAAGATCTGGTCCAAGCCATTGCTTCTCGCCGACTTCATCCCAACAAAGAGGGGATCTACAGCTTCTTCCATACAAAGCCTCAAACGGTGCTATCTGAATGTTGGATTGATAACTATTATTGTATGCAAACTCAATCAATGGTAAATGTTCATGCCAACTTCCTCCAAAGTCAATCATACAAGCTCTCAGCATGTCCTCGACAATCTGATTCGTTCTCTCAGTCTGCCTGTCAGTCAAAGGATGAAATGCAGTACTGAAGTTCAAACGGGTTCCCAATGATGCTTGCAGTCCTTTCCAAAAGTGAGAGGTAAATCTGGGATCTCTGTCAGATATAATGGATATAGGGACTCCATGCAACCTCACTATTTCCTTCATGTATAGGGCAGCCAACACATCCACAGTCCATTTTGATTTAATAGGCAAAAAGTGCACGGACTTTGTTAATCGGTCAACAATTACCCAAATTGCATCAAAGTTGCCACGAGTTCTGGGCAAACCTATAATAAAATCCATACCAACACTCTCCCGCTTCCATTGTGATATTTCAAGAGGCTTTAATTTTCCAGCATGCCTGAAATGTTCAGCCTTAAACTTGCTGACATACTAAACACCTGCTTATGAATTCGGCCACTTCTCTTTTCATGTTCGGCCACCGAAAAGTTCTCTTCACATCTCGGTACATCTTTGTAGCTCCTGGATGTTTCGTATACTTAGACTTGTGAGCTTCCTCAAGAATCTTTCTCTTTATTTCTGCAGAATCAGGAACACAAGTTCTTCCTTGAAACAACAACCTACCATCATTAGCTAACACAAAATCTGGTCGACTAGCTAACTACTCTTTGATTTCAACTAGTATTGGGTCATTATCCTGAAGCTGCTTAATTTCTGCCAGAAATTCTGAATGAAGCTGGATATGAGCAACCATAATCCGATCTTCCTTTTTTGCAATATTAAGATCTAAACTTGCAAACTGTTCTAATAACTTCCATTCTTGAAGCATCAAACTGGCTAATCTAGCTGTTGGCTTCCTGCTCAAAGCATCAGCTACAACATTCCCTTTTCCGGGATGATATTCGACGGAGAAGTCAAAATCCTTCAAGTACTCAAGCCACCTTCTCTGCCTCATGTTCAACTCTTTCTGGAAAAATAAATACTTTAGGCTCTTATGGTCTGAGTATACTGTAAAAGTTTCCCCATAAAGATAATGCCTCCTAATCTTCAGAGCAAACACCACTGCTGCTAGCTCCAGGTCATGAACAGGGTAATTCTCCTCATGCTTTCTCAACTGCCTGGAAGAATAAGCTATTACTCTTCCTTGTTGCATCAACACGCAACCTAATCCAATTCCTGAAGCATCGGTATAAACTTCAAAACCTCCTTCTCCTAAGGGCAAAGCCAAAACTGGGGCAGTGGTCAAGCACTCCTTCAAAGTCTGAAAGCTCTTCTCACATTCTTCTATCCACTTGAATCGATTCTCCTTACAAGTTAACCTTGTCAAGGGACTGCAATCTTGGAGAAATCCTTAATAAACCTTCGATAGTAACCTGCTAGGCCTAAGAAACTTCTGATCTCAGTTACATTAACAGGTCTTTCCCAATTACGTACAGCCTCAACTTTCGAAGGGTCTACCGAGATTCCTTCTTTAGAAATAATGTGCCCTAGAAAAGATAGCTCCTATAGCCAGAACTCACATTTACTCAACTTGGCGTATAACTGTTGATCCTTTAGTATTTTTAATGTCATCCTCAAGTGTTCTTCATGCTCCTCCTTGTTCTTTGAGTATATCAAAATATCATCAATGAATACTACGACCCACTGATCTAAGTAGGGTCAGACACACTGGTCATCAGCTGCATGAAAGTTGCAGGAGCATTTGTTAGTCCAAACGGCATCACAATAAATTCAAAATGCCCATACCTGCTACGAAATACCGTCTTAAAAATATCCTCATCTTTTATCCTCAACTGGTGATACCCTGATCTGAGATCGATCTTCGAGAAATACTGGGCTCCCGATATCTGATCAAACAACTCGTCAATCCTTGGTAAATGATACTTATTTTTCACGGTGAGCTGGTTCAATTTGCGATAATCAATGCATAACCTTAATGAACCATCCTTCTTCCTTACAAAAAGAACAAGAGCACCCCACAGAGAAGTACTCGGACGAATAAACCCTTTTTCTAATAAGTCTAGCAGCTACACCTTCAATTCTCTTAACTCAGCAGGGGACATACGATAAGGAGCTATAGAAACAGGTGAAGTGCCAGGAATTAGATCAATAGAGAAAACCACCTCCCTCTCAGGGGGAAGACCTGGCAACTCATCAGGAAACACCTCCGGAAAATCTTGAACAACCGAGATGTCCTTTAAAACCACTTCCTTCTTATTAGTTAAAGAGATCAAAGCCAAGAATGCTTGACATCCTTTCCTTAATAACTTATCCACCCGGAGTGCCGAAATAAGTGGCACAGACTTCGATTGCCTAGAGCCAGAAAAAGAAAGCTCAGGGCGTCCAGGGAAAGACACTACTCCTGATTTACAGTGAACACTAGCACCATGCTTAGATAACCAATCAGCCCCTAAGGTCACATCATAATCTCTCATCTTCATGCACACTAAATCAGTAGATAAATTGCAATCATTAATCAAAACCTAACTGGAAGAGTAATAATATTTAATCTCGGACCCCGAACCAATAGGGGTAGATATCACAAGATGAGAATCCAATAATATCGGTTTCACAGGTAAAGTCTTAGCAAATTTTAGAGATATAAAAGAATGTGTGGCTCCAATGTCGAAAAGTACAAATGCTAGCTTGGAAAGAATAGTAAGAGTACCTTCGACAATACCTCCTTCCTCAGTAGCTTCAGTCTCAGTTTCTGCATCCTGGAGGCCTTGGAGCTTGCCCTGCCGCTTGAAACTCCCTTGCGGCTTGTCAGATGCTGCTGGTTCATTAATAAGGGGGAACTTAGAGATTTGATGGTCCCTGCTACCACATCTCAAATAAGCGCCTAACTTGCGCCAGCACTCTTCCATCTTGTGACCCAGACGGTCACAATACTTACAAACTGCCTTAGATGACACAGCCGGTCCAACCTTCTTCTCTCCTTCCTTTGGTTTCTTGTTTTTAGAAAAGCTCAGCCCACCATTGGACCTCTTCTGGCCATTACCGGGTTTAAAGCTCCCGGAATTGGTAGTCTGCTCCTTCTTCTTATCCCGACTTCTTATTCGGTCAGTCATTTCCATCGTATCTTCCAGAACTTGTGCTTTCCTTACAATCTCAGTATAGACATGGATTTCCAAGGGCGCCAGTTAATTGATGTACTGAAGCTTCAAACCATTCAAAAATCTTTTGGCCTTCATCTTCTCAGTGGACACCAAATGTGGTGCATACTTCGATAATCTAGCAAACTTCGCCTCATACTCCGTAACAGATAAATTTATCTGTTTTAATGCCGCGAACTCAGCTGCTTTCTTCTCCTGCACTCGATCTGAGAAATACTTGTTATTAGACTATTCTTTAAACTCATCCCACGTTGCACGTCGATTACCGAGCGTGGCTTCCACGGCTTCCCACCAAGCACGTGCATCGCGTTCCAACTGGAAAGTTGCTAAGAGGACGTGATCCTGTTCTCCACATTGCATAACCCTGAAGATATGCTCTGTCTCTTTCAGCCAATTCTCGGCCTCATCTGGGTTTGAGGATCCCCTAAAACGAGGAGGATTCAAGCCTTGAAAGTTTCGATGTAGATTGCTCGCTCCGTGCTGTACACCGCCTTGAGCTACCTGCTGTAAGGCCTGGGTCAGGCCCTGCACCGTGCGTTGCATATCTGGCCACTGCGCGCGCTCTGCCGCCATTGTGGAAAAATCCTACAACATAACCAGAATTAGTTAAGAATATTTTCTTAACTATATATTCTTAAAGCTAGTTAATTAGCTTAACCCAAGTCTCTACCCAACTCCCTGGGTTAGATTTCGGACTTTACCAATGTAATGGGTTCTATAACACTACTAGAAACCTAGGGTCTAAAGAAAACCTTGGCTCTGATACCACAAAAACTGTCACGTTCCGACATTGGAAATTAGAACGTAGTAGTTTATATCATTCATGTCAATCAGAGCATTCATTGCCACAAGAGACCATACCACAAGGCTAAACATTAAGAATACGCATAACCCAACTTTTGATAATAGCAAAGAAAAGTACTTATTACACCTGACATCTTGTGGACTTTCTACTCTTACATAAATTAGAAGGAAAATTACATCGACTCAAACGGAAAGAACTCAACTGACTACTCTAGAACAATGACTTAGACATAATTTGCAAAGGCTCGCTCCAGTATCACTCTTCCCATCCCCATCGGTATGCACGTCTTCGTCCGAACTACCTGAAAAGGATTGGCAAGTAGGGGTGAGCAACGCTCAATAAGATTTTATATCTCTATCATCAGGCATAGTTAAAGTGATTAACCATTTTATCAAGAATAATACTATGATGAAGAACGATAAAATAATTGGCATGCGATAGGTTGATAAAAGAGATACAAATTTCCATGTAAGGAACAAGTGCAATATAACAAGAACTTTCATGAGATTGCAAGTAAACGATGAATTGAATTGGCCATAACAAGCACGCAAGTCATGTCACATAAGAAATTTCAAGTAATTGAGTGAAGTAGAATGCCATAGACCAATCACGCTAGTCATGCACTTCGGTGCAATGTCACACCTTGTCATTACAAACTCCCCGGGGCACAAGTACTTTCGGGCACTCCTCCCAGGACTAGACCGGGCCCTTAATGATGCGTTGGCATTGAAAAGTTGGATCATAGATCCTAGTCTAGACATTCATCACATTAAATGGCCAAGAATTCCAAGGTATAAGCTTAAGAACTTACTTCTAAGATCAAGAGAAATCCCAATAAAATTGGAATGAGTATCAAGTGGAATGACTAGAAAGTCTAAAATGGACTAGGATCAAGCAAGATTTCACAGTTCAAGACCAACCTTGATGTAACTGCTATCACAACAACAAACACAAAAAATCACATTAATCTTGACTTTAGCAGTCAATAACTAGGCCGCTAAGGTGATATTAACGGTCTAACACTAGACCGTTTATGGTTCAGTACAACAGGCTCTTAAAACGAACCCAAAAGAGTCCTTATTTTAGCCTGATTTCAGAATAGGTCCGAACCAGAGTTCATCCCACAAAGCTAAGGTCCAATAAAGCGGAATGGGCTAGGTCAGAATCGACTGGGTTGAAATAATCAGACTTAACCCAAGCCATTACTTAACCATGCCAAGAGGAAGATAGTGGTCTAAACCTGGGCTGCCAAGGATCGCTTAGTGGTCTCAAGTTGGGCCGCTAAGATCGCAGAACAGTTCAGATTTGGACTGTCCTATACACGAATCAAAACACGTCCAAGGGTTCAGGTCTTGGGGTACAACCCGCCCAGTATCATGGTGGGAATCCCAGGCTCACGGGGACTTACGGAGGTCTCATAATAGTGGTCCTAGTTCGACGGAAGGAATATCCGACAGAGAGTCCCAACTATTACAAGATTGAGGCTAGATGAAACATGGAAAACAGGACGATGAGGTCAGTCATTCCCACCGGAGTGGTATGACTGTCAAACAATGATATCAAGATCGTAACAATTTATAACAACATGGTTCAAAGTTTACAAGATTAATAACCAAGCCTTTATCAAGTTTCATATGATCATTTAACTTATGATTGCCAAAGCAACTTTCATGTAAATAAATGAAAATCAAATGTCTATAACCATGATACTAGACTAATATCACTTTCTGCATCGTTATAGATCAAGGTGTCATACTAAAACATGGTAATTTTCTGGTCAAAAATGTATGAAATAGGGTTTGAAATGCCCTGCCAGAGGACAGAAACGATCTATATACGGGCCGCCAGAATCATAAAACGGTCTATCGTAGGGCCGTTTCTTTTTAGAAGATAATCATACATAAATTTTTAAAATTTTGAAAATGCAGGGCTTGAAGCGGTCTATCGTGGAATCGCCAGAGGACTAAAGATGGCCTATTGTGAGACCGTTACTTGTCTAGCGGTCACTGGAAGGACCGTTACTCAACCCGAGACCTCGCCATCGACGAGCCTCGACACACCACGATAGAATCTCAATTCCACATAATAGGGTGAACGAAATTTAGGGAAAATGCTACCATTAGGAAGAGCATTAAAAATCGTAAAAGAAGGCATGTTTTGATTAAAATTTAATGAGACTAAATCATACAGAAACAAGTTAACATGGAAGTTACCCTTTCGGGTATACCTCGGTGTAAATCATGAAATTAGGGCAGCATGGTGCATGAAATTTAGGCAATTAGATATAAAAAAAAAGGGCTCATGAAGACGATCAAGATGGTATCTTAACTTAGTCTTTATGCCTGAGAGACACCTACCTTTGAGCGATGAAAAGATGGAAGAAGAATAGGGGTCGCCGAAACCCTAGGTACCCGCTCCTAGAACGTCCAAATCCTCCCTCGTCCGGCCACGATCGATCACGCCACTAGCCGCTGGAACAAATAGGGTTTAAGGGGGGTTGAAAGCCCTCAATTTATAGAGCTAGAGGATGCTTCTAGCGATCGAATTCGGGTGGAGAGTTCAAGAGGAAAAATCGGTGAAATAATCGGATAGGGCTCTAATCCGCCACCGCCGTCATCCATAGAAGGCTCTAGAATTACGTCTTTCGAAGGAGAAACGGTGCTCTACAATTGGGCTAGGGTTTGGCTTCGATTGGGGCTCGAATGGGCTTGAATTTGGGTCCAATTAAGGATGATTGATTCGGGCTTTCAAAACAACGATTTTTAGCTTAATCTGTGAATTTGGGCCTTAATCAATTTTATTCCGGGTTCCTTCTTGAAGATAAAAATGCTGGAAATTAAATTTTACACAAAATACATATTTTCTATATTTTAATAAATTTTTTAAGATTTGAGCTGATTGAATAATATGGTAATATTAATATAAAAATTCAGGATGCTACACAGCCTTTTGACACGAACCACCTCACGTCTCAGGTGAAGTGCATCCGGTTACTCAGTAAATCCTGACCATTGCTCTACAAGGAGTGCTTTGAACAAGTCTTACTAGATATGGTCGTTTGATCATAATACTCAATAGAAGTACATCAACCAAAGTTGTCACTGAAAATGCATAAGCATACCATGGAGAATTATGACTTAAATCGTGAAAAGCATCATCAGAAGTAAGCCTATGGAGTCTCTCCTCTAAGTTACAAGTTTTCAGAACGTAAAGTTGTTGACCTTAAGCCTCATTATATTTAAACAACCATGATAAAATATCATGCAAGAGAGTGTTGTTAGAGAGGTCAGTCAATAAGAATAGTCTTAGAAGGGAATCTCCCTTTGAGACATTCCACAAGGAAGTGAAGAGTAGATAATAGACTAGGACACACTCCCCCTCAGCAATTGCATGGTTTGAAATGGAAAAGAACATGAATGCAACACCTACATAAGTGCAGAACATAGGAAATGAGAAGGTTGTGAGAGGTTTGAACAACTGGGCGATGGCGTCGACCTGTCTTTTACAGGGCGTCGACGCAGAGTGGACTCATAGAGAGCTAAAATTGGGCAAATTGAACTATGGCGTCGATGCAAACTGATTTGAGTGTTGACTCACTTGAGTCAAATAGAAGACAAACTTCTAATGCAGCAGACTTTGTTATGAACCTGTCTCAAGATCAACAACCATATCCCCCTCAACATATGGACACTAAAATGCAGTGCACTTAGTATGAAGGCTAGACACTGAAATTATGCAAGGGTGTATGACTAAGACCCATGGTACCAGGCGGAGAACTTTAGATCCTTGGATCACCTCACATATAGTGTAGGTTTTCTGACAGACATAATCTTCCCTTCTTCCAACATCATTTAATATACCATAAGGTCGTGCAATGGAATGAAACATCCTACAGTTTATGAGCAATGCAGCCAATTAAACATGCATGATGGACTTCCCCTGACTATTGTAACCAGTGAACCCTTAGACTTAGATGAGCAAGAACATGCAAATGTAATCAAGTGGGAGGTCTACACAGACCCGATTCTCTTCTTAAAGTTAAAAAACTGTCATTGCTCAGAGGTTTAGTAAGAATATCAGCAATTTGTTTCTCAGATTCAACAAAGTGAAATTTAAAGTTTTTCTTGCTTACCTCATCCCGGAGGAAGTGATGCCTTATCTCAATGTGTTTGGTGCAGGAATGTTGAATGGGATTCTTGGTTATGTTAATGGCACTGGTATTATATCACATGGTGGGTGTGCTTCCAAGATCTACTCCATAGTCCTGGAGTTGGTGTTTTATCCATAGTACCTGGGTTCCACAGCTACCTGCAGCAATGTATTCAGCTTCTGCAGTGGAAAGTGTAACAGAGTGCTGCTTCTTGGAAGCCCACGAAACTAAGCATCCACCCAAGTATTGGCAGTAGCCACTTGTACTTTTTCTATCAAGTTTGCATCCAGCATAATCAGTATCAGTATATGATATTAAATCAAAAGAACATGACGCAGGATACCACAGCCCTAAGTCATGTGTGCTAGTAATGTATCTTAAGATCCTTTTCACAGCAATGAAATGAGATTGTTTAGGATTAGCTTGAAAACGAGCACACATACATACACTAAACTGAATGTCAAGCCTAGAAGTAGTGAGATATAAAAGAGACCCGATCATACCTCGGTATGTTTTGGAATCTACAGATTTATCATTTTCATCCGCATCTAAAAATGCAATTGTTCCCATGGGCATGGATATGTGTTTGGCTTCCTTCATTTCAAATCTTTTTAGGACCTCCAATGTATATTTGGACTGGTTTATGAAGAATCCTTCCTTTGTCTGTGTGATCTGCAATCCAAGAAAAAAATGGAGTTCTCCCATGAGGCTCATTTCGAATTCTCTTGTCATAAGCTCAGCAATTGCTTGCACATGTTAGAATCAGTTGAACCAAACACAATGTCATCTACATATACCTGTACAATGATGATGTGGCCATTCATTACCTTGGTCAAGAGTGTTTGGTCAATCTTACCTCTGATGTAGCCTTCCCCGGTCAGATGTGCACTATGTCTGTCATACCAGGCCCGTGGAGCCTGCTTTAATCCATATAGTGCCTTGTTCAATTTGTAAACATGGTTAGGCAAATCACTTAGTTCCAAACCAGGGGGCTGTTCTACAAATACCTCCTCTTTTATCAGGTCATTCAGAAATGCAATTGACATCCATTTGATATAGTTTTATGGCTAGGGAGCATGCAAAGGCTAGCCGGATTTTGATGGCTTCTAGTCCAGCAACGGGGGCATAAGATTCTTCAAAGTCAATGCCAATTTCTTGGCTATACCCCTTAGCTACCAACCTAGCCTTGTTTCTAATGATAGCCCCTTCTTCATCAAGCTTGTTCTTAAAGACCCATCTAATCCCAATGACATGTTGGTCGGTGGGTCTGGGAACCAGATTCCAAACTTGGTTTCTTTCAAATTGGTTGAGTTCATCATGCTCATCTTTGCAAGGCATCTTCAATGCATTTGGGTTCAAAATGAGAGACTAATGCAATGAGGTCATCATTATGAACATCTTTAAGGAATGACCTGGTCCTAGGGGGGTCATGCAAGTTACCTATCATGTTATGCACATGATGATTTTTTAGGGTGCGCAGATTGGTAGAAGACTCACCAGGCAGTAATGTGTGTGCAGGGATTTCGGTCGACCGACATGTCTCTTGCTCTGTGAGCTGTGGTTGGCTGCCATCTTCCTGATCTCCTTTAGATTCTAGAAATTATCCATCTTCCTCCTTCTTTTCCCTGTCAGAACTGTCCTTGTCAGATTTATCATTTATTTCTGCAAACACAACATGTGGAGTTTCCTCCGTGGTTTGATTCTTAACATTAAAAACCCTATATGCCCTTGATGTTTCAACATAACCCAATAACACTCCAATGTCACTCTTGGCTTCAAATTTGTCCGAATCTGTTTTGTCATTGTTATGCACATAGCACTTTGATCCAAATGCTCAAAAGTAAGCCAAATTGGCTTTCTTACCTTTCAACATTGAAGAGGGGTTATCTCGCGCTACTCCTGAGCGGGGAAGATGATGTCCACGTACCCTTGAAATGTGAACTGTAAGAAGAGAAACGAGTCAGAGGTGCCCAGGGATAGAACCCCGGGGAAGACCCTCCGATGCCTAAGTCAGCAAAACAGTAGAGCTCTGGTGCAAAGGGAATAGTTAGGAGGAAGAGGGGAGCGCGAGATCCCTCTCCACCAAAAGGTGAAGTGGTTCCTGCTCAGGGTTTTTGGCTCTTGCCTTGCTTACCTCCCTGTAGTATGGCTTATCCGGTTTAAATAGTAGCCCATCGTGCGAATGATCCCTGTAAGCGGAGGAGTCTTAGGGGGGATTACATCCTTCATGCGGGGCTCCTTATAGCACGCGGACTCTTGGTTTCCCATGTCCTCTTGAGCTTCTTTTCATTAAGGGACCTGCAACGACCGTGATCAATAAGCTTCCATCAGTGAGCCCGAGCGATAGGCACTGACCCAAGAGAGGTCTCCCGAGCGATGAGTGCTTGGTCGGGACAGGGAATAAGGGGCTCCGGGGGAGCTTTCCCGATCGAACTGATGCTCGGACTTCCCAACCAGAAGGCCGCCTAGGAAGCACTTGTACCGAGTGAGTTATTGGGCTTTATATTAAGTGGGCCCGAGGGCTACCACTTCGAGGAGTTGGGCCTCGTTCGGTCTGGTTGGACCTCTTTTGGCCTCTCCGTACGGGTGACGAGATTTCCCCTCTCTACTTGTCCCCCTCCTACTCCCGAGCCAAAATTAGGCTCAGACGAGTAGCGTTTGGGCTGGACTTTTTGTGGCAATGGTTGGGTATAGATCTCTCTTTTTGATAGGGGCCACATGATGCTGCTCACCTTGAAAATATGCCCATTATGATGAATAAGAGATGGCCCCTCCCTGGGAGATCGGATCACTGCGCTGCCTCCGGTTCAAGCATTGCGCGTTTCGCGTCCTTTTATCTCCAGGGTTTAGGGTTTTGCCTCTCTTTATATTTGTGGGGGCTCCTGCATTGCTCAGAGCAGCTCGGAAGAGTGGAGAATCGTTGCAGCCATCGGAACTAGGAGAGCATTCCTGAGGCGGCGATTCCAGCTTCCTTCTCCTCCGGAGTTCTCTGATTCAGAGCTTTCCCCTTCCTTCTTCCAGTTTTTTTCTCTACTTTATGGCGGACCATAATCCAGGGGCCGAGAGCCGAGAGGAAGAACGGGCCTCGAGGACTTTTTTGGTGCCATCAGAACCTCTTCGCAGTGAGCTGGGGGAGGCTGAGGTGAAGCGGCTGGAGAATCGGTATGGGCCGCCATGGCGATTCAAGTTCCTCGCACCTGAGCCTCACGAATCCAGTATGGTCACTCGTTCTGGCCTCTTCTGTTCTTTCCTCCTGGCCTGGAAGTGTGGCTTTCGACTGCCCCTCCATCCCTTTGTTGTCGAGTTGCTTCGGTTCTACTAGTTGGCTCCTATCCAATTGGTCTCCAACTCTTACACCCTCATCTTCTTCTTCATCTTCCTCTGTGGCAAGAGAGGGGTGCACACCTCGCTGGATCTCTTCCACTATTTTTTGAGTTGAAGGATAATCCTTTTGCCGGGAAGGGCTTCTTCTTTATTCAGGCGAGACGGGGAAGAAGTTGTGTGTCCCTTTTTGTGAAGGATTCCTCTCACAAGGGGTGGAAGACCCAATATTTTTGGGTGGGTCCATTGGCGGTCGGCGTGGTCTGGGATTTCCCGACGGTGCCCAACTTTCACCCGAACATCCCTCTGAAGCAAACAAAGGTCTCTCCGGAGGTGGAGAGGGATGTTGCTATCCTTCAGCGGGACCGCGTGGGGACTGCTGAGTTGGTGACTCCTTCTAACATCGAGGAGTATCTATCTCGACTGCTGTTGCCGACGGGTAAGGTTCTCAGGGACTTGTCCTCTTTCAAGTAAATATTTTCTTCTTCTCAATTTGCTCTTCTTTGCGCAGATCTGCGGTGAGCGGCCGAAGAGGAGGAGGAGGAGGCACCATCGGTCGAACTGGAGGTCATCAATGTGGATGATACGTCGATTCTGAGCGATCTCCCAGCCTCGGAGGGCTCATCCCGCACCCGGGAAAAGGGCAAGGGGGTCGCCCGGGACAATGCTTCTGAACGCCGGGGGGTCAAGCGGAAGGATCCCGTGGCAAAGTTATTGTGGTCTTCGATGCAGGCTCAGCCTGCTGAGAAGAAACAGGTGAGGAAGGCGGAGAATGTCTGCCTGGTTGATGAGGTTCCCCTGTTGCCTCCTCCTTCTACGGTGCAAGAGGGGGCAAATGATGAAGGGATCGCAGTTGATGCTAGGGCTCCGAGCGAAGCAGAGGGGCCACCGAATGAGCGAGCCCGGCCCAAGCCGGTCGAGGCTGGAGGGTCGTAGGGGGAAGCGACTCAATCGCATCCGACCGAGGCCTGGGAGGTTCGTGACGGAGCCGCTCATCCCGAGCCGACCAGTGGGGCCCCCGAGACGGGGTTGCTCGGGGGAGGTGCCCCGATCCCCGCCACTCCGGAGAGGACTCCCTTTCCCCCGACCAGTGCCTTCAGCGTCCGGGACTCCCTGTACTAGAGGTGCCACTCTGTAGCTTCAGGGGTAGTACGAGCGAAACTTCAGAGGAGTCCCCCCCTCCACGCTTTTCGAGCAACTCATGGAAGGCAGCCTGATCTTGGCCCAGCTCGGGGCTGAGGCAGTAGGCGCGTATGCTCGTGTGGAGTCGGAGCGGGAGGCTCTCTCGTGGGCCCGTGGTGCGCTCGATCGGAAGGTAGAGCGTCTGACCCTTGATCTTGGTGACCTCCGTCGGGAGGTGTCCCCGCTCCGGGCTCAGGTGCAGTCGAGCCAAGTGGAGGCTCAAACGTTGGCGGAGCAGCTAGCCCAGGCCCGTCGCATGGTCGATCGAAAGAATGAGCTCCTGGAGGTGGAGCGTATGATTCAGGTCGAGCGCGGCGAGCAGTGGAAGGCCGAGCGGGAGATGCTCGAGGGCCGAGTCCGGGGAGCCGGGGATGCACTGACCGAGGCTGAGAGAATGCTGTCCGAGTCAGAGCGGAGGATAGCCGAGCTCGAGGGGCAGGCGGAGTCGGCCGGGGTGGAGGCACTCGAGCGACATAAGTGCTTAGAGGCCTACCACGTGACTCTTCTCCAGGCTACCTTCCCTTATTATGAGTCGGGCTATCGCTAGGGCCTTCGGAAGGGCTTCTCCTAGGGCTACGATCACGCCGTCATAGAGGCAGAGGCCCAGGCGTCTACGCTCTTTTTTCCTTTCGGGCAATGCTATGACTCGGACTGGGGTTCGACCGACTCTTTCCATTATAATTCGAGTGAAGAGGAGTGTTGGGAGTCTTCGTCCGAGCGATTGCCAACTACAGCATCTTCGGGAGAGCACACGACCGAGACAGTTCCCACACAGGTGCGGTCTGTGCCTGGGTCGGTCGTCACCGAGAATACTGGGGCAGATCGTCTGGTGCTGAAGAAGCCGCACCTGTCGAGCCTGAAGATGGGCCTGAGGCCGGATGTAATAGCTCTTTCTTTCTTTTTTTCTTTCCCTTATGTAGCCTGGTAAGGCTTTTTTGGATAATATTATAGCGACAGTGTTAAATGTTGAATTGACTATTTCTGATGGGAATCAACACCGGTCACTAACTTTTTAGTTTGCATTTGTGTCCTTTTATTTGCATGTATATACTTGGGAAAACATGTTTGTAATTGTATGGCTTTATAAGCCAATTTGTTAGTTTGTAGATGTAATGAAGAGAATTAAGTGAATTTGCTTGAAGCAAGAAGGGTGCGCCCCTTGTCTCTCTCCTCTCTCCCCCTTGCAGAGGTTGTAGCCTCCTTCTTCTGATGTGTGATGCATCTCTTCTACCTCCTTCCTGAGTGAGAAGCTCAGCACTGCCACCGCCGCCGCCGCCATCGAGCCGCCATCGCACCACCGTCGCTGCTTCTTCGGTATTCTGTCCACCCTGGATAGAACCATATTGCACGAATTTTAGCTATCCATAAGGATCTCCGATCGTGTCCAAAATTGGAGGGTGAGTCCACCACGTTCCCCCCATCCTCCACAAAAAAATACCGGTCATTTATCCCACTTTAACTATTTTTCCCAATTCCATCTTTCCACCCTTAGCAATCTACCTTCTGTGCAGATCCAGTTACAGCAGCCTTGTTCTTCCTTTGTTGGACCCCCTTCCCCATTTCTGATTGAGTCCAAATTTGGACTGGGTGTTCTGCCCACCAAAACCCACCTCCACAAATTTCCCCTCGATTTTAAGAGTCCTTTTTCCCCTCTGGAAAATTAAAACTCAGGCCAAAATCTGTTCTGTCCTGTGCAGTCCAGATCTGACCCCTGTCCAGTAAAAAATCCATTTTCCCTTTCAAAACACCTTTAGAAAATCTACAAAAAATATTGGCGTCTTCCTTACTTCCCCCTCTCTAACTTTCATCAAGGGCCCAACTTCCAGATCCGAAGTTTTCCCTTTGGTCAACCCTTGTTCTCAGGAAAAATCAAATCTATCCTGCCAAATCTGGTTCTGTGAAATAGCTGGTTGTAAATTCGACCAAGGCCATTACAGAGACATACAAAATTCCTTCTCTAGCCATAGGTCGTAGCTCTTTGAAAGAGCTTTCCAACGGCGCCAGTCTCGCGTCAATCAGAGGTTGGGGCTGTTCGTAGCAGCCGTTCTCGCCGGGTCACGCACTGTAGAACAGAAGTACCAGCCCGTGGACAGCAAGTCGCACCGACCGCCAGGCTGGCCGACTCGCCTTCCACAAAGCGAACCAGCACGTTGCCTTCCCAGGGAACGTCCCTCCCGGAGCCACCGTCATAGCAGTACCATTCCCGGCCCACTCGGCCCACCAGCCAGCACGTGGGCCCCACAACCCGTAGCACGTGTCATCCGGATGGCACCGACGGAGCTGTCCAAGTTGCTGCTCATCAGCCCAAGATCGGTCCTCCCGGGCCCACATTGTAGCCCTTTACCTCTCTACGTGCAGTGGGCTACAAATTAACTTCTGTAATTATTGTAATATTTTTATCGGGAGTTACCGTACTTGGCCGGGGTCGTCTTCCCCACGCCCGACGCGTGGTATCGTGTCCACTCCCCATCTCGACATTTGCTTTACTCGTATTTATTTATATATGCCGCTGCGAGTGATAGGATTATTAGCCCGATATATTGTTATCACAGCTGTGAGAGAGTGAGTGTGACCCATCTCGTGACTCAATCCGAGTACACGCGGAAGAGCCGAATACCCGAGACTCATTGCCGGTTCCTCAACCGCGCACGATCCCGGGTTTCCCTCGCTTAGGGACGAGTCCACGAGCTAGAGTCCCAGGTCACGTGTCCGTCCAAATTGGAATCAAAGCGGAAGGTTGAGTCTAGGGTAGTTTTGGCTAAAAATAAAAAAAAGTGTCGAAGTCTAGGTGTCACATTTGCATAACTTTAGTCGGTATATCAAAAGGTGTTGCCCGAACGTTAGGTTATGCCTATCGGGAAGGTCGCACATTTGCGAGAGAGGATCTTCGGATACCATAACTCCGCCAAGTACCGTCTATTGGTTGAGTCTAGGTGTGTAGTCGAGTCGGCATTCCAACTTGCATTATCGTTTAGAGTCGTGTCTAGTGTTTATCCAAGTGTCTTTGTCACGCCCCGACGCGGAATATCGGGACGTACAGTCAATAACGAGCTAGAAATAACATTTATTCTAAACTAACAATAAACATTGCTAAGGAAGGAATACTTTTATTACAATGATCAACACTATTTAAACACGATCAAACATAACTCCCAAAACTATGAGCTGACGCTCAGTAGGCATCTAGGTACAAGTACACTCTAGAATCACTCATGTCCCTCCCCGTCTGTGTAACCGTCACCACCTGAATAACCTGGAAAGGGGGAAAACAACACTATAAGCTGACGCTCAGTAGGTAATAACAGGCAAATTTACGTAGTTAATGACTTAATTACATGTTGTATGCAATGATAAGCAAGGAAATAAATAACGAGATCAAGGATAATATAATAAGATCTCGCAAGGTCAAGAATTAAAAGATAACAATTAACAATAATGACAAGTACAAGAATTTGAATAAGAGCAATTGCAATAATAATTGGCCAACAAGCAAGTATTTAAAACATGAAGTAATTCACGATCAAGTACAAGAATAATAATAGATTGAATGTCGTAGACGTCACACTAGTCAAGTACTCGGTGCAATACCTCACCATGTCATTAACATCCCATGGGCTCACTTATTTTTCGGGCGCTCTCCCTAGGACCAGACTGGTCCCCTATGATGCGATGGCATTGATTTATTGGATCAAGGATCCCAAGTTGTCTAGACATTTTCTCAAGTAATCATGGCCAATGAATTTCAAGGAATAAACTAAATTGTAAAAAGTACAGATCTGACAAAACATCAAAGTAACAAGAAGAGTAGAGAGTTAAATTTAGGCATCATGTTTAACGACAATTAAGTCGTGGAATTCAAGAACGAATGATAAGTAGGAAAATGCAATCATTAGAATACTCTTAACTCCATAGTTTAACATTGTATTCCGTTGGTTTAACAAGTTTTAGGGTTGTTTTAGGGTCTTTTAATATCAAGGAACTAGTTTCTTAAACAAAAAGATTTATTTTGTATTATCTTAGTGAATTGCTAAGAATTTAGTTTAATTCATAGAAATAAATCCTAGCATGATGAAAATATCTCTAACATGTTAAAATAGCTCCAGCACATGATTCTACTGGTAAGGTGATAAAAATATATTTTTCTTGCTGGAATTAATTTTAAACACACTAAAAATACATTATTAGGCGTTAAAACTAACACGTAATATGCTATAATGAGTTTTCTACGTAATTTTTGAATAAGTTAATATGAGTAAGTTATCATACTGATTATTTATTTTTCCTGATAACAATAAGATTTTTATCACTCTGAAAAGTAATTTTTTTCAATATTCTATCATCCATTTAATAGGAGAAATACGCTGATAAAAAGTTTAATATACTAAAAATCATTTATATCATGCTGTCATCATCCTAATATGCTGGAAGAATTTTCGTCATGCTGTGAAGAATGTTATCATGCTGTAAGAAATAATTTAACATGCTAACATAATTTTATATGCATTTATTTCTATTATATAGATAAAAATAGATTTCTATGAGTTAAAAATATCATTAATTCACAGAAATTAACTTTCAACATGCTGATAATATCCGAATATATTTTTCATGAATTTTCAGATATTAGGAATATTTTAACATGCTGGATATATATTTTATATGCATTTATTCTGTATTATATAGATAAAAATAGATTTCTATGAGTTAAAAATATAATTAATTCACAGAAATTAACTTTCAACATGCTGATAATATCAGAATATATTTTTCATGAATTTTTAAATATTAGGAATATTTTAGCATGCTGGATATATATTTTATATGCTTTTATTCTCTATTATATAGATAAAAATAGATTTCTATGAGTTAAAAATATCATTAATTCACAGAAATTAACTTTCAACATGCTGATAATATCAGAATATATTTTTCATAAATTTTCAGATATTAAGAATATTTTAACATGCTGGATATATATATTTTATATGCTTTTATTCTCTATTATATGAAATAATATGATAAGAGGAAGATGCACAAGATATCAATGAAAATTCTTGATGAAATTCAGCAAACAAGATATCAATGGAAAGATAAGAGGAAGATGCACAAGATGGTATGCTCAATTTTAAGTTTAGCCTGTGATTATCCACGTGAAATCAAGCTTAATCCTAAAAGGTGCACTTAAAACCCTAACATAGACATATGCTTACTAAATCGAGAAATTAACCTAGTATGATTGATAAAAATTAGGGCTTTCAACGTTAAAAAGAAGCTAACATGATGATGATTCCATTCATGTATAATAATTAAAGTTAGGTCTGTTAGAACCTACCTTAAATGAAGATCAAACCCAGCTACAAAAATACCCAACGATCCTTGATAGCCATCAAAGATCCCTTGATAACTTCCTGAATACCCAATAGAAATTGGGGCTTTTACTGCCAAATGAAAGAGCTCGTCGAGCTGATCAAGATAGACTATCTATTTATGAATCTTGGTTAAGATTACTAACCTGATTTGGAAGAACTAAACCACGACCTAGAATGAAGAACGAACCGGACAGCACCTTAGAAAAACCTCGATATCTCCTCGGATACCTAATGAAATTTAGGGCTTTTACAACCACTGGAAAGGTCTCGTCGAGAGGAACAATTTGATATACTCTTGTGCAGATTTTGGTTGAGAAAACCTACCTCAATCGAAGGAACAAAGAGGAGAGGAAGGAGGACGACGGCTGCCGACCCACCTCCACTAAACGACCAAGATCTTCCTAGATCGAGCTCCAATGCGAACACCACAGTAACCAAATGAAAATAGACTCGTAGAGCTTAAATTTGATAGCTCATAGAGCTTATGGAGACTTCGGAGTTGGGAGAAATCGACCACGCAATGTGGTGTTTGAAAATGGCGCCGCCAAGGTTGACTTCCACCAAACTCGGCCGCCACCATATGCTAGGGTTAGGGTTTGGTTCGATTGATAGAGGGCTATTAATCCTCTATGCATTACCTTTCATTTTCCTTTGGAATCACCTCATTTGGTTGAGAAACAAGCTCTAATTTGATGTTTTAAGATGGGGTGAATAGTGAACACGAATTTCGGGTTAAGTGGGTTGAAAGTCGGACTTAACCCACTGTTAGGCCTAGATAATGATTTTATTAGGCTTAGTCATAGAAGACAAAAGTGTTAGTCGATGCATCTATTATTTAATTACTATTTTTATGAATTTTTATATGGTAGATAAAATTTTAACTTCTACTATTCCGTAAATAGTTAAATATTAAGTTCGGAAGACTTAATCCACTAATTCGGCCTAATAAATGATTTTTTTTATGGTTGGCCACAGAAGGAAATATTGTTAAACACAATTGATTCTACAAGAATATGATTTTTATTGATTTTTATAAAATAGTTGAAAAGTGACTTAGTCTATTTATTAAAGAATTAATCTAATTAATTTTGAATAATTCTCATTAATTCAAATAAATTCTAAATAATTTCAAATAACTTTCTAAATAAATTTCTAAAGAATTTGGGGTATTACACCCTCCCCCACTTAAAGAATTTGGTCCTCCAAATTCACTGCACTATAATATAGAGATAGGGGAAGACTAGCTCACCTAGAACAAGTCGGGATACCGCTTCCGCATAGTATCTTCAGATTCCCAAGTGGCTTCTTCGGTTCCATGCCGACTCCACTGAATTTTGACCATAGGTATAGAACGATTCCATAGTTGCTGTTGCTTCCGGTCCAGAATCTTGATAGGTCTTTCTTCATAGGTCAAATCTTCCTTCAATTCAAAATCCACTTGCTGAATGATATGAGTGGGGTCATACACATATTTCCGTAACATAGACACATGGAAAACATTGTGTACGCCAGATAACTGCGGCGGTAATGCCAGTCTGTAAGCAACTTCTCCCACTCTATCCAGAATCTTGAACGGACCTATATATCTCGGACTAAGCTTGCCATGAATGCCAAATCTTCGAATCCCTCTTGTAGGAGAGACTTTCAGAAATACATGCTCGCCAACTTGAAATTCTAATGCTCTTCTCCTTGTGTCGGCATAACTCTTCTGTCTTGATTGGGATACTTGTAACCGATCTCGGATAATACGGATGTTCTGTGATGATTCCGAAATAAGATCCGATCCAAGCCATTGCTTCTCGCCTACCTCGTCCCAACACAATGGGGATCGACAGCTTCTTCCATACAAAGCTTCAAATGGAGCCATCTGAATACTAGACTGATAGCTGTTGTGGTAGGCGAATTCAACTAATGCCAAATGATCACTCCAACTGCCTCCAAAATCAATCATGCAGGCTCGAAGCATATCCTCTACTATCTGGTTGGTCCTTTCAGTCTGTCCATCTGTCTGTGGATGGAAAGCCGTACTGAAATTCAGACGAGTACCCAAAGACTCTTGCAATCCCTTCCAGAAATGTGAAGTGAATCTGGGGTCTCGATCAGATACAATATTGACTGGAATGCCATGAAGTCTTACCACTTCCTTCATATATAATGCTGCCAAGACATCAACTGTCCATTTAGACTTAATGGGTAAGAAGTGGGCTGATTTTGTTAATCTGTCGACGATCACCCAAATTGCATGAAAACCACCACGAGTCTTAGGTAGACCCATAATGAAATCCATGCCAATGCTTTCCCATTTCCATTGGGGTATGTCGAGCGGTTTCAACTTTCCTGCCGGTCTGAAATGTTCAGCCTTAACTTGCTGACAAACCAAGCATCTACTCACAAAGTCGGCCACTTCTCTTTTCATATTCGGCCACCAAAAAGATCTTTTCAAATCTTTGAACATTTTAGTACCTCCAGAATGAATCGTGTATTTGGATCTATGAGCCTCGTCGAGAATCTTGTTCTTGATCTCAGCTACATCAGGTACACACGTTCGTCCTTGAAATAGCAGTCTTCCATCATCAGCCATCATGAAATCCGGTCTACTGCTCAAGCTCCCTTGATTTCTACCAGCTCGGGATCATTATCT
This sequence comes from Amorphophallus konjac, assembly GCA_022559845.1. NCBI lineage: Eukaryota > Viridiplantae > Streptophyta > Magnoliopsida > Alismatales > Araceae > Amorphophallus > Amorphophallus konjac. The sequence goes on from CM040123.1 coordinate 201,877,972, forward strand.
TGCAAAGACTTGATTTCTATCAACAATTCGGGCTTAAGTTGAATCTGTGCAATCATCACCCGATCATTGTCAACATTAAGATCCAGGCTAGCTAACTGTTCTAGTAGCCTCCATTCATGCAACATAAGACTGGACAATTTAGCTATAGGCTTCCGACTCAATGCATCAGCCACAACATTGCCTTTACCGGGATGATACTCGATCGAGAAGTCGAAATCCTTCAAATACTACAACCATCTGCGCTGCCGCATATTGAGTTCCTTCTGAGAGAATAAGTACTTTAAACTCTTATGATCGGAGAATATCGTGAATGTTTCACCATATAAATAATGCCTCCAAATCTTCAAAGCAAACACAACTGCTGCAAGTTCCAGATCATGAACAGGGTAATTCTCTTCATGCTTCCTCAACTGCCTAGAAGAATAGGCAATCACCTTCCCATGCTGCATAAGCACACAGCCTAGACCAATTCCAGATGCATCAGTATAGACCACAAAACCTCCTTCACCAGAAGGTAAAGTCAATATAGGTGCCGTAGTTAGGCATTCCTTTAAAGTCTGAAAACTTCGTTGACAATCTTCTGACCATTCGAACTTGTTCTCCTTGCTGGTTAATCTGGTAAGAGGTACCGCAATCTTGGAGAAATCTTGAATGAATCTGCGATAATAGCCTGCCAGGCCTAAGAAGCTTATGATTTCAGTCACACTAGTGGGCTGCTCCCAATTCTTCACTGCCTCAACCTTCGAAGGATCAACAGAGATGCCCTCTTTGGTAATAATATACCCTAGAAAGGACACCTCTTGCACCCAGAAATCACATTTACTGAACTTGGCATACAGCTGATGATCTCTTAATAACTGTAATGCCGTTCTCAGATGTTCGGCATGCTCCTCTTTATTCTTAGAATAAATCAGAATATCATCGATGAATACCACGACCCATTGATCAAGATAGGGTCTAAACACACTGTTCATCAACTGCATGAAAGCTGCTGGTGCATTCGTTAGACCAAAAGGCATAACGACAAATTCAAAGTGACCATACCTGCTGCGGAAAGCCGTTTTAAAAATATCTTCCTCCTTAATCCGCAACTGGTGATATCCTGATCGAAGATCGATCTTGGAAAAATAATGAGCTCCCGCTATCTGGTCAAATAACTCATCGATCATTGGCAATGGATATTTGTTTTTGATAATCAACTGATTCAATTGCCGATAATCGATGCACAGCCTCATCGAACCATCCTTCTTCCTGACGAACAATACAGGGGCTCCCCAAGGGGAAGTACTCGGACGAATGAAACCTTTCTCGAATAATTCCATTAATTGCTGCTTCAATTCTCTCAGCTCCGCAGGAGACATACGATAAGGAGCTTGAGAAATAGGAGATGAGCCAGGAAAAACATCAATAGAGAAGATTACTTCCCGCTCAGGCGGAAGTCCAGGTAGTTCCTCTAGAAAGACATCAAGAAATTCTCGGACAACAGGAATGTCCTTAATCTCAATCTGCTGCTCAGGAGTAGCATGGACAAAGGCCAGAAATGCCTCACATCCTCGCCTCATTAGCTTATCAGCACGAAGGGCTGAAATAAGCGACATAGAGCTATGATGTCTAACTCCTATGAAAGATAACTCCGGGTGCCTACTAAAAGACACCGAGTTAGAACTGCAATGAACATTGGCTTCATACTTAGCCAACCAATCAGCTCCTAGGATTACGTCGTAATCCTTCATATCTATGCAAACTAAATCAGCTGGTAAATTCTGCTCATCAATCATAACCTTACAAAGCTGAATTGTCGATCTAGAACCAATAGGGGTTGATATCTCTAACGGAGAATTCATCAGAACATGTTCCATAGCTAAAGACTCCGAGAAATAAATGAATGCGTTGCACCAGTATCAAAAAGAAAAAATGTTAGCTTGTCAAGTATAATAAGAGTACCTTCGACGAGTCCACCATCCTCGGCTATTTCTGCTTCATTTGCATGCAGAGCTTGGAGCTTGTCTTGTGGTTTCTTGAAGACTTGAGGTTTCGTTGGGGTAGCTTGTTCCGATAATAAGGGACAGTTAGGGATACAGTGCTCCCTGCTTCCACAACGCAAACAGGCGCCTAGCTTGCGCCAGCACTCCTCCATTTTGTGACCATGACGATCACAGAATTTGCATACGCCCTTGAACGGTACAACAGGGCTAGGCTTCTTGTCTTTATGCTTTGGCATCTTGCCCTTCCACGTTCCAGATTCGGTCCACGAACTAGACCCACTCACGGGCCTCTTCTTGCCAGTGCCATATCCGGGTTTAGCATTCTTGAAATCCTTCGGTTGCTCCTTCTTGGTGCCTTTTCCACGGATTCGCTCCGTCATCTCTAAGGTATCTTCCAGGACTTGCGCTTTCCTTATCATTTCAGAATATGTAGAGATTTCCATCGGCGCCAACTGATTAATATAATGCAGCCTCAGACCGTTGAGAAAACGCTTCGCCTTCATCTTCTCGGTGGAAATAAGGTGTGTAGCATAACGAGAAAGCCGTGAAAATTGAGCCTCATACTCTGCCACGGACAGACCTCGCTGTTTCAGGACCGCGAACTCCGCCGCTTTCTTCTCTTGTACCCGGTCAGAAAAATACTTGCCGTTGAAAAATTCCTCGAACTCTTCCCACGTAACCTGCTGATCACCCAGAGTCGCCTTGATAGAATCCCACCAAGTACGTGCATCACGTTCCAGTTGAAAAGTAGATAAAAGGACACGCTCTTGGTTGGTGCATTGCATAACTTCGAAGATCCTTCCCATCTCGTCTAGCCAGTGCTCGGCTTCGTCGGGGTCAGTCGAACTAGCAAACCTTGGCGGATTCATCCCTCGGAAGTTCCGGTATAGATCACCGGTGTCATGATTTACAGCTCCAGCTTGAACCACTTGTTGTAACGCCTGCGTGAGGCCTTGAACCGTGCGTTGCAAGTTTCTCCACTCCGCACGTTCAGCTGCCATCTCAAATGACTACATAAGAAATAGATCATTTAGGGTCATAAGATAGTTAATTTCACAAGCAAGGTATTAACTTAACCTGAGTTCTACCCAATCTCACCAAGTCAGGTCCTTAAACTTAGACGAGGTCGGGGTCCTATGATGACACTTAGAAAACCTAGGATTATTAAACCTAGGCTCTGATACCACCTAAACTGTCACGCCCCGACGCGGAATATCGGGACGTACAGTCAATAACAAGCTAGAAATAACATTTATTCTAAACTAACAATAAACATTCCTAAGGAAGGAATACTTTTATTACAATGATCAACACTGTTTAAACACGATCAAACATAACTCCCAAAACTATGAGCTGACGCTCAGTAGGCATCTAGGTACAAGTACACTCTAGAATCACTCATGTCCCTCCCCGTCTGTGTAACCGTCACCACCTGAATAACCTGGAAAGGGGGAAAAACAACACTATGAGTTGACGCTCAATAGGTAATAACAGGCAAATTTACGTAGTTAATGACTTAATTACATGTTGTATGCAATGATCAGTAAGGAAATAAATAACGAGATCAAGGATAATATAATAAGATCTCGCAAGGTCAAGAATTAAAAGATAACAATTAACAACAATGACAAGTACAAGAATTTGAATAAGAGCAATTGCAATAATAATTGGCCAACAAGCAAGTATTTAAAACATGAAGTAATTCACTATCAAGTACAAGAATAATAATAGATTGAATGTCGTAGATGTCACACTAGTCAAGTACTCGATGCAGTACCTCACCATGTCATTAACATCCCATGGGCTCACTTATTTTTCGGGCGCTCTCCCTAGGACCAGACCGGGCCCCTATGATGCGATGGCATTGATTTATTGGATCAAGGATCCCAAGTTGTCTAGACATTTTCTCAAGTAATCATGGCCAATGAATTTCAAGGAATAAACTAAATTGTAAAAAGTACAGATCTGACAAAACATCAAAGTAACAAGAAGAGTAGAGAGTTAAATTTAGGCATCATGTTTAACGACAATTAAGTCGTGGAATTCAAGAACGAATGATAAGTAGGAAAATACAATCATTAGAATACTCTTAACTCAATAGTTTAACATTGTATTCCGTTGGTTTAACAAGTTTTGGGGTTGTTTTAGGATCTTTTAATATCAAGGAACTAGTTTCTTAAACAAAAAGATTTAAAAAGATTTATTTTGTATTATCTTAGTGAATTGCTAAGAATTTAGTTTAATTCATAGAAATAAATCCTAGCATGATGAAAATATCTCTAACATGTTAAAATAGCTCCAGCACATGATTCTACTGGTAAGGTGATAAAAATATATATTTCTTGCTGGAATTAATTTTAAACACACTAAAAATACATTATTAGGCGTTAAAACTAACACGTAATATGCTATAATGAGTTTTCTACGTAATTTTTGAATAAGTTAATATGAGTAAGTTATCATACTGATTATTTATTTTTCCTGATAATGATAAGATTTTTATCACTCTGAAAAGTAATTTTTTTCAATATTCTATCATCCATTTAATAGGAGAAATACGCTGATAAATAGTTTAATATACTAAAAATCATTTATATCATGTTTTCATCATCCTAATATGCTGGAAGAATTTTCGTCATGCTGTGAAGAATTATATCATGCTGTAAGAAATAATTTAACATGCTAACATAATTTTATATGCATTTATTTCTATTATATAGATAAAAATAGATTTCTATGAGTTAAAAATATCATTAATTCACAGAAATTAACTTTCAACATGCTGATAATATCTGAATATATTTTTCATGAATTTTCAGATATTAGGAATATTTTAGCATGCTGGATATATATTTTATATGCATTTATTCTGTATTATATAGATAAAAATAGATTTCTATGAGTTAAAAATATTATTAATTCACAGAAATTAACTTTCAACATGCTGATAATATCAGAATATATTTGTCATGAATTTTCATATATTAGGAATATTTTAGCATGCTGGATACATATTTTATATGCATTTATTCTCTATTATATAGATAAAAATAGATTTCTATGAGTTAAAAAATATCATTAATTCACAGAAATTAACTTTCAACATGCTGATAATATCAAAATATATTTTTTTATGAATTTTCAGATATTAAGAATATTTTAACATGCTGAATATATCTATTTTATATGTTTTTATTCTCTATTATATGAAATAATATGATAAGAGGAAGATGCACAAGATATCAATGGAAATTCTTGATAAAATTCAGCAAACAAGATATCAATGGAAAGATAAGAGGAAGATGCACAAGATGGTATGCTCAATTTTAAGTTTAGCTTGTGATTATCCACGTGAAATCAAGCTTAATCCTAAAAGGTGCACTTAAAACCCTAACATAGACATATGCTTACTAAATCGAGAAATTAACCTAGTATGATTGATAAAAATTAGGGCTTTCAACGTTAAAAAGAAGCTAACATGATGATGATTCCATTCATGTATAATAATTAAAGTTAGGTCTGTTTGAACCTACCTTAAATGAAGATCAAACTCAGCTACAAAAATACCCAACGATCCTTGATAGCCCTCAAAGATCCCTTGATAATTTCCTGAATACCCAATAGAAATTGGGGCTTTTACTGCCAAATGAAAGAGCTCGTCGAGCTGATCAAGATAGACTATCTATTTATGAATCTTGGTTAAGATTACTAACATGATTTGGAAGAACTAAACCACGACCTAGAATGAAGAACGAACTGGACAGCACCTTAGAAAAATCTCGATATCTCCTCGGATACCTAATGAAATTTAGGGCTTTTACAACCACTAGAAAGATCTCGTCGAGAGGAATAATTTGATATACTCTTGTGCAGATTTTGGTTGAGGAAACCTACCTCAATCGAAGGAACAAAGAGGAGAGGAAGGAGGACGACAGCTGCCAACCCACCTCCACTAAACGACCAAGATCTTCCTAGATAGAGCTCCAATGCGAACACCACAGTAACCAAATGAAAATAGACTCGTAGAGCTTCATTTTGATAGCTCATAGAGCTTCTGGAGACTTCGGAGTTGGGAGAAATCGACCATGCAAGGTGGTGTTTGAAAATGGCGCCGCCAAGGTTGACTTCCACCAAACTCGGCCGCCACCATGTGCTAGGGTTAGGGTTTGGTTCGATTGATAGAGGGCTATTAATCCTCTATGTATTACCTTTCATTTGCCTCTAGAATCACCTCATTTGGTTGAGAAATAAGCTCTAATTTGATGTTTTAAGATGGGGTGAATAGTGAACACGAATTTCGGGTTAGGTGGGTTGAAAGTCGGACATAACCCACTGATTAGGCCTAGATAATGATTTTATTAGGCTTAGTCATAGAAGACAAAAGTGTTAGTCGATGCATCTATTATTTAATTACTATTTTTATGAATTTTTATATGGTAGACAAAATTTCAACTTCTACTATTCCGTAAATAGTTAAATATTAAGTTCGGAAGACTTAATCCACTAATTCGGCCTAATAAATAATTTTTTTTAGGGTTGGCCACAGAAGGAAATATTGTTAAACATAATTGATTCTACAAGAATATGATTTTTATTAATTTTTATAAAATAGTTGAAAAGTGACTTATTCTATTTATTAAAGAATTAATCTAATTAATTTTGAATAATTCTCATTAATTCAAATAAATTCCAAATAATTTCAAATAACTTTCTAAATAAATTTCTAAAGAATTTGGGGTATTACAGTCTTCATGGCCATCATATAGCTCCCCGTGTCCCATGGATTACCAAACGCCCACATCTTATGAATGGTGGTGATACGCCCAAAGATGGGAAAACCAACCCCACCACTCCCGTAGGCCAGCAACCCGGGACTTCTATGGCTCCAAGGTCCCGAGCGACTACCTAGAGTGGGAAGCCGCTATGGACACATATTTTAAGTGTTACATTATGTCCGATGCCATGCAAGTCGACCTTGCCTCAAGGCTACTTTTCTACGAAGCCACCGAAACATGGAGGGACAGAGAATATTTGAGGGAAATTTGGAGGCAAAGGCCTATAGAGTCGTGGCAAGAGATGAAGGGCGAACTTAGGAAGGTCTACCTACCTGGCTCACTCACCTCCAACCGACCCCACCCAATCTCTTCCAACCAAGTGGGTCATAGTCGGAGGAAAAGAGCCCCATATGTAGACGAGCCTAAGCCCAATCCTAGGCCGAGTGATTATGGGCGAGTCCATCCCGATACCCCTACTCCAAACCTGACCATTGCCGAACGTTTCAAAACCATTTCGGATCGGTTAGATAGGATGTGTACTCGAATTGACGGATGCCTGCCCGAGCCCCTCACCCCGGTGCCACCCCAAGGACCTCTTCCCCTCGAGGAGGACATGCCTTCCCCACCCATGAGTGCTCCTTTGCCACCCATTTCTGATCCTCATCCGGAGCCAACTCATTTGGAGCCACCTCAGCCCGAGCCCCATGTAATGCCCTGGATTCTTATCGGATTTTTATTAGGTCTTTCGGATCTTCTTCGGAGAGTTTCGGATCGCTTTTGTGGGTCCTGAGTTTAGTTTTACGATCTGTGTGGGTTTTTCTCTCGTACTAGTTATGGAACCCTACGGCGAGTTTGTTTCTCAGTTCATCGACTCGTGGACGCCGCAGTTGCGATGTACTCGTCGAGAGGATCGTTTCGACTATTTTTACGTATTTTTCTGAATTAGTCCATTTTCGGGCTAATTATCAAATTTTTTAAAATTAGAAAAAAATCCTAATTTCTTTCTTTTTCTTTTGCTTTCCTCTCTCCTCCCTTCTCATTTCACCGTCGCGACCTCTCTCTCCCGTTTTCTCTCTTCTCTCGCCCTTCCAGCTCCGGCTGCAGACGGAGGAGGCTCGGGCAAGTAGAGGAGATGCCGTGGGGATGGTCGGGTGCGCGATCGGGCGAGGATCGGATCGGTTTTGGCGCGATCCGGAACGGTAGATTCAAAGCCGACGGTCGAGCTTGTGACATGGTTTTCGGCGTGGTTTAGTCGCTTCGGCTCACGGTTTCTTCGGTGGAGGTAGGGAGACGGATCACCCACTTCCCCTCTACATTTTCCCTACAGTTTCACGTCGTTCGGTGCGAGAACGAGTGAGTTTGGGCTCGTTTAACAAAAATGATGATTTTAGGAGTTCGTACGGTTCGCTGGAGAACGGCGACCATTTTTAGTATAATTGGTATCAAATGAACCACTGGGATGTCTGGATCCCATTCCCACAAGTTTTGTCGTGATCGGTCGTCATTCGGGGCCGATAGGAGTCCGGGAACCCCGGTGACCCGATTAGGGTCGATTCGTCGAAATCACCCCGATCTCTCGATTCGTCTGTTGCATGTGGTCCTTCCGGCTTGTGGAAGGCTTTTCTTGTTGTCCTGTACTGATTCCCCTACGTTTCGGCGTGAATGGGGCCTGGAACGGGCCGATTCGGCCTTTTCCCTAGTTTTCCCGCTGTATCGCTTTGGCGGCCGTTCCAGAGACCACTACAGGTCTCTGGCGGCCCCACGATAGACCGCCACATCCCTTGGCGTATCGATCAGATCGAGGTTTGGTAAGGGTGGCGGCCCAACTTTGGACCGCCTCTTTCCTCTGGTGCCCCTGTGCTGGTGCGCCACAGCTTCGCTGTTTCTCGATGTTAGTGTATGTCGGTTCGTTCTGCCGGTTCTAGCTCTGACCGCCAGAGTGTTGTGGCGCGCCTTCCTTAGGCCGCCACATGATGTTTGACCGGGTCAGAGGTCTATGTCGGTTGGCTCTAGCGGCCCAACCTTCAGGCGTTTCTTTGTTGTAGCGCGCCTTCCTTCGGCTGCTACAGTCCGTTTGACTTAGGTCAAAGTCGTAGGGTGATTTGTGTGGCGGTTCATTCTTTGACCGCCAGGTCCATGTAGCGCATCTATATTAGACCGCTACGGTGGTTTGACGGGGTAAGTCAGTTTGGGGTCAACTGTGTCTAGCGGCCTATTCCTCGATCGCCACAGTGCCCTGGCGGGCCAACCCTTGACCGCCAGAGTCCTTGTGCCTCCGTGAGTGCAACGACTTCTTCCTTGACTGCTTATGTCGTTAAGCGGCCGAGGGATAGATCGTTTGCCTCCCAGAGGATGGTTTACCAATGTTTCGATTTCTGATATGTCTTAGCTTGACCTTGTGGTCTGCCCACTGTCCCATGGATGTCTCTCGACATCCTATGAGGGCTAAGACTACATTAGAAGGTAGCCAGGAGTTTTCTTGCTTGAAGTGGGATTCTCTTTCCTACTGTTAAATCGTCATTGTCTGGTTCCCATCAACCCGGGGTGACCCAGTGGTTGACAGGCGAACTTGTGTGTCTCTGCGGTTCTGTCCAGCCTGAGACATGGTTCTAGATGCCTCAAGGTGTCATCTTACCTCAGGTTACATGTCCAGGTGTGCTGAGGGTCTTGTTAATCCCTCAGGTCTTTGTGTGTCATTTTCTACGGTTATTTCTTCTGGCTTAGGATTAGACAGATTGGCGGCTTGTACCGCTTTGTACAACGATCTTGACCTGAGTCTTCTGACTCAAGGATCGTTGTGTTGGTAGGTCTAGTTGATAATCCTGAGTCTGGTATGCTACCTCGTTTCCTGTGCTTCGTAGTAAGTACGATAGTGTTTCCTCGCCTGTCTATACTACAACACTTCTGCTTCAGAGTTCTGTGTCGAGTGAGCCTCCACTAGTCATAGCCTGTCGACACGTTCCAGTGTTGGCCCACCTGGGAGTGGTGGTACGACAGTTCCCGAGGTACGGTTTGTAAGTTAGTTTCTGTGGGCTCCCTTGCCTTGCAGTAGCGTCCTGCTGGGAGAGAAAACTAGCTAGAGGCATGGCTCAAGACATTGAGCTTGTGTGTGCACACGTGGTCAGGGGCTTGGACTGACGCCGACGGGCATTACTCTGTCTAGTCACTCGTTACTGTAGTCCCGTTCTGGTCCTGAGTGTGTCTTAGTCTCTGTCGTGCTTCAGGCGGCATGGTAGGCAAGACACTTGAGGCGTTGCATAAGACGTTAGTGGACGCAGCTGGCTATTCTTCTAGTGAGGAGGTGCTTCCGTCACGTGACATGTAACTCTCGCGTTTCTCGTACGTCGTGACCTTTTCGGGTTAGCCCTCTCGTGGTCCTGCCTGAGGTCAGTGTTGTGTCGTGTACACGATGTTCTAGTCGTGTATGTGGTCGTGTCTAGAAGAGCGTGCATGGTAATCGAGTCGTGTATGCTTTAGGGTGCCTGTGTCTGTTTTGATCTTTTCTAGGCTTTTTTTGCCTGTCTTTGTAGGCCCGATAGATCGGCAACTCCTGACTTTGTCAGATCAGAGTTCGCCTTCCTGTTGCTGTCTGGAGTAGTTTGGGAGGCCGAGGCTAGTTCGGCAGTCGTTTCTTCGTTCAGGTACGGCTTCTTTTCCCCTTTCTTTTAGCTACTCTACTCCTTCCGTTCCAGTTTTCTTTTACAGCTTTGTAGTTTAGTTTTCCTGCTTTACTACTCCTACAGTTTACCTGCTGTTTTAGCGTGTTACTGCGTTATTTTTCAGTGGGGATCCGCGTGACCCCAACTGGGCCAGTGACACGAGGCTCACCCCTACTTTTCAGGTGGGTGGCGTCTTCTGCTTCTGCGGTTCCTGGTGTGATGCGTTCGTAGTTGCCAGCAGTACCTGCGTCGGGCTTCCCCCGACCTCAATGTATGTCCTTCTTTTCTGTTGACTGTACTGCTTGTCTTTCCTTTGGACTGGACTCTGGTATAATTGTTAAGCTGTTAATTAAAAAGAATTTTTATTTCTGCTACTTTAGCAAACCGATCTAATGAAATTTAATTACTTACTGTTATATCTATGACTTCAATGTACTACATGACATTCCTCTTTCCCTTCGGAGCTTTACAGCTCTTGGAAGGCTTCACGGGTTCCAAGTGGTATCGGGTCTGCTCGGTAGTCCTATCGGGTATATCCGATATCTGGGATCCGGGTCGTCACAGGTGGTATCAGAGCATTGTTGTGTGAAGTACATGGGAATCCGAGATATACAGTTTCCAGAGTCTTGAAAGTCCAGTACAGTCTTCAGCTGGCAATAGGTTTCGTGATTCCTTGTCGTTTTGTTTTCCCGATAGCTATCGTCGTGGCATGGGTCGTGTCTCCTTTCCTATGAGACGTAAACGACGTTGCCTTGTTTACGAGGTGTCAGACTTGTGTTCACTTGTGTCGTGCTCGATCCAGAGCGTGTCCTTGTGATTATGGTCTGACTATGTCCCTCTGAATTATGCTTCTCGAAATTCGCGCTATTTCAAGTTATGTCTTGAGGTTGTTCTTCCATGCTTCTCATTTGCTAGTCCTTAAATTTCGGGGATGAAATTTCTTAAAGGAGGGGAGGATGTAATGCCTTGGATTCTTATCGGATTCTTATGAGGTCTTTCGGATCTTCTTTGGAGAGTTTTGGATCGCTTTTGTGGGTCCTGAGTTGAGTTTTACGATCCATGTGGGTTTTTCTCTCGTACTAGTTACGAAACCCTGCGGTGAGTTTGTTTCTCAGTTCATCGACTCGTGGACGCCGTAGTTGCGATGTACTCGTCGAGAGGATCGTTTCGACTATTTTTACGTATTTTTTTGAATTAGTCCATTTTCGGGCTAATTATCAATTTTTTGAAAATTAGGAAAAATTCCTAATTTTATTCTTTTTCTTTTCCTTTCCTCTCTCCTCCCTTCTCATTTCGCCGCCGCGACCTCTCTCTCCCGTTTTCTCTCTTCTCTCGCCCTTCCAACTTTGGCTGCAGACGGAGGAGGCTCGGGCAGGTAGAGGAGATGCCGTGGGGATGGTCGGGTGCGCGATCGGGCGAGGATCGGATCGGTTTTGGCGCGATCCCGAACGGTGCATTCAAAGTCGACGGTCGAGCTCGCAACGTGGTTTTCGGCTTGATTTAGTCGCTTCGGCGCACGGTTTCTTCGGTGGAGGTAGGGAGATGGATCACCCACTTCCCCTCTACGTTTTCCCTACAGTTTCACGTCGTTCGGTGCGAGAACGAGCGAGTTTGGGCTCGTTTAACAAAAACTATGATTTTAGGAGTTCGTACGGTTCACCGAAAAATGGCAACCATTTTTAGTATAATTGGTATCAAACGAGCCGCTGGGATGTCTGAATCCCATTCCCACAAGTTTTGTCGTGATTGGTCATCATTCGGGGCCGATAAGAGTCCGGGAACCCCAGTGACCCGATTAGGGTCGATTCGTCGAAATCGCCCTGATCTCTCGATTCGTCCGTTGCATGTGGTCCTTCCGGCTTGTGGAAGGCTTTCCTTGTTGTCCTGTACTGATTCCCCTGCGTTTCGGCGTGAATGGAGCGTGGAACAGGCCGATTCGGCCTTTTCCCTAGTTTTCCCGCCGTATCGCTTTGGCGGCCGTTCCAGAGACCGCTACAGGTCTCTAGCGGCCCCACGATAGACCGCCACATCCCTTGGCGTGTCGGTCAGATCAAGGTTCGGTAAGGGTGGCGACCCAACTTTGGACCGCCTCTTACCTCTGGCGCCCCTGTGCTGGTGCGCCACAGCTTCGTTGTTTCTCGATGTTAGTGTTTGTCGGTTTGTTCTGGAAGTTCTAGCTCCGACCGCCTGAGTGTTGTGGCACGCCTTCCTTAGGCCGCCACATGATGTTTGATCGGGTTAGAGGTCTATGTCGGTTGGCTCTAGCGGCCCAACCTTCAGGCGTTTCTTTGTTGTAGCGTGCCTTCCTTCGGCCGCTACAGTCCGTTTGACTTAGGTCAAAGTCGTAGGGCGGTTTGTGTGGCAGTTCATTCTTTGACTGCCAGGTCTGTGTAGCGCGTCTATATTAGATCGCTACGGTGGTTTGACGGGGTAAGTCGGTTTATGGTCAACTATGTCTAGCGGCCTATTCCTTGACTGCCATAGTGCCCTGGCGTCCAAACCCTTGACCGCCAGAGTCCTTGTGCCTCCGTGAGTGCAATGACTTCTTCCTTGACTGCTTATGTCGTTAAGCGGCCGAGGGATAGATCGTTTGCCTCCCAGAGGATGGTTTACTAATGTTTCGATTTTTGATGTCTTGGCTTGACCTTGTGGTCTGCCCACTGTCCCATGGATGTCTCTCGACATCCTATGAGGGCTAAGACTACATCAGAAGGTAGCCAGGAGTTTTCTTGCTTGAAGTGGAATTCTCTTTCCTACTGTTAAATCATCATTGTCTGGTTCCCCTCAACCCGGGGTGACCTAGTGGTTGACAGGCGACCTTGTGTGTCTCGACGGTTCTGTCCAGCCCGAGACATGATTCTGGATGCCTCGAGGTGTCGTCTTACCTTGGGTTGCATGTCCAGGTGTGCTGAGGGTCTTGTTATTCCCTCAGGTCTCCGTGTGTCGTTTTATACTGTTGTTTCTTCTGGCTTAGGAATAGACCTGAAGGGGCGTGATCTCGCGCTGGTCCTGAGCTGTGAGGATGATCACCGGGTAGTGAACTGCAGAGAAAGGGAAATGAATCAGGGGGCCCAGGGATGGTTACCTGGGGAAACCCTCCGATGCTTAAGTCAGTAGAGTAATGGTGGAAGGTATTGAGGGAGGTAGAAAGAAATGCGCGAGATTCCCAACACCAATGTGGTGAAGTGGTTCCTGCTCAGGGAGTGTTAGGCCTCTATATCTGCCTTACCTGCCGCTGGAGGGAGTCCCTGGTTTATATAGCGAGTTCCCCTGATGAGTCTCATAAGTTGAGGAGTTTCAGGCGGGAGTTACGTCCTCATCATGGGATCGTTACGTCCTCATCATGGGATCGTTACGTTCTCATCATGGGCTCTTCATGACCTTGCGGGATCGTGACTCCCTTATCCCGCCGAACTCCTGCTCATAAAGGACTGTCAACGGCTGCATGGATAAGTATTTGTCAGTCGATCCAAGCATGAGAAGTGCCAGCCCTGTCCGGGCGATAGGCATAGCTCAGATGCAGTCGGATCGGAGTGGGCGCGGAGCGCTCACCCTTCATCCTGATGGAGGGATGGCTCGGGCGTGGGTCTTCCTCCGTTCTGACATTCGGGCCATCCGAGCCTCAGGGCCGCCGAGGAAGGATGGGATCTCGAGTGATCTTTATTGGGCTTTTTTGTCGAAGTGGGCCCTAGAGGGCTGTCACTTGGATGAGCTGAGCCTCGTTCGGTCCTGATGGGCCTAGTTTGGCTGCTCTTAATTGGGCTATAGAAATCCCCCTCTCCACTTGTCCCCCTCCTACTCCCGAGCTTTAGTAAGCTCGGACGAGTAGCTGCTTGGGGTTTCGGACTAGCGTGGCTCAGGTGGGTGGAAATCTGGCGGTGTTTAGGAAGCCACGTATCGTGGTCACCTGTGCCCATGTTAATGATGATCCTGATGGATTTGAACTGAAGGGGCCCCCTTTCCTCGGAGGTCGGAACGACGCGCCGCCTTCAGCGTGGGTTTATAGGCGTTGGGCGCTTGTTGTCATTCCAGACTCCCTCCGTCTCTTAGGGTTTTGGCTCTCCTTCGTTCTTGTTTTTGGGGCTCTTCGATGCGCCGTGAGGACATGACGGAGGAGCAGAGGCGTGCGGCGGCATTTGAGGAGTTGGCGGCGATAACTGTGGAGGCCGTCCGACAGCTTCCTCCTCCCCCAGAATCTTCAAGGTCTCGGGACCGTCTTCCCTCAGAGTCCTCTTCTGACTCCATGGCGGGCCAGCGCCCCGATGTTGAGGAGTGGGAGGGCGAGCCGGTGGCGAGGGCGCCGATCCCCAACTGCAGGGAACTGGGGGAGGCGGATGTGAGGAGGCTGGAGCATCAGTATCGCCTGCCCCATAAGTTCAGTTTTGCCACTGCTACCCCATACGAGACGAGCCTAGACTCTCGTACAGGCCACATCTGTATGTTTCTTCTGTCGTGGAAGGGTGGATTCCGCCTTCCTTTCGAACCTTTCATCCTTCAGCTTAATTTTTTTCGGTTGGCGCCCATTCAGTTGGTAGCCAACTCCTATCTCCTCCTTTTCGCCTTTCGTATTCTCTATCATCAGTGCAGAGTTCCTCCTTCCATGGACCTCTTCCACTATTTCTTTGAGTTGAAAGCGCATCCTTTGGCGGGGAAGGGCTTCTATTTCATCCAGGCGAGGCGGAATAGGAGTTGTATCTCTTTGGCGGCGAAGGATTCTTCGCATAAAGGGTGGAAAACCCAATTCTTCTGGGTGAAGATTTGTTCAGTGGAGGAAACCTGGAGGTGCCTGATAATCCCTAATTTCCACCCTAATATCCCTCCTAGGCAGGATGAGTTCCCCCCTCATGTGGAGAAGTACACAGCCACCCTGCTGAAAAAACGCCAGTCCACCGAGGAACTGGTGACACCGGAGAATATCGAGCGGTGTCTTATTACGTGGCTGCACCCGTCGGGCTCAGGTGCCACAACTTAGATTTTCCTTCGGATGTGAGGGTCATCTTTCTTTTCTTGAATACGTCTTCTTCTTTGTGCAGACACCAGGCGGGAGCCTCTGAAGGAGGCCGCAGAGGTGATCGAGCTTGGAGATGACTCGGCTGCCGACGAACCGACTGCTCCCGTGGGTCGCTCCCGAACCAAAGATAAGGGCAAGGGAGTGGCCCAGGGCGAATCCTCCGGACCGCGGGGACCCAAGCGCAAGGACCCTGTGGAGGGTATGATCCGGGCCGCTGCGAGGGCCAGAAAGTGGGCCAAGAAGGCCGGGGTCATACCCACGGTCGAAGGTGACCCTACCGCGGCTCACCCCTTTGTCGGGCACAGTGGGGCCGACCCTACCGGGCGGGCTCTCCCACCAGCCGAGCCAGAGGGGGTCGAGGAGGTCGGGGCTTCTGCAACCGATAGCGGGGCCGACCCGGCTCTCCCCTCGGCCGGAGCCGAGGGGGCCGTGGCCGAAGTTGGGGGTGTTGTGATCGCGGCCGAGGCTGGCGATGCCAGTGCTGAGCCGATCCGTGAGGAGAGGCCGCAGGAAAATCCGGCCAGGACGTGAGAGGCGGCCGAGGCTCGATCCGGGCGACACGGTGGGGCGCCGAGCGATGGGGGGTTCTCCGTTTCGGCGGCCTTGGAGAGGCTGGGTATGTCGGGCCCCCTGCACCAGGTGTGTCGTGGTATATCCACGAAGGTGAGGGGGGGAGGTAGGCAGCACTCCCCGTCCACGGCTCTCGCCGATGGAGGGCGGCTTGGCCCTGGCCCAGATGGGGGCGGTTCTGGCAGAAGCGTACGCTCGATCAGAGTGGGAGCGAGCGAACCTGGCCTGGACCCTCGGTGGGTCGGACATGAGGTTGACTCGGCTCGTCGAGGAGCGTGACGGGCTTCGGCGGGAGCTCTCCTCAATCAGGGAGCTTGATAAGGACATCGAGACAAGACCGTCCGCATTTTATTTGCATTTATGTCCTTTCTTATTTGTATGTATACCCTTGTGTTATATGGGTACGTAATTGTAAGTCTTAGTGGGTTTATATGTAAAATTCCCATGGACCCAAGCAAGGGGACCCCCAGCCCTTTCCCATTGGTCCACCTAGACCATGTGGGGCTAGTAAACCATCCTAGGTGACCTTCTAGAAGAGTTGAATGTCAATTGCCACATGGGTAGACAAATGGGTAAGAAATTCCATGGTAGGCTACCTACCATTTCAAACTTGCCCCCTTGTCTCCCCTTGGTCAATAGGCCGCCCCCCCTTGTATTTTTTATTTAATTTTTGTGTGTGTTGGTCACACTTGATCCCAACCATCCAATCCCCTCCCCTAGATCTAATGGTGTAGATTAGGTTTGATGTAAGGCATATAAAAGGTTGTATTTTCCATTTGTTAGCATTATTGAAGAGAAAATTGTTGGAAAATCAAGAGTGCTTCTTGTGCCCCTCCCCTCTCCCCTGGTGTTCATCTCCTCCAACCCCAAATTCTAGAGTGGTTCTATCTTCAATCCCCTCCCCTCTATCTCCGGTGATCATCTGTGCCGCCGCTGTTCGTGTCGCCTACGAGCCGCCGCGGAGCCATCTTCAAGGTTATGTCCTGTTAGATAGAGGTGTATTCCATGAATTCCTGCTCTCCACAACGTGAAGATCTCAAGCTGAAATTTTGAGGGTGTGTTTTTACCTTGAGTCCCCACCTCCACCTAAATTTTCACATCCAAATTTCTTCATTTAGTAATTTTCCATTTTTGTTCATCTTTCACTCCCAGATCTATCTTGTCTCTGTCTACAGTGACAGCAGTTCTGAGTTTCCCATCTCCGACTACCTTTTTGATTTTTCCAAACCCTCCCAATTTTACTGGGAGTTTTGTCCATCAACCCCTCACTCCATGAATTTTATTAATTTCTGATTAGATGTCTATCTAATTTTCAAAAATCGTGTCCTTCTTCATCTACAGTGCTGTCTACCAGTTTCCAGATCCGACCACCCTCCAGTGTTAAACTCCTAACAAATCATAGCCTCCTCCAAACTTGTCACAAAAACTATTGCCGTCTTCCTTGTTCAATGTCCTACAATGTTGCTGAAGAACACAACTATTGAATCGGAGGTCTACCTATCAGTCAACACCAGTTCTCAGACAAGTTCTCTGTTGATCTGAGAATTCAGGCACTGTACAACAGCAGCTATCAAAATTCGCCTACAAGAAGTAAAGAGCTGTTTATTTTTCTGTAATCCCATAAGGTTGAAGCCCTTCGAAGCAGCTTTCTAACGGCACCAGTTTCGTGTCGATCCGACATCGGGGCTGATCGCAGCATCCGTTCTCGCCGGAGCGCGCGCTAAAAAACAGAACCGGCAGATCCGTGGCCGGTTGTTTCGACCGGTGCCGAACGGAGCCGCCCGGCCTCCAGCCGGTGAACCAGCATGCCGCCATCCCGGGGAGCACTTCCCTAAGTGTCCCCACTACAGCTGTGCCACCGGGTCCCACCCGGTCCCTCCGGACAGCATGTGGGCCCCACGGTCGCGAGTACGGGTGCGGCCGAAGTTATGCGTGAAGCTGCCCGTCAACCCGAATTCGGTCCTCCCGGGCCCATTTGTGTAGCCCTTTACCTCCCTACGTGGAGTGGGCAGTAACTCATTGCTGTAATCTTCATGTATTAACTGTTCCGGGAGCACGGTTTTCGGCCGGGTCCGTCTTCCCCACGCTGAGCGCGTGGAGGTATCGCATTCGCTCCCTTGCTTGGCATTTCGCTTATTTCCATATATGCTTTATATGCCGCTGCTAGAGAGCATATTTTAGGACCTAGCTCGCTATATTTTCATATCACTGCTGCTGCGAGAGAGAGAGCGTGACCGTCCCGTGACCCGATCCGGGCACAAAAGAGAATTGACCACCCTAGATCTTGCCGGTTTCTCAACCGTGCACGTCCGACGCTTCCCTCGTTAAGGGACAATCACGAGCTCACCTAGAGTCCGAGGACTGCATTCCTCATTCGAGTCGTGTCCGTGGTCTCGTTCCGCATCAATTTGGTATCAGAGACAGGTTGAGTCTAGGGTGTCAAAAAAAAAGTGTCTTTTTGCATCGCATCCCAATAACCCAGTATATCAAAAGGTGTTGTCCGAACGTTAGGCTACGCCTATTGGGAAGGCCGCACACTTGCGCGAGTGATCTTCGGATCGGTTAACTCCGTCACGTACCGAGTCTTGGTTGTGTCTAGGTTGGTAGTCGAGTCAGCATTCCAACTTGCATTGTCGTTTAGAGTCATGTTTAGTCTATTGTCTAGTTGGTTTGTCTTGTCTCCACGTGTTTGCATGTCCATCTTATAGTTCCCCGGTGTCCAATGGACTCCAAGTCGCCTAGGCCGTACCACTGGCGGTACGACACCCATGGGCTTGGCAACCTTCCCATCCACTTCCATCGGCCCGAAGCCTCGGACTTTCATGGCTCCAAGGTCCCGAGCGACTACCTCAAGTGGGAAGCCGCCATGGACGCGTATTTTGAGTGCTACACTATGTCCGATGCCATGCAAGCCAGCTTTGCCCAAAAGAGGCTTGTCCACGAAGCCGCCTGGAAATAGGAGAGTATAGAACGCACGAGGGAGGTTAGGATGCAACGGCCCATCGAGTCGTGGCATGAGATGAAGGGCGACCTTAGAAAGGTCTACCTACCCGGTCCGGTCACCTTCAACCAACCCCGCCCCTTCACCTCCACCCAAGCCCACCAAAGCACTCCCAATCAAGTGGGCCACACCTCCAACCAACCCCATCCATTCACCGCCAACCAATCCTACCCAAGCGCTTCAAAGCAAATGGGTCCTAGCCGGAAGCAAGAGGTCCCGCCTATAGCCAAACCTAGGTCCACACTCAGGCCTAGAGACGATGAGCAAGTCCACCACGAGGCCCTTACTCCAACCCGCACCTTTGCCGAAATCTTAAAAATGTTTATGGACAGATTGGATAGGATGGATCGGACACGTGCTCATATGGGCGGACTCCTACCCAAACCCAAGGAGGTCATAGCCGGTAGTCTTAATCCGGCCCCACCTCCGGCATCCCCAAGCCCTCTCCCCATCATGGAGGTCCCTCCTTCATCCCCCATGAGAGATCCAATGCTGCCACCCTCTCCTTCCGAGCTCTATTCGGAACCTTCTTCTTTGGAGCTACCAAAGCCCGATCCACCCATGTTTCTTACGGGAACGCTATACATAGTCGAGACGCTTCTTCGTTGGCTCAAGGATGACTTGGTCCCACCTCCCTTCCCATCTATGGACCCCACACTACCTCTAGTGTCAAGCAACTCATTTCACACCACCTTCCGGTCTCGTCACTATGTGGACACATTGGACGACCTTCTTAAAGGGTTAGACCGGCAGTTGACCTTTACGCATTTATTGGCCCGAGGCTTCGACCAATCCACTAGTCGTAGCTTCACCCATCCGGCCTTAGGATCCATTACCTCCGTGTGCACCGTGGGGTGTGTCACCACGGAGATTCTTCTACTCCTCCCGATGCCGGCCGAGTCTGACTTCGTTCCCTTTTGCCCAAGGGAGGAATCCTATTTTCTACACATGTCTGTCGTCCCACCGATCATAATGTATGGCGGTGATTATGAATTCCAAACTTGGGACCATGTCATGTTGGAACCCATCTCACGGGGTCATACCTTCTTCGACCCTTTTTATCCCCTTACTAGTGAATCTCCCGAGTCTCCATCTTCACTCCACTTCCTCCGCGGAGTTCACTATCAAGCCTTTTCCACTCGGGCCAAGCAAACTCCACATAGCCATAGGTCCGAACCTTCATTTGGGGGTAATGAAAACTTTGGTTTCCCCGATCCATCTAGTCCACCCGCACCTCCCGGACTTCCCATACCAAGCCCAATGTCCATGATTGGTGCATCATAGGGTGTCTAGGAGTTCCCCATGACGTCCACCTCCGGTTACGTCAAATGCATGCATGGCACACATTCGGGTGTCCTGGTCCGCCGTCACCCATGAACGGGTCTGACTAACCATAGAGTTATCTAGAGTCATGCATGAGTCTGTTTATATTTGTATGGTTTGCATGGTGAGTCTGCATGTGTCTTGTGTAAGCTCGTTGTCGATCTCTTATGAGTAAGAGGCGAGTGGACTCGCTCGATGAGTATGGGATCGGTTCTATATCTACACCCGGATCTAGTCACCTACAGGGACTCAGCGGTGATTCCTAGTGAGTCTTCGAGCTGCCACCTCCCTTTTTGAGAGTGCCCCATTCGGAGTGTCCACCTCTGGCCCATAGCAGCTTGTGCATATCGAGTATATATGGAATGAGCAGGTGACGGTCGCTTGGAGTGGAGCATACCCGCTTTACTTGGCACGGTGACGGATCCGCCGGAGTACTCGAGCATCCATACCCCTACTCGACGGGGTCGAGTTCCTCCCACTCGGGGAGAATTAATGGGGACATCGAGGCAAGACCGTCCGCATTTTGTTTGCATTTATGTCCTTTCATATTTGTATGTATACCCTTGTGTTATATGGGTATGCAATTGTAAGTCTTAGTGGGTTTATATGTAAAATTCCCATGGGCCCAAGCAAGGGGACCCCCAGCCCTTTCCCATTGGTCCACCTACACCATGTGGGGCTGCTCAACCATCCTAGGTGGCCTTCTAGAAGAGTTGAATGTCAATTGCCACATGGGTAGACAAATGGGTAAGAAATTCCATGGTAGGCTACCTACCATTTCAAACTTGCCCCCTTGTCTCCCCTTGGTCAATAGGCCCCCCCCTTGTATTTTTTATTTAATTTTTGTGTGTGTTGGTCACACTTGATCCCAACCATCCAATCCCCTCCCCTAGATCTAATGGTGTAGATTAGGTTTGATGTAAGGCATATAAAATGTTGTATTTTCCATTTGTTAGCATTATTGAAGAGAAAATTGTTGGAAAATCAAGAGTGCTTCTTGTGCCCCTCCCCTCTCCCCTGGTGTTCATCTCCTCCAACCCCAAATTCTAGAGTGGTTCTATCTTCAATCCCCTCCCCTCTATCTCCGGTGATCATCTGTGCCGCCGCCGCCGCCGTTCGTGCCGCCTATGAGCCGTCGCGGAGCCATCTTCAAGGTTCTGTCCTGCTGGGCAGAGGTGTCTTCCACGAATTCCTGCTCGCCACAACGTGAAGATCTCAAGCTGAAATTTTTAGGGTGTGTTTTTACCTTGAGTCCCCACCTCCACCTAAAGTTTCGCATCCAAATTCCTTCATTTAGTAATTTTCTATTTTATTTCATCTTTCACTCCCAGATCTGTCTTGTCTCTGTCTACAGTGACAGCAGTTCTGAGTTTCCCATCTTCGACCACCTTTTTGATTTTTCCAAACCCTCCCAATTTTACTGAGAGTTCTGTCCATCAACCCCTCACTCCATTAATTTTATTAATTTCTGATCAGCCTTCTATCTAATTTTCCAAAATCGTGTCCTTCTTCATCTACAGTGCTGTCTACCAGTTTCCAGATCTGACCACCCTCCAGTGTTAAATTCCTAACAAATCATAGCCTCCTCCAAACTTGTCACAAAAAATATTTCCGTCTTCCTTGTTCAATTTCCTACAACGTTTCTGAATAACACAACTACTGAATCGGAGGTCTACCTATCAGTCAACACCAGTTCTTAGAGAAGTTCTCTGTTGATCTGAGAATTCGGGCACTGTACAACAGCAGCTATCAAAATTCGCCAACAAGAATTACAAAGCTATTTATTTTTCTGTAATCCCATAGGGTTGAAGCCCTTCGAAGCTTTCTAACGGCGCCAGTTTCGTGTCGATCCGACATCGGGGATGATCGCAGCATCCGTTCTCGCCACAGCGCGCGTCGGAAAACAGAACCGGCAGATCCGTGGCCGGTTATTCCGACCGGTGCCGAACGGAGTCGCCCGGCGTCCAGTCGGCGAACCAGCATGCCGCCATCCCGGGGAGCGGTTCCCCAAGTGTCCCCACTACAGCGGTGCCACCGGGTCCCACACGGCCCCTCTGGACAGCACGTGGGCCCCACGGTCGCGAGTACGGGTGCGGCCGAAGTTACGCGTGAAGCCGCCTGTCAACCCGAATTCGGTCCTCCCGGGCCCATGTGTGTAGCCCTTTACCTCCCTGCGTGGAGTGAGCAGTAACTCATTGCTGTAATCTTCATGTATTAACTGTTCCGGGAGCACAGTTTTCGGCCGGGTCCGCCTTCCCCACGTCGAGCACGTGGAGGTATCGCATTCGCTCCCTTGCTTGGCATTTCGCTTATTTCCATATATGCTTTATATGCCGCGGCTACAGAGCATATTTTAGGACCTAGCTCGCTATATTTTCATATCACTGCTGCTGCGAGAGAGAGAGCGTGACCGTCCCGTGACCCGATCCGGGCACAAAAGAGAATTGACCACCTATGATGAGGACATCACCTCCCATGCCCACGTTCACAGCTCGTCTCCTCGCCCCGGTTGTATCCGGCATGGTCTAGTTATTTAATTTTGAGTCCTATGTAATTTTTATTTGAGTCATTTGATGTATTTTCCCTTTTATTTGAGTCTTGTTCCTAGGTCTTATGTTTATTTCCCTAAGTTTGAGTGTAATTAGGTTGTCTAGTTAGCTATTGGGCCCAATTCATTAGGCTTGGCCCAAGGGCTCCCCCTACCCCCTCGGTTATTTGTCATTAAGTCAATTGTCA
Source organism: Amorphophallus konjac (assembly GCA_022559845.1). Lineage (NCBI taxonomy): Eukaryota > Viridiplantae > Streptophyta > Magnoliopsida > Alismatales > Araceae > Amorphophallus > Amorphophallus konjac. The sequence goes on from CM040123.1 coordinate 201,901,032, forward strand.
GGGACTTTTGTAGAAATGTGGGTTTCCTATATATAGGACCCCATTCCCCCCATTTCAACTTAATGAATCAATGAATGAAAAAAAATGCCATTTTGTGAGTTCTATCTTTATTTTTATGGTGGAGTGAATCCATTAGTGAGGTGAGAAGCCTTAGGGAGAGAATCCCACCCATCCCTCTCTTAATCTCTCTCTTTCACTCCCCTTTCTCTCTCCTCCACACCCAATTTCGAAAATTTTCTCTCTCCTCCCTTCCCAACCACTACTCTCCCACCTACCCCCATTAAAGGCCACTCCTCTTCCCCACACATCCCATTACTCCACCCCGTAGTCCCAAGGGAGCATCCCCAATCACTAATCCACCCTCCAACCACCTCATCCCTTTCCCAAGCACCCTTCCCTCTCCCCCATGCAACCCTCCACCTCCCAATACCATTTGAATTTGAAAATCCCCTTCCCTCCATAGCCCAAAGTCGCCCAACTCATTTCCCCATTGAGTAGGCCACCCCCATCCCCTTCCCTCCACTCCACTCTACCAAGAGCAGCCACCCCATCACCCTTCCTCCACCTTGGCTGAGAGCCTGCAGAGAACCAGTGGAGTGCAGCAGCGACCCCGTCTTCCCCCTGGTGTCTCTGGAGGTCCAAGAGCTATCGTCGGAAGTGTCTGCCTGTCTTCTTCGCAACGGAAGTGGTTTCGTTGTCGTCCGAGCACCGTGCTGCCCGGGAGAGCCGTTCTCCCTCGACTGCGTGAAGCTCTCCTGACAAAGCACCTGAACGTGATTGGAAGCTCTGCCACGACAAATCCACCGTGAATCAAGACAAGAGCCCTTCTGCAAAGTTTTTTCTCCTTCTGTCTACTTTCTAAATCAAGAAGCAGAACTCCGTTCGTCATCCTGTAGCAGGAGTTATCAATTTTCTCCCTCTGTCACACGGTTCTGCTTCCCACAGTCTGCACCGACTTATCGTCATTGTTCAGAGTTTCCTGGTCTTCTCTGGCATCGTTTGGCTTCCCCGTCAGTTTTTCTGCGAAGAAGACTCGTCCACGGTTCCAACGACTCTAACGGTGCTCGATTCTGAGTTCGAGAGCTGTCGGGGCAACCTCTGAAACCTGCTGTTGGAAACCAGGAGCTGTCATTCCGAGAATATGCCTTCGTGTTCGGGCCTCCACCCAGACCAGCATTGACGACAGAAGAAATTAATAAAATTTGTACGACTTCCCCGGCCTACTACGAAGATTTTTCAGTGGTTTCGTCCCCAACAAAATTCGGTAGCAGTTGCAGCAGTCAATTCATCAGTCTCCTATCAGCACCCACAGAACTGGGCAGAATCGGCAACCTCCCATCTTCGGTGTTCCCTTCTCAAATTCCCCTCCCCGCTTGGCCGACTGAAGGCCCCTCCCTCTGTGGAGGTAGTGTTTGGATGTAACTATCATCTTCCCTTCTCCACGATCCCCCCCTTGCATGGGGTGTAGTGTTGTAATAGCTTAAACAGGTCAAGCTACCCCGGCGCGGCGTGTGGGGAACCCACGCTTCCCCGCTCACCCTCGTCTCCGAGCGGGATCGATTTCTTCAAACCGGTCGAGTGAGTGCTCCAAAACTTTGCTCTAATTCATGCTTGTTCTTTCAATATTAGTTCATAAACTTCGCTGGCCGTGACGAGAGCCCGATCCTTAAGCTCATTTGCTATAAGTGATCATCGTGGGAAGAGAGTGGAACCCGTGCCCTTTGGCACTTCGTCGGACCCTTGATTTGGGCAGCCATACCCTTGGGGAATCAAACCTTGGCCTTGCTGGCCCTCTACCAGCAAGGGCCTAGCCCACACAACCTCCCCTTGGCATTGCCAAGTTACCCCGGGTCTTAGTGAGCATCGGGTGAAAGGTTGCTATTATCGGTCCGTTTTGAATGCTTAATTGTGCTTGCTTGTTGAGTCCTAGGTTGTGTCACATCACTAGCTCTTGCCGGTTTCTCAACCGTGCACGTCCGACGCTTCCCTCGTTAAGGGACAATCACGAGCTCACCCAGAGTCCGAGTACTGCATTCCTCATTCGAGTCGTGTCCGTGGTCTCGTCCCGCATCAGAGCTGGTACGATCGAGCCAAGTGGAGACCCGGGCGCTAGCCGAGCAGCTGGCTAAGGCTCGTGAATCGCTCGAGAGGAAGAACCGGCTTCTTGAAGAGGAGCGCTTAGCACGCGTTGAGCTGGACGGCCGGTGGGAGACCGAGCGTGCCGGGCTAGTAGACCGCGCGGAGGAAGCCGAGCGTCTTTAGCGGGAGGCCGAGGCTGATCGAGCTGAGGCTGAGAAGCAGGTGGCGGCGGCCGAAGGGCGGACTGCTGAGGCCGAGCGGAAGGCAGCCGAGGTGGAGCAGAGGTAGGCCGAGCTCGCCGGTAGGGTAGAATCTGCCGGGGCGGAGGCTCTCGAGCAATACAAGAGCTCAGAGGCTTACCGGTTCGACCTTAAGGAGGTTGCCCTCCCCTACTATGAGCTAGGACTCCACCGGGGCATCCACAAAGGGTTCCAGTAGGGCTACGACCTGGCCATTTCTTACGCCGAGGAGCAGGCGTCCGGAGTGGTTGACTTTTCATCCGGTCAATGTTATGACTCGGACTTGTCATCCTCTAGTTCCTCTATTTCGGCGCAGGATGAAGAGGATCCCGAGGGCTCATCACCCGAGGGGTCGCCAACTCCGGATGCCTTGGGAGGGCACGCAACCGAGGCAGTTCCCACGCCGGTGGGGTCGGTGCCAGGGTCGGCCATCGCCGAGGCTGCCAGGGGCAGACCGCTCGAGCCCTCTACTTCCGGTCTTCAAGGTGGGCCAGAGGCCTGATGTATCTATTTCGCTTCTTCTTTTTGCATACCTTTTCCCTTTTTGAAGGAAAAGACTCCCTTTTTTGTGTAGAGATAAATAACGCAGTGGCATTGTGATGAAGACTTATCTGTTCCATATTGCCTTTGCCGTATTCTGTCCAGCGTATCTGCGGTGGTTGGAAAGAACCGATATTTTCTGCGTGAATCTCGCATAATGGTTGGGTGAGCGTCTGATAGGGTGTCTTTCCATTTTCCCACGCTTTAAATGCCTGTCCGCTTCGTGTGTCCCGCTAGGGCGGAAGATGAGAAGTTTGAGGTGACCGTTCGTAGGGAGAAATCCTTCTGGCGTGTTTTCGAGGGGGGGGGGAATCATTTAAGGCAAGTAGCCTCCCTTCGCCTATAAGAAGGACTGAAGGGCGTCCCTTCCTCTCCACCGCTTAGGGTTTTCCCTGACAGTCTTTCCTCATTCCTTCTTTACGTAGCGTTGTGCCGTTGTATTCAGAGCATGGAGGAAGCTCCAGATGAGGAGGCTACCGATGACGGGGGGCAGGAAGTTCCTGCTGCTCCGGACTTGAAAAAGGGTCGACGGCCGACGGGCAGACTTGAAAAGGGGCCGACGCGTAAAGGCACGCCGTTTTCCCTTTATCAGTTCCGGCGACGCTTGCAGGGGGGGAGATGGAGGACGGATGGGGGCATCAGCCATCCCTGTTGCCCGTCCCTTCCTGCTCGCTTCACGGATGGGAGGAGGAAGCCAACTAAGATCCATCCCTTCCGGGCCTTCCCCTGCCTCCTCATCCAGCTCTGCTGGTTTCTTTTTCTTTCTTGCAGCTTCTTTTTCCCTATTCTGCTCTGCTCCTCCTTTCTTTCACTCTTCGGAGGGTGCCTGCACTCTCTTTCTTCCAAAGAGTTGGCAGTTTGGCGGGGAAGATGCTTTCATATGCATTCCCTCTCCCCCTTCTCTTCCAAGTTCAACTTGGAAGGTAGCCTTCTCTTTCTTAATCCCTCTATCACCTTTGTCTCGAGCTGCCCGAGCCAACAGGGTCAACTATCCTTTATCCGAGTCAGTTTCTACACTGGGCAGAGTCAGTGGCTGGACGCAGGAAGGTCATCCGAGTCAGCCGAGCGATGGGCTCATACGACGGCGCTAGGTGGATCTTTTACTTTTTTGACATGTATTCTATTGGCTTCGGCCTTCCTGATGTACAAACGGGTTGTTTGAATAAAAAGAAAGGAGCCTTTTGTCTTATCTCATGTCGTTTGCACAATACTCAGTACTTAGAAGTAGAACTTGCGTAATGTAGTTGCGTTCCATCTCCGAGGGACGGGCTCTCCTTCCATCGTAGACAGACGGTATGCTCCTTTTCCGAGCGTCTCGACCACTCGGTAGGGGCCTACCTAGTTAGGGGATAACTTGCCCGCCGCCTCAAGTGGTCGAGAGGCTTCGGCTTTCCTGAGGATGAAGTCTCCCGGCTAGAAGTGTCTGTCTCGGACTTTGGCGTTGTAGTATCGAGTGAGGCGGCGTTGGTACTCTATTGCTCTGGTGCTGGCAATCTCCCGGATTTCATCGGCTAAGTCGAGATTTTGGAGCAGTTTCTGGTCATTTGCCTCGGACGAGAAGCAGATGACTCGGAGGGAGGGGTTGCCAATTTCCAACGGGATCACGACCTCGGTACCGTATACCAGCTGAAAAGGGCTTTCACCGGTTGCCGTTCTGGGAGTCGTTCTGTGCGACCAGAGTACGTTCGGCAATTCCTCGAACCAGCTGCCTTTGGCTTTGCCGAGCCTAGTCTTGATGCCTTTTAAGATAGCCTTGTTGGCATTTTCGACCAGCCCGTTAGCCTGAGGGTGGGCGACCGAAGTGAAGTGATTGCGAATATTGAGGTCGGCGCATCTATCTCGGAAGTATCGAGAATCAAATTGCCGACCATTATCGCTCACTATCACCCGGGGGATGCCGTAGCGACAGATGATCGACTTCCAGATGAAATTCCAGACGACTGTCTCGGTGATCCTTGCAGTGGCTTCGGCCTCGATCCACTTAGTAAAGTAGTTGATGGCGACGATAATGAACTTCTTCTGGGCCTGGGCCGTGGGGAACGGCCCGAGGATGTTGATTCCCCAGCGAGCGAAAGGATAAGGCTCGGCTAGGGTGACGAGCTCCATTGCTGGCTGATGGACCAAGTGGTCGAATCGCTGGCAATGGTCACAACGTTGTGTGTAGGTCGAGCAGTCACGCTGTAGGGTGGGCCACCAATAACCTCGCCGTAGCAAGATCCTAGCGAGTGACCTTCCCGCCAAATGTGCCCCACACAGACCTTCGTGAACTTCTTCGATCGCTCGATTGACTTCATCGGTGCCGAGGCACTTCAAAAGAGGGCCAGAGAAGGATCTCCGATAAAGTGCGCCATCCAGAGTGACGAATCGCCGAACTTGGTATTTCAACCGTTGGGCTTCCCGAGGGTCGGGAGGCTCTTGGGAGTCTTGGAGCCACGATAGGTAGGGGTTCGCCAGTCGCCTGGGGAGGCTGAGTCAACAGCTAGGAGTTCTGAATCAATGCTCGGGCGCTCTACCTCTTCGATAAGGACCGATCGAGTACCCACGGGGTCAAGAGAGGAGGCCAGCCGAGAGAGGGGTCCACTCGGGAGTATTCCTCTCGAGCTATCTGGACTACCTCAAAACTCTCGAACTGTTGTGCCACAGTCTTGACCAGTTGGAGGTATTTGATCATCGGTGCCTCCCGAGCTTCATAATCGCCGTTGACCTGGCTAGCGACTAGTTGGGAGTCGGTGTGAATCCCGACTCGCTCAGCCCCTAACCGTCGGGCCATGCGGGCTCCCGATATGAGGGCCTCATACTCAGAAGCATTGTTGGATGCTTGGAAGTTGAACTTTAGGGCGTACTGTAGCTCTGCCCCTTCGGGGGACTTCAGGAGGATGCCGGCACCGCTTCCGGCTGAATTGGAAGATCCGTCAAGGAACAGTTCCCAGGTCGGCCCAAGTGCGGATGGAGATCTTTCGTCAGTCGGGATGGTGCTCTCGGAGATGAAGTCGGTGAGCGCCTGGCCTTTGATAGCTGAGCGAGGCCGATACGATATATCGTAGGCCCCGAGCATGATGGCCCACTTGACGAGGCGTCCCGAGGCTTCAGGGTGAGTGAGGATCTTCTTCAATGGTTCGCCAGTCAGCACGGTGATGGAGTGCCCTTGGAAATAGGGTCGGAGGCGCTTGGCCGAGGTAACCAATGCTAGCATGAGTTTCTCGGTTGCGGAGTACCTTTTCTCAGCCTCGTTAAGCACCTTGCTTGTGTAGTAGGCCGGTCTCTCGATTCTCGAGTCATTTTTGACTAGGACCGAGCTAACTGTGGATGGAGTTGCCGAGAGATAGAGATACAAGGCTTCCCCTGGGACGGGCTTGGAGAGCACTGGGGGCGAAGCTAGGAACCCCTTAAGCTCATCGAACGCTCTTTGGCATTCCTCGTCCCACGTGAATGTGGCAGATGCCATTTTGGGCCCCCTCAATAGTTTGAAGAAGGGTAGACATCGTTCAACCGCGCGGGATAGGAATCTACTGAGCGCAACAACGCGCCCGGTAAGGCGTTGAACGTCTTTGATGCAGGTGGGTGGGCGCATGTCTAGGATGGCCTGGACATTGTCGGGGTTGGCCTCAATCCCACGCTGAGTGACTAAGAAGCCCAGGAATTTCCCAGACTTTACTCCAAAGGCACACTTGGCGGGGTTGAGCTTCATGTTGTACTTCAGGAGGGTGTTGAAAGTTTCTGCTAGGTCGGCGAAGTGGTCCTCGGCCTTGGGGGTCTTCACGAGCATGTCGTCAATATAGGCCTCGACGTTTCGACCGAGCTGTCCCTCGAACATATGGTTGACTAGCCTTTGGTACGTGGCTCCGGCATTCTTTAACCCAAAAGGCATCCGGGTGTAGCAGTGTACGTCAGAGTCGGTGATAAAGGTGATCTTCTCGATGTCTTCGGGGTGCATTCTGATCTGGTGGTAACCTGAGTAGGCATCCAGGAAGCTGAGTATCTCATTGCCCGAGGTTGAATCAACCAGTTGGTCGATGCTCGGTAAGGGATAGCAATCCTTTAGAGTAGTCTTGTTCAAGTCGGTGAAGTCCACGCACATCCGCCACTTTCCCAAGGCTTTCGGCACCAGGACGACGTTAGCTAGCCACGTCGGGTACATGACTGGTCTAAAGAGGCTAGTCTTCGGCCCCTTGGTGACCTGCTCCTTGATAATTGTCTGCTTCTCTGGCGCATGCTTCCTTCTGCGCTGTTGCACGGGCTTCATGGTTGGGTCGAGGTTGAGCTTATGCACCACCGTCTCCTCCGGTATCCCGGGGAGTTGATCATCAGACCATGCAAAGACCCGGATGTACACGAAAAGGAACTCTTTGTATTGCTGTTGAACCTCAGATGTTAGGTCGGCTCCGATCTTTACTCCTAGGGTCGGGTCGTCATTTAGGAAAACCGCTAGAAATTCGCCTCCAGGTTTGGCGATTGCGGATTTTTCCTCGACTTCCCGGGGGCCCTTATTTTTCCCGTCCGGCCTTGTGGCTTCGACCGAGATATTGTAGCACCTTCGGGCCATTGCCTGGTTACCTCAGACTTCCCCCAATCCATTTTTGGTGGGGAACTTCATCTTTTGGTGATAGGTAGAAGGTACCGCTTTCGTTCGGCTGAGGATTCCTCGGCTGAAGATTGCGTTGTATGCTATCATACCTTTGATCACTATGAAGTCCACCATGACCGTAACGGTCTTGGGTGGGGTGCCAAGAGTAACTGGCAGGGTTAGGGCTCCCTCGGGATAGGTGGCCTGGCCATTGAACCCGCACAGGGGGGTCCGGATCGGGCGGAGTTTAGACGGATCCTCTCCCATCTTAAGGAAACATTCGTAGGATAATACATCAAGGGCACTTCCATTGTCAACTAGAATCTTGTCTACGTTACAATAGTTTATTGTGGCCAATATCACCAGGGCGTTGTCGTGCGGGGTGCTCAGCCCCTCCAGGTCTTGGTCGGAGAAGATTATGACATGGGGTTCGCATGGCGGGGCCCTGAGAGGCTCGATGGCTCGGCTCGCCCGCTCAGTGTGACGCTTCCTTCCTCGGCCGCTGTCTCCTCCTGATGCAGCTCCTCCAGCGATGACGTTGATGTGGACCCCTCGGGGGGCGTTGTCGATCTCCTCTGGGGCGCCTCGGTCTTCCTGGTGCCCGGCCACGAACCGGGAGAGGTGCCCCTGACGAATGAGACGCTCGATCTCGTCCTGGAGCTGGTGGCAGTCGCCGGTATGATGTCCGTGGTTGCTGTGGAACAGGCAATGCTTGCTGCGACTGTGGTTCTTTGACTTCATTGGCTCGGGTTGGCGGAGGAGGCCCGATCCTTTGATGTCTTCATAAATCTCGTATACTGGAGCGGTTAGGGAGTCTACCGCTCGTACTTCCGCGACGGTTCCTTACGTTCCCCGTCTCAGTTTCGCCTTTTTCCTGGGCCCGAGTTTGGCTCGGGTGCCCGCTTCTTGTCCCCCTCCCAACCCGAGCCGGTTGCGTCTCGGCAGGCACTGAGCACTTCCTCGCACTCGGCGTGGCGCAATGCCAGAGTCACTAGCGCAACAAGGGTCAAGGGAGGGTGGAGGACAAGCTCGCGGCGGAGGTTCTCGTCGCGGGTGCCCCCGATCAGAGCGGTTATGGCCGAGGTGATGTCCAGGCGAGGGATCCTCAGGGCTTCCGATTTAAATCGGAGGATGTAGGCCCGAAGTTTTTCCCCTTGCGCCTGTTTGAGGGCCAAAAGCCCCGCTGCCGACCTTGGGGGGCCGCTACCGGCGAAACTCTCCTTGAATACTCACCCGAACTGCTTGAAGTTTCGGATGGATCCGGGGGCGAGGGCCCGGAACCATGCTTGGGCGTCTTGGACCAGGGTGGTCGCAAAGGCTCGGCACTTGATGGCGTCGGATGCACCGTGAAGGGTCATCAGAGCGTCGAAGCTGTCAAAGTGGTCGGCCGGGTCACCCTGGCCGTCGTAGGGCTTGAAGGTCATGATAGAGGTTCGGGGAGATACCTCTACCTTCAAGATATGGTCGGAGAATGGGGATCTCTCCTCATCCTCTGGTGGAGAGGTCTTCTATAGGGCTCGCAGATCGCGCTCCTGCTCTGCGAAACGCCTCTCGAATTCTCACAGTCGGAGGGATAGCTCCGACTGCCGCTGCGCCGTAGGGCTGAGGGGGCATGAATGCAGGCTATCTTGGCGCTCCCTGTGGACTTCGATCTCCAGGAGGGGACGGCGTGCTCCATGCCTGCCCCGCTTCGGCTTGGAGGAAGCCTCCTGCTCCGGAGGGGGAGCTTGCGAGGGTCCTCCTACTTTGTTGCGGATGAGCTGCTGTCCTCGGAGGGTGAAGAGGCCTCCGGTGGTGTGCTGGGACACGTTCTCACGGGGGGGGGCTCTCTGGAGGGGCGTGCGACCTTCCATCCCTGGCCGCCTGGGTCCTCATGAGTTCCACGAGGACGTCCAGTTTCACGTTGAGGGCTTGGAAGGCGTCGGAGCCGCCGTTGAGCGGCATCCCTACCGTTGTGGGAGGAGGGGGCGGCAGCCCGGCCGCAGGCGGAGGGGGCGGTCCGTCGGTGAGAGTGCTGGCACCGGAGGGGGGGTTTTGGGAGGCTTGTGAGGGGCCTTCCCCCGCCGCCGCCGTGGCCTTTCCCCTGTCGCCGGCGGACCTCCTCCCTGAACTTCTTCTCACCACTCTTTGGTAGTTTCCCACAGATGGCGCCAGATGAAGGGGCGTGATCTCGTGTTGGTCCTGAGCTGGGAGGATGATCACCGGGTAGTGAACTGCAGAGAAAGGGAAACGAATCAGGGGGCCCAGGGATGGTTCCCTGGGGAAATCCTCCGATGCTTAAGTCAGTAGAGCAATGGTGGAAGGTATTGAGGGAGGTAGAGAGAAATGCGCGAGATTCCCAACACCAAGCGGGTGAAGTGGTTCCTGCTCAGGGAGTGTTAGGCCTCTATATCTGCCTTACCTGCCGCCGGAGGGAGTCCCTGGTTTATATAGCGAGTTCCCCTGATGAGTCCCATAAGTTGAGGAGTTTCAGGCGGGAGTTATGTCCTCATCATGGGATCGTTACGTCCTCATCATGGGATCGTTACGTTCTCATCGTGGGCTCTTCATGACCTTGGGGGATCGTGGCTCCCTTATCCCGCTGAACTCCTGCTCATAAAGGACTGTCAACGGCTGCATGGATAAGTATTTGTCAGTCGATCCAAGCATGAGAAGTGCCAGCCCTGTCCGGGCGATAGGCATAGCTCAGATGCAGTCGGATCGGAGTGGGCGCGGAGCGCTCACCCTTCATCCTGATGGAGGGATGGCTCGGGCGTGGGTCTTCCTCCGTTCTGACGTTCGGGCCTTCCGAGCCTCAGGGCCGCCGAGGAAGGATGGGATCCCGAGTGATCTTTATTGGGCTTTTTTGCCGAAGTGGGCCCTAGAGGGCTGTCACTTGGATGAGCTGAGCCTCGTTCGGTCCTGATGGGCCTAGTTTGGCTGCTCTTAATTGGGCTATAGAAATCCCCCTCTCCAAGACCGATTGGCGGCTTGTAACGCTTTGTACAACGATCTTGACCTGAGTCTTCTGACTCAAGGATCATTGTGTTAGTAGGTATAGTTGACTGTCCTGAGTTTGGTAGCAGTCTGGTATGCTACCTCATGTTCTGTGCTTCGTAGTACGTACGACAGTGTTTCCTTGACTGTCTGTACTATAACACTTCTGCTTCAGATTTTTGTGTCTAGTGAGCCTCCACTAGTCGTAGCCTGTCGACACGTTCCAGTGTTGGCCCACCTGGGAGTGGTGGTACGGCAGTTCCCGAGGTACGGTTTGTAAGCTAGTTTCTGTGGGCTCCCTTGCCTTGCAGTAGCATCTTGCTGGGAGAGAAAACTAGCTAGAGGCATGGCTCAAGGCATGGAGCTTGTGTGTGCACACGTGGTCAGGGGCTTGGACTGACGCCGACGGGCATTACCCTGTCAAGTCACTCGTTACTATAGTCCCGTCTGGTCCTGAGTGTGTCTTAGTCTCTGTCATGCTTCAGGCGGCATGGTAGGCGAGACACTTGAGGCGTAGCATAAGACGTTAGTGGACGCTGCTGGCTATTCTTCTAGTGAGGAGGTGCTTCCGTCACGTGACACGTGACTCTCGCGTTTCTCATACGTCATGACCTTTCTGGGTTAGCCCTCTCGTGGTCTTGCCCGAGGTCAGTGTTGTGTCGTGTACACGACGTTCCAATCGTGTATGTGGTCGTGTCTAGAAGAGCTTGCACGGCAACCGAGTCGTGTATGCTTTAGGGCGTCTGCGTCTGTTTAGATCTTTTCTAGGCTTTTTTTGCCTATCTTTGTAGGCCCGACAGATCGGCAGCTCCTGACTTTGTCAGATCAGAGTTCACCTTCCTATTGCTGTCTGGAGTAGTTTGGGAGGCCGAGGTTAGTTCGGTATCTGTGTCTTCGTTTAGGTATGACTTCTTTTCCCCTTTCTTTTAGCTACTCTACTCCTTCCGTTCCGGTTTTCTTTTACAACTTTGTAGTTTAGTTTTCATGTTTTACTACTCCTGCTGTTTACCTGCTATTTTAGCGTGTTACTGCGTTATTTTTCAGTGGGGATCCGCGTGACCCCTACTGGGCCAGTGATACGAGGCTCACCCCTACTTTTCAGGTGGGTGGCGTCTTCTACTTCCGCGGTTCCTGGTGTGACGCGTTCGTAGTAGCCAGCGGTACCTGCGTCGGGCTTCCCCCGACCTCAGTGTACGTCCTTCTTTTCTGTTGATTGTACTACTTGTCTTTCCTTTGGACTGGACTCTGGTATAATTGTTAAGCTGTTAATTAAAAAGTAATTTTATTTCTGCTACTTTAGTAAACTGATCTAATGAAATTTAATTGCTTACTATTATATCTGTGACTTCAATGTACTACACGACATTCCTCTTTCCCTTCGGAGCTTTATAGCTCTTGGGAGGCTTCACGGGTTCCAAGTGGTATCGGGTCTGCTCGGTAGTCCTATCGGGTATATCCGGTATCTGGGATTCGGGTCGTCACAACCCGTGTTTCTAACGGGAATACTTTTCATCGTCGAGCCACTACTTAGTTGGCTCAAGATAGGCTTGGTCCATAGAGCATCATGCTATCCATCTATGGACCCTACACTACCTTTAGTGCCAATCAACTCATTTCACACCACTTTCCGGTGTAGTCACTATGTGGATACATTGGATGACCTTCTTAAAGAATTAGACCGGCAGTTAATGTTGACGCACTTGTTGGCCCCAGGCTTCGATCGACCCACAGCTCATAGCTTCACCCATCCTGCTTTGGGGTCCATTACCTCCGTGTACACCGTCATGTCACCACAGAGGTTCTTCTACTCCTCCCCTTGCCGGTCGAGCCTGATTTCATTCCTTTTATCCCGAGGGAGGAACCATAATTTCTTTATGAGACCACCGTCTGTGGACACCAAAAATTGCACGCACAGATATCCTGCTCGGCCCAGCATCAACAACGGCACCGAGTGAAGAAACCCCGGAGAGACTAGTCACCCAGACTCCCCAAATATGCACACTGCCGTGAAGCCGTCTCCGGAGTCACGACAGTGAAGAGAAATCAACCACCAAGAGCCCCACAATCCATGGGCCTCGAAGAAAATCAAACGGGCCACAACTCGTGCTCACAACGGGCTCAAAACTGCCCATTTAGCCATTCAACGGCACGCCCAAGGCCCTTCAGCGGCACGCCACTGGCCCCTCTCAGCGGCACGCCCTTGGCCTTCAGCGGCACTCCCTAATGGCCTTCAACGGCACGCCCCTTGTGCCTTCAGCGGCACGCCCCAATGGCCTTCAACGGCACGCCCCATGTGCCTTCAACGGCACGCCTCATGTGCCTTCAACGGCACGCACCTTTTGGCCTGTTCAACGGCACACCCTCTGCCGCCTTCAACGGCGCACTATTTTAAGCCTTCAACGGCACACTATTTTAAGCTTTCAACGGCACACTATTTCGGGCCTTGAACAGCACACTATATTAAGCCTTCAACGGCACACTATTTCAAGCCTTCTGCGGCACACAATTTTAAGCCTTCTGCGGCACACTTCTTGGGTCTTCCAGCAGCACACTTGTGAAGGCCTTCAGCGGCACACCTGCAAGGCTCTCCAGCGGCACGCCTTCCTCATCCCCCCAGCGGCACAGCATTCGGCCCATCCACGCCGGTCAACGCTCGTAGTCCTCGGTGCGTAGCGAAGGCATGGCAGGCCCATACCTGCACCTTGCTGGGCTGTCCTCGCCCCCACCTACTCCCATCTTCGACAGTCGTCGGCCTGACCAGGGGTATAAGAACACCTCGCTCCGACGAAAAAAAAAGGGGAGGGGACAGACACACACACACAGACACGCAGAGAAAAGAGAAGAAGGGGAAGAAGAAGAGAAGAGGAGGAGGGAGGCGCCTGCCCTCCCGCTGCTCCATCCACCGCCGTCCACGCAAGGAAGAAGAGAAGGAAAAGAGAGAAGAGAAGAAGAGAGGAGTGAAGTCTGGGAGGGGAGGAGCCCACGCTCCGTTCCCCTTCCCACCTTGTATTTTCATTTCTTTTCCCCTTTTTTTTGTTGTTGTCCCCCTTTTCTTTTGTTCTTTTGTTTCTCTCTTGCTCGTAGTCTTAGCTCGAGCATGCTTTTCAATGTATTTGACCGGCCACGGTCATTCCCTTTCTTTTATGAATGGAAGTCGCCCTCCTTGGGCTCTCTATTGCTTCCGTTGGTCTGTGCCACCGTGTTCGTGACTGTCCATTTCTTTTCCCTTCTCCGGCATTTGTTTTGAGTCTTCGTGTCGATGGTTTCTCCCGGACGCCACACCAGCTTGAGTGGTCTGGGGCCACAAATCTCTCCCTGCAAGGCCCAATCCCTTCATCCGTGCCAGCCCCCTCGGGCCATTTCCCCCTCCTGCCGAGGTTTTCTGTGGGTTTGATCGACCTAGTAGCCCCGGTGCATCTGCACCCTCCCTCAACTGCACACCCATTTGGGGTTTCAGCGGCACACCCCTAGCCTCCCCTCAGCGGCACACCTGCCGCTTAACCCTGACTAAACCCCCAATAGACCCTATCCAGTCTCAGAGGCGTCTCCCATTCAGCGTTTCTTCCGGGCTTTCCGAAGTTTTATAAAAGGTGCTGTCGCCATTGGCACGCACCTCCCATTGTAGGGTTTCGCCACTCCATGTGGGCGCGTTCCCTTTATCTCCCTTACGCCCCGGATCAAGGGGAGATGCTGCCGAATTTTTATTAAAAGTAATACTATGTTAAAAGACAAAGAGAAGTAATTAATAAACAATCAGGTAATAAATAAAACATCCCAATCGGGACAAACGGAACAATGTATGGCTCGAAGGATTGGACTGCTAAAATACAGCCCCAGCCTTAGCCACTCACTAAAGAATTCAGAACACGGCCATCCGAACCTCCCCCATCTAAACTTCATAAGCCAACAAGAACCTATCCACTCCCTTGGCCTTTCAACGGCACACTCCCCTGGCCTTTCAGCGGCACACTCTTCCTTGGCTTCGGCGACACATTCCCTTCAAGCCCAGTGGCACACCCCCCTTCTTCACTCCCAGCGGTACACCCCTGACCATCCTCCAGCGGCACACTTCCTCCATCCTCCAGCGTCTCACCCCCTCTCCCTCTTACCTTCTCTCTCTTTCCCTCACCATCTCTCTCTCTTTCTTTCCCTCACCATCTCTCTCTCTCAGCCCCTCACCGTCTCTCTCTCTCTCTCCCTCACCGTCTCTCAGTCTCTCCCAGCCACTATCTCTCTCTCCCCACACTCTCTCCCTCCGTCTCATGTGGAATGGCCTTTCTCGAAGTGGAATACAATGTATAGACTTGGTAAAGTGATGCACGAACACAACAACAAGCAATGTATAGACTTCGCATAAAGGATTGCACAAATGCAGACAATGAAGCATGTACATTAGAAATGGATGTTCAGACATGCCGTGAACGAATGTATGGGCTTAATATGCTTGTGACAACAATGTACAGACTTTGAGCTGGCCAATGTATAGACTTTGAGCTGTAGCAAATGGACAATGTACAGACTTTGAACTGAAGGATGTATAGACTCTGTGTGCTGGTTGCATAGACAATGTACAGACTCTGAGCTGGCCAATGTATAGACTTTGAGCTGCAGCAAATGGACAATGTACAGACTTTGAGCTGGCCAATGTATAGACTTTGAGTTGCAGCAAATGGACAATGTACAGACTTTGAGCTGGCCAATGTACAGACTTTGAGCTGCAGCAAATGGACGATGTACAGACTTTGAGCTGGCCAATGTATAGACTTTGAGCTGCAGCCAATGGACAATGTACAGACTTTGAGCAGGCCAATGTATAGACTTTGAGCTGCAGTAAATGGACAATGTACAAACTTTGAGTTGGACAATGTATAGACTTTGAGCTGCAGCAAATGGACAATGTACACACTTTGAGCTGGACAATGTATAGACTTTGTGTTGCAGCAAATGGACAATGTACAAACTTTGAGCTGGCCAATGTATAGACTTTGAGCTGCAGCAAATGGACGATGTACAGACTTTGAGCTGGCCAATGTATAGACTTTGGGCTGAGGGACGTACAGACTTCGTGTGTGCTAGCAGCCAGTGTACAGACTTTGAGTTGCAGTAAATGGACAATATACAGACTCTGCGTGTGTGCTAGCAACCAATGCACAGACTTTGAGTTGTAGCAAATGGATAATGTGCAGACTCTAGCAGACGATGTACAGACTTTGAGTTAGCCCAGCACACTCCTCTCCTCCCTTCACCGGCGCTCTTTGGAATGTCTTCATCAGCATGCCACCCCCCCTTCCTTCGCCGGCACGCTACCTGCTGTCCTCGCCGGCACACTCCTTCAGCCCCGCTTAATCCCCCCAACGGCCCACTCTTCATTCCAAAAAAATATGTAAAAATATATATAATAATAATGATAATAATACTAATGAAAGAAAATAACAAAAATCATGATAAATAAATAAACCTGAATGTATAATAAATAAACAAAAATGTGTAAAAAAATATAGATATATAATAATAATAATAATAAAAGTCATCCAAAAATAAATGTAGAAAGGGGAATAAACAGCACACAATTATATGGTAAAAAATATCCCAGATAAAAAAAATGGTAAAATCCACATTGCAGCCCCATCTCTCTCCGTGACCCGACGCAGAAGGAACAATAATGCCGCCCTCTCAGGCCGAGCCCGAGTCTTGGGAACTATCCCGACATGGCCAGGCCCCGACCTAGTCTCGGGCCGATATTCCGATTAAACCGGACTCGTTTCTCGGGCCGGATCCCTTCCGAGCCACTACTAAAATTGCCGCACGTTCGGCAGACATTTGAACGGGTTCACCTCGATTTCTGCCGCGTTTCTATTACGGACCTGTGTCCGAACATGACCGATATGGCCGACAGCTCCCATCCCGACATGGTCGTAACCCGGCATTGCTCTGGGCCAATAGCACATCGAATCGGATTCATCCTAATGGGATCCCCCCCGCTCTTTCATTGAAGTTGCCGCGAACTCGGCATACATTTGTACGGGGTTGTTTCTATCTACGTCGTACCTTCGATATGGACCCTTGTCCGAATATCAAGTGGTCCGCAAGTGACAGACAGAAATCCGAATAGAACGAGATGGCTCCTGTCATCTCTAGACCCTATACACGGGAATATCAATAAGGCCTTTGCGGGCTGTGCTTGGACCTCGGGTCCTTCCCGATTATGGTCATTGTCTGACCCACACCCTCGGCCTATAGCTCGCTTCCTTCGAACATGTTTTGGTTTTGGAATCTAGTCCCGATACTCTTCCCCGTTGCCCTCCGGCACCGGGAACATTAATGATGCCCACGCAAGCCCCGTTTGGACCGCGGGAGGCGCCCCCGGTATGGTCCCGACTCGATCTCGCACTGGGCCAATAAATTCGCTAGTTTCCTACTACACTAACCGAGATTTAACCGAATGTTTTCAGTGTCTCGGAATAATATATTTGCCGTATCTCGGTATACATACGTTCCGGGTCTTCCCGCGACGATTACGATATTTCCAAGCCGGACACCCGTCCGAATATTAAACGGTCCCCTGAATGACCGACACGTTTCGAACGTTCGCTTCCCTAGACACAGGGCTTTCCAACCGATTCAAGGGATATTCCCTCGTTGCCCCTTGGCACCGGAAATATCAATGACACTCATGCAAGTCTTGTTTCGACCGCGGGGGGCCCACCGCAGTATGGTCACAGCTTGCTCTTGCACCGGGCCAACAGATTTACTGATTTTTGACCGCTCCAACCAAGGCTCAGCCGAACGTTTTCCGCTCTTCCGAACAATAAATTTACCGTACCTCGGCATACATGCGTTCGGTTTTCCTGTGACAACCGCGATTTTCTCGAGCCGGACATTCGTCCGAACATTAAATGGTCAGTACACGACCGACATGACCGCGAATAGTTTTCTTCTCGCCCTCGTGTGAGGATTTCAATACCTCGTAATAAACCTTTCATGCAATTAATTTCTTAGCCATGAGGCCCTGAATCCCGGCGATTAATCAAGGGTGTTCCCTCGTATGGGGGATGTAAATGACGCCGTGACCTTTATGACGCGGCGGGTTTTTGTCCCGACACGAACCACACAATCGTCTGACCGAGTCAGATCGAGCGCACCATGGGCTCTTCGAAGCCCGAATAAATCGTCACTTCGGTGACTGGCACGCCCACGCACTCAATAGACGAACCACCTGAACCAGCGAATTTTAGTGCGTCCAAAAGTCTGGCACGCCCGGTGGGACAGAAACTACCCTTCATCTCTTCGCCGGGATTCAGGGCCTCATGGCCCCCTAATAAATGATGTTTACCTGCTTTGATGAATTGCAGGTGCTGTCTTCGCCAGTCCTATGGGGAGAAAATCCAGACCCGATGCAGCTGCCTTCGCGGCCTCGAGGACGCTGCTTCGAAGCATATGTAGCTTCCAGGAATCATGGGGGCTGTTATAAAAAAAGGGGGGAGAAGAGAAAGAGAAGATAAGGGAGGGGAAATCAAGCCCCCCCCCCCCCCGTTTCCCTCAAGAAGAAAGAGAAGAAAAGAATAAAAGAAGAAAAGAAGAAGAGAAGAAAAGAAGAAAAAAAAAGAGAAAAGAAAGTAGCAAAAAAAAAGAAGAGAAAGAATTGGCAAGAGAGGGTTGTACGGCCACATCCGTCGAGACCCGTGCTGAACAAAGATTACCAGTGTGGGGTTGATGCGGTGGAGCGAACCACTCATCCCCTCCCTGAGGGGGTGAGCGCTCTCCTGCACCTCCACCCTGGTCAATCATGCAAAAAAAAGGGGAGAAATAAAGAAGAAAGGAAGAAAAGTTGGCCAGCATCGCCGACTGAAAGAGCAAGAAACCCGGCATCTCGCCCGACTCTAGGAGGTCTCGAGTCCGCGGTGCAATGACCCCGCTCGTTCCTCCTTCCTGCTGCCTCAATCCGGCACAAAATGGCCCCCGAGTGGTTGTTAAAAGACCCAGCGAGCCACAATTGTAGCTTGGTGAATGGTTGCCCGCTGTGGGGAATGCTTTATAGCAATGAGGCCAAGCATGGCCACCACTCCCGAAGAGAGCATGCACATACCCCGCCATGGAGGATGAGAAGAAGATATATACCCTACTACGGGGGCATAGGAGGCAAAAAAAAAAATACACCCCATTCCCAGAGGCACATGAAGAGAATCCGCCCCGACTGAGGGGCACACAAAGCGAAAGCTACACCCCGGCTTCGGGGCATTTGAAGAAGAATCCGCCCCGACCTGGGGACGTAAGAAGAAATAGACCTGCACCCCGGCTTAGGGGCATTTGAAGGGGAAATACACCCCGATATGGGGGCACCTGAAGCAAAAGACATACCCCGCCATGGGGGCATAAGAAGAAAAGAATTCACCCCTGCCTGAGGACACACAAAAAGAGAAACTCACCCTGGCTTAGGGATATATGAAGAAGGAACATACCCCGGCCTGGGGGCATAAGAAACAAAAGCACACCCCATGCTAGGGGCATATGGAGAGGAATGCACCTCGCCCTGAGGGGCGCAAAAAGTATAAGAACACACCCTGGCTTAGGGGCATTTGAAGAAGAAACATACCCCGCCAGGGGGCATAGAAGTCATGAAGAATACGCCCCGGCTTAAGGGCATTTGAAGAAGTCACATCCCGCCTCGGGAGCATGAGAAGCAGCAAGAATACACCCCGGCCTAGGGGTATTTGAAGAAGAAATATACCCCGACTGGGGGCATAGAAGCCGTAAAGAACACGCCTCGGCTCAGGGGCATTTGAAGAAGCTACATCCTGCCTTGGGAGTATAAGAAGAAAAGAGTCCACCCCATCTTAGGGGTATTTGAAGAAGAAACACACACCGTTATGGGGGCATAGAAGCCATAAAGAATACACCCCGACTTAGGGGTATTTGAAGAAGAAGGATACCCCGTCTCGGGGGACATTGCAAGCAGCGATACACCCTGCTAGGGCGCACAGGAAGCAAACCACACCCCACTCCTAGGGACACATGAAGAGAGTACACCCCGTCATGGGGGGCACATGAAGAGAATTCACCCCGACTCGGGGGTACATGAAGCGACAAAGAATACACCCCGCCTTAGGGGAATTTGAAGAAGAAGCATACACCCCACCAACGGGGCACAGGAGCCATCAAGAACACACCCCACTTTCGGGGCACAAGAAGCAAACATTCCCCAGCGTGTCGGGGCAAAAGAAGAAGAATCCCCCTCGGGGGCATAAAAAGCAAAGATACACCCTCATGCCGGGGGCACATGAAGAGAATACACTCCATCCCGGGGTCATGAGAAGCAGAAGGCGCATCCCACCCTAGGGGCATATGAAGCGAAAAGAATACACCCTGGCTCAGGGGAATACAAAGAGAAGTATACCCCACTCTGGGGCAGAGGAAGCGGGAGAATCACACCCCCGTCTTGGGGGTATTTGAAGAAGAAGTATACCTCGCCTCGAGGGCCTAGAAGCTATAAAGAACACGCCCCGACTTAGGGGCATTTGAAGAAGCTACATCCCGCTTCGGGAGCATAAGAAAGAGAAGAGCACACCCTGTCCTAGGGACAATTGAAAAAGAAACATACCCCGTCTGGGGGCATAAAAGCCATAAAGAATATGCCCCGGCTCAGGGGCATTTGAAGAAGCTACATCCCGTCTTGCGAGCGTAAGGAGAGAAGAATACACCCCGACTTAGGGGCATTTGAAGAAGGAATACATCCCGGCCCTGGGGTCCGTGAAGCAACATATATCCCCCCCCCTGGGGGGGGCATCTGAAGCAGAACAAACAACATTCCCCGGCTTAGGGGAGTATATGAAGAAAGGAACACGCCCCGATATGGGAGCACATAAGCAAAGAAGAAGAGTTCACCCCGCCTCGGGGGCATAAGAAGCAAGAATTACACCCCATCTTGAGGGCATCGGAAGCAGCAATACACTCAACTCGGGGGGCACTAGAAACAGAATACATCCCAGCCTGGGGGCACATGAAGCCAAAGACATACTCCGCCATGGGGGCATAAGAAGAAAAGAATTCACCCTTGCCTGGGGACACTCAAAGAAAGAGCCACACCCTGGACTGGGGGCATACAAAGAAAGAAATTCACCTCACCTCAAGGGCACAAGAAGCAAAACACACCCCACCTTGGGGGCATAAGAAACCAAGAACATACCCCGCCATGGGGGCAATAGAAGCGGAATACATCCCCGCCCCGGGGGCATATGAAGCAACATACACCCAGCCTGGGGCATAGAAGCCATAGAGGAGACTCTCCGGCTCAGGGGCATCAGAAGAAGAAGCATTCCCCACATGGGGGCATAGAAGCCATAAAGAACATACCCCCGCCATGGGGGCACACAAAGAGAGAAACCACACCCCGCCATGGGGGTATGAGAAGCAAGGAATGTACCCCGCCCCGGGGAGCATAAGACGCAGAAGCCACACCCCGTCTGGGGGGCATAGAAGCCGTGAAAGACACACCCCGCCTGGGGGCACATGAAGAGAATACACCCCAGCTCCGGGGCATTTGACGAATAATCCCCCCCGATCCGGGGTATAAAGAGCAAAGAGTATACCCCGGCTTGGGGGCATTTAAAGAAGAAACATACCCCGCCTGGGGATGCAGAAGCAAAGAGACAGAGTACACCTCCACCCGGGGGCACCGAAGTAAAGAGACATACATCCCGACCTGGGAGCACATGAAGAAAGAATATACCCCGACTTAGGGGCGTCAGAAGAAGAAACATACACCCCGATCCAGGGACATAAGAAGCAAGAGAATACGCCCTGCGAAAAGGGTATAAGAAACATGAAGAATGTACCCTGGCCCGGGGGCACAAAAAGTACACTTCGCCCTTGGCGCATAAGAAGCAGAAGCACCTACCCCGCTCTGGGGGCACAGGAAGAGACACACTCCGCCCTTGGTGCATAAGAAGCAGAAACACCTACCCCAGCCTGGGGGCACAAAAAATACACTCCGCCCTTGGCGCATAAGAAGCAGAAGCATCTACCCCGACCCGAGGCACAGAAGCGAAGGGACATACATCCCGATCTGGGAGCATAAGAAGAAAGATATACTTCGCCCAAGCGGCATTTGAAGAAACAACATACCCTGCTTCGGGGACACAAAAGCTGTAAAGAGATACACCCCTGCCTCAGGGAGGGGCATAAGAAGCAAAAGATACACCCTCGTGCCGGGGACATATGAAGAGAAGCACTCCTCCGCCTTCAGGGGCAGAGAAAGCAGAATTCACCCCCGCCATGGGGGGGGGGTATAAGAAACAAAAGACACGCCCCGTGCTAGGGGCATATGAAGAAGAAACATACCCCGCCCGGGGGCATAGAAGCCGTGAAGAGTATACCCCGGCTTGGGGGCATTTGAAGAGAGCCACAGCCTTGGGGGCATTTAAAAAAAAACACGCCCCGGTCTGGGGGCATAGAAGCCTTGAGAAATACACCCCGCTTGGGGGCACAGAGACAAAGAGGCAAAACATACCCCTCAGGGGGATGCATACCAAATGAAGCTACACCCCAACCTGGGGGCACATTAAGAGAAATACACTCCAACGTGGAAGCATTAATGAGAAAAGAAGAGCAAAATAAAGAAAAAGACACGCATGAGGCAGACGTGGTCTTCGAGCCCACCTCATCACACAAAAGAAAAGAAGAAAAGAAAGAGCAGTCATGAGGCGAACATGGTCTTCGAGCCCGCCTCTCCACAAAAAAAGAGAAGAAAATAAAGAAAAGAGACATGGGGCAGACGTGGTCTTCGAGCCTGCCTCATCACACAAAAGAAGAGAAGAAAAGGAAGAAAAGACACATGAGGCAAACATGGTCCTTGAACCTGCCTCTCCGTAAAAGAAGAAGAGAAGAAGAGAAAGAACAGTCACGAGGCGAACATGGTCCTTGAACCCGCCTCTTCACACAAAAGAAGAAGAGAAGAAAAGAAAGAAAGAGTCCTGAGGCAGACGCGGTCTTTGCACCCGCCTCTCCACACAAAAGAAAAAAGAGAAAGAGTCACGAGGCGAACATGGTCTCTGCACCTGCCTCTCTACAAAAGAAGAAGAGAAGAGAAAAAAAAGAAGAGACATGAGGCGAACATGGTCCTTGCACCTGCCTCTCCATAAAAGAAGAAGAGAAGAAAAGAAAGAAGTGATCACGAGGCAAACATGGTCCTTACATCTACCTCTCCATAAAAGAAGAAGAGAAGAAAAGAAAGAAATGATCACGAGGCAAACATGATCTTTACACCTGCCTCTCCACAAAGAAAAAGAAAAAAAAGAGTCCTGAGACAGACGCGGTCTTTGCACCCGCCTCCTCACACAAAAGAAGAAGAGAAGAAAAGAAAGAAAGAGTCCCGAGGCAGACGCGGTCTTTGCACCCGCCTCCCCACACAAAAGAAGAAGAGAGGAAGAGAAAGAAGAGTCATGAGGTAAACTTTTACCTCCAACCTCCAGCCACCCAACAAATAGAAACCAATCAGCATTCCACCGACGGGGCATTAAACCAAAAAATATTCAGTCATCGGGCTTCAATTCGACAGATATTCAGCCATCGGGGCTTCAATCAGACAGATATTCAGCCATCGGGGCTTCAAGCCGACAGATATTCAGCCATCGGGGCTTCAAGCCGATAGATATTCGGCCATCGGGGCTTCAAGCCGACAGATATTCAGCATCGGGGCTTCAAGCCGACAAAACCTTTCGCCGACGGGGCGCTAAACCGACTAGACCTTCCGCCGACGGGGCGTTAAACCGACTCAACCTTCCGCTGATGGGGCGTTAAACCGACTAAACCTTCCGCCGACGGGGCATTAAACTGACTAGACCTTCCGCAGGCAGGGCGTTAAACCGACTAGATCTTCCACCGACGGGGCGTTAAACCGACTAGACCTTCCACCGACGGGGCGCTAAACCGACTGACTTTCAGCTATCGGGGCTTCAAGCCGACAACCACCCTTCATCGGCCTTCGGGTCGACAGCTATTTAATTATCAGCCTTTGGGTCGACAGCTACCCCTTCATCGGCCTTCGGGTCGACAGCTATCTAATTATCGGCCTTTGGGTCGACAGCTACCCCTTCATCGACCTTCAGGTCGACATCTACCTCATCATTGGCCTCCGAGCCGACAGCTATATAATCCTCGGCCCCCGAGCCGACAGCTACCTTATTATCGGCCTTCGAGTCGACAGCTACCTCATCATCGGCTCCTAGCCGACAGCTATCTCATCATTGCGCACCCCAGCCGATAGCTTCCCAGTTAAAAAAAATAGACCTCTCACTTTGGTTCGGATCCTTCCCCGCCCAGAGAATCAAAGAATAAACCTTCCGTTTTGGCCCAGATCCTTCCCTGGCCTGAGAACAAAAGAGACCCTTCTCTTCGACTCTCATGTCTTGCTACCCGACGCCCCTCGGCTCAGCCATTTCGGCCGAGGCCTACTATCGGGATTAATCCATCTGTCCCACCGCGCTTCCCGATTCTGGCTCCCGCAGCCCGCTTCCCAGCATCTTTTAGCCCTTATGGCCCACTCCCCTAATGTCCCTTGGGTTCTATAGCCCGCTTCCCTAATACCCTTTCAGCCGTTCGTGGTCTGCTTCCCTAATACCTTTACTACCACTACACTTATACGTAACAACAATACCTTCTTATGCAAAAAAACAAACAAACAAAACAAACAAAAAAAACAAAAAACAACAATACCCAAAAAAAACAACAAAACAAATACAAAAAAAGAAATCGGAAACAAAAAAAAAGAGAATGCATGATTACCCTGCTTGCATGGTTGCTTAATATAGAATAATACACTTCCTTGAAATTTTCTAGGACTGTGTTTCCTTGCTAAATAATATCGCCCCGATTCCGGATGAACGCGCGTCACGGCGTACGCTCGAAGGGAACCCGATTATGGCGAGTGCACACGTCAAGGGGAAGAGTCATGGCCGAATAGCTAAGCCCAACTCACAAAATAAACATGAGGCAACGCTCCCACACTTAGCACTTAATGTGTTCAATAGCCTTCGACTATAGGGATTGCCCGAATTTCTTCTTAGCACTCTACGGAGACTTGAATTCCTGCACTCGCGTGAAAGGTAATCGTGAGGAAAAAGCTGCCTACCCCCACTGTAAAAAAAAGGAGAGGAAAAAAAAGAGAGAGACACGTGAATCCGAGTAGCTGAGAATCCCCATTGAGACACATGAGGAGACTCGCGCGAAATGGTGAAGCGAATTATAATAAGGATGAAACCTATTAGCCGGGAATCCCCATTGAGACATATGAGGAGACTCGCGTCAAACGGTGGAATCCGTAATAGAATTACAATAAGGATGAATCCTAGTAGCCGGGAATCCCCATTGAGACATATGAGGAGACTCGCGCCGAACGGTGAAATCCGCTACCAAAATAAACAGACGGGGGGCTGTGCGAAGCTACCAAAATCGAGAGCCTGAAACATATGTGTAGGTGCTAGAGTGATCCTTGAGTGTCACCAGAAAAATCTGCATATCCCTATTGGAGAGGGGGATTTCCGCAGCCCACCACAAAGGCAGCCCAACAAGACCTACAAGGTCCAACCGGGTGAGCCCACCCAAGTGATAGCCCACAGGGCCCACTTCGGGAGAAAAGCCCAATAAACAAAGACTCGAGGAACTAACTCTCCCCGGCGGCCTTCTAGGCTCGGAGGGCCCGAGACAACGGTCAGGTCGCATGGAAGGTCCGGTCTAAAGCCCACTCTCCGACCGAGAGAAAGAGGCTCCAGCCGACCTATCCGACCCCACCTTCGCCGGGCCATGCCTATCGCTCGGACACGAGCCAGCATCCCCGTAGCTCGGTGAGACCGCTTGATTATCTGCAGGTGCGGCCGTTCAGAGTCCTCCGCCAGCGAGAGAGTCATGGGAGCTGCCGAACTCCAAGGGGATAACGCCCCCACGATCCGGCCATGAAAGCCCCCGCTGAAGACGTAACTCCCGCCGGGAAGCTCTCAGCTCACCGGACTCTTAAAAGGCGACGCACTATTTAAGCCAGGGATACCCTTCGGAAGATGGTAAGATGAACTAGCCATTCACATACCCTAAGCTCCTGAGCACGATTCGCTTCACCCTTGGTGGAGAGGATTCTCGCGCATCAGCTCTCTCCTCCCCCCATTATCGCTTCCACCATCGCTCTACTGACTTAGCCATCGGAGGGTTTTCCCCCAGGGAGATCCCCTGGGCCCTCTGATACGTTTCCCTTCTCTTGCAGAAACATCTTCTGGTGATCTACAACCCGCTCAGGACACAGCGCGAGATTCCGCCTCTTCATCTGGCGCCGTCTGTGGGAAACGCACGAAGAGTCAAGATGGTGAGAAGAAGCTCAGGGAGGAGATCCGCCGACGGGGCAGGTAAGGCTGCGGCAGCGGCGGGAGGCGTCCCCCCTAGGGTCTCGCAGAGTCCCCCCTCCAACGCCAGTGTCCCCACTAACGGACCACCACCCCCCCCGGCGGAGACAGGGGCACCCCTCGACGGTGGCGCCAACGCCTTCCAAGCCGTCAACGAGAAGATGGACGTCCTCGTGGAGCTCATGAGGGCCCAGGCGGCCCGGGACGCGAGGTCCCGCGCCCCGTCAGGAAGTCCCCCTCGAAGGAGTGCAACGCAGCACACCGCCGGAGGCCGCTTCACCCTCCGCGGCTGACAGCTCCTCCGCAACGACGTCGGAGGACCCTCGCAAGCTCCGCCAGCGGAGCAAGAGGCTTCCTCCACGCCGAGGAGAGGGAAGCAGGGGGCGAGGCCGCCGCGCCTGGGCACCAGTGCTCCGGGAGATCGCCACGACGCCCCCCCTAGCCCGACGGCGCGGCCACAGCCGGAACTGTCCCTCCGGCTACGAGATTTTGAAAGACGGTTCACAGAGCAAGAGCGCGCTCTCCGCGCCCTGCAGAAGACCTCTTTCCCGGAGGACGAGGAGAAATCCCCTTTCTCCGAGTACATCTTGAAGGCAGATGTCTCTCCTAGAGCCTCCATCCTAACCTTCAAGCTCTACGACGGCCAGGGCGACCCAGCCGACCACTACGACAGCTTCGACGCCCTGGTGACCCTGCATGGAACGTCGGATCCCATCAAATGCCGAGCCTTCGCGGCCACCCTGGTCCAGGGCGCTCAGGCATGGTTCCGAGCCCTCGCCCCGGGGTCCATCCGAGACTTCAGGCAATTCGGGCGAATTTTCAAGGAGAGCTTCGCCGGTAGCGCCCCCCCAAGGTCAGTAGCGGGGCTCCTGGCTCTCAAACAGGCGCAAGGGGAGAGGCTCCGGACTTACGTCCACCGATTTAAATCGGAAGCCCTTAGGATCCCCCGCCTGGGCGTGGCCTCAGCCACAACCGCACTGACCGGGGGCACCCGGGACGAGAATCTCCGCCGCGAGCTTGTCCTCCACCCTCCCTCGACCCTTGCCGAGCTAGTGACTCTGGCACTGCGCCACGCCGAGTGTGAAGAAGTACTCAGCGCCTGCCAAGACACAACCGGCTCGGGTCGGGAGGGGGACAAAAAGCGGACCTCCGAGCCAAATACTGGCTCGAGTAAGAAGCGCGATCGAGAAGGAGAGCGCAAGAGAAAGTACGAGCGGTATACCCCCTTGACCGCACCAGTCTACGAGATCTACGAAGACATCAAAGACTCGGGACTTCTCCGCCAGCCCGAGCCGATGAGGTCGAAGAACCGCAAGCGGGACAGGCATTGCCTGTTCCACGGCGACCACGGGCACCACACCGGAGATTGCCATCAGCTCCAAGACGAGATCGAGCGCCTCATCCGTCTGGGGCATCTAGCCCGGTTCACAACCGGGCACAAAGAAGACCGAGACACCGCAGAGGAGATCGACAACGCCCCCCGAGGGGTCCACATCAACGTCATCTCCGGAGGAGCGGCATCGGGAGGCGACACCAACCGAGGAAGGAAACGTCATGCCGAGCGGGCCAGCCGAGCCTTAGAGCTCCCCAAAGACCCGCCAATGAAGCCCCAGGTCATAGTCTTCTCCGACCAAGACCTGGAAGGGCTGAGCACCCCGCATGACGATGCCCTCGTTATCTCGGCCACGATAAATCACTGCAATGTAGACAGGATTTTGGTTGATAATGGGAGCGCCCCCGATGTATTATCTTATGACTGTTTTCTCAAGATGGGGGAAGACCCATCCAAGCTCCGCCCGATCCGAACACCCCTGTGCGGGTTTAATGGCCTGGCCACCTACCCCGAGGGAGCCCTAAGCCTGCCGGTCACTATCGGCACCCCACCCAAAACCGTTACGGTCATAGTGGACTTCATAGTGATTAAAGGTATGATAGCGTACAACGCCATTTTCGGCCGAAAAATTCTCAGCCGAATAAAGGCCGTACCATCTACCTATCACCAAAAAATGAAGTTTCCCACCAAAAACGGGTTGGGGGAAGTCCGAGGTAACCAGGCCACGGCTAGAAGGTGCTACAATATCTCGGTGGAAGCCTCAAGGCCGGACGGGAAGGATAAGGGCCCCGGGGGAGTCGAAGGAAAAATCGTGACCGCCGAGCCCGGTGGCGAATTATTAACGGTATTCCTGAACGACGACCCGGCCCTTGGAGTGAGGATCGGTTCCGACCTACCACCGAAGGAACAGCAGCAATACAAGGAGTTTCTTTCTGGGTACGTCCGGGTCTTCGCTTGGTCCGACGATCAACTCCCTGGTATGCCAGAGGAAACCGTGATGCATAAGCTTAACCTCGATGCCACCGTGAGACCCGTACAGCAGCGGAGGAGGAAGCATGCGCCCGAGAAACATGCGATCATCAAGGCGCAGGTCACCAAGGGACAAGAGACTGGTCTTTTCAGACCGGTCCTGTACCCAACGTGGCTAGCCAACGTCGTCCTGGTGCCGAAAACCACCGGCAAGTGGCGAATGTGCGTAGACTTCACCGATCTGAACAAGGCCACCCCCAAGGACTGCTATCCGCTACCGAGCATCGACCAACTGGTTGACTCAACCTCGGGCAACGAGATACTCAGTTTCCTGGATGCCTATTCGGGTTATCATCAGATCCGAATGAACCCTGAAGATGTCGAGAAGACCGCCTTCATCACCGACTACGGCGTGTACTGCTACACCCGGATGCCCTTCGGATTGAAGAATGCTGGAGCCACATACCAGCGACTGGTCAACCATATGTTCGAGGGACAGTTAGGTCGGAACGTCGAAGCCTACATCGACGACATGCTCGTCAAGACCCCGAGGGCTCACAATCACCTCACCGACCTGACCGAGACTTTCGGCACCCTCATGAAGTACAGCATGAAGCTCAACCCTGCCAAGTGTGCCTTTGGAGTAAGATCCGGGAAGTTCCTGGGTTTCTTGGTCACTCAGCGGGGGATCGAAGCAAACCCTGACAAGGTCCAGGCCATCCTGGACATGCGCCCGCCCACGTGCATTAAAGACGTCCAGCGTCTGACGGGGCGTGTCGCCGCTCTCAGTCGTTTCCTGTCCCGTGCGGCCGAACGATGCTTGCCCTTCTTCAAGCTAATGAGGGGGCCTAAAATAGCGTCTGCTACGTTCGCATGGGACGGGGAATGCCAGACAGCGTTCGCCGAGCTCAAAGAGCTCCTAGCTTCACCCCCGGTGCTTTCCAAGTCCGTTGCGGGCGAGGTTTTTCTGCTCTATCTCTCGGCGACG
The DNA here is from genome assembly GCA_022559845.1 of Amorphophallus konjac. Taxonomy (NCBI): domain Eukaryota; kingdom Viridiplantae; phylum Streptophyta; class Magnoliopsida; order Alismatales; family Araceae; genus Amorphophallus; species Amorphophallus konjac. The sequence goes on from CM040123.1 coordinate 201,930,103, forward strand.
CCATCAACGGTCAGCTCGGTCCTAGTCAGAAATGACTCGGGAGTCGAGAGGCCGGTCTACTACACCAGCAAGGTGCTCGGCGAGGCCGAGCGGAGGTACCCCGCAACCGAGAAACTCGTGCTAGCGTTGGTTACCTCCGCGAAGCGCCTCCGACCCTACTGCCAGGGGCATCCCATCACCGTGCTAACCGGCGAGCCACTGAAGAAGATTCTGGCCCAACCCGAGTCCTCGGGGCGACTTGTCAAATGGGCCATCATGCTCGGGGCATACGACATCTCGTATCGGCCACGATCAGCTATCAAGGGGCAAGCGCTCGCCGACTTCATCGCCGAGAGCACCGTTCCGGTCGAGGACAGGCCTCCGACAGCAACCGGGCCAACCTTGGAACTGTTCGTCGATGGATCGTCCAACTCGGTCGGCAGCGGCGCGGGGATCCTCCTAAGGTCCCCCGAAGGAATAGAGTTGCAGTACGCCCTAAAGTTCAACTTTTCGGCGTCCAACAATGCTTCCGAGTACGAGGCCCTTATCTCGGGGGCCCGCATGGCCCGACGGTTGGGGGCTGAGCGAGTCAGGATCCACACCGACTCCCAGCTGGTCGCAAGCCAGGTCAGTGGCGAGTACGAAGCTCGGGAGGCACCTATCATCAAATACTTCCAGTTGGTCCGGAGCCTGGCCCAGCAGTTCGAGGAGTTCGAGGTAGTCCGAATAGCTCGGGAGTAAAACTCTCGGGCGGACGCCCTCTCCCGACTGGCCTCCTCCCTAGACCCGGAAGGTACACGATCGGTCCTCCTAGAAGAGCTAGAGCGCCCGAGCATAGACTCGGAGCTCCTCGCCATTGACTCGGCCACTCCCGACGACTGGCGCTCCCCCTACCTATCCTGGCTACGAGACTCCCAGGAACCCTCCGACTCTCGAGAAGCCCGCCGGATGAAGTACCAAGCTCGGCGCTTCGTCATCCTCGACAACGCCCTCTACCGAAGATCGTTCTCCGGGCCCCTTCTGAAGTGCCTCGGCCCCGACGAAGCGAGCCAAGCTATTGAGGAGATTCATCGAGGCCTGTGCGGAGCACATTCAGGAGGTCGGTCGCTGGCCAGAATCCTGCTAAGGCAAGGATACTGGTGGCTGACCCTCCAGCGCGACTGCACGGCTTACGTACAACATTGCGACCGTTGCCAGCGGTTCGACCATTTGGTCCACCAGCCGGCCACGGAACTTGTCACCCTTACCGAGCCCTACCCTTTCGCTCGGTGGGGGATCGACATCCTTGGGCCATTCCCAACGACTCAATCCCAGAAGAAGTTCATCATCGTCGCCATAGACTACTTCACCAAATGGATCGAGGCTGAAGCAACAGCGAGGATCACCGAGACAGTCGTCTGGGGTTTCGTATGGAAATCGATCATTTGTCGCTTCGGCATCCCCCGAGTGATAGTGAGCGATAATGGGCGGCAATTCGACTCTCGATACTTCCGAGATAGATGTGCCGACCTAAATATCCGCAACCACTTCACTTCAGTCGCCCACCCTCAGGCCAACGGGCTAGTTGAAAATGCCAACAAGACCATCTTGAAGGGCATAAAAACCAGACTCAGCAAGGCTAAGGGTAGCTGGCTCGAGGAACTACCTAGCGTACTATGGTCGCACCGAACGACCCCCAGAACGGCAACCGGTGAGACCCCTTTTCAACTGGTATATGGCACCGAAGCCGCCGTTCCATTGGAAATCGCCAATCCGTCTCTCTGAGTGATCAGCTTTTTGCCCGAGGCAAACGAGCAGAAGCTGCTCGAGAACCTCGACTTGGCAGACGAACTCCGAGAGATCGCGAACGTCCGAGCTACGGAGTACCAGCGCCGCCTCACTCGGTACTACAACGCCAGGGTCCGAGGCAGACAATTCCGACCAGGGGACTTCGTCCTCAGGAAGGCAGAAGCCTCTCGACCACTAGAGGCAGCGGGCAAGCTATCCCCCAATTGGAAAGGCCCCTACCGAGTGATCGAGACGCTCGGGAAAGGTGCGTACAGGTTAGCCACAATGGAAGGGGAACCCATTCCTCGGACATGGAACGCAACCACACTACGCAGATTTTATTTCTGAATACTGTATCAACAAATTGGGTAAAATAAACCCCCTTATCTTTCGCATTCATTCAAGATAACTGTTGGTACATCAGAAAGGCAACTGCCAATACATTACATAACAAAAAGTGAAAATCCATCTGGCATCGCAGCAAACGGCCATCGCCCGGTCGACCCGGTCTTGACCTTCTCGCATCCAGCCACTGACTCTGCCTCGCGTAGAAACTGGCTCGGACAAGAGATGGTCGACCTAGTTGGCTCAGGTGGTCCGTGACAAAGGTGACAGAGGGACGGCAAGGAGAAGGCCACCTTTCATGTAAGGAAGGCTACCTTCCAAGTTGGCAACAACCTGGAAAAAGGGCACGCCGCGACGGCCCCCTTTCTTCCAAACTGCCAACTCTTTGGAGGCGAACAGAAAGCAAGCAGCCCCCGAAGAGTGAAAGAAATGAAGAACAAAAGAGAGAGAAAGAGGCTGCGGACAGGGATAAGGAAGGGACTGGAGCCGCCTCCTCCCCTCCCACGGAGGGGAATGGCGGCCGGCATCCCTAACTCCCCCGTCCACCCTCCATCTCAGCGTCCGCCCGGAAGCCTCGCCGGAGCCAAGAGGAGGCAAACGGCGTGCCCCCGCACGTCGAAGCCCTCTCCCGATCCGCGCGGCGACCGTCGGACCCGTCTCATGCACGCGCGGCGACCGTGGGACCCGACCGATATTCCAGGACAGCTGGAACCGGCCGCTCCCCGTCGTCTGCAGCATCACCTTCTGAAGGGTCCTCCATGCTCCGATCGCGGTGGTGCAACGCAAAGCGAAGACGAGGGAATAAGAGCAGACCACCGGCGAGAGTCCTAAGTGTTAAGAGAGAAGGAGCACCCTTCGGTCCTTTTTATAGGCCAAGGGAGGCCACGCGCCTTAAATGACTCCCCCCTCGAAAACATGCTACATGACCTCCCTGGGAAGGTCACCTCAAAATCCTTGCCCCCCGCCCTAGCGGGATTCGCGAAGCACCTCGACTTTCAAAGCATGGTAATACGGAAGGATGCCCGCCAGAAGTCTCCCGAATCGACGTGCGAAAACGGCGCAAAAAATATCGGCACTTTCCAACTGCCCCGATACGCCAACCGAATCACAGCAAAGATAGCGATCAAATAAAGTAAGTTATTTATTGCCTCCCATAAAAGCCTCTTACAACCAGGAAGACGAAAAAAAAGAGGAAGGGGCAAAATAAAACAAAATACATCAGGCCTCGGGCCCACTTTGAAGCTCGGGAACCGCAGTAGGGGATGCGTCACCCCCGGTACCCTCGGCGACGGCCGGCCCGGACACTATCCTCGCCTGTGCGAGAACTGTCCCGGTCGCGAGCCCTCCCGAGGCTTCCGGAGCAGGTGACCCCGCAGGGGGCGACTCCTCCGGTGCTTCCCCGGCCTAAGATGAGGAGCTGGAATCTGACTCGTCCGAGTCATAACGCTGGCCATAAGGAAAATCACGTCCGGCCAGGTGCTCATTAGCATAGTTCATCGCCCGGCGATAGCCCTGCCTGAACCCCTTTCGAGCACCCCGGCGGAGCGCTACCTCGTAGTAGGGTAGGGCGGCTGCGATCAGGTCGGCCGAGTAAGCTTCCGAGCCTTTATAGCGCTCGATCACCTCCGCCTCGACCTGCCCGTCCGGAGCCCGCTCCGCCTCGGCCGCACGCTCTTTCACCCTCGCCAGACGCTCCTCCAGCTCGGTCATCCTCCGCTCGGCCTCGGTCATCCGACCCTCCGCCCGGGCTCGGTCCGCCTCGACCTCGGTGCGAAGGCGCTCCGCGTCCTCCGCCCGATCTTGCAGCTCGCTGCGCTCAAGTTCCCAGAGGCTATCCAGCTCGATGTGACGTTGACGCTCGTCTTCTAGACGTTTGCTCTTCCTCTCAAGCGATTCTTGGGCCCTTGTCAGCTGCTCGGCCAGCACCTCGGCTTCCCGTCGGCTCGACCGCGCCAACTCCCTGAATGTGAGGAACTCCCGCCGAAGCCCCTCGTGCTCCCCCTCGAGCCGAGCTAGTTTCCCCTCGCATCCACCAAGGGTCCAGGCGAGCTTCGACCGCTCCGCCTCCGTCCGGGCGTGCGCCTCTGCCATCACGGCCGCTGTCCGAGCTATAACCAGGCCGCCCTCCATCAGGATGTCAAGGACCCCGGCAGGAGTGCTGCGCTTTTCTCCTCCCCTCGTCCTATCGGCGATCGACCGGCAGATCCGGTACAGATCACCCGAGACACCAAGCCTGACCAGAGCTTCCGGCAAAGGGGACCGCTCCACCCCGGGCACCCCGCCAGAAGGCCCTGTTGTAGCGGCGAAACTAACCGCCCCGCGCACCACGGTCGGTTGGGGTTGCAACGCCTCCCCGGGCGAACCCCCTCCCTCGACCGGCGCCGCGGGATTAACGGCACCAGAAACTGCCGGCACTTGGGGTTGCGGCGCCCCCGCGGGCACACCCCCATCAGCTCCGACCGAACTCTCGGTCCCAGCGCCGGCCACGCCGGCATCGGCCCCTTCTGTCCCTACAGAGGGGAGAGCCGACCCATCACCTCCCTCTGCGGGGCCCCTGGTCTCCTCGGCCCCCTCTCGCTCGGCAGATGGGAGAGCCAGCCCAGAAGGGTCGGCCCCATCCTGCCCCCGAGAGGGGAGCGCTGCCGAGCCAGAGTCGCCCCCGACGGCAGTAGGAAGACCGGCTTTCCTGGCCCTCTTTCTGGCCTTCGCGGCCTCCCGCAATTTCCCCACCAGGGGATCCTTGCGCTTCAGGCCGGTCGATCGAGAAGTCCCCTCGGGGGCCGCCCCCTTGCCCTTATCTCGGGCATGAGCGCGACCCGCCGAGACATCAGGTTCGTCGGCTGCCGAGTCTTCTCCCAGATCGATAACCTCGGCCACCTCCTCCAGAGGCTCCCGCCTCACATCTGCAACAAGAAGAAGCCCCAGTCAGGAGGAGGAAAAAGAGTTACCACCCCAGAAGAAGAGCCTCAAGAGCCATACCTGACGACGTCAACCGCGAGAGAAGACACCGTTCGATGTTCTCCGGCGTCACTAGCTCCTCGGTCGATTGGCGATTCTCCAGCAGACGGGCAGCCTGCTGCTCCACGTGGGGAGGGAACTCCTCCTGGCGAGGGGGCAGATTCGGGTGAAAATTGGGCGAGGTCCGGCATCTCCAGATCTCGTCCGTCGCCACCGCCTTCACCCAGAAGAATTGAGTCTTCCACCCCTTGTGCGAAGAATCCTTCGCCGCGAGCGAGATGTAGCTCCTGTTCCTTCGCGCCTGGATGAAGTAAAAACCTTTCCCAGCCGATGGATGTGCCTTCAGCTCGAAGAAGAAGTGGAAAAGGTCCAGAGACGGGAAGATGCCGCGTTGATGGCATAAGATCCCAAAGGCAGAAAGAAGAAGATAGGAGTTGGCCACCAACTGGATAGGCGCCAACCGGAAAAAAGTGAGAAGCTGCAGTACGTAAGGATCGAAAGGAAGCCGGAATCCACTCTTCCAGGCCAAAAGAAAGGTGCAAATGTGCCCATCGCGGTCATCCAGACTCGTCTCATATGGAGTAGCGGCAGCAAAGCTATAGTGGAAAGGCAGACGGAAATGGTGCTCCAGCCTTCGCACCTCTGCTTCTCCCAACTCGCTACAGTTGGGGATGGGATCGCACCTCACGGGCACAAGCTCCAGACTCTGATCCGCCATCGGATCGGGAGAAGATCCCTCGTACGAGCTTGAAGACTCCGGGGGAGAAGGAAGCTGTCGGACCGCCTCCGCGGTTATCCTCGCCAACTCTTCAAACGCCGCCGCAAGGCTCCGCGTCTCCGCCGTGCTCTCACGGCGCATCAAGAAGTAAGGAAAGCCTAAAACCCTGCAAGCCTAGAACGATGAACAGCGCCCCCTATAAACCCCTGAGGGTGGCGGCGCGCCGTTCCGTGCTCCGAGAAAAAGGGGGGCCCCTTCATTTCAAATCCGTCAGGATCATCATTACGGGCCTCGGCGACCGCTATAAGCGGCTACATAACGTCAACGGAATTCCACCCACTTGAGCCACGCCGGTCCAAAGCCTCGAAAAACTACTCATCCGAGCCTCCTTGGCTCGGGAGTAGGAGGGGGACAAGTGGAGAGGGGGATTTCCGCAGCCCACCACAAAGGCAGCCCAACAAGACCTACAAGGTCCAACCGGGCGAGCCCACCCAAGTGATAGCCCACAGGGCCCACTTCGGGAGAAAAGCCCAATAAACAAAGACTCGAGGAACTAACTCTCCCCGGCGGCCTTCTAGGCTCGGAGGGCCCGAGACAACGGTCAGGTCGCATGGAAGGTCCGGTCTAAAGCCCACTCTCCGACCGAGAGAAAGAGGCTCCAGCCGACCTATCCGACCCCACCTTTGCCGGGCCATGCCTATCGCTCGGACACGAGCCAGCATCCCCGTAGCTCGGTGAGACCGCTTGATTATCTGCAGGTGCGGCCGTTCAGAGTCCTCCGCCAGCGGGAGAGTCATGGGAGCTGCCGAACTCCAAGGGGATAACGCCCCCACGATCCGGCCATGAAAGCCCCCGCTGAAGACGTAACTCCCGCCGGGAAGCCCTCAGCTCACCGGACTCTTAAAAGGCGACGCACTATTTAAGCCAGGGATACCCTCCAGAAGATGGTAAGATGAACTAGCCATTCACATACCCTAAGCTCCTGAGCACGATTCGCTTCACCCTTGGTGGAGAGGATTCTCGCGCATCAGCTCTCTCCTCCCCCCATTATCACTTCCCCCATCGCTCTACTGACTTAGCCATCGGAGGGTTTTCCCCCAGGGAGATCCCCTGGGCCCTCTGATACGTTTCCCTTCTCTTGCAGAAACATCTTCTGGTGATCTACAACCCGCTCAGGACACAGCGCGAGATTCCGCCTCTTCACCTATGGTTACGGCTCTTTGTTCACACATTTGCAATGCCACGCCACAGAGAATTGCCTAGGGTGAAATGCGTGAATTTAGGCTATACATGCAAGATGTGCGATATCCACTTGACGGGTGCACCACCCCTCAATTGTGCCTCGCGGCCCGCACCGCATCTACGAATTACGGGCGACGTCCCTATCCTATCCCCTATAGAGGGAGATGCCTTACTTATATTTATGTTATGCCTGCTAATGAATGCTTGCATGCTTTAAAAAAAAAGAAGAGAAAAAAAATGATAAAAAAACAACATAAAAATAATAAAAAAATATAATAACAATAAAATAACAAGAATGTGCGTATGCAATAAACTAAATTTCGGCCATCGAAGCCTACTTTCCTAGCACCGGCTCGTAGAGCCCAATCTTGGCCCCCATGGCCTACCTGTTGCCCTCGCGGCTCGTTAATCCACAACTTCGGCTCTTTAAGCCCGCTCCCAGCCTTGGCTATTTTGACTTCCCTTATCGGCTCCTGAGCCGACAGCTTTCAATTATCGGCCCCTGAGCCGACAGCTTTTCAATCATCGGCCCCTGAGCCGACAGCTTTTCAATCATCGGCCCCTGAGCCGACAGCTTTCAATTATCGGCCCCTGAGCCGACAGCTTTTCAATCATCGGCCCCTGAGCCGACATCTTTTCAATTATCGGCCCCTGAGCCGACAGCTTTCAATCATCGGCCTTTGGGTCGACAGCTTTTCAATTATTGGCTCCCATGTCAACAACTTCCAATTATCGGCCGCTATGCCGACAACTCTTATATCATTGGCATCCATGCCAACAACCGCCCGGAGTTCTCCAAAAAAAAAAAAGAGAAGGGAAGAAGAGAAGAAGAAGGAAACAGAGAAGAGAAAAGAAAAAGAGAATAAAAGAGAGAAGAGAAAAAAAAGATAACAAAAAAGATAAGAGAAGAAAAGAGAAGAGAAGACAAAGAGACCAACAAACCATGTCAGCTCCTGGCACCCTGTCGGCACTGACGAAGAGACAAAGAGACCAACAAACCAGGTCAGCCCCTGGCACCCTGTCGGCACTGACGAAGAGACAAAGAGACCAACAGACCATGTCAGCTCCCAGCACCCTGCCGGCACTGATGAAGAGGAAAGGAGACAACAGACCATATCAGCTCCCGACACCCCGTCGGCACTGATGAAGAGACAAAGAGACCAACATACTGCTTCAGTTCCCGACACCCCGTCGGCACTGATGAAGAGACAAAGAGACCGGTACACTGCTTTAGTTCCCGGCACCTCCTCGGCACTGGTGAAGAGACCAACGTACTGCTTCAGTTCCCAGCATCCCATCGGCACTGATGAAGAGACCAATACACTGCTTCAGTTCTCGACACCCCATCGGCACTGATGAAGAGACCAACATGCTGCTTCAGTTCCCGGCATCCCGTCGGCACTGATGAAGAGACCAATACACTGCTTCAGTTCCCGACATCCCGTCGGCACTGATGAAGAGACCAATACACTGCTTTAGTTCCCGACACCCCGTCGGCACTGATGAAGAGACCAACATGCTGCTTCAGTTCCCGGCATCCCGTCGACACTGATGAAGAGACCAATATGCTGCTTCAGTTCCCGACACCCCGTCGGCACTGATGAAGAGACCAATATGCTGCTTCAGTTCCCGACACCCCGTCGGCACTAATGAAGAGACCAACATGCTGCTTCAGTTCCTGGCATCCCATCGGCATTAATGAAGAGACCAATATGCTGCTTCAGTTCCCGACACCCCGTCAGCACTGATGAAGAGACCAACATACTGCTTCAGTTCCCGACACCCCACCGACACTGACGAAGAGACAAAGAGACCAACATGCCACGTCAGCGTCCGGCAACCTGTCGGCACTAACGAAGAGAAGAAGAGACCAACATACCACATCATTCTCCGTCTCCGGTCGACACTGATGAGGAGAAGAAGAGACAAGCATGCCACGTCAGATTCCGGCACCCCGTCGGCACTGACGAAGAGAAGAAGAGACAAACAAACCATGTCAGCTCCCGACACCCTATTGGCACTGACGAAGAGAAGAAGAGACAGACAAATCATGTCAGCTCCCGACACCCTATCGGCACTGACGAAGAGAAGAAGAGATAGATAGACCATGTCAGTTCCCGACACCCTTCGGCATTGACGAAGAGAAGAAGAGACAAACAAACCATGTCAGCTCCCGACACCCTGTCGGCACTGACGAAGAGAAGAAGAGACAGACAAATCATGTCAGCTCCCAACACCCTATCGGCACTAACGAAGAGAAGAAGAGACAGACAAACCATGTCAGTTCCCAACACCCTATCGGCACTGACGAAGAGAAGAAGAGACAGACAAACCATGTCAGCTCCCGACACCATGTCGGCACTAACGAAGAGAAGAAGAGACAGACAAACCATGTCAGTTCCCGACACCCTGTCGGCACTGACGAAGAGAAGAAGAGACAAACAAACCATGTCAGCTCCCGACACCCCGTCGACACCGATGAAGAGAAAAAGAGACCAGTACACCCGCGGGCACCGCCTGGCTCATCCTTTGCCTACGCTACCCGTGGGTGGGGGGCATTTATGGACACCAAAAATTGCATGCACAGATATCCTGCTCGGCCCAGCATCAACAACGGCACCGAGTGAAGAAACCCCAGAGAGACTAGTCACCCAGACTCCCCAAATATGCACACTGTCGTGAAGCCGTCTCCGGAGTCACGGCAGTGAAGAGAAATCAACCACCAAGAGCCCCACAATCCATGGGCCTCGAAGAAAATCAAACGGGCCACAACTCGTGCTCACAACGGGCTCAAAACTGCCCATTTAGCCATTCAACGGCACGCCCAAGGCCCTTCAGCGGCACGCCACTGGCCCCTCTCAGCGGCACGCCCTTGGCCTTCAGCGGCACGCCCCAATGGCCTTCAACGGCATGCCCCTTGTGCCTTCAGTGGCAAGCCCCAATGGCCTTCAACGGCACGCCCCATGTGCCTTCAACGTCACGCCTCATGTGCCTTCAACGGCACGCACCTTTTGGCCCGTTCAACGGCACACCCTCTGCCGCCTTCAACGGCACACTATTTTAAGCCTTCAACGACACACTATTTTAAGCCTTCAACGGCACACTATTTCGGGCCTTCAACGGCACACTATTTTAAGCCTTCAACGGCACACTATTTCGGGCCTTCAACGGCACACTATTTCAAGCCTTTTACGGCACACTATTTCAAGCATTCAGCGGCACACTTCTTGAGTCTTCCAGCAGCACACTTGTGAAGGCCTTCAGCGGCACACCTGCAAGGCTCTCCAGCGGCACGCCTTCCTCAGCCTCCCAGCGGCACAGCATTCGGCCCATTCACGTCGGTCAACGCTCGTAGTCCTCGGCGCGCAGCGAAGGCATGGCAGGCCCATACCTGCACCTTGCTGTGCTGTCCTCGCCCCACCTACTCCCGTTTTCGATAGTCGTTGGCCTGACCAGGGGTATAAGAACCCCTCGCTCTGACGAAAAAAAAAAGGGGAGGGGACAGACACACACACACAGACACGCAGAGAAAAGAGAAGAAGGGGAAGAAGAAGAGAAGAAGAGGAGGGAGGCGCCTGCCCTCCCGCTGCTCCGTCCACCACCGTCCACACAAGGAAGAAGAGAAGGAAAAGAGAGAAGAGAAGAAGAGAGGAGTGAAGTCTGGGAGGGGAGGAGCCCACGCTCCGTTCCCCTTCCCACCTTGTATTTTCATTTCTTTTCCCTTTTTTTTTGTTGTTGTCCCCCTTTTCTTTTGTTCTTTTGTTTCTCTCTTGCTCGTAGTCTTAGCTCGAGCATGCTTTGCAATGTATTTGACCGGCCACGGTCATTCCCATTCTTTTATGAATGAAAGTCGCCCTCCTTGGGCTCTCTATTACTTCTGTTGGTCTGTGCCACCGTGTTGTTGACTGTCCATTTCTTTTCCCTTCTCCGACGTTTGCTTTGAGTCTTCGTGTCGATGGTTTCTCCCGGACGCCACACCAGCTTGAGTGGTCTGGGGCCACGAATCTCTCCCTGCAAGGCCCAATCCCTTCATCCGTGCCAGCCCCCTCGGGCCATTTCCCCCTCCTGCCGAGGTTTTCTGTGGGTTTGATCGACCTAGTAGCCCCGGTGCACCTGCACCCTCCCTCAACGGCACACCCATTTGGGGTTTCAGAGGCACACCCCTAGCCTCCCCTCAGCGGCACACCTGCCGCTTAACCCTGACTAAACCCCCAGTAGATCCTATCCAGTCTCAGAGGTGTCTCCCATTCAGCGTTTCTTTCGGGCTTTCCGAAGTTTTATAAAAGGTGTTGTCGCCAGTGGCACGCACCTCCCATTGTAGGGTTCCGCCACTCCATGTGGGCGCGTTCCCTTTATCTCCCTTACGCCCCGGATCAAGGGGAGATGCTGCCGAATTTTTATTAAAAGTAATACTATGTTAAAAGACAAAGAGAAGTAATTAATAAACGATCAGGTAATAAATAAAACATCCCAATCGGGACAAACAGAACAATGTATGGCTCAAAGGATTGGACTGCTAAAATACAACCCCGGCCTTAGACACTCACTGAAGAATTCAGAACACGGCCATCCGAACCTCTGAACTTCATAAGACAACAAGAACATATCCACTCCCATGGCCTTTCAACGGCACACTCCCCTGGCCTTTCAGCCGCACACTCTTCCTTGGCTTCAGCGACACATTCCCTTCAAGCCCAGCGGCTCACCCCCCTTCTTCACTCCCAGCGGTACACCCCTGACCATCCTCCAGCGGCACACCTCCTCCATCCTCCAGCGTCTCACCCCCTCTCCCTCTTACCTTCTCTCTCTTTCCCTCACCATCTCTCTCTCTTTCTTTCCCTCACCATCTCTCTCTCTCAGCCCCTCACCGTCTCTCTCTCTCTCCCTCACCGTCTCTCAGTCTCTCCCAGCCACTATCTCTCTCTCACCACCCTCTCTCCCTCCGTCTCATGTGGAATGGCCTTTCTCGAAGTGGAATACAATGTACAGACTTGGTAAATTGATGCACGAACATAACAACAAGCAATGTATAGACTTTGCATAAAGGATTGCACAAATGCAGACAGTGAAGCATGTACATTGGAAATGGATGTTCAGACATGCCGTGAACGAATGTATGGGCTTAATATGCTTGTGACAACAATGTACAGACTTTGAGCTGGCCAATGTATAGACTTTGAGCTGTAACAAATGGACAATGTACAGACTTTGAGCTGAAGGATGTATAGACTCTGTGTGCTGGTTGCATAGACAATGTACAGACTCTGAGCTGGCCAATGTATAGACTTTGAGCTGCAGCAAATGGACAATGTACAGACTTTGAGCTGGCCAATGTATAGACTTTGAGTTGCAGCAAATGGACAATGTACGGACTTTGAGCTGGCCAATGTATAGACTTTGAGCTGCAGCAAATGGACGATGTACAAACTTTGACCTGGCCAATGTATAGACTTTGAGCTGCAGCCAATGGACAACGTACAGACTTTAAGCTGGCCAATGTATAGACTTTGAGCTGCAGCCAATGGACAATGTACAGACTTTGAGCTGGCCAATGTATAGACTTTGAGCTGCAGCAAATGGACAATGTACAAACTTTGAGCTGGACAATGTATAGACTTTGAGCTGCAGCAAATGGACAATGCATAGACTTTGAGCTGCAGCAAATGGACAATGTACAAACTTTGAGCTGGCCAATGTATAGACTTTAAGCTGCAGCAAATGGACGATGTACAGACTTTGAGCTGGCCAATGTATAGACTTTGGGCTGAGGGACGTACAGACTTCGTGTGTGCTAGCAGCCAGTGTACTGACTTTGAGTTGCAGAAAATGGACAATATACAGACTCTGCGTGTGTGCTAGCAGCCAATGCACAGACTTTGAGTTGTAGCAAATGGATAATGTGCAGACTCTAGCAGACGATGTACAGACTTTGAGTGAGCCCGGCATGCTCCTCTCCTCCCTTCGCCGGCGCTCTTTGGAATGTCTTCATCAGCATGCCACCCCCCTTCCTTCGCCGGCACGCTACCTGCTGTCCTCGCCGGCACACTCCTTCAGCCCCGCTTAACCCCCCCAACGGCCCACTCTTCATTCCAAAAAAATATGTAAAAATATATATAATAATAATGATAATAATACTAATAAAAGAAAACAACAAAAATCATGATAAATAAATAAACCTGAATGTATAATAAATAAGCAAAAATGTGTAAAAAAATATATAGATATATAATAATAATAATAATAATAATAAAAGTCATCCAAAAACAAATGCAGAAAGGGGAATAAACATCACAAGATTATATGGTAAAAAATATCCCAGATAAAAAAAATGGTAAAATCCACATTGCAGCCCCATCTCTCTCCGTGACCCGACACAGAAGGAACAATAATGCCGCCCTCTCAGGCCAGGCCTGAGTCTTGGGAACTATCCCGATATGGCCAGGCCCCGACCTAGTCTCGGGCCGATACTCCGATTAAACCGGACCCGTTTCTCGGGCCGGATCCCTTCCGAGCCACTACTAAAATTGCCGCACGTTCGGCAGACATTTGAACGGGTTCACCTCGATTTCTGCCGCGTTTCTATTACGGAACTGTGTCCGAACATGACCGATACGGCCGACGGCTCCCATCCTGACATGGTCGTAACCTGACATTGCTCGGGGCCAATAGCCCGTCGAATCGGATTCATCCTAATGGGATCCCCCCGCTCTTTCATTGAAATTGCCGCGAACTCGGCATAAATTTGTACGGGGTTGTTTCTATCTACGTCGTACCTTCGATATGGACCCTTGTCCGAATATCAAGTGGTCCGCAAGTGACCGACAGAAATCTGAATAGAACGAGATGGCTCCTGTCAGCCCTAGACCCTATACACGGGAATATCAATAAGGCCTTTGTGGGCTGTGCTTGGACCTCAGGTCCGTCCCGATTATGGTCGTTGTCTGACCCACACCCTCGACCTATAGCTCGCTTCCTTCGAACATGTTTTGATTTCGGAATCTAGTCCCGGGACTCATCCCCGTTGCCCTCCGGCACCGGGAACATTAATGATTCCCACGCAAGCCCCGTTTGAACCGCGGGAGGCGCCCCCAGTATGGTCTCGACTCGATCTCGTACCGGGCCAATAAATTCACTAGTTTCCTGCTACACTAACCGAGATTTAACCGAATGTTTTCAGTGTCTCGGAATAATATATTTGTCGTATCCCGGCATACATACGTTCCGGGTCTTCCCGCGATGATTATGATATTTTCAAGCCGGAAACCCGTCCGAATATTAAACGGTCCCTTGAATGACCGACACGTTTCGAACGTTCGCTTCCCTAGACACAGGGCTTTCCAACCGATTCAAGGTATATTCCCTCGTTGCCCCTTGGCACCGGAAATATCAATGACGCTCATGCAAGTCTTGTTTCGACCGTGGGGGGCCCACCGTAGTATGGTCGCAGCTTGCTCTTGCACCGGGCCAACAGATTTACTAGTTTTTGACCGCTCCAACCAAGGCTCAGCCGAACGTTTTCCGCTCTTCCGAACAATAAATTTGTCGTACCTCGGTATACATGCGTTCCGGTTTTCCCGCGACAACCGCGATTTTCTCGAGCCGGACATTCGTCCGAACATTAAATGGTCAGTACACGACCGACATGACCGCGAATAGTTTTCTTCTCACCCTCGCGTGAGGATTTCAATACCTCGTAATAAACCTTTCATGCAATTAATTTCTTGGCCATGAGGCCCTGAATCCCGGCGATTAATCAAGGGTGTTCCCTCGTATGGGGGATGTAAATGACGCCGTGACCTTTATGGCGCGGCGGGTTTTTGTCCCGACACGAACCACACAATCATCTGACCGAGTCAGATAGAGCGCACCATGGGCTCTTCGGAGCCCGAATAAATTGTCACTTCGGTGACTGGCACGCCCACGCACTCAATAGACGAACCACCTGAACCAGCGAATTTTAGTGCGTCCACACCGTCCCACCTACCACAATGCATGAGGGTGATCGTTTACACCTTCCAGAATTTCACACTCGGGACCGTGTCATGTGGGAACCCATCTCAAGGGGTCATAGTTTCTTTGATCCCTTCCCTAGGGAACCATATGACCCACCATATCTACTCCCCTTCTTCGAGGGAGTCCACCATCACACCCCTTCCGCACGGGCTGATCCATATACACCCATCAAGCCCGTTCATTGGCAAGGTGATGATCTTGGTTCTCCTAGCCCTCCCGCATCCAAATCCAATGTGCATGACTGGTGCATCGTAGGATGTCTAGGTGTCCCCCATTACGTCAACCATCGATTGCATCTAGTGTATGCATGGTACACATTCGGATGTCTTGGTCCACCATTGCATGTGCATAGGCCGGACTAACAGTAGGTATGTCTAGGGTCTTGTGTGTCTGTCCATGCATGTGTGCTGCATATTAGGAGTCATATAGTCGGCCTCATGTCAGCTCGCGATCCCTTTCGAGTGCGAGGCAAGTCGGATCTATTGCGTACGTTGTAGACTTGCCAGAATTTGGGATCGGCTCTACCTTAACATATCGGATCTAGTCACATAAAGGGACCAAGTGGTGATTCCTAGTGAGTCTTCGAGCCGCCTCCTTCCCTTTGAGAGTGACCCCACCCCGGAGTGTCCACCTCTAGCCTCATTCCCAGCAGCCTGAGCATATCGAATCTATACGGGATGAGTAGGTGTCGATTACTTGGAGTGGAGTGTACTCCGTGCTTCCAGGTTCGGTGACGGATCCGCAGGAGCTACTTGAGCAGCCACACCCCTTACTCGACGGGGTCGAGTTCTTCCCACTCGGGAAGAATTTATGGGAATCAACACCGGGCACTAACTTTTTAGTTTTGCATTTGTGTCATTTTATTTGCATTTATATACTTGGGAAAACATGTTTGTAATTGTATGGCTTTATAAGCCAATTTGTTAGTCCTTAAGGATGTTTGGGTTTATTTGTAAAAGTCCAGTAGGTCCAGCAAGGGGCCCCCACCTTCTTCCCCATTGGTCCACCTAGGCTCTAGGGCCCATGTGGGGCTGGTCAAATGTCCAAGGTGGGCTTCTAGAAAGCTTGACCATTCAAGGGGACAAAGTGAGGAAAAAGTCCATATTCTCTCCCCTTTCTTGGTCCAAGGTAGGCAACCTACCAAACTTGGACTTCCTTCCTTTAAAAATTCAAAGGAAGGAAGCTTCCTTGTCTCCCCCTTGGTCCCTCTCCTCTCTCCCACGAAATTCCCACCCCCCACCCCTTGCCATGCTCTATATAAGAAGATGTATAGTGTCATTTGTAGATTTAAAGAAGAGAAATAAGTTAATTTGCTTGAAGCAAGAAGGGTGCACCCCTTGTCTCTCTCCTCTCTCCCCCTTACAGAGGTTGTAGTCTCCTTCTTCTGATGTGTGATGCATCTCTTCTACCTCCTTCCTGAGTGAGAAGCTCAGCGCCGTCGCCGCCATCGAGCCGCCATCGCACCACTGCCGCTGCTTCTTCGATATTCTGTCCACCCTAGATAGAACCATATTGGACGAATTTTAGCTCTGCATCAGGAGCTCAGGTCGTGTCCAAAATTGGAGAGTGAGTCCCCCACGTTCCCCCCATCCTCCACAAAAAAATACCGGTCATTTATCCCACTTTAGCTATTTTTCCCAATTCTATCTTTCCACCCCTAGCAATCTGCCTTCTGTGCAGATCCTGTTACAGCAGCCTTGTTCTTCCATTGTTGGACCCCCTTCCCCATTTCTGATTAAGTCCAAATTTGGACTGGGTGTTCTGCCCACCAAAACCCACCTCCACAAATTTCCCCTTGATTTTAGGAGTTCTTTTTCCCCTCTAAAAAATTAAAACTCAGGCAAAACACCTGCTCTGTCATGTGCAGTCCAGATCCGACCCCTGTCCAGTAAAAAATCCATTTCCCTTTCAAAACACCTTTAGAAAATCCACAAAAAATATTGGCGTCTTCCTTACTTCCCCCTCTCTAACTTTCATCAAGGGCCCAACTTCCAGATCCGCAGTTTTTGCTTCGGTCAACCCTTGTTCTCAAGAAAATTCAAATATGTCCTGCCAGATCTGGTTCTGTGGAATAGCTGGTTGTAAATTCGACCAAGGCCATTACAGAGACATACAAAATTCCTTCTCTAGCCATAGGTCGTAGCTCTCTGAAAGAGCTTTCCAACGGCGCTGGTCTCGCGTTAATCAGAGGTTAGGGCTATTCGCAGTAGCCGTTCTCGCCGGGTCACGCACTGTAGAACAGAAGTACCATCCCGTGGACAGCAAGTCGCACCGACCGCCCGGCCGACCGACTCACCTTCCACAAGGTGAACCAGCACGTTGCCTTCCCAGGGAACGTCCCTCCAGGAGCCACCGTTACAGCAGTACCATTTCCGGCCCACTCGGCCCACCAGCCAGCATGTGGGCCCCACAACCCGTAGCACGCGTCATCCGGACGGCACCGACGGAGCTGTCCAAGTTGCTACCCGTCAACCCAAGATCGGTCCTCCCGGGCCCACATTGTAGCCCTTTACCTCCCTATGTGGAGTGGGCTACAAATTAACTTCTGTAATTATTGTAATATTTTTACCGGGAGTTACCGTACTTGGCCGGGGTCGTCTTCCCCACGCCCGCCGCGTGGAGGTATCGTGTCCACTCCCTATCTCGGCATTTGCTTTACTCGTATTTATTTGTATATGCCGCTGTGAGTGATAGGATTATTATCCCGATATATTTTTATCACCGCTGTGAGAGAGTGAGTATGACTCATCCCGTGACTCAATCCGAGTACACGCGGAAGAGCCGAATACCCGAGACTCACTACCGGTTCCTCAACCGCGCACGATCCCGGGTTTCCCTCGCTTAGGGACGAGTCCACGAGCTAGAGTCCCAGGTCGCGTATCCGTCCCGCATCAAATTGGAATCAAGTGGAAGGTTGAGTCTAGGGTAGTTTTGGTTAAAAATAAAAAAAAGTGTCGAAGTCTGGGTGTCGCATTTGCATACCTTTAGTCGGTATATCAAAAGGTGTTGCCCGAACGTTAGGTTATGCCTATCAGGAAGGTCGCACATTTGCGAGAGAGGATCTTCGGATACCGTAACTCCGCCAAGTACCATCTATTGGTTGAGTGTAGGTGTGTAGTCGAGTCGGCATTCCAACTTGCATTATCGTTTAGAGTCATGTCTAGTGTTTGTCCAAGTGTCTTCATGGCCATCATATAGCTCCCCGTGTCCCATGGATTACCAAACGCCCGCATCTTATGAATGGTGGTGATACGCCCAAAGATGGGAAAACCAACCCCACCACTCCCGTAGGCCCGCAACCCGGGACTTCTATGGCTCCAAGGTCCCGAGCGACTACCTAGAGTGGGAAGCCGCTATGGACACATATTTTTAGTGTTACATTATGTCCGATGCCATGCAAGTCGACCTTGCCTCAAGGAAACTTTTCTACGAAGCCGTCGAAACATGGAGGGACATAGAATATTTGAGGGAAATTAGGAGGCAAAGGCCTATAGAGTCGTGGCAAGAGATGAAGGGCGATAGGGAGGTCTACCTACCTGGCCCACTCACCTCCAACCGACCCCACCCAATCTCTTCCAACCAAGTGGTCATAGTCGGAGGAAAAGATCCCCATATGTAGACGAGCCTAAGCCCAATCCTAGACCGAGTGATTATGGGTGAGTCCATCCCGATACCCCTACTCCAAACTCGACCATTACCGAACGTTTCAAAACCATTTTGGATCGGTTGGATAGGATGTGTACTCAAATTGATGGATGCCTGCCCGAGCCCCTCACCCCGGTGCCACCCCCAAGGACCTCTTCCCCTCGAGGAGGACATGCCTTCCCCACCCATGAGTGCTCTTTTGCCACCCATTTCCGATCCTCATCCGGAGCAAACTCATTTGGAGCCACCTTAGCCCGAGCCACCCGTGTAATGCCCTGGATTCTTATCAGATTCTTATTAGGTCTTTCGGATCTTCTTCGGAGAGTTTCGGATCGCTTTTATGGGTCCTGAGTTGAGTTTTACGATCCGTGTGGGTTTTTCTCTCGTACTAGTTACGGAACCCTGCGGTAAGTTTGTTTCTCAGTTCATCGACTCGTGGATGCCGCAGTTGCGATGTACTCGTCGAGAGGATCGTTTTGACTATTTTTGCGTATTTTTCTGAATTAGTCCATTTTCGGGCTAATTATCAAAATTTTGAAAATTAAAAAAATTCCTAATTTCTTTCGTTTTCTTTTCCTTTCCTCTCTCCTCCCTTCTCATTTCACCGTCGCAACCTCTCTCTCCCGTTTTCTCTCTTCTCTCGCCCTTCCGGCTCCGGCTGCAGATGGAGGAGGCTCGGGCAAGTAGAGGAGATGCCGTGGGGATGGTTGGGTGCGCGATCGGGCGAGGATCAGATCGGTTTTGGCGCGATCCCGAACGGTAGATTCAAAGCCGACGGTCGAGCTCGCGACGTGGTTTTCGGCGTGGTTTAGTCGCTTCGGCACACGATTTCTTCGATTGAGGTAGGGAGATGGATCACCCACTTCCCCTCTACGTTTTCCCTACAGTTTCACGTCGTTCGGTGCGAGAACGAGCGAGTTTGGGCTCGTTTAGCAAAAATCGTGATTTTAGGAGTTCGTAGGGTTCACCGAAAAATGGTGACCATTTTTAGTATAATTGGTATCAAACGAACAGCTGGGATGTCTGGATCCCATTCTCGCAAGTTTTGTCATGATTGGTCGTCATTCGGGGCCGGTAGGAGTCCGGGAACCCCGGTGACCTGATTAGGGTCAATTCATCGAAATCGCCCCAATCTCTCGATTTGTCCGTTGCATGTGGTCCTTCTAGCTTGTGGAAGTCTTTTCTTGTTGTCCTGTACTGATTCCTCTGCGTTTCGGCGTGAATGGGGTGTTTCTTGAGGCGTTGTGCTGTCGGTCTTGGCGGAGCATGGAAAGCGCTTCAGAAGACGATGATGCAGATGGTGGCAGGGGGGAAGCTCCTGCTATTTCAGTCTAGAAGAGGGTTCGTCAGTCGGGGGTCACTCTGGGAGAGGGTTCATGCTAGAGCATGTCGCCTTCCTTTCCCTGACCTGCCAATGTTATCCCGAGGGAAGGGGGATGAAGCTCATCGAGCTTCATTCCTTCACTGTCTACCCGACACCTCTTTCCACCGTCGACCCCATTGCTAAGAAGGGGAGCTCTCTCAAGCATCCTCTCCATTTTGCTCGGGTCGACCTCTTCTCTTTTTTTCTTTTTTGTTGTCCTTCCAATACCTTTGGCATCTTTCCTCCGAGCCTTCTTAAACCAACGAGGCCGACAGTCCTTTGTCCGAGCCAGTTTCCGCACGAGGCAGAGTCAGTGGCTGGACGTAGGAGCACTTACCGGGTTGGCCGAGCATTTTGCTCTCGTAATAGTGCCAGAGGGTGTAATTTTTGTACATGTATACTGTATTGGCTACGGCCTACTTGATGTACATCAAATTTTAATAAGAAGAGAGGAATGGCGTTTATTCTATTTTGCTTACATGTCCATGCTTGCCAAATGATCAAAAGTAGAACTTGCGAAGATTTGTCACGTTCCATGTCCGAGGGACGGGTGTTCCTTCTATGGTGGGCAGTCTGTATGCTCCATTCTCGAGCGTCTCGACCACTCGGTAGGGGCCTTCCCAGGTAGAGGGAAGCTTCCCTGCCGCCTCTAGTGGTCGAGATGCTTCGACTTTTCTCAAGATGAAGTCTCCCGACTGGAAGTATCTGTCTCGGACTCTGGAGTTGTAGTATCGAGTGATGCGCCGTTGGTATTCCATTGCTCGGATCTTTGCAATCTCTCGGATCTCATCCTCTAGGTTGAGGTTTTCTCCCAGTTTCTGCTCGTTTACCTCGGGCTCTAAGTGGACGACTTGGAGAGAGGGATTGCCGACCTCCAACAGAATTACGACTTTTGTGCCATACATACACCAGCTGAAAAGGCATTTAACCGGTGGCCGTCCTCGGAGTAGTTCAGTGTGACCATAGTACGCTCGGTAATTCCTCGAGCCAGCTACTCTTGGCCTTGCCGAGCTTGGTTTTGATGCCTTTTAAGATAGTCTTATTGGCATTTTCGACCAGTCCGTTAGCCAGAGGGTGGGCTACCGAAGTGAAGTGGTTGCGAATGTTTAGGTTGGCACATCTATCTCTGAAGTAATGAGAATCAAACTATCGACCATTATCGCTCACGATCACTCAGGGGACACAGTAGCGACAGATGATCGACTGCCAAACAAAACTCCATACGACTGACTCAGTGATCCTGGTGGTGGCTTCGGCCTCGATCCACTTGGTGAAATAGTCGAAGGCGACGATGACGAACTTCTTCTGAACTGGAGACGTGGGGAATGGCCCTAATATGTCGATCCCCCACCGAGCGAAAGGGTATGGCTCGGCAATGGTGATGAGCTCCGCGGCGGGCTGATGGATCAGGTGGTCGAAGCGTTGACATCGGTCGCACTTCTGTACATAGGTCGTGCAGTCGCGCTGGAGAGTGGGCCACTAGTAACCCTGCCGAAGCAAGATCCTGGCGAGCGATCTTCCTCCTTGGTGCGCTCCGCAGGTGCCTTCGTGTACTTATTGAATAGCTCGGCTGGCTTCATCGGCGCTGATGCACTTGAGGAGTGGACTGGAGAAAGATCTGTGGTACAAGGCCTCATCTAGCAAGACGAAACGCCGGGCTTGGTACTTCAGCTTTCGAGCCTCCCGAGGGTCGGTGGGCTCTTGAGAATCCCGGGTCAGAATCTAGCAAGATGAAACGTCGGGCTTGGTACTTCAGCTTCCGAGCCTCCGCCAGTCGCTCAGAGGTGCCGGGTCAACGGTCATAAGCTCGGACTCAATGCTCGGTCGCCTGAGCTCTTCGAGGAAGACCGATTGTGTACCTATGGGGTCGAGCGAGGAGGCCAGTCGAGAGAGGGCATCCGCTCGGGAGTTTTCCTCCTGAGCTATCCGGACTACCTCAAAGCTCTCGAAGAGTTGGGCCATCCTCTTGACCGCCTGGAGGTACTTGACCATTTGTTCTTCCTGAGCCTTGTACTCACCGTTGACCTAGCTAGCGACCAATTGGGAGTCAGTGTGGATTCTGACCCGCTGACTCCCATTCGTCGAGCCATCCTGGCCCTTAAGATAAGGGCTTCGTACTCAGAGGCGTTGTTGGATGCCTGGAAGTTGAACTTCAGGGCGTACCATAGCTCCGATCCTTCGGGGGACTTGAGGAGGACACCGGTGCCGCATCCGGCCAAGTTGGAGGACCCATCGACGAACAGATCCCAAGTGGGCCCGGGCGCTGGTGGAGGTACTTCTTCAATCGGGACCGTGCTTTCGGCGATGAAGTCTACGAGTGCCTGTCCTTTGATGGCCGAACGGGGGCGATACGAGATATCATAGGCCCCGAGCATGATGGCCCATTTGACGAGGCGTCCTGAGGCTTCAGGGTGAAAGAGAATCTTCTTCAGAGGTTTGCCAGTCAATACGGCGATGGAGTGCCCTTGAAAGTAGGGTCGGAGGCTCTTGACCGAGGTAACCAACGCTAGCACGAGTTTCTCAGTTGCGGGGTACCTTTTCTCGGCCTCATTAAGCACCTTGCTGGTGTAGTAAACTGGTCTCTCGATCCCTACGTCATTCCTGACCAGGACCAAGCTCACTGTAGAAGGGGTCACCGAGAGATAGAGGTATATAGCTTCGCCTTGGATTGGCTTGGACAGTACCGGGGGAGAGGCCAAGAATTCCTTGAGTTCGATGAATGCCTTCTGACATTCCTTGTCCCAGGCAAACGTAGCAGATGCCATTTTGGGTCCCCTCAACAATTTGAAGAAGGGTAGGCACCGTTCGGCCACCCGGGACAGGAAACGGTGGAGGGCAGCAATGCGCCCCGTAAGGCGTTGAACGTCCTTGATGCAGGTGGGCGGCCGCATGTCTAGGATGGTCTGGACCTTGTTAGGGTTGGCCATGATTCCACGCTGAGTTACTAGGAAGCTTGGTAACTTCCCGGTTCTAACTCCGAAGGCACATTTGGCAGGGTTGAGCTTCATGCTGCACTTCAGTAGGGTGTCGAAGGTCTCGGCTAAGTCAGCGAGGTGGTCTTCGGCCTTTGGCATTTTGACGAGCATGTCATCAATGTAGGCCTCGACGTTCTGACCGAGCTACCCTTCGAAAATGTGGTTGATCAGTCTCTGATATGTTGCTCCGGCGTTCTTTAACCAGAACGGCATCCGGGTGTAGCAGTGTACGCCGAAGTTAGTGATGAAGGCGGTCTTCTCGATGTCTACCAGGTCCATCCTGATCTGATGGTAGCCGGAGTAGGCGTCCAGGAAGCTGAGCAGCTTGTTGCCAGAGGTTGAGTCGACCAGTTGATCGATGCTCGGTAATGGGTAGCAGTCCTTCGGGGTAGCATGGTTGAGGTCGGTGAAGTCCACGCACATTCACCATTTCTCAGAAGCCTTTGGTACAAGGATGACGTTGGCGAGCCACGTAGGGTACATGACAAGACGAAAAAGGCCAGTCTTCTGCCTCTTGATGATCTGCTCTTTGATGACCGCTTGCTTCTCTGGGGCATGCTTTCTTCTGCGTTGCTGGACTGGCTTCACCGTTGGGTCGAGGTTGAGCTTGTGCATCACCACATCTCCCGGGATCCCGGGAAGGTGCTCATCAGACCATGCAAAGACTCGGGTATATCGGGTAAGGAAATCCTTATATTTTTCTTATTCCTCAAGTGGTAGATCGGCTCCGATCTTTACTCCTAGAGTCGGGTCACCGTTAAGGAAGACCGTTAGCAACTCGCCACCAGACTCGGATATTGCGGGTCCCTCTTCGGCTCCCTTTACTCCCTTTTTCCCTTCCAGCCTAGTGGCTTCGACCGAGATTATATAGCACCGTCTAGCCAATGCCTGGTTACCTCGGACTTCCCCCACGCCATACTTGGTTGGGAACTTCATTTTTTGGTGAAAGGTAGAGGGCACCGCTTTCATTCGGCTGAGAATGCCTCGGCCGAAGATGGCGTTATATGCCGTCATCCCCTTAATCACGATGAAGTCTACCATAACCGTAATGGTTTTGGGCGGGGTGCCGATAGTAACTGGCAGGCTCACGGCTCCCTCGGGATAAGTTGCCTGGCCGTTGAACCTACAGAGGGGGGTTCGGATCGGGCGGAGTTTAGATGGATTCTCTCCCATCTTGAGGAAACATTCATAGGATAATACATCAAGGGCACTACCATTGTCAATTAAGATCCTGTCTACGTTACAATGGTTTATTGTAGCCGATACAACGAGAGCGTCATCGTGTGGGGTGGTTAACCCTTCCAGGTCCTGGTCAGAGGATACCAGGGCATGCGATTCACTCGCCTGCGGGGCCGTAGAGTGCTCAATGGAGGCTCGGCTCACCCGCTTGGCATGAAGCTTTCTTCCTCGGTTGCTATCTCCACTTGATGCCGTGTCGCCCGCGATGACATTGATGTGGACTCCGCGGGGGGCATTGTCGATCTCTTAAGGGGCGCCTCAGTATTCCTTCTGCCCAGACACGTATCGGGATAGGTGTCCCTGGCGGACGAGGCGCTCGATCTCATCTTGAAGTTGATGGCAATCGCTGATGTGGTGCCCGTGATCGCTGTGGAACAGGCAATGCTTGCGACGATTGTGATGCTTGGCCTTCATAGGCTCGGGTTGGTTGAGGAGGCCCGAGCCTTTAATGTCTTCATAGATTTCATAGACGGGGGTGGTAAAGGGGGTATACCGCTAGTACTTCAGGGATGGCTCTTTTCGGTCTCCATCCTGGTTTCGCCTTTTTCCTTGGCCCGTCCCTTGGTCGGACGGTCGCTTCTTGTCCCCCTCTTGTCCCAAGCCTATCGTGCCTCGGCAGGCATGGAGGACTTCCTCACACTTTGCATGGCACAAGGCCAGGGTCACTAGCTCGGCCAGGGAGGTGGGAGGATGCAGCACTAGCTCGCGTCGCAGGTTCTCGTCACGGGTACCCCCGGTGAATGCGATGATGGTAGAGGCCACATCCAGGCAGGGGATGCGCAGGGCTTCTAATTTGAATTGGTTGAAATAAGCCCGGAACTTATCCCCCTGTTCCAGCTTGAGGGCCAATAGTCCCGCCACTGAGCAGGGTGGACCGCTGCCGGCGAAGCTTTCCTTGAACACTCGCCCGAATTACTTGAAGTTGTGGATGCTTCCGGGGGCAAGGCCCCTGAACCAAGCCTGAGCGCCCTGGACCAGAGTGGTGACGAACGCTCAACACTTGATTACGTCAGACACCCCATGCAAGGCCATTAGGGCGTCGAAGCTATCGTAGTGGTCGGCCGGGTCTCCCTGGCCGTCGTACGACTTGAAGGTCGGGAGTGAGATTCTGGGGGATATCTCTGTATTCAAAATATAGTCAGAGAACGGGGATCGCTCCTCGTCCTCCATAGGAGAGGTCTTCTGCAATGCGCAGAGGGCGCGCTCTTGCTTCGCGCAATGCCTCTTTTTTTAACTATGTCAATACCATGGCAGATCACAGGATCAACTAGGCGTTTTTATTAAGAGAAGGGGAGAAAGGATACAAAGAGGCTACAGCCAATAAAATGACACCCTACGCAGAGGGGTCAATAGACAACTTTGCTCCTACATAACAGAAGAAAGGTACACGCAAGCCAGCACAAAGTGGCAAAGCAAGAATCAAAACCAATCCTCTTAAGGACGGGAGCGGTTGGAACGCCGTCGAGAGCGCCTAGACTTCACCACATGAAACTCAGATTCAAAGGACTCGCTATCGTGAGAACAGAGCTGATCATCAGAAGCAACGGGGTCCTCTAGGATAGCACCAGGCACAGAATGGAGTTGGATGACAGGCCCCTTGGCACGCTCAGGCAGAGGAGTTGAGGCAGCAGTAGGCTGGCCAGACGGGACACCAGGCGCATTAGAAGCAACCAATGCTAAGACGACGGAATGCGGCTCCAAAGGTTGTTCAACATTGATTAGCCGAGGGGATGACGAAGCAGAAACAAGGGGCTGCAGGAGAGAGTTTGCTGACGCAACCAAGGGGACCACAGCAGCAGCAACATCACCAACCATAGATACACCACGAACATGTACCACTGATGACTTTGGTAGATTGGGCAAAGCCTCAATAAGAAGAGACACGCCAGGAGTAGCAGCGTTAGAGCTAGAGAAGAACGGCAGGGCATTAACCTCGTCACGCATAGCACGAAGGGCAGCCAGGCGGGCCTGACGTGCCTCTTCCTTTGAAGAGGGGGTAGCAGTACATCCAGCGTTAGCCGAAGGAGGCCCTTCCACACGTCCAGCCTCAACCGAAGGGGAGGAAAAAGGAGCATAAGGTACACCACAGGTGGCAGTAAGAGATACACCAGCTGGGGCAGAAGGTGGCACCGATGGTGAAGGAGCACCCAGATCCACTAAGGGGGAAGGAGTAAAAAGAGCATTGGTGTGTGCACAAGCAGTAGGGTGGTCGGCCCCATCAAGACTATCAGCAGAGTAAGATGCCAGGGGACCAGCAGCAAGACCAACCAACGCACCATGAGTAGGGCTCGTGGGCGCAAACACAGCCGGTGTAGGCCCCTTCGAAGAGGCACCAAGGATACCATGCGAACAGAGACTGGGAGGGAATTCTTCCGTGGGCCCAGATATGGCACTAATGCTTGCGCGATCCTCTTGAACAACATGAACAGCCGCGGGCTGGGCACTAAGAAGGGAGGGGCCCAATGAAGCAGAAACTCCAAGAGATGGAGTAGGGTGGGTGGGAGACAACCGTAGATGAGGGGCGGCTACACCACCAGTTATAGAAGACTTTGGAGCAGCAATAAGACTTTAGAGCTTCGCGAAATGCCTCTCAAAGTCTCGTAGCCAGAGAGATAGCTCCGGTTGTCGCTGACCCGAGGGGCTGGGGGGGCACACTTCCATGTTGTCCCGATGCTCCTCGGGGGCTTTGGCTTCCAGAAATGGTTGGCATGCTCCAGTCTTCTCCCTCCTCGGGGTTGAGGAGGCTTCCTGCTCTGGGGGGGGGGGGCATGCGATGGTCCTCTTGAAAGATTGCGAATGAGCCGCCACCCTCGGAGGGTAAACGGCCTCCAGCGGTTTGCTGGGAGGCGTCTCCATGTGGGGGGCTCTTCTTGGGGAGCTGTGACTTCTCCTCCCTAGCCGCCTGGGCCCTCATGAGATCCACGAGGACATCCAGTTTTACGTTGAGGGTTTGGAGGGCGTCGGTGCTCCCGCCGGGAAGCTGTTCCCCCACCACCGATGGAGGTATCTCGTTGGCGTGGTTGCTAGACGGGGAGTTCTCTGTGGGGAGAGAAGGTGGGCCTTCTTCCATCACCAGGGCTTTCCCAGGTCGCCGACAGTCCTCCTGCCAGAATTCCTTCGCACCATGATGGCTCTTTGTTCATTTCCCACAGACGGCGCCAGATGAAGAGGGGTTATCTCGCGCTACTCCTGAGCGGGGAAGATGATGTCCACGTACCCTTGAAATGTGAACTGCAAGAAGGGAAATGAGTCAGAGGTGCCCAGGGATAGAACCCCGGGGAAGTACCCTCCGATGCCTAAGTCTGGAAAACAGTAGAGCTCTGGTGCAAAGGGAATAGTTAGGAGGAAGAGGGGAGCACGAGATCCCTCTCCACCAAAAGGTGAAGTGGTTCCTGCTCAGGGTTTTTGGCTCTTGCCTTGCTTACCTCCCTGTAGTAGGGCTTATTCAGTTTAAATAGTGGCCCGTGGTGCGAATGATCCCTGTAAGCGGAGGAGTCTCAGGAAGGGTTATGTCCTTCATGTGGGGCTCCTTATAGCACGCGGACTCTTGGTTTCCCCTGTCCTCTTGAGCTTCCTGTCATTAAGGTACCGCAATGGCCGTGATCAATAAGCTTTCATCAGTGAGCCCGAGCGATAGGCACTGACCCAGGAGAGGTCTCCCAAGCGATGAGTGCTTGGTCAGGACAGGGAATTGTTGTGTAGTGGACAGCGGATCTAGAGGGGAGGGGTGAATAGATATGCCCCTCTTTTCGCAATGTAACCCTCTATATAGCTAGATGAGATAAATTGCAGTGGAATATAACTAGCTAAATGAAGGACACAACGATTTGCTTAGCAAGATGATTACTAATATATCGGTTCGAACCTAAGCATGCATTTAGAACGAAACAATCACACAAACAAACCACAACACATGAGATTTTAAGGTGGTTCGAACTAAATCCCCAGTCCTACGTCCACCCCTCACCAAATCCGGTGAGGCTCCACTAGTGCCACGCACTGAACCGCAAATCGAAAAGATCACCGATTGCCTTCCTACTAACCACCTGGTAGGGACGTCAACAACGCAGATCGGACAACCTCCTATTGCCTTCCTACTAACCACCGGTAGGGACGATTCTCAATTTTGATTGTTCGAATGAAATGAAGAAGAAAGAACAAATATCAAGCTATTCAAACATGATATGAAATGAGCTCAAGAAGAAAGATCTTGTCTGAAATTGCTGGAGCTTGAATCAGATTCTTCGATAGATGTAGATCACTAATAGAGGCTTCTATCTTCTTCACAAAACACTATTCTTGATTCAACAGCAATGGCTTCTTCTTCCTTGTGAGTTGTGCTTCCTTGAATCTGCTTGAGTTGATGAAGAGATGTATGGATGTAACTTTGATCACCTTTGAGAACCTTGAGTGCTTCTAGATTTGTTGGAGGTTACTTGCTTCATATCTCCCTTTGAAACACCTTGGAATGGATGAAGAACTTCCTCCTGAAACACTGTTCACGGAGGTGCTACAGTACCTCGAAAATGAGCTCCCTTGATCTCCCTTGAAGCCTTGAAGCCCCTTAGTGTTTCTAATCCCTCAAGTGAGAGTTTTATAGACCTTGAATGGTCTATAGACAAGCCCCAGACCAGATCCACAAATCATGGGTGTTTAGGTGACTTTTGGATTAAACAAATCCATGTTGAATGGCCCTTTTAGAAGTTGGAAATAAAGTCAACATTGAAGGCTCGGGGCTGGCGGTCGACCTGCAGCTCCTGGCGGTCGACCGCTACTGTGAAACCTGCAAACGGGCGGTCCCTGGGATTTTTGATCGACCGCCACTGGCTGGCAGTCGACCTGCAGCTGAAGGCACTACAGACGGGGAGCCTCTGCCTGGGGCGGTCGACCGCCCCTGTGCTGGCGGTCGACCGCCAGCTGGGCAGACTCTGGTCATCCCGGGTCGGTTCGTTATCTGTTCTAGCTCCGTCGCTTGACTTCTTTAGCAGCCCGTTCATGTCTGTGGCATCTCCCTTGATAGTCTAAAATGTACCAACTGAGTTTCTGGCCTTGGATTCTCTTGGTTGTACTTCTTTGTGCATTGACCTTGTATGTGTGACGAGCCGAATATCACGTGTCGACTTTTGTGTGTTTTTGCATCCTTGCTTGGGCGCGATCAATGAGCTTTCACTTTTGCCGACTTCACTGAATTCTTTATCCATGTAATGGCGTACCTGTCATGATCAAACAATCACGTATGTCAGTCACATGAGAGTGGGAAATATCAATGACTAATAGTGTTTAGCCATTATCAAAACCAAGAATACGACAGAACTCAAATGACCGTAGGATGATGTCGAATTACCCAAGTGAACTCAAATGACCATAGGGGCACAACATTCTCCCCCTTTTTGATGATGGCAATACTGTGAGTCATTATATGGCAGAAATATCCAATATGGCAAATATGGCAAAGTTTATGACATATGCAACCTGTGTGTAGCTCAAGATCCATGATAGTGAAACATGTAAATGCGGATATGTATGCATGGATGATCAAAGCATGTGAATGCTACATGTAAATGCTATGCACAAACCCTTATCACAGATGAAGACTCTCCCCCTTTGATACTCCCATGACTCTCAAGGCACTCTCGCTTTTGACAACACACAAAGGCAGCATCTCCCCTTTTTGACTCTCCCAAGACCATTACCATGACCACAACAAAGACTCACAAAGACGTTCTCCCCCTTTGCCAATAGCAAAAAGGAGGGATACGAGATAGCAGGTGATAAATGGTCTAGAGATCAGAGTGGAATTATAGTGGAAGAGCAAGCCATTATATGGAAATTGAAATCATGCCGCGAACAATATATATATGTGTTTCAAAGCTAATGAACTCCAAGTTCATCAACAGAGTTCGAAAAGCAGCTACATCCAAGATTTAATAGAAATGAACCAAAGTCCATATCATGGTAGTGTTTAACCTTCCCTTGTCTTAGATATCCATATTCAATAACCGCATAGGAAATAACACAAAAACTAGTATTGAAGCTAAACAATCATGATTAGAGCATGGAAGTGTTATGAGTGCAATAACTTTGAATTTCAATCTCTTTTGAATTTGAAGGCATATTACTCATATTTTACGAGCAATCAAGTCTAGTACACGCCTCCTAGCCGTAAGAATACACGTTGTTTAGACGCCAGTATTCCTAGGTATTTGGCAAGACTAACGGTTATGCTTCGGAATGAACAGAGATAGCAAAGTCACGTCATGACATACCCAATCTCATTTCTTTGATGAGAGGATATATTTCTCAGCAATTATGCCATTGCTCTGCCTAGAGTCTAAATGAATTGAGACATAGATAACAAACGCACATCATGACATATCATTCGTCACTTGATTGGATGACGTGACATATTTCTCCGTGCAACAGTATCATTGCTCTGTCAAATTGATTTTCAAGAGTTCCAGCTCATCAAGATGTTTAGAAACAATACTAAGCTCTAGAGTATCACTAAGAGTGTCATGACATTTGGATTTTTCAGATCGCAGGAAAGTTATTCAAGGCACAACATGCAATCTCTAGTTAAGGTTTATTAAAACGACAGAATATAGATGATTTCAAGCAAAATATAGTAGAACTACAAGGAAATCATTAGATCTGAACCATTTTCATTGAATAGACAATCATCAGGTCATATAATAGAAAGCTCTCACACCATCTGTTTGTCAGTCTCATGATCTCATATATAGACTGTAAGCCATGGAAGCACAGATTGTAAGAGAATAAGAGACTCAACAAAACTCCCCCTAAGGATATGTAATGGATACGCGAAGGGGTTATGTTTGCAATCAAGTGGAATGGCAAAGGAGGTTAACCTAGTCACTCATGAAGGTAGCAAAACTGAAATGTATGACCCAACGCATGGTTGTACACGTATTAAATGCCACAGAATGAATATGCATGAATGTTGCACAAGGACAACTCCCCCTTACTATACGGCCTATATGCGACATTGACACATGGTACTTGGCAAAGGTGAAACCTCACGCATATTGAGTGCTTCGAGACAAGCATAACCTGCCCTTCCATACATCAACATTTGATATACCATGGCCATGCAAGAATGATGCGACACAAACCATGCAATGCATTGGGAACATAGATTCAACTTGATTATGCAACTACATACAATGCGACACCATATGCAAAAAGACATATTGACATATAAACAATGCATGAATACCAACGTGCAAAACACACAACTAATTGAACATGATCATCATTTCAATTTTTAGTGGCCTGAGATCGGCAAAGACCAAGCTCCCTTCTGAGTGTTGAAAACCTGTCATTACACAAGGGCTTGGTGAAAATATCAGCAATTTGATTTAGAGTATCAACAAAATGCAGTTCAAAAATTTTCTTACTGACCTCGTCTCTAATGAAGTGATGCCTAATCTCAATATGCTTAGTCCTAGAGTGCTGGACTGAATTTTTTGCAAGGTTGATAGCACTAGTGTTATCACACAGAATCGGGACACAACCAAGATCCACCAAGTAGTCTTGGAGTTGGTGTTTAATCCACAACACTTGGGTGCCGCAGCTCCCCGTAACAACATATTCTGCCTCCGCGGTTGAGAGGGCAACCGAGTGTTGTTTCTTGGAGGCCCAAGAAACTAAACACCCACCTAGAAACTGGCAATAGCCACTAGTACTCTTACGATCCAGCTTGCATCCAGCGTAATCCACATCAGAATAAGATATATGAGATAAATCACATGATGACGGATACCACAATCCCAAATCTTGAGTGCCGGCAAGATATCGAAGGATACGTTTGACGGCAGTCAAATGAGATTCTCTAGGACTGGATTGAAATCTAGCACAAAGACATACACTAAAGTGGATATCTGGTCGGGATGCAGTCAAATAAAGTAAAGAGCCAATCATACCTCTATAGACCTTTGCATCCACCAATTTACCATTTTCATCCGAATCCAGTGAAGTTGAGGTGCTCATCGGAGTTGCAATGATTTTGCTATTTGCCATGTCAAATCTTTTTAGCAGCTCCTTGATGTATTTGGCTTGGCTTATGAAGTAACCATCTTCTCCTTGGTTGACCTGCAAACCGAGAAAGAATTGAAGTTCTCCCATTATGCTCATCTCAAATTCGCTCATGAGGTTAGCAAATTCCTCACACATTTCAGATTTTGTAGAATCAAACACAATGTCATCAACATAAATTTGAACAATCAAGATGTTCTTACCTTACTTCTTGGTGAAAAGTGTTTGATCTACCTTACCTCATGTGTACCCTTTTTCAATGAGGAACGAGCTTAGTCTCTCATACCAAGCTCTTGGTACTTGCTTAAGTCCATAAAGTGCCCGGTCTAGCTTGTATACAAAATCTGTATTGTTAGAATTCTTAAAGCCAGGGGGCTGCTCAACATAGACTTCTTCTTTGATCAAGCCATTCAAGAAAGCACTTTTGACATCCATTTGATAAAGCTTTATTCTAAGAGAGCATGTAAAGGCAAGTAAAATTCTGATGCCTTCGAGTCTAGCAACAGGGGCATAAGATTCATCAAAGTCTATCCCAAACTTTTGATTATACCCTTGAGCCACCAATCTCGCCTTGTTTCTTATTATCTTGCCATCCTCACTTAGTTTGTTCCTAAAAACTCATTTAGTGCCTATGATAGATTGTGATGAGGATCTAGGAACGAGATGCCAAACTTTATTTCTTTCAAGCTGGTTTAATTCGTCTTGCATGGAATTTATCCAGTTTTCATCTTTTAATGATTCATCAATATTTTTGGGTTCTAGCTGAGAGACAAGAGCAAGTTGATCTAGTTCTTCCACAATTCTGAAATGTGACCTTGTTCTAGGTGGGTCATTCAAGCTCCCAATGACATTTTTCAAGGGATGATCCTTAAGAATTCTAATGTTTGTAGAATCGTTACCTTCCCTTGGAGCTTGATCCCTTGCATTGTTTGATTCAGCTAGGTCACCATCTTCTTTTATTTCTTCTTGTAGAGGATCACTCTTGTCCTTTATGCTTAGGAATTCCCCATCTTCATCGTTTTTCCTGCAAGAGTTATCATTGTTAGAATCATGATATTCATCAAAGGAAACATGGGGTGATTCTTCCACAGTTTGATTTTTGATATTGTAAATTCTATAAGCCCTAGATCTATCAGAATATCCAAGGAATATACCTTCATCGCTCTTGGGCTCGAATTTATCTAAGTCTCTTTTGTCATTGTTGTGAATGAAGCATTTCGATCCAAACACTTTCATATGTGAGAGAGAGGGCTTTTTACCTTTTAGCAACTCATAAGGAGTCTTTTTGGTGTGTGGCCTTACCATAGAACGGTTGATAATGTAACATGCCGAGTTTACCGCTTCAGCCCAAAATCTCCTTGGAAGTTGCTGTTCAGCAAGCATGGTTCTTGCCATCTCTACAAGTGTTCGGTTTCTTCTTTCAACTACACCATTTTGCTCCGACGTTCTTGGTGAAGAGAATCGGTGTGAAATGCCTTCAGCCCTACAGAGATTATAGAAATCAGCATTTTCAAATTCACCACCATGATCAGATTGAATCTTGGAAATTTTAAACTCACCGTCCTGCTTTATCTTCATGTAGAGTGCCTGAAACTCGTCAAAAGCATCATTCTTATGTGTGAGAAAGAAAACCCATGTGAACCTAGAAAAGTCATCCACCAAGACATATCCATATTTTCTACCACTTAAACTAGTAGTTCTGGTTGGACCAAACAAGTCCATATGAATTAGCTCAAGTGGTTTGGATGATGTATTTTCAGATCTTCCCTTGAATGATTTTCTAGTTTGTTTACCTAGGGCACATGCATCACATAATTTATTTTCTTGTTTAAAGGATAGTTCAGGTAAACCTTTCACCATTGAATACTTCAAGAGTTTATGCAAGACATTGTAGCTAGCATGTCCTAGTCTACGATGCCATAACCATGCAATTTCAGATTTTGGTGCAGCAAGACAAAGGTTTGAATAAGCAGGATCATCTAAGTAAATCATGTAAACATTGTTGACTCTCTTACCAGAAAATTTTACCTTGTCAGATTTTGGTTCAAAGATTTTACATTCATGAGAATCAAACAACACTTTGTGACCTTTATCACACAATTGACTTATGCTTAGTAGGTTATATTTCAAACCTTCAACTAGCAACACATTTCCAATGGAGTTGGAGAGGTTCTTACCTACATTACCTGTTCCAATGATTTTTCCTTTGTTGTTCCCTCCAAATGTGACATGTCCTCTGTCACGCCCCGAGCGCGGAAGATACTCGGATATGCGCGACGAGTTTATATCAATCATGTCAATCAGAGTAGTAGTGTATTCGACACCAAAACAGAGATGCGCAAAATAGAAAGATAACCCAATCCTTTATTTCATAATGGATAGACTATTACAAATCTAATACTCTATTCAATTAAAAAGGAAAAGTACATAGTTGACTCAAGAAAATAGGAAAAAGACTAGATGACACTTGGAGAAGTTCTATCACTTTCACTCTTGACCATTCCCATCCGATTGACTTCCCTCGTCGTCGGAATTACCTGAAAAGTAGGGAACACACGGAGTGAGCGAACGCTCAGTAGGAAATTGTATCTCAAACGCTTAGCAAGGGGTTTAAGTAATTACAATTTTCATGAATGTACTATAGCTATGCATGCTCGCATAAACGACAAGATAGAGAGAGAATTTATCAATAAGACAGCAAGATGAACTAGTCATGAGCTTTCAAGAAAAGATAACAGATATTCAAGCAAGTACTTTTTAGCAAGTCAGGTCAAGAACTTTGGCTATCATGTATCAAGCAAGCAAGTAATTACCCTTTCTCGGGTCACGCAATTCATGTCATGTCAAGCACGAGTCGAGTACAAGATTTGTGTGGAATGTCCAATCAAGCTAGTCATGCACTCGGTATAATGCCAGATACCTTATCATTCAACTCCCATGGGCACAAGTACTTTCGGGTGCTCCTCCCAGGACCAGATCGGGCCCTATATGCGCAGGCATTTATCATGTATTTTTGACATCCACTCTTGTATATATATATAGCCAATATGGAATTTCAACAATTTAAGCTTGTAGACACGTAGGATAACTTTGAGAGAATGGAGTCCAAAAATATAACATTGGACATAGATAGATGATAACAACGGTACAATCACGATGAACGATGAAACTAGGTGGAATTAGGTTCCCTTAACTCGGGTACCATGACAAGTATGGACATTCTTTATATAGAATTGAGGTCCACATGAACAGTATATCAAAGGCAAGATACCCTCATTCTTATTATAGAATTGAGGTCCACAAGAACATCAACAAATGGCATGATATCATCATCCCATTAAGAATTCTCATGATATGCTCTTTGCATATCATAAGGGCCGGTATACCATGTTTCTTTGGAGTGACATGACATTCAATAGTGTAATGGGTTTTTAGGGTACAACCAGCTCAGTCGGCCTTGAGGGAATCCAAGGCTCGAGGAGTCTTACGGAGGTCTCTATGACTAACTCGCTAGTCCAAAGGAACGAAATGTCCAATGGAGAGCTTGTATGTCAATGAGAATTGAGGGTGATCGATAAAACATCATGAAACGTGGGACTATACTCACGGAGTGGAGATATAGTGCCGATATACATATATATAGATATACTGAAACCATCGGTTGTCAGAAACAGGTAAAACATTTTTACAGGAAAATAACGACTTAAGCAAAGTCACTACTCAAGTAATTAACACCTTCAGTAAGGGCGTTTATCTATTTTACATTTTTGCAAAATTTCAATATTTCAGTATTTTACCAAAAACGCGCCCTGGTAAGGGGCGTTTATTTACAAGTTGACGACGTATACAGTGGGCGTTCATTCTTTACTTCTATTTTTGCAATATATATATATTCAGAAATTTATCAAAAACACGCCCTGGACAGGGGCGTTACTTTTCAATTCACGCCCTGAACAGGGGCGTTAGTCAAGTGAGAGACGACCTATACAGGGTCGTGAATTCAAGAATTTTCAGATTTCAAGTATATAATTTCCAGAAACAAGAGACATGGTCATGACAGGAAATTTATCGGGATTCAAGTAAATATGATTGTGCACTGATTTAGAATCATGTTTAAGTGAATATTGGATAATTAACATGGGTAATTAACAATTGAGAAAATTGACGTCCGTGTACCGGGCGTCAAATCTGGAATTGACGACCTGGTCATGGTCGTTTCTTTCAAGGTAGCGCCCTTGTCTGGGTCGCGTATACAATTAGCGCCCTTGGAAAGGGCGTTTCTTTCCAACAATAGAAACTTTTAAAACTCGTGAAAACTATATGCATGAACTCATATATATGGTTTAACATAGTTATTATGGTGATTTGGGCTACAGTGCTGGAGAAAACCTACCTTATGAGAATTATCTGATGAACGGACGAAGGCTTGGTTAGAAACTGATGCTCTGAAGCTTCTAACAGTCAGCAGCAAGACAGAAGATGGTAATACAGAAGACGTTTGATGAGGATGATGAAGATGATGATCTTCGATCAACCTGTAGGGGAAGAAAAAGGAAGGATGATGAGAATATATCCGAAGTTAGGGAAAAGATTGAAGAACATTACCTTGTTCTTTACCTACGCAATTGATCGCTTAACCTGTATTAGAGGAAGAAGATGAAAGATTAATATCCTTCATGAAATCAAAAAGACAGAGGGAAAGATACAAGAAGAACTCACTGTTCTTCACATACCGTAACAGCAGTAGGTCGTCCAAATAGATCTTTTAGGGTTCGACGGGGGGTTACTTATAGGGACTTTGGAAATCCTAACAAAGGTAGTGTTTGATTGGAAGTAATACTTCCAAGATAGAATTATTACTACATTCGAACTCTTTCTCATAGTTATCAACTTACCCTGGATAGACTCCTGGGTCGAACGGAACTCAAACTGAATTAGCGTCCTAAGTAAGGGCGTCGAATTTAAATTGACGCCTTGTCAAGCGTCGTTACTTGTTGAAACGGCGTCCACTCAAAGGGCGTTACGCTATCTTGCCCTTTTTATTTTATTTTGGTCGTTTGAAATTTGACGCCTTATTATTTGGGCGTCCTTTCTTTAATTCACGCCTTAGGTGAGGGCGTTTCTTGTAAAGTAGCGCCTTTATCTGAGGCGTTATTTTCATCAGGGTTTAATTCTTTTTCTTCCAAGCTCTTTCGTTTATTTTATTAAATCTTTTAATCTATTTTGATTTATTTATTCCTTTTTATTTTATCAGGGTTGCTACACCCTCCCCCACTTAAAAAGAATTTGGTCCCCAAATTCCTAGCATATATTTACATATGGAGAGTGTAGAGTTCATACCTTCTAAAATAACTCTAGAAATCACTTCCTCATAGATTCCTCGGTCTCTCATGTAGCTTCATATTCTGAATTCTTATTCCATTGTACTTTTAGCATGGGAATAACCTTATTCCTTAGGGTTCGTGCTTCTCGATCTAGTATTCGTATGGGCTTCTGCTCATATGTGAGATCTTTCTGGATCACTAGATCTCCATGCTCAATAATATGTGATGGATCATGCACATACTTCTTCAACATAGATATGTGGAATACATCATGTACTTCGGACAGTTGAGGTGGCAATGCGATGCGATAAGCAACCTCGCCAACTCTTTCTAGTATCTCAAAAGGTCCGATAAATCTTGGTGCAAGTTTACCCTTAACACCAAATCTTCGTATTCCACGTCCAGGCGATATCTTGAGAAATACATGATCTCCAACTTGGAATTCAAGATCTCTCCTTCTTGTGTCAGCATAAGCCTTTTGTCTAGACTGAGCAACTTGCAGTCTTTCTTTGATCAATTGTATCTTCTCGGTAGTGTCCCTTACCATTTCTGGACCTAACAGTTGTTTCTCTCCAACTTCATCCCAGCATAAGGGTGATCGACAACTCCTTCCGTATAAGGCTTCAAAAGGTGCTAGTTGTATACTTGCCTGGTAGCTATTATTGTATGCAAATTCGACCAGAGGCAAGTGATCATGCCAGTTTCCATCAAAATCAATAATGCATGCTCTTAGCATATCTTCGACTACTTGATTGGTTCTCTCGGTCTGACCATCCGTTTGAGGATGAAAGGCTGTGCTAAAGTTAAGTCTCGTTCCCAACGAATGTTGTAGTCCTTTTCAAAAATGAGAAGTAAAACGGGGATCTCTGTCAGACACGATTGAAACAGGAATACCATGTAATCTGACTATTTCCTTGATGTATAGTGCAGCTAAGACATCAACTGACCATCGACTCTTGATTGGCAAGAAATGCGCTGATTTAGTCAATCGGTCAATGATAACCCATATTCCATCATGTCCTCTTTTTGATTTAGATAAACCCATGATGAAATCCATACCAATATCCTCCCACTTCCATTTAGGGATATCTAGAGGATGTAGTTTTCCAGCAGGCTTTTGGTGTTCCGCCTTGACTTGTTGGCACGTGAGATAGCGTGATACGTAGTCCGCTATTTCTCTTTTCATGTTGGGCCACCAAAAATTTCTTTTTACATCTTGGTACATTTTGGTAGATCCAGGATGAATCGTATACCTTGACCTATGAGCTTCATCTAAGACCTTCTTCTTCAATTCTGGGCAGTCCGGTATACAAGTTCTATTCTTGAACATTAATCTTCCATCAGAAGCTAATTGGAAATCCGATTGTCCTTCTAATCTGCCCTTGATTTCTACTAATGTAGGATCATCATTCTGAAGTGCTTGTATTTTAGACAATAAATCTGACTGTATGCTTACATGAGATAATGTGACACATCTAGGGTCCGTGTCCATGCTTATATTGAGTTCAGAGAATTGTTCCAGCAATTTCCATTCTTGAATCAGACAATTGGCTAACAGTGCTCTCGGCTTTCGACTAAGGGCATCTGCTACATGATTACCCTTTCCGGGATGATATTGTATATTGAAGTCGAAGTCCTTGAGATATTCCAGCCATCGTCTTTGCCTCATATTTAACTCCTTCTGTGAGAAAAGATATTTGAGACTCTTGTGATCGGAGTATACAGTAAACTGTACTCCATAAAGATAATGTCTCCATATCTTAAGTGCAAATACTACCGCGGCCAATTCTAAGTCATGGACGGGGTAGTTCTCTTCATGCTTCTTTAATTGACGAGAAGAGTAGGCTATAACCTTCCCTTGTTGCATTAGAACACACCCGAGGCCAATGCCAGAAGCATCAGTGTATACCTCGAACTTTTCTCCTTCAATTGGCAATGCTAAGATAGGAGCTGTAGTAAGATGATCCTTGAGAGTTTGGAAGCTTCTTTCACATTCCTCATCCCATTCATAACGGATCTCCTTGCGAGTTAACCTCGTAAGCGGCACGGTGATTTTTGAGAAATCCTTGATGAATCGCCTGTAATAGCCGGCAAGACCTAAGAAACTTAGATCTCGCTAGCATTGGTCGTCTTTCCCAGTTCCTTACAGCTTCAACCTTTGATGGGTCTACAGACAAGCCATCCTTTGATATAACATGTCGAGAAAAGTCACTTCTTCAAGCCAGAATTCACACTTGCTAAGTTTTGCATATAATTGGTTTGTCCTCAATATTTGTAATGCAATCCTCAAATGTTCCTCATGCTCTTCCTTGGTCTTGGAATAAATCAATATATCATCAATAAAGACCACCACGAATTGATCCAAATAAGGCCTGAATATACTATTCATTAACTGCATAAAGGCAGCAGGGGCATTCGTTAGTCCGAAAGGCATAACAACAAATTCATAATGGCCATACCTGCTTCTGAATGCGGTTTTATGAATATCCTCGTCCTTGATTCTTAGTTGGTGATATCCGGACCTAAGATCAATTTTGGAAAAGTACATGGATCCTGAATTTTGATCAAACAATTCATCGATTCTCGGCAGTGGATACTTGTTCTTGATAGTGAGATGATTCAACTGTCGATAGTCGATGCATAACCTCATGGATCCGTCTTTCTTCTTTACAAATAATACAGGCGCTCCCCACGGGGAAGTACTTGGTCTAATGAATCCTTTCTTAATGAGTTCCATCAATTGCTCCTTTAACTCCTTGAGTTCAGCAGGTGACATCCTATAAGGTGCCTTTGAAATCGACCAGCACCAGGGACTAAGTCAATGGTGAAGGCCACTTCTCTTTGCGGGGGTAATCCCGGCAAATCTTCGGAAACACGTCCGGAAATTCTTGTACCACTGGAATGTCTTCTAGCTAGCTTCCTTAGCTTCTTTAACTGTGACAAAGGCAAGGAAAGATGCACATCCTTTCCTGATGAGCTTGCTAGCTCGGAGAGCTGAAATAAGAGGGATCTGCTCGACCCTTGGGGCTAGTCAAGATTAGTTCTGGAAATTCCTTGAATGTAACCTTACTATTGCGGCAATCAACTGTTGCCTGATACTTGGATAACCAATCTGCCCCTAGTATAACATCATACTCTTTCAGATCTAAACATATGAGATCAATAGGGAGATTTCTACCCTGAACCAATACTTCACAGTTTTGGTAATGATGTGTAATATCAGTCTCATCATCTAGAGGAGTAGACAAAACTAACTTTATCATTCCGGTTCTAGGGGTAATGGGTCAGCAAACTTCTTAGAAACAATAGAATGTGATGCACCAATATCAATTAAGACATATGCATTCCTGGAACAAACTTTCAATGTACCTTCCACTAAGCCGCCTTCTTCTTCTTGCTCGGTCTCCTTGATTGCATGAAGACGAGCATTCTTGGTTACTGGGCACTTTCCGTCAACGGCTTGATCGTTAAGTAATGGACAATCGGGAATCGATGCTCACGACTCCCACAACGGAGACATGCTCCTAGTTTCCTCCAGCATTCTTCTGTTCTATGACCCGCTTTATCACAATGTTTGCACACTGTATTTGGAGAGGTAGTGGTGAAAGAGAAGGGCTTGGTCTTCTTGAACTTTTGGTCTTGTGAGGATGCTCCTCCATTGTTAGGCCTTTTCTTGAAGTTGGGTTTAAAGGAACCCGATCCTGTAACTTGTTCCTTCTTATCCTTTCCACGAATCCTATCAGACAGTTCCATGGCATCTTCTAATAGTTGAGCTCGGCGTACTATCTCCGAGTAGACTTGAATGTCCATCGGCGCCAGTTGAGTAATAGCTTGGGGCCTGAGCCCATTAAGAAACCTCCTAGCTTTCATTTTATCGATGCTAACTAGATGTTTGGCATACCGAGACAATCTAGAGAATTGGGCCTCATACTCAGCCACTGACAAAGATCGTTGCTTTAATGCAGCAAATTCTGCAGCCTTCTTTTCCTGAACTCGGTCCGAGAAATATTTTGCGTTGAAGTGTTCAACGAATTCCGCCCACGAAACCTGATCTTGATTTATAGTAGCCTCTATTGATTCCCACCAGCATCTAGCATCCCTTTCTAACTGAAAAGTAGCTAATAAGACCTTATCTTGATCCGTGCATTGCATAACGTGGAATAATCGTTCTGTTTCCCCAATCCAGTGTTCAGCGTCATCTGGATCAGTAGAACCCGTGAACTTGGGCGGGTTCATGTTCTTGAAAGTCTGGTGGAGACTTCCTGCTCGTTGTCCACCTCCTTGTGTTACTTGTTGCAGCACTTGAGTCATGCCTTGCAGTGTACGCTGCATGTTGCGCCATTGAGCACGTTCGGCAGCCATTATCCTACAATTATAATAACTAGATTAATACGTGATTTGTATCTTAAAGACTGGCATTCTATGTTAACTTTAACCCTTGGTTCTACCCAATCTCACTGGTTAAAGGTTTGAACATATCCTTGGACTTGGGTTTTCCTAGGAATTGAATACCCTAGGCTCTGATACCACAAAAACTGTCACGCCCCGAGCGCGGAAGATACTCGGATATGCGCGATGAGTTTATATCAATCATGTCAATCAGAGTAGTAGTGTATTCGACACCAAAACAGAGATGCGCAAAATAGAAAGATAACCCAATCCTTTATTTCATAATGGATAGACTATTACAAATCCAATACTCTATTCAATTAAAAAGGAAAAGTACATAGTTGACTCAAGAAAATAGGAAAAAGACTAGATGACACTTGGAGAAGTTCTATCACTTTCACTCTTGACCATTCCCATCCGATTGACTTCCTCGTCGTCGGAATTACCTGAAAAGTAGGGAACACACGGAGTGAGCGAACGCTCAGTAGGAAATTGTATCTCAAACGCTTAGCAAGGGGTTTAAGTAATTACAATTTTCATGAATGTACTATAGCTATGCATGCTCGCATAAACGACAAGATAGAGAGAGAATTTATCAATAAGACAGCAAGATGAACTAGTCATGAGCTTTCAAGAAAAGATAACAGATATTCAAGCAAGTACTTTTTAGCAAGTCAGGTCAAGAACTTTGGCTATCATGTATCAAGCAAGCAAGTAATTACCCTTTCTCGGGTCACGCAATTCATGTCATGTCAAGCACGAGTCGAGTACAAGATTTGTGTGGAATGTCCAATCAAGCTAGTCATGCACTCGGTATAATGCCAGATACCTTATCATTCAACTCCCATGGGCACAAGTACTTTCGGGTGCTCCTCCCAGGACCAGATCGGGCCCTATATGCGCAGGCATTTATCATGTATTTTTGACATCCACTCTTGTATATATATATAGCCAATATGGAATTTCAACAATTTAAGCTTGTAGACACGTAGGATAACTTTGAGAGAATGGAGTCCAAAAATATAACATTGGACATAGATAGATGATAACAACGGTACAATCACGATGAACGATGAAACTAGGTGGAATTA
Source organism: Amorphophallus konjac (assembly GCA_022559845.1). Taxonomy (NCBI): domain Eukaryota; kingdom Viridiplantae; phylum Streptophyta; class Magnoliopsida; order Alismatales; family Araceae; genus Amorphophallus; species Amorphophallus konjac. Next base: position 201,973,206 of record CM040123.1, read on the forward strand.
GGTTCCCTTAACTCGGGTACCATGACAAGTATGGACATTCTTTATATAGAATTGAGGTCCACATGAACAGTATATCAAAGGCAAGATACCCTCATTCTTATTATAGAATTGAGGTCCACAAGAACATCAACAAATGGCATGATATCATCATCCCATTAAGAATTCTCATGATATGCTCTTTGCATATCATAAGGGCCGGTATACCATGTTTCTTTGGAGTGACATGACATTCAATAGTGTAATGGGTTTTTAGGGTACAACCAGCTCAGTCGGCCTTGAGGGAATCCAAGGCTCGAGGAGTCTTACAGAGGTCTCTATGACTAACTCGCTAGTCCAAAGGAACGAAATGTCCAATGGAGAGCTTGTATGTCAATGAGAATTGAGGGTGATCGATAAAACATCATGAAACGTGGGACTATACTCACGGAGTGGAGATATAGTGCCGATATACTGAAACCATCGGTTGTCAGAAACAGGTAAAACATTTTTACAGGAAAATAACGACTTAAGCAAAGTCACTACTCAAGTAATTAACACCTTCAGTAAGGGCGTTTATCTATTTTACATTTTTGCAAAATTTCAATATTTCAGTATTTTACCAAAAACGCGCCCTGGTAAGGGGCGTTTATTTACAAGTTGACGACGTATACAGTGGGCGTTCATTCTTTACTTCTATTTTTGCAATATATATATATTCAGAAATTTATCAAAAACACGCCCTAGACAAGGGCGTTACTTTTCAATTCACGCCCTGAACAGGGGCGTTAGTCAAGTGAGAGACGACCTATACAGGGTCGTGAATTCAAGAATTTTCAAATTTCAAGTATATAATTTCCAGAAACAAGAGACATGGTCATGACAGGAAATTTATCGGGATTCAAGTAAATATGATTGTGCACTGATTTAGAATCATGTTTAAGTGAATATTGGATAATTAACATGGGTAATTAACAATTGAGAAAATTGACGTCCGTGTACCGGGCGTCAAATCTGGAATTGACGACCTGGTCATGGTCGTTTCTTTCAAGGTAGCGCCCTTGTCTGGGTCGCGTATACAATTAGCGCCCTTGGAAAGGGCGTTTCTTTCCAACAATAGAAACTTTTAAAACTCGTGAAAACTATATGCATGAACTCATATATATGGTTTAACATAGTTATTATGGTGATTTGGGCTACAGTGCTGGAGAAAACCTACCTTATGAGAATTATCTGATGAACGGACGAAGGCTTGGTTAGAAACTGATGCTCTGAAGCTTCTAACAGTCAGCAGCAAGACAGAAGATGGTAATACAGAAGACGTTTGATGAGGATGATGAAGATGATGATCTTCGATCAACCTGTAGGGGAAGAAAAAGGAAGGATGATGAGAATATATCCGAAGTTAGGGAAAAGATTGAAGAACATTACCTTGTTCTTTACCTACGCAATTGATCGCTTAACCTGTATTAGAGGAAGAAGATGAAAGATTAATATCCTTCATGAAATCAAAAAGACAGAGGGAAAGATACAAGAAGAACTCACTGTTCTTCACATACCGTAACAGCAGTAGGTCGTCCAAATAGATCTTTTAGGGTTCGACGGGGGGTTACTTATAGGGACTTTGGAAATCCTAACAAAGGTAGTGTTTGATTGGAAGTAATACTTCCAAGATAGAATTATTACTACATTCGAACTCTTTCTCATAGTTATCAACTTACCCTGGATAGACTCCTGGGTCGAACGGAACTCAAACTGAATTAGCGTCCTAAGTAAGGGCGTCGAATTTAAATTGACGCCTTGTCAAGCGTCGTTACTTGTTGAAAGGCGTCCACTCAAAGGGCGTTACGCTATCTTGCCCTTTTTATTTTATTTTGGTCGTTTGAAATTTGACGCCTTATTATTTGGGCGTCCTTTCTTTAATTCACGCCTTAGGTGAGGGCGTTTCTTGTAAAGTAGCGCCTTTATCTGAGGCGTTATTTTCATCAGGGTTTAATTCTTTTTCTTCCAAGCTCTTTCGTTTATTTTATTAAATCTTTTAATCTATTTTGATTTATTTATTCCTTTTTATTTTATCAGGGTTGCTACACCCTCCCCCACTTAAAAAGAATTTGGTCCCCAAATTCCTAGCATGTATTTACATATGGAGAGTGTAGAGTTCATACCTTCTAAAATAACTCTGGAAATCGCTTCCTCATAGATTCCTCGGTCTCCCATGTAGCTTCGTGTTCTGAATTCTTATTCCATTGTACTTTTAGCATGGGAATAGCCTGATTCCTTAGGGTTCGTACTTCTCGATCTAGTATTCGTATGGGCTTCTGCTCATATGTGAGATCTTTCTGGATCACTAGATCTCCATGCTCAATAATATGTGATGGATCATGCACATACTTCTTCAACATAGATATGTGGAATACATCATGTACTTCAGACAGTTGAGGTGGCAATGCGATGCGATAAGCAACCTCGCCAACTCTTTCTAGTATCTCAAAAGGTCCGATAAATCTTGGTGTAAGCTTGCCCTTAACACCAAATCTCCGTATTCCATGTCCAGGCGATATCTTGAGAAATACATGATCTCCAACTTGGAATTCAAGATCTCTCCTTCTTGTGTCAGCATAAGCCTTTTGTCTAGACTGAGCAACTTGCAGTCTTTCTTTGATCAATTGTATCTTCTCGGTAGTGTCCCTTACCATTTCTGGACCTAACAGTTGTTTCTCTCCAACTTCGTCCCAGCATAAGGGTGATCGACAACTCCTTCCGTATAAGGCTTCAAAAGGTGCCAGTTGAATACTTATCTGGTAGCTATTATTGTATGCAAATTCGACCAGAGGCAAGTGATCATGCCAGTTTCCATCAAAATCAGTAATGCATGCTCTTAGCATATCTTCGACTACTTGATTGGTTCTCTCGGTCTGACCATCCGTTTGAGGATGAAAGGCTGTGCTAAAGTTAAGTCTCGTTCCCAACGAATGTTGTAGTCCTTTCCAAAAATGAGAAGTAAAACGGGGATCTCTGTCAGACACGATTGAAACAGGAATACCATGTAATCTGACTATTTCCCTATGTATAGTGCAGCTAAGACATCAACTGACCATCGACTCTTGATTGGCAAGAAATGCGCTGATTTAGTCAATCGATCAATGATAACCCATATTCCATCATGTCCTCTTTTTGATTTAGATAAACCCATGATGAAATCCATACCAATATCCTCCCACTTCCATTTAGGGATATCTAGAGGATGTAGTTTTCCAGCAGGCTTTTGGTGTTCCGCCTTGACTTGTTGGCACGTGAGACAGCGTGATACGTAGTCCGCTATTTCTCTTTTCATGTTGGGCCACCAAAAATTTCTTTTTACATCTTGGTACATTTTGGTAGATCTAGGATGAATCGTATATCTTGACCTATGAGCTTCATCTAAGACCTTCTTCTTCAATTCTGGGCAGTCCGGTATACAAGTTCTATTCTTGAACATTAATTTTCCATCAGAAGCTAATTGGAAATCCGATTGTCCTTCTAATCTGCCCTTGATTTCTACTAATGCAGGATCATCATTCTGAAGTGCTTGTATTTCAGATAATAAATCTGACTGTATGCTTACATGAGATAATGTGACACATCTAGGGTCCGTGTCCATGCTTATATTGAGTTCAGAGAATTGTTCCAGCAATTTCCATTCTTGAATCAGACAATTGGCTAACAGTGCTCTCGGCTTTCGACTAAGGGCATCTGCTACATGATTACCCTTTCCGGGATGATATTGTATATTGAAGTCGAAGTCCTTGAGATATTCCAGCCATCGTCTTTGCCTCATATTTAACTCCTTCTGTGAGAAAAGATATTTGAGACTCTTGTGATCGGAGTATACAGTAAACTGTACTCCATAAAGATAATGTCTCCATATCTTAAGTGCAAATACTACCGCGGCCAATTCTAAGTCATGGACGGGGTAGTTCTCTTCATGCTTCTTTAATTGACGAGAAGAGTAGGCTATAACCTTCCCTTGTTGCATTAGAACACACTCGAGGCCAATGCCAGAAGCATCAGTGTATACCTCGAACTTTTCTCCTTCAATTGGCAATGCTAAGATAGGAGCTGTAGTAAGATGATCCTTGAGAGTTTGGAAGCTTCTTTCACATTCCTCATCCCATTCATAACAGATCTCCTTGCGAGTTAACCTCGTAAGCGGCACGGTGATTTTTGAGAAATCCTTGATGAATCGCCTGTAATAGCCGGCAAGACCTAAGAAACTTCAGATCTCGCTAGCATTGGTCGGTCTTTCCCAGTTCCTTACATCTTCAACCTTTGATGGGTCTACAGACAAGCCATCCTTTGATATAACATGTCCGAGAAAAGTCACTTCTTCAAGCCAGAATTCACACTTGCTAAGTTTTACATATAATTGGTTTGTCCTCAATATTTGTAATGTAATCCTCAAATGTTCCTCATGCTCTTCCTTGGTCTTGGAATAAATCAATATATCATCAATAAAGACCACCACGAATTGATCTAAATAAGGCCTGAATATACTATTCATTAACTGCATAAAGGCAGCAGGGGCATTCGTTAGTCCGAAAGGCATAACAACAAATTCATAATGGCCATACCTGCTTCTGAATGCGGTTTTATGAATATCCTCGTCCTTGATTCTTAGTTGATGATATCCGGACCTAAGATCAATTTTGGAAAAGTACATGGATCCTGAATTTTGATCAAACAATTCATCGATTCTCGGCAGTGGATACTTGTTCTTGATAGTGAGATGATTCAACTGTCGATAGTCGATGCATAACCTCATGGATCCGTCTTTCTTCTTTACAAATAATACAGGCGCTCCCCACGGGGAAGTACTTGGTCTAATGAATCCTTTCTTAATGAGTTCCATCAATTGCTCCTTTAACTCCTTGAGTTCAGCAGGTGACATCCTATAAGGTGCCTTTGAAATCGAACCAGCACCAGGGACTAAGTCAATGGTGAAGGCCACTTCTCTTTGCGGGGGTAATCCCGGTAAATCTTTCGGAAACACGTCCGAAAATTCTTGTACCACTGGAATGTCTTCTAGCTTAGCTTCCTTAGCTTCTTTAACTGTGACAAAGGCAAGGAAAGATGCACATCCTTTCTTGATGAGCTTGCTAGCTCGGAGAGCTGAAATAAGAGGGGATCTGCTCCGACCCTTGGGGCTAGTCAAGATTAGTTCTGGAAATTCCTTGAATGTAACCTTACTATTGCGGCAATCAACTGTTGCCTGATACTTGGATAACCAATCTGCCCCTAGTATAACATCATACTCTTTCAGATCTAAACATATGAGATCAATAGGGAGATTTCTACCCTGAACCAATACTTCGCAGTTTTGGTAATGATGTGTAATATCAGTCTCATCATCTAGAGGAGTAGACAAAACTAACTTTATCCATTCCGGTTCTAGGGGTAATGGGTCAGCAAACATTCATGTTTTGTTTGCTTAGAGTAGGGATTTGGTTTTTCTTTTCAACTTTGACATTCATTTTCTGTTTGGAGGTTCTTGGTTGGAATTTGTGAAAGTTTGATGAAGTTGGCTTCTTAACCCATTGTGGCCATTGGTTATTTTTGGGTTGAGAGTGATTGTTCTACCACCTAGGAGATTGAAAGTTATAGGATTGATGAACACAGGAATCACAATTTCTCCAAAAGTATGGTGGTGTTGGCCTATATGAATGTGCAATCCAGTTTTGGTGATATCTGGAAGATTGAGCATGTAATGGCCAAGAATGTGTTGACCTATGCTGCGGGGAAGGTCGACCTTTCTTAGGTCTTTGGACAGGATTTTTGAGAATGTTGGTGACTCCCCCTTCAATCTTTTCTTTTCCTTTCTCCTTTTGTTTTTGTTGGTTTTGTGTGGGAGTTATGTTTGAGGTGGAGGCTTCGGAAGATGAGATAAATGTGACTGTTTTTAGCCCAATTGGCCTTTTGTTTGTTGGTTCAAAATCCAACCCTTTCTTGTTGAAATTCATCCTAGTACCTAGCAAAGCATCTATGTTTTCTTTTCCATCCACGAAATTTTCCAAGGATTGTTGTTTATCCTTCAATTCTTTTTGTAAGTTTTCAATGTTTTGTAAGAGTTGAGTGTTGACATGTTTTACAGCTTCATATTTTTCATTACTCAGTTTGATGTTCTTTTCATAGGTTTGCATTTTTAGCTTAATGCTATCAATCTCATTTCTCAAGTTTTCATTTTCAGTTTCCAAGTCAGCCATTTCTTTTCTTCCTTCTTCCAAATCCTCAATCATTTTCTTAAGATCTTCAATTTTAGTTTCAAGTAGAGCATTCTTATCATCCTTGTCATGATCATGCACAAAAGAATTGATTTTTTTTCAATGATTTATTTTCCTTTTTGTACATTTCATATTTTTCCATGAGTTGTATATATGCATCCTCCCAATCATCAATTGTATAATCTTCAAATGGAGAATTTACCTCAATTTCTTCGTCACCTTTGGCCATGAGGCAGAAATCTTCTTTTTCTTTGTCCGAGGAGCTAGTTCCGTCATCACTTTCCTCTTCATCGCTCCATGTGGACACCATGGCCTTGTTCTTCTTCTTGCCCTTCCATTTGTTAGATTTTCTGAATCTGTCGGGATAATCATTCTTGAAATGCCCTGGTTTGTTGCAAGAATAGCAAATGATTTTATCAGATTTCTTAGAATTTTCAGAATTAGATCTGAAACCATTTCTTACCTTTGACCTTCCTCTCATGAAGATCTTACCTTCCTTTCTCAAGAATTTCTTGAACTTACGTGTGAGCATGGCTACGTCATCCTCATCTCGCTCACTTCCCGAATCCTCACCTTCATCAGAAGTATCTTGACGGCTGGGTCCAGCTTTAAGAGCTAGGGACTTCTTCTTAGGTGCCTCAGCCTCTTTGTTCTTGAGGTTGATCTCATTGGTCATTAATGACCCAATGAGTTCATCTACCTTGGTGGTTGCGAGATCTCTTGATTCTTCAACAACGGTTGCCTTCGTGTGCCATGCTGGAGTTAATGATCTGAGAATTTTTCTTACAAGTTCTTGCTATGTATATTTCTTTCATAAATTAGTTAAACTATTAGTAAGCACAGTTAAGCGAGCATACATATCTTGAATTGACTCATCAGGCTTCATGCGGAACATTTCATATTCAGAAACTAAAATATTGGCTTTTGTTTCTCGTACCTGAGAGGTTCCTTCGTAGATTACCTCTAGCTTATCCCACATCAATTTCGCTGTTGCGCAGGTGGCTACTCTTGAGAATTCAACTGGATGGAGTGAGCATTGCATGATATGTTTAGCACTCTAGTTGACGGTGGATTGCGATATTTGTTCTTTGGTCCACAAGTCCTCATTATCCGTAAGCTCATACGGACCTTTGCTGATCACATGCCAAAGTTCGTAGTCTTGGGCGCGAATGAACACTTGCATGCGATGTTTCCAATAAGGATAGTTAGATCCAGTGAAATAAGGAGGTCTGTTTATAGAGTGTCCTTCAGGTAAATAACCCTTAGATGTTGATCCACCATTTCTCTCAAGGTCGTTGGACCCCATAATGAGAGATTAGGCTCTGATACCAGTTGTTGTGTAGTGGACAGCGGATCTAGAGGGGAGGGGTGAATAGATCTGCCCCTCTTTTCGTAATGTAACCCTCTATATAGCTAGATGAGATAAATTGCAGCGGAATATAACTAGCTAAACGAAGGACACAACGATTTGCTTAGCAAGATGATTACTAATATATCGATTCGAACCTAAGCATGCATTTAGAACGAAACAATCACACAAACAAACCACAACACATGAGATTTTAAGGTGGTTCGGACTGAATCCCCAGTCCTACGTCCACCCCTCACCAAATCCGGTGAGGCTCCACTAGTGCCACGCACTGAACCGTAAATCGAAAAGACCACCGATTGCCTTCCTACTAACCACCTGGTAGGGACGTCAACAACGCAGATCGGATAACCTCCGATTGCCTTCCTACTAACCACCGGTGGGGACGATTCTCAATTTTGATTGTTTGAATGAAATGAAGAAGAAAGAACAAATATCAAGCTATTCAAACATGATATGAAATGAGCTCAAGAAGAAAGATCTTGTCTGAAATTGCTGGAGCTTGAATCGGATTCTTCGATGGATGTAGATCACTAATAGAGGCTTCTATCTTCTTCACAAAACACTATTCTTGATTCAACAGCAATGGCTTCTTCTTCCTTGTGAGTTGTGCTTCCTTGAATCTGCTTGAGTTGATGAAGAGATGTATGGATGTAGCTTTGATCACCTTTGAGAACCTTGAGTGCTTCTAGCTTTGTTGGAGGTTGCTTGCTTCAGATCTCCCTTTGAAACACCTTGGAATGGATGAAGAACTTCCTCCCGAAACACTGTTCACGGAGGTGCTACAGTACCTCGAAAATGAGCTCCCTTGATCTCCCTTGAAGCCTTGAAGCCCCTTAGTGTTTCTAATCCCTCAAGTGAGAATTTTATAGACCTTGAATGGTCTATAGACAAGCCCCAGACCAGATCCACAAATCATGGGTGTTTAGGTGACTTTTGGATTAAACAAATCCATGTTGAATGGCCCTTTTAGAAGTTGGAAACAAAGTCAACATTGAAGGCTCAGGGCTGGCGGTCGACCTGTAGCTCCTGGCGGTCGACTGCTACTGTGAAACCTGCAAACGGGCGGTCCCTGGGATTTCCGGTGGACCGCCACTGGCTGGCGGTCGACCTGCAGCTGAAGGAACTGCAGATGGGGAGCCTCTAGCTGGGGCGGTCGACCGCCCCTGTGCTGGCGGTCGACCGCCAGCTGGGCAGACTCTGGCTCATCCTGGGTCGATTCATTATCTGTTCTAGCTCCGTCGCTTGACTTCTTTAGCAGCCCGTTCATGTCTGTGGCATCTCCCTTGATAGTCTAAAATGTACCAACTGAGTTTCTGGCCTTGGATTATCTTGGCTGTACTTCTTTGTGCATTGACCTTGTATGTGTGACGAGCCGAATATCACGTGTCGACTTTTGCGTGTTTTTGCATCCTTGCTTGGGCGCGATCAATGAGCTTTCACTTTTGCCGACTTCACTGAATTCTTTGTCCATGTAATGGCGTACCTGTCATGAACAAATCATCACGTATGTCAGTCACATGAGAATGGGAAATATCAATGACTAATAGTGTTTAGCCATTATCAAAACCAAGAATACGACAGAACTCAAATGACAGTAGGATGATGTCGAATTACCCAAGTGAACTCAAATGACCATAGGGGCACAACAGGAATAAGGGGCTCCGGGGGAGCTTTCCCGATCGAACTGATTCTCAGACTTCCCAACCCGAAGGCCGCCTAGGAAGCGCTTGTACCGAGTGAGTTATTGGGCTTTATATTAAGTGGGCCCAGGGGCTACCACTTCGAGGAGTTGGGCCTCGTTCGGTCTGGTTGGACCTCTTTTGGCCTCTCCGTATGGGCGACGAGATTTCCCCTCTCCAAACATCTCATAAGGGATTTTCTTACACTTTGGCCTTACCATGACCCTATTAACTATGTAGCATGTTGTGTTTACTGCTTCAGCCCAGAACTTTCTTGGGAGTTGGCTCTCAATCAACATGGTCCGGGCGATTTTCACAATTGTCCGATTCCTCCTTTCCACAATGTCATTTTGCTCTGGGTCTTGGGAGAAGAAAATCTATGTGTTAGGCCTTCTTGATCACATAGTTCAGAAAAGGTTGAATTTTTGAATTCTCCTCCATTATCAGACAAGATGGTGGAGATTTTGAATTTACCTTCTTGCTTTACTTTTCTGAAAAATTTTTGAAACACAAGAAATGCTTCATTTTTATTAGTGAGGAAGAAAATCCATGTAAAGCATGAGAAATCATCAACTATCACCTATCCAAATCTTTTCCCATTAATGCTAGCTGTTCTTGTTGGACCGAACAAATCCATATGCAGAATTCAAAAGGCATGGATGACAAATCCTCACTTCTAGATTTGAATGATTTTCTAGTTTGCTTACCTAGAGAGCAAGCTTCACAAACCTAGTCAACCTTTGTGTAGGTCAATTTTGGCAAACCATTAACCATCCCATGTTTGGACAGTTTGTGTAGAGTGCCTTAGCTGACATGTCCCAACCGTCGGTGCCATAGGCTTCATCACTACGCTGGTTGGCAGTCAAGCACAGGCTTTCAGAATTAGATGCATCAAGGTCTACCATATAAACATTATTAACTCTATGACCTATGAAGAGCATATATTTAGAGTTTTTCTCAAGGATTCTACACTCACTAGCATCAAACATTACCTTATGGCCTTTGGCGCACAGCTGGCTTATGCTAAGTAGATTGTGCTCAAGGCCTTCAACAAGCATCACATTATAAATAGAGTTGGAGGAATTCTTACTCACGGTGCCTGTGCCAATTACCTTTTCTTTTATCCTTGCCTCCAAACCTTACTTGGCCTCCTTCCTTCTTGATTAAATGGCTGAATTTCTTCTTGTCTCCCGTCATGTCCCGTGAGCAACCACTGTCCAAGTACCAACGGTTGTGATAGGCTGCTAGGCAATCCTGCATAGAAGGCATTAAGCAGAGGTCTTTGGAACCCAAACAAATTTGGGTCCACAGTCACAGTTCAAAGCATGCAATAAATTCTTCAGAATCCAAACTTGCTTAAAAGCCTTCATTCTATGATTGAACCAGCACTGGTTGTTGGTGTGTCCTGGTTGGTTGCATGTATGACAAGCAGATTTCATGAATTTCATGGAGTGTAAGTTAGGTTGAGGTCTAGTTTTTAGGTTTTCAAAAGGGTTGAATTGGGTGTGGAAGGTACCCAAGTTGGGCTGGCCATTGAACCTTCTTGTGTCATTTGAACGATTTTTCTTTCGAGAGTAGGAGAATGAGCTACGTCGAGGCATATCCCTGGTGCATCAACCTGTTCGTCCAGACCGTTGACCTTGCCATCTAGCGTGTCTGCGCTGAGCTTGTGGCTTAGCAGAATTGCGCCGACTCTGTAGGTTGGTGCCTCGACCTGATTGAGTAGCAAGATTGCTAGGGCTCTCTTTTATTGGTTCTTCAACAATCAGCTTCCCTTTCCCTTTCTCAGGACAGAAGGATGTAGTCTTGAATTCAAAAGACCTCTTCTCAATGGGATTGAAACCCAACCCTTCCTTTCTGAAATTAACCCGGGTACCTAAGATAGCATCTAAGTTAGATTTACCCTGGGTCATCCTCTCTAGGGTGGATTGTTTGTTCTTTAGCTCTTCTTCTACTCTTTCCAAATTTTTCTGCAACTCAATATTAACAGCATTAACAGCCTCATATTTTCAAGATTGAGTTTGTTCTCTTTCTCCCAATCTCCACATTTCAGGTTGGTCTGGCTTAGCTATTTTTTAATAGCATCATTTTCTTCCTTTAATCCTATCAGATCTGAGTGAGTGGTTTCAAGAGTTTCAGCTTGTTTTTTTAGTTCTTCATTTTCAATTTTTAAGGTTTCTAACTCTTTGTTGGTAGGATTATCATGAGCAAGAGCGTTGATCTTTTTCTTCAAATGCTTATTCTCCTTTTTATACATTTCATACTTCTCAAGTAGATCAACATATGTATCTTCACAATCCTCAATTGAAAAGGTTTCAAAAAGGTTGCTTACATGATCCTCACTCCCGTCAGCCATGAGACAGAAGTCATCTTCATCTTCATTGACAGAAGGACTCTCACTTTCCTCTTCATCATCACTCCAGGTGGAGACCATTGCCTTGGGCTTCTTTCTCTTAGCCTTGGACATTTGCTTAAGGAGTTCAGGGCACTCACCTCGCATGTGTCCTGCCTTCTTACATTGGTAGCATATAACTTGGTCACATTTCTTAACTTGAGCAGATCTGAAATTGGAGTTTATGCTTACCTGAGGAGCTTTATTCCTTCTCTGAAATTTACCTTTGCCTCTTAGAAATTTTTTAAACTGTCGGCTGAGGAGTGCATGGTCAGCTGAGCTTGCCTTTGGGAAGTTATTTCCATCATCCTCATCTGAGCCATCTGTGCTCTCAACAACTTTAAGAGCCACAGTCTTCTTGGGCTTCACGTCTTCTTCACTTCTCATCAAGTTGAGCTCATATGTCATGAGCGAACCTATCAACCCGTCTACTGTCATGGCAGACAAGTCCTTTGAGTCCTCCATCATCGTGGCCTTAGTGTGCCATGTTGGGGTGAGAAATCTAAGAATCTTCCTAATCAGTTCATTGTGAGGATATTCCTTTCCCAATGATTTTAAGGAATTAGTTAACTGGGTGAGCCTGGCATACATCTTATAGATAGGTTCGTTTGGTTTCATTATGAACATTTCATAGTCAGTAGTTAGCATGTTGGCCTTGGTGGCCCTAACTTCAGATGTACCCTCATATATTAGCTCAAGCCTATCCCACATTTCTTTTGTAGATTTGCAAGTGGATACTCTTGAGTATTCAGTGGGGTGGATAGCGCATTGCATTATGTTCATGGCACTCTAATTGGTTGTGGAGTTTTTGACCTGGTCCTGTGTCCAGGTGTCATCTAAATTTGGTACAACAAATGGACCTTTACTCACAACACGCCATATCATGTGATCCTGGGCATGTAGAAAAACTTCCATTCGGTTCTTCCAATACAGATAATTAGTTCCATCGAAAAACGGCGGTTTGTTGATGGCCTGGCCCTCAGCTATGTAGCTACGAGGGACATTCCCATCGGATCTCCTTGGGTCATTGGACCACCTCTCTAGGGAACCCGCTCTGATACCAACTGTTGGACGGTATGAGAGGATCTAGAGGGGGGTGAATAGATCCTATACCAAATTTTCTACTTCTACAAACAAGCTATAGAAGAAAGCACAATAATGACCACATACGAGGACAAATAGCAGATTAACGGAGCTAAAAGATAAGAGAAACTCTTAGACACAACAAGCCACTTGTGAAGAGGGGATAGAAGATATGGAGAGCAAACCACAACACAATGCTTTTTAAGGTGGTTCGGCTGCACCCTGGCACATCTATGTCCACCCCTCACCAACACGATGAGGCTTCCACTCTTTGGCCAAAAGAAACACACACACACACACACACACACACACACACACACACACACACACACACACACACACACGCTGAAGACCAGCTAAACACGGGGACTAGCCCTAACACACATACACACACGAGGACAAGTCCTCAAAGCACATGGAACAGAGATCCTACAAGAAGGAAACAAAACAGATCAAGAAACCAGACACACACACACTGCAACTGCAGCTACACGGTGACAACACTCCACACGCAAAGTGATTTGTTGTTGAAAGACAAAGACACACAAGAAACCAAAAACAAGAAGCTGCAACTGCATCAGTCCCGAGCGAAGAAGCACTATGAGCGGCGGTGCTAAAACAATAAAGCAAGGGAACCAGGGCTGGTTGGATGGCTGTGAATCCTTCTCCTTTCCTTCACCTTTCTCTCTGATGGAAGTCTGAGTAGGCGCTCCTTTCTCTTCTCTTTTCTCTCTTTCCCACATTCTACTCTTCCTGTAGGCCAACTTAGAACTCCAGCAGTGACTTCATGCAAGGGAAGGGCGTCCAATATGTAGACCTAGAAAGGCAGAAGTTTTTCCCTCCATTTTTCTTGCAATCCGAGTAGCAGAGATAAACAAAAGGTGGTTTGACCAAAGAAGCCTACAGAACCTTAATTTCTATTAGCAGAGAGGATGTCCTTTTTCCAAAGATATTTTTCCTTCAGACATAGTCTTTGCTGGCTGGCGCAGGAGACAAAATTGGCAATGAGAGAGGCTTTTCCAAGGTGTTTGTACTGACAGATATCTGGAGTAAAGTGTTCCTCTGAACACTTATGATGACTTGGATGTTTGGGTGAACCTAGGAGTCTCTTCCATCCCTCAAAAACCAAGTTTTCAGAGGTTTACATTTTTTGCCCTCTATACGGTTTTCTTCGAAAACACAGAGTTGACTAGATTTTATCAAATGAACCTTGAGTGCATCGACGTAGCTTTCCCCATGCGTCGACGTAGCTGTTGAAGGTGGCCTTTTAGATGACTTCTGGAAGGAGCGTAAGGTCGACCTCCTGTTACAATGAGGTCGATGCAGCTTCATCAATTTTTTGAACTGCTGGCGGGCTTGCCTTGATGGCATCGATGCTGGATATACGGTGCGTCGATGCAGCTTCGCTGCCATTGCGTCATCATCCCTGGATGGACAGTGCGTCGATGCATCACTGCCATTGCATTGAAGCAGCTGAAGAGCCATGTCCATATTTGTGCTGGAACTGGAGGTGCTTCTTCTTCACTGCGTCGAGGCATAGGGACGTTGCATAGACGCAAGGGTGAAGGCCTGAGGTGGAGGCAATGTGACCCGAGGTCGGAGTAGCGAGTCCGGAGGTCGGAGTAGTGTGACCGGAGGTCGGAGCAGTGTGTCTCGACAGAACATCCGTTGGAGTCAACACTTTTGACTTGGAAACTTGAAGAGGTCGGATCATCAACATGGTGAGGTCGGAGCAGCCTTGTTGACCTTGTTAATACCTGCCTTCTTCATGATATTCTAAGTTAGTTTGGCGAATGACTTATAGTACGACATCATCAAAACAACATTTATCCAACACTTTTATCTTGATTGTGCCATTTGAAGTCTTTCTCTGATAATTTGTACCTTTTCTGTCGTACTCCTGACTAGTTCTGGGCCTGGAAGTTGTTTCTCCCCAACTTCATTGCAACAAATTTGTGAACAACAACTCCTTCCATACAGTGTCTCGAATGGTGCCATTTTAATGCTAGCTTGGTAGCTGTTATTGTAGGTGAACTCGATTAGAGGCAAATGGTCGTGTCAACTTCCACCAACTCTATAACACAAGCCATGAGCATATCTTCCACCACTTGGTTTGTTCTTTCTGTCTGGTGTGGACGCACTTAATTTCGAGAGAGATCTTCACCCTTTTCGTTTATCCGTTTGCTGATTTTATTAAGTGCGTGGCCGTGCCAGTCACAAAGTGACGATCTGTTCGGGCTCCGTAGAGCCCATGGTGCACTCGATCTGACTCAGTCAGGCGATTGTGTGGTTCGGGTCGGGACTGAGACCCGTTGTGCCATAAAGGCCACAACGTCATTTACATCCCCTCGGAGAGGGGAATACCCTTGATTAATTGCCAAAAATAAGGGCTCCACCGTCGAAATAAATACTGATTAACGCGGGAAGGAAACCACCCGTCGGGTTATGCGGTGAGCCCGAAGTGGGGGCCTGAATACTCGGGTCATGTTGGTCACTGATGGACCATTTCATGTTTAGACACAAGTTCACACGGAAAACGAGACGATAACCCGAAAGACGAATCCGTACAAATGTTTACCGAGGGACGGCAATTTTAATGTAGGGAGGCAAATAAAATCCCGACGAGGGAGGGGACTCTGATGAATTATCTGTCCGAAATAAGGCCGGGCGGTCACCATGATAAGAGAGAGAATTCCCGAGAGCTACTTCCAGCTTACGGGGGGGCATCAGTAATATCCCCGGGTTCGGAATCCAGGAAGGAGAGACTGCTGCCATATTGTTGTATTCACGATGGTCGTCGACACTTGTTATTCTCATTTGTTTATTGACATTACCCTTTCTTTGTTATTATTTTCCCTTGTTGTTGTCTTGGTTGAGGCCACCCCTTTTATCTCACTATTGTTATTACTATTCATCCTTCCTTTTATCATGTAGCCCCCCCTCCCTTTTTATTACATGCATGTGTGTATTCATAGGGGAGATGACGGAGGCTAGGGTGTACCGCTGGGAAGAGTGGGGGCGTACCGCTAGACTGAAGATGGGCGTACCACTGAAGGGTGAAGGGTGGAGTGGACCGCTGAAGGGGCTGAGAGTGCACCGCTGGAAGAATGTGGAGCGTACCGCTAGACTGAAGATGGGCGTACCGCTGAAGGGTGAAGGGTGGAGTGCGTGAACAAGCCACAAGGATTGTACAGACTTACTGCTGTGCAACAGACAATGTATAGACTTGGCCAGCGGTACAATGGCCGTGTGGACTTGGCAGCATGATGCACACGATGTGCAGACTTAATGCAATGCATGAAGGAGCAATGTATAGACTCAGGCAGACTTCGCTAGCGTGGAATGTGTAGACTTCATGCGATGCAACGTACAGACTTTAGAAAGGAATGTGCAGACTTGGTGCATGAAGCAAGCCAGTGAGGAATGTATAGACTTTCACAATGTATGGACTTGCCAAAGGAATGATGCGTGAGCAGATAATCAACGTGTAGACTTAGCCAAGGCAACTAGACGATGTACAGACTTGAGCAAAGCGAGGTTTGTACAGACTTGAGAGTTCATAACGTACAGACTTATGAGTGCAACGTAGGTAGAACTGCCAATGTATAGACTTATAAGTGTATGCGACCAGACAATGTGCAGACTTCATGCACAGGCTGTACAGACTTCAGCTCAAATAATGCAATGCCGCTGGGAGGATGCGTACCGCTCGGAGGGCAAGAGGGGGGCGTACCGCTGGGAAAGGAACTGGGGGAGTGCGCCGCTAGAGGGCCAAAGAGGAGCGTACCGCTGGAGGATAGAAGATGTGCTGCTGAAGGTAAAAGGGAGTGTACCGCTAGGAAAAGTGGCAGACGAAATCAGGCAGAGTGTGCCGCTAAAGGGGTGGCCAGGACTCAAGGGAGGGCTTCTTGTTCAGCTCAGGGTGAAGCATTTTTAGATGGTTAAGCTCTCATTTTTCCTGTCATGAGGTTGAGTCCCAAGTCGTATTTTTAGCAATGTAGTGCTTAAAGTCTTGTTCAGTTCAGCTCCTTGAATCTTGCATAGTTCTTTTAGTTGATTAGAAGGTTTTCACTATTGCTCAGTCCATATGTTTGCCGCTTCTTTTCATCTTTTTTAGATTGATTGTTATTCCTGGCAAAAATTCGGCAGCACCTCCCCCTGGCTCGGGAGGTAAAGGAATAACAAGGAACATGCCCACGGGGGTGGCATGAACCAACATCTGAGGAGGGTGCCTGAGCAGCCGCCTTTAGGGAAACCTCGAAAAGCTTGGAGAAAACAACGAACAAGGAACCAGTAGACTGATGCAAGCTATGAGTATACCGGGGAGGTGGTGGCCAAGGAGTACCGGGCTGACAGTTCAAGGGTGTGCCGCTGGGCGGCCAAGGAAGGGAAGTGTGCCGCTGACAAGAAGAGAAAGGGTGCACCGCTGAATGGCCCTAAGGAGAGTGTGCCGCCAGGCAAACTCAAGGAAGGTTGTACCGCCAAATAGCCAAATGGGGGAGGCGTACCACTGGGGGGAGCCTGAGTGGTAGAGTGACTGAGAGCTTAAGGGTGTGTGGGCATGCCACTGGTCCCGAGGGAGGGCAAAGGAGGATGCTCTGGGCATCACGTGACTCCAATGTATCAAAGAGAATGGGCTCCCACAGACCCGGGATAAAAGGGGATACCAAGGGTTGTTGTGCAATGGAGAGCCATTGAAGAGGGATGAAGTTGGCCATACCCTATCAAGCCAGGAGCAAACCCTATTGACTGCATAAACTGGCGCTACGGGAAATCAAGTAGAACAGGGAGTTGGGAGGTTGAGGGAAGAGAAAGCAAAACCACAAGAGACCGGCGAGAAGAAGATGACAAATGCAGTAAGGAGCAGAACCAAACACTATTTCATTCATGGAATATTCATAATGATAAAGAAAAGGGAATCATGGCCCGAAGACCACACATCATACAATGCATCCCTGAACAAACAGAGGGAAGAAAACAAAGCATAGAAAAAAAGTTGGAGAGAGGGCTGGAACGAGGAAGGCTAACCATTCCCTTTCCTCCATTCCTTCCCCCCTCTGCTACATGCAACACTCCTCTCTTCTTCCTACATTTCCTCTACCTTCTTCTTCTCTTCTCCCTTGCCTCGAACGGGCTTCTTCGCACGAAGATCCTCTCTTCTCTTTTTGTGTTTCTTCCTCTAGCAGAAATCCATCCTCTTTTCTGTCTGTGGGGGGCCTTTTATATGCGGGTGGTTGACGAGGTCACCTCATGATGGCACTGCCATCCGAGGTTGACTTCGGTATCTTCCTCGTCAAGCGAAGATCTCTCTTCCTCCAGCCAGAAGGTGACACGGAGACAGGCGCTAGCTGGCTTCGAAGTGGCTGGACTGCGCGCCAATGGGTCCGCCTATTGACCGTTGTATCTTCTGCCAATGCGTGCCGTCGGGAGGCTTTCAGCGCTGTACCACTGGAGAAAGGGCGCAGGGCGTTGAGGGCAAGGAGGCCCGTGCCGCTGGGAAGCTTGAGGCCGTGCCGCTGGGAGATATGCTTGGTAAGTGAGCGTACAGACTTTGGCAAGGCACGGATGATGTACAGACTTGCCATGTGAGTGTACAAACTTCGTGTTTGTACGAACTCTGTACAGACTTCAACGTTGTGCCGCCGACAGCTTGCTGCAGTGTGCCGTTGGGGGGGGAGGCTCCCCAGACCGTGCAGCTGAAGGGCCAAAGGCCTTGCCGCTGAAGGAGCCAAGACTGTGCCGCTGGCGATCAAACTTGGTAACGAGTGTATAGACTTTGTGTCTGAACTCTGTACAGACTTGCCTCATGAGTGTATAGACCTCGTGTCTGAACCCTGTACAGACTTGCCTCATGAGTGTATGACTTTGGCAAGGCAACTAGACGATGTACAGACTTAAGAGTTCACAATGTCCATACTTTGGCAGAGCAAAGGCTGTACAGACTTCAGCTCAGCTGCAATGTATAGACTTGCAGGGGCTTGCGTCAAAAGCGGTGTACAGACTTCATCAATGTATAGACTTTGGCAAAGCAAAGGCTGTAAAGACTCCAATTGTGCTGCAATGTATAGACTTGCAGGGGCTTGCGTCAAAAGCGATGTACAAACTTCATCAATGTATAGACTTTGGCAAAGCAAAGGCTGTACAGACTTCAATTGTGCTGCAATGTATAGACTTGCAGGGGCCGATGTATAGACTTGGAAGCTCAACCGGCGGATGTACATACTTCACCAATGTATGGACTTGGAAGTTGAACTGGTGAATGTGCGGACTTGCCACATTAGTGTATGGACTTTACGTTTGCCTGAACTCTGTACAGACTTCAAAGATGGGCGTATAGACTTCGTGGTCATGGACTCTGTACAGACTTCACATTGTGAGCATGCATGAGCCTGTACAGACTTCAGGCATGAATGTATAGACTTGGTGAAACCCTGCACGAAGCATGCCGCTGAGGGGCCGTGCCGCTGGGGGCTCATGGCCATGCCGCTGAGGGGCCTCAGGCCCGTGCCGCTGGAGGGCCTCAGGCCCGTGCCGCTGGAGGCTGAAGGGCCGTGCCACTGGGGGCTCATGGCCGTGCCGCTGGAGGGCCTTTGCTCTTGCTTAAGTAGCTTGAAGCCGTGCATTCTTTGGGATATTTCTTCGCCGTTAGGGGCTCGAGGGAGGGTCCCTAACAGTGTGTTAATTCAGGAGGACATCCTGTGACTTCTCGGTCTTTTAGTGCGCCCATGCAAATGCGGGGATTTGTCGGGCGGTAGTATCTTCCCGGAGCCCTGGATGGCCAGTCTCTCCGGGTCTTCTTCCTTTGACTTTGACATTAATGCGGAGCTTAGCGGGACATATGGACGTGCAATTTTATGTGTCCACAAATGCCCCCCACCCACGGGTAGCGCAGGCGAAGGATGAGCCGAGCGGTGCCCGCGGGTGTACTGGTCTCTTTTTCTCTTCGTCGGTGCCGACAGGGTGTCGGGAGCCGAAGTGACTTGTTTGTCTCTTCTTTTCTTTGCTAGTGTCGGCGGAGTGTCAGGCATTGACACGGTTTATTGGTCTCTTTATCTCTTCGTCAGTGTCGACGGGGTGTCGGGAGCCGACCTGGTTTGTTATCTCTTGGTCTCTCCATCAGTGCCGACAGGGTGCCGGGAGCTGACACAATATGTTGGTCTCTTCTTTTCTTTTCTTTCTCTCTTTTTTTTTTGAACCACATTACCGATACAGGCGCCCTTTCGGGTTTTCGCCGGTACCGGCCCCCTCTTGCTTTTGCCCACGCGCCCTCTTGGGTTTTCACGCGGCGGGGTATCCAATTTTGCCCGTAGCGCCCTTTCAGGTTTTCGCCACGGCTGGGTTGTTGCCCTTTTTGCCCTTGTCCCTGAGTAGGGGCAAGTCCAGCAGGGTATCTCTATTTTTAACCCCATTTTTCTCTTTCTTTTTGACGAGCGAGTGATACGCAAGTGTCGGCTAGGGCACGAAGCCTTGCGCCAGAAGGTAAGACTCATTCGTTGGCAAGAAGAAAATGCCAGCGCAATGGGAGAGTTCGTGCCGATTCGGACGTAGGGTCCTGTTGACGCCTAAAATAAAGATAATAATAATGGCAGCGATGAAACAATAATAATAACCCTAAAATACCTTTATTTCTGACAAAATGTCTTATTTCTGTTATCTTGTTTTCAGGAATAGAAGGAGAAAAGAAGAAAAGAAGAGACGGCCGGCTCTAATAGAGAACCACTGAAACGAGACACAAGATCTCGGAAGATACTCGGGGCCATCCCCGAACGAGCAAGAAAGAAGCCCAGCCGACAAGATATGTCAGCCGATGAGTCAGCCTTCGTCAGTGCTGATGCAATCAAAGGAATTAACAAGGCCAAAGAAAGGAATGGGCCTGTTAATGTGCTATTAAGGATGGGCTTGATGCCCCTCGCACCGGGAAGCTCCTCCAAGGGAGTGCGCCGAGAAGCCCCTCCAAAGGAGGCGCGCCGGGAAGCCTTTCGAATGGGCGCGCCGGGAACTAATGATGTAGGCACGCCGAGTGCCATTGATGTGAACAGGGTCTATATAAACCCACTCCTTTGATGAAACGAAGGGGGGCGAATAGAGGAGAATAGAAATCAGAAGCGAATACAAAAAAGAGGGGCAGATATTGAGAGGATAGCTAGAAACCCAAAAAGAGAAAGAGAGAGCCCGAGGAAAAGGTAATCGAAGAAGCGAAGAGAAGATCTGACAGGAAAGAAGAAGGAAAGGCTCCAGGTGGGCTGCTCCGGGGAGGGAGAGGAGTCAATGCTCCGCCCTCCCCCATGTTTTCTTTCCTTTTCTTTGATGTAATCTAGCGAGTTTTCTTATCGATTTATCAGATATAGCCGGACAATCCCGGTTCTGCTTTGTACCTCTCTGCTTCTTATATTCCCTTTCATGGTTGATGTATGTGTGAGACGATGCAATGAAATGGAATGCTGCAATTGCAGTGATGAATATTGGGCAATCGAAGTTCTTCCCCTTTGCGTCATGTGGATATGTCTTCTATTTGAAATGCATAATAGTTTAGACAGTACCGGTTTCAGAATTCTCGTTGGTTCTCTGAAGAGGGATGAGGATAGGACCCCCACCCCCATCTAATGGGTGATTGGGCTCCATTCCCTTCTCATTTCCTGTCTCAATGGCAGATTCTCTGCATATGTTCCGAGTGTTTCCCTCGAGCCCTTCATGTTGTTCAGGAACCCGAGATACCAATCTCTTGGTTCCCTGAACTGCCAGGCTTTGGTGAATGATGAGTTCGATCCCTGGGTCCTCCATTCTAAGCCTTGAATGCTTAGGGCCTGGAGTTTCGGTGCTAAAAGTCCATCCATCGCCAGTTTTCGACGCCATTGGGTTCGTCCAGGGGATCAGAGACAGTCATCTCTTGATCCCCCAGACGGCTGACGGCAAACAGAGAAAGTTTCTCAGGTCCGGACGATGATCTCTCTTCTGTCTCCTGATTTGGTCTCTCGTCTCCCTTGGCATCCCTCTACCAGAGGCATCCATGAAACCCCATCCTGTACTCCAAATCCGGTCTCAATCCGAGCTAGAATCTGAGAAAATTCCCAAAATAGAGTGCCATAATCAAGCCCTGAAATCCATAACCTTTTTACCTTCTCGGCGCGATAATTTCCCCGCCGAGAACTACGCTGCCGAGAGACCTCCCTCTTCAGCAAACCGACAAAAAATCTCTTCAGGCCACTTCCGCGTGAACCCCCCAGCTCTTAGGTTCCCGGCGCCAAGCCCCTGGCCGAGAGTCTCCCCCTTTCCTTTTGCCTTTGGAGCCACGCCGAGACCCCCTTGTTTGGTCGAGGAACCCGCGCCGAGAACACCCCCTTTTGGCCGTTAAATCCCTCTCCACCTAGCCTTCCCGGCTTGGTGCATCTCGGCGCCAGCTTCCCGACGCGGTGACGAGCACGCCGGGAAGCCCCTGGCCGAGAACCCCTCTTTTGGCCGACTAAGCCCATGCCGAGAACCCCTTTTGCCAATACAAAATCATGCGGCTCCCTCTTTGGCCAATAGAAAGCCACGCCGAGATCCCTCCTTCGGCCAATGAAACACAGTCAGAGGCCCACTTCTGCACCATCATTTTTAACCTTTCGATCTCCCTACACATCTGCCTAGGGGATGTTCAGAGACCATCATACATGTCCTGAGGAAATACAGTAATGGGGAGGACCTTCCCTACATCTTTCATTCCTGATCCGGGTTTCTCTGCTACCTTACGAACCCAAAGAGCCATGTTATTATATGCGTTCTGAGGAGTTCAAAGGGAATATTAATCGGGGATAAACATCATTGGGGATAACTCCCCTACATAACCTTACGAGTCAGGGAAGCTCTGCCACTGCATAAGCTTCAATGGCCTCAAAAAGGATATCAAGCTGGTGCTGCAAGCACATATACGGGCTAGGGGTCCCATACCCCCTTTTTTTTGGCTTTCATCCCGGCACTCTGTGGGTGATCGTCTATCATCCCCTGGCAAATGCTGAGTCTAGGGGAGGTGCTGTCAAAATTCTCCCAGGATGACGAAAGTCAATATTAAGCTGTCCCCGGGACTTTGCACACTGGTGGTGGGGATTCTCTGCACCTTGATCTTCCCGAATGCCCCCTGGAGCCCGATGTTTCTATAAAGCCCAAATCTAATCCCGCTCAGATTTGATGAACTGATCCTCTTTGACTTCACAGAACCTATCTGGCTTGTCCTGAATCACCAAGAAACCCAAAACAGAGCCTCCGGAACCCCTTCCGGGTCCTCACGGCGCCAGAACACCAACACTCTCTCGGCGCCATGGCTCCCGGCGCGGCCCTGAGCGCGCCGGGAACCCTCACGCCGAGAACCCCTCCTTGGCCCTCTTGTCAGCGCGCCGAGAGCTCCCCCTCCTCTTCAGCCATGCCGAGAGCCTCTTCCTCCTCCTTTCAACCAGGCCGAGAACACCCCTGGCCATCTCCCCTTCGCGTCGAGAAGCTCTCCAGTTGGCACGTCGGGAACCCCGGCCATTCTGCCTTTGCGTTGGGAACCTATGTACACTTGAACTGCATTGATAGCATACCCCAAATTTTATTACTGAGCCCTCAATCCAAATTTTGTTCCGGGGGCTCCGCCCCCGGAAACCCCCGCAAGGGGCACTGCTCATCTATTCTAGCTAATCTCTCCTTTAGACTCTTCAGCTTTACACTTCAGCTCATCTATTCTAGCTAGATTCTCTTCTCTTTCCATTCTCAACCTCTCAATCTCACCTTTAACCTGATCTAGCTCAGTGGCCATCTCCTTGGTTTTCATGCTATTAGTGACAATAGAAGAGTGTTCTTCAGACAGAGAATGAAACTTACGTCTAAGCATTCTATGCTCCTTGTTTAAACAATTATATTTACTTAACAGGTCGCCATAGGCGTCCTCCCAATCATCCAAAGTAAAATTCTCAAATAGATTTGTTACCTCTTTCTCATGGTCGGCCATGAGGCAGGTCTTCTCTTCATTTTCACTGGACGAAGTGGCTTCTGGGTCCTCCTCCTCATCGCTCCATGTGCACAGCATGGCCTTCTTCTTCTTGTGCACCACATTCTTCTGGTGTCCTGGAGCCTTAGCTTGTAGCTCTGGACATTCACTTTTCATGTGACCGGATTTCTGACAATGATAGCAAGTGATCTTCTTAGCAGACCGGTTCTTCTCAAATCTTCGTTCAGGAGACTTCATTGCAGCATTAAATTTCTTCCTCCTGTAGAATTTTCCTTTTGTTCTTAGGAACTTTCTGAACTGCCTGGTGAGCATAGCTCGCTCATCCTTGTCCAAGTCTGAGAATCCATCAGACCCTTCGCTGCTATCATCACTGCTGCTGCTGCTGCTGTTGTTGCTCTTCTTAGTATGTCGTGAAACCTTCAGAGCAACATTCTTTCCCTTTCTGTCATGCCCATCGTTTCCTCGTGTGAAATTCATTTCATGGGTCATGAGAGAACCAATCAGCTGGGTTACTGTCATGATGGATAAATCTCTTGATTCCTCTATTACAGTCACCTTGGTATCCCAGACGGGAGTTAGAGACCTAAGGATCTTCCTGACTATGTCTTCTTGTTGAATATCCTTTCCAAGGCCTTTCAGACTGTTGATGATCACAGATAATCTGGCATACATTTCTGTGATCGGCTCCTCTGGCTTCATCTTAAATAACTCATATTGAGTTGTAAGTATGTTGATCTTGGTAGCCTTCACCTGAGATGTGCCCTCATGAATTAACTGCAAATCATCCCACATATTCTTTGCAGTCTTGCACGCTGAGATCCTTGAATATTCTTCCGGATGGACGGCGCACTGTATGATGTTAAGAGCTGTCCAATTCAGTGCGGAGAGTTTGACCTGATCTTCTGTCCACATATCTTCATTCGGTGGAAGGGTGTATGGACCATCTGTAATGACTTTCCATAGCTTGTTGCTTTGGGCCCTGATAAAGACCTCCATCCTGTTCTTCCAGAAGAAGTAATTATTACCATCAAAGAAAGGGGGGCGGGTGATAGACTGCCCATCAGCTATGAAACTGCGCGGACCATTGGATCCGTTTCCCTGGCCGTTGGACCACATTCTGGGAAAAACCTGCTCTGATACCAACTGATAAGTACAATATGAAGTGATCTAGAAGGGGAGGGGATGAATAGATCACTGTTTTCGTAGATTTAAAAACTTATTGCAGAGTATATTGCTAAACAGAGCTAACCTCGAGTTCTGACTATCGTAAAAGATGCAGTGCAGTTAATAGCTCAAGCAAATAGAAGGCATACCACAATATTATCACGATCAATCACACAAGGGCTCAGAGGATTTTAAGGTGGTTCGGTCCTTCAGACCTACATCCACCCCACACTCAACCTGAGTGTGGCTTCACTAAAGGCTGGGCAACACAGCTTGCCAAACAACTGCTGATACACAGCTTCCCAGGAGAACAACCTCTCCTCTTCCTCCTACCCGGAGGGAACCTCTAGCGATCAGCAGTCACTAGAACCCAGAGACTCACGTCTCTCTTCCTCTTTACCAAGAGGGAAACCCCACTAGTAGCAGCCCTGCTACTAGTGAACCAGAGGTCGAAGACCCCTCTTCCTCCCAACCCAGAGGGTACCTACAAGCAGCTCACCTGCTGCTTGCAAACCGGAGATTGACTCTCCCTACTCCTGATCTCACAGGAGGACCCCGACCTCAGTCCAGAGGATCGGAAACACAAACAATAACGGTTGAAGAAAGATAAGAACAAGAAATGAAAAATACGAACGAAGGAAATCAAAAATGCCAGACAATGGAAACAATGTAGCTCAATATAGAGCAATAGACTTCGGATTTGATCCGCAAGTCAGAACAATTCTTCTGAACACTCTTCTGCTCTCTTTCTATTTCTCTCTGCTATTCTTTCTTCTTTCTTTTCTTTTTCCTGGATCGAAGGGCTCTCTGTTTCCCTGTTTTCTTCTATGCCTCTCTACTTCGATAACTTTCATCTGAGGACGAAGGATTCTATTTATAGCATCAACAGCAGATGGATAGGGCATGAAATGCGTGTGCCTCCCACGCTCGATCCAGAAGTATCCTGTCACGTGCCTTTATCAAATTGGTTCCTCTTGTCTCGGATCACGTGCAGCCCTGGAGTGTGGAATGTTCTTCCTCGGACCTGTAATGAGATTAAGTCCATTAATACGCTGCATGGCTATTAAGACCAAAACTGCATGAGGTATAGTAACAACAACACGACGTGACTATTTCTCGAGATGTCATAAGAACGACACGAGAAATTCTGTAACAGATCAGATATACAGAAGATAATGACACGAGGTGAGGTTATACGCAAGAGAGACACGAGGTTACGAATGCAAAAACAACACGAGGATAATACGGGCTTACGACAGAAGCCGACATGAAGACTAAAACGAGAGACCAACACGAGGACAGAGTATAAGGAAACGACTCGAGGTGAAAAACAACACGAAGTGAAGTTAGACACGAAGTAAGAAGCAACGACACGAAGTATAGTGGTGACAAACACACACTACACAGAAAAACGATACGAGAAAATAAAAATAATGCTAAGTGAAAACAGTAATCGACATGCGGTGAGAACAACACGAGGATAGTGAAAACAGCACGAGATGAAAGCAACACGGGCTGATAACGACACAAGGTCGAAACAGTAAATGACACGGGATAACACTGCACGAGGTAAAACGACACGAAGACTTAATAATAAAAACGACACGAGGTGGCAATAAAAGAGAACGACATGAAAACAACATGGACTGTAACCGAAACCGACACGAAGTCAAACAGTACAACACGAGGTGTTGTAACCAAGACGAAGTGCCAATCGACCACGAAGACAGTATGCAAAGAAACGACTCGAAGACAGGAATACAAAGGATGACATGGAAACAACACAGTAATCAAAGACTGCACGAGGTGAAAGAACAACACTCAAACAGACGACAACATGGCTAATTCGACACGAGGTGAAAACGCGAAGCAAGAACTACATGATGTTTGAGGAAAAACAGCACGAAGACAGAACATGAACGAACACACGAAGTGTTACCTCTTTAGCAGTTATTTCATATAAAACCATGGATAACTCAAGTGCAAGATATCTGATCAAAAATAACAAGAACAATTAACATAGTGTTGCTCATCATCAAAATACTTAGGGAAGACACACAATCCAACAATCTCCCCCTTTTTGATGATGGCAACACTATATTAAGTGTGAGAGATAAGTTCAAAAGAGATCAATTCAGGATATTTAATGCAGACAACTTAAAGCATACTTGCTTCCTTACTTCCCTTGATGAAACCACTTAAAGCATACTTGCTTCCTTACTTCCCTTGATGAAACCTGAACACTCCCCCTCACCTGAACACTCCCCCTCACTCCCCCTCACCTGAACACTCCCCCTCACTCCCCCTGAACACAGCAACAGTTTACCTCAGACTTGATAACTAACTCAATTCTCTCCCCCTTTGACATCATCAAAACTAGGGTCAAATCTGAAGATACAGAGAAGGGAAAATTGCTGACTATAGAGAGAAAACAGGACAGAGTAAGGCAGATAAATGGAGACTATTGAGATGTTTAGTCAATCAAGAAAGCCATTAATTTTATGTGAGGATTTTTGAGGTACAGTTAGTCAGACTGTGCAAAAACTGTGACTAAGGATTTGCTCCATACACAGAACCAGATTCTAA
Organism: Amorphophallus konjac; assembly: GCA_022559845.1. Lineage (NCBI taxonomy): Eukaryota > Viridiplantae > Streptophyta > Magnoliopsida > Alismatales > Araceae > Amorphophallus > Amorphophallus konjac. The sequence goes on from CM040123.1 coordinate 202,000,678, forward strand.
GCAAGTGAGGTACAAGATACCAGTTTTGATCAAAATAAGTCTTTACTGAGAGAGTATTATGTAAGACAGCCAGAAGACAATGACCTGTGGTATTGAGAACAAACAAATCAAAAGCTATACTTCAAGTGAGCAGGATCTTTAAAAATGGTCAAGATCAGAGATAAGTCTGTCAAGTACACCTTTGACATTAAGGAGACACCTTGTTTAGAGGCAAGAATCCCCAGTTACTCGGTGGCAGGACCACATTACCCCTTCTGATAAGAAGACAGAGATAGTATTCTAGCTGGTGTTGACATTAAGGTGACACCTTTATCTGAGGCCAGACACCCCAGTTACTAACCAGATATGTACCATAGCTCTGTATGATCAAGACAACTATTAAGACCAGATGATTACTGCCATCTCATGACATGGGAAGCTTTCACTTCATTGATGAAAATCCCAGTTTCTCAATGAGCAGTTAACAAAGTTGATAACCCTTTTATGAATTTTGTTTTTATTTACCAGCTCTTAAAACCTTGTTAATGAAGCTTGAGTCCGTTTGAGAACAATACACCAGATCCAAGGTGATTCAGACTAAAACACACAATACCTCATTTTGGACTCACCATAGACTAAGTAGGTATGCTGTACTGACTAGATCAGAAGACAGTTACAGTGTATGAAGATTAATCTTGAATTCAGATTTTGATCTCAGTGGGACTAACAGCTGAAAATTCCAACAAGAAATTAGATGAACAGCCTTAAAGAGTAAAGCATCCAACATTTTCTTTTATACACCTAATCAACCTGATTCTCTTATGATGTCAGCAAAATGTCGTTCAGAGTATGTTCAAATTAGGTCAAAGATCAAGACACCTATTATAAATCATCTCCCCCTGAGAACTTGACCCCAATACAGACTTAGCCAAGACAACCCTCAATGCACTTCAAAAAGAACACCATGATGAATATGATAAGCATAATAACACAGGACATGGTATTCAGAAATCAAATCTTCAATCATGAAATTCTGTAAATACCTAGTTCTCTGCGCATAGTGCTAAATTTTTCAGTATCCAGTGGCTTAGTAAAGATATCTGCAATTTGTGAGTTAGTGCCAACATGGATCAACTCAAAAGTTTTCCTTGCTACTTCATCTCGAATAAAATGATGCCTGATTTCAATGTGTTTAGTTCGAGAATGAAGTACAGGATTCTTTGCAATGTTTATTGCACTAGTATTGTCACAAAAGATAGAAGTACAACCTAGTTCAACCGAGTAATCCAGAAGCTGGTGTTTTATCCATATAACCTGTGTGCCACAGCTCCCTGCTGCCACGTATTCAGCTTCAGCAGTAGAGAGAGCCACAGAGTGTTGCTTCTTGGATCCCCAAGAGACTAAGCACCCTCCTAGAAATTCGCAGTGACCACTAGTGCTCTTCCTGTCCAATTTACATCCTGCATAATCTGCATCAGTGTATGCAATGAGATCTAAGTTACATGATGCAGGATACCAGAGACCTAGATCATGAGTGGCAGATAAGTATCTAAAGATTCTCTTTACAGCTGCCAGATGCAATTCAGTAGGTCTAGCCTGGTATCTGGCACACATCCCTACACTAAATTGAATGTCGGGCCTGGATGCAGTTAAGTAGAGGAGTGAGCCGATCATACCTCTATATAGTTTAGCATCCACCTCTTTACCTTTTTCGTCTGAATCCAGTGAGGAGCTGGTACTCATGGGTGTTGAGATTGTCTTGAGGTTGGTCATTCCAAACCTTTTCAGCATCTCCAGAGTATACTTGGTTTGATTTATGAAACAACCATCCTCCATTTGTTTGACCTGCAGCCCAAGAAAATATTTTAGTTCCCCAACTAGACTCATTTCAAATTCTTGGGACATAGACTCAGAAAAATCTTTACATAATTTTGAGTTGTTAGATCCGAAAATGATATCATCAACATATACCTGGACCACAATTAACTCCTTTCCGAGACTTTTGGTGAAGAGAGTTTGGTCAACCTTACCTCGAGTGTAGCCCTTGCTCACAAGGAACTCAGAAAGTCTCTCATACCAGGCTCTGGGAGCCTGCTTCAATCCATAGAGGGCTTTATTCAACCTAAAAACCATGTTAGGCTGAACAGAGAAATTAAACCCAGGAGGTTGTTCAACATATACCTCTTCCTTCAATAACCCATTTAAGAATGCGCTTTTGACATCCATTTGCTGTAGCCGAATTTTTCTAAAGCATGCAAATGCAAACAGAATTCTTATAGCTTCCATCCTAGCTACTGGTGCATAGGATTCATCAAAATCCACACCAAATTCCTGACTGTAGCCTTGAGCTACAAGTCTTGCTTTGTTTCTAGAGATAGCACCATTTTCATCAATCTTATTTTTGAAAACCCATTTAGTGCCAATGACATGAGTGTTTTCAGGTCTAGGAACTAGTTTCCATACATTATTTTTCTCAAATTGATTTAATTCTTCACCCATGGAGGATACCCAAGAATCATGCTTTAAAGCCTCTTCCACAGTCTTGGGTTCTACCTGAGATGTCAAAGCAGCTAAGTCCTGTTCTTGGACAGTTCTAAAGTGAGACCTTGTCCTAGTGGGATCATGCAAATTACCTATGACATTTTCACTAGGATGATCTTTGTGAAATATTACCTCACCTGAGGGTTCACCTACCTCAGTTGTTCCTTCTTGTTGTAAGTTTTCTGGTTGTGCAGTTTGCTGCATCTCTCCTACTTCAATTTTCTCCAAGAAATCTCCCTCATCAGGTGACTCCCTGTCATCATTTGTCCTTTTGTCAGATAGAACATTCTCATCAAACACCACATGAGGTGTTTCTTCAACAGTTTGCTCATCTTTATTGAAGACTCTGTAAGCCCTAGAGGTTTCTGAATATCCTAGAAAAATTCCAGGAGAGCTTCTTGCTTCAAACTTATCCAAACCATTCTTACCATTATTGTGGATAAAGCATTTAGAACCAAAAATTTTAAAGTAAGAAATGTTTGGCAGCTTACCCTTGAGGAGTTCATAAGGAGTTTTCTTATGAGTAGGTCTTACCAAGGCTCGATTTAAAATGTAGCATGCTGTATTTGCAGCTTCTGCCCAAAATCTCCTTGGAAGTCCACTCTCAATTAGCATAGTCCTGGCCATTTCAATTATTGACCTGTTTCTTCTCTCAACAATTCCATTCTGCTCCGGTGTCCTGGGAGAAGAAAATCTGTGAGTCACTCCCTCTCTTGAGCAAAATTCAGAGAACGAAGAGTTTTCAAACTCTCCTCCATGGTCAGACTGAATTGTAATGATATTATGTTCACCTTGCAGTTTGATTTTATTAAAGAGTTCTTCAAAGTGAACAAAAGCATCATTTTTATTTGCTAAACAGAACAACCAGGAAAATCTAGTGAAGTCATCAACTATGACTAGACCATATCTCTTACCTGACAGGCTCTGTATTCGAGTAGGACCAAAGAGATCCATGTGCAAGTGCTGTAGTGGTTTAGATGAGAGACCCTCAGTTCTCAACTTAAAAGTTGCACGAGTCTGTTTACCTTGAGCACAAGCATCACAGAGCTTGGACCCTAACTGGAATTTTGTTTTGGGCAAACCTCTGACTAGGTTATAATTAGACAGTTTATTCAAGGTAGACACACTAGCGTGGCCTAGACGCCTATGCCAGTCAAAAGCAACCTGTTCAGAATTAGCAGACAGACACAAGTTTGTTTCAGAATTATCATCAAGATCAACGATGTACACATTATTTACTCTATGACCTTTGAACATGATGTTATCAGAATTCAGCTCAAAAACAGTGCACGAGTTGTGGTCAAAGAGTACCTTGTGTCCTTTGTCACAAAGTTGACTTATACTTACCAAGTTGTGCTGAAGTCCTTCTACAAGATACACATCTTCAATGGAGTTAGTGGAGGACTTACCAACCGTGCCAATTCCAATTATTCTTCCTCTGTTATTTCCTCCGAATTTGACCAAGCCCCCAGACTTCATTTTTAGTTTGCTGAATTTGGACCGGTCTCCTGTCATGTGCCTGCTACAGCCGCTGTCAAGATACCACTTGTTATGCTCAGCTGCCAGGCTGACCTGCAAAAATTCAGACAGAGTAATGTGGGACCCAATTCAAATTGGGTCCAAAACTAGTTTTCTGATTATGCAGAAAGCACTTGGGAATCCACATTTGTTTTATAGTTCTCTTCAGTGGATTTATGTGGGTTGATTCTTCCCTTTTGTTATTTCTTGGTGGGTGTTGAATAAGCTTATTCCTATTTGAACTATGCTGTTTCTGAACAAAGACATTGTTGGTTGGCCTCTTAGAAGATGTGCGTGTGTGTTGAGCATAATTCATGTAAGCATTTTTACTCCAATAAAATTTGTGCTAAAACTGATGATCGTTGCCATGCTCTAATTGATAATTAGCATGATGAGTTTTCTTAACAAAACTTTTCGCTCTTTTTGTGGCCTCTATAGGACTGGTCCTGTGAGGACCTTTGTTCCACGCCTGTTGTACATGAGCAGTGCTTGTCTCAGGATTTCCTGACTTAGACTGCTGACCAGTGGAGTGAATGAATTTACTGGTCGAAGACTTCATTGTAGAGACAGATTTGGAACCGGATGGTGTTTCCAGTTTCTCCTTGCCTTTGGCGGGGCAGAACGTGATAGTCTTAAATTCAAAGGGTTTTTTACTAGTAGGATTGTATCCTAATCCCTCCCTATTGAAGTTTACCCTCGACCCCAGAAGGACATTCAGGTTGTTTCTCCCCTCTGTAAACTTTTCAAGCACTTTTTCTTTGTCCTCAATCTCCTTCTGAAATTCATTGCATTGGTCCTGGAGTTCCTGATTAACTGTTCTAACTGCCTCATATTTTTCAGCCATCAGTCTAATCTCTCCTTTAGACTCTTCAGCTTTACACTTCAGCTCATCTATTCTAGCTAGATTCTCTTCTCTTTCCATTCTCAACCTCTCAATCTCACCTTTAACCTGATCTAGCTCAGTGGCCATCTCCTTGGTTTTCATGCTATTAGTGACAATAGAAGAGTGTTCTTCAGACAGAGAATGAAACTTACGTCTAAGCATTCTATGCTCCTTGTTTAAACAATTATATTTACTTAACAGGTCGCCATAGGCGTCCTCCCAATCATCCAAAGTAAAATTCTCAAATAGATTTGTTACCTCTTTCTCATGGTCGGCCATGAGGCAGGTCTTCTCTTCATTTTCACTAGACGAAGTGGCTTCTGGGTCCTCCTCCTCATCGCTCCATGTGCACAGCATGGCCTTCTTCTTCTTGTGCACCACATTCTTCTGGTGTCCTGGAGCCTTAGCTTGTAGCTCTGGACATTCACTTTTCATGTGACCGGATTTCTGACAATGATAGCAAGTGATCTTCTTAGCAGACCGGTTCTTCTCAAATCTTCGTTCAGGAGACTTCATTGCAGCATTAAATTTCTTCCTCCTGTAGAATTTTCCTTTTGTTCTTAGGAACTTTCTGAACTGCCTGGTGAGCATAGCTCGCTCATCCTTGTCCAAGTCTGAGAATCCATCAGACCCTTCGCTGCTATCATCACTGCTGCTGCTGCTGCTGTTGTTGCTCTTCTTAGTATGTCGTGAAACCTTCAGAGCAACATTCTTTCCCTTTCTGTCATGCCCATCGTTTCCTCGTGTGAAATTCATTTCATGGGTCATGAGAGAACCAATCAGCTGGGTTACTGTCATGATGGATAAATCTCTTGATTCCTCTATTACAGTCACCTTGGTATCCCAGACGGGAGTTAGAGACCTAAGGATCTTCCTGACTATGTCTTCTTGTTGAATATCCTTTCCAAGGCCTTTCAGACTGTTGATGATCACAGATAATCTGGCATACATTTCTATGATCGGCTCCTCTGGCTTCATCTTAAATAACTCATATTGAGTTGTAAGTATGTTGATCTTGGTAGCCTTCACCTGAGATGTGCCCTCATGAATTAACTGCAAATCATCCCACATATTCTTTGCAGTCTTGCACGCTGAGATCCTTGAATATTCTTCCGGATGGACGGCGCACTGTATGATGTTAAGAGCTGTCCAATTCAGTGCGGAGAGTTTGACCTGATCTTCTGTCCACATATCTTCATTCGGTGGAAGGGTGTATGGACCATCTGTAATGACTTTCCATAGCTTGTTGCTTTGGGCCCTGATAAAGACCTCCATCCTGTTCTTCCAGAAGAAGTAATTATTACCATCAAAGAAAGGGGGGCGGGTGATAGACTGCCCATCAGCTATGAAACTGCGCGGACCATTGGATCCGTTTCCCTGGCCGTTGGACCACATTCTGGGAAAAACCTGCTCTGATACCAACTGATAAGTACAATATGAAGTGATCTAGAAGGGGAGGGGATGAATAGATCACTGTTTTCGTAGATTTAAAAACTTATTGCAGAGTATATTGCTAAACAGAGCTAACCTCGAGTTCTGACTATCGTAAAAGATGCAGTGCAGTTAATAGCTCAAGCAAATAGAAGGCATACCACAATATTATCACGATCAATCACACAAGGGCTCAGAGGATTTTAAGGTGGTTCGGTCCTTCAGACCTACATCCACCCCACACTCAACCTGAGTGTGGCTTCACTAAAGGCTGGGCAACACAGCTTGCCAAACAACTGCTGATACACAGCTTCCCAGGAGAACAACCTCTCCTCTTCCTCCTACCCGGAGGGAACCTCTAGCGATCAGCAGTCACTAGAACCCAGAGACTCACGTCTCTCTTCCTCTTTACCAAGAGGGAAACCCCACTAGTAGCAGCCCTGCTACTAGTGAACCAGAGGTCGAAGACCCCTCTTCCTCCCAACCCAGAGGGTACCTACAAGCAGCTCACCTGCTGCTTGCAAACCGGAGATTGACTCTCCCTACTCCTGATCTCACAGGAGGACCCCGACCTCAGTCCAGAGGATCGGAAACACAAACAATAACGGTTGAAGAAAGATAAGAACAAGAAATGAAAAATACGAACGAAGGAAATCAAAAATGCCAGACAATGGAAACAATGTAGCTCAATATAGAGCAATAGACTTCGGATTTGATCCGCAAGTCAGAACAATTCTTCTGAACACTCTTCTGCTCTCTTTCTATTTCTCTCTGCTATTCTTTCTTCTTTCTTTTCTTTTTCCTGGATCGAAGGGCTCTCTGTTTCCCTGTTTTCTTCTATGCCTCTCTACTTCGATAACTTTCATCTGAGGACGAAGGATTCTATTTATAGCATCAACAGCAGATGGATAGGGCATGAAATGCGTGTGCCTCCCACGCTCGATCCAGAAGTATCCTGTCACGTGCCTTTATCAAATTGGTTCCTCTTGTCTCGGATCACGTGCAGCCCTGGAGTGTGGAATGTTCTTCCTCGGACCTGTAATGAGATTAAGTCCATTAATACGCTGCATGGCTATTAAGACCAAAACTGCATGAGGTATAGTAACAACAACACGACGTGACTATTTCTCGAGATGTCATAAGAACGACACGAGAAATTCTGTAACAGATCAGATATACAGAAGATAATGACACGAGGTGAGGTTATACGCAAGAGAGACACGAGGTTACGAATGCAAAAACAACACGAGGACAATACGGGCTTACGACAGAAGCCGACATGAAGACTAAAACGAGAGACCAACACGAGGACAGAGTATAAGGAAACGACTCGAGGTGAAAAACAACACGAAGTGAAGTTAGACACGAAGTAAGAAGCAACGACACGAAGTATAGTGGTGACAAACACACACTACACAGAAAAACGATACGAAAATAAAAATAATGCTAAGTGAAAACAGTAATCGACATGCGGTGAGAACAACACGAGGATAGTGAAAACAGCACGAGATGAAAGCAACACGGGCTGATAACGACACAAGGTCGAAACAGTAAATGACACGGGATAACACTGCACGAGGTAAAACGACACGAAGACTTAATAATAAAAACGACACGAGGTGGCAATAAAAGAGAACGACATGAAAACAACATGGACTGTAACCGAAACCGACACGAAGTCAAACAGTACAACACGAGGTGTTGTAACCAAGACGAAGTGCCAATCGACCACGAAGACAGTATGCAAAGAAACGACTCGAAGACAGGAATACAAAGGATGACATGGAAACAACACAGTAATCAAAGACTGCACGAGGTGAAAGAACAACACTCAAACAGACGACAACATGGCTAATTCGACACGAGGTGAAAACGCGAAGCAAGAACTACATGATGTTTGAGGAAAAACAGCACGAAGACAGAACATGAACGAACACACGAAGTGTTACCTCTTTAGCAGTTATTTCATATAAAACCATGGATAACTCAAGTGCAAGATATCTGATCAAAAATAACAAGAACAATTAACATAGTGTTGCTCATCATCAAAATACTTAGGGAAGACACACAATCCAACAATGTTTACAGGATCAAGCCCCTACCGTTGCGCTAAAAGCTCGAGCTGGTAGCGAAGGTTAGACCGTATTTCCTTATGGCAGCGCAGAACCCCACGTCTATGACGTGCTGTGGGCGGGCATGAGGGGCTTCGCACATGGACCCCATAATCCATGCGGCGGGTTGGGCTGCCAAGCACCGATGGTCCCATGTGGGTCCCATACCCCACATGGTACACACCAAATACAAGGAGACGCTGGAAATAAACGTTGGAATAAACCAACAATCTCCCCCCCAGCGGCACCTGGGATTTGAACCCGCGACCTCGCTCTGATACCAGTTTACAGGATCAAGCCCCTACCGTTGCGCTAAAAGCTCGAGCTGGTAGCGAAGGTTAGACCGTATTTCCTTATGGCAGCGCAGAACCCCACGTCTATGACGTGCTGTGGGCGGGCATGAGGGGCTTCGCACATGGACCCCATAATCCATGCGGCGGGTTGGGCTGCCAAGCACCGATGGTCCCATGTGGGTCCCATACCCCACATGGTACACACCAAATACAAGGAGACGCTGGAAATAAACGTTGGAATAAACCAACAACAAGGTCATCCTGCCAAAGCCAAAGAGGCCTGATGATGCCAGGAGAAGAGATGATCCGAATTTCTGCCCTTACCACCAGATCCTCGGACATCCTATCGAAGACTGTCAAATATTCAAGGACATCGTACAAGGCTTAATAAAAAGGGGTAAGCTACAAATAGGGGAATACAAAGTTGATCCCCCACACCCGCACGAAATGTCTGTGCCAAGGGCGTCAGTCAATATGATATCTATATGTCAACAATTGCTTGAAGAAATGCCAGAGGCTTGTAGTTGGCACACCTATGAAGACAATATTCCTAAGCATGAAAAGGAACAAAGAAATTGGCAAGCCGTGTCAACGGGAAGGAAAATAAAATTGGTACCTCGCTTACCTCCAAAAGCCCAGGTTTACGGAGTTATGGCCCATCCCACTCTACCAACAATCATTAAAAGGACAATGGACAGCAAGAGAAGACAAACCCCATTGTGGGCACATGAAGGAGTTAGCCCACAGCTACAAGCCATTACAAATGAGCCTGGTAACCATGAGCAGCCAAAGAATCAGCCTATGCTGCTCAAGAAGCCTGCCCCTCAAATAGGCAACGAGTCTCACCAATTGACAGAAAGAGCTGAAGAAAAGGCAGAAAAGCTGAATGCATCAAATAACCCATTGTGGGGGCAGGGGCCGACTATGAAGGAAAAGAGAAAGAAGAATACAAATACTGGAAGGAGGAATCTTATTTTCTCCTGCAACATATTGTCAGCATCCTCTAGTGAGGCACAAACTGTTGATGAGGAAGATGAAGAAATTTGCTTTGTGCCGAAGGAAGTAGTTCCAGCCAATGCTTCCACTTCTCTTCAGTCTATCAGGTCTGGGAGGATGCCAAAGCAACACTCACCAGCTAATAAGGAGGCTCAGTGCCATATTCCTCCTCCGCCCAGAGGCATAGAGCAGAGGGGGTTTGTCCCAAAGAAGCTACCTATGGCCAGCAATGATGGCGAGAAGAAATCCATTCTGCACAAATCAGAGGCAGGGGGCAGTAGAACTCCCAGTCCCTTCCTACAAGACCCTACAATAATGGCACTACTCCACCAGAAGTAGCAGAAGATTGAAATGCTACAAGGGCAACTGGATGAAATGAACATAAAGCCACATACGTCACAACTGCCGAGGCATCAATGCGAGGCATCGCAAGACAGTTCTAGCTCATCTGAAGCTTCAGCGCGGTCATCAATGCCCCGAACAACACATGATCATTCAGGGGGCATCCTCCCTCAATCATCCCAACACAAACTCCCTTGGGTAAGTCAGGGGGCAGCTAAAATGTATCCGACAAAGACATCGATGAGGCCTCATATGCCGCCAACTACCCTACATTCAAGATCAGTGGGTCCAGCCACAAGGGATAAGACCAAAGCAGAGCAAACAATGGATACAAAGATGGCCAAAGAAGAAGTCACTGAGGCCGAGCTGCAAATGACCAAACAAAATGATAATGAGTCCGTCAGGGACTACATAAGCAGATGGAGGAGCCTGTGTGAAAGGTGTAGGCACCCACCAAGTTACAATGAATCTGTCCAAATCTGTAAAGAGAATATGAAATTAGAGATTCTACGATGGGTCATTGACTTCGAAGTCGCGACCTTTGAAAGTCTAAATGACTTCGCAACTGAAGCTGAAGCGGTCATTGCAAGGATTTGCCCATCCTCCACGAGCTTGGGTCAAAACTACAAACCAGCCGATAAGCAGCCGGCACAAGAAGTTTGCATTCCAAGCTTTGAAGCCTTCGAGCGACAGAAGAAGGAAAAAGCAGAGACTGCTTGTATCACTTCTATCAAGCCGGACACACAAGGGTCCTCGTTAAGGGGTAAAATGATGAAGCCCTATTCATTTACAAAAGATATGACCTCAGCTCTCTTTGAGTGGGCCCTAGAATGCGGTAAAGTGGTGCTTCCAGAGCCAAAGAGATCAAGCAACTCCGCAAGAAAAGATGACTCGTGCTTTTGTCCGTATCACCAAGTAGCAGGACATCCTATCGAGGATTGCTACGTGTTCAAGGACATCATCGAAGGCACGATCAAGAAAGGTGAACTGCAAATGGGCGAATATAAGGTGGATCCACCACGCCCTCACCAAAAACCCATCTTCAGGCAAGCAGTCTCGCGTGGCGTCACTGGCCTTGATATCCCCCGCAAACTCGGCTAAAAGCCAGCATTTGAGCATTATCTCACAGCTCGAGTATAGAGGGTTGTAAAATAAAAAAAAAGAGAGCCTGTTCTGGGGGCAGGCACACACAAAAAAAAAGAGAGAGCAGTGAAAAGAGCATGGTGGCCATATCTATTGAGGGAACCGACACTCCCTCTATATCCTAATTTGTACTAGATATAACTACCATTGTGGGGCTTATGTGGTGGAGCGAACTACTCATCCCCTCCCTGAGGAGGTGAGCGCTCTCCTACATCCCCGCCTTGGTCAATATAAAAAAAAAAAGAGAGAAGGGGGACGAGCCCCGAGGTAACAAGGGAGAACAAAATGTCCGTCCCGTTTATGGAGACTGGGATGATTTTATTATTATTAACATAAAATGGCCCACTGGGATGCATGGCGCATCGCCATCTTCCCATCCTATAGGGATATCTCCCATTTGTCCCACCGGGATTGACCATCTACCCTTGATACGGGTCCTGGGTCCCGGCCAACACATCTTCATCAGCTTCCGACATTCAGCCAACAATTACACCAAATATCTCAACACCCGCTGCATTGGCCCAACGGGGCTTTCCACTACTGTTGTCTCAGTCCCCCTGCCCAACTTGGGCTCATACAAACCTGTCCCTTGACACGAGTTACTCCGCCCTTGTCGAGCTCTGAAAATAATCCCACCAGTCTCACCGGACTATCCCCATAAAGCCCTTTTCATTGGCTTGGGACACTCCGTCCTAGCCAAGCTAGTTTATCCCACCCGTCTGGGTCTATAAAACCCTTTTGTCCCACTGGGCCAAGTTTAAAAAAAATATATAAAAAATATATAAATTAAAAAAAATTTAATTTTAAAAAAAATAAAATAAAAAAACAATAAAATAATAAAATAATAATAATCAATCCAATGAGCTCAACAAACATCATCAAACCAAATAAATCCTGATGAATTCAGTCGACTAATGAGCTCGATAAACCAAACAAACCTAATAAACTCAATAAAAATAAATAAATAAACCTAATGAACTCAAAAAAAAAATTCTCTAACAAACCTCAGTAAACTCAACAAAATAAACCCTAATGAACTCAACAAACCCAAGAGGCCCAATAAAAATGATGAATAAACAAACATCTCAACGAACTCAATAAACTTAATAAACTCAAATAAATAAACCAACAAAAGATTCCTTCACTTGGCATTAGACCTTCTATCTGAGCAAGGTTTGTCGACCCCGATACCTCCATGGGTCAAAATCCATATTCTATCTCAGCTTGGACCTCACGTCTATGCTAGGTTGGTCAACTTCGACATGATGTCGGGCTGACATCCTTATCTGCACATTCTACCCCTATTGTAGACCTTCCGTCTGAGCAAGGTTCATTGAATCTGACTTTTCGTCAGATCAACATCAATACTTAGCCCTGGGTCTGGGCCTCTAGTGCGTTCATCATCTTATTTACCCTTACCTTAAACCTTCTATCAGGGTAAGGGCTCGTTGACCTTGACAGGACGTCGAGTCAACATCTTTTCTATATTCTGCCCTTGGCTTAGGCCTCACGCCTCTGCCAAGTTCGTTGACTTCGACAAGACGTCGAGTTAACACCTTTTCTATATTCTGCCCTTGACTTAGGCCTCACGCCTCTGTCAAGTTCGTTGTTTTCGACAGGATGTCGAGTCAACACCTATCCTATATTCCTCCCTTGGCTTATGGCCTCACGCCCTTGCCGAGCTGGTTGACTTCGACAAGACGTCGAGTCAACACCTTTTCTATATTCTGCCCTTGGCTTAGGCCTCACGCCTCTGTCAAGTTCGTTGGTTTCGACAGGATGTCGAGTCAACACCTATCCTATATTCCTCCCTTGGCTTATGGCCTCACGCCCTTGCCGAGCTGGTTGACTTCGACAAGACGTCGAGTTAACACCTTTTCTATATTCTGCCCTTGGCTTAGGCCTCACGCCTCTGTCAAGTTCGTTGGTTTCGACAGGACGTCGAGTCAACACCTATCCTATATTCCTCCCTTCGCTTATGGCCTCACGCCCTTGCCAAGCTGGTTGACTTCGACAAGACGTCGAGTCAACACCTTTTCTATACTCTGCCCTTGGCTTAGGCCTCACGCCTCTGTCAAGTTCGTTGGTTTCGACAGGACGTCGAGTCAACACCTATCCTATATTCCTCCCTTGGCTTATGGCCTCACGCCCTTGCCAAGCTGGTTGACTTCGACAAGACGTCGAGTCAACACCTATTCTATATTTTGCCCTTGGCTTAGTCCTCACGCCTCTGCCGAGTTCGTTGGTTTCGACAGGACGTCGAGTCAACACCTATCCTATATTCCTCCCTTGGCTTATGGCCTCACACCCTTGCTAAGTTGGTTGACTTTGACAAGTCTGTCAAGTCAACAGCTACCTCTGCCCTAGCCCAGACCCTTTGTCTCTTCCAGGTTAGCCATTTTGACACGGCATCAGTACGACAATGATGTTTTACGTCTGCCCTTGTTCTGTACATACCGTCCAAGCAAGGTTTGTTGACTCTGATGTCCCGTTGGGTCTACATTAATATTTTATCTGCGGCACGGGCCTTCCGTCCAATCGATGAATGAAGAGACCCTTCTACCTCTGGCTCGGACCTTTCGTCCAGTCAGTCAATAAAAAAAAGAAACCCTTCTGCCTCTGGCTTGGGCCTTTCGTCCAGTCAGTCAACAAGAAACTTTCACCTTTGACCCAGACCACCCGTCTGGACTGACATGAAACCTATCTGGAATAGACCCTACGTCTATCCTGAGAAAACCCGCATGTTTCTATATGTGCCACCGACGATGAAACCCTCCCGTTGATTGACCGGCGCATTGCCTGTTCAACTATGAAACCTGTCCAGGATAAACCTTACATCTTTTCTGATGAAACTCATGTGTTTCCTTAAGTCCCATTGACGATGAAACCCGTATATACCCTCATGTCCCACCTGTGATAAAAACAAAGAGGATGAAACTTACCCAGATTAGACCTTATGTCTATTCTGATGAAACTTATGGACTTCTTTACATCAGTATAAATTCAGTAAAATGATGAAACCTACTATCCTACCTTGGCGTCATGGCCTTTCGCCTAAGCCAAGCTGTACGGCATCATGACTATACGTCTAGGCCGTTAAATATCCCACCTTGGTGTCATGGTCTTTCGCCTAAGCCAAGCTGTACGGCATCATGACTATACGTCTAGGCCGTTAAATATCCTACCTTGGCGTCATGGCCTTTCGCCTAAGCCAAGCTGTACGGCATCATGACTATACGTCTAGGCCGTTAAATATCCTACCTTGGCGTCATGGCCTTTCGCCTAAGCCAAGCTGTACGGCATCATGACTATACGTCTAGGCCGTTAAATATCCTACCTTGGCGTCATGGCCTTTCGCCTAAGCCAAGCTGTACGGCATCATGACTATACGTCTAGGCCGTTAAATATCCTACCTTGGCGTCATGGCCTTTCGCCTAAGCCAAGCTGTACGGCGTCACGACCATACGTCTAAGCCGTTAAATATTTTACCTTGGCGTCATGGCCTTCCGCCTAAGCCAAGATGTACGGAGTCACGACCATACGTCTAAGCCGTTAAATATCCTACCTTGGCGTCATGGCCTTCCGCCTAAGCCAAGATGTACGGCGTCACGACCATACGTCTAAGCCGTTAAATATCCTACCTTGGCGTCATGGCCTTCCGCCTAAGTCAAGCCGTACGGCGTCACGACCATACGTCTAAGCCGTCAAATATCCTACCTTGGCGTCATGGCCTTTCGCCTAAGCCAAGCTGTACGGCGTCACGACCATACGTCTAAGCCGTTAAAAATCCTACCTTGGCGTCATGGCCTTTCGCCTAAGCCAAGATGTACGGCGTCACGACCATACGTCTAAGCCGTTAAATATCCTACCTTGGCGTCATGGCCTTCCGCCTAAGCCAAGATGTACGGCGTCACGACCATACGTCTAAGCCGTTTAAATATCCTACCTTGGCGTCACGGCCTTCCGCCTAAGCCAAGCTATATAGCGTCATGGCAATTTGCCTAAGCCGTTTAAAAAATTCTGCCTTGGTGTCACGACCATATGTCTAAGCCAAGTCACCCAACATCATAACCTTCAGGCTAAGACAACAAATATCCTACCATTGGCTTGGAATTGTTATCCTAACCAATGAACAAAAAGACCCCTTGGTTCCACGCCAGCCCTTAGTCCCTCCAGGGATTCGTCACAACATGTGACAACTTCTCCCTGTCACCATGGCATCGGTCGTCCACTTATAGAAAAGTCGACCTAAGGATGTATTCACTGAGTTCTAAAGATAAAAGAAAAAGAGGAAAAAGAAGAAGAAGATGAGAAAAGAAAAAAAAGAGATGAGAAAAGAAAAAAAAAAGAAGAAAAAGAAGAAGATGATAAAAAAGGGGGAGATGAGAAAAGAGAAAAAAGAAGAAGAAGAAGAAGAAGAAGAAGAGAAAAGAAGAATAGAAAGAAAAAAAAAGAGAGAAAGAAAGAGAGAAAAAAAAAGGAAAGAAGGAAAGAAGAAGAAGAAACAAAAAAAAGGGAAAACAAAACACAAAAAAATAAAAAAAATAATAAACAAAAGAAAAAGAAAAAAAAAGAAAAAATAATAATAATAACATGGTTTGCTTGCTTGCATATTTTACGTGCATGTCTGCTTGAAGTATAGTATTAATACACCTTCCTTCAAATTTCTATGACCGCATTCCCTTGCTAAAATAACGCTATCCATATTCTACGACTGTGTGCGCCACGTCACATACTAAGAGATGAAAAGCCAATTCCCGGTGAGTGCATGCAGCCAGGGGAAAGAGTCGTGGTTACGTTGCGTGCGCAATTCACAGAATATGCCATAGACGAAACTCCCACACTTCACACACGGTATGAGCTATGGTCCTTAGTCATAGGGACATCTTAAATTCTTCTTAACACTTCTTGGATGCTTAAATCTCTACACTCGCATAAAGGGTGACCGTGAGGGAAAAGCCACCTACCCACCCTAAGAAAAAAAATATATATATATATGAACAAAAGGGCAAATCCTAATACCCGGGAATCCCCATTGAGACACATGAGGAGACTCGCGTCGAACGGTGAAGTCCATGATAATACTCTGAATAATACTAGGACGAATCCTAGTAGCCGGGAATCCCCATTGAGACACATGAGGAGACTCGCGCCGAACGGTGAAAGCTATTATGTCACTGTGAATAATACTAGGACGAATCCTAGTAGCCGGGAATCCCCATTGAGACATATGAGGAGACTCGCGCCGAACGGTGAAATCCATTATGCCACTATGAACAAAAGGACTAATCCTAGTAGCCGGGAATCCCCATTGAGACACATGAGGAGACTCGTGCCGAATGGTGAAGTCTATAAAAAACACTGCTAATAAAGGGATGAATCTTAGTAGCCGGGAATCCCCATTGAGACACATGAGGAAACTCGCGCCGAACAGTGAAATCTCAAATTAAGAATCAACAAGGGGGGTGTGCAAAACTACCAAAAATCGAGATCCCTGAATGTGTGCGTAGGCGATAAACCAATCCTCTAGTGTTACTTAGAGCGTCTGCACGCCCCTATGACTAGGGTTCACTACCTATATGATTGCACTTTCACGCTATGGAGGAATAGTCATGGGTGTGGATTGTGATTTATGCTATGCATGCGTTCTATGCGGCAACCCCTTTACGCATGCACATCTCCCTTAGTTGTGCTTCGTGAGCTGCACTCCGTCCATGAATCATGGATGCCATCCTTATCCTATCCCTAAAACAAGGGAGCTATCCTATATACATCTAGATATGCGTGTGATCAATAAGTGCCTGCATGTTCGCATGAATGAAGAATAAAAAGACGCGTTCTCAGATGGGGGTTGCACCCGCAGGTCCCGCTCACTTGTCCCTCATTCACGCCACCTACGGGTGGGGGGCATTTGTTGACGCCTAAAATAAAGATAATAATAATGGAAGCGATGAAACAATAATAATAACCCTAAAATACCTTTATTTCTGACAAAATGTCTTATTTCTGTTATCTTGTTTTCAGGAATAGAAGGAGAAAAGAAGAAAAGAAGAGACAGCCGGCTCTAATAGAGAACCACTGAAACGAGACACAAGATCTCGAAAGATACTCGGGGCCATCCCCGAACGAGCAAGAAAGAAGCCCAGCCGACAAGGTATGTCAGCCGATGAGTCAGCCCTCGTCAGTGCTGATGCAATCAAAGGAATTAACAAGGCCAAAGAAAGGAATGGGCCTGTTAATGTGCTATTAAGGATGGGCTTGATGCCCCTCGCGCCGGGAAGCTCCTCCAAGGGAGTGCGCCGAGAAGCCCCTCCAAAGGAGGCGCGCCGGGAAGCCTTTCGAATGGGCGCGCCGGGAACTAATGATGTAGGCACGCCGAGTGCCATTGATGTGAACAGGGTCTATATAAACCCACTCCTTCGACGAAATGAAGGGGGGCGAATAGAAGAGAATAGAAATCAGAAGCGAATACAAAAAAGAGGGGCAGATATTGAGAGGATAGCCAGAAACCCAAAAAGAGAAAGAGAGAGCCCGAGGAAAAGGCAATCGAAGAAGCGAAGAGAAGATCTGACAGGAAAGAAGAAGGAAAGGCTCCAAGTGGGCTGCTCCGGGGAGGGAGAGGAGTCAATGCTCCGCCCTCCCCCATGTTTTCTTTCCTTTTCTTTGATGTAATCTAGCGAGTTTTCTTCTCGATTTATCAGATGTAGCCGGACAATCCTGGTTCTGCTTTGTACCTCTCTGCTTCTTATATTCCCTTTCATGGTTGATGTAAGTGTGAGACGATGCAATGAAATGGAATGCTGCAATTGCAGTGATGAATATTGGGCAATCGAAGTTCTTCCCCAAAAGAATAGAAATCAGAAGCGAATACAAAAAAGAGGGGCAGATATTGAGAGGATAGCCAGAAACCCAAAAAGAGAAAGAGAGAGCCCGAGGAAAAGGCAATCGAAGAAGCGAAGAGAAGATTTGACAGGAAAGAAGAAGGAAAGGCTCCAAGTGGGCTGCTCCGGGGAGGGAGAGGAGTCAATGCTCCGCCCTCCCCCATGTTTTCTTTCCTTTTCTTTGATGTAATCTAGCGAGTTTTCTTCTCGATTTATCAGATGTAGCCGGACAATCCTGGTTCTGCTTTGTACCTCTCTGCTTCTTATATTCCCTTTCATGGTTGATGTAAGTGTGAGACGATGCAATGAAATGGAATGCTGCAATTGCAGTGATGAATATTGGGCAATCGAAGTTCTTCCCCTTTGCGTCCTGTGGATATGTCTTCTATTTGAAATGCATAATAGTTTAGACAGTATCGGTTTCAGAATTCTTGTTGGTTCTCTGAAGAGGGATGAGGATAGGACCCCCACCCCCATCTAATGGGTGATTGGGCTCCATTCCCTTCTCATTTCCTGTCTCAATGGCAGATTCTCCGCATATGTTCCGAGTGTTTCCCTCGAGCCCTTCATGTTGTTCAGGAACCGAGATACCAATCTCTTGGTTCCCTGAACTGCCAGGCTTTGGTGAATGATGATTTCGATTCCTGGGTCCTCCATTCTAAGCCTTGAATGCTTAGGGCCTGGAGTTTCGGTGCTAAAAGTCCATCCATCGCCAGTTTTCGACGCCATTGGGTTCGTCCAGGGGATCAGAGACAGTCATCTCTTGATCCCCCAGACGGCTGACGGCAAACAGAGAAAGTTTCTCAGGTCCGGACGATGATCTCTCTTCTGTCTCCTGATTTGGTCTCTCGGCTCCCTTGGCATCCCTCTACCAGAGGCATCCATGAAACCCCATCCTGTACTCCAAATCCGGTCTCAATCAGAGCTAGAATCTGAGAAAATTCCCAAAACAGAGTGCCGTAATCAAGCCCTGAAATCCTTAACCTTTTTACCTTCTCGGCGCGATAATTTCCCCGCCGAGAACTACGCTGCCGAGAGACCTCCCTCTTCAGCAAACCGACAAAAAATCTCTTCAGGCCACTTCCACGTGAACCCCCAGCTCTTAGCTTCCCTGTGCCACCTTCCCGGCGCGGTGACGAGCACGCCGGGAAGCCCCTGGCCGAGAGTCTCCCCCTTTCCTTTTGCCTTTGGAGCCACGCCGAGACCCCCTTGTTTGGTCGAGGAACCCGCGCCGAGAACACCCCCTTTTGGCCGTTAAATCCCTCTCCTCCTAGCCTTCCCGGCTTGGTGCATCTCGGCGCCAGCTTCCCGGCGCGGTGACGAGCGCGCCGGGAAGCCCCTGGCCGAGAACCCCTCTTTTGGCCGACTAAGCCCATGCCGAGAACCCCTTTTGCCAATACAAAATCATGCCGAGGGCTCCCTCTTTGGCCAATAGAAAGCCACGCCGAGATCCCTCCTTCGGCCAATGAAACACAGTCAGAGGCCCACTTCTGCACCATCATTTTTAACCTTTCGATCTCCCTACACATCTGCCTAGGGGATGTTCAGAGACCATCATACATGTCCTGAGGAAATACAGTAATGGGGAGGACCTTCCCTACATCTTTCGTTCCTGATCCGGGTTTCTCTGCTACCTTACGAACCCAAAGAGCCATGTTATTATATGCGTTCTGAGGAGTTCAAAGGGAATATTAATCGGGGATAAACATCATTGGGGATAACTCCCCTACATAACCTTACGAGTCAGGGAAGCTCTGCCACTGCATAAGCTTCAATGGCCTAAAAAAGGATATCAAGCTGGTGCTGCAAGCACATACACGGGCTAGGGGTCCTATACCCCCTTTTTTTTGGCTTTCATCCCGGCACTCTGTGGGTGATCGTCTATCATCCCCTGGCAAATGCTAAGTCTAGGGGAGGTGCTGTCAAAATTCTCCCAGGATGACGAAAGTCAATATTAAGCTGTCCCCGGGACTTTGCACACTAGTGGTGGGGATTCTCTGCACCTTGATCTTCCCGAATGCCCCCTGGAGCCCGATGTTTCTATAAAGCCCAAATCTAATCCCGCTTAGATTTGATGAACTGATCCACTTTGACTTCACAGAACCTATCTGGCTTGTCCTGAATCGCCAAGAAACCCAAAACAGAGCCTCCGGAACCCCTTCCGGGTCCTCACGGCGCCAGAACACCAACACTCTCTCGGCGCCATGGCTCCCGACGCGGCCCTGAGCGCGCCGGGAACCCTCACGCCGAGAACCCCTCCTTGGCCCTCTTGTCAGCGCGCCGAGAGCTCCCCCTCCTCTTCAGCCATGCCGAGAGCCTCTTCCTCCTCCTTTCAACCAGGCCGAGAACACCCCTGGCCATCTCCCCTTCGCGCCGAGAAGCTCTCCAGTTGGCACGTCGGGAACCCCGGCCATTCTGCCTTTGCGTCGGGAACCTATGTACACTTGAACTGCATTGATAGCATACCCCAAATTTTATTACTGAGCCCTCAATCCAATTTTTGTTCCGGGGGCTCCGCCCCCGGAAACCCCCGCAAGGGGCACTGCCCCCTTGACCCCCGCGACCTGACCGGCAGGTCGATCCCCGCGACCTGACCGCACAGGTCGATCCGCGTGCGATGGCGCAACATTGAGCGTTCGCTCACTTTCCGTCGTCCCACATCGGGTTCATGAATAACCCCTTTAGCTCGGGAGGGCTCTGCCACTGCATGAGTTCCGCCGGCTTCTACAGGAAATATCAAACATTGCCCCATGGCAGATATGCGGTTCGGGAAGTTCAGCACTTCTCTCTTTCGGCTTTCATCCCGGCATTCCATGGGTGATAGTCTATTTCCCCCTGGGCACAATCTAGATAAAGGAGAAATGCTGTCGAAATATCGATCGATGCTTTGAACCCCCATCATGGCCACGGCCCAGTCTGCCTGTGACTGAAATTTTCCCTTCCCCCCTAAGCCCGGTCTTTGAACCGCTGACTTAACGATATCATCTGTATGTATGGTTGATGTTATTATCTTGCCCGCCTCCCTGGCTCCGGTATGAAGTTCCTTTTGTGCACATGAATATATGTTTGCCTCTCGAGGCCTCCTATTTTTGGCGTTTAATCAAGGGTTGTCCTTCTTAGGAAGGGCGTAATTAACGTCATAACCTTTATGGTATGACGGACTTCTGGTCCAGACGCGATCACTCACAATCGACTGACCAAGTCAGATCGAGCGCACAATGAAATCGTCACACATGTGACTGGCACGCCAATAAATCAATAAATAAATAAATAAAATAAAAAAGATAAAATCCGCGTTCCCACAGGTCCGTAATGGCAATATTGTATGGAGTGGGTGGCTAGGGCACGGAGCCTTACGCCGGAAAGGGATGTATTCGCTGGCAAGGGACGAATGCCAGCGCAAGGGTAGAGGTTCTGCCGATCCGGGCGTAAGGCCCGTGATGGTGACTTTGTACAAGAGAAGGTGGCTAGGGCACGAGGCCTTGCGCCAAAAAAGAACTTATTCATCGGTGAGGAATTGATGTTGACGCAAAGGGTAGAGTCGTACTCACCCGTACGGACGTCCGTCGGCTCGGAAGAACGTGAGGATGGACCGTTCCAACGGAGACATGTATCATTGTGCGTTATTTATATACGTATATATATATATATATATATATATATTATCTTATGCGCCCGCCCATACGTGTATATGTATAGATATATGTATTTATTATTATTATTATTTTCTCTCTCTTTTTCTCTCTTTTTTTTCTATTTTCTTTTACTCTCTTTTTACTCTTTCTTTTTCCCCTTCTTTTTCTTTTCTTTTCGCTCGCCATATAAAAGGGCAGGGGCGGTTCGAACGGTTACCCCGTTTCGAATTCTCCCTCCCCTCTTTCTCTTTCTCTCTCTTCGGCGGACGAACCCCCGCCCCTCTCTCCTTCTTCCTCTTCACCGGACATCGCCACCGGGTACGGCCGCCATCGTCGCTCCCCCTCCTTCTTCTTCTCTCTTCTCTGTCTCTTCTCCCTTGCCATCGGACGACGCTGCCGCTCACCGCCATCGTCGGTGCTTGGGGTGAGGAGGCCACCGCGCCCTTCCCCCTTCCCCTTCTCTCTTCTTCTTCTTCTTCTTCCCTTCCTTCTTCTTCTTTCTCCTTTCTCTTCTTCTTCTTCTTCTCTTCCTCTTTCCTTCTTTCTCTCTTCTTTTCCTTTGTCTCTTCTTCATCTGCTCTTCGGTGTGAGGTAGAGGTGGGCACGGCGTCGGTGTGTGCCGTTGACGAGGGCGCGGGGCGTGCCGCTGGGCACTTGGCGCGGGTGTGCCGCTGAGCGAGGGTCAGGAGGGTGTGCCGCTATGGCCACCGAGGGCATGCCGCTGGGGCGGCCAGGGAGTGTGCCGCTAGGGTGGCCAGGGAGTGTGCCGCTAGAGCGGCCAGGGAGTGTGCCGCTAGGGCCCCCGAGGGCGTGCCGCCAGGGGGCGTGCCGCTGGGAAGAGGCACAGGGTGTGCCACCAGGGGATGTGGCCTGGGCGTACCGCTGAGGAAAGAAGACTTCTTCAACCGAAGGACCTCCGGTGTCGCCCTTGGGCACACCGTGACTTTGTTGGGGCCGTCACTCCTTGTGGGCGTGCACCCGTGTTTTCCCTTACGCCTCCGACCTAGGGGAAACTCTGCCGAAATTTCGTCAGAAATTATTGGCATTCTTTTAGTTCAACTGTAGTGTAGCCTCCCTTTATAATTTCCTTTCCTTTTCCTTTACTTATGCCTTGTTCTGACTTACGGTATCTTGCCCTTTACAGAGAAATGGCTGCCCTGGGAGATTCCGCTGCTTCCGGTGCCGAGCACGTTCCCCCACCTCCGGTGCCAGCTATCACTTGGTTCAACGTAGAAGACTTGGACAGGGAGCACATCGAGATAGCGGCATTGGCTAGATCATCAGGCTCAGACACCGAGACAATGGATTACCGCAGGCTTACTCGGGTTAACGGCGTCATGACTTTTGACTGGGCTATGGGGGAGTACCGGAAGGACTTCCCGAAGGACAAGCATCTCGTTCGCTTCCTGAAGCACCTCAGTCACCAGGAGAGGCGGAACTTTCGGGTTGTCAAAGAGGCTGAGCGGACGATTCTGCAGTCCTGGGATAGCCTATTTTACAGTGTTTCGAGGAGCATCCCAATGTACTTAGTGGGGGAAGCTCGGTAGTGGAAGCCCATCTTGGGGCTCGAAGCCGTGCTGCCGGCAGAGGACAAACTAGTGCGGGCGCCTCAGTTCATCCCTGCTCGGTGGGACACATCTATCGGGCGGGTTCAAAGTGAGCATCCCCGGTTCGGTCTGTTCCTGGCTCCATTGAAGTGGGGATACAGAAAGGAACATTTTCTGCTAGACTGCTTGGCCATCCGATTCAAGCATGAGCTGGCTCTGGGCTGGTTTGGGGAGTTGAAGCTCAAAGACGCGCACAACTTCCGGGAAGGGGCCGTGGAATTCACAGAGTATGTGCTATTCAACTATGCCCCGATCCTCATCCGGGCTGGCGTCTACTACAGTGTGTACGCCTCCCGGTACTCTTACCCTATTTCCAGGGGCCTTTGCTGCGGGATGATCGAGGTGTTTAATGCAGAGACCAACACTTTTTACACCGCAGAGGGCAAGACTTCGTTAGACCTGTGGAGTCTCAGTCAGCTCAGTGGCTTGCCCATTGACGGGGAGCCTTACGAAGAAGTCTGTCTGTCAGATATGATCAAGGATGAAACCAACAGGGATGGCTACCATTCCCTGGGCTATTCATACCGGTACCTTATGAAGGCGTACCGGGAATTGTATCAGTTGTCGCATGGCGGGAGGCAACCCCCCCGAGGAGAACGGAAAAGGGTCCGCATGGTCCTCTGGGTGCGATATTTCTACGATGGGCTGAAGCAGTATGAGGAGTTCCCACACATTGGCACTGTTGCCGGCCGGAAGAAACGTGCCAAGTCAAAGGTTGACGTGAAGATCCCTTCTCGAGGGCGCCGCGGCGGGCCGAACCCGATGGGAGTTGACCCACTGACACATTGTGCGGCGTATCTGATGTACTGGCTGTGCTCGTTCGCCATGCCCCACAGGGATGAGACCGTCATTCACCCAGACGCCATTTACCCAGCCTGTCAGATGGCCTGGGGTATCAAGCTGTCTTTGTGCCCGGCCACACTGTGTCTGATATACAAAGCGCTCGGGGACATCAGCCGCCAACAGTTCCCGCGCCAAGCGCGGTATGTGTGCCCACTGCATTTTTTTAATGCGTGGGTCTGTTCTTTATTCCCATAATTTGCCCTGCGCACCATTCAAGGCTGGGGATTGGTTCCACGGATGTTGGAGTTTGCGAGTGTGGCGTCAAGCTCGATGTCCATGCGATTGTACGACATTCAAGGCAAGTTGACGACGGTGCCCCTTGACGCTGCGGGCACCATCCACTTTTGGACCCTGGCCGCTCACTCAAGTCCATTAGTAAATAGTAACTGGGAGTGCCGAGACGACCAAGTGGAAAAGTATGTGCACACGATCAGTCAGGAGAACGTGGTTCGCCCGCTATTGGAGCCGGAACTCAGTGCATGGGCGCTGTCCGTCCGTCCTAGTGTGCTGGCCTTCCGCAAAGGGGACAGTTTGCTGTTGAGCCATATAATCCTTTTCGCTTTGGCAGGAATTTTGGATATGACCAGCATATCCCGGCACACAGTGCTCGTTTTGAATTGCCGGTGCGAAGTCTCCGGGGGAGTCCCACCGCCGAAGTTGCCCAAACCTGGTGGGATTTCTTTCATCGGGAGGACAACGCCAGTTTCCGGGTGCCAGCCCCGGGTCGGGTTCCACGGGTGACCCCCGAATATGTGAAGTGGTGGAATGCCCGGATAGCTTTTTATCGGCTATGCCGGACCGACTGCTGGGACGGGGCAGAGAGAAAGTTTCTGAGCCGACAGCCAGTGCCGGTGCTGGATATTGACCCGGAGCACCTACTCCGATTGAGGCGCGGCAAGGAACAGGAAGTTGCTACCTACCTAGCTGCGCGCAAGGCAGCTCGCGAGACCAAGCCAGCGCCGCGGGCCAAACTGCCTCTTGTGGCAAAGGATGATTTCAAGAAGACCTTGCGAGACCTCTGCCACATTGGGAGTGACCACCTGGAACTGATCAACTATCCATTCCCCATAGAGGAAGAAGGCACCCCGGCGAGGAGCTGGCACCCGGAGAGGGATGCACTTTGTCCCTATCACACATTTGTGAGGAGGGAGGAGCGGAACCTGGAGAATTACAAGGACACCACGTGGCTCTACGTCCTCCTTTGAGTGCACGGGTTGAAGATCGAAGATTCAGCCATGGTCATCTTGGGAAAGCGCCTCCACATCGCCTACTACTATGCCGAGGGATGGGGGATGGACCATTTCAACCTCTTTTGTCACCTGGCTGCCAAGAAGCATGTAGACCTGGCTGCCCTCTCAGATCGTTGCCAGAAAATTGAAGACGTATGCTGGCTGGTCCGAGAGGCGGCTCGTCGGGACAAGGAATCGTCCCTTAGATATTGGCCGATAACGTTACGGCTGTACACTGGCCCTCACGGTACTTAGTGTTTTCTTCCTTCCCTTGTGTTCCTCAGTGCTGACCTTTATTGAATATTGGACGTTGATCGAGTCCTTTGTTTTCCCCTTTTTCGACAGATCACCCCGACAGCACTCAACTGGCGACATATCGCAATCTCCTATGGCAGGCGGGGAAACCTAGTTACTTCTAGGAGGTGCCAGCAGCTCCGACCACGACCCCCCTGCCCTCGCCTGCGAAGAGGTCCCGGGTGAAATCGCCCGTGAAGAAGGCTGTGGATGCGGCTGGGCGGCGGGAGGCCAAACGCAAAAAGACCGAGGTCGCCAAAGCCACGCCGACCGCTCCTCCGGCACCCGTAATCTCCTCATTCGAGGAATTCGAAGCTGCTCAGGCTGAGCCGAGTCGGTCTGCAGGTTGGGTCCCTTCTGCTCTTCGAGGCTCTTCAGAGTTTGTTGAGATGCTAAGAGGGACGCTCCTCGTGACCCCGTGCCCTTTTGTTTCAGCTGTCGTAAAGAGGCCCGCGCCTGTGACCCACGAGGCGGTAGAATCTGTCAAAGAGACCTTCTTCGCCCCAGCTCCCGCTACCGAAGTCAAAGGAGGTATAGCACTTTCTCGAGCGGTCATTCGTTTAATTTTCTCCGTTCCTCGAAATTTTGTGGGCCTGACCGAATCTGGATTTTTCCTTGCTTATGCAGGAGCTGATGTGGCGGTCCTAGAATCGGAGGCGGCCCAGGAGGCATCCCAGTTAGGGTAGATATATCGGAAGAAGGGGCGGCGGTCAAGGAAGGCGCGACTGCCGACCCCGGATGTCGAGGCGGGGGCTGCCTTGCCAGCAAAGGAGGTGCCCACCAGCCCTAGATCTTCGTCGGGCGAGAAGGTAGACTACGGCTACTCCTCCGACGAAGTACTCTCAACTGAGGGTGTCCCCGGAGAACCCCTACTTCAAGTTCCTGCCTGGAAAGCCCCGGTACTGTCGGTGTCTCTTAGCCTGGTGAAGCAGGCGCCCGTAAGTGCGAACCTGTTAATTCAGGTTCTCTTTCTTTAGGCCCTTGGCTAATCTTCTTGATCTTATTGTTTTTGGCTTTCAAAGGGACAGGCTCCGTCAGAAGATGCAAAGATCCAAGTTCCGGGGGCGGGAGCTATCAGGCGAGAGACAGCTGCTGTGGCTTTGGACGAATTGGCGTCCCTGGCCGAGGCTGTGCGGCGAGAGGAGGTCGTGGCGAGCTCCGGCGTTGCCGTTTCGACTGCCAAGGTCTCATTTCGGGAAGAAGCGGCAGTGGCTGTGAGTGCATAGTTTCCCCTTCTTTCCTTCTGAGCCCTCGCTCGGAGTTATTGTTTTATTCGAGGCAATACAGGCTCATGCTTCTGAAGGAGCCGTGGAGACCTCTACCCCAGCCACCAAAGCTCTAGAAGAGGGAGAGATAGCACCAGAGCTCGAAGTGCAAGTGCCGGTGGTACTCGAAGCCGAGACTTGGGAGGAGACAATTTCTGAAGTTACTGCCTGGGGAGAAGCAACGCCGGAGAGTAGCATAGTGCCGGCGGGCAAGGTAAGCAGGGGAATACGCTGGGCTTTCTTGAAGATTCAATGATTTATTCCACTTGGCAAACGGCTAACTTCTCTTCACATAGCCAGGTGACAACAACGCCCCACGGAGCACGCGCGACTCGGGCTCGTAAAGCCGTCCCCAGGTGGAGCTCATCTTTCCGTGTGCATGCGGCTAAAAGGCTGAAGATGCTTCTGGGGCCGGACGTGGGGTCCTTGACGTCTCTTCTACAGATGGGAGCCGTCCTGCATTTGGTGATCCCACTTCCACCG